>CM055120.1:172707398-174126223 GCA_029206835.1 Rana muscosa
CTCATATTCATTACCATTTTTGGCTTGTTTCTCAGCTATGCTTCTGCTTGATCCCAATCTGCAACCACTTGCTACTGATATGTGGCTTGTTTACCGACTACGCTTGTGCTTGATCCTTGCCTGCTACATCTGCTACCGCACCCCAGTTTTCTCACCTCCTGGTGAGGCAATTCTGAGGACCTAGATCTGGTACTAGCAGGCAGCACAAACTATCTCCACCATCAGGAGCTCTGGCGAAGACCAGTTAGTGCTTAGACTCTACGCTCTACGCCTGGGATCAGTCTACGTCACCCACCAGGGGAATCTGCGTATGTATTTTTCTTGCTGGTTTCTGTGTGAGCCATTCCATTGCTATAGCCATTGGCCTCTGAACCTGACCCCTGATAGTGACAAAATACCTGCTGGACAGGTATCTTTTCCTGGTTTTCCTATTAACAGAGAAAATAAATAAATAAAGCTCAGTCTATTTTTTTTTTTTATAAATGAGTAAAGTTCTCTTAAAAAATTTTTAGACTGATCATTTTTTTGTCAATGGGCAGACATAGAAAATCAACTCAACAGGAGATCCAATACTTTTTTTCCCTCACTGTATATATATATATTTATTTATTATCTCACAAAAGTGAGTACAACCTCACATTTTTGTAAATATTTTATTATATCTTTTCATGTGACAACACTGAACAAATTAAACTTTGCTACAATGTAAAGTACAGAGTGTACAGCTTGTATAACAGTGTACATTTTCTGTTCCCTCAAAATCATTTAACACACAGTCAATAATCTTGAAACCGCTGGCAACAAAAGTGAGTACACCCCTAAGTGAAAATGTACAAATTGGACCAAAACCTACATTAGACTTACCGGTAACGGTATTTCTACGAACCTTCCAGGACGGCACACCTGAGAGATGAGGGCTCCTCCCTACAGGAAAAACAATAAATTGACAGCTTGTTATAAGTCCCCACACTTCCCCTTGATCCCCAGTATGCAATAAAGTAATCTCAAACTGGTTCACAAGGGACATAGCTCCATATAGGTACTTACCACCTAGCGTTTAGCTTATCTTTCCCTCCACATAGGGTGGGAAGTAGGCCTGCCATCCTGGAAGATTCATAGAAATACCGTTACCGGTAAGTCTAACGTAGGTTTTCTCCTATCACATTCCAGGACGGCACACCTGAGAGGATAATCAAGTAACCACAGGCCTACTTTCAGGGTGGGACTACAGCTTGTAGGATCTTCCGGCCGAAGGCCAAGTCTTGCTGTGACAACACTTCCACACGATAGTGCTTCAGGAATGTATGTTGACTGGACCAGGTGGCCACGCTGCGGATTTGTTTCCAGGTGGCCCCTGCTTTTTCAGCCCAGGAAGCTGCTAGTGATCTGGTTGAATGAGCTTTGACTTTAGCTGGTGCTTGCTTCCCAGAACATTCATAAGCTATAGAGATAGCTCCTCTGATCCATCTGGAAACTGAAGCTTTAGAGGCCTGAAGCCCCTTTCTGGGTCCATTGTACAAAATGAGTAGATGATTAGATCTCCTAAAACTTTTTGTTCTCTCTAGATAGGTAAGGAGACACCTTCTTACATCAAGACAATTACATTTCTTTTCTTTCTCATTTTTTGGTTCATCACAAAAGGACACCAATATTATGTCTTGCGTCCTATGAAGTAAGGATGCCACTTTTGGTAGATACAAGGGATCTGCTCTGAGAGTAACTCTGTCTGGCTGTACCAGTAGGAATGGTTCCTTCATGAACAGTCCCTGCAAATACCCTACCCTTCTGGCTGTAGTAATTGCTAACAAAAATGCTATTTTTAAGGTTAGAAACTTAAAGGGAACTTCTTTTATAGGTTCAAACGAGTGCTTAGATAACGCCTCTAACACCGTAGTCAAGTCCCAAGGTGGGAAACTACCTTTCAGGACCGGGAAAACTCTTTCCCTTGCTAACAGAAAACGTTTAATGAGGTCCTCTTTTGCCAGTCTTTTCTCAAGATAGACTGAGAGGGCCGCTATTTGAACCCAAAGGGTACTGACTGTTAGGCCTTTGTCTACTCCATCTTGGAGGAACTCCAGGATAACCGGAACAGAAGTGGAGGTCATCTGTCTTTCTTTACCCCAGGAGCAGAAAGTCTTCCAAACTTTTGAGTAAATCTTTTTAAATCACTAGTTTTCTACTCAGAAGGAGGGTATTTATTACTTTCTCTGAGCAGCCTTTACGTTTCAGGATCTGGCGCTCACTAACCAGGCCGTCAGCTGGAAAAATTCTGGCCTTGGGTGTAGTACTGGCCCCTGTCTGAGAAGATCTGTCCTGTACGGGGAGCTTCAATGTCTCCACTACTACCATGGATCTCAGGCTTGCAAACCAAGCTCTCCTTGGCCACCAGGGTGCTATCAGGATGATCTGATCTGGAGATCTGCTGAACTTCTGAAGGACCCGTGGAATCAAGGCCAAGGGCGGGAAGGCGTATGCCAGCCTGTAATTCCAGGTCTGAGTCAGTGCATCTAGACCTTCTGATTCCTTCTCTTGGGAAATTGAGAAGTATCTCTTTACTTTCCTGTTTCACCAGTTGACAAACAGGTCTATTTCCGGATTTCCAAAGCACTGTACGAGGTTTTGAAATACCTTGGGATTTAGTTCCCAATCCCCTTGACTTATCGCCTGACGGCTGAGGAAATCTGCCTCTGTATTGCCCTTTATGTAGATGGCAGAAATGGAGAGAACCTTTCCCTCTACCCAATCCAGAATCTCTTTGGATAGTTCTAACAGGGGTCTGGACCTGGTGCCTCCTTGGTGACTCAGGTAGGCTACCACTGTGGCGTTGTCGGAGCTTACTTGAACCTCCTTGCCCGTGATATTTTTCTGAAAGGCTTTTAGGGCTTCCCCTACTGCTTTGAGCTCCCTGTAGTTGGATGACATCCGACTTAGTGAGTTGTTCCATTGCACCTTGGGCTTTTTCTTTTCCTAGGTGGGCTCCCAACCCCCAGGAACTGGCATCGGTGGTGACCTTTACCGGATTCCACTGGGCCCACGGTCTGCCTCCTTTCAGGTTCTTGGGGATTGTCCACCACTCCAGGGAGGACAGGACCTGAGGGGTTAGCAGTCTCTCCTGATCCAAAGACTCCTTCCTTTTGTCCCATGAGGACAGGAAGAAGAAATGGAGCGTCCTTGAGTGGAGTTGTGCCCAGACTATTGCTGGTAGACTTGCCGACATCAGGCCTAAGGTTCTTAACACTTCCCTTCTGGAATGTGACAGGGTTTTTATCAGATTCCCTACTGACGAAGTTATTTTTGTCACTTTGTCTTCTGGTAAGAAGAGCTTTTGCAGCCTGGTGTCCACTATGTAGCCCAGAAAGGTCTTGACCTGTTCTGGTTTAAGGGAGGATTTTTCTATATTGATTATCCAACCCAGGTTTTCCAGGACTGAAATAGCTTTGTTGGTATCCAACCTGACCTGGGGGGCAGTTTGTCAGGAGATCAGTAGATTGTCCAGGTAAGGAATTAGAGATATACCCTGGAGATGTAGAAAGGCTACTACCTCTGCTAGGATTTTTGTGAAAATCCTTGGACTGGCTGTTAGCCCGAATGGGAGGGTTTTGAATTGCCAGTGAAAAATCTCTCCCTTGACTACTACTGTGAACCTCAAGTATGCCTGATGTTCCATGTGAATTGGCATGTGCAGGTAGGCATCCTTGAGGTCCAGGGTCGTCATGAAGGCTTCCTTCATGAGGTTTTTGCGTACCGAATAGATACTGTCCATAGTAAACTTTTTGTTTTCTAGATACCTGTTCAGGTTTCTCAAGTTTACTATTAGCCGGTACATCCCTGATGGTTTGCGAACAACAAATACGTGGGTATAGAATCCTTGGTATTGTTGTTCTTTTGGTACTGGTACCACCACCTGCTGTTCTACCAATTCCTGGATACCTTCCATGAGGGCAGGTCTTTTTAGGGCATCCCTGGGGGGATGTGTCAGAGTGATCATAGAGGGGGGTTTTGCCAGAAATTCCAACCGATAACCTTCTTGCAGGATCTGGCAAATGTAAATGCTGTCCGAAATCTTTTTCCAATGAGGAACAAAGTGGGACAGTCGACCCCCCACTCTGATCTTGGCGTCACTTAGACTCTTTGGCACCGACTTTGGGGGGCGGTAAACAGAAGATTGTTCTTTGGATTCCCCCTGCCATAACCCCACCGTTCGTTGGGTTCCTTCTTGGTTCTATGCTGTTGTTGTTGTTGCTCAGGGGGGCCTCAAATTTTTTTCTTTATTTTTTGGGTTTTACTGGAAACTATTTACCCTTTTCGGATGACCTTGACAGAACATCGTCTAGGCCCTGGCCAAACAGCAGTGAACCTTGAAAGGGAAGGCCACATAGTTTACCCTTAGATGTAATATCTCCTTCCCAAGCCTTAATCCAGACAGCTCTCCTAGCTGAATTGATTAAGGCTGCCGTTTTAGCTGAAGCTCTTGCTGACTCAATAGCAGCGTCTGCAAGATAAGCAACAGCTCTTCCTATGACTGTCAGGGAATCAAAGACATCCTCTGATTCGGTTCCCTGGGATATATGCTTGGTAAGCTTCTCCACCCAGGAATCTGTGTTCCTGGCTACGCAGGCTGCCACTAAGGCTGGACCCATGGCTGATGTGTTTGCCTCCCAGGCCTTCCTAAGAAGGGATTATGCTCTGCGGTCCATTAGATCTTTAATACTGCCTGCATCCTCAAAGGAGAGGTCAGACAACTTAGTGACTTGAGATAAAGATGCATCCAACTTTGGGAGCTTAAAAAATGTTTCTTCGTCAGTCTGGTTAAAGGGAAATCTCCTTTTCCAGGTCTTTTGTCTGACAATCCTTCTTTCAGGCTACTTCTATTCCTGTAAGACTAAGTCTTTAAGGGATTGATGAAGTAGGAACACCCTAGATTCAGATTTTCCTAGTCCCCTATAGACCCTGTCCTGTGCTGAGGTTACTTTAGGGGTTTCTGGAATCTCTTCTGTGGCATATATTGCCTGTAAGAGTCCATCCAGATCTTCTACAGCGAAGACGTGTCTCCTTAGTCTTATCTCCTCCTGAGACTGGTTTAAGGATTCTATATCCAACTCCCCCTCTGAGCTGTGACCATATCTGGCTAGGCTTTCTATCTCCCTCCTTTCTTCCTCTGCTTCCTCTACCTGCTCTAGAGGAGGTGGCTGTGAGGGTGGGAGGAGGGAACTGGGTCCCCATGTAAAGAGGCTTTCTTGGGAAGATGTGCCTTCTCTAGGGGTAAGCTCCTCTGTGTCAGGACCTTGGGATGCTGACTGTGCAACGGCTTCACAGAAAGCTTTAACTGTTGCCAGCATTTCCGTCTGCATAGATGCAAGGAACTTTTTCATCATTGCAGAAGCCTCCTTCCCTGCTAAATTGTTTATACATTTATAGCAAAGGGCCTTTGAGTGGGACTTAGGGAGTTTCTCCCCGCAGTTCCCACATCTTTTAAAGGAACTATTCCCTGTTGCGGCAGGAGGTTGTACTGAGGCCTCTTGGGTTCCGCTGGGGGTTTTTGAAAGACAAGAGATATAATACACATAACATTGCTTTGTCTTTCCTTAGGACTGCAGGTTTGTACTGGGGAGGGGAAAGGGTAAGCGAGAAGTGAAGTCCAGTTCCTGTTCTGGCTGGTCCTGGGATTTTCAAATCCTTAAGGGCCAGGAACTATCACTCCCTTTCCTCCTCCCTTTCCAAGGGGGTCTTGTACTCAACGGTCCCAGACCTGGATCTGCCTTCAGTCGTAGTGGCCTTCCCTTCCTCTTGTTCCATGAAGAGGTTGGCTGGGTGCTGGGCTGCGAGTACCGCTAGCGAGGCTGGTACAGTAAGCCGACCCTTTCCACCGTGTCCGCGCCGCTCTCCACGCTGTCTTCTGGTGTCTAGCACTTCCGGGTTGCACTGTGTCAGCGGTGCCACCCACTTCCTGTGACGCGGCTGTTCAGAACGAGGCTTGGAGAACATTGCTTCCTGTATAGGGAATCCGGAAGTGAAGAGAGCGGCTTGATGGCGGCGTTTTTGAACTACAGCGATGGCGCGCACTCCTCGCGGCCAGAGCACTGATCCATACTTGGGGCGACCTGTGAGAAAGACCGAAGCCTACAGGTTAGTTCAGCCCTCCCCGGCCTCCCTAAAACCTGTCTCAACAGGGGTACCATCAGACCCTCCCCGGTCTATAGGTTTTCAAACAAAACAAACATGTCGCTGTGTTCGGGAGAAACACAATCAATACTGGGGATCAAGGGGAAGGGTGAGGACTTATAACAAGCTGTCAATTGATTGTGTTTCCTGTAGGGAGGAGCCCTCATCTCTCAGGTGTGCCGTCCTGGAAGGTGATAGGAGAAATTAGCCATTTTCCCTCCCTGGTGTCATGGTCTCAGGTGTGAATGGGGAGCAGGTGTATTAAATTTGGTGTTATCGTTCTCACTCTCTCATACTGGTCACTGGAAGTTCAACATGGCACCTCATGGCAAAGAACTCTCTGAGGATCTGGAAAAAATTATTGTTACTCTACATAAAGATGGCCTAGGCTATAAGAAGATTGCCAAGACAATGAAACTGAGCTGCAGCACGGTGACCAAGACCATACAGTGGACAGGTTCCAATCAGAACAAGCCTCACCGTGGTCGATCAAAGACGTTCAGTGCACGTGTTCAGTGTCATAGCCAGAGGTTGTCTTTGGGAAATAGACGTATGAGTGCTGCCAGTATTGCTGCAGAGGTTGAGGGGGTGGGTGGTCAGTCTGTCAGTGCTCAGACCATACGCCGCACACTGCATCAAATTAGTCTGCATGACTGTCGTTCCAGAAGGAAGCCTCTAAAGATGACGCACAAGAAAGCCCGAAAACAGTTTGCTGAAGACAAGCAGACTAAGGACATGGATAACTCAAACCATGTCCTGTAGTCTGATGAGATCAAGATAAACTTATTTGGTTCAGATGGTGTCAAGCATGTGTTGCGGCATCCAGGTGAGGAGTACAAAGACAAGTGTGTCTTACCTACAGTCAAGCATTGAGTGGGAGAGTCATGGTCTGGGGCTGCATGAGTGCTGCAGGAACTGGGAAGCTACAGTTCATTAAGGGAACCATGAATGCCAACATGTACTGTGACATACTGAAGCAGAGCATGATTCCCTCCCTTCGGAGACTGGGTCGCAGGGCAGTATTTCAACATGATAACGACCCCAAACACACCTCCAAGACGACCCCTGCCTTGCCAAAGAAGCTGAGGGTAAAGGCGATTGACTGGCCAAGCATGTCTCCAGACCTAAACTATATTGAGCATCTGTGGGACATCCTCAAACAGAAGGTGGAGGAGCGCAAGGTCTCTAACATCCACCAGCTCCGTGATGTCGTCATGGAGGAGTGGAAGAGTACTCCAGTTGCAACCTGTGAAGCTTTGATGGACTCCATGCCCAAGAGGGTTATGGCCGTTCTGGAAAAAAAATGGTGGCCACACAAAATATTGACAATTTGGGCCCAATTTGGACATTTTTATTTAGGGGTGTAGTCACTTTTGTTGCCAGCGGTTTAGACATTAATGGCTGTGTGTTGTTATTTTGAGGGGACAGCAAATTTACACTGTTATACAAGCTGTACACTCACTACTTTACATTGTAGCAAAGTGTAATTTCTTCAGTGTTGTCACATAAAAAGATATAAATGGGAGGGGTGTTCTCACTTTTGTGAGATATAGTATGTATATGTATATATATATATATATATATATATATATATACTGTGTGTATATATATATATATATATATATATATATACTGTATATATATATATATATATATATATATATATATATATAGAAAGAAAAGGTGCAAATAAACAGGCCCTCAGTTGAAGTCAATCTGTGATGAAACCGGTCAGGGCCCAGATACCGCAGCGTCTCTGTAACTAGGAAGTACAGAGTGAACATCACGGCAGCTGTCGCAAATCCGGAACAAAAGACTGCCGCGTTACGAATGCAACACGGGCGTCCTCTTGGGACAGGATAGCGGTGATTACACTCTATACTTTATGTGCTGTTTTACAAGTGATTGAATTGTACGTGCATTTGAAACAGGGTTTTAGTATTGGGGATTTCTTAATTAAAGCAATATTACACTATTAGTGCCTTTATGTCCTTATATGTTTGCTTGAGGATTTTAACCCATACTACCCTGGTGGTGATGACGGATGTTGGAGTGAGACTACCTACAGACTAAAAAAAAGGCCTATCTTTTTCATCTTTGTGGTGAGTTTGTACCCCAGAGGGGGAGCGTGCCTCACTTGTGGTGAAGATTTGGGATTGGTGTAGGGTGCACTACATATCGTATCCAGAGAAGATATACCACTACTAGTTTGACTGTTGCAAAGTCATCACTCAAGTGCTTTTTACATGTTTTTGGACATTTATCCTTATTTAGCGCTGTTTTATCATATGGACTTTACGAATTTAAGTTTTTATATATGATATTTATTTTATATATATATATATATATATACTGTGTATATATACATATATATACTGTATATAAACCAAGAGTGACCCACACTCTACAATATCTTTTTTTTTTTTTTTTAAATAGATTTTATTGAAGGTATAAGTCATACAGGTTACTACAGCAATAGAAGTAATTATATTTTAACATATCAATAGTTGTGTCAAACCAGTAAATATGGTAAAAGAAGACAATAATGCATAGATAACAATACGCATCCTAGGAGATAAAAGAGATAAAAGAATAAGGTCCCATGCAAGGGATGAATAAACAATGTAGGAGGTAAGAGCTTTCAAAGCTCAACATCCCTATGTAAGGGGGGAGGATAAATGAATGGATCCTGGAACTGGGGAGGACCCTAGGAAAACTGGAGGGCAGAGAACAGAACAAAACAAAAACCGAAAAACCTAGGGAGAAAAAGAAAAAGAAAAAAACAAAAAAAAAAAGGGAGGAATGGGGGATGATGGGGGGGGGGGGGGGGGTGGAAGTAGACACCAAGCTACCATTATGAGAGGTAACAAGGAGGTAGACATCAAATTGCACTGGAAATATCTAGAGTGCATCTCACCATATAGATTCAGATTCAGATTTAGATTTAGTCCCATCAAGATCGGTCACCTGGGGGGGGGAGAGTAGAGACACTGGAGGTGATGGGAGGGGTGTCCCGCAATAGGAGAATGAAAACAGCTTGAGGTTTGCCCGGTCTTCAGGGGAGTGCGCATAGACCAAATATGCTTGCCATCTGTGGTAGAAACGTTGTTTAGCAGTGTCAAGCGAGAAGTCTGTATTTAGTCTGTCTTTGAAAAGAAGCAGCAGAAGTTCCTTTTTGACTTGTGATGTATTCGGGGGGATATTGGATATCCAATTTTTCAAGATGGCTCTCCTGGCGAGTAGTAGGCATATCAAAGACCATTCTTTATGTGAAGGGGGGGCCTTTGGGGACCATGGCAGCAACAAAGGGTCCCAATAACCAAAGATGAGGAGGAGTGGGTCCTTAGGTAGTTTCATCAGGGTCACTTTGAAGATGTAAGCCAGGACTTTATCCCAGAAGACGGATATGTGGGGGCACGACCAGAAGCGATGCGTCAGGGAAGGTTTGAGTTGACGGCAGAGAGGGCATGAAGAGGAGGTTTGTGATTGATTGGCATAGAGAAAGGGAATGTGAGCACGATGCATAATTTTCAGCTGAGTTTCCCTCCAAATTTCATTGGGGATCAGTTTATGTATAGTATTAAGACCCTGTAATAGTTTGTTGACCAGCTCTGTGTCTGGGAAGTCTTTGGTCCAGTTGGCCACTGATGAGGAGGCTAGGGATGACGTTGTTTTTAGTAGAAGAGGTCGATATATATCCGAGATCTTATACGAACCTTCCGAAAGAAGGACTTCCGTTATAGAATTTTTGAACCGTGTGTTATCGTGTCTACATGCATTCTTCAGAAAACTGACACATTGTCCATAGTGAAAAGCGTGGGAATGTGGAAGTGAGAATGCGTCGGCTAGGGATTTGAAATTTATGGGACGACCTGTCTCCGGATCACAGAGTTGTGAAAATTTCGTGAGTCCTTTCCGATGCCAGGTGGCAAAGGGATGTTGCTCTAGGCCTGGGATGAAACTCGGGTGGCCTTGAATTGGAAGGTGGCCGGATATGAAGGGCGAAAGATGTAGGCTTTTTCTGACTTCTCTCCAAGCAACGGCCGTGTCTCTTAGTAAAAGGTTATGTTGGAATGGTATTGGAACAGATTTCCACTTGCAGTGGAGGAGAGCTACTAGGGAGTATGGGTGTGCCATTTGAGTTTCCAAGGCATAATTGGAGTAGCGGGACGCTTGGGCTATCCAGTCTAGACCTGTCCGTAGTAGGCAGGCTAGGTTATAGGTTCTAATATTGGGAAGACTAATACCCCCTTCGCGCCTGGGAAGATATAGTTTCTGGAGGGCTATACGCGGTCTACTAAAGATATTGTAGACCGCGTATAGCCCTCTACAATATCTTTAGTCTGGTTCTCTAAAAACAGAATCCATCTACTATTCCAATAGCATTGCAGCACTCTAGCCAATCCCCTCTGACTAGGCACCGACTTAATGTTGAAGGTAAGCTGCCCAGTATTGTTTGGGAAGAAGGCATGTTATTATCCACCCCCTTTCCTGGTCTGCCAGGTTGCATACCCTAAAAATAATTTGGTATAGATTTTGGGGGAACATTACACTACCCTACATGTTTTTCTTGGGGGTTTTTTATTTGATATTCTCCCTTAAAATTCATATAGATCATGCAAATAGACCAGGTAAAAATAGAGAGTCCCCAGACATTAGCAGCTGAGAGCTGTTATTTACTTAAAACTAAGTGGAATTTTAGTCAACAAATGAAATTCTAATAAATTACTTCAGGCCCCTTTTGAAGGTATAGATATGTAAAAAAATTTAAATAAGTGTCTATACTGTTTAAAATCCAGTAAGGTACTGTCTCATCATGCTCTGCGCAGCTTCAGTTGTCCTGTATTCTCAGCACTGAACCAATAATCAAAACAGTGAGAGAGTGAGAGGTCGCTGTGCTGGCATCCTGAAGATTTACTGCTGATGAGAAGGGAAGGAAGCAACATAAATGACACAGACCGCGCCAAGGGAACACCGATTACGTAGGGAGAAAAGAAAAGCAGGAGAGGTGACAGGACAGAGTCTGCTGCCAGGGAGACACAAAAAGAGTTAAACTCATAGAGATAGTGTTCTATAATAAATACATGATTTTCTCTCCTTTCTCCTTCAGCAGCAGCAGTACTATGATCCTGAACACTATTCGGCTACTGTCACCCTTCCTCTCTAGCTCAGCCAAGACATACAAGCTAGACTGGAAATGCACACATTTTGTTTTCAGAAAGTGCATATTGCTTTTGAAACTAAGGTGAAAGAGAGAGTTTTAATTGACTTCTCTGGGCTTCAGCAAAATCACAGCCTCAGGCAAGAAGAAACAAGAACAATACTAGATGCAATTTACAGCACACACTGATTCTGGTAGAAAGTTTTTAGTGTGGAATGCAGGGATGTCAAGGGAGGTAGGTGGGGCAGAGCCTCACCTGCCATGAACATGGTCAGCAAGTGGTTAAACAGAAGAAAACAAAAAAAAATATTTGGTGCCGGTCGCCCAGGGCAGTGCCCAGCTTCCCATGCCATTTGTTTGACAATTCCTTTCCTTTGCCAATCAGCCCAGAAAATGGCCATTAATGATTTTGATGTATTGACTTCTATCGTCTTCAGGTTCACCTTTAGTAACATGTTACATGCTACACGTTTAGTATCGGACTTGTAGTATCAATGAACTGTGAGCATGCTGATCAGCACTGAAGATGTGCAAGTATTTTAGGTAAGCTGAACTTCAGTAAAGCAGAACCCTCCACAAATTTAACCCATGTATGTTCAACTCATCGCTATTCCTGATAACTACTTAGAAAGTAATAAGGACAACTTGAGAAAAACAGGTAAAATAGCTGGGTGCCCACTGTCTGTATGTGTACAGAGTGGGCAGTGCGTGATCCCGCTGCTCTCCTCTCCCCGCTTGGTGTGATGTTGGGCATGTGAGGAATGGGCAGTGCACTTCTATGTCTACCCTCCTTTAACCTCCCTCCTACTGTGTTCCTGTGCCTCCTCCCCCCCCCCTCTTGCTCAAGGACAGAGCAGCTGTGTCTGGGAGGCAGAATGTCCTGTGTGAACCTCCCCTCAGTGGGCTGATAACAGACATGCAGACAGAACAGAAAGTTCATCTCCCTCTCTGCGGACTGCAGAATGCCTTCACTCCATGTTGTGTAGATGTAAAGAAGGGGAGGTGATCTGAAGTCTGAACAAGTTTCTTGTTCTTGGGTGTTTTTTTTTTTTTTTATATAATCACTCTTTTGCTTTATTATAACAAATTTCAACATACAACATAAAACACAAATATACACACTATACAAAGTATCTATACAATTACAATCATTAACATAAAACACTTAGATCCTTGATAATGTCCAAAAAAAAACACAAACACTATCCTATAACCCAGTTTTTAAAGTGCATTTAAGAAAGGAGCTTAATAGCGCCTTATTGCGTGTTTCCAAAATAAATAAATAAAAAAACACATCCAATCCTATAACCCAATTGTTTAAAGTGCATTTAAAAAAGGAACTTAATAGCACCTTATTACGTGTTTCCAAAAACCGGAGAAAAAATAAATAAAAAATCGTGCAACGTTTTCCCCCAAATTTTAATTAAGAAAGGCGCTTAACCACTTTACGACCGGCCCACAGCCGAATGATGGCTACAGGGCGGTTCGTTAATTCTGGGAGGGCGTACATTGACGTCCTGCTAGAATCGCGCTCCCGCGTGTCCCCTGGGACCCAGAGGACCCGGAGCATCAAGGATCATGGTAAATGGCCGCTGACAGCGGCCGTTTATCACGTAATCGTTTGACAGAGCGATCACTTGTTCCTCTCTCCCCTCTGTGTACCAATTGGTCCAGTGTGAGGGGAGAGGGGGAGAGATCGGTGGCAGCAGCGCTGTGGGCTGGATGTGTAGTGCCCACAGCGCTGCTCTGTGACAATTGCAGTCACATCCAGCCATCCATCCGTCCATGCTCAGCCATCTCTCCATGCTCATCCATACTCTGCAATACCCAGCCATACTCTGCCATACTCTGCAATACTCTGCAATACCCGGCCCTACTCTGCAATACCCAGCCATACTCTGCAATACCCTGCAATACCCTGAAATACCCAGCCATACTCTGTCATACTCTGCAATACCCAGCCATACTCTGCAATACCCAGCCATACTCTGCCATACTCTGCAATACTCGGCCATACTCTGCAATACCCAGCCATAATCTGCCATACTCTGCAATACCTGGCAATACCCGGCCATACTCGGTGATACCCAGCCATACTCTGTGATACTCAGCCATACCCAGCCATACTCTGCAGTACAGAGCCATACTCTGCAATACCCAGGCATACCCTGCCATAATCTGCAGCACAGTGCCATACTCTGCAATACCCAGCCATACCCTGCCATACTCTGCAATACCCAGGCATACTCTGCAATACCCAGCCATACTCTCCAATACTCAGCCATACCCAGCCATACTCTGCCATTCTCTGCCATACCCAGCCATACTCTGCCATACTCTGCAATACCCAGCCATACTCAGCCATACTTGGTGATACCCAGCCATACTCGGTGATGCTTGGTGATACTCAGCCGTACCCAGCCATACTCGGCGATACCCAGCCATACACAACCATACCCAGTCATACTCAGCCGTATTCAGCCACTCTATGTGGACATGCTGTGGAAAAGTCTCCCACCTGTGGTATCGCCATACTCAGGAGGAGTAGGAGAATCTATTTTGGGGTATCATTTTTGGTATGTACATGCTATATGTTAGAAATATTATATGAATGTACAACTTTGTGTAAAAAAAATGCGTTTTCATTTTCTTTCCACATTTTCCCAAAATTTGTAGAACAAAAATGACATGTTCAAAAGACTCATTATGCCTCATAGATTATATGTTGGGGTGTTTTATTTCCAAAATTGGGTCATTTTTGGGGCGTTTACATTGTCCTGGTGCTCCAGGGCCTTCAAAAGTGTTAGAGGTAGTCAGGAAATTAGATGTAATTTATGCTCCTAGAATGCCTGAAGGTGCTCCCTGCATGTTAGGCCTCTGTATGTGGCCATGCTGTGTAAAAGTCTCACACATGTGGTATCGCCATACTCGGGAGTAATAGCAGAATGTGTTTTGGGGTGTAATTTGTGGTATGCATATGCTGTGTGTGAGAAATAACCTGCTAATATGACAATTTTGTGAAAAAAAGAAAAAATAAATCTTGATTTTGTAAAGAATTGGGGGAAAAAATTATAACTGCACAAAACTCACAATGCCTCTTACTAAATACCTTGGAATGTCTACTTTCCAAAAAGGGGTCATTTGGGGGGTATTTGTACTTTCCTGGCATGTTAGGGTCTTAAGAAATTAGATAGGCCTTCAGTACATTAGATGTGATAAATTTTCAGAGATTGGCACCATAGCTTGTGGACTCTAACTTTCTCACCGACCAAATAATATACACCAATTTGGGTTATTTTTACCAAAGATATGTAGCAGTAAAAATTTTGGCCAAAATTTATGAAGATAAACTACTAATTTGCTAAATTTTATAACAGAAACGAAGAAAAACATTTTTTTTACAGAATTTTCAGTCTTTTTTCTTTTATAGCGCAAAAACTAAAAAATCCAGCCGTGATAATACCACCAAAAGAAAGCTCTATTTGTGTGAAAATAAGGACAAAAATGTCATATGGGTACAGTGTTGCATGACTGAGTAATTGTCATTCAAATTGTGAGAGCACCGAAAGTTGAAAATTGGTCTGGTTAGGAAGGGGGTTTAAGTGGCCAGTGGTCAAGTGGTTAATGGCGCCTTATTAAGTGATTCCTAAACCCCCCCCCAAAAAAAAAGATTAAAAAAATGTAAAATCACTCCATCTTTCTTTATGTGATTTTACGTGTTACTTATTCCAGACCTATTTTACTATTCTCCCACATTTACAGGGGATATATGTTATAAGAAAAAAAAAGGTTGGTATTTGAATCTTCCCTTTCTTTCAGTGGCATCTTTTCTCCAATACTCTTCCCCGGGGGGATGAAAAAGAGAAAAAGCTGCCACCTCATCAAAGTTTGTTACATTTTTGTACTTGGTTTGGGTATGCTTTTTTTTTTCTTTTTATCAAATTTTAGTTTTTATTAATTTTTCATTATGCAACAACAAAGAAAAAGTCACAAACAAGAGAGGAGTGGCTATATTGGTGAAGAATACAGTGGGATTTAAGCTGATATCTAATCACTGTGACGAAGGAGGGAGATATATTATACTTTCTTGCGAAATTAATGGCGTTAAGTACACCATAGTCAATGTTTATGCCCCGAATAATAGGCAACTACATTTTCTGAACAAAATGTGGAAAAAAATTAAAAAGCACAGTTCTGGACATGTCATACTTTGCGGCGATATGAACTCCATATCTGACATTCACCTAGATGTTATCCAGCACCAATGCAAGGAAAAGCATCAGGCACACTTTATCGAACTATATCAGAGCAAATAATCTTTATGATATTTGGCGGTGCCAACATTCCACTGAAAAGGATTTTACTTATTTCTCCCCAGTACACATGTCCTATTCGAGGATTGATATGTTCCTAACGGACAAATTTTTGCTACAAAAAATCTCACATACGGACATTGGTCACATTACGTGGTCTGACCACGCTCCTGTATCCATTACAGTGGGAAGCCGGGGATTCACTACCCGGGCAAATAGGTGGAAAAATGATATCCATTTATTTTCAGATCCAAATATTGCCAAAGACATTGAGACATCTCTGCTAGAATTCTTTGCCAAAAACGACACCACGGGTGTAAACCCGTTTATTTTGTGGAACAGCCATAAAGCGTTTATAAGAGGGTTGCTAATGAAACATAGTGCATCTCTGAGAAAAAAGAGGGGGCAGCACATGAACTCTATTCTAGAAAATATTACAAAGTTGGATATTCAAAACAAAGCCTACCCTACCATGGATACTAGCAATAAATTAGCAGCAGCTAGAAATGACCTTAGGACATTACTTATCTCACAGCATGTTCGTATCACCCATAGATTTAGGTCCAATTTCTACACGCATGGCAACAAAGCTGGCAAATTACTAGCGAATCAAATTAAGGAGAAAGTGATGAAACAAAAAATCCCACACTTATACCACCCCAAGAGCGGTTCCAAACTGACCAACCCTAAGGAGATAGCAGATGCATTTAGTAGCTATTATGGCAGTTTGTATAACCTACAGAGCGATTCTGAAACGCCCCATCCCACCCCACAATTGATAGAAAGCTTTCTAGAGGACATATCACTCCCCCAGCTATCCCAAGAGGATTTGCGATACTTAAACTCTCCGATTTCTACTTCTGAAATTACTAGTACCATTTTAAACCTCCCAAATAATAAATCACCTGGCCCTGATGGGTATTCTTCGGAATACTACAAAAAATTTGCTGATATATTATCATCTATACTGCTGCGAGTGTTCCATGCTGCTGCCTCCTCTGCCTCATTTCCTGCAGAAATGCTACAAGCTACAGTGGTTACATTGCCTAAACCAGGGAAGGAGCCGGACAGAGCACAGAATTTCAGGCCTATTTCGCTTTTAAATGTTGACTTAAAGGTATATGCAAAGATTTTGGCCAATAGAATTGCGAAACTGCTCCCCACTTTGATTAAACCAGATCAGGTGGGATTTGTGGCGGGTAGGCAAGCCACGGATGCCACAAGACGAATTATACATTTAATACACTCCTCTTCCACTTCTAAGAGGCCCTCAGTTCTCCTGTCATTGGACGCGGAGAAGGCCTTTGACAGGATCCACTGGGGATATCTGTCCAGAGTTCTTGGGAGATTTGGTTTCTCAGGGCACACATGTTCTGCCATCTCTGCTTTATATTCAAATCCCTCAGCTATGGTTTTTACAGAGGGCATATTCTCGGAGCAATTCTATATCGCGAACGGCACAAGACAGGGGTGCCCTTTGTCACCCCTGATCTTTGCTCTCGTGATGGAGCCTTTAGCTGAGAAAATAAGAACAAACCCCCAAATTCAGGGTATCCGATTGGGCAAAGAGGAGCATACAATTACATTATTCGCAGATGACGTGATTCTGTCACTCTCCGATCCGGCTCGTTCCCTACCTGTGGTGCATGAGATACTAGAGTTGTTCAATGCGGTGTCTTATTACAAAGTGAATGCGACCAAATCCAGTATACTTTGACTAGGGGTGGACAGTAAAACAAAATCTCTCATTCAAGAGAAGCTACCATTTCCCTGGGCAGAGAAGACGATACAATACCTAGGTATTACACTGACCCAATCAGTCTCCCAACTCTACAACTGCAACTTTGAGCCCTTAATAAACAATTTTACACAGGAAATGGTTAGAATGAAGAAGTTTTATCTCACCTGGTCTGGTAGGCTAGCAGCGTATAAAATGCTTTTACTTCCCAAATTATTATACTACTTTAGAGCCCTGCCACTCCAAATACCTAGCTCATTCTATGTAGCTATGCAAAGGACCTTATCTCAATTTATATGGGAAGGGAAAAAAGCCAGGTGCTCTCATAATTTACTTATGAAACACAGAATGGCAGGAGGAATGGGGGTGCCCAATATCAAGGACTACCATATGGCAGCAATATTGGACCAGGCTAAAGCGTGGTTTCATTCCTCAGACCCAATCCATTGGTGTAGGGCAGAGCAGGCTCAGATAGGACATGGGGAGATTCAAAACCTGTTGTTGATCACACTCTCAGATAAACACTCACCCTGTAAGAAAATCCCAACAGTAGCAGCCACAGTATCGGCATGGGAATATTTCCTGGCAAATAAAAATCCCAATATTGCTCATAAAAAAATACCGATCCCAGTGACAGCACTATCATTTCTATCTCCGAATCTACAGGTAAGACACTGGGAGAAGTATGGTATAGTTCATATTTCTGATATGTTTGTCCAGGAACGTCTCATTCCTTTCTCTGAACTACAAAATACAAAGTTTGTCCCTGAGAAAGAATTTATGGACTATGCCAGGATTACTGGTATCATAAATGCCATTAAAACACAACATATAGACATCCCAGAAACCATCTATGACCTATGGCACTCTTTTCCCAAGCCCAAAAAAGGAATAACACTATTCTATAACCTACTGCAAAGTAAACTCCATTTTGTAACCCCAAAACAATTCATGAAATGGGAGTCAGACTTGAATGTAACCATATCTAAAGAACAGTGGATGCGAGCGATAAAAGCGAACCACTCTCATACCAAATGCTCTAACTACAGAGAAATAGCACAGAAGATACAACTGAGATGGTACAGAACCCCATATGTATTGGCTAAATTTCAAGGCCATACATCCAACCTGTGCTGGAGGGAGTGTGGACATGTGGGCACTTTGGCCCATGTGCTTTGGTTCTGTGTATCTCTACGTAGCTTCTGGGCTGCAATAGCTCGGATAATAGCTAATATAACAGGGATACTTAATAGACTGAGGGTGGAACAAGCTTTATTAAGTGTAGACATGGATATCTACCCGAAGCAATACCGCTTACTTGTAATGCACATCCTATATGCAGCCAGACTGGTATTAACACGTAAATGGAAATCGACAGAACCCCCGCGGGTTGGGGAAGTATTAAATTTAGTTGATGACTCTTATTCTTACGAAAAATCCATTGCTGTTAAGGAGGGGAAATTACAGGAATTCACAAATAACTGGAACTTATGGGGAACCTACAGACCTACTAGATAATTTGTTGCACAAAATATGTACTTCAGGCAAGTCAATATTATACAGGTACTTTATTTAGGTAAAGGAGTAAGGAACAAAAATTGGTCAATAGTTACTAAATGTTTAATAGATGAACGTAATTTTTCATTCTATCATTATTTCTTATGTTTTAAATGGTTTAAACGGTTACGGGCCAACTTTGAGTGCGTGCTCAGATGGTTGCTTTATACACTCGTATGGATGATTGTCATGGAAGAACTCAGCAGCTTGTGATTTATATAAATGCGAATTGTATCCCTGAATATGTACTCTAAAGCTCTGTACTTGTATTTTTATAAACTAATAAAAAATATTTTCGAAAAAAAAAAAAAAGTCACAAACACACAATACATCTCCTAAAAATTCCTCCACCCAATTAAATCTCCATTTTTTTTTATAATTTCCATATTTGTGCTCACCAGTTTACATTTCAATCTTTACTCAAAGTCCTCCTTCACAATATTACACCTTAATTATACATATACACATATACTGTACATATATATATATATATATATATATATATATATAGGTATGCTTTAAGTGTAGAACACAATAAAGATTTTTATTTTAACAAAAATGGATTTCCCATGGGCTTACAACTACCCATAGACAAATTAGCCCTTCTGGAAATTGCTAGAATTACCAGAATGGGTCTGAGCAGTTACAGAGCCTAGGCTATGTTCCTACATTTATTATTATCTAAGTAACAAAAAGAAGTGTGAGAATAAATACATTACACAGCATTCTGGGATTGGCTAGACAAAACACAACAATCCTAGCTATTGTTTTGAAATACTTTGAGAGAAAAAAAAAGATTCCTTTTCATGCTACATTATCATCCCAAGTCTAACCCCATCCTATTTAACCTTCAGACAAAGCAAATAGATCAATAATTACACAATAGTGATAGTATTTGGCATTAATATGAAATATTTGTGATTATATTACAATGATTTTTTGGGAAAAAAACGAAGTGGTGCCTGAAACAGCCCTTGACTTGCCCTGTTGTTAAATGGCACACATTTCATTAGGACCTACATAGCTTTTCTGTAAGACACATAACATTAAATCTGTGATGAAGGTATGCTAGGAGAATCTTAGGAAATATTGCTTGATCTATAAATCAAAGAGACACTCTTTAATATACTGCTGGGAGCAAAAGCTACCCATAGATCCATCATCATAGATGTGACCATATTTGCATAAATGGTCCCAGTTAACCCTCTGCAAGCTGTGAATGGACAACAACATTAATATAGAACATCAGATTTAATAGTGAATTTAATGAAAGGCAGTTTCTTTCATAAACATTGAAAACTATGTATCATTCATATCCAGCTTTTGCCTGGGTTGAAACAAGGTTTTAGGAGTAAACCAATACAGCCTTTAGAAAAACTTAAGAGATATTCCAGACATTAAAAGCAATATAAATGGTCACAAAACATATAACAAATACAATGTGTATGTAATTGTTATTTTAAAGAAAATATGGTCAAATGTGATTACTGAAACATAATGATTTATCAAATGTTAAGCATGTACTTGCAAGATCCCACATCTGGCATTTGCTAGAACATTCGTGAGAACATTTGTTACCTGCTATTACCTGCTGTGAGCTATTCTGTCTCACAGCAGTTCACAGCATTGTAGATAACATACTGTGTATCTTATGTTCAGACTGCACGCTGTAATAAGCCTACCCAAGTGTCAATATACAAATAATATACTTTCCTCTTATAGCTTCTGGCTGCTTTTGTATATATTTTTACACAAATAAATATAAAGAGCAGTCTTCCTTTGGAGCTGTCCTCTGCCAATCGTCTATCTTCGAAGGATAAACATTATTGATCCAAGGGGCTTTGCAATCTCTGGTGACATATACAAATACACACTGCTGTGGTTTATAGATCTCGGCTAGTACCATTACAGATATGGAAGTACATGCTTTGTTATAATATTCATGCTTCAAATTTACACTTTTTCCCCCAAATAAATGACACCAAGCAAGGAATGGAGACAGTAGGTTTGAGAAGGTTTGTATTCAGGCGCAAGAACATTATATTATTAAGGTTACACTACTGATCTAAGGTAATGGTTACAGAGCACTACTATAGTCATACCTAAAATAACTGGTTTACTACCCTTTGTAGACCAAGTGCTTTAAAGTAATTGTCCACAAATGCTCAGATGAAATGAACAAGGCTCCTGATCCTATGCATCCATCCTGCCCCAACTATCCTGCATTTAGCAGCTTTCAGATGCAGAGTTGTGTATGCAAATGTGACCATAAAGACAACAAAATTTGTTTTCTGTTCAAATGGGGCCAAAGGAACAGTTCATAGCAAACACAGATATCAATAATCTGTTACACTTTGCTAACTGCTGGATTTAATTTAAATGATACAAAGAGTGTTTAAGGAGTACCAGTTTATATGAAAGTGGCACTAACAGCCCAAATTGACCATAAAAAGCCTCTGTATTGATATATACACCCTACATATGAGAACCACTAAACCCAAGAGAAGTCAGTTGGGATGCAGCACTGCTAAATACTCCAGTGAAGGAATATTTAATGGAACATAAATGAAAACTGTAAGGTATAAGAAGATCATGAACCAATATTCATGGTTAGAGTTCTCCTCAAATATATATATATTTTACAGAAAATGTTTCTCTGACATGAGTGTGAACAAGATGTGACTTTTGTGGTCAAGCTAATCTTTCTTCTGTGTAACTGACAGGCATGTATATTTAGGTTGAAATGTGACTTTGTGGTTAGGCTTTTTCCGGGAAAAAGTTTATCTCACTTCTGCTTTTAACTGACAGGTTGACCGCACTGACATCTGGCGTTTCTTATCTTCTTGTTTCAAATGTCAGAACATGTTTAGTTTGACCACAATTGACGTATGTTAACTGACCGCTTTTGCAGAAGTCAAAAAACCTGTTAGAATTTATTTTTGTCTAACTCATGAAGTTTTTGCTTATTGCTGATTGGTTCAGACGAGGGAGGCAACTTTCCTTGGTTTGCATAAAAAGGACATGTAACCATTAAACGATATATTCTTGTATACCTATTCACTGTGTATTGGTGTCTTGAATATCCGACCGGTCAGAGAGACTTCGACAGATCCTGAGTCCAGCTCGAGCCAAGAAGGTCCAACAGAACCAAACAGAACCAGAACCTTTCAGTGGTGTCAGAAGTGGGATGATCCAATTGAACAGGTAAGACCCCCTTTAATTATTATTGGGAACAACAGTCTTGCCTTGTCAATTGGTTCACCATAAAGTAGACTCTCGAGAAAACTACAAGTTTTCTGGGACTCTGTTAAGATTGAAAGGTAGATTTAGAATAGATACAGAGGGTCTCGCTAGGTTGGCCAGACCAGGTTATTAGATTGAGAAAGAATCTTAAATTCTTCTCTACATAGGACGGATCTGTGGAAACTCTATATCTAAAGGTGTACACAAAAAGGGTTACTTTTTTAAATGTCAACTGTATATTGTTGTCCTGAATGTAAAACTGGTTTATTGTTTGCTTACAAAGGGAAGACCACGTCATTAGTGGCAATTGTTCCAGGGGGGTATCATGTCAAAATTGGCAAGGGTCCTATGTTCCAGGGATCAAAACAACATATGTTAAGGTTTAATATACACAACATACTACCCCCCAGTCCGGTGTTCGAGGGACTAAGTGTAGCAGAAATACAGTGTCTGGTTGTATTTAAAAAAGGAGAACACTGGGTTCCTGGTCATAAATCTATAAATTGTCGGGGCGTGGCCTGGCGTGTGAAGGAGATGGACGCATAACTGAAGAGCTCCGACAGACCCGCGGCCTTAGCTAGTCTACCTGCACCTACTTCGCACCAGAATGAGCAGGAAGCAATACGGGACACCCCGCACCAGATCCCGGCGCACATCAGCCTTCCAGGGTCGGAACATCTCCGGCCTCTTTAAAAATACCCCGGCGGCACGGAACAATGTGGCACGAGACAAGATGGCGGAGCCGCATGCAGAAGAGGAGTACAGCGAGGACTCACAGTCGGCTGCGGAGGAAAACGGTAGGGGAACTCCACACCCTGACCTCCCACTCACTTATGCCGGTATGTCGGGGTTTGCCGCAGACATTAAGGCAACATTCTCTGCTGCTATTACCGATCTCAAATCCAGCATGCTGGTACTGACTGAAAAGATGGCCACCGCAGAAGCTTCAGGGAGGCAGAGGGACAGAGCCATATTAAGATTGGAGAAGGTGACTTGCTCCCAAACCAGGCACTTTATTGAGATAAATAGACATCTCGAGGAATTAGACAATAGAGGAAGGAGGAACAACATTCGGGTGAGGGGGATCCCCGAGTCAGTGGACACGGAGCAGATAACCCCGGCATTAGAGAGGGTCTTTAACAGCCTACTAGAAAGGCCGGAGGACACAGCAATTGAGTTTGTGAGAGCGCACAGAGCTCTTAGAGCAAAGGGGCCGGACAACATGCCGCCCAGGGATATCATATGCTGCTTGCAGAACTTTCCTCTCAAAGAGGATATCATGAGGAAGGCACGCAGAAATGAGCAAATTGTATTCAATGGAGAGAATATAATGTTGTTCCACGACCTGTCCCAAATCACCCTCAAGAATCGTAGAGCTCTTAGACCCCTGTTAGAGAGATTAAGAGAGAAAGAGCTGCGCTACACTTGGCGATTCCCCTTTGCCCTGCTGGTGCATTACAATGGCAAACAACACACTCTGCGCACCCCAGAAGATCTCCCTGAGTTTTGCCAGGACCTCCAGCTTGGAATGGTAGATCTGTCAGAGTGGTACCAGGAATTCATGCTGCCCATGACGGAAAGGCCCCAACCGAGCTCCCCCCAAGCCTCGCCAGATAAACATCTTTACAAAAAGCTGAAACCCTCCCGGCCGGGCGGTTCTCAGACCGGCACACCAAGTCACAGATCACACGCATCTAGAGGAGGAGAGGAGATGTGAAGGTAGCGCCACACACTTTTTTCAACAAAGGACGAGGGACGGTTAACCTGCGACAGCCTCAGCTACTCTTTCCCTCACTTTGACCTCCCCAGGCGCGATGGTTATTCCTACGCACAAAACTGAGTGTGCCCGCTGGGCTGGGAGGTGGATGTTGTTTCTTGCCTTGGCTACACTGCTTGTTGCAGTGGCCGCAGGTCTCTCCAAGTTCTCCAGGGTGACCCACGATTGATTTGAATATGATAAGCCATATGGCACCAACAGGAAGGATGCTTAGACTCATCCGATCTCCCACCTTTGTGCCACGTTCTTACACATGGTCATGAGGGTTCAACATCAGACTATATGTGCGAATTGGTTTAGAACTTAAATATACCTTGGGAGATCATGAGAGGTGGAATTCTTAGAGCATGGTTTATGTGGCTTGGTTATGTTAGAATACCACCATACACGAGGGAAAAGGAGGGAATACGTTTCACATAGGCTTTCAGAATATGCGCCCACCCTCGAACTAAGGCTCTAGCTAAATTGATTTATTGTGTTTCCTTTTTTCTCTTTTTTTTCTTTTTTTATTGCTCCTTTACTGGGAAACACAGCTTCATGTTGCAGGGATACTTACACCTCACCCACTGTTCTATTACCATTCTTTGGTTGCATTTATTTCTTATCTAGGTTACGCTTGGTGCAGATTAGACTAATTTTAAATTTATCATAAGTTTTTCTAGGCTGCGGCCTGTCCAGGTTCGTTTTCATAGCCGAGTTTACTTTACAACTCCAGTTTGACCAGTTTAGGTCATCCGCCAACCACCGACCCCCACGAAGTGATACTGACGGGGGTTTTACCTCATCAGAGATCACTTAATTGACTTACTTGGATACGACTTAGTGTCCAAGGGGAATACAGTACCTCTCCCACCCTCCCTTTCAACTAATCCTTCCCCACCCATCCCCCCTCTTTTCCTACACCGCTTCCCCCTTTACCTCTCTTTTCTTTCTCTCTTTTTCTTGCTATATTGATTTTTGGATCTATCAAGCGGGGGTAGCACGATATACAAACTGTAGTGTAGGATTTATAACGCATATAACCTAACAAATCCTAAGTTCTATTTACAGGGAGAGCTACGACAGACTCTTCTAGGAGCACAGCATGACTTATACTGCCTTGGGTCAGAACGCCACAGTGATCTCACATAATGTGAGGGGCTTAAACGTACCAGAAAAGCGCACAGCCCTTCTCAGAGAATTAAAGAAAGGTAGGCCTAAGTTTGTTTTCCTGCAAGAAACTCACTTCAAGACGCAACAAATACCTAAACTGACAGACACCTTCTTCACGCAGGCATTTCATGCGACGAATGACTTAGCCAAATCCAAGGGCGTATCCATACTTATTAGTAGGGATGCGGCCTTTGAACTTACGGATAGATTGACTGACCCCGGGGGACGTTTTCTTTTTTTAAAGGGCAAATGCGCAGGCAAACCCATTACACTTGCCAACGTCTATTTTCCAAACAAGGCGCACCTTACCTTTTGTAAACGCATCATAAACAAACTCAAGAGCTTCAGTTCAGGTAGCATCATTTTGGGAGGAGATTTCAACGCTCCACTAAATCCACTAGTAGACACCTCTACCGGCAAAACCTACATTACATATAAAATCATCAAACAAATCAAATCCCTACTGAACTCCATGCAACTGGTAGACACATGGAGGTTTTCACACCCTGAAGATAGGGACTTTACTTATTTCTCCAGTCCCCACCAAAGGTATTCCAGGATTGATTATATCTTCCTCACGCAAAGAGACCTGGAAATGATCTCTGGGGCACACATTGGGATTCAGACCACTTCAGATCATGCCCCGGTTGCCCTACACCTGGACTTGACGTCGCCTCCCACTAAGTCCAACACGTGGAGACTCAATTCCTCCCTAATAACTGATCCAACCTTAGCTACACGGATCGCCACTTCCATCCGGGAGTATTTCTTGCAGAATGGGACACCAGGGATTGACCCGATGATTCTATGGGAAGACCATAAATGCACCGTGAGAGGGGAACTGATAAAAATGGGGGCAAAAACGCAAAACGCAAAACGCAAAAAACGCAAAAAAGACAGGGAAAGGGAAATCGCACAGCTGTCCAAACGCATACATATGTTAGAAACGCACCACAAACAATCTTTATCGGTCCGCTCTGCAGCTGACTTACTGGAGGCCAGGAAGTCACTACAACAGTTGTTTGACACAAAAGCTAAGAGGTTGCTATTCTTTAGGAAGAAAATATATTATGAGTTTGGGGACAAGACAGGCAAATTTCTGGCGAAAGCCTTGAAAAACGACAAAACAACACAGAACATATTAGGCATCCGGACAAAGACAGGGACACTAGACATCACAACGAAACAAATAGCTGACCACTTCCATAAGTATTACACTTCGCTATATAATCTACCGGTACAATCCAAGTCAGGACAGCACCAAGGAGACAGAGGTCAGGCCATTTTGGACTACCTCAGAGACTCAAAACTCCCGACACTACCTGTGGAGGACACCACTCTACTAGAGAAACCTATTGAGATTGCAGAACTACAAACGGTCATCAAAAACCTCAAATCAGGGAAGAGCCCCGGACCTGATGGCTTCACAGCCATTTATTATAAAACTTTCTCAGACTCCTTAATCACACCACTACTACATGCCCTCAATTCTCTCTCTAGGCCTAGGGAAATACCACAAACCTTTTTGTCAGCGCATATTACAGTCATTCCCAAACCAAACAAGGACCCGACTGACTGTGCCAGTTACAGGCCAATTTCCCTCCTAAATCTGGACGTCAAATTGATATCTAAAATCCTGGCCAATAGACTGAAGCCCCTGCTTTACACCCTGGTGGGACCCGAACAAGCCGGGTTCATGCCGGGAAGGGAAACAAGGGATAACATATTTAAAGCGCTCAACTTGATTCATGCCTCAGGTTCCCTAAACATTGAAGGTCTTCTCCTGTTCACTGACGCGGAGAAGGCCTTCGACAGGGTTGCGTGGGATTTCATGATGGAAACCTGCAAACATATTGGCCTAGGGCCTCACATGATAACCTGGATATCTGCTCTGTATAAAGACCCAACCGCGCGACTCAAGATCAACGGTTCCCTCTCAAACACGGTCCAGATTAGGAACGGGACAAGACAGGGATGCCCCCTCTCACCCCTCCTGTTCATTCTGACGTTAGAGCCCTTTATCAGGAAAATTACAATGTCTGACTCGATCACAGGATTCAAATTAGCAGGGAGGGAACACAAGTTGTCGGCTTACGCCGGCGACTTGTTGTTCTTCATCACCAACCCACACTCTTCAATACCAGCCCTGATATCTGAATTCACGCAGTTTGGGGTCATCTCCAACTTAAAAATAAATTACTCCAAATCAGAGGCTATGAACCTGACTGTTCCCAAAGAGGACCTCACCGACGTAATGACCAAGTGTCCTTTTAAATGGGTTGACTCTGCTCTTCAATACTTAGGGATTTGGTTGACACCTAAGCTGTCCCAGATATTTGACCGGAATTTCTCACCACTCCTGAAACTGATCAGTGCTGATCTGATGAACTGGCACCCACGACACTTCTCCTGGTTTGGTAGAGCAGCCATCTGTAAGATGGTAATTCTGCCGAGAGTGCTTTATCTGTTCAGGAATCTCCCTATTAAAATTCCTCACAGCTTCTTCCGAACGCTTCGTTCGCTGCAACTTAAATTTATTTGGGCCCATAAAAACCCAAGAGTCAGACTTGCCTTGCTCAAGGATAGAGGGGGAATGGGTGTCCCCAGCTTTAAGCAATACTACCTCGCAGCACACGTAACAAGATTAATAGACTGGCACTGTCACCATGCACTTAAGGACTGGGTTGGAATGGAGAAAGCTATGAGCCCCACCTCCCTTAGGTACTTACCCTGGACTTCTTGGCACAACATCCCAGCTGCCCTCAAATCACACCCTCTTATAGGTCCCACCTTGACAAGTTTCCATGTTTTGACAAAACAGGCCAACTTCTCCTCACACATGAGTCCAATTACATCTCTGCTTGACAATCCGGACTTCCAGCCGGGTATAAGGAATCACAATCTGCTTAACACAGACACAAATACCCCGCTATTGGCTAAGCATTGTTTTCTAGGCGACAGATTTAAAAACTTTGTAGATATAAAGGCTGACAATAACCTACCGGGCCTACCGCTGTGGACATATTTTCAAATTCGTAGCTACCTAAACCACCCAGTCAGGAAGGCTCACTTTAACAGACCTCTAACGGAACTAGAGAACATTTGTCTGAAAGGAGAACCCCTGCCCAAAGCCACATCTATCGCACATGGCTGGATTCGGGAGGGTGATGCACCAGGGGACAATAGGCTCAGAGCTGCGTGGACAGAGGACTTAGGCGCCCCCATATCGGACATACAATGGCGAAATGCCTGTATACTAGCACACAAATGTTCACTCAGCTCCAGAACCCAAGAAACAGCATATAAATTGCTGACACGCTGGTACGCCACGCCTGTGAGGCTACACTCTTGGTTCCCACAGACACCTGATACATGCTGGAGGTGCCAAAACGCGAAAGGTACTCTACTACACATTTGGTGGCAATGCCCGGGGATCCAACCCTTCTGGACCCAGGTACGAGAGCTGATATTTCAGATTACTGAAACAAAACTAAAGCTTGATGCCATGGGGTGCCTCCTTCATGTCACAGACTTCTCCATCAAAAGATACAAAAATTCTCTGACCAAACACTTACTGAACGCTGCCAAAGCCCTCATACCATTATATTGGAAATCCTCACGCATTCCGTCCAGACAGGAATGGCTACGTAAGGTTTCGGAGATCTGTGATATGGAGGACGCTGTAGCTCAAGCTGGAGACAACGCTACAACATTTCATGACACCTGGTCACCCTGGTTTGCGTTTAAGTACTCCTCAGACTACCTGAACCTGATGGACACAATCCAATGACTATAAGGGACCCTCCCTACTTAAAGAAGGTGATACCACTCTGGAATCTGATCCTCAAACTTATATCCACAATAGGTACCCACTTGCAACATAGAAAACTACCTTAGCGAGAAATGTACTACCTCGAACCCCCACGCTGTTACTCCCTATTCGGGACTTGATTAGGCTACACAATTTGCAGGTTCCTTATGGATTCTGCATTGATTGCTCCACCCCGCACCCTCTTTCCCTTTCTTCTATGCTTCTCTTCCTCTCTAGTCTTTCCTAGTTCGTCTTCCACCAACTCTGCTTGTACCAAAACCAATGGGCAAATTTAATATATGGTACGAAGGTCGGATCTATCCATTCACCCATTACAATAGATGTCAGAACTGTTATATTTACTTAATCCGCAGGTACTATGTTTCTGTTTTCATAATACTGAGTTCTCCGGATGTCTCTTGTTAATGTACCAGACAGTAAATGCTTGGAACAATTATGGTATATTGGTTTATGTACTGCTACTTATATTTCTAGGAGCTGCGACTCCATATCTTTGTAAACGTATTCTTGCATTTCCTGATACTTTCAATAAACTTGATGTTATAAAAAAAAAAATCTATAAATTGTCATAAGTTTAAGGACATTTTCCGCCCCTGGAACGAAATAGAGAAAGCAAGACATAATTTTTTTAATTTTAAAGTATAAGTATTATTGTTTGCTATAATGGGTAATCAAGCAGGAAAGGAAGCTGAAGGTAAGCAGCACCAACCCTCTCCGATTGATTACATTAAAGTCAATTATGGGAAAAATTATACTGATCCTTTTTGGTCACTAGTTTTAAAAAGAGCACATCAGTTAGAAGTGCCATGTTTGGGGGAATACGGACCATGTTCCGAGGAAGAGTGGGAGGAAGTAACCAGAATATGTGGCCAACATAAACAGTATAATTATCCCATAAAAGACCTTGACAAAGACTACATGACTAAATGTTGTAAGATTTGGGCAAAGGGTATGAAGGAATATAGAAAGAAATATACAAGTGTAAAAATGGAAAAGAAAGAGCAATTAGAATACGCAATAGGAAGTCCATCAGCTCCCCCTAATTTTTATCAAGAAAAACCCCCTCCATATGCTATGGTAAAAGATGAATCCCTTGTCCCAAAGAAAATATACCCCTCGTTAGATCCAAATGTTATAGCAGGAGTATTAACCATAGCTAAACAAAAGGGAACTAATTGGTTACGAGAGGGGGGAAGATAGAAGACAGATACAGGAACATTTAAGTCAATTAGCAAAGGAGGAAGAACAGTGTATTAAAAAAGAGGAAGATGAAGAAAAAGTGATAGAAGGAGAGCTGAGAGAGTTACAGGAACGTAGAGATAGATTAGGAGAAATAAAGGGGATAATACGTGGACTTAGAAACTCGGGCTACCCTGAAACCAATCTAGTGAAGAAGGCTGATTATATATCTGGAGATGGGTTAAGTAAGGATTTTCAGAGTAGCTTCAGTATGACCCCTCAACGCCAGGCACCCACACCATCAGATGATGAAGAGGATCAGACAGCTCCAATTAGTCGGGTTTTTCCTTTCATTACAATGGGACAGAGAAAATTAAGTACTATCCGTGATACTTTTTTTATTTGCACTAACATAGAATTTCTCAGGACAAGCTTTCGGGGTATGTCCCCTTCTTCAAGGTCCAAGCAGTACTGATTCACAATTTTTTTAGCAGAATGTTAAAACAAAGCAAGAAAAAAATCTCAGAGGGAAAGGGAAAAAAAAAACACATACAAATCAATGGTAATAAAGATAGCAGCAGAGTTAGTGAGATAAGACAGAGTTAGTGAGATAAGACAGAGGGAGAGCTATAGACTTGAGGGGGGAGATGCTAGTCACAGAGGGGGTCATAAAACCTTAGTATAATGGGTAAGGAAACCAATATCTAAATTTAGATTCTTGCTTTGTTTTAACATTCTGCTAAAAAAATTGTGAATCAGTACTGCTTGGACCTTGAAGAAGGGGACATACCCCGAAAGCTTGTCCTTAGAAATTCTATGTTAGTGCAAATAAAAAAAGTATCACGGACAGTACTTAATTTTCTCTGTCACAATTGCACTAATACGGCTACAATTACGTCAAGTATTACAATGGGAGATACACAGGTGCAAATACCATTACCATTGGGTACGGTCAAGGAAATTAGAGACACATGTCCCAAACCAAGAAAGGACCCCAGACAGGCGGTGACCTTTCTGCAAAGATACTGTTCAGGAACAAGAATGTCTCCTGAAGATCTTAATACCATACTTCAAAATGTAGACCCCGATTCCCAAGCTGACATAAATATAGGTCAATGGGCCAAGGATGCAAAGTTATATGAGGCTGGGGAGGATTGGAATATTTTTTGGAACTCATTGTTACAGGCTTGGCTCAAGGCATATAAAAACACCACCATGTTGCATGATTTGATATCTTGCAAACAACAGTCAGGAGAGGATTTCTACACCTTTGTCACTAGATTACATAAATTATATAAAAGTTGTGGAATAGACAATGATCAACTATTCGTGAGTACAGCCATAAATAATGGAGATCCAAGGGCCACCCAAATAATCAAACTGATAAACACAAAATGGGCGGTAATGACCTCAGATAGATTCATAGCTGACATAAAAGAGAGGGCATCCTCAGGGGTATTTAACACTAAAGGAGGATTGTTCACCTCTATTACAGAAGAAAATCCAAACATAGCTATGGTCAGTGGACCAAGTTCAGGAGCCATACCTAGAAGGAATTATCCTCCCCATAATCTGGATCAGGGTTGTTTTAATTGTGGGGATCCAAACCACTGGAAATCAGAATGTCCCCAAAGAAAGGGAGCCAGGGATAACTTCCCTAGGGGAGGTAGGGGAGGCTACAGAGTGAGATCTCAACCAAGATCTCAGTATCCGCCCCGACCAAGATATGACACACAACAACAGCAGCCACAACAGAGATCCCAGTCAGTTCCAGTACACCCCCAATATAGGCAACAGCAGCAGCCATACCAAACAAGATCACCCAGAAACACCACAGAAGAGATACAGGTACATTGGCCAGGATATCAGGACAAAAACCAGCAATAGGGATGCCCGGGGCAGTACCCATCCTTGGTGATGCATTTTTCTCCTCACACTGGAAAACCCTGCCTCAAGTGGTTTTAAAAGTAGAAGGCAGGGTGATCAAATTTCTGTTAGACACAGGGGCATCGACCTTGTGTCTTAAGGACCCCCACTTTGAAAGTAAAGAATGCACCGAGGGATGCTCTATGGGAATAAATGGGACAAGCGTCAACCACAAAATCACACTGCCACTGCTAGTAACGGACATGCAAGATAATTACCTTACTGAAATGTCCTTTGCAGTTCTACCAGACTGTCCCCTGTCCCTTATGGGAAGGGATTTAATGTCTGCATTACAAATTATTGTAAAATTTGACCAACAAGGGGGCATCATAGCCAAATCGGCTAAATGTGACCTCACTATGCCAAAAAGGAAAGACCTTTTGGGTTACTTTATGTCACTGCCAGCCACATTAGAAAACCATGACATCTGGGCAGGAACTAAAACAGAAGTAGGACACATACCCTGTACACCTTATGTGCCCACTATGCGGCCTAATACACTCCCCTATTATCAGAAACAATACCCATTGTCTACTGAAAAGGTATCGGGAATACAGCCCCAAATAGAGGAATATAAAAAGTTGGGAATCCTCAGGGAAATTGTCAGTCCCTGGAATACTCCCATTAATCCAGTTAGGAAAACGGATGGTACCTGGAGGTTGGTTCAGGATCTGAGAGGGGTAAACAAGCGTGTGATTCCTCTTCCCCCATTGGTATCTGATATTACCTCAATTTTTACCAATATACCTTCAAACTCCAAGTGCTACACCGTATTGGATCTTTCAAATGCATTTTTTAGTATTGACGTTGATCCACAATTCCAACACCTATTTGCATTTGTCTGGGGAGGGGGTCAGCTGACCTGGACATGCCTCCCTCAAGGGTTTATTGATAGCCCCGCGGCTTTTAGCATAGTTTTGAAAAAAACTATGGACGATTGGACGCCCTCTGAAGGCTCCACAATCCTGTTGTACGTAGATGACCTACTTGTTTGTAGTGAGAGCAGGGCACAGTGTGAGAAGGACACAGTAAGCCTGATGAATCACCTCGCCCTAAAAGGCGTCTAGGAAAAAGATCCAGTGGTGTAGGGACAGAGTTGAATATCTTGGCTGTATTATCACAGATGGGACAAGATTGATATCCCCGGCACGAGTCCAAGCTCTCCGCTGTCTCGGCCCACCAAAGGACAAAGCTGCATTGCTTTCCTTTTTAGGCTCAATCGTCTACTGTCGACAGTGGATACCTGACTGTTCTTTTTGGGATTCCATTTTACGTCCAGCTACAGCTGCGGGTGCCCCTAAAACAATTGAATATACAGAAGATATGAAAGAGGCCTTCCTCGCTCTTCTGACTTCCCTCTCACGGGCTCCTGCTTTACGTCTCCCTTCCTATGACAAACCGTTCTCACTTTACTGTGTGGTGCGAGGGCCTTCGTTTGCAGCAGTATTGGCCCAACCCCATGGGACAAACTTAAGACCAGTGGCATACCTATCAAAGAAACTGCCACTCCAGGTACAGGGAATGCCAGGATGCCTGCAAACTCTTGCAGCAAATGCAATGGCAGTTAAGGAAGCTTCTAAAATCACTCTGGGCACACCCACTATTCTCTATACCACACATTTAGTAGCACAATTGTTACAAAATATGCATACCCGGCATATGACAGCCCAAAGGTCCAGTGGGTATGAAATTATACTTCTGAATACAACACATTTGTAAATAAAATCTTATTCAGAAACTACTCCTGCAATACGATTGCTACACGCACTATTGTAGCTTCCATATACTGAACCAGAAGTAAACCATAATTGTAATGACAATTTACTTCAACAAACATTGCCAAGGGTGGATTTAACTGATAAACCAAACCCAGATTTCCTGGATGTATTTGTGGATGGCAGTTGTTCCAGGCCTAATGATAACACATATAAGACAGGCTATGCAGTAGTGATGCTACCTGATGTTGTGGTTGAGGCTTCTCCTTTAGGGGCCAATTCAGCACAACAAGCTGAGCTCCATGCACTCACCAGAGCATGTCAACTGTTTAAAGATAAAGATGTAAATATATATACTGTGACAGCAGGAAGGTAAAGTCACCTGGTTGCATCCAGGGGGGTAGATATATTTCGCCCAGATTCAGGCTTTACGCCGATTTATACAGCTAGGTGGAGAGTTGTATAAGCCCAGCTGAGACTAGTGGGCTCATTGATGACTCATACCTCTAGGGAGAGGGCTGGGCGTCGTGCAGACAGGGAGTTGATGAGACCAGCTGAACCTTGTCAGCTCATTTAGGCCTCTATAAGAAAGCCCAGATTCATTAGATGTTAGCTCATGCCTGGAAGCAGACCTGTGTGGACTGTCTAGGGAGAGTGAACCCCTGTGCGGTGAGAGAAAGCCTGTGTGGCTATATTTTGCTTGGACATTTAAAACCAGGGACTAGGACAGCACTAGGCTGATCCCAGTCGTTAGTTAGGAAACCTGTAAGTTTAGTCAGAGGTCAAGTTGACCAGGATTTATTTTGTGTTTGTTTTTTTTGCCTTGCTGTGTTTTTGTCACTGTAAATAGAAAATAAACCGCACCTTTTTTGATTTTGAAAACCACAACCTCCGTCTGCTGGGCCTGTTTTTGGGTGGGGAGCCCATCCCGGGGGTCACACATACCCGCTGCCGAGCTAGCCCCCTCACAGTTGGTGGAGAATGCGGGCAGTTTTTTTTTAAGCCAGCATGGAGGAGATACTGAAACAGCTGGCTCTAGCAAATGCCAATCAACAGCAGACAAATGCAGGTTTGCAAAGGAGCCTTGCAGCCCAGCAGCAAGCTCATCAACAGAGCCTTGCAACTTTACAACAGAGTCTGGAGGCTCAGCAACAAGCCCAACAGCAATCTGAGGCCCGCTTCATAGACCTGTTGCAGAAGCAAGAGCAGAGACTACAACAACAGATGGAAGCAGTAATGCAGCAACGTCCGCAGACCGGTGAGGAAAGCCGTCCCACTAATACCGCGTCCTTTGGGGTGAGTTGTTTATTGACAAAAATGACTGGAGAGGATGATCCAGAGGTATTTTTGACCACATTTGAAAGGACCGCTGAAAGAGAAAAGTGGCCTGAGGAGCAGTGGGCTGGACTGGTGGCTCCTCTGTTAACGGGTGAATCTCAGAAAGCTTACTATGACCTAGAGCCTGACCAAGCAAAAGACTATGTGATGCTAAAAGCTGAAATATTGGCAAGGCTGGGTGTCACCCTGGCTGTCCGGGCTCAGCGTGTGCATAACTGGACTTTCCAGCTTGGAAAACCCCCCAGGTCTCAAATGTATGATCTCATTCACCTGAGCAGAAAGTGGCTACAGCCAGAGACTTTGTCCGCACCAAAGATTGTGGAACGTGTTGTAATGGATCGGTTTTTGAGAGCTCTTCCTACTGCCATCCAAAAGTGGGTAAGCCATGGAGACCCAGAGACGGCCGATGGTCTTGTGGATCGTGTGGAGAAATACTTGGCTACAGAGAACCTGACGGCCTCTTCCAGAGACACTCGGACTTTCCACCCTAAGACCAGACCATCCCCAGGGGCGGATAAGATGATTCCAAGGGGTAAGGGTGGAGAGAGTGAGAGGGTGGGAGCTCTACCCCAAGTTTGGCGAGAACAGCCTGGGAAATCAGCGGCTCAAGAGGCGGCAAGAAGGATCATTTGCTACCGCTGCCGGCAAGCGGGACATATTGCAGCAAATTGCCCGGTTTTGGAGGAACCCATGCAGTGTGACTTTCTGACGGGCAGACGTCAGTCGCTGTGTGCGACAGTCGCATGCACTGCCATTCGGGGAACTGAGAAACATTTATGCAAAATGTGTATTAATGGTAGAAATGTTGTGGTATTGCTGGATTCAGGTAGCCTTGTGACCCTGATAAAGGCTGAGTTAGTTAAAACAGAGGTCTCTGGGAATAGCAAGGTAGCCGTTATTTGTGTGCATGGGGACACCCGAGAGTATCCAGTGACTACAGTGTGTTTCGAGACCCCCAAAGGTACCCTTTCTCATCCAGTGGGCTTAGTGTCTCAGTTACCGCATGACGCCATTGTGGGAAGGGATTTTCCGAAGTTCTGGGAACTGTGGGATGATCATGAGCCCCCCACTGGTGCCCCTATGTACCAGGAATATGATAGCCAGAACTCCTCTGAGAGTGGTGAGGACTCTCCCGAATTTCCCTTGTCAGTATTGGCAGGGGAGACTCAAGAAACTGGAGAGGAGCCCACCTCCTCAGACGAAAACCTACCGTCTGTGGAGTTTTCTGATCTTGAGGTTCACAGGGAAAACTTTGCCACAGAACAGTTGAAAGACCCCGCCCTAATAAAGGCACGGGAAAACGTAGTGAAAATAGATGGCGAGTTAGTGAACCCAGATAATACCTGCACTTACCCATACTTCAGCGTAGAGAAGGACCTACTGTATCGGGTGGCAAAAAGGGCAGAAGAAACCGTTGAGCAGCTGGTGGTGCCCAAACCTTACAGGAAGTTGGTGTTGGAGTTGGCCCATGGGCACATTCTTGGAGGTCATCTGGGGACAGAGAAAACCCGAGAGAGGGTATTACAGAGATTCTATTGGCCTGGGGTGATGAAGGACATAGAAAATTATTGTTCCTCCTGCCCTGTGTGTCAGAGGTCGGCCCCGATGCCACACTTCCGTAGCCCGCTGGTCCCTCTACCCATCATTGAGGTCCCGTTTGAGAGAATCGCAATGGATTTGGTAGGTCCTATAATCAAGTCCGCTAGGGGGCACCAGTACATATTGGTTATAATGGACTATGCCACCCGTTATCCAGAAGCGATCCCTCTCAGAAATACCTCGGCCAAAACCATAGCCAAAGAGCTATCTCTTGTTTTTAGCCGGGTGGGTATTTGTAAAGAACTGCTTACGGACCAAGGTACACCCTTTATGTCCCGGGTTATGAAGGAGCTGTGTAAATTGTTCAAAGTGACGCAATTACGTACATCTGTGTATCACCCCCAAACCGATGGGCTGGTTGAAAGATTCAACAAAACCCTAAAACAAATGTTGAAGAAAGTGGTGGATAGGGATGGAAAGGATTGGGACTGTCTACTTCCTTATTTGATGTTTGCTATTAGGGAGGTGCCCCAATCCTCTACGGGATTCTCCCCCTTTGAGTTACTGTATGGGAGACACCCAAGAGGGCTGTTGGATATTGCCAAGGAAACTTGGGAAAGTGAGAGTTCTCCCCACAGGAGTGTGATTGAGCATGTCGCCCTGATGCAAGATCGAATTGCACAGGTAATGCCCATCGTGAAGGAACATTTGGCCCAAGCGCAGTTGGCACAGCAGAGAGTGTACAACCGTGGAGCCAAGACCCGTACCTTTTCCCCGGGGGATAGGATATTGGTACTTGTCCCTACGGTTGAAAGTAAATTCCTTGCCAAATGGCAAGGCCCCTACGAGATAATGGAAAAAGTGAGCGAAGTGAATTACAAGGTCAGACAACCAGGAAGGCGAAAGCCCGAACAGATCTATCACGTTAATCTGTTGAAAGCCTGGAGGGATAGAGAGTCCCTAGTCGCAGACACTTGGTCACCAGCTCAAACTGGTTGCGTGATTCCTGAGGTTGGAATCGCAGCCACCTTGTCACAACCCCAACAACAGGAGGTTAAGGAGTTTGTGCTTCGCAACAAGGAGGTATTCTCTGAGCTGCCGGGACAAACATCTGGGGTAGAGCATGACATTATTACCCCGCCCGGTGAAAGGGTGAAGTTAAAACCCTATCGGATCCCAGAGGCCCGACGGGAGGCAATACGGGAGGAAGTACAGAAAATGCTGAACTTAGGGGTGATAGAGGAGTCCCAAAGTGATTGGTCTAGTCCCATTGTGTTGGTGCCTAAACCGGATGGGAGCTGGCGATTTTGTAACGATTTTCGTCAGTTGAACAAAGTTACAAAATTTGACACCTACCCCATGCCACGTATAGATGAGTTGATCGACCGGCTGGGAACAGCCCGATACATGACGACTCTTGACCTCACAAAAGGGTATTGGCAAATCCCCCTGGCCAAGTCAGCCAAAGAGAAAACCGCATTTGTAACCCCAGACGGGGCGTTCCAATATAAAAGAATGCCGTTCGGGTTACAGAATGCGCCGGCCACATTCCAGCGGAAAATGGACCAGATGCTGAGGCCCCATCGGAAGTATGCTGCGGCTTACCTGGATGACGTAATTGTCCATAGCACAGATTGGGCCTCACATCTGCCAAAAGTGCAAGCAGTCCTGGACTCTGTTCGGGAAGCAGGGTTTACGGCTAACCCCAAGAAGTGTACCATTGGGCAGGAGGAGGCCAAATATCTTGGGTACACCATTGGGAGGGGAGTAATAAAACCCCAACTCAACAAAGTCGAGGCCATCCAGAGTTGGCCACGTCCCAACAGCAAGAAGCAGGTACGAGCCTTTCTGGGAATCGCTGGGTATTATCGGCGATTCATTCCCCACTTTGCTTCTAAGGCTGTGCCCCTAACCAACCTGACGAAGGGGAAAGGGTCGGTCATGATTAAATGGACCCCCGAGGCTGAGGCAGCATTCCAATTCTTGAAACAAGCCTTATGTAGCCAGCCAGTGTTGTACTCACCCGACTTCTCTAAAGACTTTGTCGTACAAAGTGATGCGTCAGATGTGGGGTTAGGAGCAGTATTGTCCCAGGTCTGGAACGGGGAAGAGCACCCAGTCATTTACCTCAGCAGGAAGTTGAAGTCCCATGAGGTAAATTACGCCACCGTTGAAAAGGAGTGTTTAGCGGTGAAGTGGGCTCTAGATTCCCTTCGGTACTACCTGCTAGGTAGGCACTTTGACATGGTTACGGATCACGCTCCGTTAAAGTGGATGGCTCAAAACAAGGAAACAAATAGAAGAGTGAATAGGTGGTTCCTGGCCCTCCAGGAATTCAACTTCACAGTAAAGCATCGCCCTGGCGTTCAAATGGGGAATGTGGATGCTTTGTCTCGAGTACATGAATGCCTGATTGCTGGTGTTCCAACCCCGAGGTTAAAACAAGAGGGGGGGGTATGTGACAGCAGGAAGGTAAAGTCACCTGGTTGCATCCAGGGGGGTAGATATATTTCGCCCAGATTCAGGCTTTACGCCGATTTATACAGCTAGGTGGAGAGTTGTATAAGCCCAGCTGAGACTAGTGGGCTCATTGATGACTCATACCTCTAGGGAGAGGGCTGGGCGTCGTGCAGACAGGGAGTTGATGAGACCAGCTGAACCTTGTCAGCTCATTTAGGCCTCTATAAGAAAGCCCAGATTCATTAGATGTTAGCTCATGCCTGGAAGCAGACCTGTGTGGACTGTCTAGGGAGAGTGAACCCCTGTGCGGTGAGAGAAAGCCTGTGTGGCTATATTTTGCTTGGACATTTAAAACCAGGGACTAGGACAGCACTAGGCTGATCCCAGTCGTTAGTTAGGAAACCTGTAAGTTTAGTCAGAGGTCAAGTTGACCAGGATTTATTTTGTGTTTGTTTTTTTTGCCTTGCTGTGTTTTTGTCACTGTAAATAGAAAATAAACCGCACCTTTTTTGATTTTGAAAACCACAACCTCCGTCTGCTGGGCCTGTTTTTGGGTGGGGAGCCCATCCCGGGGGTCACACATACCCGCTGCCGAGCTAGCCCCCTCACAATACTGACAGCAGATATGCTTTTGGCGTAATTTTCGATTATGGACTCATTTGGAAAAAACGAGGGTTTAAAACTGCAGACAACAAACAAATTGCCAATAAGGAATTTGTTCTTGCCCTACTCGCAGCCCTACAGATGCCCAGAAAAATCAATGTTATAAAAGTAAAGGGACATTCATTTGACAAGTCCAAAGAAGCTCAGGGCAATGCCTTGGCAGACAGAGTTGCTAAAACAGCAGCCGATTCGGCACACGAGGCCCAGCCCAATCTAACACTGTTTGCCACAGATTTCAGTTCACCAGAATTCCCAAATACTGTGAGAATGTTACAGGACAAAGCATCAAGAGAGGACATAGCTTTCTGGGAAGGTCAGAACTTGACCAGCGTGCCAAGTGGCATCTGGTCAAGCAAAGAGGGAGTAATAGGTATACCAGAGTCAGCTGCCCCTCTTTTGATTTCTTACTTACATGGTCCAGGTCACCTAGGAAGGAAAACAGTTTTGACAATGTACAGACAGTCTTTTAGCACGGTCAATGATATACACCTCGTTGCCCAGTTGATAGACTCATGTCTTTTTTTTTTTTTTTTTCACAAAATTTTTATTAGGATGTATGAAAAAATAACAGCAGTTACAAGACATGTTATAAAGTAATTTTCAATTTTTTCAAATAGAGAAAAAAGAGAAGGAGAGAGAGAGAAAAAAAAGAAAAACATACCAAAGGGAGGCATATTAAGGGCAAGACTAAGCGTACTGTATGCGCAGCTTAATCTCGGACTCTTATAGGATAGAATCAGCGTGGTATAACATTGAAAAACATATAGTGAAAGCAGAGGAACAAAAGACCTACGTACTTTATCTGTTGTCTACTAGAGGGTAACTGGATGGATCAAATAGAGTATCTACCTAGAGTCTCAAGTATTACAGCAGAATAACCAACCAAAAAATAAAAATAAAAATGTCTGTGAACAACCAGGGGAGAAGGGAGGGAGGAGGAAGGGAGGGAGGGGGGGAGGGCATTAGCCAAGTCCAGAGAGAAAGTAAGTATGAGTAAGCTTATTTCGGGTAACAGTTAGAGATCGTTGGTGGCGGATTGACCGTCTGGGGAGATTTCCTCTCCTGGGCTTGAAGAATGGGGGGTAGATTTGAGGTAAGAGAAAGAGTACTGATCAAAGCTGGCTATATCCTCCGTAGATAAAGCTGAGCGCATGAAGGGTTCCCAAACGGAGTAGAAACGGCTCTTAGAGACTGCAGATGTGAAGTCTGCATTAGCTCTTTCTTTAAATAGGAGAAGAAGGAGGTCCCGTTTGATTTGAGTGGTAGCAGGGCAGTGGGAAGAAATCCATTGCTTTAGTATGGTTCTCCGTGCGATCAGGAGGCAGATCAAGGACCAATCTTTGTGAGTGTGACCAAGGTTTGGGTGAACAGTGTTCGTTGAGTTCGTCACTCGGGACCAAGGCAGTAGTTGGGGGTCCCAGTAACCAAAGATGAGGAGGAGCGGATCCTTCGGAAGCTTCAGTAGAGTTATTTCGAAAATGTAGTTTAGAACCTGATCCCAAAAGGAGGAGATGAAAGAGCACGCCCAAAAACGGTGGGTTAGGGAGGGTCTCATATGGTGGCAGAGGGGGCATTTAGCACAGTTTTGATCCGTATCGGAGTAAATGAAGGGTATATGTGCACGGTGGACTATTTTCAGTTGAGATTCTCTCCAAATTTCATTGGGTGTTAGTCGTTGCACTTTGTTGAGTCCGATTAGAATTTTGTCTATCAGGTCATCATCTGGGAAGTCTTTTCCCAAATTGGCTGCGGATGAGAATGCCAGCGGAGGGGTGGACTTTTGAAGTAATGGTTTGTATATGTCCGATATCGTATATGATCTTTCCATGAGTAGCAGGTCTGTGAAACTTGGTGTGAACCGCTTATAGTCCTCTTTGCATGCAGTTCTTAAGTAGCTGGTACATTGCCAAAAGTGAAAGGCATGTGATCGTGGGAGTGAATAAATTTCAGCAACGGTTGAAAAGGATAAAGGACGACCCGTTTTAGTGTCGCATAAAGATGCAAATTTTGTGAGACCGTTTTCTTGCCAAATCTTGAAAGGTTTATGTTCCAAGCCAGGTGGAAAGTTTGGGTTTCCTTGTATTGGCAGATGGCTTGACATGAAAGGGGAGAGCTTGAGGCTCTTTCTGGTTTCTCTCCAGGCGATGGCCGTGTCTCTCAGTAGTAAGTTGTGTTGATACAAAGGTGGGACCGATTTCCACTTGCAGTGAAGAAGAGCTGTTAGCGAGAAGGGATGTGCCATTGCGGATTCCAAGGAGTAGTTGGAATACCTCGAGGACTGTGAAATCCAATCTAGACTAGTTCTTAATAAACATGCTAGGTTATAGGTTCTGACATTCGGGAGACTTATACCCCCTTCGCTTCTGGGAAGATATAGTTTCTTTAAAGCTATGCGTGGTCTTTTGCCATGCCATAGAAATTTTGAGATGGCCGTATTGATGAGTTTAACATCTTTGTGGTGAAGTAGCAAGGGGATAGTTTGCAGTGGATATAGTAGTCTGGCAAAACTGACCATTTTTATCAAGTGGCATCTTCCCAGGAGCGAGAGGGGCAGATCCATCCAGTTAACCATTTCCTGAGAGAGCCTAGAGAGCAAGGGAGGATAATTGAGGTGGTACAGGGAGGAAGGCAGTTTGCCTATTTTGATGCCAAGATAGGTGATATGGGATCTAGCAACAGAAAAAATGGAGTGTTGGACCCAGGTAGGGTTGGATAGAGTACCTATGGGGAGGATTTCACTTTTGCCGTAATTTATGCGGAGGCCAGAACAGGATCTAAAATCATCAAATACCTCTTTGATGGTGAACATGTCTGAGGAGGGGTTCACTGAAAAGATAAGTACATCATCGGCAAAGAGGGATGAGCGGAGATCGTGATGTCCTATTTTTATGCCATGCAAGGGGGCTTTTTGGGTAAGGTGTCTGGATAAGGGTTCTAGTGCAATGTTGAAGAGGAGGGGGGATAGGGGGCAGCCTTGTCGTGTACCTTTGTGGAGGCGGAAGTCATCTGAGAGTAGGCCCGCTGCCACCAGCTTAGCTGAGGGGGTTGTGTACATGGCGTTTATTAGATGGCAGAAGGGGCCTGTAAAGCCCATCTTTGTCATGGTCATGGAGAGCCAATCGAAGCTGACATTATCGAAGGCTTTCTCCGCATCTAACGTAATGATGGCAAAATCGCTGCTGGGATTTTGTTTGGCGTGTTCCAAGGCCAACATGACCTTACGAATGTTTAGGGTGGCCGTTCTGCCTTTCACAAAACCAGATTGCGCTGGATGTATCAGAGATGGGATGATGGCAGCAAGCCTAGAGGCGACAATCTTGGATAGGATTTTGACATCCAGGTTTAAAAGGGAGATGGGCCTATAAGATCCTGGTTCCTGGGGGTCCTTGCCTTTTTTTGCGAGTAATTTAATAGTGGCCTGGTTTCCCGAGGGTAGGTAGGGGCCGCCCGTCCATATGCCGTTATAGACCTTGTGGAGGGTGGGTTCTATTATGTTTTGGAGGGTCTTGTAGAATTCGCTAGTGAGTCCGTCGGGGCCCGGGGCCTTAGAGGGGGTCAACTTTCGTATGGTGTTTGAGACTTCGGAAAGGGAGATGGGAGCATTAAGGTACTCAAGTTGTGAGGGAGTGACTTTGGGAATGGCTAAGTTCTCTAGGAAAAAACCGGCTGCCTGTTTGTTTATAGGGTCTGGGGCATAAAGCGTAGCGTAGTATTGAAGCATAGCTTTATTTATCGTTTGCGGTGTGGTGTTCACTTTGCCTTTAACATCTTTTAGAGATGTAATGTGAGTTGGGCGAAAGGGCCCCTTGCAGAGCCTGGCTAGTAATTTGCCTGATTTATTTCCGAATTTATGGAAGGTGGCATCTGAGTGTGCTTTCTTAGTTAGTTCAAGTGTGTCTGCTCAAGTATCAAAAGATCTCTTGGCTGCATGCCATTCGTTTCTATTATCAGTGGAGTCCATGGTGTATAAAGATCTTTGCGCCTGGTGGAGCCGGGAGCTAGCTAACTTGTACTTTGATAAGGTATTTCTCTTGAAAGAGGTCGCATAAGAGATGATCCGACCCCTGAGGAATGCTTTACCGGCGTCCCAGAAGAGTTTCGGGACATCAGAGTGTGGAGCATTGGTCGTGGAATATTCTGTCCATGACCTTGCCATGAATTGCTGGAAATCAGAGTTGTTGTAGAGGTATGAGGGAAAGCGCCAAATCTTGGGATGTGGAGGTAGGTCGAGGTTGTCAAATTGGGCCGAGATTGGTGCGTGGTCAGATATGGCAATGTCGAGGATGTCTACATCAGTCAACATGGGTACTAGGTTGTCAGAGCCAAAAAAATAATCTATTCTGGTGAATACGTTATGTGGGTTGGAGTAGAAGGTAAATTCCCTGTCCGCTGGATGTTTTAAACGCCAGAGGTCCTGAAAGTGAAGGGATTCCATGGTGGATGCAAAGAGTGTGGGGGAGACAGGGTCAAGGCCTGGCGAGGGGCGTCTAGGGGATGATCTGTCATCCGTTTGGTGTATAACGTCATTGAAATCACCTCCTATTAAGTGGGGGAGGTGGGTGTTATGAAGCAACCATGCCGAAAGTTCACTATAAAAGTTCGTGCCAGGGCTGTTGGGGGCGTATATGTTGGAAATTACCAATTCCGTGGAACCTAGTTGGACATGAGCTGTGACAAGCCGTCCGTGATCGTCTGAATTTACCGATAGGACCGTGCAGGGAAGGTTCTTATGAATCAGGAGAAGGACTCCAGCTTTACGGCCGTAGGCCCCCGAGCCTAGGACCGTGCCTACCCAGAGTTTTTTCATGCAATGAAAATCAGGAGCTGATAAGTGGGTTTCCTGGAGTAGGGCGATATCAGTGTTGAGTCATTTTAGATGACGGAGGATCTTCATTCTTTTATTGGGGGACCTAAGCCCTTTCACGTTCCAAGAAACTATTTTCATGTTGGGGATATTGGGAAATGGAATTTTGAGGAAGTTATAGCTAATCTACCGTGTAAGCGGCGTTTTAAGGTAAATACCGGATGAAGAGGAAAGGTGTTATATCTGTCTTGGGAGACAGGTGACAGGAGGACTGTTACCACGGATGTTCCTAGGCTAAAGGGGGGAAGGGAGGGGGAGGAGATAAGAGGTGGGACCTGAAAGAAAAGCAAAAATAACATAAACAACATAAGCAAGCGCAAGAACTTCGCTTTTTTCCGCAAGGAGTCACTGTGTAAGTCGGTTCCCAAAAGCACGGCTCTGATGTAGGGCGGCCGAGAGCCCGCGTTAGGAGAGGGGTTTTTTATGCGAGCGGCGAGGGCCTCAAACGGAGGGGGGATGTTGCGGCTATCCACAGTGAGGCCGGGAAGGGTACACATAAAATAATGAACACCGTTTGGAGAGCATCCAAAAGAAAGCTGATCCTAACTGGGCAGGGATATCATAGAAAGCATAACTAGTTGAGCAGTCATCTGTAGGGTACAAATGTATATAACTGTGTAGCTGTGTAAAACTGCCACTGCGTTGTAAGCAGCATCGAGGATTTGAGGAATAAGTGCAAGAGTCACTTCCACCATTTTAACGCTGGGTTAGCTGTAATTGGACTGGGGCAGAAGCTCTGAAGCGTTTGGGGGAGTCCTTTCGTGGGCTTCTTTGGTCCAGAGGACGGATGAGTGGTGCGGCTTTCGATGGAGTGTGAGGGTGCGAGTCGTGCCGGGAGGCCCGCAGGAAGGCTTCCACCTCGGAGGGGTCATGGAAAGTCAGTTGTTCGCCAGTAGAGGCTTTGAGGCGGCGAACTGCTGGAAAAGCCAGAGTGAATTTGATTTGCTGATTATAGAGTTCCGTGCAGACCTGCTGAAAAGCTTTCCTCTTTTTTGAGACCTCTATGGAGTAATCAGCAAATATGAGGACTCTTATTCCGTCAATTTGAAGTGAGCGGGTTTGTCTGAACTCTTGTAGAATGAGGGCCTTGTCAGAGTAGTTAAGGTATTTGGCAATTATTGGCCGGGGATTTTTGCGGTCAGAATTGAAAGCTCCCATGCGATGTGCCCTTTCCACTGTGCAGGGGCCCGAGAGGCCTAGGGCTTCCGGAATGCGCACAGCGCAGAAATCTGAAATGGCAGAGGCCTGCAGCGATTCCGGGATACCTACGAATTGCAGGTTACTCCTCCTGGCCCTGTTCTCTAAATCATCCAACTTTTGGATGATGTATTGATTAGTCTTATCCTGGGCTTGCTCTGTGGCCTGTGCCTGGTATAACTCCTCTTCCACGCTGGATAGGCGGTGCTCCAGCTCATTGAGTCTGGTGCTGTGTTCCCCTAACTGGGACTTGATCTGGGCCATCCCTGCATTCACTGCCTTCTCCACAGATGCTGCTATCATGGGGGACAAGAGAGCAGCCACAGCCTGTGCTATGCGGTCTGTTGTGTTGTCACAAGGTGGCTGGGATGCTGAGGCATGAGGGGAGGTAGGAGGACTAGGGCAGCTGCTTACCTCCATCCCTGTCGGCGGTGGTGGTGGAGAAGGAGCCGTGTAGGCCAAGACCGGGGCCTCGATTTGCGGCTGGGCCTTCGGCGCCGTCAGGGCCGTTTGCGACCGCGCCCCGGATTTTTCCACAAATCGGTCCATATAGAAGGCGGGGAGTGCCCTGAGGTGTAGGGGTGACCGTCGGGCGTCTCAGGCCGGTTTTATAGGCCGTTTTGTTGCCGTGATGCGGGAGCCGAGGAGAGAAGCAGTCACTCCATGCGGCGCCGGAACCGGAAGTAGACTCATGTCTTAATTGTGCACAAAACAATGTACAGTGCAAGAAGCAGGGTATACATGGAAACTTGCCCCCCCCCATAGGCCCCCTCCGAGATCTACAAATAGACTTTACACATATGCCAAAACAGAAAGGAAATATAAAATATCTTTTAGTTATAGTGGACAAGTCTAGTTCTTGGGTCGAGGCTATCCCAACTACAGGAGAGACAGCCAAAATAGCATCAAGAGCACTAATAAGTCACTGGATTTCGAGGTATGGGTTACCAGCCAAAATCTGGTCAGACCAAGGTCCAGCTTTTACAGCTGCTCTTACCCAGGATCTTGCAAAACTCCTGGGCATTCAATGGAAATTACATATTCCATATCATCCACAAAGCGCAGGAATAGTGGAAAGAATGAACATAAATATAAAGGATAAACTTAAAAAGGCAACAGGAGGAACCATGAAAGGGTGGATTGATTACCTCCCAGCAGTTTTGTTTCAAATTAGGACAGCCCCTAATTCTAGAACAGGATTGTCACCATTTGAAATACTTATGGGTAGGCCAGCACAGAGGAAACCTGATGAGGGAGAGGAGGTTAATCTTTATTCTTTACAGGAAGAGTACGTGAAACATCTGGTAAGTAGCCTTAGTGAAACAGAGGACAAGGTTGCTGTCACTTTCCCTCCTCTCTCCACAGAGCCTACACATCCGTATATCCCAGGAGACAAAGTATTGATAAAACAACTTGCCGTCCGGAAACAACCAGGCCCTATCTTCCAAGGACCATTTGAAATTCTGAAGGTTGCCAGAACAGCTGTTCTTACAGATCAAGGACCACAATGGATCCATGCATCCAGACTAAAGACATTTCCGAAGGGAAACTGGAAGAAGGTGAAGGAGAAGACAAAGACCTCTGTTCTGGAGAGTATTCCAGAAAAGGATCTGGAAAATACTCCCTAGTGGACCATAAAAAACAAGAAACTCAGAGTTCCATACCCATAGACACTAATGGTCAAAAAGGAGGGGTCACTTCGGCAAAACTTTTTCTTTTTTCCTTAATGATTACATTGTTTATTTTAATGCTCATAATCGTAGGACACTGTTGGTCAGATAATTCTAACAGACCAAAAAGAAGTATGAAGACAATTTTAGTGGTAAAATGCTGCTGCTTAAATTTAAGTATGCTTATGCTCAAAAATCAGGATATGAAAATTTTTGGATATGTAGTAAACTCCATCCTAGCACTGCTAGGATCCCCCTAATGGCAGTACCTCTAAACTTCACCCCTCTCCTAAACGGCACACCACCTGTCGTCCTTACAAATGTTGCAAGAACCCTTTCAGATAATAACCTTACTTTCCAAATTATTGGTAGAAGTCATTCCCCAGACTGGTGTTTTAGGTTGGGAAACTCCACAAAGGGAGCTAAAGTGTGCCAACAAGCTACAATTAACTTTTCAATGACTTCAATTGAAAGCCCTTTCTTTCATACTTCAGAACCTGCCCTAAACTCCACTCTAATAAACTTTCTTAACTCCAGTTCCACTTCCACAGTAGGAAAATTATTGTCAAGTTTAACCTTCTCTGGTTTTTCTGATGAAATGATGACAATATTTAACAAACGACCTTTAGCTCTAGGAGACAGTATTTATATTTGTTGTGGAAAAAGTTGTCACCCTTGGATCCCCACTGAACCCCAAGGATGGTGTTATCTTGCATCCCTAGTCCCCATTATGGACATAGTAGGAGATAGCAAGGGAACACACCTCCTTGAAGCTAGCATGCATCCTAGGTACCCCCTCAAACACAGAAATAAAAGGCAGTTATTTTTCGAAAAAGATATGGCTTGGGCCTGGTTCCCTTCCTGGACAGGTTGGGGGATAGATTTAATGAAAAGGCTTAATAATTATACAAATATTATAGATTATGTATTAGTAAAGAACTCTGATGATATTACTAGTTTAAACATTGAAACTAGAGCAATCAGAAAACAATTAGAACTTCTTGATCTTGCTATTGAAAGCATGAGTGCTGCACTCACTGGCCTGTGTGAAGTTACGGAGGATTATGAGTGCTGCACTTGGATCCACAACACATCTGTTGAGATTCCTGATTACTATGATGTAATTGCCCAACATAGGAAAGAGGTAAATAAATTGCAACAGGAGGCGAGGGATATCGCGAAAACATGGAGCCCCTTTGGAGAGGGAGGATTCGGGGGCACAGGTATTTTCTCATTTCTCAGACAAATGGCTATAACAGTAATAATGGTGTTAATCTTCATTCTACTGTTATATTTAGTATTTAAATTAATTGTCTGGACAATTGGAAAGATCACTAGTAAAAAGAAACAGGGTTCTAAGAAAACAATCTTGATGATGTCCACGGTACATACTAAACAAAAATGGTATAATGAATAATCCAATGATCGATGGGCTTCAATTCTTGAAGCCATTATCATAAGGAGGGGTTGTAAGGTATAAGAAGATCATGAACTCATGGTTAGAGTTCTCCTCAAATATATATATATATTTTACAGAAAATGTTTCTCTGACATGAGTGTGAACAAGATGTGACTTTTGTGGTCAAGCTAATCTTTCTTCTGTGTAACTGACAGGCATGTATATTTAGGTTGAAATGTGACTTTGTGGTTAGGCTTTTTCCGGGAAAAAGTTTATCTCACTTCTGCTTTTAACTGACAGGTTGACCGCACTGACATCTGGCGTTTCTTATCTTCTTGTTTCAAATGTCAGAACATGTTTAGTTTGACCACAATTGACGTATGTTAACTGACCGCTTTTGCAGAAGTCAAAAAACTTGTTAGAATTTATTTTTGTCTAACTCATGAAGTTTTCCTTGGTTTGCATAAAAAGGACATGTAACCATTAAACGATATATTCTTGTATACCTATTCACTGTGTATTGGTGTCTTGAATATCCGACCGGTCAGAGAGACTTCCACAGATCCTGAGTCCAGCTCGAGCCAAGAAGGTCCAACAGAACCAAACAGAACCAGAACCTTTCAAAAACATTTACATTTCTAAATAGATAACTTCGACACTTAATGGTTTAGTTTTAATGCATTTGCATGCATTGCCAGGCTACTCAAGCATTTTGTATACTTTTTTTTTTTTGGGGGAGGAAAAATATTTATTACCTTTTTTAAAATGGGAAGACAAAAGAATATAAATACAGAAAATACAGCTCAGTAGCCCTAAAACATAAAACACATATGCAAGGGCGCATAACAGATGAAAGTTCCTCCTGGGTAAACGTGAACTCCATATATTTTCATCATCTGACAGAGAAATGCAGAGTGGAGCGAGTGAAAGTTCCAAACGATGGTATCCAGCCTTTCTGGGTTAAACAGTGACAATAATGCCCATTTTACAGCCGGAAGGTGAGGTGGTGACGACTTGATCCAATTACTCATGATCATCCTGCGAACTACCAATAGGCATAGCTGATGATGTGGAAGGAGGAGCTGGTACTTCACATCTGAATAGACACAGTAGAGGATCTTTGGGCAGGCAAGCCTTAATAACTTTAAAGATATATGCAAGAACAGAGTCCCAGTAGGCAGTAATGGTCGAGCATTCCCATAAACAGTGAAGTAGTGTAGGACATAGTAGCCAGCAGCAGTGGCATTGCACTTGGGTAGAGTCCGCAGCGTTAATGGGGAAAGAGTAGTAGGCTCTGTGGAGGATTTTAAATTGAGTCTCCCGCCAGGTCTCTGCTATCTTTGTGGCTATAGCAGTAACCATTTAAAAGCTTTTCCGGGAGGTTAGCGACATTGAGAATGGAAGACCACTTCTGGAATGAAGCAAGATGTTATTTATCGGACTGATGGGTAAGGAGTTGAGAGTGAATGTTGGAGAAAGAATAATCGTCACGTTGGAACACTACATCAATAAACGACTTTTGAAGAGGATCAATCTGGGAGCCGTGGCAAGTTCGTAGATAACTAAGTTGTTGCTGGTAATGGAAGAGGTGCGATGATGGCAAGGTGTATTCTTGTGAGAGGATCTGAAAAGGGTTGAATACCCTAGGGTTGCCATGGTACATGGTAGTTATATTGACAAGGCCACGAGTGCGCCATTAACCAAAGGCCTTATAACTGGTGGATGGGAGGATTACCCTGAATAGTTAGATGACCAGATATACTTGAGGGCAGCCCCAGTAGTTTCCTCACTTACCTCCGGGTAATAACTGTGTCTTTAATAAGAACATTGGACCTGAGATGAGATGGCAGTTCCATCAGGTTGGAATCTTGAAGGATGGCTGGAAGGACAAATGGAAAAACCAGGGCACTCTCAAGCATAAAGTTTGAGTAGCAAAATTTTCTAGATATCCAATCCAGGCCCTGTCTGAATAAACAAGAAAAATTATAGAAATACAAATTGGGCAAGCCTGCATCACCCTTGGACTTTGCGAGACAAAGTATTTGAAGTGCTATGCATGGTTTCTTGCTAGACCATAGGAAGGCAGTTAGCGTCTTATGGATTTTACGTACATCAGAGTGTTTTAGTAGGAGAGGTATGGTTTGCATCGGATACAATAGACGTGCAAATAACATCATTTTAAAAAAGGTGACATCTCCCAAAAAGCCCAAGGGGCAGGGCTGTCCATGCTTCCAGCTCCCTACCAATTTTAGTTATTCGAGGTGAATAGTTAGGACTGTACATAAAAGAGGGCTCTTGGCCAATGTGTATATCCAAGTAATTGATGTGTTGGGTGACAACAGTAAATGGAGAAGATAATCGCAATTTAGCAGACATTCGAGGATGTAGCGCTAGAACCTCGCTCTTATCCAAATTAATTCCGAAGCCAGAACTGAGTTGCAAGGCCGCAAATAGATCATAAAGCTTGTCAAAGTCTGAAAGGGGATTAGAGGAAAACAGTAAGATGCCGTCTGCAAAAACATCGGTTCAGAAAGTTTGGATGACAGTAGTGATACCACTAACACCAGTGGAGGAGTTGAAAATCCTGGACAGAGGCTCAATTGCTATATTAAAGAGAAGAGGGGAAAGAGGATACCCCTACCTTGTTCTATTCATCAAAAGAATGGTGTCAGAGATACAATTTAGAAGTGATAAGGCGAGCCGTCGGGGACGCATACATTTGTTGAAAAAAATATACGGCTGGACTAAAAAAAAAAAAATGCGCCCATCACTATAGATAACCAGGAAAAACAAATGTTGTCAAATGCCTTTTCGGCGTCAAGTGAAATGATGGCAATATCTTGATCTGGGTGTGATTTGGCGTATTCTAGAGCTTACAGAACCCTGCGAATGTTCAAAGTCGCTAAATGCCCTGGGACAAAGCCAGATTATGCTGGATGAAGTATGGAAGAAAGGATGCTACTATCTTTGAAAGAATTTTAACATCTGCATTGATCAAGAAGATCGGTCTATAGATGCCTGGGTGTAGGAGATCTTTCCCTTTCTTGGAGATGCGTTTAATATGTGCCTGAGTTCCCATAGGAAGGTAGAAACCACCTTCCCACATAGAAGAAAAACATGCTTTAGTGTATCGGGGATGAAGTCTTTGGTGAGCTTGTAAAATTCAGAAGTGGTACCCATCAGGGCTTGGGGCCTTAGCCGAGGCTAAAGATTTGATATCATCTAGGGAGATGGGGGTATTAAGAACCTCTAAATGGGTCAAGGTAAGAATACTTTGGCTAACAGAGTCTCCGCTATCAGTCGGATCCTCAGAATAGAAGGATGTGTAGTAATCAGCGAGGGTTTTACTAATCTCCGCAGGTGAGATAATAAGAGAGCCCGCAGTATTCTTTAGAGTAGACATATATGTAGGCCGTCTAGGACCTGAGTAAAGTTTGGCTAAAAGTTTTCCTGCTTTGTTACCAAATCAGTGGAAGCGTAGAGCAGGGATGAGCCGAACACCCCCCTGTTCGGTTCGCACCAGAACCTGCGAACAGACAAAATGTTCGTGTAAACTTTAGAACCCTATTAAATACAATGGACTCAAACGTTCGAAATCTAAAGTGTTAATTATAAAGGCTGATATGCAAGTTATTGTCCTAAAAAGTGTTTGGGGACCCGGGTCCTGCCCCAGGGGACATGTATCAATGCAAAAAAAAGTTTTAAAAACGGCCGTTTTTTCGGGAGCAGTGATTTTAATAATGCTTAAAATGAAAAAATAAAAGTGAAATATTCCTTTAAATTTCGTACCTGGGGGATGTGTATGATATGCATGTGAAGTGGCGCATGTTTCCCGTGCTTAGAACTGTCCCTGCAAAAAATGTCATTTTTGAAAGAAAAAAAGTCTTTTAACCACTTAAGCCCCGGACCATTTCGGACCATTAGGACCAAGCCTGTTTTTGGGATTCGGCACTGCGCTGCTTTAACTGTAAATTGTGCGGACATGCAATGTTGTACCCAAATGAAATTTGCGTCCTTTTCTTCCCACAAATAGAGCTTTCTTTTAATGGTATTTGATTGCCTCTGCGATTTTTATTTTTTGCGATATAAATGGAAAAATCGAATAAACTCAATTTTAGTCATACATTTAGGCCAAAATGTATTCAGCCACATGTCTTTAGTAAAAAAAATGTCAATAAGCGTATATTTATTGGTTTGCGCAAAAGTTATAGCGTTTACAAACTAGGGTACATTTTCTGAAATTTACACAGCTTTAAATTTATGACTGCCTATCTCATTTCTTGAGGTGCTAAAATGGCAGGGCAGTACAAAACCCCCCCAAATGACCCCATTTTGGAAAGTAGACACCCCAAGGAAATTGCTGAGAGGCATGTTGAGCCCATTGAATATATTTTTTTTTTGTCCCAAGTGATTGAATAATGACAAAAAAATAAATAAAAAATTACAAAAAGTTGTCACTAAATGATATATTGCTCACACATTCCATGGTTATATGTGGAATTGCACCCCAAAATACATTCTGCTGCTTCTCCTGAGTACGGGGATACCACATGTGTGGGACTTTTTAGGAGCCTAGCCACGTACGGGACCCCGGAAACCAAGCACCGCCTTCAGGATTTCTAAGGGCACAAATTTTTGATTTCACTCCTCACTACCTATCACAGTTTCGAAGGCCATAAAATGCCAAAATAGCACAAAACCCCCCCAAATGACCCCATTTTGGAAAGTAGACACCCCAAGATATTTACTGAGAGGCATGTTCAGTCCATGGAATATTTTATATTTTGCCACAAGTTGCGGGAATATGACAAACTTTTTTTTTTTTGCACAAAGTTGTCACTAAATGATATATTGCTCACACATGCCATGGGCATATGTGAAATTACACCCCAAAATACATTCTGCTGCTTCTCCTGAGTACGGGGATACCACATGTGTGGGACTTTTTGGGAGCCTAGCCGCGTACGGGACCCCAAAAACCAAGCACCGCCTTCAAGGTTTCTAAGGGCATAAATTTTTGATTTCACTCCTCACTACCTATCACAGTTTTGAAGGCCATAAAATGCCAAGATGGCACAAAACCCCCCCAAATGACCCCATTTTGGAAAGTAGACACCCCAAGCTATTTGCTGAGAGGCATGTTGACCCCATTGAATATTTTTTTTTTGTCCCAAATGATTGAATAATGACAAAAAGAAAAAAAAATGTACAAAAAGTTGTCACTAAATGATATATTGCTCACACATGCCATGGTTATATGTGGAATTGCACCCCAAAATACATTCTGCTGCTTTTCCTGAGTACGGGGATACCACATGTGTGGGACTTTTTGGGAGCCTAGCCGCGTACAGGGCCCCAAAAACCAAGCACTGCGAACGCTGCAGTTATGTGTGTTGTGTTTGGTAAGTGACAGTGATCGATCGATACTGCACTTGGGTGGGCTGGGCTGGGCTGGGCTGGGCGGAGGGGCTAAACGCAGGCGCTAGCAGGTATCTGGGCTGATCCCGCTAACACTGCATTTTTGGGAACCCTAAACCGCTGGGGATGCTAGTATAGATCTGATCAGATCTGATCAGATACTATACCACTAAGGGGGGTGTATGCTTTGCGCGTGGGTGTTAGCGTTACTGTCACTAACCTAACACTGCCTGGGGCGACGCAGACACTCTCTGGCGCTAAAACCTAATTGATCTCACCCGCCGGGCGATCAGGGGGGTTAAACCTTTATTGGGTTATATACGGCGGGTGCCCTGATGCTATAAAAAGCAAACTAATCAACCAGCGTCACCCGTAACCTTTATATGGTGATCACTGGTGAAAGGGTTAACTAGGGGCAATCAGGGGGTTAAAACCTTTATTAGGTTAAATATGGGGGTACCTGACACTATATAAAAACCTGACGGGTAACCTAAATAACTAAATAACTTACTGGCTAACCAGTGACACCAGTGACGCTTATACGGCGATCACTGGTGAAAGGGTTAACTCTAGGGGCAATCAGGGGGTTAAAATAATATATGGGGGTACCTGACACTAATAAAAACCTGCGGCGAACCTAAAAAAAAATAACTGCCTATCTAAAACACCAGCGACACGAATACAGCGATCGGAAAAACAATCGCTTAGCGACGCTGAAGTTAGGGGGTGAAAGGGTTACCTGGGGGGTGATCAAGGGGTTATACCTTTATTAGGGGGGGTTAGGGGGCTACCCTGGACCTAAAGGGGCCTAATCCTAACTGCCCTGCAACTTTTTACAATCACAGATGACACTAAATGCAGTGATCAGTAAAATAAATGATCACTGCAATCAGTGACACTGTGATTGGGGGCTTTGGGGTGACCTGGGGGGTGATCTGGGGGTGACTGGGGGGTGATTTGTGTGCCTATGTGTACCTACGTGTCAGTGGACTGTTGGTGCACTAACCTGCTTCTTCTCTGCTCGGCGCCGGGAACGGAAAGACCGCGGCGAGGGAGATGACATCACTTCCTCCAGCCTTGTTTACATCACATGGCGGAGGAAGCATTTTCATTGGCCGGGAGCGATCGCGAGGGGGGGGCGGAATCGAGCGGCCGCCCCCTCATGCCTGATCGCTCCCGAACACTTAACGGCCGCTCACTGCAGTGAAGGGGGGTCCGGATGGACCCCCCAACTGCACAAAGGCGATCACGTAGATCTACGGGATTCTGCCTGTCCGTGCCATTCTGCCAACGTAAATCGGCGGTGGGCGGTCGTTAAGTGGTTAAAACTGACTCGCGGCTATTAATGAATTGTCGGCTCCCGGCAATACATACAAAAGTCATTGATAAAAAAAAAAAAAAAAGCGTGGGGGTTCCCCAGAATTCAATTACCAGGCCCTTCAGGTCTGGAATGGATATTAAGGGGAACCCCGCCACAAATTTAAAAAAAAATTGACGTGGGGTTCCCCCAAATATCCATTCCAGGCCCTTCAGATCTGGCATGGATTTTAAGGGGAACTCCACCCCAAATTTTAAAAAAATGGCGTGGAGTCCCCCTAAAAATCCATACCAGACCCCTTATCCGAGCACGCAACCTGGCCGGCCGCAGGGGAAAAGGGGGGGACGAGAGAGCACCCCCCCCTCCCTCCTGAACCGTACCAAGCCACATGCCCTCAACATGGGGAGGATGTCCCCATGTTGATGGGGACAAGGGCCTCATCCCCACAACCCTTGCCCGATGGTTGTGGGGGTCTGCGGGCGGGGGGCTTATCGGAATCTGGAAGACCCCTTTAACAAAGGGGACCCCCAGATCCCGGCCCCCCCCTATGTGAATTGGTAAGGGGTACATTGTACCCCTACCATTTCACGAAGAAAGCGTAATTTTTTACACAAACACCTTGAAAAAGTCCTTTATTTAAAAAAACAAAACAAAACATTCCAGCGGTGAAATCCAGTGTCCCGCGGCGATCCCGATGTCCAGCGCTGTCCTTTATTGGTTGTGCCTGAGCGGACCTGATGGGGAACTCCCTCTCAGTATTTTAAATGTATAGACCCGCCCCTTCTAAAGTTCCCCATCAGGTCCGCTCAGCGGACCAGATGCGGAACATGAGAAGGGGCGGGTCTATACATGTATTGCCAAAGTGAGAGCAGTTCCCCATCAGGTCCGCCCCCTCGGTATGTCGGACCCGCCTACGTCATTGCCTTGAGCGGGGAACTTCCTTCACTATGTAAATTTAAATTACACAGTGAAGGAAGTTCCCCGCTCAAGCCAATGACGTAGGCGGGTCCGACATACCGAGGGGGCGGACCTGATGGGGAACTGCTCTCACTTTGGTAATACATGTATAGACCCGCCCCTTCTCATGTTCCGCATCTGGTCCGCTGAGCGGACCTGATGGGGAACTTTAGAAGGGGTGGGTCTATACATTTAAAATACTGAGAGGGAGTTCCCCATCAGGTCCGCTCAGGCACAACCAATGAAGGACAGTGCTGGACATCGGGATCGCCGCGGGACACTGGATTTCACCGCTGGAATGTTTCTTTTTTTTAAATTATTTTAAACAAAGGACTTTTTCAAGGTGTTTGTGTGTTTTTTTAAACATTTTTTTACGCTTTCTTCGTGAAATGGTAGGGGTACAATGTACCCCTTACCAATTCACATAGGGGGGGGCGGGATCTGGGGGTCCCCTTTGTTAAAGGGGTCTTCCAGATTCCGATAAGCCCCCCGCCCGCAGACCCCCACAACCACCGGGCAAGGGTTGTGGGGATGAGGCCCTTGTCCCCATCAACATGGGGACATCCTCCCCATGTTGAGGGCATGTGGCTTGGTACGGTTCAGGAGGGAGGGGGGGCCGCTCTCTCGTCCCCCCCTTTTCCCCTGCGGCCGGCCAGGTTGCGTGCTCGGATAAGGGGTCTGGTGTGGATTTTTAGGGGGACTCCACGCCATTTTTTTAAAATTTGGGGTGGAGTTCCCCTTAAAATCCATGCCAGATCTGAAGGGCCTGGAATGGATATTTGGGGGAACCCCACGTCAAATTTTTTTTATATTTGCGGCGGGGTTCCCCTTAATATCCATTCCAGACCTGAAGGGCCTGGTAATTGAATTCTGGGGAACCCCCACGCTTTTTTTTTTTTTTTTATCAATGACTTTTGTATGTATTGCCGGGAGCCGACAATTTATTAATAGCCGCGAGTCAGTTTTAAAAGACTTTTTTTCTTTCAAAAATGACATTTTTTGCAGGGACAGTTCTAAGCACGGGAAACATGCGCCACTTCACATGCATATCATACACACCCCCCAGGTACGAAATTTAAAGGAATATTTCACTTTTATTTTTTCATTTTAAGCATTATTAAAATCACTGCTCCCGAAAAAACGGCCGTTTTTAAAACTTCTTTTTGCATTGATACATGTCCCCTGGGGCAGGACCCCGGTCCCCAAACACTTTTTAGGACAATAACTTGCATATAAGCCTTTATAATTAGCACTTTAGATTTCTCCCATAGATTTTTCGAATTTGCCGCGAACACCCCAATTTGTTCGCTGTTCGGCGAACGGGCGAACAGGCAATGTTCGAGTCGAACATGAGTTCGACTCGAACTCGAAGCTCATCCCTAGCGTAGAGTAGTGTAAGGCCTCGTACACACGGCCGAGATTCTCGTTGAAAAAAACATGTCTTTTTTTCGACGAGATTCTTGGACAAGAAACTTGTCCCGGCCGAGTGTACACACGCTCGTTTCAAAGAACCCGCAGTTCTTTGAAAGGAGCGCACGCGGTGACGTCATCGACTACGTCGAGCATGCGCTCGTCACATTCGATGCCGTCGCCGCCATCTTGGTATACCCTACGTATGCCTAGGAAGCTACCGCGCATGCGTCGAATTCATTTCGAACATGCGCGGGCTTCCGGGAGGACAGGTAAGTGTACACACACTCACTTTTCTCGTCGAGAAACATGCCGAGGAGAATCTCGATGAGAAAATAGAGAGCAGGTTCTCTATTTTCTCGTCGAGGTTTCTTGTCGGTTTTCTCGACGAGAAACCCGATAGCAGCGTACACACGACCGATTTACTCGGCAAGACCTCTCTGCCAGCAAGTTTCTTGCTGGTTCTTGCCGAGAAAATCGGTCGTGTGTACGAGGCCTAAGACATCTTAGCTGCTTCTTGCTTCTCTGCCCACAAGTCAAAATTACATTTGGCTAACTGCCAGGCTTTGATGGTAGCCAAAGTGCAAGTTTGTGTTAGGGTTTTGTGTGCCACGTGGAGAGCTTCACTAGCCTGCAGGTATTGCTGCCAGTAATGCGCTTTAAACTGAGAAGTATAGGAGATATTTTTTCCCCGCAGGAATGCTTTACCTGCCTCACGAAAAAGGTTAGGGTCAGTAGGTGTGCACCGTTAGTGGAGGCATATTCAAGTCTTCATTGTCAGCTAATTGTGAGGGAAAATGGCAAATGGGTAAGGGGGGCGAGGGTTTGCCATTTCCTAAAGTCACAAGAATTGGACTGTGATATCACGGTATCGCTGATCGTCGGATCATGTAGTGCCGAAATTAGCACGGGGAGGCAAAAAAATAATAAATGCGAGAGAAGGAATTATGGGGCGTGAAAAGAAGGTAAAGTCTCGGTCAATCAGATGAATCAGTTGCCATATGTCTACAAAGCGCATAGAGGATATGGACTGGGCCAATAGGGTAGGTCCCATGACCGAGGAAGCATGGATACGGGATCGATCATTGGTACATCTTCTGACAGGTGAATTAAAGTCTCCACCAAATAAGTGAAGTGCCTCAGGAGTTTAAATTATCCAGGACACCATATCCTGGGGCATATATGTTAGTGATAGCAATGTCACTAGAGGCCAGCGTCAAATGTAATGTCATTTTGCGGCCAGTCGAGTCAGTCCTAACATAACGGATAGTGTGTCTCAAATTTTTATGTAACAGGATAGCTACTCCAGCTTTACGAACTACAGCTGGTGAACCATAGACAGCACCAACCCATGATTTGCGGAGACAAGATAGATTGTCTACGGACAGATGGGTCTCTTGGAGGAGTGCCAAATTAGCTTGGAGACGTTTCAGATATCTAAGAATTTGCATTTGCTTACTTGTGGATTGGAGTCCTTTGACATTCCAGGAAACAATCTTTAGGTGATCCCCATTACTTTGAAGAGCCATGTCTGTTGTAGAAGGGAGCAGAGAAGTGCAAACGCATAAAAAGGCTTCCTGACAAGCAATGTTCCCGACAGTTAATTGCTCCTCTTTAGGTGGGTGAAGACAGAGCTTTGGGAGGGGGGTGTAGGGAAGGGCATTGACAAGGGAGATGGAAAGGAGGAGAGGGGAAGAAGGAACTGGCTTACAATAGTGGGCCTATAATAGGCCAGACAGAGAGTAATTCAAACTAACAAATGTGAAAAACAGGTGTGCAACTAGCGTTGATTAACGCCATGTTTGAGGTTTTCAAAATGCAATAAGAAGTAAAAGGGGTAAAGCTACCATTTTCTCAGATGGACTCTAGATGCATTAACATAGCAAAGGCATATCAGAGGACTTCTGACTGCCCATATTGGTTTGCAAAGTGACCTCATTCGTATGGAGGTTTGTAAGGGCTACACAGTGTTTGGAGAGGATCCATCATCAGATTTTTTTTTTTATCAATAACTTTTTTATTTAAAGATATACAGTGGGGCAAAAAAGTATTTAGTCAGCCACCAATTGTGCAAGTTCTCCCACTTAAAAAGATGAGAGAGGCCTGTAATTGTCATCATAGGTATACCTCAACTATGAGAGACAAAATGTGGAAACAAATCCAGACAATCACATAGTCTGATTTGAAAAGATTTTTTTTTGCAAATTATAGTGGAAAATAAGTATTTGGTCAATATCAAAAGTTCATCTCAATACTTTGTTATATATCCTTTGTTGGCAATTACAGAGGTCAATTGTTTTCTGTAGGTCTTCACAAAGTTGTCACACACTGTGACTGGTATGTTGGCCCATTCCTCCATGCAGATCTCCTCTAGAGCAGTGATGTTTTGGGGCTGTCGCTGGGAAAAATGGACTTTCAACTCCCTCCAAAGGTTTTCTATGGGGTTGAGATCTGGAGACTGGCTAGGCCACTCCAGGACCTTGAAATGCTTCTTACGAAGCCACTTCTTCATTGCCCGGTCTGTGTGTTTGGGATCATTGTCATGCTGAAAGACCCAGCAACATTTCATCTTCAATGCCCTTACTGATGGGAGGAGGTTTGGACTCAAAATCTCACGATACATGGCCCCATTCATTCTTTCATGTACACAGATCAGTCGTCCTGTTCCCTTTGCAGAGAAACAGCCCCAAAGCATGATGTTGCCACCCCCATGCTTCACACTAGGTATGGTGTTCTTTGGTTGCAACTCAGCATTCTCTCTCCTCCAAACACGACGAGTTGTGTTTCTAAAAAACAGTTCTACTTTGGTTTCATCTGACCATATGACATTTTCCCGATCCTCTTCTGGATCATCTAAATGCTCTCTAGCAAACCTCAGACGGGCCCGGACATGTACTGGCTTAAGCAGGGGGACACGTCTGGCACTGCAGGATCTGAGTCCCTGGCGGCGTAGTGTGTTACTGATGTTACGTTGGTCCCAGCTCTCTGCAGGTCATTTACTAGGTCCCCCCGTGTGGTTCTGGGATTTTTGCTCACCGTTCTTGTGATAATTTGGACCCCACGGGTGAGATCTTGCGTGGAGCCCCAGATCGAGGGAGATTATCAGTGGTCTTGTATGTCTTCAATGTTCTAATTATTGCTCCCACAGTTGATTTCTTCACACCAAGCTGCTTGCCTATTGCAGATTGAGTCTTCCCAGCCTGGTGCAGGTCTACAATTTTGTTTCTGGTGTCCTTCGACAACTCTTTGGTCTTCACCATAGTGGAGTTTGGAATGTGACTGTTTGAGGTTGTGGACAGGTGTCTTTTATACTGATAACAAGTTCAAACAGGTGCCAATAATACAGGTAATGAGTGGAGGACAGAGGAGCCTCTTAGAGAAGAAGATACAGGTCTGTGAGAGCCAGAAATCTTGCTTGTTTGTAGGTGACCAAATACTTATTTTCCACCATAATTTGCAAAAAAAATTCTTTCCAAATCAGACAATGTGATTGTCTGGATTTGTTTCCACATTTTGTCTCTCATAGTTGAGGTATACCTATGATGACAATTACAGACCTCTCTCATCTTTTTAAGTGGGAGAACTTGCACAATTGGTGGCTGACTAAATACTTTTTTTCCCCACTGTATCAGATACAGTTATAATGCATCGGTCTTACAGCAAACAGAATAATCGCTATCACTTCTGGGTTACATGTTTGTGAGAAGTGCTGAGCGTGCAAGCACCGTACATCTGCCAACTATGCAATTTTCTGATCTTATCAGGTTATCTTAACATTTACTCAAAGTGCTATGAACCAAACCTTTGGACTGATAAGGCTATTAGATACTCGAGTACATGGGTCCCATAAGGACTCCCATGGAAAGGGAAAGAATAGAAAGGAAAAGGAAGAGAAAAGAAAAGAAAAAAGGGAAGGGGGAGAGAGAAGGTGGGAGAGAGAGGGGGGGATGTCATCAAGGTGTACCTGGCTCAGAGTCACTGTGGTCCTCCCGGCAGTGCCACAAGTCCCAGACCATGTTGTGCGCGTCCAGGCGATCGTGAATCCTCGCCGTCATCCTCGCCATCAGTTCTACATCCCTAATCCTGGCATACAGCGCTCCCTCCGGAGGAGGGTAGCTGCATTTCCAGTTCAGTGCCACCAAGCAGCGAGCTGCCGTAAGGACATGTCTGGCTAGTTTCTTATACGGGTGTGGGGCCTTCAGAGACATCAGTCCCAGCAGGAAAAATTTAGGGGTAAATGGTACTTCCGTCTCAAGGAGACGGGCATTCCCAATAAATATGATACAGTGTTCCCTTTTCCCCCTGGCATCTCCAGCAGCAGTCCGAGCTGGCCGGGTGGATGGCATGGAGAACATCAGGAGTCAAGTACCATGAGTACAGTATCTTGTACATATTTTCCTTGTAAAGCATGCATAGCGACGTTTTGGATGCCTGGTTCCATATGACCCTCCATTGTTCCACGGGTATCTCCTCTCCCAATGCCCTTTCCCATTTGATCATATAATTGTGTTTGCCCATTGAGTCAAAGGGCCTCTCATTCAATATTTTGTAAATATCCGAGATCAGACCTCTCTGTGCAGAGCCTGCCAGAATGAGGTTTTCAAAAGGGGTAGGAGGGGAAAATTGCAGAGTTGGAGCGAAGGATAAGGCATAGTGGCGGATCTGGAGATACCCGTAGAAAACCTGCTTAGGGAGGCCATATTGGGACTGCAGATCTGCAAAGGAACGCAGTTTACGAGTGCGAGGGTCTATCAAATTTCCAAAATGAAAAAGGTTTCTCATAGTCCAGGGGGAGGACATTTGGTAGGTTAAGCTATCTGGCATAATGGGGTTGCAGGCAAATGAGGTCAGGAGTGAGCTGTCAGAGGCCAGTCTATGTTGTCCTGTCAGTTTGCGCCATAGCCTCCTGAGCTGCGCCATCGGGCCCAATAATCATGCAGGTTCTACCTCAGCATTCTCATTCCATAGAAGGCTGTTTGGGTGTATCGGAGCTAACCACAATTTCTCTATCTAGGTCCATTTATTATAAGAACGGAGTGTAATCCAAGAAGTTATCGTCCTCAGTTGTGCCGCCTGATAGTATTTAGTAAGGTTAGGGAAGGCTAGGCCACCCTCCTACCTAGTTGCTTGCAATACCGAACATGGGATTCTATGCCTCCCGTAGTTCCAGGTGAATTGCAGTAGGTCTGCTTGTAAGTGTTTCAGTTGGCCATAGGGGACGGGAATGGGTAGGGTCTGAAAGAGATATAATAGCTTCGAGAGGATCGTCATCTTCACAGACGCGATCCTTCTGAGTAAGGAGATGTGGTGCTTTTTCCATTGCTGGAGAAGGGTCCTGACATTGTGAAAAAGAGGGGGGAAGTTTTCCTGGTATAGAGTAGAGTATTGCGGGGTGATATTAATTCCCAAGTACTTTAGGGCGGTAGACTTCCAGCTATAGGGGAAATTGGCTTTCAGGTGCGCTACCTCCCCCTCTGGTGTATTGATTGGGAGGGCTTCCGACTTAGAGGCATTAGTTTTATATCCCGATAGAGCCCCATAGCGATCTAGTTCCGCGTGAAGGATTGGGAGGGAGGTTCTGGGTTGAATCAAGGAGAGAATGATGTCATCTGCGAACAGGGAGATTTTAAACTCCCTGTCCCGTACCCTTATGCCCTTAATGTCCGGGTTGTTACGAATTGTTGCTGCTAGTGCTTCAACAAAGTGCAAAGAGCAGGGGCGAGAGCGGACACCCCTGTCTGGTGCCATTTTGCACTGGTAGCGAAGCGGACAGGGCGAAGGGGGTCCTAACTTGGGAAGATGGGTTCGAGTATAGGTGTTGTATGGCTCTATAGAAGGGTCCCCTGATTCCCACATGGCGGAGCGTGGCGAACAGGAAGGGCCACCCCAGGCGATCAACCGCCTTTTCCGCGTCCAAGCTCAGCAGCAGGGCTTGTGCGCCCTCCCTGTTCGCCACCTCGACCAGGTCTATTATCTTCCTAGTATTGTCTCCCGCTTGGCGGAAAGGGACGAATACCACCTGATCTTTATGGATCAGGGAGGGTAAGACCGTGTTCAGACGTATAGATAGGAGTTTAGTGAATATTTTAAGGTCCGAGTTCAGCAGGGCGATTGGCCTATAGTTGGCACAAAGGGAGGGGTCCTTCCCGGGTTTGGGGATCACTGTGATAAAGGAGCTCTGCATATCTCTCGGGATCGGGGTGTCATGAAGGAAGGCATTGAAGAGCTTGCTCATGTAGGGGAGGAGGAGAGGGAGAAATTCCTTGTAATACTCGTAAGGGAAGCCATCTGGGCCTGGGGCTTTGCAATTGGGTAGGGACTCATCATCAGAATTTAAATTTTCCGCATGAGAGTGCGAGAGTGGAAACATTTCTGCAGGATGGCGTTTTTGTCGGCATAATTGAGGTACTGTACAATAACGGGCCGAGGTTTAGCACCTTGGTTTGCATTTTGGCCAATATGGTGAGCGCGTTCTACAGTGCAGGGAATACGTAGGCCAAGTTGCTCAGGGATGGTTCTGGCACAAAGGTCAGTGAGCTGTGCATTCGAGAATGATTACGGTAGCCTGACAATGAGCAGCTTATTTTACGGGTCGTCCAGATTTTCCCAGAGATCTCTATGGGAATTAGAAATGCGTGCAAGTACAGCAGAGTTGGCTGCAGCATCATCTTCCAGAGAGGATGTCCTCTCCTCTGCATGTGTGAACCTTCGAGCCTGTGCCTGAAATTCCAGGTGTAGCTGTTTTAAGCCCCTCTGTACTGCGGTGTCTACTGTAGCAGCAAGGGTGGGTGTGAGGAGGGCCACTACAGCCTGCGTTATGCCTGCTGGAGAAGCAGAGTCAGCAAGGGAGACTGAGCTTTCTTCTGATCTGAGAGTGGACGCCATCTTGGCTGCAGCAGCCACCATGTCTCACGCAGGCTGGTGTAGAGAAGAGCCCGATCAGTTGTGGTAATGCTCCACAAACTGATCCATGAGGGTCCCGCCGGGTAGGGGAGGCGGGGGGTTGCCCCGAAGCAGTAGCCAGTCTGAGAAGAAAGCTTTTAGAGGAGTGCAGCTTTTTTTTTTTTAGTTATCATATTTTATTAAATATTTTGTCTTTACAAAAGTTACGCTCAAAGCACATATATATCATGTTTCCATATACCTTTATACTTTTATTATTAATTCATAACTCAGATTCTTCCTTTATTCATATAAACTAGATAATAAAGTGAAAGAAAAATGAAATCCATGTAGTTCGGTATTTTTTACCTATTCATTCCATATAGCTACTTTGTGTGGTCAAGTGGCCCTCGCGGGCCAGTATCTGCCCCAGAAAGAGGCAAAAATAGAAAAGAAGAAAAGAGAAGAAGGAAGGAAAGATAAGAAAAAAAAAACAGACATGCAATCACACACTTACACACATACATGGACAGACATACACAAGTTTAAAAAACTTCTGGGGAGCCCCCTCTCCCGACCACCAAGCAAGTCACCCAAGCCAAATCCAAACCCTACCCAAGTATAATTTCAAAGATAGGATCTCAACATTTCCGAGCTCAAGAATTCAATCCAAGGTGACCACAATTCCATCAACTTATGGTGGCGTCCCTGTATGCTTGCAGTTATTTCCTTCATTCTCTTTAATTGATTACGTTCAGCAACCCACTCCTTAATAGTGGGGGTAATGCATGTTTTCCAGTGTCTGGGAATAATTATTTGCGCAGTGGAAATTAGATAAGGGAGAAAACCTTTTGTGACCTCTCGCACAGAGACTAGGTATATAGATAGTAGGATTTCTGATAAGATATGCTACTAACAGAGGTGCAAATTTTAAATATAGACTCCCAGAATTCTTTAATCTGTGGACAGGTCCACCATATATGGATCATTGTACCTACATCTCTTCCACAACGCCAATACTCCTCAGGGTAGATCCAAGAGATTCTATGTAGCCTCTCCGGGCATCTGTACCATGTAATAAATATTTTATAATTCTTATCTTGTATGTAGGTTGAGGAGCTTGATTTAAAGGTAAACCAAAAAGCTTTCTTACATTCATCTACAGATATGAAATGGCCCAGTTCTCTTTCCCAGTCTCTAATGTAATACGGCCTTAAGGGAAATGCATGAGATATAAGTATACCATATAGTTTTGAAATAGTATTGGAACACCCTATAGAATCACTGCAGAGGGACTCAAACGGAGTCTAGATGGGCGTAATTTAGAAGCAATCCACGGGAGTGAGGTCAAGGGGACCCCTATTATTTGCTGTTCAATGGCTACCCATTGTTTTATTCTATCATGATGGAACCAGTCCAATATTCTAGTCAATACCGAAGATATATAATAAAATTCCATCTGCGGTAGACCTGCTCCCTCCTCTATCTTCTGCTTTACCAGGATATCGTAGCAAAGTCTAGCCGAGGTGTTTGGCCAGATATACCGAAGTAAGCTAGATCTTAGAGACCGAAAAAAAGTCAGAGGAAGAGCTATGGGCACAGTTTGATATAAATACAAAAAACAAGGGAAGATTTCCATCTTACATATTGCCATTCTCCCAAACCAGGAGTGTTTCCCTTTAACCATATACTGTAATCTACTAATTGTGGAATTAAGTAGGGGGAGATAATTCAGTTCATAAATTTTTTCCTCTATGGGGGCAATATTAACCCCTAAGTACTTAAGAGATTGTAATTTCCATTGAAAAGGGAAGTTATTTTCTAGCATTTCTTTTTCCGCTATTGATAACGTTATATTGAGACAACAAGATTTTGCAGTATTTACTCTAAAATTGCTGTATGAGCCGAATTGTTCCAGTTCTTAAAGGATATTCGGAAAATCTATTTTTGGATTGGATACGTATATAAGTAGGTCATCTGCAAAGGTACTTCGTTTATGTAGATCATTGCCCACCTGGACTCCTTGAATTGAGGGATTTGTCTGTAAAGCAACTGCCAGGTGTTCCATGGCAAAAATATACAGATATGGTGAAAGTGGGCAACCCTGACGTGTCCCATTAGAAATTTTAATGGACGAGGATAGTGTCCCATTACCCTTTATTCTTGCTGATGGGGCATTATATAGAACCATTATTTTCTGCATAAATTCCCCTGGGAGACCTGTTTGTTCTAAGGTTGCTACTATTAATTTCCACCTAAGCGGTCAAAAGCCTTCTCTGCGTGTAGAGATAGAAGGCAAATCGGGCTATTTGAACTCTGAGCATAGTGTATCAGGAAACTTGTGTTTAGGATATTACGCCTAGATTCCCTATTTGTTACAAATCCCACCAGATCTAGCCCTATTAGAGATGGAATAACAGTTTGTAGATGCGTAGCTAATAATTTTGCATACATTTTTAGATCCACATTTATAAAAAAAATGGGCCTATAGCTAGAACATTGTGTAGGGTCCTTTTTCTGGTTTTGCTATAAGAGTGATAGGTGCCTCCTGTGACTGTTTAGTAAATGAACAATCTGATTTGATTTCATTATATAAATTGCACAGAACTGGGCTAATGATCTCTCTGTGGAACCCTGATGTAAGGAGGGGGCTCTGGGGACCCTGATGTAAGGGGGACTCTCTGGGGACCCTGATGTAAGGGGGGCTCTGGGGACCCTGATGTAAGTGGGGGATCTCTGGGGACCCTGATGTAAGTGGGGGATCCGCACTCAGATATGTAACTATATATATATATATACAGTGAGGAGAACAAAGTATTTGATACACTGCCGATTTTGCAGGTTTTCCTATTTACAAAGCATGTAGAGGTCTGTAATTTTTATCATAGGTACTCTTCAACTGTGAGATACGGAATCTAAAACAAAAATCTAGAAAATCACATTGTATGATTTTTAAATAATTAATTTGCATTTTATTGCATGACATAAGTATTTGATCACCTATTAACCAGTAAGAATTCCGGCTCTCACAGACCTGTTATTTTTTTTTTAAGAAGCCCTCCTGTTCTCCACTCATTACCTGTATTAACCACACCTGTTTCAACTCGTTACCTGTATAAAAGACACCTGTCCACACACTCAATCAAACAGACTCCAACCTCTCCTCAATGGCCAAGACCAGAGAGCTGTGAAAGGACATCAGGGATAAAATTGTAGACCTGCACAAGGCTGGGAGGGGCTACAAGACAATAGGAAAGCAGCTTGGTGAGAAAGCAACAACTGTTGGCGCAATTATTAGAAAATGAAAGAAGTTCAAGATAACGGTCAATCTCTGCCCAGCGACAGCCCCGAAACCTGAAGGATCTGGAGAAGCTCTGTATGGAGGAGTGGGCCAAAATCCCTGCTGCAGTGTGTGCAAACCTGGTCAAGAACTACTGGAAACATATGATCTCTGTAATTGCAAACAAAGGTTTCTATACCAAATATTAGGTTCTGCTTTTCTGATGTATCAAATACTTATGTCATGCAATAAAATGCAAATTATTTACTTATAAATCATACAATGTGATTTTCTGGATTTTTGTTTTAGATTCCGTCTCTCACAGTTGAAGAGTACCTATGATAAAAATGACAGACCTCTACATGCTTTGTAAGTAGGAAAACCTGCAAAATCAGCAGTGTATCAAATACTTGTTCTCCCCACTGTATATACACACACACATGTATATTATATACGTGTGTGTGTGTATATACACACACACACGTATATTATATACATGTGTGTGCGTATATATACACACACACATGTATATAATATACGTGTGTGTGTATATACACACACACACGTATATTATATACACACACACACACATATATTATATACGTGTGTGTGTGTGTGTATATAATATACGTGTGTGTGTGTGTATATACACACACACACACGTATATTATATATGTGTGTGTGTGTGTGTATATACAAGGGGCAGACGCTGCCTGTTCAGGTGGTCGTTGGTTCATCGTCGAGAGTCCTACTCCCAGGGAGTGTGTGTTCCTGTCCGCCCTGGGCACCTTTGGCCCAGGGGCGGAGGTCGGTGAATCAGTCCCGGGCACCTTTAGTCCTGGGGCTGCAACTAAAGGCCTTGGGTCCAGCATCTTCGGCTGAGACCCATCAAGGATCGAGGAATCCCAGGGTGCCGCCTTGCGAGGGGACCCGTATCTTAGACGAGGAGGCCAGGGGAGGACCGTTCCGAGGGACTGGTGAGAAGTCACAGTGAAGGAAGGGGCCCGGTAACTCTCTGGAGGGATGTCTTCTCCTTACAAAGAGGCCAAGCTTTAAGGAAACCAATTTCACCAGGTCTGTGTCAGAGACCAAGTTCACCAGGTCTGTGGCAGAGACCCGTGTGCCAGTTTGAATAGTGATTTGGTGAACAGTTCGAGTACCATTTTGGCTGCTATTCCCTATCTAGGGAGACTATCCAAATAGACTAAGTCTGCTTAAGAAGCCAAGCAGTGAAGTGTATTTACGTTTGTGCCTGGACCTCTCCCACACCTTATGCTGTCCTGTTCTTTCTCCAACATTTCCTACCAGAGACTGTTGTCAAAGAGAAATAAACTCTACGTTGGAGTTACAGCTGGTGTGGACATTGAAGTCATTGGGGGAAATAGAGACTTGTCTTTATTGGCTATAGGGATAAGAACCATTCGGTGGGAGTATCTGGCTGCGGAGACCCATCACAACACCGCTCAACCTCCTCACACAGGAGGGTACAGGCAGATAGAGCTGGGTGTGCCCTTTTCTCCTGCAAGGAGCCGAAAGACAAGGAGGAGAGGGTGGTAAGCGCTATATATATATATATATATGTATATTTACAGAGCTGCGTAAATTGACGGCGCTATACACGTACCTGAAATAATAATAATACAAATTACCTTATTAGTTCAATCTACGACCAGCTATGATTTTCTAAAACTGGCACTGTTGGTGTACAAAGATCTCCTGGAAATCACTCCTCCAAATATTTTTTTTCTGTTAATATACGGTAATTGGTACACTGCTGTTTCCAGCAGGGTGTCTCCTATTACATCACTGGGACTAAACATGTTAGGACACTCCAAGTCTCCAGTAAGGAACTAGGAAGTTGCTGAATGAAGTTTAAGGTAAGACAATTCTGTGTGATGGTTTCAATACACCTGGAAGCAGGTAGGACAATACAATGAGATTTGCTGAAATGCATTCAATGTATGTAATAGGCTCAGGGTGTTTTTTTTCTCAACATAAGTGGGGTTACATACCACTCTTGTTTGACTGCTTAGTAAAGTTAAATTTCGAAGCTATTGTGTCCTGAAATGAATGGAAATTTTTTGTTCAAACATGTTGGGTCAACTTCTCAACTGCAGGCAAAATGAAAATTGCTAGACAGACAACTGCACTAAATGAAAAACATGCCAGTCAGTTTATATTAACCTCGGCTTTACAATAACCACAGATTTTAAATAATTTTTCCATGGCTTCTGGGGGACTGCAGTCTCTCATTATTAACCCTGTGTTACAAGTAATTAGCTCTTTTTTTTGTCTTTTTTTTATTTTGCTGATCCTACAATTTTTCTTTTTTTGTGTGTTTTTCAAGTATATGCAAAATTGAAAAGCACCAATTTCATTTGAAAATAGCTTTGCCATTCTTTGTGCTAGAAACATTATTTTGGGTCAAAATTTTGAAAAATTGCAGGATAAACTGTTTGATATTTTATATTTATAGTAGTAGCACATGTTATTTTAAAACCATTACTGATGAAACTAGAAAACAAATGCAATTTTCTTTTTTTATTACTTCATTTTTTTTTTAAGTATATAGAAAATTAAATATATCTTCAAAGACAGTACTACCAAATTGGTCTGTTTTAGAACATTGGTGAGCCAAGGACAAAGCTTTTATGGGTGGTCAGAGGGAGGAAAAATGCCCAGCATACCTGATTAGTCTGAGGTAAATATGCACAGTATTAGTGGTGAGCTGGAAAATAAATTCACAAAGTTGGTCATCACTGTAAGAAAAAATATCTGGTGTCTGTGTATAGGAGAATAATAAATGCCCCAGCATTAGTAATCAGTGAGAGGAACATGTTTACTGTCAGTGATCAGGAGAGAAGACTTGTCAACTGTCAGTGGTCTGAGGAAGTAAATATGCCCCAGTGAAGGAAAAAAAGTCCAGAAAGGCAGGTTGGACAATGGTTCTTAGTGGGAGAAAATATATGCATTGGTGTCAGCAGGAGGTCACTTATCCCGACCCCCCGCAAAGAATGGTATTTTTATTTATTTTTTATTGCCTGAGTACATGTCCCCCATGGCAATGCCAAGATTCCCAGTCCCCTTGTTTGACAATCCCTTGTGCATCAAAAAATAAAAAAAGCAAAAAAAGAACGATAAACACACCCAATGAGTTACCTCTCCAAAATATTTATTAGGATGTACAGTATAATGCATAAAAAGTATCAGCATCATAACCCAGAGATCCCCCATCCTCCTCCCTACCCCCTCCCAACATCAACCTCCAATCAAAAACAACCCCAACCAGCAAGTGCCTTCCCCAAAAAAGAGACCACCCTGCCTAGTGCAAAAAATATAAAATATAATGCAACCCCCAATGGGAGCTGGTGTAAACCTCCCCCAAGGCCCCCTATCCTCTGCTCATCCACCTACACCTTAATGTACACTGAGGAGCCAGCACCCCACCATAAAGCCACAGTGGGTGAATAGAGTGCTGACTTCCACAGAGACTAAGCTAAAAACTGGGCCATGTTAATAGATCATCAGTTAACCCAGTGCCTGTAAAGAGCCATAAAGCAACAAGTCCAGAACCAATATGCAAGGCCAGAAGTATGTAGAAAAAAGAAAACAGAAAAAATAAAAAATCCATCAAAAAGTGTCCTCAGTGAAGTAAGGTATGTTCCAGTATGGATAAACAGTGCTAGATAGCCAATTCTTGAGTTGGTATGATGTGTCCACGTACTGCTGCATAACCATGTGGGTAACAGAGATTGATATCAAACCATAAATGAAAAGTCCACTGCTAAAAAAAACTAGTAAGTGCAGCCAGAGCTACAAGGGCTGGAGAGAGGGCTGAGATATATACAGCAGGAGCAGTCCATATATGCCATCTGAGTAATGCATGGTGTAGACTCATTAAGGTATGTAGGGTCTGGCCTGCAAGGTTGGGATGGTCCCATAGGAATGGGTAACCTATCCCCAAAATCAGACTGCAGCCGATATGACCATAAACATACACACCTTAGGTCTGTGTGGTGTATAGTACTCACGGTCCTGGATCAAACCGAAGAGTTCATCTGTCAGCTCTCGATTGTAGTATACATCTCAGCTGTTCCTCCTTGTTTGACAATTCCTTGTGTGTTGGCCTTGAAAGATTTGCCCACCAAGGTTGAGAAAGGTTGCACTAAGCAAATGCATAAATATAAAGATCTTCTAAGTGCAGATTTTTCATGTTTGTATGGAGATTGAAGAAGAATAAAAAAATATATATCTGTACTATTTTATGACTTTTGTTTCTATACTATCTTTTTATTCATTTCCCTTTCATTCTCTCGTTATTTTAATTGTGCCATTTGTTCTTGCTTTCTATCTTACCCAATTGTTGTATAAAGCTTTATTCCCCTTTTTTTCTTTTCTCTTTTTCTCTCTTCCTCTCTTTCAATTATTTTTCCAAATTCTGCTTTTCTCCGTTATTCTTACTAATGAGTACATATTGTTTCACTGTGCTATTGCCCTAATTTTAGCTGCCATTCTCTCAGCAGTTTCTGAATATTAATACATCAGCCTAGCACTATAGCTACCGTATATCCTCTCTTGCCTTATGTTTCCTGAAATGGAACACAAAATCCAACATCTTTATTGTGTGATATATATCTACCTCTTTTGCTTAATATATATTTTTTACATCAGCTGTACATTATTTTAGGTGCATAAAAAAAGTTTCCTTCATTTAAGTTGCTTGCATTTAAGAAAAAGTATGAAATATTTTTAGAAATTCAATGTACTTTTTGCTGCAGACCAGGACAAATCTAATATTGTGGGCAAAATGTTTCGGAGGGCTCTATATTTGTGAGTTAAGATCAAGTTCAAAGAAATTAATCTGCACAGAATTAAAACATGTTTTTGTAGTGGCCCATTTCTGCAGCATGGGCCACAACATTCAGAATTATGGTACTGATGAAGAAGTTGAATTCACAAAAAGAAAGGTTGAAATGTAAACTCAAACAAAAATTCTCAAAAAACTCTAGACTGTGATCTAAATATGCATAGGCATTGTAATCTTTTACAACCATTAAATTCCTCACCATGATACTATAATGCATCTTCAGTAAATAAACATTTGTATCCAGTTTCTTACTTTCTGTGGAGCCAATGATAAACTATCCTGGCCAGGATACATAAAGTGGTATTAAACCCAAAACTAAAAATGTAATACATTGCAACTTACCAATCATTAGATGTGGTGGCTGAATTCGTTTTTTTTTTTTGTGTAGGCCTTTCTCCTCTTTTTCCACCTGGTGATCTGGCCAGTAACACAACTTCTGTAAGGCCTCATGCACACAGGTCATTTGGTTAGCCCTTCTAAATGCCCAAACTCCTGGCAGGAAAAAAGTTGCTTAACCAGTTCCTGACCAGCTGCAGCAGTTGTACTGCGGCAGGTTGGCTTGGCTGGGCGAAGCAATGTTACCCTAATCCCCAGTTGGCCCTTGCCAGAGATTGGAGACCTATTACGGTCTCCGAATTCAAGACCTTCCTAGGCCCATCCTCATGGGCATAGTTAAAAAAAGTGAGTTGCAGTCATATTGGTCCACTGACCCAATTCACCATATGCTCGTGATCTTTGCCTCCATGACCGGGACAAGATACAAGAAGATCTTGCGGTTCATGCATTTCAATGACAATGAACTCTGTCGTTCTCGGGGTGACCCTGGATACGATCGGCTCCACAAAATTCAGCACCTCGTAAACCACTTCAACCAGCAGTTTGCAGCCTTGTTTACTACCGATTAAGTTGTCTGCGTTGATGAGTCCCTGATTACGATTTCTGTCCGCTTGTCTATCAAACAGTATCTTCCCAGCAAATGTGCCAGATATGGGGTCAAGATGTATAAGCTCTGTGACAGGGCAACAGGCTATAAATATAGTTTTATGGTTTACGAGGAAAGAGATAGTCACGTGGAGCCCGAGAACTGCCCAGACTACTACATAGGGAGCGCTGGTAATATTGTGTGGGACTTGGTGTCACCCTTATTCAGAAAGGCGTACCACTTGTACGTGGACAATTATTACACAAGCATGCCACTTTTTAGTCACCTTTTTGATTGTGGAATTGGCGCATGTGGCACCGTGCGATCTAATTGCCGGGGCTTTCCCCAATGACTTGTAGAATCCCGACTTATACGGGGGGCGAGAGCCTGCTTGAAATGTAATAATTTGTTAGCAGTGAAGTGGAGGGATACACAGAATGTTTTTGTTCTGTCCTCCCTTCATGCAGATATGACTGTCCAAATTCCTTCGGTGACTGGTGTTGTGGTGAAACCCCTCTCTGTCCATGAATACAACCTTAACATGGGAGGGGTGGACCTCAACGACTAGTTGTTGGTGCCGTACCTAATTGCCCGTAAGCCCAGACGCTGGTATAATAAAGTGTCTGTATATTTATTCCAATTGGCTCTGCTGAATGCTTATGTGCTAAACAAAGCTTCAGGATGAACTGGATCCTTCCTTAAATTCCAGGAATAGATCATCACAGCCCTTCTGTTTCCAGACGGTGCTGTGGCCCACCTTCCCAACGCAAATGCAGTGAGCCGGCTGCATGAGAGGCATTTTCCATATGTCCTCCCTGGTACCCCTACCCAAAGAAATCCCCAAAGGAGATGTTGTGTCTGCAGAAAACCTGGTCTCTACATCGGTGACTGTTTCAAACGCTACCACACACTAGTGGAGTATTAGCGTAGGGTACAGCATTGCATAGTCCTAGGGCACACTTACACAGGGTCTCGAAAGATGAGATGGCCATCACATTTTGAGAGACCCTAATCTGGAACGTTTACAGTTTATATAAAAGGCAAAAAAAACACACAAAAACACAAAAAGATAAAAAATAAAAAAGCCAAAAATTGTTTTAGTTTTTATTTTTCTTCTCTCTCTATTGTTCTCTCTCTTATGTTTGCTCTCTATTGTCCGCTCTATTGTTCGCTCTCTATTGTTATTGTATTTTAGAACGGTAATGTTTCATTTTTACTACGTTTATAATTTTCCTGAAAATTGTGGCAAAATATTAAATATTCCATGGACTCAACATGCCTATCAGCAAATAGCTTGGGGTGTCTACTTTAAAAAAATGGGTCATTTTGGGCGGTGGGGTGGTTTTGCTATCTTGACATTTCATGGCCTCCAAAACGTACGCCCTTAGAAAGCCTGAAGGCGGTGATTGGTTTTCGGGGTCCTGTACACAGCTAGGCTCCCAAAAAGTCTCACACATGTGGTATCCCCATACTCAGGAGAAGCAGCAGAATGTATTTTGGGGTGCAATTCCACATATGTCCATGGCCTGTTTGAGCAATATATCATTTAGTGACAACTTTGTGCAAAAAAAAAAAAAAAAAGTTTGTCATATTCCCGCAACTTGTGGCAAAATATAAAATATTCCATGGACACAACATGCCTATCAAAAAATAGCCCGAAGTGTCTTCTTTCCAAAATGGGGTCATTTTTGGGGGGTGGGGGGTCCATTTCTTGACATTTTATGGCCTTCGAAACTGTGATAGGTAGTAAGGAGTGAAATCAAAAATTTACGCCCTTAGAAATCCTTAATGTGGTGCTTGGTTTTGGGGGTCCTGTACGTGGCTAGACTCCCAAAAAGTCTCACACATGTGGTATCTCCATACTCAGTCACTTGTGACAAAAAAAATTAATATTCAATGGGCTCAACAACCCTCTCAGCAATTTCCTTGGGGTGTCTACTTTCCAAAATATGGTCATTTGGGGGGGGGGGGGGTTGTACTGCCCTGCAGCCAAATCTTCCGGGGCTGAAGTGGTTAAAAATGCAATATAAGCCATGTATTTCACACATGTTTAGGCATGTTTAAGTGCACCTAGCAGAATACTATTTATTGTGGCCATTGGAATGTATTAATGCTTAAACATTAGACGTGTCTAACATTTAGGCACAATTAGGTACATTTTATGCTCTTTAGCTCATCTCCTGAACATTCCTTTGCTTTTGTTTTTTCAACCTCCTCTTTTAATATGCCTGTAAATGCATGGGGTATACATAGAAGTGCTTTTACTGGCTGACAAAAAAAAAATCTACTTTTGTAGCAGCAGTGTTTTTATTTTATTTTATTAATATTATTAGACATACAAAGTATGAATCAAGTACATAAACTTAGAGAGCACAACATCAGTTGGCAGTACAACATAAGACAGAGTCGCTTACAGCATTTAAATGTCATAATAGAACAAGACAGTATGTGTTAGCATGTCACAATTTTGGAAATTAAGCAAAAGTCAAAAATAAAAATATGCAAGATGCAGCATATCATCTAACAATTCAAAAAATTTAGAAAGAAGGAAAGAGGTAAGGAGGACACCATGGATCTCGATACTCAAGGAGTCATACAATAAACAATTTAAAATCTATGAAAATAAGAGATCTAACTAGGGTTCCAGAGGAACCACTTCAGGACAATAGTCAGAGTCGTCCCAAGCCTCCCACATTTTGTTAAACCTCAACATTGAGTAATCAAATAACGTAGTAATGTGCTCTATCCTACATATGTTTGCTATAGTAGACAGAAATTGGGAACTTGTGGGAGGAGAGGTTGTCAACCAACAACATGGTATAACTCACTTTACTGCTAATAAAATAAAGGCCATCAGCATGTTTTGAGATACCCGGAAAGGGAAGACCCAACAAATAATGTATAGGATTCAAAAGTAGATAGTATAGATACTGTATGTTCAAGAGATTTTGCAAAAGGATTTGGACATAGGCCCAGAAAGGTTTATTGATGGGACAATCCCAAAAAATGTGGTAACGGGGGCCTAAGTCATTCCTACATCTCCAGCATTGCGGGGAAGCGTATGGATTGCGAGCATGTAGAATATCTGGGGTTCTATACCAAAATAGGAAAATCTTAAAAGCAGTGAAACTTTAAGGTAGATTCACAAATTTTACCCCATTGTGCCAGGGAGGTAGGTTGCTTAAGTATACAAGACCATTTACACATATATAAATGGCTGGACTCAGTCAAGGGAGTGGCCTTGTGAACCAGTCTATATATAGAAGAAATTAAATGAGGTACATACAAACCCCAAGTACACAAAAGTTCAAAGCCAGTTGGTTTATCTAAAGATCAAGCAGGAGATTTGGAGGATAACAAATGTTGTAAATATGAGTAAAAAAGTATTTTTGGAATATGATATTTAGATTGAAGATCTGCAAAGAACAAAAGTTAAGTGGCGGAGTTGAAAGACTCCTGTTGAGGTCCAGGGAAGCATATGGCTATGTGATAGATCAGGGATATCAACGTTAACCACTTCAGCCCCGGAATGTTTTACCCCCTTCCTGACCAGAGCACTTTTTACAATTTGGCCCTGCGTCGCTTTAACTGGTAATTGCGTGGTCATGCAATTCTGTACCCAAACTAAATTTGCGTCCCTTTTTCCCACAAATAGAGCTTTCTTTTGGTGCTATTTGATCACCTCTGTGGTTTTTATTTTTTGCGCTACAAACAAAAAAAGAGCGTCAATTTAAAAAAAAAAAAAAGATCTTAAGGCTTGTATTACCAAGCTGTCACGTACCTGGTGGAGATTGAGCTGTAGAGAGGGCTTCTATTGCACCTCCTGTCCAACGCCCCTGATAGAGATGACAGGGAGTGAAAGATACAGAGTGGCACGAGGGCCGGTTTAACAGATGACACCAGCTGAAGCTTGACAGGAACCCGATGGCCATAGATCACTGGACAGGTACGGGAAACTGGAACAACGTGTCTCTGGATCAGCAGGCAGGAGCGTTGCTGGAACATAAGCCAGGGGGTCATCAACAGCCGGGCAGAACAGGTACAGGAACGTGAGGCTGAAGTGGAAACAGGATACAGGCTGGGTTTGGTACACAATCGAGCAGCGAGGTACAGGAGCATGAGACAGGAGCAGAGTCAGATACAAGCCAAGGTCACAGGTAGGCAGGCGGCAGTACAAAGGAAGGTACAGGAGAAGCCAGGTCAAACACAGGTAACAGGAACAGATTCAAGCACAGGTTATCAGGAACAAGCTGAAAGACCACTCAGCAATGTGTGTGTGTCATTGCTTGGTTTAAATAGGCAGACTGGCGCCAATGAGTGCACGTGTGCACGTGTACCGGCCTGCGCCCGCGCGCGCTCACGCATGCGCCAATACATGCCTTTTCTTGTGCATACCCTGGTATGCCCGCGCCTGTGCACCAATGCGTGCTTGTCACCCAGGTTTCTCTTACATACCCCCCAATGGGCAACCTCTGGATGCCCATTTGTAGCATTTTATCGGGGTGAGCCTGGAAGAAAGTCTGTATTAATCTTTTGGCATGGAGATTGGATTCTGGTTCCCAGGAATTGTCTTCAGGTTCATAGCCTTTCCACTTAATTAAATACTAGATGGTGTTCCTTATTTTCCTACGATCTACAATTGTCTCGACTTCATATTCTTCGTTGCCGTCGCAAGGCTAGCCCCAGGGAATGGGTCTAGCCTTGCGACTTTTAGTAAGGACACTCGCTGGGAGTACAAGTTCGTAGGCTGCTGGATTGATTTGTCTTTTAACTGGGAATGGACCAATATATCTAGGACCCAGCTTTTTAGATGGACATGACAATTTTAAGTTGGCAGTAGATAACCACACCTTGTCTTCTATTTGAAGTTTCAGGTCTCCTCTCCTTTTTCTATCAACGAATTTCTTATTGTCCCGTTGAGCCCTGGAAAAGGCATCACATCCATGCTTTTTTCAACTGCTGCGTATTTGGAAAGGGCAAGGACTTTTTTTATGCAAAACTGTGCCATTTTGGTTCAATATACTTCAATGGAGAAGCTAAAGAAAAGCATGTAATGCGTTTTTGCGGCGATTTGTGTTTTTTAATCTGCCCAACGACAAATTGACCAAAATAAGTGTAAAAATGCAAATCGCTGCAAAATCAATTATTTTATTTTTTTAGCTTTTTAAGGTTATTAACCGATTAATCGATTAATCGAAACAATAATCGGCCAACTAATCGAATATGAAAATAATTGTTAGTTGCAGCCCTAATAAACTCTATCCTGGATATCATAGGGTGTACAGTTGGCTGCCACCACTTCATCCAACAGGCTCCTGCATATAATAGTGACAACAGAGGTCCAGCATGTAACTACTATTCTACATATCAGACTAAAGCTCCAAAAAAATAATCCAAATAGTATATTCAATAACTACCTTAAGCCAGTAAAAAACAAGAGAAGAAAAGCCTAGTTGTATGCTGTATCATCCCAATCACATGGACCGTTTTAACTTCCTAGATTCAATCTCAGAAAATGACCAGAAGTATATTCTCAAACTCTCAGCCAGATGTATCAAGGCGGGTAATCTACAAACCAAATAGGAACTAAGTAAGCATAATTTAACAGAAGACATAACCTCTTCCTTCCATAATAAACATTCAATAATGCTTACCAAAATCTCCCTAAAGCAAACATAGCACCGCTCAGTTTACCCTACTAGCTGCACTGAATATATATCCCGATTTGGTGCCAAAATTTGGCTTGTTAATTGATTATATTGCAGGTGTGGTAATTAAGAACCAGAGCGTGCTAAACACAAAGTGAGGAGCCAATCAATAGCGCATCGCATGCTCAGAGCAGCCGCACGAAACCTCATGCATATGTGCAAGGACATTGGCTCGGCCCGTGACGGAACCATAGCGCCCATCGGAGATCAAAATAACATCCATCGACCACGTACATCATCGCAGATACAAAAATCTAGAAACGCCCACTTTTAGCCAGCCATAACATCAAGCCAACTCAGAAACACAGCTAGCCAGACTTAAGCCGCGTACACACGATCGGTTTTTCTGATGAAAAAAGACTGATGGACTTTTTTCATCGGACAAACCGAACATGTGTGGGCCCCATCGGTCTTTTTTCCATTGGTATAAAAAAAAGAACATGTTTTAAATTTATCCGATGGAAAAAAAACGATAGCAAATTCCGATCGTCTGTGTGGATCTCCATCGGAGAAAAAACCCACGCATGCTCAGAATCAAGTTGACGCATTAACTTAATTTTTCTCGGCTCGTCTGAGTGTTTTACGTCACGGCGTTTGGGACGGTCGGAATTTTGACTGATGGTGTGTAGGCAAGACTGATGAAAGTCAGCTTCATCGGAATTCCAATGGTAAAATCCATCGGATTTTATTCCATCGGAAATCCGATCGTGTGTAAAGGGCATTAGGGTAAATTTTAAAGTTTGAATTTAAATAAAGAAGGATATAAGGACTGACAAATAACGGAGTTCCCCCCATGCTCCTACTACCACAACTCGACCACCATGGTAAGGCCATGGGGAAAACTCTTTCCCAACCGCCCCAGAGTCACAACCATGCCAGGGGGACCGTTTGTCAAGGTCCCACATATATCAGTTCTACCATGCACGGTCAGCACGCCCCCCCAGTGTCTGAAACCACTTAGATCCCACAGCACGCCTAGAGTCAAAAAAAGGTACTTATAAATAAAATAAAAATAAAAATACTTGCTACTTCAGTTTTTAGTGTGCAGCCATTTGGGATTCAAAACTCCAGTATCTCTGAAACAATCATGTGCCAATTATTGTTGTTCAATCTATTATAGTAAATTCAAGATATATTTAAAACAGACATGTAACATTACATTAATCAGACCGTGGTATCATTAAGATGTTTTTATTTATAAAATAGGAATGTATATGAAGTCCAAAGCTATATATCCAAGCATCAATATTGGATTAACCCCAAAAAGGGCCTATAGCTCAGAGATTTGTTTAAGCCTGATGGTCGAGTGGCATTTAGCTTAAAAATTAATCTCGTCTCCCTTTGGAGCAATTTGCGATCGATATTGCCCCCACGTGGGTCTTTCAGGACCCTCTCGAGGACCGTGAACCGTACCATAAAGGTATTGTTCTTGTATTTTAAGACAACATGTCTGCCTATAGGAGTATAAAAGAGGTTTCTTCTGATGTAATAAATATGGTCATATATTCATTTCAAGGAATTGCGAAACGTCTTACCTACGTAAAATGATCCGCATCTGCAGAAAACGATATAGACTACTCCTTTCGTTTGAAAATCGGCATGGAACCTCATATTGTATAGAATTCCATTGGGCAAAGTAAATGAAGCTCCCTCGAGAATCCAATTGCAGTACTCGCATGCCTCACATTTGTGCATGCCGAACTCAGATTTATTGGGTCTCGGGGGTTCTTTGAAATGGCTGTGAAACAGGCGATCATTTAGTGATCGACCCTTTTTGTAGGTAATCTGGGGAAATTTGCTGATATATTTATTGACAATGGGATCCCCTGTGAGAAGGTGCCAATGCCTTCCTATTGTCTCTTTTATCATATCATGGTTGCTAGAGTAGGTAGTAATTACTCTCATTATCCTCTTTCTCAAACAGTAGTGCATGTCGATCTTTCTGACAGGCCTTATTAAAGGCCTTTTTTAAAGTAGTTTTGGTATATCCTCTCTCTAATAACCTTAAACTCAATAAATCAGACTCTCTTCTGAAGTTTTCCTCATTGGAACAATTTCTTCTAATCCATAAAAATTGTGAATACGGTATACTTTTAACCAAAGAAAGGGGGGTAGCCCTGGATGCGTGGAGTACAGTATTCCCTGCAGTGGGTTTCCTATACAAAGACGTCTCCAACGTTCCATCCTCCCGTTTAAAAATAGCTAGGTCGAGAAAGGCTAAGGATCGCAGATTATGTTCCATAGTAAATCTAAGGTTTTATTCATTAATGGCCAATCTTCTCATAAAGATCAACAGTTCCTTCTCGATTGAGTTCCAAACTATGAAGATATCATCTATGTACCTGTACCAACATATAATGTTGGACAGGTACATAGAGAGATATTCATCCGTAAATAGAGCCCGCTCCCACCCCCCCAGGTACAGGTTGGCATACGATGGGGCACAACATGTCCCCATTGCAACCCCCTTCACCTGGTGGTAGTGGGAGCCATTAAAAGCAAACACATTTCTAGTTAGGATGTGTTGCAACAATTCCGTTATAAACACATTATGAGGTCTGGATGCCCCATCACCCTCATTAAGGAAAATCTCTGCCACCGAAACGCCAAGGTTATGTGGTATACTGTAATACAGTGCTTCAACATCTATGGAAACCAGTAGACTATCCACTGGAATATTCATGTTGTACAATTTTCTCAATAGATCCATAGTGTCTTGTATATACAATGAAAGTTGTATGACCTGTGGTCGCAAAAAGGCGTCCACTAATCGACTTCCCTTTTCTGCTTTGGCCCCGATTCCTAAGATTATTGGGCGTCCTGGTAGTTTACTCATGTTTTTATGAGTTTTGGGTAGTGAGTAAAATGAAGGGGTTCTTGGATGGGGCACCTTTAGAGCATCCAAAACCTCCTTATCGATAATCCCATTATTGTAGGCATTGGTAATCTTTAAATCATAGTCCCTATTATATGTCTGGAAATTCTCGCCAGGGATCGGAACATACCAGTCCCTGTTAGAGAGAATGTCGAGACACATCTGTCGATGGTCATCTGTATTCATTACCACAACATTTCCACCCTTGTCGGCCATTTTTATGGTGATATCCCCATTATCTTGTAATGAATCTATAGCTTGCTGTTGCTCAAATGTGATATTTTTAGCACTATTTGTCCTAAAATTCAATTTCTTGATATCCAAGGTCACTTGGGTCAAAAATGTCCAAACATTAAGACAAAAGCATCCTTCCTGGTCGCAATAACCTCGGCCAGGAGGGTCTCGGAAATAGCGGCTCTGGGGGCTAAAGAGCCCCAAACATCCTTCGGGGAAGGTAGGGTCATTCTAAGGCCAATGCCAGACTTCATTCCTAAGGTAGCCACCAAGTTTCATCAAAGTCAGGAGTTAGTGCTACCCACCTATTTCCGGGAGGATGGACAAGAAATCAGCTCACTGGATGTGGGCAGAACATTGAAAGTGTACTTGAAGCAACCTCTAGCATAAGAATCTCGGACTCCCTGTTCGTAATTCCCAATGGAATATGCAAGGGATATAAGGCCTCCAGCAGGATCTTGTAAAGACAATCGCCATGGAATACAAGGATAAGGGGTTGGCACCTTCAGAGAGAATAACGGGTCACTCCACGGGGAGAGTTTCAACATCATGGGCAGCCGCATGTGGTACACCTACAGAAGTCATATGCAAGGCAGCAACGTGGTCGTCCATGTACACGTTTGTCTCTCACTACCGCATTGACCCGGCAATTTTAACCACAGCCGAATTTGGCAAAACTATTATTTCTGTGGTCGGTGGCCATAATTAAACTAGATTAGCAGCATCCCACCCTTGTATCTAGCTATTTCCTAGTTGTGGCTGACATTATTTGATTATGGTATTTCATTATTCTTGTGTGAATAATGTGTGTTTTATGCAAGAGTCCTGAAATTCCCCATAACCACATTTAAGCAGTATTTCTAGAAACCTGAATATTTTTATTTGTACATGTAATGTATATGAGCACCCTGCCCATCTCAAGAATTTGTCACCTCTGTCTTGTAACTAGTGTTGGGCAAACTGTTCGGCCCCAGCATAAGTTCGGGCCAAACATTGGCTGTTCGCCCGTTCGACGAACACCCGAATTATCAGGCGTTTAACCATTTTCTTGGCCCGCCGAATGACCACAATGCACTGCACCAATGCACAGTTCATTGGAAGTCCTGATTGGCTGAAGCAATGAAAGCTTTGCTCAATCAAGGCACATAGCACTGTCAGAACCATGATTGGACACTGTCATGGTGACTCTATCCAATCATGGCTCATTGCTCTTAGTCCCACTCCACACTATAAAAATATTCTTCCCATATCGGCCATTTGAAGTGTTATATTGGCGTGGAGAAAGATAGAACAGGGCTCTGTTTAGTGCTACTAGCGAGTTAGTGTGCTATAGTGGGATATTGTGATTCTATTGTGAGTGTAAAGTGTCAGTTTAGTGTACATCTTGTGATAGTTCAGTCTGAGTGTAGTGTGACCATTCATTTTTATTTTAGTGTCATTTTATTTTGTCACGCAGTATATTTCTTTGCGTTTGTGCACGTTTAATACAGTATATTTCAGTGCATTATTGCACTTTTACTGCAGTATATTTCAGTGCATTACTGCATGTTTACTGCAGTATATTGCAGTGCGTTATTGCAGATGTAGCGACCTCACCCCTCTCACCCCTTCTCATTCTTGGCTTGTTGGTCTTGTCTAGGGGTTAGTACTGGGGGGAGGGATGCGATACACCACGGCCCATGTCCTCCAGAGAGACTGGAGATGAAAGCCAGAGCTATCGGGTTTTGTGTGTGTGTCCCAGAGTCGCACGGGCACCGCCCCCCCCCCCAAATCTATTGTCAAAAAAAAAAAAGGGCCCTTTAAATTTTTTTTTTTTTTTTTTAAAAGTTCTTTAAATTCAATGGGCTTGGGCGCCGGCCCCAGTGCACTATGGGAGCGTCATCCCAATGCAATCCCGTGATTGCAGGCGAGACGCTACATTTGCGGTTTTTTTGTTGCTTTGTGGCGTAGAGCTAATAGCCCCAGCACTCTCATTGGGTCAGTCTTCTGTCCGTCTATATATCTGACCATTAGCAGCCGCCGTAGGACTTATGAGGTGCTTTCCCGGGCAGCCGTGTTACATTAAGTTTGGATATTATTCACTAATCTTATTATTATTTTTAATTTTAATTTTAAAAATTCCCTTGTACACATTCCAACCAGGATTCAACCTCAATAGCACTCTCAAAAAAAACCCAGGGAGCAGCAAACACCCGGCTGAGCCAAATTTTGTTTTTTTGTTTTTTGTTTTTTCTGTTTTTCTTTTATTATCCTAGAGGCATAACTTAAAGATCACACACTAATATTGGCATAAGTTGGTCCATACGCCAGAACAGCGCCACAACTACACTCTTTACCCTTTCACAAGTCCCAGCAGGTTATAGTATATGGCTCCAAGGTGGATGGGTGTCCAGGTGTTTTCCTAGCACTGAAGGGAATTGTAGTCCCATACATGGGAGATTGCATGAACCAGTATGAGTCCTAGCAGAAGATGAACTACAAGTCCCAGCAGGTTATAGCATAGGGCTCCAAGTAGATAAGTGGTCATGCAATGCTGGGACTTGTAGTCCTTTACCTAAGAGAATTGCATGAACCAGTGTCTTAGGAGTAGAGGCTGGAGAACTACAAATCCCATCAGGCTGGTTTGCAATGCATGATCCTGATCTCCCCAGGAGAGGGTGGAGAACTACAAGTCCCAGCAAGAAATAGTATAGGGCTCCAACATAGATGGGTACACATGTGATGCTGGGACTTGTAGTCCTATACATGGGCTATAGCATGAACCTGCAGAACCTAGCAGAGGATGAAGAACTACAAGTCCCAGCAGGTTATAGCATAGAGCTCCAAAGTGGCCGAGTGCCCATGCGATGCTGGGACTTGTAGTCCTTTACCTAAGAGAATTGCATGAACCAGAGTCTTAGGAGGGAGAGGCTGGAGAACTACAAATCTCAGCAGGCTGGCGTGCAATGGGTTAACCTGATCTCTCCAGGAGAGGGTGGAGAACTACAAGTCCCGGCAGGTTATAGTATAGGGCTCCAAGGAGGATGGGTGCCTCTGCGATGCTGGGACTTGTAGTCCCATAATGGGGGATTGCATGCACCAGAGTCCTATGATGCTGGGATTGTAGTCCCACACATACATAGGGAACTAAATCATCTTGGGACCTAGCAGATTATAACTTAAAACTCGAAGGATGATGAGTGGTCATGACTTTTTTTTCCAATGCTGGGACTTGTAGTAGTGTTGTAAGAAGAAGAGGCTGTCACCTGGAGGAGTGTGTCTGTCTGCCCTGCCATCCTGTGCTGGTCTGAGGGGGGGGGGGGTGATTGCTGTGTCCACCACCCCCCTGCCATGTATATAGTGTAGCACTGTAGCTGACTTGATTGGGGGGGTTGCAGAATGCAGATACATGCGATTTACAGGGTGCAGAATGCATATATGTGCTATTTACAGGTTGCAGATATGTGCGATTTACAGGTTGCAGAATGCAGATATGTGCTATATCCAGGTTGCAGATATGTGCGATTTTTTTACAGGTTGCAGAATTCAGATATGTGCGATTTACAGGTTGCAGAATGCAGATATATGCGATTTACTAACAGTGTAATTTTTTTAGTTTGTTTGCGCCGATCTGTAAAGCTCCGCTATATACCATGATCTGTGATGCTGGGGCTGTATACTCTGTCCTGTGATGCTGGGGCTGTATACTCTGTCCTGTGATGCTGAGCTGTATACTCCTGACACTATGAGTGGAAGCAAGGGGAATACAGGGGACGGAGTGGGTGGATTCTATAAGGGGTGTGGCTTATGAGAAGTGGGAGGGGTCAAACGTGGAGGGGCGTGGTCTTGCGCCCCCCATCCTAAAACTTCACCAGCCGCCACTGCATACAGCACAGACAGGTTGAGACCCATAGAACACTTCAGTATTTGTGGGGAGTAGGTCAATGCACAATTCTTTAAGTAGAGCTAACCACTGTGGTGTCACCAATGGTTATGATGTATAGTCACTGCCACCGACTATATAGAACAAGAGCATGAATTACCTTCGCTATCACAGCCCCTGTCCGAGGGAAGACATCCGTCCAAGAGAGTTACCGGAGGCCTCTCCGTCACTAGCAAATGCTGCGCCAGACTTTCCGGAGAAGTTCCGCTCACCGGCCTCCTCGATCTCAGACACGGGCACCCAAGGTGTTAGGGCCCCCTCGGATTCCTCCACCCTCGCGGAACTCAGTCGAAGGTACTGAGTCCCTGGCCTCCGCATTAGTACCTCACCCCAGGCTAAAGGTGCCTGCGATGGACTCCATCTCCCGCTCCGGCCAGGTCAAGGGCACCTGGGCCTGGAACTCCGGAACGCCAGGACCCAGGCTGAAGGTGCCTGGGCGCGGCTGCATCCTCCGACTCTGAACCCCAAGGTCAGGGCATCCGCCCCCTTTTATCTCCTCTCCCTTTGCGTCACAGCAGGTTCCCCACCCCGCTGTACCAGCGCCAGGCAAGGACAAAAAGGGATGCAGTCTTGTGGTGAGTGTTCAGCTCCGGCCCAGGGCGACAGCGCCACCTGCAGGCCGCAGGGAACCTCACACCACCAGAGTCCTCCAAGAACCACAAAAGGGTCTCAGATTCCTTAACAATCAGTGCATCTGGGTTACACTACCACCCAGATGCCTCCCCTAAATTCAAATACCCGCTACACAGATTTACTGCAATATAATGCAGTGCATTATTGCAGGTTTACTGCAGTATATTGCAGTCGGTCAGTGCAAGTTTAACGCAGTATATTTCAGTGTGTTATTGCTTGTTTACTGCAGTGTGCTGCAGTGCATTACTGCACGTTTAACAGAGTATATTTCAGTGCATTAATTGCAGGTTTACTGAAGTATATTGCAGTGCGTTAGTGCACGTTTATCGCAGTATATTGCATTGTGTCAGTGCAGTTTTTCTGCAGTATATTGGAGTGTGTCAGTGGAGTGTGTTTGTGTAGTGAGTACTCAAGTTAAAGTGGGCCAAACAGCACTTTCGATTGATAAAAGTGCATCCACGTACACATTTTCACATTACATTTTGTTAATAAGGTCAACAAGATGTTCCCATGGCACTGTGAGAGGGCCAGCAGCGTATGTGTCCACAGGCAAAGGTGGACATGGTCCGTTCTCAGGCAGGGCATAATTTCCTCTGTTTAGTGATGTTGCCCGCTCTATCCAGCCACAGCATGCAGAGTAGGTGGTGGACTGGCTCACTAAACCATCCTCATCCTCTTCATCCTCCATAACTCAAGCAGAAACTAGTGCCCAGTCCACCACAGCTGCCAGAGCGGCTTATTCTGCCTCCTTGTCCACAGCTACTAACGCCATAGCCCCAGCATCAGGCATGGAGGAGTCAGCTGAGCTATATGAACACAACGTCAGCCACTTGCCCCTTAATGATACACAGAAGACAAGGAGAGAGGCGCCTCTAAGTGCAATAGTGTAACAAGTTTTTAATAGTAGATACAAATACACTCACATTTAGGTGAATTAACATAGGCGTTTAAAATGTCAGGATGACGATCATCAGCAGCAGGTCACAGGGGGTTCTCAGCTCTGCGTAGAATGACAGGAGTGTCTCTGAAGATGGAGCGGCCGGCTTCCGGGGACAACGATCCTGTAGTGTGTTAAGAGCGAGGCTAGGAGCGCACATGTGGTTAAGCTGCTGATGACGTCACCCTCTGCAGCTTAACCACATGTGCGCTCCTAGCCTCGCTCTTAACACACTACAGGATCGTTGTCCCCGGAAGCCGGCCGCTCCATCTTCAGAGACACTCCTGTCATTCTACGCAGAGCTGAGAACCCCCTGTGACCTGCTGCTGATGATCGTCATCCTGACATTTTAAACGCCTATGTTAATTCACCTAAATGTGAGTGTATTTGTATCTACTATTAAAAACTTGTTACACTATTGCACTTAGAGGCGCCTCTCTCCTTGTCTTCCAGTTACCCCTGAACATGGTTTCTGTTCATCTATGATGGCCGCCCTGTGCACAGTGGATCCCATTTATCCCTGCTCCACCCATATACACCGCAGTGTGTAAACAGACTCCTAAGGACTTCCTTTAAGACTGTCTATATATATACATATGTTGTATGGTATTTTTTCATCTTATCTTTATATTTTATATATTTTTTTATTTTATTTTTTATTTATTTATTTATTTTTTATTTTTTATTTAATTATTTATTCATTCATTATTTTTTATTATTTTTTCTTGCTTCATATTGATTACTTTGGGTAATACATGTTTCTGTGGATATTGTGCGCCACCACTTGTCTATATTAATGATACACAGCCATTACTTGATTCAGATCTTGATTCTGAGGTTTAGAAAGTAGGAACAACAGCCTAAAGAGAGGGGAGAACACTGGAAAACAATCAATTGGCAGTCATTTGATAATGAGGATGGAGGGGGTGATGATGATGAGGTCGCTGATGCAACTCAGGTACCAGATAGAGCAGAGGAGGAAAGTGAAGGTGAGGCACAACCCCAACGAGGCAGCCATCATGGAAGAGTAGCGAGTAGCCACCCTATTCCACCAGATTGTGGAGCTGTTATCTCCCAGCCCACTTCCCACAGCTGAGCTGCCTGGGCCTTTTTTAACACATGTGCAGCCGATCGCACTGATGCAATTTGAAAACTTTGCCTCAAGCAGATCAAGCGTAGCAAAAATACCAGCCATTTGGGTACTACATGCCTGACCAGGCATTTACCCTACCACCACACAGCCCGTTGGCAAGAGCACATGAAATCCACACAAAAGGGATGCAATTCTGCTCCTCCTCACTCTTCACCTTTCCGATCTAACCCCGCTATACCTCATGACCTCTCAGCAGCTTCCGCTGACAGGAATGATGGTATAACGAAGGGTGTCACAAGTCCTTGCAACACTTCTGCCAGTAACACACCACCAGCTGTAGACTATAGCAGGAAAATTTATCTGCCCCATCTGCTGCAGCAAAAAATAAATAAAAAATACAGTCACTGACACCCACATGCCCAGTGTCTAAATTCAAGCTTGTCAAAGCTGCTGGCTTTACAACTCCTTTCCGTCTGGTGGATTCTGCCCCCCTGCGTGATTTTGCAGAATGTGCTGTACCACAAAGTTCCCAGTCGCTATTTATTTTACGCAAGGCAATTCCAGCTCTGTACCATCAAAGGCATTGTTGTGGCATCGTTGGGCAAGGAAGTCAGCTGTAAGGTCCACATCAACCCTTAACAGATGGCTTTCCATCCCCAGAACCCTTGGGAGTAGTATGTGGCTGGGAGGAGGCAATTACAGATACTGTAATCCTCAGTGACCCCTAGGGATAAGCTGAACACCCCCCCGGTTCGGTTTGCAGCAGAACATGTGAACAGGCAAAAAATTTGTGCGAACACCGTTAAAGTCTATGGGACACGAACATGAAAAATCAAAAGTACTAATTTTAAAGGCTTATATGCATGTTATTGCCATAAGTGTATGGGGACCTGGGTCCTGCCCCAGGGGACATGTATCAATGCAAAAAAAAAGTTTTGAAACTGACGTTTTTTCAGGAGCAGTGATTTTAATAATGCTTAAAGTGAAACAATAAAAATGAAATATTCCTTTAAATCTAGTGCCTGGGGGGGTCTCCTTAGTCTGCCTGTCAAGTAGTGCATCTTTCCCATGTTCATAACAGTACCACAGCAAAATCAAATTTCTAAAGGAAAAAATGTAATTTAAAACTGCTCGTTTACGTCATCGGATGACCTCACCCTCAGCTATATGACAGCTGTCATCGTGAAAAGGCTGTAGTCGGTGGGATGACTCCCATCGCTTTTTTTCTTGGGTCTATCTGCGCTGTGATTAAAGATGGATAGACATTGCGGGACACTTTTTTAATTTTTTTTAAATAAAGGACTTGTCCAAAACTGATCAAAAGCATATTCATGTGTTAGAATGGCCCAGTTAAATTCCAGACCTAAATCCAATTGAGAATCTGTGGCAAGACTTGAAAATTGCTGTTCACAGAGACTCTCTATCCGAACTGACAGAGCTTAAGCTATTTTGCAAATAAGAATGGGCAAAAATGTCCCTCTCTAGATGTGCAAAGCTAGTAGAGACATACCCAAAAAGACTTGCAGCTGTAATTGCAGCGAATGGGGGTTCTACAAAGTATTGACTCAGGGGGGCTGAATACAAATGTATGCCACAGGTGGACTCTATTTACTAATTTGGTGACTTCTTAAGGCAGTTGGTTCCACTAGATGTTAGTTAAGGGTATCAGAGTAAAGGGGGCTGAATACAAATGCATGCCACACCTTTTAAAGGTACTGTATGAGGGGCAAAACTTTGATGTTGCCTGTCTCTTCTTTTACCAGGATTTATCCCGCCGCACCTTAATGCAATGCAGGGCGCTACAACCTCTTCTGGAAGCCTTACGCAAATCTGGCATTACATATCAGGGGGGTTCACTCCCTGGATGTACAAATACCATCTACATCCCAACCTTGGCAACAGGCCCGATCAAACACGGGCTCACGGGGCCGCAAATGCTCCTCCTCCGCTGCTACACAGCAAGCACCCACTGAGGGGAACTGAGGCATTCTCAGATTCAAGTATTGTTCTTCCTGCAGCCTTTCTGGAGTCCCCGAACTTCTCTGTTACTTGAAGGTGACCTTACAAATATACATGCGCTTTCGTTATAATTCTACCTGCGGCAGCGCAGGATGCACTGCACTCATTGCCCTTGGGTACCCTGACTGAGCGACTGCTCTATGGCTATGGCCTCCCTGTACCCCTTCCATCTGGTCTCTAACCATCCGTTATCCCTCCGGGAAGTTCTAGCTCTTTATCCTGTAAGGAGCAGGAACTGCCTGACTCTATATGTCTGATCACGTTCCCCCCATAAGATGGCCCGTATTGGGTATTAGCCCTGTTTGGGGCATCTTGCCTCACTTAGGTGGTTCCTCCTTGCTAGACGGGCTGCCTGAGTCAGGCAAACAGTTTATTGTAGGCCTACGGCAGGCCATGGATGCCTCAGTGTGCCCTTCTTACTGTTTTTTGTGCTTATTTTATGTTCTGGTTACTTCACCCTTTTCTTTTTTTTTGTTCAGAATTCAGAATTGGACAATCCACCCCTAATGCAACATGGAAACGGTTAAGGTAGTGTCCTATAATGTCTGTGGTCTGTGCTCCCCCAACAAGTACAATAGATTGTGGCTTCAGCTGAGGTGTCTCGGAGCCCAGGTGCTGTTTCTGCAGGAGACCCACGTCACAGAATCCTCACTCCCAAAATTACCCACCAATCTCTTTCCACACTGGTACTTGAGTAACTCCCCAAAACCTAAATCCAGAGGCACGGTCATAGCCATCTATAAGAACTGTCCATTTCAACCTTCTGACCATTGTGTTGACCCCCAGGGCCGTTTCGTGTTCCTGAAAGGCACCATAATGGGCCAGATGTACACATTCGCCACCCTGTATGCTCCCAACTCCCAACAACTCCCGTTAATTGATAAGGTCCTAAACAACCTGGCAGACTTTCGGGAGGGTAGGTTACTCCTAGGAGGGGATTTTAATGTTAGCCCTGACCCTTCTTTAGACACTTCTGCAAGCAGATTGTCACATTCCTACGCATTCTTGAGACTTTTTTGTAGGGCCCTTCAATGTCATACCCTGGTGGACTTTAGCTATTACTCTAGTGTCCACAAGGTGTACACTAGAATTGATCTCTTGCTGGTCGACCAGGGTACCTTTGACCTGTACAATCTAGACTCCGCCTTCTCTCCGACAGACGTGGCTCTTAAGTGATCCCGTATTGAAACATACCTTTCTTCAGAAGAACTGTCCAACCTATCTCTAGAACAGAAAGCAGAACTTGAACTGCCTATATCTTCAGCTGAGTTGTTGGCCACTGTGAGGTCTTTCCATGCTGGGAAAAGCCCTGGGCCTGATGGCTTCACTAGGGCTTATTATCTAAAGTTCTTTGATCAGCTACAGGCCCCTTTATGCACATTTCTTAATTCCCTAGCTACCACTGGGCATCTCCCACAGGTGGCCTCACTGGCCCACATCACAGTCCTCCTAAAAGAAGGGAAAGAGCCATACACTCCCCCAGAGTTATCGCCCTATCTCCTTACTGAACACAGACCTCAAGATTTTCTCCAAAATTCTTGCCAATCACCTCAAAAACCTTCTCCCTGAGGTAATACATGCTGACCAGACAGGCTTTATCGTGGAATGGGAGGCTACGGATAACTCCATCAGGGCTCTTCAACTCATTCACTGAGCCCGTACATGCGTCCATTTGCCTCCCTATTTGATCCTGTCTACCGATGCGGAGAAGGCATTTGATCGTATAGACTAGGATTTCCTTAATGCAGTGTTGGCAAGATTGGGTTTGGGTCCTCATATTTTATGCAGGATCTCAGAGTTATACACATCCCCTACTGCTCAGATAAAGGTGAACGGCGTTCTCTCATCGGTGTCCACCATCCATAATGGCACGAGACAGGGATGTCCACTTTCACCCCTCCTATTCGCACTGGTCTTGGAGCTTGTTGCGGAAAGTCTAATCTAACCCAAACATTAAGGGGGTGCATGTAGGTTCTTCGGAACATAAGCTTTCTGCATATGCGGATGATGTCCTTTTTCATGTAGTGGATCCCTTTGTCTCGTTGCCGAACATGATGGGAGAGCTGTCAGCTTATGACGAGGTGTCCAACTTTTGGATTAATTACGCCAAATCTGAGATTCTGCCGATCACCATTCCCTCGGCCCTGGCCTCCTCCAAGAAGTGATCTTTCCCCTTCACATGGGCGTTCCCCTCTATGAGATACATGGGTGTTCAGCTCTCTGACCACTTTGACTCCCTATACACACATAACTATGTCCCCCTACTCGAGAAGATCCGCCAAGATTTGCAGTCATAGGATAGAGCTTCATTCACATGGGTTAGCTGCACAAATATCATTAAAATGACTATACTGCCCCGAATACTTTTAATTAATATATTTCTCCTGCAGATGGTACCTGTGCATTTACCTAGGCGCTTCTTCATGGAGCTCCGCAGCCTTTTTATTAAGTTTGTGTGGGGCGGTTAGAGACCATGCCTTCCAATGGCGTTGCTACAAAGATCTAAGTGAACAGGGGGCCTAGGTATATCCAATGTCTTCCAATAGACACTGCACTGCAGCGTGTTCTCAACTGGAGGTTCCACTCTGCCCTTAAGCTCTGGGTCCCCCTGGAAAAGACTATGACAGGTCGAGATTTGTCATATGCGCTTTGGGTCCCCCCTGGGGACAGAGGTCTCTCCGACTGGGTTTCCCTATTGACTGTCCACTCTCTAAAGGTATGGGATAGATAAAATGGGCATTTGGTACTGGCACCTTAGACGTCCCCGTTAGCACCTGTGGATAGTTATCCATGGTTTCCCCCTGGGGAGTGGCTGTCCTTCCTTGGAACTTGGCCGAATGATGGGGTTGTTAGCCTGGCGCACTTCGTGGAGGGGCATACACTTGTCCCACTTACCAGCCTTAGGGAACGTCATGGTAGCTTCCCCTTTGATTTCTGGAGATACCGACAATTGGCAGATTTCGTAGCCATGCAACACAGAAATTCTTAGTGTGACAGCAGGAAGGTAAAGTCACCTGGTTGCATCCAGGGGGGTAGATATATTTCGCCCAGATTCAGGCTTTACGCCGACTTATACAACTAGGTGGAGAGTTGTATAAGGCTAGTGGGCTCATGGATGACTCATACCTCTAGGGAGAGTGTGGGGCGTCGTACAGACAGGGAGTTGATGAGGCCAGCTGAAGCTTGTCAGCTCATTTAGGCCTCTATAAGAACTCCCAGATTCATTAGGTGTTAGCTCATGCCTGGAACCAGACCTGTGTGGACTGTCTAGGGAGAGTGAACCCCTGTGCGGTGAGGCAAAGCCTGTGTGGCTATTTGTTTGGACTTTTACTAAACCAGGGACTTAGGGACTAGGACAGCACTAGGCTGATCCCAGTTGTTAGTTAGGAAACCTGTATGTTTAGTCAGAGGTCAACTTGACCAGGATTTATTTTGGTTATGTTTCTTTTGCTTTGCTGTGTTTTGTCACTGTAAATAGAAAATAAACCGCACCTTTTTTGATTTTGAAAACCACAACCTCCGTTTGCTGGGCCTGTTTTGTGTGGGGAGCCCATCCCGGGGGTCACACACACCCGCTGCCGAGCTAACCCCCTCACAGTTGGTGGAGAATGCGGGCAGTTTTTTTTAAGCCAGCATGGAGGAGATACTGAAGCAGCTGGCTCTAGCAAATGCCAATCAACAGCAGACAAATGCAGGTTTGCAAAGGAGCCTTGCAGCCCAGCAGCAGACAAACGCAACTTTGCAACAGAGTCTGGAGGCTCAGCAACGAGCCCAGCAGCAATCTGAGGCCCGCTTCATAGACCTGTTGCAGAAGCAAGAGCAGAGACTACAACAACAGATGGAAGCAGTAATGCAGCAACGTCCGCAGACCAGTGAGGAAAGCCGTCCCACTAATACCGCGTCCTTTGGGGTGAGTCGTTTATTGACAAAAATGACTGGAGAGGATGATCCAGAGGTATTTTTGACCACATTTGAAAGGACCGCTGAAAGAGAAAAGTGGCCTGAGGAGCAGTGGGCTGGACTGGTGGCTCCTCTGTTAACTGGTGAATCGCAGAAAGCTTACTATGACCTAGAGCCTAACCAAGCAAAAGACTATGTGATGCTAAAAGCTGAAATATTGGCAAGGCTGGGTGTCACCCAGGCTGTCCGGGCTCAGCGTGTGCATAACTGGACTTTCCAGCTTGGAAAACCCCCCAGGTCTCAAATGTATGATCTCATTCACCTGAGCAGAAAGTGGCTACAGCCAGAGACTTTGTCCGCACCAAAGATTGTGGAACGTGTTGTAATGGATCGGTTTTTGAGAGCTCTTCCTACGGCCATCCAAAAGTGGGTAAGCCATGGAGACCCAGAGACGGCCGATGGTCTTGTGGATCGTGTGGAGAAATACTTGGCTACAGAGAACCTGACGGCCTCTTCCAGAGACACTCGGACTTTCCACCCTAAGACCAGACCATCCCCAGGGGCGGATAAGAGGATTCCAAGGGGTGAGGGTGGAGAGAGTGAGAGGGTGGGAGCTCTACCCCAAATTTGGCGAGAACAGCCTGGGAAATCAGCGGCTCAAGAGGCGGCAAGAAGGATCGTTTGCTACCGCTGCCGGCAAGCGGGACATATTGCAGCCAATTGCCCGGTTGTGGAGGAACCCATGCAGTGTGACTTTCTGACGGGCAGACGTCAGTCGCTGTGTGCGACAGTCGCATGCACTGCCATTCGAGGAACTGAGAAACATTTATGCAAAATGTGTGTTAATGGTAGAAATGTTGTGGTATTGCTGGATTCAGGTAGCCTTGTGACCCTGATAAAGGCTGAGTTAGTTAAAACAGAGGTCTCTGGGAATAGCAAGGTAGCTGTTATTTGTGTGCATGGGGACACCCGAGAGTATCCAGTAACTACAGTGTGTTTCGAGACCCCCAAAGGTACCCTCTCTCATCCAGTGGGCTTAGTATCTCAGTTACCGCATGACGCCATTGTGGGAAGGGATTTTCCGAAGTTCTGGGAACTGTGGGATGATCCTGAGCCCCTCACTGGTGCCCCTATGTACCAGGAATGTGATAGCCAGAACTCCCCTGAGAGTGGTGAGGACTCTCCGGAATTTCCCTTATCAGTATTGGCAGGGGAGACTCAAGAAACTGGAGAGGAGCCCACCTCCTCAGACGAAAACCTACCGTCTGTGGAGTTTTCTGATCTTGAGGTTCACAGGGAAAACTTTGCCACAGAACAGTTGAAAGACCCCGCCCTAATAAAGGCACGGGAAAACGTAGTGAAAATAGATGGCGAGTTAGTGAACCCAGATAATACCTGCACTTACCCATACTTCAGCGTAGAGAAGGACCTACTGTATCGGGTGGCAAAAAGGGCAGAAGAAACCGTTGAGCAGCTTGTGGTGCCCAAACCTTACAGGAAGTTGGTGTTGGAGTTGGCCCATGGGCACATTCTTGGAGGTCATCTGGGGACAGAGAAAACCCGAGAGAGGGTATTACAGAGATTCTATTGGCCGGGGGTGATGAAGGACGTAGAAAATTATTGTTCCTCCTGCCCTGTGTGTCAGAGGTTGGCCCCGATCCCACATTTCCGTAGCCCGCTGGTCCCTCTACCCATCATTGAGGTCCCGTTTGAGAGGATCGCCATGGATTTGGTAGGTCCTATAATCAAGTCCGCTAGGGGGCACCAGTACATATTAGTTATAATGGACTATGCCACCCGTTATCCAGAAGCGATCCCTCTCCGAAATACCTCAGCCAAAACCATAGCCAAAGAGCTATCTCTTGTTTTTAGCCGGGTGGGTATTTGTAAAGAACTGCTTACGGACCAAGGTACACCCTTTATGTCCCGGGTTATGAAAGAGCTGTGTAAATTGTTCAAAGTGACGCAATTGCGTACGTCTGTGTATCACCCCCAAACCGATGGGCTGGTTGAAAGATTCAACAAAACCCTAAAACAAATGTTGAAGAAAGTGGTGGATAGAGATGGAAAGGATTGGGACTGTTTACTTCCTTATTTGATGTTTGCTATTAGGGAGGTGCCCCAATCCTCTACGGGATTCTCCCCCTTTGAGTTACTGTATGGGAGACACCCAAGAGGGCTGTTGGATATTGCCAAGGAAACTTGGGAAAGTGAGAGTTCTCCCCACAGGAGTGTGATTGAGCATGTCGCCCTGATGCAAGATCGAATTGCACAGGTAATGCCCATCGTGAAGGAACATTTGGCCCAAGCGCAGTTGGCACAGCAGAGAGTGTACAACCGTGGAGCCAAGACCCGTACCTTTTCCCCGGGGGATAGGATATTGGTACTTGTCCCTACGGTTGAAAGTAAATTCCTTGCCAAATGGCAAGGCCCCTACGAGATAATGGAAAAAGTGAGCGAAGTGAATTACAAGGTCAGACAACCAGGAAGGCGAAAGCCCGAACAGATCTATCACGTTAATCTGTTGAAAGCCTGGAGGGATAGAGAGTCCCTAGTCACAGACACTTGGTCACCAGCTCAAACTGGTTGCGTGATTCCTGAGGTTGGAATAGCAGCCACCTTGTCACAACCCCAACAACAGGAGGTTAAGGAGTTTGTGCTTCGCAACAAGGAGGTATTCTCTGAGCTGCCGGGACAAACATCTGGGGTAGAGCATGACATCATTACCCCGCCCGGTGAAAGGGTGAAGTTAAAACCCTATCGGATCCCAGAGGCTCGACGGGAGGCAATACGGGAGGAAGTACAGAAAATGCTGAACTTAGGGGTGATAGAGGAGTCCCAAAGTGATTGGTCTAGTCCCATCGTGTTGGTGCCTAAACCGGATGGGAGCTGGCGATTTTGTAACGATTTTCGTCAGTTGAACAAAGTTACAAAATTTGACACCTACCCCATGCCGCGTATAGATGAGTTGATCGACCGGCTGGGAACAGCCCGATACATGACGACTCTTGACCTCACAAAAGGGTATTGGCAAATCCCCCTGGCCAAGTCGGCCAAAGAGAAAACCGCATTTGTAACCCCAGACGGGGCGTTCCAATATAAAAGAATGCCGTTCGGGTTACAGAATGCGCCGGCCACATTCCAGCGGAAAATGGACCAGATGCTGAGGCCCCATCGGAAGTATGCTGCGGCTTACCTGGATGACGTAATTGTCCATAGCACAGATTGGGCCTCACATCTGCCAAAAGTGCAAGCAGTCCTGGACTCTGTTCGGGAAGCGGGGTTTACGGCTAACCCCAAGAAGTGTACCATTGGGCAGGAGGAGGCCAAATATCTTGGGTACACCATTGGGAGGGGAGTAATAAAACCCCAACTCAACAAAGTCGAGGCCATCCAGAGTTGGCCACGTCCCAACAGCAAGAAGCAGGTACGAGCCTTTCTGGGAATCGCTGGGTATTATCGGCGATTCATTCCCCACTTTGCTTCTAAGGCTGTGCCCCTAACCAACCTGACGAAGGGGAAAGGGTCGGTCATGATTAAATGGACCCCCGAGGCTGAGGCAGCATTCCAGTTCTTGAAACAAGCCTTATGTAGCCAGCCAGTGTTGTACTCACCCGACTTCTCTAAAGACTTTGTCGTACAAAGTGATGCGTCAGATGTGGGGTTAGGAGCAGTATTGTCCCAGGTCTGGAACGGGGAAGAGCACCCAGTCATTTACCTCAGCAGGAAGTTGAAGTCCCATGAGGTAAATTACGCCACCGTTGAAAAGGAGTGTTTAGCGGTGAAGTGGGCTCTAGATTCCCTTCGGTACTACCTGCTAGGTAGGCACTTTGACATGGTTACGGATCACGCTCCGTTAAAGTGGATGGCTCAAAACAAGGAAACAAATAGAAGAGTGAATAGGTGGTTCCTGGCCCTCCAGGAATTCAACTTCACAGTAAAGCATCGCCCTGGCGTTCAAATGGGGAATGTGGATGCTTTGTCTCGAGTACATGAATGCCTGATTGCTGGTGTTCCAACCCCGAGGTTAAAACAAGAGGGGGGGGGGGTATGTGACAGCAGGAAGGTAAAGTCACCTGGTTGCATCCAGGGGGGTAGATATATTTCGCCCAGATTCAGGCTTTACGCCGACTTATACAACTAGGTGGAGAGTTGTATAAGGCTAGTGGGCTCATGGATGACTCATACCTCTAGGGAGAGTGTGGGGCGTCGTACAGACAGGGAGTTGATGAGGCCAGCTGAAGCTTGTCAGCTCATTTAGGCCTCTATAAGAACTCCCAGATTCATTAGGTGTTAGCTCATGCCTGGAACCAGACCTGTGTGGACTGTCTAGGGAGAGTGAACCCCTGTGCGGTGAGGCAAAGCCTGTGTGGCTATTTGTTTGGACTTTTACTAAACCAGGGACTTAGGGACTAGGACAGCACTAGGCTGATCCCAGTTGTTAGTTAGGAAACCTGTATGTTTAGTCAGAGGTCAACTTGACCAGGATTTATTTTGGTTATGTTTCTTTTGCTTTGCTGTGTTTTGTCACTGTAAATAGAAAATAAACCGCACCTTTTTTGATTTTGAAAACCACAACCTCCGTTTGCTGGGCCTGTTTTGTGTGGGGAGCCCATCCCGGGGGTCACACACACCCGCTGCCGAGCTAACCCCCTCACATTAGATTAGGACCACTCTCACCGAATTTGAACGCCTATGGGCGGCTAGCGACCCTCTACCACACATGATTTCAGTCCTCTACAAGATGTTGGAAGCAGCCAAATCTAGCCCCAAGCCCTTTTTTGTGAAAGAATGGGAGCAGGACCTCCAGTGTAAATTCACTGATGAGCAGCTGCATCACCTATCTCGCCTGACCCACTCGAGTTCTGTAGACTCCAAGACCCAAGAGAATAATTATAAGCTTTTATCAAGGTGGTACAAGGTACCCTCATCCCTGGCTAGAATTTTTCACTCCACCTCTGATCGGTGTTGGAGGGGATGTGGAATGAAGGGAACACTTCTCCATATATGGTGGAAGTGACCACTACTAGCACCTTTTTGGTCCATGGTTAGAAAGCACATATCGAATGGCCTGGGTAGAGATCTCCCAGCCTCGCCAAAACACTTTTTGCTCCACATCCCCCCATGCCTATTTCTCGCAACAAACGCAGTGCTCTCCCCCACCTCCTCAATGCTGCTAAACACCTCATACCAGTACACTGGAAAAGCCTGCACATTCCAAGCGAGCTTGACTGGGTTGGGAAGGTGAAGGAAATAATGGAGGCAGAAGACTGGCTCGCTACCTGCAAAGGCACCGAGAACGATTTGAACTCACCTGGGCAGCCTGGAAAGATCATGTATGGGACACGGTCCCAGTTTCATCTACCCTAGACGTTGCTTTATTGGCCTTAGCAGATCCCTCTTTTAGCCCAGGTTCACACTGGGCTGCGAGAGTGAAGCCGTGCGAGTTCAGCTGAACTCGCACGATTTCACTCCCGCTGGTCAGTCCCGATTTCGGCCGCGATTACAGAGACATCTGTACAGGTTTCTGCACAGATGTCAATGTAAATCGCAGACCAAAATCGCAAAAAGTAGCACAGAAACGACTTTTTGAAATCGGTGCAGCGTCGCAGATGCTGCGTCGTACCGATTAGGACTGTGCCATTGCCGGCAATTTGTGGCAAATACCGCCGTTTTGACATGCGATTTGACATGCCAAATCGCATGTCAAAGAGCACCAGTGTGAACCAGGGCTTAAGAGACTTGTCCAAATGAGCCAACATCCAAGAGCTGACAGCTCTACATAGGAGGCGTCAAATCAGCCAATGAACCTGGTGAAAATTCTTTAGTACCTTTGGTACACTCTTGATTTCATTTTGTTATTGACACCTGAGCGGTTACCCAATTCCTGACAATTCATGGTATCTCATGATTTCATATGTTATAAATGTACTTTGAGTCATACATGCATCACTTTTTGACTCTGTAAATGGGATCTCCCTACTCTCTCCCCATATGGGAGTGAGGTTTGCCCACATGGACCGAATGTCTGGGACAAGGAGGGAACCCTCAATAACACAACACGTTGATATGTCTCTCTGTTTTTACTATTGTTTTCATTGGGACCATGACAGAGGTATACCTTCTATTCAGAGGCGGCTCTAGGCTTTGTGAGGCCTTAGGCAAAACTTAGGCATGAGGCCCCCTCACACCCATAATGGGAAAAATAATTCAAGTGATAAAAATTAGCTGTATAAGAAGTACAGGTGGAGGGTAAGTGGGCACAGTACAGGGGGCAGGAGTGTACATTAAAGGAGAGAGGAGGGCACAGTACAGGGTGTAGAAGGGTACAGTACAGGGGGAGTAGGAGGGCACAACATGGGGAGGGTAAGTGGGCACAGTACAGGGGGCAGGAGTGTACATTAAAGGAGAGAGGAGGGCACAGTACAGGGTGTAGAAGGGTACAGTACAGGGGGAGTAGGAGGGCACAACATGGGGAGGGTAAGTGGGCACAGTACAGGGGGCAGGAGGGTACAGTAAAGGAGGGAGCAGGAGGGCACAGCACAGGGGGGGGAGGTAAGTGGACACAGTACAGGGGGCAGGAGGGTACAGTAAAGGAGGGAGAAGGAGGGCACAGTGGAAGGGGGCACAGAACAGGGGGCAGGAGGGTACAGAACAGGGGGAGCAGGAGGGCACAGGGGGGGAAGTGGGCACAGAACAGGGGGCAGGAGGGTACATTACAGGGGGAGCAAGAGGGAAAAACACAGGGGGAGGGTAAGTGGGCACAGCACAAGGGGCAGGAGGGTAAGTAAAGGAGGGAGCAGGATGGCACAGCACTGGGGGGGTAAATGGGCACAGTACAGGGGACAGGAGGGTACAGTAAAGGAGGGTGCAGGAGGGCACAGCACAAGGGGAGGGTAAGTGGGCACAGTGCAGGGGGCAGGAGGGAAAAGCATGGGGGTAAGTGGGCATAGTACAGGGGGCAGGAGGGTACAGTAAAGGGGGAGTAGAAGGGCACAGCACAGAGGGGAGGGTAAGTGGGCACAGTACAGGGGGCAGGAGAGTATAGTAAATCAGGGAGCAGGAGGGCACGGGGGGAGTAAGTGGGCACAGTACCAGGGCAGGAGGGTACAGTACAGGAGGAGGGTAAGTGGGCACAATATCGGGGCAGGAGGGTACAGTATGGGGGAGAAAAAGTGGGCACAGTACTGGGGCAGGAGGGTACAGCACATGGGGAGGGTAAGTGGGCACAGTACAGGGGGAGCAGGAGGGCACAGCACAGGGGGGTTAAGTGGGAACAGTACAGGGGGAGCAAGAGGGCACACAGGGGGAGTGTAAGTGGGCACAGTACAGGGGGCAGCAGGGTACAGTAAAAGAAGGGAGCAGGAGGGCACAGCACAGGGGAGGATAAGTGGGCACAGTACAGGGGGAGCAGGAGGACACAGCACAGGGGGAGGGTAAGTGGGCACAGTACAGGGGAGCAGGAGGGCACCGCACAGGGGGGGTAAGTGGGCACAGTACAGGGGGCAGCAGGGTACAGTAAAAGAAGGGAGCAGGAGGGCACAGCACAGGGGAGGATAAGTTGGCACAGTACAGGGGGAGCAGGAGGGCACAGCACAGGGGGGAGGGGAGGGTAAGTGGGCACAGTACAGGGGCAGCAGGATACAGTAAAAAAAAGGGAGCAGGAGGGCACAGCACAGGGGAGGATAAGTGGGCACAGGACAGGGGGAGCAGGAGGGCACAGGGGGGAGGGTAAGTGGGCACAGTACAAGGGGCACAGTACAGGGGGAAGCAGGGTACAGTAAAAGAAGGGAGCAGGAGGGCATAGCACAGGGGAGGATAAGTGGGCACAGTACAGGGGGAGCAGGAGGGCACAGCACTGGGGGAGGGTAAGTGGGCACAGTACAAGGGGCACAGTACAGGGGGCAGCAGGGTACAGTAAAAGAAGGGAGCAGGAGGGCACAGCACAGGAGAGGATAAGTAGGCACGGTGCAGGGGGAAGCAGAAGGAAAGAAGAATGCCCTTTACATTAGAGTACCCCCCCAGAGACCTTAGTTCACAGTCCCCTAATATCAGTGCTCCCCTTCCTTAGAGAACTCCAGAGATCATAGAGACCCCCTTATAGCAGCTCCCCCTGCCCTCTTTAGGATCTCCATGTATGTTACCTTACCGGCGGGAATCAGGTACCGCTGCAAGCAAGGTGTGAGAGCCGAAGTTTGGGGGCGGAGCTGAGAGGCAGAGCGTTCTACAGATTTTTCCTCAGTGTATACAGCACCAATCCAGATGTAAAAAGGGTCATCGAGGCAGGCGGGGAGAGAGGCGCCGGGCGGAGGAACCGGAGATCGATGACCACAGATTAGTGGAGGAGCAGGGATGGGGGCTGGCTCTCTCTCATGTTGGTGACTGGCTGCAGAAGGGGTTGTGGCATGTTAGCTGGGCCTCTCCCTGTAGCTGGAGCCCCGGTGTAGCATGCATATCACTACCCCGTGTAAGTTGCTACCCCCAGATGCTACTGCGCATGTGCCGCTTTGAGACAGGAGAAGCGGAGTGCAGAGCTGCTCACGATGTCTGCAGCTCACTCGGATTAAGGCTCCATGTACACAGAAGCTGATAAACTGCAGTTAATGGGCGTTTTTGCGTTTTTAGAAAAAGCTCATTAACTGCACTCTATGTTAGCCTATGTGTTCATGTACACATGGTCGTTTTTTAGCGTTAATGAGCAGTGCAGTTAATGAGCTTTTTTCTGAACGCCAGAAATTTGCGTTCATTTTGCCGTTTTTCAGCGGTAAAAAACGCAAAAAAACGCAAAACGCTCATTAACGCTAATAAACGCGCATAAACGCCCGCTAATTAGCGTTTGGCGTTTTTATCAAATCTGACCTTAAACACATTACAGAACATCCTGTACATACAGGAAATGAAATTTGACCTCTCATTCACCTACTCTCTTGCTGCACACACATCTGCTGAGTTGTCCTGTGCAGTTGTCCTGTGAAATGGCAAAAGATGCGTCTCAGTCGCAGCTCATTGCTGCAGTGCAAATGCACCCTGCAATTTGGGACTTGTCTCACCCTGGACATGGGGACCGCGTTTCAAAAAGGAACAGCTGGAATGAAATCAGCAGCAGCCTAACGGAGAACTGGGATAAAATGAGCAACAGCAGGAAAAAAGATCGAAGTAAGTGCATATGTGTGCTTTAATTTAGGCCCCATGCACACGAGACACTGACGTGGCCAGGTAATGTGGCCAGGTGACGTGGCCAGGTGACGTGGCACGGTGACGGGGCCAGGTGACGTGGCCAGGTGAAGCGGCACGGTGACGTGGCACGTGACGTGGCCAGGTGACGTGGCATGTGACGTGGCCAGGTGACGTGGCATGTGACGTGGCCAGGTGACGTGGCACGTGACGTGGCCAGGTGACGTGGCATGTGACGTGGCACGTGATGTGACACTTCACGTGGCACGGTGACGTGGCCAGGTGACGTGGCACGTGACATGGCACGGTGACGTGGCTAGGTGACGTGGCACGGTGACGTGGCATGTGACGTGGCCAGGTGACGTGGCACGTGACGTGGCCAGGTGATGCGGCCAGGTGACGTGGCCAGGTGACGTGGCACGTGACGTGGCAGTGACGTGGCCAGGTGACGTGGCACAGTGACGTGGCCAGGTGACGTGGCACAGTGACGTGGCCAGGTGACGTGGCACGTGATGTGGTCAGGTGACGCGGGCACGTGACGTGGCCAGGTGACGCGGGCAGGTGATGTGGCACGTGACGTGGCCAGGTGACGTGGCACGTGACGTGGCCAGGTGACGTGGCCAGGTGACGTGGCACGTGACGTGGCCTGGTGACGTGGCACGTGACGTGGCCAGGTGACGTGGCACGGTGACGTGGCCAGGTGACGTGGCCAGGTGACGTGGCCAGGTGACGTGGCACGTGACGTGGCCAGGTGACGTGGCACGGTGATGTGGCCAGGTGACGTGGCATGTGAAGTGGCCAGGTGACGTGGCACGTGACGTGGCCAGGTGATGCGGCCAGGTGACGTGGCACGTGACATGGCACGTGACGTGGCCAGGTGACGTGGCCAGGTGACGTGGCACAGTGACGTGGCCAGGTGACATGGCACATGACGTGGCCAGGTCACGTGGCAAGTGGACAATCCACAACTTGTGGCAGGTAACGTGGCAGGTGACATGGCCAGGTGACGCGGCAAAACGCGTGTTTTTAAACGCCGGTTTCAGCGTTTAAAAACGTGTGTTCAGCAGAGTTTGCACCTGCGTCTCGTGTGCATGGGGCATTAAAATGTTTTATGTGTAGATTGTATTTATAGATACTAAAATGCAAATGTCCTTTTTTTTGTCAGCTGACGCTTTGCAGGGTAGATGGAAGTCACTAGTTGACAGAATTAGACGTGAAGTGAAGGATAAGGTGTCTGCGGAGCGCAGTGGAGCACCTTCACTTATGAGACCGCACGCTTTAAGTGAGGAGCTTTCCTTTCTAAAGCGCTCCATGGAGTCGAGAGCGTAAGTAATTTGTATAGCAGGGAGGGGCCAGTGGGGTTATGTCACTGTTATTCAGTATCTTTTTATCTTAACTATTTTTTTGGTCAAAATATTTTTTTGGAAAAGCTAACTTTTTTTAGAATATTTTTTTATTACATTTGTTCAAATATTAAAAAATTATAAAATATTTTTAATAAAAAACTGTTTCTTTTTAAAAAAATTAAACCTAATTTTTAAATATTTTCAAATAATAATGAATTTTTTTTAAATCAATTAAAATTCTTTAGAATTTTTTTTTTAAATATTTTTAACTATTATTTTAAAATCAATTAAAATTCTTTCAATTTTTTTTTAAATATTACAACAATTAGGTATTTAAATATTCCTTTTTTGAGATTTTTAAAAATCACTAAATATTGTAAAGAATTTTTTTACAAAAATTAAATTTAAATTTGTTCACATTTTTATACAGCTTGATTTTGTAAATTGAAAAAAATATTCTGTAATTTCTGACAAAAAAAATTACCATTAATATTTTTAAAATAACTAAGACGTTGGTTTTAACAGTAGTCACAACCTTTCTGTTATCTTTTTTAGAACCACATCAAACTGGAATGCTGCAGTGGCTTTAGTGGCAGATGAGGAGGATCAGAGGGAAGGAAGTCTTTCTCAGCCGAGTTTTTCACCAAATGCAGAAGCTGGGAGTGTGGAGCAGGAAACTGTGGAGGTATATATCTAATATATCAATCTATCTATATATCAATCATTCTCTTTTTTTAAAAACAATTATCTGTTTTTTTTTATTCATAGGTAAATACATCATCTTCCAGTGTTGGTCGTGGACGTGGTAACCGTCGGCAGCGTCCAGACAACAGCAACCAAACGGACCAAAGAATTTTAGAGTTGATTGCGGACCTAAATAAAAATAAAAATGATGTGTTTATGGATCACAATCATCCTCGGGTGACGTTCTGTCGGAGCCTTTTCATGTTGCTGTCAGACTTAGATTCTGAACGGGAGAAGCAGTGCATGGAGAACATGTACACCTATGTGTTGGCCTGTAGGGTGGCGCAAAGGAGTGGGATGCCAACACAACCCGTTTTAGGTTCTCCTGTTGGCAACATCTCCAGCACTGCTTCTCCTGTTGAACCACCTAACTCCAGCAATTTGGAAATTGTGCCTCTTCCCTCTTGCCCTGCTCCTCCTGGCCCAGCAGTGTACCACCCCCCAAATGTGCCAGGTCCAACTTCAAACGCTCCTCCTGGGCCACCAATCTACCATAACTATGCGCCTGTTCCCTCTTTCACTGGTCCTCCTGGCCCAGCAGTGTACTACCACCCAAACACGCCAGGTCCATCTTCGCACGCTCCTCCTAGGCCACCGATCTACAATTATGCGCCTGTTCGCTCTTGCACTGGTCCAGCAGTGTACAATTCAAACAATGTGCCAAGCCTGTCCACTACCAGCCCTCACACTGTTCAAGATTTGCCTTCTGCATACTATAATCTACCAGGTCTCTCCTCCTCCTATGCACACAATGTGCCTCCTGCAAACCAGCCACCCACACCTCAACACCAGGGTCATCAATTTGACACCGACAATCCCTCCAAAACACCACGCCTGGAATCTGATTCTCCAGTTTTTGAAGAACTCTGAGTTTGTTGTGACTTATTTTTTTTTTTGAACGTGTCACCCTTTTTGACATTGCCTAAAAAGTTTTTGGCCAGTTGATGGTCAGTTGTCAGCAAATTTGTTGTATTATTTTCCATTCTAAAAAAAATAATAAATTAAAAAAAACATGAACTTTATTATGAATTTTATTTATATTTCGTTAACTTTATAAAAATTAATACATATGCAATTTTATTAATCTGTGAGAACATTCAGGTAAGTAAAGGATAGTATCAAGAAAAATTGAGCTAAATATATTGGTCTTGCCAGGCCAAACTACCAGTAGGGGACACAAAAAAATTAGCAAACTGATTTTGGATGTTTAGAACTCTAGCAGTGCTGCGCAAATCCATGAATTGCATATCATGTGCTGGGTTTGGGGGTGCAGGTTCTGTGGAGACTCTCTCATTCGCAATTAAAAAGTTATGCAGCACACAACATGCTAGGACGACTTTTATAGCATTCTCCACATCAAGCTGAATGGCGGATAGAAGTACACGCCATTTTGCTGTACATACTCCGAAGGCACACTCCACAACACGTCTGGCTCTGCTTAATCTATAGTTATAGATTCTCTGCTGGTGAGTAAGTCCGCCTCCACTATATGGGCGCATTAGATTTTCTGCTAAGCCAAAAGCTTCATCGGCTATCATCACCAGTGGAAGACTGGGCTCCGTAGTGCCCGGAAGCGGCCTACAAGAAGGTATACGTAGCCGTCCTTCGTGCAGCCGACGACCCAGTGCAGACTCCCGGAATATTCGGGCATCCCCCTGACTCCCATAGGCCCCCACATCCACAAATATGAAGCGCAGATTTGCATCCGCCAATGCCAGAAGTACAACGGAAAAGTACTTTTTATAGTTAAAATATCGCGACCCAGAGTTAGGTGGTTTTTTCACTCGGACATGCTTTCCATCCAGAGCTCCTATACAGTTTGGAAACTGTGACTTTTCCCAAAATTCCTTAGCCACCTGTTCCCAAGTTTCTTCTGTAGGCTCAGGCATCATATCAGGATTTAACTCCTCCCACAGAGCAAGGCAGGTCTCCCGGGTCAATTTTGCCACCGTGCATACACCCATCAGAAAATAGTGATGTAGCGAGACAAACGATTGGCCTGTGGCCAGGAACCTACAAAAAAAAAAAATATTATTAATAATATTTTTAGATTGGGAAAAAAGTTACAAACTTACATTTTTTATATCAAATAATTTTCACAAAAAAAAAAAAATTCAAAAAAAAAAATAATTTATTTGGAGATAAAACATTGACCAATCCAAAAAAATTGGGACATTACAAATTGTCATAGAAAAAAAAGGAAAAAAAGGCAAAAAATATTTTGAAAAAAATTTAAAATAATTTAGTGCGGAACACATCACTGTTTCAAAAAAAAAAAGAAGATGTAAAAAAAAAAAGGTCTAACATTAACATGACTAAAATTATGACATACCTGAGTGTCACCAGGAGACGTTCCTCAGGAGACACGCTCATCCTCATCTGGGTGTCCATTCTAGTAATACGTGGTCGCAGCCTCTCAAGAAGGATGTCAAATGTGACAACTGACATTCTTGTAAAGTTGAAAAACTTTTCAGGATAGTTACGCAACTGAATGTATAGGCTGGTGAAATATCCTGAAGATAATCGTTGGTCCATCAACGGATGGGTCCATTGTCGACGAACTCTGGTCCTCTCATTCAATTCTCTCCGTCTTCTGATCCGACGCAACAAAATAAGGAGGAGTATTTCCTGCATTGTCTTCACGGCTGGATCCATAGTGAATGCAGCTAGCAACAGTAGACAGCTCCCTGCTCAAGAAAGTGCTCTTTCTGCTTTGCTGTAATGGCTCCTACTGTCCAAAAAAATGCATTCTGGGAGTTTAGGAATGCATTGTGGGATTTTTGGATTGTCCTAGGTGTTATTACAATAAAAACGCTCATTAACGCTGACGCTATAAAACGCTCATAAACGCTAATAAACGCTAGTAAAAACGCTGATAAAAGCTATATTTTAAAGCAGCTTTTTCTGCCAGAAATCTGGCGTTCAAAACGACCGTTTTTGAGCTTCTGTGTACATGGAGGGTAACCCCTCACTAGCTGATCTATCGGCTAAACAAAGGAACACACGAACTCCATCTGGATGACAACAGCTGCGGAACATGGCGAGGATTCACAGCGGACACACAGGTTAGTTGTGAGGAGGGCACAGGGGCCACACTTTATCACATACACACTACTTTTTATCACATACACACAGGCTGGATTTGTTTGGCACAGGGGCCACACTGTATCACAGCGGACACATAGGCTTCTTGTGAGGAGGGGGCAGGTGTACCATGAATATCACTATCCCCTCAGGGTAACAGCGGACACATAGGCTTCTTGTGAGGAGGGGACAGGTGTACCATGAATATCACTATCCCCTCAGGGTCACAGCGGACACATAGGCTTCTTGTGAGGAGGGGACAGGTGTACCATGAATATCACTATCCCCTCAGGGTCACAGCGGACACATAGGCTTCTTGTGAGGAGGGGACAGGTGTACCATGAATATCACTATCCCCTCAGGATAACAGTGGACACATAGGCTTCTTGTGGGGAGGGCCCGGTGTACCATGAATATCACTATCCCCTCAGGGCCACAGCGGACACATAGGCTTCTTGTGAGGAGGGGACAGGTGTACCATGAATATCACTATCCCCTGTGGCTCACGGCGGACACAAAGATATCTGTGGTTGCTAGCCAGAAATTTACAGATTTAATATTTCTGTGGCCCTTGAAGAACTTGTGGGCCTCTGGCAGCAACACTGAATATAAAATGCTGTGCCCCACCAGAATCCATGGACCATGGGGGGGTGGCATAATCTATCCCCTGCCTGGTCACAAATTAAATTTTGCGTGGGCCACAAAAAGAAATGTGTAGACACTAGAGTTCCTGTAGTATTTCTTTGCCTCTAGTCCAGAAATTTCTGCCACCTTGTAATAGTGATATTACTTTCAATGTGGTCATGGTACAGAACTTTAAGAGACCGCAGCTCTGGCCACAAATGAGTCTGGGCCCCCACAGCTGGGTGCCCTGGACATGTACAGTATGTGGCCAGAGGTGTGGCCCCTCAAAGTTCACTACCACAACTGTGCCATAGATTAATATAGTGGGCCAAGGTAGCCTAAATTTAGGACCCCATGGTAGCCAAAACACACGGAACCAAACTTTGCAGAGAAATAATATGGGACCCCCAGGGGCCATACACATTTTAGAGGCACAATGCTCAACTGTAATGGTACTAGAATGTTGATAGGATTTGGATAATCACTGCAGGACACATGAACTGTAGTGCCCTGCTCTGCAGGTACAGTTGGTTAACGAAGAGCACAGAGATTCATGTGGAACCAAGCACTAACCTGTACACCTTATCCACTGAAGGCCACATACTTCCAATGGTACTGTGAAAAATCAGGATAGTGACACATAAATGTTGGGGTTGTAAAGGAAGAGCTCTCATACCTCTGTGCTAAATTTTGGCAACCAGACTCATTATAGGAACACACTGTGGCCCTGCTACTGTGCGCAGTCCAAGATTCCCATACCATAACAAACAAACATGAGGGTCTCGTGGTACCTGAACAACAGGAGTTAGAGGCACCAAACTTGGCACAGAGATACTAGAGGACCCCCAGGAAACACATTTTTTGTTATTAGTTTGAAAAGGACTGGCATAGGGGTCGACTTTGGACAAATTCTGGTAAACAGTTATGGCATAGCCCCACTATGCAGGTACCATTACATACCTAGGACTATGGAGATTAATATGGTACCCAGAACTCCCTATTGCCTGGTACCTTCCCTTGGAGCCACATACTCTCAAAGGGCCACGTCCAAAATTGACCATGAAAATTTGGCCTGCCTAGTGACCTACAAATTTACGAGGTGGTAGAGAATGACCTACCCTACTTATGTGACAAATTTGAGCCCCCTGACATGTTCAAGGCCAAACCTCTGGTACTCCAACTGTGCCTGCTTCTAACTAGCCATAACATGGCAAACTGACTGAAGTTCAGTATCCTGTAATACACAACCAAAATGGGTTGAAGGCACCTACCTAACTTGTCACAGGGATAGATACTAGAGGACCCTGATTCATTCTGGACCTGAGCTGGGGCCCCACACAAAAAAGTTCCCTACTGTTACTGCATGATAACGTGACAGGCCAAAGTCTAGGGCCTTGTACTAACTGAACCACTGTTCACAGTAATGTATAAAAGACCCAAGGGGCCCCACACATTTCTGGAGGGTGATGCTTGATTTGTCACAGGCATCAGTATGGTTTTCCACATGAATTATTATACCCTCTGTTAATAATACAGGCTGTGATATTATGTGTACCTCTCATTATAACTAAACCTCTGCTAAAAATGCAGGCTGAGAAACCTGTATCCCATTACATGACCAAGCAGTTGGCATTTAAAGTAGCACTGTGCTGAATAGCAAACATTACCATGAGCATGAGATAAAAAAATAATTAAATAAAGAGAAAAATTAAGGAAATAAGAAACATAACTACAGTATAAGAAAGAAAAATACCATTGGCCATTTTATTGCACAAAAAATTTAATTATAAAATTCTTAAGAACAATCTATTAGATTTAATGAATGGGACATGAAAACAAAAATAAAAGTACATAAATACCCGACACCAACGCTAAGGCTCCATGTACACTGAAGCAGATAAACTGCAGTTTATTGGCGTTTTATTTAACCACTTAACGACCGCCCACCGCCGATTTACGTCGGCAGAATGGCACGGACAGGCAGAATCACGTAGATCTACGTGATCGCCTTTGTGCAGTTGGGGGGTCCATCCGGACCCCCCTTCACTGCAGTGAGCGGCCGTTAAGTGTTCGGGAGCGATCAGGCATGAGGGGGCGGCCGCTCGATTCCGCCCCCCCCCCCTCGCGATCGCTCCCGGCCAATGAAATTGCTTCCTCCGCCATGTGATGTAAACACAGGCTGGAGGAAGTGATGTCATCTCCCTCGCCGCGGTCTTTTCGTTCCCGGCGCCAAGGAGTGAAGACAGAGGTTAGTGCTCCAACAGTCCACTGACACGTAGGTACACATAGGCACACAAATCACCCCCCAGTCACCCCCAGATCACCCCCCAGGTCACCCCAAAGCCCCCAATCACAGTGTCACTGATTGCAGTGATCATTTATTTTACTGATCACTGCATTTAGTGTCATCTGTGATTGTAAAAAGTTGCAGGGCAGTTAGGATTAGGCCCCTTTAGGTCCAGGGTAGCCCCCTAACCCCCCCTAATAAAGGTTTAACCCCTTGATCACCCCCCAGGTAACCCTTTCACCCCCTAACTTCAGCGTCACTAAGCGATTGTTTTTCCTATCGCTGTATTCGTGTCGCTGGTGTTTTAGATAGGCAGTTATTTTTTTTTTAGGTTCGCCGCAGGTTTTTATTGGTGTCAGGTACCCCCATATATTATTTTAACCCCCTGATTGCCCCTAGAGTTAACCCTTTCACCAGTGATCGCCGTATAAGCGTCACTGGTGTCACTGGTTAGCCAGTAAGTTATTTAGTTATTTAGGTTACCCGTCAGGTTTTTATATAGTGTCAGGTACCCCCATATTTAACCTAATAAAGGTTTTAACCCCCTGATTGCCCCTAGTTAACCCTTTCACCAGTGATCACCATATAAAGGTTACGGGTGACGCTGGTTGATTAGTTTGCTTTTTATAGCATCAGGGCACCCGCCGTATATAACCCAATAAAGGTTTAACCCCCCTGATCGCCCGGCGGGTGAGATCAATTAGGTTTTAGCGCCAGAGAGGGTCTGCGTCGCCCCAGGCAGTGTTAGGTTAGTGCCAGTAACGCTAACACCCACGTGCAAAGCATACACCCCCCTTAGTGGTATAGTATCTGATCAGATCTATACTAGCATCCCCAGCGGTTTAGGGTTCCCAAAAACGCAGTGTTAGCGGGATCAGCCCAGATACCTGCTAGCACCTGCGTTTAGCCCCTCCGCCCAGCCCAGCCATGCCCAGCACACCCAAGTGCAGTATCGATCGATCACTGTCACTTACCAAACACAACACACATAACTGCAGCGTTCGCAGAGACAGGCCTGATCCCTGCGATCGCTAACAGGTTTTTTGTAGCGTTTGATATATTTGCTGACGACAGTCAGGTGCTTTTTTTCCTGTGAATCTTACTAGTGTACCCCTAAATTTAGAGCCCAAAATGGCAAGACGAAGGTACACTAGTAAAGAGGCCTACGAGATTCTGAGCATGAAAGATAGTGAAGAGGAGGTCACGTATCTGTCAGATTCAGGCTCAGAATATCTTCCCGTAGAAGACAGTGACGTCAGCGGCCCCACGTCAGATAGCTCTGACGACGAAGTTGAGGTCCCTGCTAAGGTCAGGCGTACCCGATCCCGATCTTCTGAGGTTGTTGAGGAGCAAGAACCGCAGGTCTCTCGTATCATGGAGCAGAGTAGTACTAGCGCCGCTATTCCTTCTGGTGAACTGGCAAGCACCTGCGGCCTAGTACAGCCTGGACGTACATCCAGCACTGCAGTAACACTTGGTGACGTGGCGAGTCCCATAAGTGCAGTTCAAGCTGGCGAGGTGGCAAGCACAAGTAGTGTCCCGCTGCCACCAAGAAGACAAAGGCAGGCCCGTCGTGCCCATACTGCCCTTCCTGCAGAATTCGCCTATCCTGATTGGGTCCCCACCACTTCTGCAGAACCCGTACTTCCCCCATTCACTGCCCAACCCGGTATTCAGGTGGAAACAGCTGATTTTATTCCAATTGATTTTTATTCGCTGTTTTTCACGGAAGATCTCTATAGATCTATTGTGGACCAGAGTAATTTATATGCTGGTCAATTTATCGCCGCTAACCCCCAGTTGCCTAAAATTGCCAGAAATTGGAAACCAATTACGGTTTCCGAATTTAAGACCTTTCTGGGCCTTTCCCTCAACATGGGCACACATAAATTTCCGTCATTGCGTGCTTATTGGTCCACGCACCCAATTGACCACATGCCCGTGTTCTCTGCCTCCATGTCCAGGGCACGATACGAGCAGATTTTGCGGTTCATGCACTTCAACGACAATGAACTTTGTCGTCCACGTGGGGACCCTGAATACGACCGGCTCTATAAAATTCGGCCCCTCATAAACCACTTCAACGAACGTTTTGCAGCCTTGTTTACTCCCGATCAAGTTGTCTGCGTTGATGAGTCCCTGATTAAATTTTCTGGCCGCTTGTCTTTCAAGCAGTACCTTCCCAGCAAGCGTGCCAGATACGGGGTCAAGCTCTACAAGTTCTGTGACAGGGCAACAGGCTATGTAGTGAACTTTACGGTTTATGAGGGAAAAGACAGTCAGATTGAGTCGGTCAACTGCCCGGATTACATAGGGAGCGCTGGCAAGATAGTGTGGAACTTGGTGTCACCCTTATTCGGAAAGGGGTACCACTTGTATGTGGACAATTATTACACGAGCGTGCCACTGTTTAGTCACTTGTTTGATCATAAGATTGGAGCATGTGGCACCGTGCGACCTAATCGCCGGGGCTTTCCCCAGCGGCTTGTAGATGCCCGTCTTAGGCTGGGGGAGAGAGCCTGCTTGAAGTGTAATAACTTGCTCGCTATGAAGTGGAGGGACAATAAGAATGTTTTCCTTCTTACCTCCCTTCATGCAGACACGCCAGTCCAAATTCGTACGGCGACTGGTGTTGTGGAGAAACCCCTCTGTGTCCACGAATATAACCAAAATATGGGAGGGGTGGACCTCAACGACCAGTTGATGGCGCCGTATCTAATTGACCGTAAGGCGAGACGCTGGTACAAAAAAGTGTCTCTATCATTATTCCAATTGGCTTTGCTGAACGCTCATGTGCTATACAGAGCTTCAGGCGGGACGTTATCTCTTCTAAAATTCCAGAATGAGATAGTCACAGAACTCTTGTATCCAGGCGGTTCTGCACCTCACCATCCCCAACCAAATGCAGTAAGCCGGCTGCATGAGAGGCATTATTCGTATGTCCTCCCGAGTACCCCTACCCAAAGCCACCCCCAAAAAAGATGTCGTGTCTGTAGCAAGCGCGGATTTAGGCGTGACACCCGTAGTTTTTGTCCACTCTGTCCTGACAAGCCTGGTCTTTGCCAAGGTGAATGTTTTGAACGCTACCACTCAAAAGTGAAGTTTTAGCGTAGGGTACAGCATTTCACAGACAAGGACACACTTACACAGGGTCTCCCAAGATGCCATTACATTTTGAGAGACCCGAACCATTACAGTTGTAAAGTTACAAAAAAAAGTGTAAAAAAGAAAAAAAAAACGTAAAAAACAAAACACAAAAAAATATAAAATAAAAAAACCAAAAATAGTTGTCGTTTTATTGTTCCCTCTCTCTCTATTTTCTCTCTATTGTTCTGCTCTTTTTTACTGTATTCTATTCTGCAATGTTTTATCATGCTTGCTTTTCAGGTATGTAATTTTTTGTTTTCAGGTGCGCCATTCAACTGCAGCGCGGAATTATTTATCTTGACAACAACAGCGTTTTCTCCCAGGATACCTAAAGCCGTGACTCCAGTGCTGTAGGAGGTGATTTCACCACCACTAGGGATGAGCTTCGAGTTCGAGTCGAACTCATGTTCGACTCGAACATTGCCTGTTCGCCCGTTCGCCGAACAGCGAACAAATTGGGGTGTTCGCGGCAAATTCGAAAAATCTATGGGAGAAATCTAAAGTGCTAATTATAAAGGCTTATATGCAAGTTATTGTCCTAAAAAGTGTTTGGGGACCCGGGTCCTGCCCCAGGGGACATGTATCAATGCAAAAAGAAGTTTTAAAAACGGCCGTTTTTTCGGGAGCAGTGATTTTAATAATGCTTAAAATGAAAAAATAAAAGTGAAATTTTCCTTTAAATTTCGTACCTGGGGGGTGTGTATGATATGCATGTAAAGTGGCGCATGTTTCCCGTGCTTAGAACTGTCCCTGCAAAAAGTGTCATTTTTGAAAGAAAAAAATGCATTTAAAACTGACTCGCGGCTATTAATGAATTGTCGGCTCCCGGCAATACATACAAAAGTCATTGATAAAAAAAAAAAAAAAAGCGTGGGGGTTCCCCAGAATTCAATTACCAGGCCCTTCAGGTCTGGAATGGATATTAGGGGGAACCCCGCCGCAAATAAAAAAAAAATTGACGTGGAGTTCCCCCAAATATCCATTCCAGGCCCTTCAGATCTGGCATGGATTTTAAGGGGAACTCCACCCCAAATTAAAAAAAAAATGGCGTGGAGTCCCCCTAAAAATCCATACCAGACCCCTTATCCGAGCACGCAACCTGGCCGGCCGCAGGGGAAAAGGGGGGGACGAGAGAGCGCCCCCCCCTCCCTCCTGAACCGTACCAAGCCACATGCCCTCAACATGGGGAGGATGTCCCCATGTTGATGGGGACAAGGGCCTCATCCCCACAACCCTTGCCCGGTGGTTGTGGGGGTCTGCGGGCGGGGGGCTTATCGGAATCTGGAAGACCCCTTTAACAAAGAGGACCCCCAGATCCCGGCCCCCCCCCTATGTGAATTGGTAAGGGGTACATTGTACCCCTACCATTTCACGAAGAAAGCGTAAAAAAATGTTTAAAAAAACACACAAACACCTTGAAAAAGTCCTTTATTTAAAAAAAAAAAAAAAAAAAACATTCCAGCGGTGAAATCCAGTGTCCCGCGGCGATCCCGATGTCCAGCGCTGTCCGTCATTGGTTGTGCCTGAGCGGACCTGATGGGGAACTCCCTCTCAGTATTTTAAATGTATAGACCCGCCCCTTCTAAAGTTCCCCATCAGGTCCGCTCTGCGGACCAGATGCGGAACATGAGAAGGGGCGGGTCTATACATGTATTACCAAAGTGAGAGCAGTTCCCCATCAGGTCCGCCTCCTCGGTATGTCAGACCCGCCTACGTCATTGGCTTGAGCGGGGAACTTCCTTCACTATGTAAATTTAAATTTACATAGTGAAGGAAGTTCCCCGCTCAAGCCAATGACGTAGGCGGGTCTGACATACCGAAGGGGCGGACCTGATGGGGAACTGCTCTCACTTTGGTAATACATGTATAGACCCGCCCCTTCTCATGTTCCGCATCTCGTCCGCTGAGCGGACCTGATGGGGAACTTTAGAAGGGGCGGGTCTATACATTTAAAATACTGAGAGGGAGTTCCCCATCAGGTCCGCTCAGGCACAACCAATGAAGGACAGCGCTGGACATCGGGATCGCCGCGGGACACTGGATTTCACCGCTGGAATGTTTATTTTTATTTTTTTTTAAATAAAGGACTTTTTCAAGGTGTTTGTGTGTTTTTTTAAACATTTTTTTTACGCTTTCTTCGTGAAATGGTAGGGGTACAATGTACCCGTTACCAATTCACATAGGGGGGGCCGGGATCTGGGGGTCCCCTTTGTTAAAGGGGTCTTCCAGATTCCGATAAGCCCCCCGCCCGCAGACCCCCACAACCACCGGGCAAGGGTTGTGGGGATGAGGCCCTTGTCCCCATCAACATGGGGACATCCTCCCCATGTTGAGGGCATGTGGCTTGGTACGGTTCAGGAGGGAGGGGGGGCCGCTCTCTCGTCCCCCCCTTTTCCCCTGCGGCCGGCCAGGTTGCGTGCTCGGATAAGGGGTCTGGTATGGATTTTTAGGGGGACTCCACGCCATTTTTTTTTTAAACTTGGGGTGGAGTTCCCCTTAAAATCCATGCCAGATCTGAAGGGCCTGGTAATTGAATTCTGGGGAACCCCCACGCTTTTTTTTTTTTTTTTTTCTCAATGACTTTTGTATGTATTGCCGGGAGCCGACAATTCATTAATAGCCGCGAGTGAGTTTTAAATGCATTTTTTTTCTTTCAAAAATGACATTTTTTGCAGGGACAGTTCTAAGCACGGGAAACATGCGCCACTTCACATGCATATCATACACACCCCCCAGGTACGAAATTTAAAGGAATATTTCACTTTTATTTTTTCATTTTAAGCATTATTAAAATCACTGCTCCCGAAAAAACGGCCGTTTTTAAAACTTCTTTTTGCATTGATACATGTCCCCTGGGGCAGGACCCAGGTCCCCAAACACTTTTTAGGACAATAACTTGCATATTAGCCTTTATAATTAACACTTTAGATTTCGAACGTTCGAGTCCATTGTATTTAATAGGGTTCTAAAGTTTACACGAACATTTTGTCTGTTCGCAGGTTCTGGTGCGAACCGAACAGGGGGGTGTTCGGCTCATCCCTGACCACCACAGTTAAAAAAAAGAGCATATATGCCGAAGCATGGGGGCAGCAGGGGCGGAGGAGCGATTTTGCTCCTAATGCCGCGTACATACGGTCGAAATTCCGACGGAGGCCTGCCCGTGGAAAATTCCGACCGTGTGTACGCGGCATAACTTTTTTGCGGGAGGATGCCCCCATGCTTCGGCATATATATATTTTAGGCACAGGTTGCGTTAAAACATTTTTTTATTTTTTACTAGGTTTTGTTTTGGTATTTGCTTTGCAGGTATGGCATGGTAAGGTCTTACTGTTGTACTGTAATGTTACTTTGTTTTAATGTTAACCACCATTTGCTTAGCAGGTACGCCATTCAGTTGCAGCGCGGATCTATTTATCTTGACAGCAACAGCGTTTGCTCCCACGATACATAAAGCCGTGACTCCAACGCTGTAGGAGGTGATTTCACCACCACAGTTAAAAAAAAGAGCATATATGCCGAAGCATGGCGGCAGCAGGGGCGGAGGAGCGATTTTGCTCCTAATGCCGCGTACATACGGTCGAAATTCCGACGGAGGCCTGCCCGTGGAAAATTCCGACCGTGTGTACGCGGCATAACTTTTTTGCGGGAGGATGCCCCCATGCTTCGGCATATATGCCCATCATTAGAAGTGGGTGGATGAAGGGAGGTATTCTAATGGTGGGCATACCCACCAATCAATCTCTTTTTTTCGTTCAGCCAATAGGCTGTATGAAAAAAAAGATTACAATACATGTCCAACAAGGACCAGCAACGTACTGGTATGTTGCTGGACTTTGAATGTTTATACGAGAATGATGCCTGCGGGTTTAGGTATCATCTTGGTATCATTCTTTTCAGCCAGCAGCCGGCTTTCATGTAAAAGCAATTCTAGAAGATAATTAGCCTCTAGACTGCTTTTACAAGCAGTGGGAGGGAATGTCCCCCCCCCCCGGATATAAAAAGCGCCATTGGGAAATTGGGAAAGCATTTTATCACACCGATCTTGGTGTGGTCAGATGCTTTGAGGGCAGAGGAAAGATCTAGGGTCTAACCCCCCAATTTTTTTCAAAAAAAGAGTACCTGTCACTACCTATTGCTATCATAGGGGATATTTACATTCCCTGAGATAACGATAAAAATGGTAAAAAAATAAAATATGGAAGGCACAGTTTAAAAATAAAATAAAAAAGCCAAATAAATGATAAAAAAAAAAAAAAAAAAAGCACCGCTGTCCCCCCCTGCTATTGCGCAAAGGCGAACGCAAGCGTCGGTCTAGCATCATATGTAAACAGCAATTGCATCATGCATGTGAGGTATCACCGCGAAGGTCAGATCGAGGGCAGTCATTTTAGCAGTAGACCTCCTCTGTAAATCTAACGTGGTAACCTGTAAAGGCTTTTAAATGCTTTTAAAAATGAATGTAGTTTGTCGCCGCTGCGCGTTTGTGCGCAATTTTAAAGCATGTCGTGTTTGGTATCCATGTACTCGGCCTATGATCATCTTTTTTATTTCATCAAACATTTGGGCAATATAGTGTTTTTTAGTGCATTAAAAATAAAAAAAGTGTGTTTTTCCCCCAAAAAATGCGTTTGAAAAATCGCTGCGCAAATACTGTGTGGAAAAAAAAAATGCAACACCCACTGTTTTAATCTGTAGGGCCTTTGCTTTAAAAAAATATATAATGTTTGGGGGTTCAACATAATTTTCTTGCAAAAAAATTTTTTTTTTCATGTAAACAAAAAGTGTCAGAAAGGGCTTTGTCTTCAAGTGGTTAGAAGAGTGGATGATGTGTGACATAAGCTTCCTAATGTTGTGCATAAAATGCCAGGACAGTTCAAAACCCCCCCAAATGACCCCATTTTGTAAAGTAGACACCTCAAGCTATTTGCTGAGAGGCATGTTGAGCCCATTGAATATTTTTTTTTTTGTCCCAAGTGATTGAATAATGACCAAAAAAAAAAAAAAAAGTACAAAAAGTTGTCACTAAATTATATATTGCTCAAACATGCCATGGGCATATGTGGAATTACACCCCAAAATACATTCTGTTGCTTCTCCTGAGTACGGGGATACCACATGTGTGGGACTTTTTGGGAGCCTAGTCGCGTACGGGACCCCAAAAACCAAGCACCGCCTTCAGGATTTCTATGGGTGTAAATTTTTGATTTCACTCCTCACTGCCTATCACAGTTTCGGAGGCCATGGAATGCCCAGATGGCACAAAACCCCCCCAAATGACCCCATTTTGGAAAGTAGACACCCCAAGCTATTTGCTGAGAGGTATGTTGAGTATTTTGCAGATCTCGCTTTTTGTCACAAAGTTTTGAAAATGTAAAAAAAGAAAAAAAAAAAAAATGTCTTTCTTAATTTTCAAAAACAAATGAGAGCTGTAAAATACTCATCATGCCTCTCAGCAAATAGCTTGGGGTGTCTACTTTCCAAAATGGGGTCATTTGTGGGGGTTTTGGGCTATTTTGACATTTTATGGCCTTCAAAACTGTGATAGGTAGTGAGGAGTGAAATCAAAAATTTATGCCCTTAGAAACCTTGAAGGCGGTGCTTGGTTTTTGGGGTCCCGTACGCGGCTAGGCTCCCAAAAAGTCCCACACATGTGGTATCCCCGTACTCAGGAGAAGCAGCAGAATGTATTTTGGGGTGTAATTTCACATATAACCATGGCATGTGTGAGCAATATATCATTTAGTGACAACTTTTTGTACATTTTTTTTTCTTTTTGTCATTATTCAATCATTTGGGACAAAAAAAAAATATTCAATGGGCTCAACATGCCTCTCAGCAAATAGCTTGGGGTGTCTACTTTCCAAAATGGGGTCATTTGGGGGGGTTTTGTGTCATCTTGGCATTTTATGGCCTTCAAAACTGTGATAGGTAGTGAGGAGCGAAATCAAAAATTTATGCCCTTAGAAACCTTGAAGGCGGTGCTTGGTTTTTGGGGTCCCGTACGCGGTTAGGCTCCCAAAAAGTCCCACACATGTGGTATCCCCGTACTCAGGAGAAGCAGCAGAATGTATTTTGGGGTGTAATTTCACATATGCCCATGGCATGTGTGAGCAATATATCATTTAGTGACAACTTTGTGCAAAAAAAAAAAACAGTTTGTCATATTCCCGCAACCTGTGGCAAAATATAAAATATTCCATGGACTCAACATGCCTCTCAGCAAATAGCTTGGGGTGTCTACTTTCCAAAATGGGGTAATTTGGGGGGGTTTTGTGCTATTTTGGCATTTTATGGCCTTCGAAACTGTGATAGGTAGTGAGGAGTGAAATCAAAAATTTACGCCCTTAGAAATCCTGAAGGCGGTGCTTGGTTTTTGGGGCCCTGTACGCGGCTAGGCTCCCAAAAAGTCCCACACATGTGGTATCCCCGTACTCAGGAAAAGCAGCAGAATGTATTTTGGGGTGCAATTCCACATATAACCATGGCATGTGTGAGCAATATATCATTTAGTGACAACTTTTTGTACATTTTTTTTTCTTTTTGTCATTATTCAATCATTTGGGACAAAAAAAAAAATATTCAATGGGGTCAACATGCCTCTCAGCAAATAGCTTGGGGTGTCTACTTTCCAAAATGGGGTCATTTGGGGGGGGTTTGTGCCATCTTGGCATTTTATGGCCTTCAAAACTGTGATAGGTAGTGAGGAGTGAAATCAAAAATTTATGCCCTTAGAAACCTTGAAGGCGGTGCTTGGTTTTTGGGGTCCCGTACGCGGCTAGGCTCCCAAAAAGTCCCACACATGTGGTATCCCCGTACTCAGGAGAAGCAGCAGAATGTATTTTGGGGTGTAATTTCACATATGCCCATGGCATGTGTGAGCAATATATCATTTAGTGACAACTTTGTGCAAAAAAAAAAAAAGTTTGTCATATTCCCGCAACTTGTGGCAAAATATAAAATATTCCATGGACTGAACATGCCTCTCAGTAAATAGCTTGGGGTGTCTACTTTCCAAAATGGGGTCATTTGGGGGGGTTTTGTGCTATTTTGGCATTTTATGGCCTTCGAAACTGTGATAGGTAGTGAGGAGTGAAATCAAAAATTTGCGCCCTTAGAAATCCTGAAGGCGGTGCTTGGTTTCCGGGGTCCCGTACGTGGCTAGGCTCCTAAAAATTCCCACACATGTGGTATCCCCGTACTCAGGAGAAGCAGCAGAATGTATTTTGGGGTGCAATTCCACATATAACCATGGCATGTGTGAGCAATATATCATTTAGTGACAACTTTTTGTAATTTTTTTTTTTTTTGTCATTATTCAATCACTTGGGACAAAAAAAAAATATTCAATGGGCTCAACATGCCTCTCAGCAATTTCCTTGGGGTGTCTACTTTCCAAAATGGGGTCATTTGGGGGGGTTTTGTACTGCCCTGCCATTTTAGCACCTCAAGAAATGAGATAGGCAGTCATAAATTTAAAGCTGTGTAAATTTCAGAAAATGTACCCTAGTTTGTAAACGCTATAACTTTTGCGCAAACCAATAAATATACGCTTATTGACATTTTTTTTACTAAAGACATGTGGCTGAATACATTTTGGCCTAAATGTATGACTAAAATTGAGTTTATTCGATTTTTCTTATAACAAAAAGTAGACAATATCATTTTTTTTCAAAATTTTCGGTCTTTTTCTGTTTATATCGCAAAAAATAAAAATCGCAGAGGCAATCAAATACCATTAAAAGAAAGCTCTATTTGTGGGAAGAAAAGGACGCAAATTTCATTTGGGTACAACATTGCATGTCCGCACAATTTACAGTTAAAGCAGCGCAGTGCCGAATCCCAAAAACAGGCTTGGTCCTAATGGCCCGAAATGGTCCGGGGCTTAAGTGGTTAAAAAGCCCATTAACTGCACTCTATGTTAGCCTATGTGTTCATGTACACACAACGTTTTTTAGAGTTAATGAGCAGTGGAGTTAATGGGCTTTTTTCATCTGCCGGCTCAGCGGAGCGATCCCCGCTGAGCGAGCGGAGCTTCACGGATCCGTCCCGTGTGAAAGAGCCCTTATGCCCCATACACACGATCATTTTTAATGTCATTTTTAAAACTGACGTTTTTCTTGTCATTTTTTTTCTTGTTTCCTCTCAAGCCTGTCTTGCGTACACACCATCATTTTAAAAAATGTTCAAGAAAAGCGCAGTGACGTACACCACGTACGACGGCACTATAAAGGGGAAGTTCCGTTCGAATAGCGCCACCCTTCATGTTAGTAAAGTTTGTTGAGAGACGATTCGCTCTTTTCAGTCTAGTGCTTTTAAGTCCGTTACAGCATGACGAATGTGCTATCTCCATTACGAACGCTAGTTTTACCAGAACGAGCGCTCCCGTCTCATACTTGATTCTGAGCATGCGCATTTTTTTTCACGTCGTTAAAGCATACACACTATCGTTTTTCACGTCGTTAAAAAAAACGACATGAAAAACGACGTGAAAAAAGAGAGCATGTTCGAAATTTTTAATGCCCATTTTTCACGTCGTTAAAAATGCTCTGGAGCATACACACGATCATTTTTAATGGCCATTTTTTTATAATGGCATTTTTAACGGCATGAAAAATGATCGTGTGTATGGGGCATTAGACAGCAAGACTCATACTACATGTATATAATAATAGTCCATTGAAGTATTTTTTCACAAGATGTAACAAAAAAGGTGGGCATCAATAACAAAGAATGGTTATGCCCATGAAAAGGAAGGGTGGGTCAGGTCAGCTTGATCGATAATCCATCTTCTGACAGCTGATACAAGGGTGGAAAATTTTAAAGTTGAACTGGATAAAGAACTGGTAGTCATGTGTTGATGACAAAATTGCAGATCTGCCTGGTGACAGCCAAAACAAATGGGGAACCTGAAAAATAAAAATTAGAGTCACAAACTGCAAAAAATGTATAAATACGTCGTAAAATACTTACTCTTGTTTAGCCTCAATGATATAAATGGCACAGCAAACGATGAATGACATTACAGAAAAATAAAACACTAAGGTGCATTTATGAACGCTAAAGAAGGGTGTGTTCTGTACAACATAATGAAAAGAATATCATCGGCAACACAGAGATGCACAATTGGCACACTTATACATTTTTTACTTGAAATATAATAAATACACTAAGTGAGTGAGTTAACATAATTGCGCCAAAACAATAAAAATGATTAATTCCTGGTGGCTGGCTACGCAGTTTATAGATAGATCACCACTCCCCAGACTGACAACACCCTCTACCAAATACTGACACCCCAGACTTAAACCCCTGTTGATACCCAAGACTGGAAGACCTACACCACAGCCAGCCTGACATCCCCCTAAAAAAAAGAACGGACACCTCTGACTGACCCCCATGCAAAAGAAACACCAGAGTGAGACCCTAACACTAATACACATCGCCCACAAGTAATGACAACACAGAATGACCCATACAGACCATGAAATTCTGTATCCCATCTATATCCACTCATAATGCAGTCTGATAAAATATGGCCACTACAACTACACACGCGATGACATCCTCCAGGCCGACCCTCCCCCCCAGACTACTGCTCCGTTACTCCCCAAATACCGCTCCACAACTCCCCACAGACACCACCCCAGCCAACTATTGCCCAACTCCCACTACCAGCCCCTTACCGCTCAGCCATTAACCCCCCCACCCCACAAATCCTCACCCCACCAACTACTGCCCCACTCCCACTACAAAACATCCACCGCACCAGTAATGACCACTGCCCCCCACTGACAGACCACCCATCAAATATAACCCCCCAACCAACTAACACACGCCCCACTGACCACCAACAGAATCCAAAACCCAAGTTACCCTGAGGGGTTAGTGATATTCATGGTACACCTGTCCCCTCCTCACAAGAAGCCTATGTGTCCGCTGTGACCCTGAGGGGATAGTGATATTCATGGTACACCTGTCCCCTCCTCACAAGAAGCCTATGTGTCCGCTGTGACCCTGAGGGGATAGTGATATTCATGGTACACCTGTCCCCTCCTCACAAGAAGCCTATGTGTCCGCTGTGACCCTGAGGGGATAGTGATATTCATGGTACACCTGTCCCCTCCTCACAAGAAGCCTATGTGTCCGCTGTGACCCTGAGGGGATAGTGATATTCATGGTACACCTGTCCCCTCCTCACAAGAAGCCTATGTGTCCGCTGTTACCCTGAGGGGATAGTGATATTCATGGTACACCTGTCCCCTCCTCACAAGAAGCCTATGTGTCCGCTGTGACCCTGAGGGGATAGTGATATTCATGGTACACCGGGCCCTCCACACAAGAAGCCTATGTGTCCACTGTTATCCTGAGGGGATAGTGATATTCATGGTACACCTGTCCCCTCCTCACAAGAAGCCTATGTGTCTGCTGTGACCCTGAGGGGATAGTGATATTCATGGTACACCTGTCCCCTCCTCACAAGAAGCCTATGTGTCCGCTATTACCCTGAGGGGATAGTGATATTCATGGTACACCTGTCCCCTCCTCACAAGAAGCCTATGTGTCCGCTGTTACCCTGAGGGGATAGTGATATTCATGGTACACCTGTCCCCTCCTCACAAGAAGCCTATGTGTCCGCTGTTACCCTGAGGGGATAGTGATATTCATGGTACACCTGTCCCCTCCTCACAAGAAGCCTATGTGTCCGCTGTTACCCTGAGGGGATAGTGATATTCATGGTACACCTGTCCCCTCCTCACAAGAAGCCTATGTGTCCGCTGTGATACAGTGTGGCCCCTGTGCCAAACAAATCCAGCCTGTGCGTATGTGATAAAAAGCAGTGTGTATGTGATAAAGTGTGGCCCCTGTGCCCTCCTCACAACTAACCTGTGTGTCCGCTGTGAATCCTCACCATGTTCCGCAGCTGTTGTCATCCAGATGGAGTTTGTGTGTTCCTTTGTTTAGCCGATAGATCAGCTAGTGAGGGGTTAATCCGAGTGAGCTCCAGACATCGTGAGCAGCTCTGCACTCCGCTTCTCCTGTCTCAAAGCGACACATGCGCAGTAGCGTCTGGGGGTAGCAACTTACACGGGGTAGTGATATGCACGCTACACCAGATTCCCTGCCCTGAATGACAGCCCCAGAGAGGGGCGGTCTGGACACCACTTCAGCTCTTCTCTCCTACCTCCCCCTTCCATACAGCCCTGGCGAGGCTTCCTCCCCAGCGGGACCCTCCTCTTCCCCTCTGAGTGAGTGAGTGAGTGAGTGAATAACTTGTATAGCGCTACAAATGCGAACTAAATCGCCTCAAGGCGCTTTGCATCCAGTGACATCCTGACCCTTCAGAATAGGTGGGTCTTAAGTTTTTTCCTGAAGGCCTGGTGGTTTTCTTCCATGCGGATGTTGGTGGGTAGAGCGTTCCATAGCCGTGGTCCTTGGACTGCAAATCTTCGTTCTCCCTTTGATTTGTAGCGGGACTTGGGGATGTGAAGGAGGTTTTGGTTGGTTGATCGGAGATTGCGATTGGGGGTGTAGTGTTTTATCTTCTCGCATAGATATTGTGGAGCGTTTCCCTGTGTGCACTTGTGGGTGAGACAGAGGGTCTTGAATGTGATCCGATCCTTTACGGTTAGCCAATGAAGGGTCCTTAGTGATGGGGTGATGGATTCCCAAGGTTTTTTTCCCGTTACCAGCCTGGCAGTCGTGTTCTGGATGACTTGTAGGCGCGAAATCTGGTATTTGGGTAGTCCGAGGTAGAGGGCGTTTGCGTAATCGAGTCGGGAGTTGATAATTGTTCCAACTACTACTGCTGTATCCTCTTTTGGGATGAAGGGGATGAGTCTACGTAGTAGACGGAGGAGATGGTGAGCTCCGCTGACTACTGATCCAATTTGTGCGTCCATCGACATCTCCGAGTCAAAGATGACTCCGAGACTTTTGACTTTGGTGCTCGGGGTAACGGTCTGTCCAAGGATAGTGGGGAGTGTCCAAGAAGTCTTAGTTTTTGTCTTTCGGTTTGCGTGGAGGAGAAGGAGTTCTGTTTTGGATCCGTTGAGTTTGAGGGAATTCTCAGTCATCCATTCATCGATCAATGTGAGACAGGTTTCCAATCCGTGATATTGGTCTTTTTTCCCGGTGATACGAAAGTAGAGTTGGGTGTCGTCAGCATATGAGTGGTAGCACAGGCCCTGTTTGCTGATGATTTTGAGGAGTGGGCGGAGGTAGATGTTAAAGAGCACGGGTGACAGGGGTGATCCTTGGGGGACTCCGCAAGAAATTGTGCGAGTTTCAGAGGTGAAGGCTCCTAGTTTCACTGTCTGGGAACGATTGTCTAGGAAGGATGCGAACCAGTGTAGGTCAGGGTCTGCGACTCCGGCTACTTCTTTAAGGCGAATGAGTAGAGTTTTGTGGTCTACTGTGTCGAACGCTGCACTGAGGTCCAGCAGCACCAGGAGACATGATTCTCCGTCATCTGCTGCTTCGAGGGTGTCATCCCATATTTTAAGAAGTGCTGTTTCTGTGCCATGGCCTGGGCGGAAGCCTGATTGTAGTGGATCCAAGAGTTTGTGGGTGTCCAAATAGAGTTGTAGCTGTTGTACTACTGCTTTCTCCATGATCTTGGAGATGGTGTTGAGGCTTGTTACCGGTCTGCGGTAGTTTGGGTCTTTGGGGTCCAGGTTGGGTTTCTTTAGGAGGGGTTTGATTATGCCTTGCTTGAGAGAGATTGGAACAATACCTTCTTTGAATGATTGATTTACGAGGTGTGTTATGGTGGGTGCTAAAATGTCGGTACATTCTTTCAGGAGTTTTGTAGAGATTATGTCATTTGGAGATGTGCTGTCTCTGAGGCTTCTGATTATATTTTTGGTGGTGTCGATGGTGATCGGGACCAGCGAAAATTTTGTCAATTGTATAGTGTTCATATTGATTTCCTCTATTTGCTTTGGCAGAGCAGGGTTGGTTGTTTTTTTCTGTTGAATTGATTCTCGAATGTTTTCGATTTTGTCGATAAAAAAGTCCGATAGCTCATTACAGAACTCTTGTGTTTCGTTTGCTGAAGGTTCTAGGCAGGTGGGGTTCATAGTTTGAGTTACTAGTTTGAAGAGTTCACGAGGTCGGTTTAGGCCTTTTTTGATGGTGTTTGAGAAATGTTCCTTTTTTGCTTTGAAAATTGCTTTGTGATATTTCTTAGTGAGTGCTTTGTAATTAATGTGGTTTTCCTTAGTTGGGTTTCTTCTCCAGGCTCCTTCGGCTCTTCTGCGTTCTTGCTTCAGTAGGGTAAGAGTGTCATTAAACCAGCCGGAGTTGTTTCTGCGAATGAGGGCCCTGCGTCTCGGAGCGACTGTGTCTGCTGTTTGTAGTAATGCTTTGTTTAAGGAGTTGAGTGTTTGTTCCGTTGAGTGGTTGAGATTTTGCGTTCCTATTTTATTTGATAGAGTAGTTTTGAAGAGTTCCGAGTGTAGTTTCTTCTGAGATCTTGTCCATTTTGTTGTTATTGAGTGTTCTGATTTTTGGGAGATGGTGTTGGTGGTAAGTTTCAATTTGATAGCGTGGTGATCCGTCCATGGTAACGGCATGTTGTCCACTGTGTTGATGTCCAGATTTTGTTTGAAGATGAGGTCCAGAATGTGCCCCGATCCATGCGTGGGGGCATTTATCAGTTGCTGCAGACCTAATTCTTCCAATTGGTTGATGCAGGAGGTGGCGATGGGGTCCTGAGTGGAGTTAGCCCAGAGATTGAAGTCCCCGAGTAATAGGAAGTTTTTGGTTTTTAAAGTGTATGTCGAGATGAATTCGGTAAAGGGTGTGAGGAGATTTGTCTTTGGTCCTGGCGGTCTGTAGCATAGCAGTATGTGAATGGTGTCCTGGGGTGTTGTTTGGAGTTGCAGAGTGAGTGTCTCCATGAACGGCAATGAGTTCTGTAGAGTTGGTTTGATGATAGAGAGGTGAGATTTGAAGATCACTGTTAGGCCTCCTCCTCTTTGTCCTGTTCTATGCTCAGTTAGGATGGAGTAGTTCTCAGGCACCAATTCTGTTAGGATGGTGTTACAGTCAGGTGTTAGCCAGCTTTCCGTGATAAAGAGGCAATCTATGTCGTTTTGCGTGATGAAGTCGTGAATTTCCTGTCTGTGCTTGACTGCCGATCTGGTGTTGATCAGGGCGCAAGCTATATGTTGTAGTTGAAGTGGTGTTTTCGTGTTTTTGATAGTCGATTGTCGATTGATCCTTAGCAGTTGTTCTTTTCGTAGTATTTTTTGGGTGGAGGTTGGTAATGTTGAGGCAGTATTCCTTAGCCTCTGGAGGGTGTCCGCTGAGTATTTAAAGTTGCACATGATGGGAAGAAAAAAAAGGTGGTGGGATGGTGAATAGGGCCCAATGACCTAACCTCCCCCCTGTTGGTCCAGAGGAAGGCGAAAAACCCCAGCCGAGTCAGGCCAATTGCTACAGCAGGGGAAAATTCCTTCCTGACCCCTCGAGAGGCGATCGGGTAAACCCTGGATCAACTTCCTAGAGGTAGGAGGTGCCCCAGTGTGCTTACCAGGTCACCACACACGGGCCCGCTGGAGCGCGAAACGGGGAGAGGGTGATGGGATGGTCGGAGTTAAGCCGCAGTCGCTGTCTGTCCTGCAGGTCTAGTAGTCTAGAGGCGGGTGCCAAGATGGTGGCAGGGGGCAGTCAGCGGCTGCGGACAACGTGATGGTGAGCTGGGTGATCTGAGCTGGGGGAGAGTGTGGTCCAGGGAAAGCCCCAGGTCATCAGGTTTACGTTTGTTAGGGGAGCGAAAATGGAGGAGTCTAGGGAGGGTCCTGGATGGCCAGAGCTCCTGCCACACACGTCCGTTACCCTAGACCGTGCGTGTGGATTGCTCTGTGCAGCGGTGAGGTCAGAGCTCCTGCCACACACGTCCGTTCCCCTGGACCATGTGTGTGGATTGCTCTGTGCAGCGGTGAGGTCAGAGCTCCTGTCACACACGTCCGTTACGCTAGACCATGTGTGTGGATTGCTCTGTGAGGCGATGAGGTTAGGGGTCCTGTTACAACGTCCGTTTTGCTCGACCGTGTGTGAGGAACTGGGAAGATGGTGCAGTAGCGGTGGTCGGAGCTGTAGGTTGGGTAGCCTGAGTGCGACGGGTGGGGAAGAACCGTAATGAGTGGAGAAAGCGTTTTTAGAGGTTTTGTGAAGAATAGTGGTGGGGTGGGAGGGAGGGGGGGGGGCAATATCAGTAGGATATATAGAATGAGAGAAAAAAAGTTTTTTTTTTTTTTTTTTTTTTTTTTTTTTTAGTGTGTCAGTGATTGAGGCCAACTCCTGGGTGTACCAAGATGGCCGCTGCTTGCCAGGCCGGATCTTTTCTTCGTCCTCCTGGCAGCCTTTTGGTAGTGATCCAGTGGGGGACACGGGCACTTGGTTAGTGAGGGGGTGCCATCCGGTGGTTTACCGGGTCGGAGTGATCCAAGGGGGCCGGGAGAGGGTGTTAAGGGCCGAGGCTGGGTGGCTCAAGATGGCCGCCGGGGCTAGGCCGAAGCCGCAGACTATCCTGTCGGGCCAGGAAGCTGCTAGTGCTGCTTCGGGAGCCCTCTGGCGCCTAGGCTTGGCTCTGGACCCGGGGGGGGGAAGCGGCTAACTGAAGGTCCGGCTGTAGGAGAGGGGATACTTAAGTTAAGGCGGTGTCCGGCCGCAACTAGGCCGCAGCCGGGGACTTTCCTGACGGCAGCTGCGGGTGGAGGTGATGCCGAGTGCGGCGGGTGGCGGCTGGTGAGCTGGGCACTGTGCTGGAGCAGGGGATGCGCCTGTAGGGGGACCGATGCCCGATGGTGCTAGGCCGCAGCCGTGGTCTTGCCTGACGGCGACTGCGGGGCGGGGGGGTGCTCGGCGGCAGAGGGTTTCGTGATCGTTTTGTCTGTCCTTTCTATGAAGGGGTGGGGGGACCAGGGGGAGAGGAGGAAAGCACGGGGGAAAGCCAGGGAGAACTGGGAAGAGAAAGCAGTGCAGCCCTGGATGTCAGGAGCTGCTGTACGCACGTCCTCTCTCTGGGTGAATGTGGGAAGAAAATCTCTGCTTATCAGATGCCGGATGCCTCCTGCGGGTGTGTGGGGATCGCTCAGCGGAGAACTCCAGAGGAGGGGGGCGATCTGCGGCTCCGGAGCTAGAATGGGGGGGCGATCTGTGGCTACTTTTTCTCCGGCTGCTGGAATGGGTCTCCTCCCCTTCTGCTCCCCTGGTCAGACAACACAGTGCTGGCCCCGCCTCCTCCCCTCAGACACAACCACGAGCGTCTTCTCTCTCCACAGAGTGGAGCTCACAAGCAGCTCTGCTGGCTGGAGCGCAGCGGCATTGTCAGCAGAGGTGGCTCTGCAATTAGGCAAATTAGGCGGGGGCCCCTGTGAGTGCGAGGCCTTAGGCGACCGCCTAATTTGCCTAATTAGAGAGCCGCCTCTGCTTCTATTCCTCCTTTTTTTGTTTTTTTCTCTTCTCTCTTTTCCCTCCTTTTTTTGTGTACACCCTTTTTTAGAATGTCAAAATGTAACCTAAATAAAGATTATATAAAAAAACACAAAAAAAAAACAAATTGTTTAAATTATAGGCTTGGGGGATGCCTTAAACTTGCATGTGGTGTGGTTTTCACTGACAGCCTTAGTGACAGCTTACTCTGGAAGGACATATTTGGCTGTGCAAACTCTCATTAAGAATTAAGTCTAGGTTTCCACTATTGCAACCCCAAAGTCGCGAAATTTACAGTGCGACTTTGCAATGCGATTTTGTTGCAATTTGACACGACTTTACAAATGACTTTGTGTGACTTTGATGTTATGCGATTTAGTAATAGTGATGTAATTCCTTATCCTGCTTAGTCATTTTCCCTGCCTCTTCCATTGTCACGTGTTGTATAGTTCTTAGCAAACATGTTGGCTATGCAATATGTTGGGTCAACAGTCATTATGGCTGCTATAGCAGCATTAATAGATGAAGAAGAGGATAACCGGAGGAGGAGAAGGCATAGGTTTTGGATCCATCCCGTCATCGCCCAAAGGGAAGGGAGAGGCCAGTTGTGGGTCCTTTATAATGACCTCCGTGCTCATGAAGACAAATTCTTCAACTACACACGGATGTCAAGGTGTGATCATTTGTTTATGTCAACTTGCAAATGCTCCAAGATATATTTTGGAAAACGTGTATATGCATGGTCACCATGAACCTTTTTCTAGTTTTTAGCTTTGAATAGCTAGAAGTGTTCCCAAAAACCTGAGCAAATGATAAAAAAAAAAATGGAAATAGAGTTAAAAATGGTCAATTTTTACATGGTCAATGTAGCTAATAGCCATATATTTTCTCTTTACAGTTTTAAAGAATTGTTGGCTTTGATCTCTAGCCATCTAGAGCGACAAAACACCAGTTTCCGAAAGAGTATTCCGGCTGTTGAAAGACTCATTATAACATTGAGGTAACTTTTCATACCTACTTTTTCTTCTTCTTGCCTCATATGTGGCATTTGGAGATCCACATCATTCTTTGATCCTTTTTACATGAATTGAAATGATAAATACTAGCATGTTATTGTGGGTGTAATTGTGTTTACCATATTAATTGTCCCTGTACATCACCAGTGTCTTTCTCCTGCTCCTCTTCTTCCTTCACTTCCTCAGGAACCTCCTTCCAAGCGTGTTTTTAGTGCTAAATATAGAAGTAGCTTATTGTTAATATGCATCATTCTAATAAACTGTGTTTGCATTTTGAGTTCTTGGTTTGCAAAACTACTGCCAGCATCATTGTACATGATACCTGCTGAGACATCTGGAATGTTCTTAGGGATTTGGTCCTGAAGAAGCCCACTCCCGAAGATTGGTGCAAGATTGCGTAAGTTTTCTGGGACCGATGCAATTTTTCGAATTGTGTTGGAGCAATTGATGGCAAACATATAAGAGTAGTGATGGCCGTTGGCAGCCAAATCAAATTCTTCAACTATAAAAAATATTTTTTGTTTGTCTTACTAGCAGTGGCTGATGCCAATTATTGTTTTAGATATATATTTTAGATATATAGACATAGGATCGTACGGCAGCAGCTCAGACTCCGATATTTTTGCACAATCATCTTTTGGAAGGGGAAAATGGCCAAGACCTGCCACAGGACTGTCCGCTGCCAGGGACAAATGGGCCGCCACTGCCATTTGTCTATGTTGGGGATGAAACCTTTGCTCTCAGTGACCATCTACTAAGGCCTTATTCCAATCGGTCTCTGATTGAACAGAAGAGAATCTTCAACTACCGCTTAACGAGGGCAAGACGAGACGTTGAATGTGTTTTTGGCATTTTATCTAACAAGTGGCGATTCCTACATACACCTATAAATTTGAAAATGGAGAATGCAATATCTGCAGTAAAATAGGGCGAAGTGGGTGGGACTTTATATGAGGCACAAAGAACGTGTCTCCATCCCTAAATTGGTTACATGGGGGACAGTTCGGGACTTTGGATGAGGCATATGGCGTACCATGAAATATACAATTTGAGTATAAAAGTATTTATTGATAAAAAGTATATTAGACAAATAATGCATACATGCACAGTCAATATATATACATAACATGAATACATGGTTATATATACATGTATGTTACATTGGTGTCAAAGCACATAATGGTAGCCAGTGTGAAAAGCTCCATGAAGTAGATAAAAGACAGTATAATAAAGAACCATGAGGATAGGTAAAAAACATAATGGTTTGAAGTCATGACTGCATCCTGGATAGGCCCGATGCATTTCATGGTAAAAACCACTCATCAGGGACGAATGCGTCAGTATGTTTAAAAAAGACCAATAGATACAGTAAGGAACCTCAAGGTTGTAATACAGTAATTGGGAAAGGTGCCTCTGCGTTTTTCAAATGGGTCGGGGACTTTTTCCCGCAAAAAGCAGCGTTTTGCATGTAATAGAATTCAATGGACCCGCATCCAAAACGCAAGTACCGCCTTTTTACCGCGATTTTGTCGCGATTTGCGTTTTGCAGTTTTTGTTATTTCTTTTTTTACACTGTATATAGCTGGTTGCTAAGGTGGGGGCCGGGAAGCCGCGTCCTTAACAACTGATGAGTCATCAGTTGTCAGAAGGCTTCCCACTGAATGAGAAAAAAGAATTGCCGGCAAAAAAAAAAAATCAAGAAAAAAAACAGTGTGGAGTGTCCCCCCCCCCAGGTCCATACCAGGCCCTTGGGTTTAGTATGGATTCGGAGGGGACCCCCCACACCAAAATAAAAAAAAATGGCGTGGGGGTCCCCCCAAAATCCATACCAGACCCTTATCCGAGCATGCAGCCCGACAGGTCAGGAAAGGGAGGGGATGGGCGAGCACCCCCCCTCTGCCCCCCCACCCCAAAGCACCTTGCCTCCATGTTGACGGGGACAAGGGCCTCTTCCCGACAACCCTTGCCCAGCGGTTGTCGGGGTCTGCGGGCAGGAGGCTTATCGGAATCTGGAAGCCCCCTTTAACAAGGGGGCCCTCAGATCCCATCCCCTATGTGAATGAGTATGGGGTACATTGTACCCCTACCCATTCACCAAAAAAAAAGTAGTGTAGTGTTAATAAATGCAGTAAACAGTTTTTGACAAGTCTTTTGATAAAAATCTTCTTCTCTGCTTATTTCTCCATCTTCTCCCACATCTCTATCCTCCGGTCTTCTCCTCCCCCTGCTTCTTCTTTGTCCGGTGTTCTTCTTCCTCTGTCGCCGCTCCCGCCGCCGCCGCTCCTCCACCGATGCTGAGTCCCGCTGATCTGTCGGCGCCGAAGTCCTGCATTACTTAAATAACAGTGAGAGCGTGGCAATCGGATTGCGTCATCCGTAGGTCACGCCCTCTTGTGACATCACCGCCTGGGGCATGATGGGCCCGTGATGTCACAAGGGGGTGTGGCCAACGGATGACGTAATCTGATTTCCATGCACCCCGTCGTTATTTAAGTAATGCAGGACATCGGCACCGACAGATAAGCAGGACTCAGCATCTGTGGAGGAGCGGCGGTAGAGGAAGAAGAACACCGGACAAAGAAGACAGAAGAACAGCGGAAGAAGAAGCAGGAGGAGGAGAAGACCGGAGGATGAAGATGCGGGAGAAGATGAGAAAGAAGCGGAGAAGAAGATTTTTATTAAAAGACTTGTCAAAAACTGTTTACTGTATTTATTAACACTACACTACTTTTTTTGGGTAGGGGTACAATGTACCCTATACTCATTTACATAGGGGGGCAGGATTTGGGGGCCCCCTTGTTAAAGGGAGTTTCCAGATTCCGATAAGCCCCCCGCCCGCAGACCCCGACAACCACTGGGCAAGGGTTGTCAGGAAGAGGCCCTTGTCCCCATCAACATGGGGGCAAGGTGCTTTGGGGTGGGGGGTACAGAGCGCCCCTGCCCCAAAGCACCCATCCCCCCATGTTGAGGGCATGCGGCCTGGTATGGTTCAGGAGGGGGGGCGCTCTCTCGTCCCCTCCTTTTCCTGACCTGCCAGGCTGCATGCTCGGATAAGGGTCTGGTATGGATTTTGGGGTGACCCCCACGTCACGATTTTTTTATTTTGGTGTGGGGGTCCCCTCCGAATCCATACTAGACCCAAGGGCCTGGTATGGACCTGGGGGGGGGACCCCACGCTGTTTGTTTGTTTTTTTCCGGAAATTCTTTTTTTTTACATACAGCGGGAAGCCCGCTGACAACTGATGACTCATCGGTTGTTAAGGACGCGGCGTCGGCTTCCCGGCCCCCTCCTTAGTAACCACCTATATATAGTGTTTAAAAAAAACGCAAATCGCGGCAAAGTCACGGTAAAATCGCGGTAAAAATGCGTGTAGAAAAATGCGGCAAGCACCGCAAAAAGTACTGCAGAAACGCTCAAAAGCAACATGCATAGGTGTGAATCGAGCCTTAGAGACCATTTTAACGAGGGACATTTAGCTAAAATGTACCAAGGACACAGAGGGGCTGATTTACGAAACGTTTGAATCATGAGTATCGGCGCATCTGAGTGCGCAATGGCAGTTTTGGTATTTACGAAACATTTGCACCGATAACGCAGCGCTATTCCCCATTTACTATAGTGTTCTCGGCGCACGGGAGGAGGCGCTCAGTGCGCCACTATGGACCTGGCGCACGGCATCTTCAAATAAAAATATAAAGAAGCTGTAAGTGCCAATATAATGGGGTGACGTGGGGTGATGTGAGAAAGTTTAGTGACAACTGCCCAAGTAACAAATATGCCCAAAATAGAATGAGAAAATAACTTTTTCTGAACCAGCCCGCTGCGCCAGCAATTACGTTTAGAACTGCGAGGGATCTTTTTGTGCTCTGCGCGGGAATTTTACTCGTTCAAATGCGCCTGTTCACTGCGCCGGCAAAAATGTCAAGTAAATGTCAAGTCACGTAAATCAATTTGCATAAGTTGAACATGCGCAGCTCCTAAACTTGCCGTTAGATAACAGTCCGACAGCAAAATGACATTTCTAAAGAAAAAAAAAGGCATTTAAAATCACTTGCGGCTATAATGAATTGTCAGCTCCCGGCAATATAGAGAAAAGCATTTGAAAGTCTTTTAAAAAAATAAAAATGCGTGGGGTCCCCCCAAATTCCATTACCAAGCCCTTCTGGTCTGGTATGGATATTAAGGGGAACTCCGCGCCCCAAAAAAAAAAAAAAAAAAGACCTGCGGGTCCCCCTCAAAATCCGTACCAGGCCCTTCAGGTCTGGTATAGATTTTAAGGGAAACCCTCGCGCCAAACTTAAAAAAAAATGACGTGGAGTCCCCCTAAAAATCCACACCAGACCTTTATCCGAGCACGCAAACTGGCAGGCCGCAGGAAAAGAGGGGGGACGAGAGAGCGCCCCCCCTCCCTCCTGAGCCATACCAGGCCACATGCCCTCAACATGGGGAGGATGTCCCCATGTTGATGGGGACAAGGGCCTCATCCCCACAACCCTTGCCAGGTGGTTGTGGGGGTCTGCGGGTGGGGGGCTTATCGGAATCTGGAAGACCCCTTTAAAAAAGGGGACCCCCAGATCCCGCCCCCCGTGTGAAATGGTAATGGGGTACAAATGTACCCATACCATTTCACAAAAGTGTCAAAAATTTTAAAAATGACAATAGCCGGTTTTTGACAATTCCTTTATTAATGTCTTCTCCTTTCTTCCATCTTCTTCCTTCTTCTTCTTCCACCTTCTCCTTCTTTTCTCCATTGGGGTTTCTTCCTCCATCTTCATCTTCATCTTCCTTCTTCCTTCGGTTTTCTTGTCCGCATCTTGCTCCGGCTTCTTGTTCCCTACTTCTTGTGACGCTTCAGTTCTCCTCTGGGTCCGCTGCCACCCAGTGACCCCGCCCCCCTCTGACACCACGGGGAAAGTCCCCATGAAATTCATGTGCGTCAGAGGGGGGGGGCACCAGGTGGCAGCGGACCCAGAGGAGAACTGAAGAACTGAAGCGTCACACAGCGGGAACCTCGAATTCAAGCGGAGCGGCCGGAGAAAGAAGAAGGGAACAAGAAGCCGGAGCAAGATGCGGACGAGAACACCGAAGGAAGATGAAGATGAAGAACAAGATGGAGGAAGAAACCCCAATGGAGAAAAGAAGAAGATGGAAGAAGACGGTGGAAGAAGAAGATGGAAGAAGATGGAAGAAAGGAGAAGACATTAATAAAGGAATTGTCAAAAACCGGCTATTGTCATTTTTAACATTTTTGACACAATTTTTTGTGAAATGGTAGGGGTACATTTGTACCCCATTACCATTTCACACAGGGGGGGCGGGATCTGGGGGTCCCCTTTGTTAAATGGGTCTTCCAGATTCCAATAAGCCCCCCGCCCGCAGACCCCCACAACCACCGACAAGGGATGTGGGGATGAGGCCCTTGTCCCCATCAACATGGGGACATGGTGCTTTGGGGTCACAGACCCCCAAAGCATCCTCCCCATGTTGAGGGCATGTGGTCTGGTATGGTTCAGGAGGGGGGGCGCTCTCTCGTCCCCCCCTCTTTTCCTGCGGCCTGCCAGGTTGCGTGCTCGGATAAGGGTCTAGTGTGGATTTTTAGGGGGACCCCCACGCCATTTTTTTTAAGTTTGGCGCGGGGGTCCCCTTAATCCATACCAGACCTGAAGGGCCTTGTTTCGGATTGTGGGGAACCCCCACGCCATTTTTTTTTATTTGGCGCGGAGTTCCCCTTAATATCCATACCAGACCTGAAGGTTTTTTTTTTTTTTAAGACTTTCAATTACCGTATATACTCGAGAATAAGCCGACTCGAGTATAAGCCGAGGTACCTAATGTTGCCACAAAAAAATGGGAAAACTTACTGACTTGAGTATAAGCCGAGGGACAACAATGCCTCACTGTTCCCTATCCTCACTGTTCCCTATCCTCACTGTTCCCTATCCTCACTGTTTAAATTTTACATGTACTGTAAATAGTACCTGAAAAAAAGTTGTGGCTGCGGCGTCCATCGTTCAAATCCCGCGGTCTCTTCCTGTTCCTTCCGTGATAGGCGATTCTCATTAGACACTCTCCGCCTATCACGAACGTTCTCTCATCCTCAGTTTCCCAGCAGACACTGTGTTGGGTGTTCCGCCAATCACAGACGTCTGCTGGGAAACTGAGGATGAGAGAACGTTCGTGATAGGCGGAGAGTGTCTGATGAGAATCGCCTATCACGGAAGGGACCAGGAAGAGACCGCGGGATTTGAACGATGGACGCCGCAGCCGCAACTTTTTTTCCAGGTATTATTTACATGTAAAAACTTTCGCTGACTCGAGTATAAGCCGAGGGGGGGGACTTTCAGCCCAAAAAAAGGGCTGAAAATCTCGGCTTATACTCGAGTATATACGGTACGTTTATCTGTATTGACGGGAACCAGCAATTCATTACAGCCACAAGTACTTTTAAATGACTATTATTTTACTTTAGAAATGTCATTTTGCTCAATTATAAACATGGAAAACATGCGCTACTTTACAGGCATACTATAGACACCCGCCAGGTATGATATTTAGGGCCAGTTTGCACCGGATGCAGTGCAGTGCGTTTTTTTGATGCATGAAAAACGCAAAGAAAGTTGATCACATTAATGCCAATGGCATAGTTCACACCACTGCAGTCTTTTCCAGTGCGTTACAGAAAGGAAATAAAAATTGGTCATGCTGCATTTTTTATAAAACAGAACTGTACTGGACCACAGTAAAACACATCAAAAACGCTACAGAACGTACCAAAAACGCACTGGAATGCACCGGAACGCACCTAAATGCCCCAAAGACGCACTGCAACACACTTCTCCTAAGTGAAAAGAGGGGGAAAAAAACACTGGACTGCATCAAAAATGCACTGGAACGTGTCAAAAACGCGCATGCAGAAAAGCACCTGGAACGCATCCAGACTGCGTTTCTATGGTGTGAACTAGAGCCAGTTCACACCATAGAAAACGCAATCCGGATGCGTTCCAGGTGCTTTTTTGCATGCGCGTTTTTAATGCATTCCAGTGCATTTTTGGTACGTTTTTGATGTAGTCCCGTGCTTTTTTTCACCCCTCTTTTTTATTAACCATGGATAAGGACAAGTATGTTCCAGTGCGTTTTTGGTGCATTTAGGTGTGTTCCGGTGCGTTCCAGTGCATTTTTGATGCATTTTTCTGTGTTCCAGTACAGTCCAGTGCAGGTAAAATGCAGCATGTTGTACTTTATTTGTGGAACTGGAACGCACTGGAACAAACACTGCCATTTAGAACCATATAACCAACTTTCCATGCATTTTTGATGCATAAAAAACGCAATGGACTGCATGTGGTATGAAATGGCCCTTAAGCAATTTGGCATATTTAAAGGCACTTCTCCTTGTTTTGTTTTTGGTGTTGTCCAAATTGGTGACATTGATATATGTCCCTTAGGGTGGGACCTGGGCCCCCATACCCATTTTAAGGCCAATAACTGGAAGATAAGCCAGCCAAGTGGGGACTAGCAAAATTAACAAGTCAGTTCCCATAGACTGCAATGGTATTTGTTGGTGGGGGGGGGTGTTTGTCCCATCTCTAATTTTGTAGCATGCTGGATGATGTGCTTAATTTTGGACAGGGGGGGTATTTTCTGCTAGCTGCATTTGTGTTGGTCTGAGCATGCTCAGGCAGTTAGTTTTTTTTTTGGTGCTTTTTGTGTGTGAACAGCACCTGGATGTTTCTGGGCATGCTCAGAGAGTGTTTTTATGGGTTAGTTCCCGAGGAATGATGGGACTGTGACGTCATACGGGGGCGGGGTCAGCGGGTGGCATCACCCGGTGACCACGCCCCATGCCAATATAAGTGGTTGCGCTCCGCGCACACAGCATTGTAGCGGCAGACAGCGATGAGGCAACATCGGGCGGAGAGATAAGGGAAGAAGACGACGATGAAGACCGGGACCCCCCTAGCAAAAGAGCTGGAAGAAGATAGCGGGGCGCCCGGCAGAAGGCAGAAAGAACCGGAGATCGTGGAGAAGGCACCGGAGAGCGGGAGAAGAACCAGAGAGCGTGGAGACGACACCAGAGAGCAGAACAAGAGACTCCCGAAGTTGGAAGAAGACGGCGATGAAGACCGGGACCCCGCTAGCAAAAGAGCTGGAAGAAGATAGCGGGGCGCCCGGCAGAAAGAACTGGAGAGCAGAACAAGAGACCCTCGAAGTTGGAAGAAGACCCCCGAAGTTGGAAGAAGACCCCCGGAGCTGCCTAATAAATTACTTTAAAAATCTGTGTTGTGTATTTTATTGACATTTTTTGCCACCGGGTGAATGGGTAGGGGTACGGTGTATCCCATACTCACATAGGGTGGGAGGCCGGGATTTGGGGGCCCCCATTACTAAAGGGGCGCCCAGATTCCGAAAAGCCCCCCGCCCGCAGACCCCGACAACCAACAGCCAGGGTTGTCGGGAAGAGGCCCTTGTCCCCATCAACATGGGGGCAGGTGCTTTGGGGTGGGGGAGCGCAGGACGCCCCCTGCCCCAAAGCACCCACCCCCCCATGTTGAGGGCATGTGGCCTGGTACGGTTCAGGAGAGGGGGAACACTCGCTCGCCCCCCCCTTTCCTGACCTGCCATGCTGCGTGCTCGGATAAGGGTCTGGTATGGATTTTGGGGGGACCCCCACGCCGTTTTTCGGCGTAGGGGGTTTCCCTTAAAATCCATACCAGACCTAAGGGCCTGGTATGCTTCTGGAGGGGAACCCATGCCGTTTTTTTATTTAAAATTTGGCATGGAGTTCCCCTTCATGATTCATACCAAACACAGGGGACAGCGAGCGCGAGGCTTGCAGTACCCTGTCACCGAGAACCAGCGCGATGGCATCGCGCTGGAGACATTCTCGGGCAGGTAGTCTCCTCTAGGACACGACTTGAGCGGCTGCTTCACGCTCAAGTCGTGTCCAAGTTTCCTCGCAAAGTTGCGCTATCCCTGTGTCAACTGGCACACGAGTCGCCCCGCAAGTCGGATCGTTTTGATCCGACTTCCCGGGCGACCTCTATTTAAATCAATGGGCTCCTATAGGGAACCATTTATTTTGAATAGAGCACCGCTGACATTTTTATTTACTATAACAGTGCGCCGTTGGTTCACGCGCCCAATTAAGGATTTATCCAGCGCACCTATTAAAGTATGAACCGGCGCAGCACACTGTTGTTAGTAAATCACCCCCATTGTGTTCTATGAATAAGCACTATTACAGTGTGAAATGCGTTAGCCAGTTTTTTTTACCAGTGTGCTGTGATTTGCAGTGTGTGTTTTGGAGTCCTGGATTTTATGAAATATAGGCTTTTATTTTTGGAGTGCTGCAGTCCAGAAGATCTTCTTTTCCTGCCTTGCCCATTGTGTTCTGCTTTAGATTACAATAGGATACCACAGTGTAAAAATGGTGAGCGGCAGGACAATTTTAGGCCTAGTTCATACCTATGCAGGTTGCAGTTGATGCATATTCCAGGTGCATATTGCATTTTTTAATACACATTTTTGATCCATTGATGTCTGTGGAACCAAAAACACAACCTGCTGGTCCCTTGCCCTTTCCTTAAAATGCACAGATGTGAACGTGACCGATTGGAAACTATGTTAAATGGACTGTAGTGTGTTTCTGCAAAACTCAAAACGCACTAAAAAATGCATAGGTGTGAACCAGGGCTTAAAGTAGAAGCATGAGGTTAAAAAATAACAAACATGCATACGTACCTCTATGTTGCAGCATCAGTCTGATGCTGCAGCTGTCCCAAATCAGCTCTAAACAGAAGAACTCAGCGATCACATGACTAATGATCGTTGAGTTCTTGATCAACTCATAGCACAGAGCGCTGACTATCAGTCACCGCTTTCCTCTCTGCCCCTCCAGTGGTCACTGGAGCTCCAGGCTGAAGAGTGGCATTTTATTACAAGAATTAAGATATTGCAGATGATACAGCAGTGTAAAATTGACAAGCAGGACAGTTTAACCACTTGCCGACCAGCCGCCACAGTTATACTGCTCTGAATCGCCATACCGGTACGGCGATTCATGTAAAGGATACAGTGGGCGCATGCACGGTGCTGGAGCCGATGCGTGTGGCCGGGGGCAAGGATGTCCAACCGGCCACACGCGATCGCTCCACAGAGAGGCAGAAAGAGAATTTACTGCTGACACGAGGTCCAGCAAGCATAGTCAGGGACAATATATTTTGTTTACAGCACACTGGGTAACTCTGCTTGCAACTAGAAAGGATGCAGGACAGGGCTCAGTGCTGGAACTTGTTTTGCAACCATGTCTCCAAACAGCTGGTGGGGATGATGCAAGATCTGTCAGCTCCACCCCTCCTCCTCCTCCATGCCCTCTTCTGCTGAATTGTCCTATGACACCATCACCAGTACCCCCTAAGCATTTAAGGGGCTATTCAACAAGTCAGGCCTAAAGATGCCATGCAGTGCTTCAGCTGGTCTATATAGGGGACAGGAGTCACACAGGAGCAGATATCCTTTCGGCTCTGCAGGGGCAGGCCCAGAGGTGGTTTCACGCCACAGCAGCTTGAGTCAGAAATTGTGGTGTGCGATAATGGCACTAACCTCCTGTCCACCCTTCAACAGGGGAAGTTGACACATGTACCATGCCTCGCACATGTCCTCAATTAGGTGGTGCAGCCTTTCTTAATCAGATACACAGGGTTGCAAGATCTTCTAAGGCAGGCCAGAAAAGTTTGTAGCCATTTCAGGTGGTTATACAAAGCCAGTGTTACATTGGCTGACATTCAGCGGAAATTCCACCTGCCCACAAACTACCTGATTTGTGACATGCCCACCAGGTGAAACGTTGGCAATGTTGCAGCGGCTGCACATGCAGCAGAGGGCCGCCGAGTACCTGTGTGAGTATGGCAAAAAGACAAGCTTAGGGCAGCATGACTTTTTTTCTCCAAGCCAATGGCTACTGATAAAGGATGCATGCACTGTACTGTTACCATTTGAGGAGGCTACAAGGATGGTGAGCCGTGACAATGCATGCATCAGTGACACAATCCCTCTTGTTTTTATGGCATTATGGACAGGTCACTCAAGGCAAAGCTCTTGGCACGAGTGTACTATAATTTGGCTTCTTTACATAATGCTTGCTCACTGTGGGGCAAAACTTTATTTCCATCCAAAGTCTGTCAAAGAGGCACCAGAATTTATCCCAAAAAATCTTGAATCTTGTTCCGAGTGCACTAAATTGTGGCCTCATCATACAGGGTGGCTTCCTAAGCCGTTGTTTACTAAATAAAGAAAGCTTGCAGAGAAAAATCTATTTAAATATCATTTTTTTTCTTCATAAATGTCAGTTTTACTGCAGCAGGTTCTATACACGGTACAGATGTGCCACTTTACAGACAGACATGGGACTCCTCAGGTACTACATTTAAACGGATTTTTCATTATTATTATTTTACTTTAAGCTTTATTAAAATCCCTGCTCCTTTAAAAATAATCTTTTTTTTTTTTTGGATTGGTACATGTCTTCCAGGGCAGTACACGGACCGTCATATTCTTTTTATGGGCAATAACTTGCGTATAAGCTTTCCAAATAGGGACTTTTGATTTTTCAAATTTGGGTCCCATAGACTTCCATGGGGTTCACTGTTCGGGTCTAAACTTTTACGATATTTGAGAGTTCTGGCGTGAACCGAGCTGGGTGGTGTTTGGCCCATCTCTAGTGAAGATTCGAGGCATGAGTAGTTGAACAGGTTAGTACTAAAGTGACACTAAATTAAGGAGAACATTTTTATGAATCCTATTAAAGCAGAGTTCCACTCAAAAGTGGAACTTCCGCTTATCTGTCCCCCCCCCCCTCCAGTGTCACATTTGGCACCTTTCAGGGGGAAGGGCCCCTGAAAATGGGGCCACGGCCCTGTTTCTCTAAAGTTCAGCCCCCTCCTCCTGCCTCCGCCGCTGGACCAATTAGAAAGCGCAGCGCGCTTCGCACATGCACAGTAGGGAACCTGCTGTGAAGCCGAAAGGCATCACTGCCGAGTTCCCTTAACAGGAATGGCAGCGGCTGCACCTGACAGCCGATCCTAAGATCAGCTGGGGTGCTGACATAGCGGGCTCCCTGGACAGGTAAAGCCCTGTACACACGATCGGATATCCTATAGATTCTAATCCGATGGTTTTTTCCATCGGAAATTCGATGAAACTGTCTTCCATCAGTCTTGCCCACACACCATCAGTCAAAAAACCGACCGTTTCAAACGCGGTGACGTAAAACACTCCGATGAGCCGAGAAAAATTAAGTTCAATGCTTCTGAGCATGCGTCGACTTGATTCTGAGCATGCGTGGGTTTTTTATCTGATGGAGTTCCCCACAGACGATATTAATTTGCTATCGGTTTTTTAACCATCGGATAAATTTAAAACATGTTCTATTTTTAAACACCGATGGAAAAAAGACCAATGGGGCCCACACACGATCGGTTTGTCTGATGAAAACAGTCCATCGGACTGTTTTCATCGGTAAAACCTATTGTGTGTACACGGCTTAAGTGTCCATATATTAAAAAATAAGCAGCTGCAGTATTTGTAGCTGCTGACTTATTTTTTTGCAGGGAGGCTGGGCCTCCTTTTTAAGTTACCTTTGTTACTGAGGAGATTTATCCATTCTATTTGTCTTGCAAAGGGAACACCTGTTATGGTGACAACTGTCTAAGAAGGTGTTAATCATCACTTTTTTCAACTTAGTATTTTTTCTATTTCGACAACAGGAAGAAACAGCAGGGGAAATCTCCTCAATAGAGCAAATAAAGCAAAAAAATTAAGGGCTTTTAACCTTTCCTTATTCTATGCAAAACTATATATATATATATATATATATATATATATATATATATATATATATATATATATATAAAATGTGTATTAGATACACTTTAGGGTCTCATTTACACAGGTGCAGAGGCTAGTACAGCATGTGTTCTTTACAGTACATATATACTTTGCAGTGACTGCATGCAGATTGTTTAGAATCAATGACAGGCTGGTGGATGCAGTAGCTGTATGGATCTTCCTGCACATCTAATGCCACGTACACACGATCGGAATTTCCGACAACAAATGTTCGATGTGAGCTTTTGGTCAGATATTCCGACCGTGTGTAGGCTTCATCGGACATTTGCTGTCGGAATTTCCGGCAACAAATGTTTGAGAGCTGGTTCTCAATTTTTCCGACAACAAAAGTTGTTGTCAGAAATTCCTATCATGTGTATCACATTCCGACGCACAAAAATTCTACGCATGCTTGGAATAAATTTGACGCATGCTCGGAATCATTGTACTTCATTTTTCTCGTCTCGTCGGTTCGTCGTGTTGTATGTCACCGCGTTCTTGACGTTCGGAATTTCCGAGCAACATTTGTGCGAGACTACTGTATGCAAGACAAGTTTGAGCCAACATCTGTCGGAAAAAAATCCACGGTTTTGTTGTCGGAAATTCCGATCGTGTGTACGCGGCATAAGTGTTTACATTTGTATAAGGATGGATGCAGACTGTTCCCAAGTCTGTGCATCCATCCCTGTATGGATGTAAATGCTCAGATGTGTGCGACAATCTATATAGCGACTCCTGTCATTTATTTATAACAGGCTCTTGGTGCCTATGAAAAAACTGTCACTACCAGACACATTAACACATGCTGTATGTTACATAGCTAGTCTGGTTGAAAAAAGACAAGTCCATCCAGTTCAACCCACAGAGCCTTGGAGCTCATGTAAATGAGGCCTAATAAACTTTGAGTAACTTTAAATAACTACTATGTTTCATACCTTCCAACTTTTTGAGATGGGAATGAGGGACACCTATTAGCAAAAGTATTTAGGCAAAGGACATACCCCCCGCCACACCCCTTAAAGGAGAATTCTACAAAAAAAAATTAGTTAAACCCACAGAGTGCTGTTTGTATCACTCCTATTACTTTGGCTTTGACATTTACAAATGCAGCAATTTAGAAATTGGATGAAAGGTTTAGCACTGGGAAACACTTTTTGAAGGATAAATAGTGCATTTTATATACAGATCAGACCAAAATGAGGGACAAATAAGGAGGAAAGAGGGACAAAGGGACTTTGTTCCAAATCAGGAACAGTCCCTCAAAATCAGGCACAGTTGGGAGCTATGATGTTTTAGCCTTCAACTTTCAAAATATGTAACTTTATTATGCTTCTGCTCATAGTGTTCACGAAAATAGATTGTAATCGAATGAAAGGAACAGCAGTGTGAAATAAGCACTCAATCTGACTACCTTTGTAAAAGGGTAACCAAGAGACAGCAATCATCACCTATTGTTAATGTATATATAAATAAATTATTGAGCAGAAACATAAAAAGTATGTGACATTTTGGGCAGTAATAGAGCTGTGTTTGAGAAATTACCATTTTCAGCCCAAAAAACTGTATACATTTTATGTTTTTACTGCAATAAATTTATTTTATGACTATTAAGTAAAAATAGTAGACATTTGTGGATTTACCACCGTGAATGTATTATGCTCTATCTCTTTTTGTTTTGTTGTTGCAAAGCTGAGCACAGTAAATGTATGCTGTTCCTCTACAAAATATGTTCTGCAATGCTCCGCACGTTCTCCCATACAGACAACATAATGATCCTGGCTTTTTCACACCTCCAGAAAATGCCCCGTTAGTTTTAATTGCTTAAATATTTCATAAAATGTTAATTAACTGGCACACTGAAGTCATTCTAAGTACAGCTGAACTCCCCCTTCTGTCACTATAATAGAATAAAAGCTTATATGATATATTAAATTATCTTTTTGGTATTAATTAGCAGTAGTTAGGAACCCCTTTATTTGATAAGATTCACAGCTGGAGTACTGCACTTGTCTGTGCAGAATGTTCATTTACTGATTTGTGAAAGATCAACAGACAAAGTTAGTTTGTTCAGATAATTTGTTTGTGTGTTCATCATAGTTTTGTTATTCAATTTATTTAATATAAACTTAAAGAAGCTTGGATTAGGGGACCTGGAACATGCAGACTCAAACCCTCTGGGCCAGACTTACATACAATTAATATTTGTATTGGTTTATTCACTTTTTATTCATTTTATCTATTATTTATTTAATAGGGACATTATCTATTATGTGATGTATTTTTCAATATCCTATTAACAGTAGTATACACTCTAGGGGTTATTAGTAGATATATTGGGGTTATACACATGTACCCAGTGTATTAGAGGTGCGCATCTTCACTGGCCTCACGATTCGATGCGATTACGATTATCATGTCAACGATTTGATTTGATTCCGCGATGCATCAAGATTACTGCGCGCGGTTTTCATAAAAAAAAGTTCAAGCAGTCAGGAGAACTCCATTTTTTCATTTTATCTGTTCTTAAAAAAATAAATTAAAAAAAAACAACAACACTCCCTGCATGCAGCAAAGTCTAAACACAGCAGACAAAAACTTGGAGGAGTTCCAGGCTCCCCCCCAAAAAAAATACTAGAGGAGATGGTCGGAGACTGCAGACATGATACAGGAGATGATCAGAGACTGCGGACACGATACATGAGACGATCAGAGACTGCAGACACGATACATGAGACGATCAGAGACTGCGGACATGATGCATGAGACGATCAGACTGCAGACATAGTACAAGAGACAATCAGAGACTGCAGACATGATGCGCCAAGTAGCCAGCACTGGTTTCTAATGCGCTGCTGCTGCCATGCAGACAGAGACCAGTGATGTCAATAGCAGTGCCAGGACAGCAACCCTGGTCGTTCGTCCACTGTCTGAGGATTCCCCCATCCAATTGGAATGTGTAGATGGGGGAATTGGATCATATTTTTTTTTCCAGTGTAATGACCAAACGAAAAAAAAAAAGCGTTCACTCTATGGGCTGCATAAGTGGCTTGGTGCTAACTGGATCTTGGAAGAACAGAGCGGGGGAGGGAGACAGATAGGGGAGAGAAAGGAACAGTTTAGTGATCAATGTGTAATGAAAAATGCAGTGCTTACTCATTCAGGGACGAGGCTGGAACTTCACACAGCTTGGAATGTGTAGCTGGCTGACTGTTCATATCTCCCGCACACATCTCCCCTCTTCTCTCTCTCCTTCACAGCTGTACAGCGGGATAGGAGTGGGCGGGCCAGGTAGACACAGGGGGAGAGAGGAGGAGGAGGGGCAGCTGTATGCAATACATCGTTCTGTTTATCTGGGAGGGGGAGTGAACTTTGCTGGGCTGTGTGAGACGAGTATCAGATACACTCCACTCAGCTGCAGCCTCCGGCCCCTAAATGAACAGACTGATTCTTCTGTCCTACGACAGGAGAAATCAGTCTGTTTTAGCAAACTGTCACAGTATGGCCTCGTACACACGACCGATTTTCTCGGCAAGAACCAGCAAGAAACTTGCTGGCAGAGAGGTCTTGCCGAGTAAATCGGTCGTGTGTACGCTGCTATCGGGTTTCTCGTCGAGAAAACCGACAAGAAACCTCGACGAGAAAATAGAGAACCTGCTCTCTATTTTCTCGTCGAGATTCTCCTCGGCATGTTTCTCGACGAGAAAAGTGAGTGTGTGTACACTTACCTGTCCTCCCGGAAGCCCGCGCATGTTCGAAATGAATTTGACGCATGCGCGGTAGCTTCCTAGGCATACGTAGGGTATACCAAGATGGCGGCGACGGCATCGAATGTGACGAGCGCATGCTCGACGTAGTCGATGACGTCACCGCGTACACTCCTTTCAAAGAACCGCGGGTTCTTTGAAACGAGCGTGTGTACACTCGGCCGGGACAAGTTTCTTGTCCAAGAATCTCGTCGAAAAAAACGACATGTTTTTTTCAATGATAATCTCGGCCGTGTGTACGAGGCCTGAGGCTGGAAACACTGTGCATTGTCCCCCACAGTGCAGGAACTTCGGCAACCCTGATTGTTCGGCCACTCCCACGGATGTGATGACAGCTACAGTGATCTGTCTCACAGCTCCGTGCGGCTCTGCGCCCGCCAATCGGGGAGATGAGAGGGGTCACACTGTCCACGGGTACATATCCTGAGGAGGGGGAGAGCCTGGGTGGGGGCAGCATGCTGAAGTTATATCATCTATTGACGGGGAACGACACAAGGCTCAGCCAGCCGATCAGTGCAAGACACTGCTGTGCGAGGGGGAGGAGCATAATCGATTAACACTGGCTACCGCATCGATGCCGAATCGGGAAGGGCATAATCGTGATGCATCGATGCGGTGATCATTTTCAACACCCCTACAGTGTATGAGCATTTTTTGGATTTTAAAATATGGGGCCTTTTCTGTATGAATTTATTTATTTATTAATTTCCAGAAATTGATTTATCTGGCTCATTAATTTTATCCTTACATGTGATTAACCTTGATCATTTACCATTTTTAACAAGTAAATTATCATTCAATAAAGTTTTACAACTTTGGTTTTGTCTTTTTATATATATATATATTTCATACATTTATTTATATAAGATGGTTTGCTCAGGGCAAATTCTGGAATGTGGTGTTGCCACGATACAGTGGTGACGTCTAATGTGCTGCAAATAAATTCCAATCCCACCCCTTCAACTTTGTTTTACTAATTGAATTGTCTTCACTAGGGATGAGCTTCGAGTTCGAGTCGAACTCATGTTCGACTCGAACATTGCCTGTTCGCCCGTTCGCCGAACAGCGAACAAATTGGGGTGTTCGCGGCAAATTCGAAAAATCTATGGGAGAAATCTAAAGTGCTAATTATAAAGGCTTATATGCAAGTTATTGTCCTAAAAAGTGTTTGGGGACCCGGGTCCTGCCCCAGGGGACATGTATCAATGCAAAAAGAAGTTTTAAAAACGGCCGTTTTTTCGGGAGCAGTGATTTTAATAATGCTTAAAATGAAAAAATAAAAGTGAAATATTCCTTTAAATTTCGTACCTGGGGGGTGTGTATGATATGCATGTAAAGTGGCGCATGTTTCCCGTGCTTAGAACTGTCCCTGCAAAAAGTGTCATTTTTGAAAGAAAAAAATGCATTTAAAACTGACTCGCGGCTATTAATGAATTGTCGGCTCCCGGCAATACATACAAAAGTCATTGATAAAAAAAAAAAAAAAAGCGTGGGGGTTCCCCAGAATTCAATTACCAGGCCCTTCAGGTCTGGAATGGATATTAAGGGGAACCCCGCCGCAAATAAAAAAAAATTGACGTGGGGTTCCCCCAAATATCCATTCCAGGCCCTTCAGATCTGGCATGGATTTTAAGGGGAACTCCACCCCAAATTTAAAAAAAAATGGCGTGGAGTCCCCCTAAAAATCCATACCAGACCCCTTATCCGAGCATGCAACCTGGCCGGCCGCAGGGGAAAAGGGGGGGACGAGAGAGCGGCCCCCCCTCCCTCCTGAACCGTACCAAGCCACATGCCCTCAACATGGGGAGGATGTCCCCATGTTGATGGGGACAAGGGCCTCATCCCCACAACCCTTGCCCGGTGGTTGTGGGGGTCTGCGGGCGGGGGGCTTATCGGAATCTGGAAGACCCCTTTAACAAAGAGGACCCCCAGATCCCGGCCCCCCCCTATGTGAATTGGTAAGGGGTACATTGTACCCCTACCATTTCACGAAGAAAGCGTAAAAAAATGTTTAAAAAAACACACAAACACCTTGAAAAAGTCCTTTATTTAAAAAAAAAAAAAAAAAAAACATTCCAGCGGTGAAATCCAGTGTCCCGCGGCGATCCCGATGTCCAGCGCTGTCCGTCATTGGTTGTGCCTGAGCGGACCTGATGGGGAACTCCCTCTCAGAATTTTAAATGTATAGACCCGCCCCTTCTAAAGTTCCCCATCAGGTCCGCTCAGCGGACCAGATGCGGAACATGAGAAGGGGCGGGTCTATACATGTATTACCAAAGTGAGAGCAGTTCCCCATCAGGTCCGCCTCCTCGGTATGTCAGACCCGCCTACGTCATTGGCTTGAGCGGGGAACTTCCTTCACTATGTAAATTTAAATTTACATAGTGAAGGAAGTTCCCCGCTCAAGCCAATGACGTAGGCGGGTCTGACATACCGAGGGGGCGGACCTGATGGGGAACTGCTCTCACTTTGGTAATACATGTATAGACCCGCCCCTTCTCATGTTCCGCATCTCGTCCACTGAGTGGACCTGATGGGGAACTTTAGAAGGGGCGGGTCTATACATTTAAAATACTGAGAGGGAGTTCCCCATCAGGTCCGCTCAGGCACAACCAATGAAGGACAGCGCTGGACATCGGGATCGCCGCGGGACACTGGATTTCACCGCTGGAATGTTTATTTATTTATTTTTTTAAATAAAGGACTTTTTCAAGGTGTTTGTGTGTTTTTTTAAACATTTTTTTTACGCTTTCTTCGTGAAATGGTAGGGGTACAATGTACCCGTTACCAATTCACATAGGGGGGGGGCGGGATCTGGGGGTCCCCTTTGTTAAAGGGGTCTTCCAGATTCCGATAAGCCCCCCGCCCGCAGACCCCCACAACCACCGGGCAAGGGTTGTGGGGATGAGGCCCTTGTCCCCATCAACATGGGGACATCCTCCCCATGTTGAGGGCATGTGGCTTGGTACGGTTCAGGAGGGAGGGGGGGCCGCTCTCTCGTCCCCCCCTTTTCCCCTGCGGCCGGCCAGGTTGCGTGCTCGGATAAGGGGTCTGGTATGGATTTTTAGGGGGACTCCACGCCATTTTTTTTTTAAACTTGGGGTGGAGTTCCCCTTAAAATCCATGCCAGATCTGAAGGGCCTGGTAATTGAATTCTGGGGAACCCCCACGCTTTTTTTTTTTTTTTTTCTCAATGACTTTTGTATGTATTGCCGGGAGCCGACAATTCATTAATAGCCGCGAGTCAGTTTTAAATGCATTTTTTTTCTTTCAAAAATGACATTTTTTGCAGGGACAGTTCTAAGCACGGGAAACATGCGCCACTTCACATGCATATCATACACACCCCCCAGGTACGAAATTTAAAGGAATATTTCACTTTTATTTTTTCATTTTAAGCATTATTAAAATCACTGCTCCCGAAAAAACGGCCGTTTTTAAAACTTCTTTTTGCATTGATACATGTCCCCTGGGGCAGGACCCAGGTCCCCAAACACTTTTTAGGACAATAACTTGCATATTAGCCTTTATAATTAACACTTTAGATTTCGAACGTTCGAGTCCATTGTATTTAATAGGGTTCTAAAGTTTACACAAACATTTTGTCTGTTCGCAGGTTCTGGTGCGAACCGAACAGGGGGGTGTTCGGCTCATCCCTGGTCTTCACTTTATTCCTCCACATGACTTGATAAAGAGGTAGAGGCCTCAAATGTTTTGTCATGGAGATACAGTTAATCTTTCCTTCACCCGGAAGTGTCCTGGTACTGTGGTAGATGACAGCATTTTTGGTTCTCAGCACCTTAACTTGGCTGTAGCGGCTCTTCCTCCTTCATCTCCTAGCATGCTCAGTCTATGTGTTCCCTTTCCTCACTTGATTGGGCACAAGTTGGGGTGCAGTGATTCGCCATTCAATCACGGCAGCCGGCAGCACCTGAGCTATTCTGGGAAGGAATTCTTTCTACTTTGTAAGTTGACTGCTCCAGCTCATGTTTTTACAATAAATAGGATATATGATTGGTATTTCTTAAGCTCATTTCCTATTTATCCTGGATGCTTGGCACATTGGGATCTATCAAATTATTAAAATTAGCCTTTATAGACTGGTTATACCACAGACTAGCCCTAATAGACTTTGGGGACTATTGACTACACAAGCCCATCCATTCAAACTTTGTCCCCCCAGTAACCCTTTGGGGTATGTGCCTTGTGAATTTTGCAATTTATTTTAAACCATTTTGGTTTTCAATTCATGATACTATATTAGATTTGATTACCATTACATGGTGTGACAGTATGTACAGAGAGTTTACTATGGAGTTCCATCATTCGACTGGGTGCACTTGCTTTTTGGTTTAAACCTTCTGGCCCCTTCCACCCACTGATCACAAACCAAACTACAATTATCACATGTGTAAACTTTTGCTCAGGTAATCCATTTGTAATTATTCATGTTAGACAGGTTGATCCACAATTGAACTGAGGCATCAGTAATGTTTACCTAATGACTTTGGATACCACCCCTGCTTTCCATGGTGGGACTAACAAGCTCACTGATAAAAGTAAAAGAGACTGTAAACAAAGCAACTTCATAAAGCAATGAATAAATGAATGGCTAAAGTTCCAATATGCTACAGTGAAGCTCAGAAGACACAGGGCAGTGATTATCAGGATGAGGGCCATCTTTAATATTGATTGGACCCTCGGCAAACATTTTCTTGGGCCCCCCCCATGCATTTTCACTGTCTGAGACATACAATAAATAGCAAGTAGACTTAAAATCAGTTTACTGTATCAGATCAGGCAGCAATTGCGTTTGGTTGCCAGTGGTTACAGCATATCATTACTGCTTACTGACTGGTTGCTAGAGGTTACAGCACACATTACGGCTCACTAATTCGTTGCTAGAGGTTACAGAGCATGATTTATGCTTGTTAATTGGTTGCTAGAGATTACTGTACGGTAATACTGCTCACTGATTGGTTGCTAGAAGTTACAGCACATCATCTCCTCACTGCAGGAGGGCATTATATACATGTAGCGGGTATTTAAAAACCAGGGGGAGTGCAAGGGTGGTAGTATGACCCAATGCAGTGATTGTTGGAGAATCTGGGACCCTTTTATGGTTCTTGGAGGACTCTGGTGGTGTGAGGTTCCCTGCGGCCTGCAGGTGGCGTTGTTGCCCTGGGCCGGAGTTGAACCCTCACCGCAAGACTTTTTGTCCTTTTCCGGCGCTGGTACGGCGGGGCGGGGAACCTGCTGTGACGCAAAGGGGGAGGAGATAAAAGGGGTTCAGAGTCGGAGGTCAGAGTCGCGCGCCCAGGCACCTTCAGCCTGGGTGCCGGCATTCCGGAGTTCCGGGCCCAGGTGCCCTTGACCTGGCCAGAGCGGGAGATGGAGTCCATCCCAGGCACCTTTAGCCTGGGGTGAGGTATTATTGAGAAGGCCTGGGCCCGGGAACCTTCGACTGGGTCCCGCAAGGGTGGAGGAATCCGTGGGGGCCCTAAAGCCTTGGGTGCCCGAGTCTGAGATGAGGAGGCCAGGAGCGTAACCCCTCCGAACAGTCTGGTGCAGCATTGCTGGTGACGGCGGGGCCTCTGGTAACTCTCTTGAACGGATGTCTTCCCTCTGACAGGGGCTGCGCTTAGCAAAGGTAATTCACTTTCTGTTCTACACAGTCGGTGGCAGCGACTGTACGCCATAAACGTTGGTGACACCACAATGGTTGGTTCTATCTAAGGATTGTGCCTCGACCTACTCCCCACCTATACTGAACTGTTCTTTGGTCACAACCTGTCTGTGCTAAATGACGATTTATTGCTGTTGGAGAAAAAATACGAGTTGGACCTTTTCAGTGGTGTGGAACTCCAGTTACTGGGAGCAGAGGAGGTCATTTACAGAAAAGACTTGGCTCTGGGTTATACACACGCCCCGATGGTAAAATAGGTTCTGGCCTTCACCTCTATCCAAAAGAGGACATGGGCCGTGGTGTATCTCATCCCTCCTCCCATACCCTCCCCTAGACGAGACAGCAAGCCGAGAAGAAGAAGGGGGTGAGAGGGGTGAGGTCGCTACATACATATGAATGCCGCCTTTATTTACATATCAATGTTGCCGGCCGCAACTGTTTACATATGAATGCCAGTTATTTACATGTAAACACAGGGTCTCCAGGTGAGTCATCTGTACACAACAATGGGGCAGAGGTGGGCAGCATTAGCACCATTTTCAGTTAACGTAAGAAACAGAAACACCTTGTTCACATATTGTGCATGACAAAGTAAAACACCACCAACTTCCATTTGTTCATTTTGACCACCACTTAAAACAACTCCATTCATACTCTCACATAGGCAATTCAAGTAGCAGTACTTACTGACTTGCCAATTCGTTCTGTAGTGACTCTAGGGCAATCTTTAAAAGATGGGGACAAGAACCCCCACCCCCCATTGTTCTGCTTCCAGTGCCAGTGTTTGGAACTTGTCCCACTAAAATGAAGACAAAGCATTGGCCAAAGTGTTAGTGATAATGGGCAGGTAACAACATAAACAAAAGTATTCAACTACAGAGTAACACTAAATTATGGAAAAGAAGAAGAAGAACCAGTGGTGAGGATGCTAGAATGTTGTTAATAGCCATTAGGGATGTTCTGAATGTGCCTGGGCTCTATTCATGGGACGGTCACCAAACTGATCAAAAAGTTCAGGAATTACGAATGTTAATGTGAAGCCCACTGAAGTCATTGGGAAACAAACTTTGCAATAAAACTTTCTCTCTTTTTTAAGGTTAATAGGTAAGGAACTGCACTCTTGTAATCCAAAGGAGAAGTACAGCCAAACTAGCAATTGTCAGGGTAGTACAGTAGGGGTACATAGTACCCCTTGCTACTCATTCACAAAAAAAGTAAAAAGTGAAAAAACACTGAAACCATAAGAAAGTCATATTCAAAAGTGGTGCTGCGCTCCCAAATGCTAATGTGTTAGTATTAGAGTTGAGCGGACACCTGGATGTTCGGGTTCAGCCGAACTTCGCAAAAAAGTTCGAGTTCGGAACCCGAACTTGACCCGAACTTGACCCCGAACCCGAACCCCGTTGAAGTCAATGGGGACCCGAACTTTTGAGGACTAAAATGGCTCTAAAAAAGTAATGGAAAGGGCTAGAGGACTGCAAATGGCAGCAAAATGTTGTTAAGAGCATGGCAAGTGCTCTGCAAACAAATGTGGATATGGAAATAACTTAAAATAACATAAAATACATACAAATAAAAAATAATAATCTTGACCTAGGAGGACGAGGTCCATATGGAGTAGGAGGTTGAGGTGGCAGTGGATGTGGCGGTGTAGGTGGAAGAGGCAGTGGAGGAGGACGAGGTAGCCAACACTGTTTTTTTTTTTTTTTTTTTTAATTAGGGTACACCCCAAAAGAGTGAGAAAGATCAAAAATACAACAATGGCTGGGTAAGGCCGGTATACATGTCTATTCTGCATAAGGTACGGACAAGTCCTGTGGGATCCATGCCTGGTTCATTTTAATGAACGTGAGCTTGTCCACATTGGCTCTGGACAGGCGGCTGCACTTGTCTGTGATAACGCCCCCTGCCGTGCTAAATACACGTTCAGATAATACACTGGCTGCAGGGCAGGCCAGCACCTCCAAGGCATAAAGGGCAAGCTCAGGCCATGTGCCCAATTTGGAGACCCAGAAGTTGAAGGGGGCAGACCCGTCATTTAGTACGTGTAGGCGTGTGCGTTTTTGCCCTAATTTTTTTTTTTTTTTTGAATAGCAGAATAAAACAACAGTATCTAAAGTTTGTATCTCACACGTACAGATATGCAGGAAACACTGCAAAATATTTTTTTTTTTGCCCTAAATGGGTGTTTTTAGAATAGCAGAATAGAGCAACAGTATCTAAAGGGTGTATCTCACACGTACAGATATGCAGAAAACGCACCAAAAAAATTTTTTTTGCCCTAATTTTTTTTTTTTTGAATAGCAGAATAAAACAACAGTATCTAAAGTGTGTATCTCACTAAATACAGATATGCAGGAAACGCAGTAAAATATATATTTTTTGCCCTAAATGGGTGTTTTTAGAATAGCAGAATAGACCAACAGTATCTAAAGGGTGTATCTCACAGTAACATATGCAGTGCTGGTGCACTGAGCTTGCATAAAATGCCCGCCAACGCCAACCTAACTAACAGACAGATAAAAGTTATCTTTTCTCTGGCACTGGGCTCAGGGCAGGGTAAAAAGATTGTGCACTGCACCCACACAACAAAATCAAGGTCGATTTCTGAGTAATTTGATTTCTGAATCAGGACTCCTATGTAATTCTCTCCCTCAAAGCAGCAGCAGCAACCTTTCCCTACACTATCTAAAGCAGAGTGCTGTGCTATGTTATGTGCCTCTAGCTTATATAGAGGCTGGGTCACATGCTGCACTGGCCAATCACAGCCATGCCATTAGTAGGCATGGCTGTGATGGCTTCTAAGGGCACACAAATTAAACAAATGTTGATTGGCTGCCCTGCAGCTTTTTAAAATGCGCCATTACATTGCCGAACACCGAACTCGAACCCGAACATACAGTAAATTGTTCGGGTTCGGGTCCTGGTACCAAAAACCCAAAAGTCCGGTACGAACCCGAACTTTACAGTTCGGGTTCACTCAACCCTAGTTAGTATCCCTTTATATCTGCTTGCATAGCAATTTTCAAAATCAGCATTTCATATCAAACTATATATAACATTAACAAAACAAAAAAAAAGAATGCATCAGTCCATAAAGTGTTATTTGGTATGAATTTGCTTGCATATGCTCAATCTTTCATAAAAAACAGGCTTATGTTCGCATATCCAAATGACTGCTTCCTTAATTTAGTGTTCACCCCTATGTGCTCCAATCATCCACATGCATTAGTGATAATCCCCTCATCCGACGATGTGCCCTCACCTGGGGAAAAAGACCAACCAATGGTCTATATGCACTTTTGTCCCTCTCTGAGGATCTGTTTTATGCTGTTTCACTCTTAATCTTGAGATTAGAATCCTCCTTCTCTTACACTTAGCTCCATACACCCAAATCATAAAGAGAGAAATCTGGACATAGTGCTTTATCTTAAAAAAAAAACCAGATTTATTAAACATTAAGTATTAGGTATAAAAACACTCCGATTTTCTTGGTGCTTAGAGTGCACCAAACTATAAAAAGCATTCAGTCCCCACAGTGCGGATACGAGACAATCAGACAGTATTATCACGGTATGCTCACAATACGTGCTTCAGCGTGACGACAGATTGGCCTCACCCCTATGCGTTATGCCACAGGGTCACGTGTCTTCCTCAGGGTGATATCCCGCAGTTGGCCTATTGTTTTCAATAATAGCTACATATGTTCAGGTGAGAGCATATTATGAATGGTGGTGAGACTCACTTGTGAATTTGTCTATGCAAGGGAAGACAGCATATTTACATTGTTTGGGTAAGGCACTATTGAAGTGATTCAGCCGACAAACATTTTTGCATTATTTATACTCAATAAAGTTGTTGTCATAGACAATAAGTTTTCTTTCTGGTTTGCAATTCAATGAGAGTGCACAATACTATATGTTTTATTTGCTGTAATTTGCAGCAATACTTGATAAGATCTTTATTGATCACATTTTTATTTAATTGTGTAGTGAATTTACTATCACATAGTAAGACACACTTAGGCCCCTTTCACACTGTCAGTTTTTCAGGTGGACCCGATCAGGACAATCCATTGCTCTCTATGGAGCAGCGAATGTCAATGGACATGTGTCTTTTGACACCCGCTGACTTTCGATCTGATCCTGTCTGCTAAAACAGACAGATGGGGATCCATTTCCCGTTCATCTGGCGGATCGGATGACAGACGGATGAAAACGGACAGGCGGTCCGTTTCCATCTGACTGCCCATAGAGGACAATGAGTTGTGTTTGCTCTGCATCAGAGGAGCAGATACGGACCTGTCATTCACTCGCACAGTGGTGAGATCCCCTGCTGAGCAGGCGGATTTGGTGGCGGACTCCGCCAGTGAGATAGGAGTCCTTAGGCACAGTGGTGTTACGCTACACTTTTTATTTGCTTTTGTGTCATATTTATGTGGGAAACAGATAACAGTGTGGACAGAAACAATTGATTGGAGGCCAGTTTTCACTATATGCTCTTCAGGTTTGCGCAGAGAATAATTGAACTATTAATGCTGCTGCATCAGTTAACAGTTCCAAATCACAACTACTAATGGGGCTATCAATTCACATTAAATGACACTGAAAGACTCCAAGAACATTTCCCAATTTACTAGGGTGCTTTCACACTGATGCAGGACTTTTGATGTGCTTTCAGAAACCAAAACCCCATGGCATAATGGAAGTCTATGGCAAAGTACAGCTAACCCAGACCAAAACTGCAGGTACACTGCGCTGCACTCAGGGTGCGGGAAAAATCTCACCGCACCTGTGTGAAAGCACCCTTAGTCTTCTCTGTTATCCCTAGTCAACAGAATGTAATTCCCCAAGGTCTTTACACCAGAGGTAACAGCCAACAGATGTCTGCAAAATACCCTACCCATGGACAAAATTTTACTTACCTAGAATGGACTTTAGCAGCCTTAGTTGGATCTTTTTCCACCGATGAGCAAACCTAACATAGTCCTTGAGTGCTTACAATTTGTTCAAGGGAAAATTACACTCCACAGACCTGGAGTTGATTACAATGCACAAAAAAAAAAAAAAAAACATAGCTGAGGGGACTAATACACACAAATAAATTAAAATAGTTTATGGGCATGTTTACACCGGGCACACTCTGCAACATACTTTCCTTTCCAGGAATAAGATAAAGGACTCAAACAATGAACAGGAAATAGAACGGCTTTTCAGCAAACAAATTTTGAAAATGTTAGCACCAAGCAAAACTTGAGTCAATATCAGTGTTTTATAAAAAAGAATTCCATTCATAACACTGGACCCAAGAATTGGATGCATCAAAAGAGGTGTACAACACCATACACACTGCCAGGTCAAATGCATATTCCAACAATTTTGTTCAAATTGTGACATTTAGTCTAATGGAAAGCCGGTCCTAATATAGAAGGATTAGGAGTGTTTAATCGGTAAGTAGTGGAGAATTTCAGAATTGGGAAAACAATATGATTCCTGTAGAGTTGGGAATGACTTAAAGCTTGATGCAATGGTTTGTGAAACCTGATCAATTTTGCAGCCACTAAAGCTCGAAAGGATGCTGGGGAAATTAGAGCCAGTAAAATACAGCATTTCTAAGAAATGGCTGCAGCAGATTATGAGGCGAGAAAAGTCTATATGGGTTATTAGGTCAATCCCATTCAGTGAGAGAATGTTTTATAATCAGATTTGAGATATGCCTCCAATCTGAGGAACTCAACCAAAGCAGACTTGCGACTGAGACGGGGACAAGAGAGGGTCACAATCAGCTGCCTCTATGCCCACCCAGAGGGGTGGTTTTATGTACTGAGTGATACTTTGCAAGTTGTGCCACTTGTGCTGCATAGTGATAATTAGCAAATTTAGGAAGACCCAGTCTGCTGTGTAATTTAAGGAACTCTATAGTACGCTTGGAAAGTTGAAGCTTCACAGGCCCCAGACATAAGTGGAAACACGGCGCTGTAGTATTTGTAGATAGTACACTGGAACTGGAATAGGCAAAACACAAAAAAAGGCAAAATATTTATGGGAGGAAAGACATCTTTACTGCATTAAGTCAGCCTAACCAAAAGAGTTGGCGAGAGGACCAATGAGTAATCAGAAAAGAAAGGCGATTGAATACGGGAGGATAATTAAATGTGTAGCACCCTCCCAAATATTTGGGGGCGCTATGTTTGAAATTTAAGGGTGGTCTGAACCAGTAGTTGGGCTCAGACATGTTGATTGTTCTAAATTTGCTTCTGCTCTGGGTGTGATGCTGCCTGGCAGTAATGTTCCCTGTTCGCCTGTAAGTGGCACTGTCACCACCGGCATAGGTTGAACTGCAGGGGGTATTACAACACCTTGGGTGTCCTTTCTCGGCAGCCGCGCAGTGGGCGTGGTCTACTCGCTGTGCATGCTGGGAGAGGGTACTTAAGGGGTAGACGCCATTAATTGTTGTTCGTTCAGGGGCCGTTCTGGGGGGTTCGTTCTTGGGGGTCGATCGGGCCTGTCCTGTGTGCGTGCCTCGTGGCCTGCATGGCAATGGGTGCGTGTGTGTTCTGGCCCCGGACACCTTCAGCCCGAGGCTACATCGCTACCTGTTAGGCCCAGCTCTACTGGCTTGGCCTACACTTCAGGAAAGGATCCCAGGCTACCCACCTGCGGGAAGCCCACGCTTGGGAAAGGAGACCAGGGGAGGATTTACCCCGGAGGAGACTAGCTACGGTACTGCTGTCTCGGGAGGAGGCCTGGAGCTCACCTAAGGAGGGAGCTATCATCATCATTACAAGCCCTCCGGCATAAAGGTTCTCTCACTATTGCTTGGCTGGGAGGTTCGGGACAGTTTAATAATCCTGTGGCAGAGGATTCCTGATCGTATCCCCACTTTCTAAAAGAAAGATTGATTTGTGCTTCATCCTGGCTGCTAGGACCACTTATTGGGACTATCCGGGTGAGCAATACCCACTCAGGCTTGAGTGGCGACGATTGCAACTTTAGTGCCGCGTACCTGAACCTTCCCCTGTTCTTCTCTCATATCTTACTTTCCTCTCAAGTTTCCCTCAGCAAAAGTAAATAAAGCTTGACTGTTTGGGTTTTACATTTGTGTGGACATTGGCCTTTCTAGAGACTTTCTTTCTATACTCTGACAACGGAAGCCTTGGAGGTAGTTCGCAGACCCAACAAAACCAGCCGGTCCCTTAAATGGGGGTAAGTGCTACAAATGCAAAGAGATTGTCAAGTCTATTGGTGAGTTGAATACCCAAGGGAAAGGATACATGAAATTGGTGCATAGATAAATCAGCATGACATTTTTGATAGTATAGTATTCCTACAGATCAATAAAGATACTATTAGCCTTGTTTATGTACCGTATGAATGAATCATATTTAGTTTAAAACATTAATAAAATATGATTGGATTGTTTCAATAGGGCCTGTGTTAGCAAGATATTGAAAACTACAGAAGGAAATAATAAGACTTCTCAAGTTAATAAACATCAAGCAAGGTAGATCGGGTCTGAAACATACAAATATATTAAACTTTATTATTCCCTGTGGATTGATACAATTTACAGCATGCTATGGCTCGTGCACCAAAGGTTATAACATCCAGGACAATTTATTGGTTTAATGTGAAAGATGGTCAGGTTAAATATTTCTTTCTTTAGACAAATTCCGACTAGGTAAATTAAATGTTGGGCTCATGTGACAAGTAAGGTTTTTTTTTTCTTTTTAATACTTTAATGATTAGTACCCAGCAGTTCTGAATAAATTATTGTCATTGCCTTGTGTATAGATCTATACATTATTGATGCAGTCATATATGGATCTATGGATCTTTGTGTAATGACACCGGAACAGATAATCCACGTTTGCTAGTAAACCAGACTGCATACAGCTTGTAAATGTTATGTGAAGATGTAAAATCTTAATGATCAGATAGGACATAATGATTAAGTCTGGAATGTAACTTTTTATACACAGCTCTTACGTGTCTATTCAGTACCAGCTGCAGGATGCTTTACCACTTAGTATAAAATTACATTATATTGTGCTGTATTTGTTCCATGCATGTTACTCAAAATAATGAGCAGAGAAACAACCATCTCAGTACAAATTCACTTTGATACAATATGTGCTTCAAAACATAATTGAAAGCAATACCTTTTTGATTTGGATAGACTGGTGGTGATGTGGGGGTAGTTTTTATTGTTTTCTGTGTCCCTGTTAGGTAGATTTTCTGTCTTTAATCATCCTAATCACCAATGTCCCCTGGAGTGAAAGTTAGGGGAAATCCAAAATTTTGAGTTGCCACCAGAATAGAGGGAAAATCTTTCATAAGGAACACCTGTTTCCAATACAACTTTCTAAGAAGGTAGTTTCCCCACATTGGAATGATAATCCTCCCTCCTAATGAGACAAAGATGCCAAAAAACAAAACAAAAAAACAACAGACAGCAGTTTGAACCCTCCACTCATCTATCTCCAAAAAAAAAAAAAAGACTTTGGTTAAAGATATACTTTAGCCCTGGTTCACAATGGTGCGATTTGACATGCGATTTGACGGCAATGGCACTGTCCTAATCGGTGCGACGCAGCATTTGCAGAGCTGCACCGATTTCAAAAAGTAGTTTCTGTACTACTCTTTTGAGATTTCGGCCCACGATTTACATTGACATCTGTGCAGAAACCTGCACAGATGTCTCTGTAATCGCAGCCAAAATCGGGACTGACAGGCGGGAGTGAAATCAGCTGAACTTTCACGGCTTCACTCCCGCAGCCCAGTGTGAACCTGGGCTTAAAGAACAAGTTCCCCCTTTTAGAAAAAATAATAAATGCACAATTCTTGCAGGTAAAAAATGTGCATTAATTTTTTTTCTTAGGAGCCTGCAGAGCACTGCACCCCCGATCAGAAGATCACAAGTGCAATGTCTAGATTCCTACAGCCTCTTAGAACATTTGTATGCTTGTACCTTGTGTACAGGCAGACAGTTACCTTTGGTTCACATCTATGCAGCTGCAGTTGATGTGGTTTACTGTATGGGGTTGCCACCTCATCCCTTTAAACCAGAACACATATGAATTACACAGGTTCTGTGGCTGATTAATGTGGTAATTAAACTCACTTGGTGCCTTATCTGCATTAAATTAGCCTCGGAACCTGTCTAATTCATATGCGTTCGGGTTTAAAGGGATGAGGTGGCAACTCTAATTTACTGATGAGTTTTGCAGGACATTTTACATGCGTGCAGCACAGTGCATTGGAAGCCCTGATTGGCTGAAACAATGAAGGATTTGCCCAGTCAGGGCACAGAACACTGTCAGAGCCATGATTGGAGAAAGTAATGACTATTCCCAATCATGGCTCATTGCTCATAGATCCACCCCCCTTTATAAAAGGACCCTTCCCACAGCAGTCATTTGGAGTGTGACATTGTAGTGGAGATAGAACAGGGCTCTGTTCATTGCTACCAGAGAGTTATGGCCCGTACACACGATCCGAATATCGTACGAAAACGATCGTCCGATAATCGGATCATTAGTTTAGAGCTTTCGAGAGCCGATCACGACAATTCATCCGATATTATTAGATCGGACAAGCACGTACATTTTCCTCGTACGACACCAGATCGTACGATTTTTGTTTAGTCAGTATAGTTGTCGTCCGAAAATACAATACATTACAACACATGACATCACTTCCGACTTATTTTTTGGTCGTACGAGAATTTTCGTGACTTTAGTAACCTATTCAATTTCTACTTGCGACTAGTAAACGAAAAAAGTCGGACGATCTGTCGTCCGATTTTCGGATCGTGTGTATGGGGCATTAGTGTACTATTGTCATTCTATTGTGAGTGTAGAGTGTCATTATAGTGTGAATATAGTGATAGTGTAGTGTGAGCATTCATTTTTACTTTAGTGTCAGTTTAGTGTTTCAGGGCATGTTTACTACAGTATATTGAACTGCGGTAATGCACTTTTACTGCAATATATTGAAGTGCCTTAGTGCACTTTTACCCCAGTATATTGAATTGCTTCAGTGCAGTTTTGCTGCAGTATATTGTAGTGTTTCAGTGGAGTGTGTCTGTGTAGTGAGTATTCAAGTTAAAGTGCATCAAACACTTTCCATTGAATAAAGTGCATCCAAGTTCACATTTCCCCTCCTCTATTAAATTTCAGTAATAAGCCTCCTAGGAGGCCAACCAGGAGAGGCAGACATTCTCATGACACTGCAAGGGAACCGACAGCGTCAGTGTCCACAGGTAAGGTGGACGTGGTCTGTTCTCAGGTAGGGCACCATTTCATCTGTTTATTAATGTTGCCCGTGCTATCCAGAAGCAGCATGCAGAGGAGGAGGTGGACTGGCTTACTAAACCATCCTCATCCTACTCATCCTCCATCACCCAAGTAGAGACCAGTACACAGTCCACCACATCCTTGCCCACAGCTACTATTGTCATAGCCCAAGCATCATGCATTGAGGAGCCAGCTGAGTGATTTGAACACAGTTTCAGCCACTTGCCTCCTTGACGATGCACAGGCATTACTTGATTCTGATGTTGGTTCTGAGGAAGGAAGGAACATGATCCTACAGAGAGGGAAGAACACTGGTAAACAACAAATTGGCAGTCATGTTCCCCCAGCCGCAGCGTATTGCCGAGTTTGCTTCAGTGATGATGAGGATGGAGGGGGTGATGATGTCACTGAGATGACTTGGGTGCCGGATAGAGCAGAGGAGGAAAGTGATGATGAGGCACAACCCCAACGAGGCAGCCATCAGGGAAGTGTAGAGAGCAGCCACCATAATTCCATCACATTAGGGAGCTGTTATCTCCCAGTCTAACATGCTAATTTTAAAGGCTTATATGCAAGTTATTGTCATAAAAAGTGTTTGGGGACCCGGGTCCTGCCCCAGGGGACATGTATCATGCAAAACATGCAAGACATGCAAAAAAAAGTTTTAAAAACGGCTGTTTTTTCGGGAGCAGTGATTTTAATAATGCTTAAAGTGAAACAATAAAAGTGAAATATTCCTTTAAATTTTGTACCGGGGGGGGGGGGGGTGTATAGTATGCCTGTAAAGCAGCACTTGTTTCCCGTGCTTAGAACTGTCCCTGCACAAAGTGTAATTTCTGAAGGAAAAAAAGTCATTTAAAAGCACTTGCGGCTATAATGAATTGTCGGCTCCCGGCAATACAGAGAAAAGTCATTGATAAAAAAAAAAATGCGTGGGGGTCCCCCCAAATTCAATTACCAGGCCCTTCAGGTCTGGTATGGATATTAAGGGGAACCCTGCATCAAATTTAAAAAAAAATGATGTGGGGTTCCCCCCAAATATCCATACTAGACCCTTCAGGTCTGGTATGGATTTTAAGGGGAACTCCACCCCAAATAAAAAAAAAAATGGCGTGGAGATCCCCCAAAAATCCTTACCAGACCCTTTATCCGAGCATGCAACCTGGCAAGCCACAGGAAAAGAGGGGGGGACGAGAGAGCGCCCCTCCCCTCCTGAACCGTACCAGGCCACATGCCCTCAACATGGGGAGGATGCTTTGGGGGTCTGTGACCCCTCAAAGCACCATGTCCCCATGTTGATGGGGACAAGGGCCTCATCCCCACAACCCTTTCCCGGTGGTTGTGGGGGACTCGGGCAGGGGCTTATCGGAATCTGGAAGACCCCTTTAACAAAGGGGACCCCCCCAGATCCCACCCCCCCATGTGAATTGGTAAGGGGTACATTGTACCCCTACCATTTCACAAATAAAGTGTAAAAAAAATGTAAAAAAAACACACAGACCCCGTTGGGAAAGTCCTTTATTAAAAATAAAAAAATAAAAAAACCATTCCAGCGATGTAATCCAGTGTCCCGCGGGGATCCGATGTCCAGCGCTGCAGTCTCCACTCCACACAAAATGTAATTGGCTGAGCGGACCTACACTGCAGAGGAAGTTCCCCATCAGGTCCGCTCAGCCAATGACATAGGCGGGGTCTGAGGTACCAGGGGGTGGGGGCGCCTGCGTATCTTAGACCTCGCCTACGTCATTGGCTGAGCGGACCTGATGGGGAACTTCCTCCACAGTGTAAAAAATTAATAGACCCGCCCCTTCTCACGTTCCCCATCAGGTCTGCTCAGCCAATGACGTAGGTGTAAGGCTGAGCGGACCTGTTGGGGAACGTGAAAAGGGGCGGGTCTTTTCATTTATTACACTGCGGAGGAACGGACCTGATGGGGAACTTCCTCTGCAGTGTAAAAAATTAATAGACCCGCCCCTTCTCACATTCCCCATCAGGTCCGCTCAGCCTTACACCTACGTCATTGGCTGAGTGGCCCTGATGGGGAACGTAAGAAGGGGCGGGTCTATTAATTTTTTACACTGCGGAGGAAGTTCCCCATCAGGTCCGCTCAGCCAATGACATAGGCGGGGTCTGAGATACGAGGGTGCCCCCGTGTACCTCAGACCCCGCCTACATCATTGGCTGAGCGGACCTGATGGGGAACTTCCTCCGCAATGTAGGTCCGCTCAGCCAATGAGGTTTTGTGTGGAGTGGAGACTGCAGCGCTGGACATCGGATCACCGCGGGACACTGGATTACATCGCTGGAATGGGTATTTTATTTTTTATTTTTTTATTTTTAATAAAGGACTTTCCCAACGGTGTCTGTGTGTTTAAAAAAAATGTACAATGTACCCCTTACCAATTCACATAGGGGGGGGCGGGATCTGGGGGTCCCCTTTGTTAAATGGGTCTTCCAGATTCCAATAAGCCCCCTGCCCGCAGACCCCCACAACCACTGGGCAAGGGTTGTGGGAATGAGGCCCTTGTTCTCATCAACATGATGACATGGTGCTTTGAAGGGTCACAGACCCCCAAAGCATCCTCCCCATGTTGAGGGCATGTGGCCTGGTACGGTTCAAGAGGGGGAGCGCTCTCTTGTCCCCCCCCTCGTTTCCTGTGGCCTGCCAGGTTGCGTGCTCGGATAAAGGGTCTGGTGTGGATTTTTGGGGGGAACTCCACGCCATTTTTTTTTTAATTTGACGCTGGGTTCCCCTTAATATCCAGCAAAAAAGTGCACTCCGAAGAGAGCGGTTCCTCAATGGGACTTTTTAGGGTGACTGTTGAAAACCTCTATATAGAGTAATGTAGTACAAAAGTATTGGTCATAAAGACTAATTTTTATTGGAAGTTTTTTACAAAAATATAAATATATAGCATAAGGGGCTACTACTGTATAAACACAACATATATCCAAGCAACCAGTGTGCATACACTAAGAAAGGGATAATCACAGCGCATGTTAAACAGATATCATAAATTGCACAAAGAAAGGAAAAGAATGTAGTACAGGACCCGACACTGTCTCGAAGATAGGACAGATACCCAACGTTTCAAGGCCTTTTAATTGTACAGCCTCTTCTTCAGGGGTAGGGTGCTGCACCTTTTAGTGTTAGATGATATCTGTATCCAAAAAATAATACAAAATCAAGAAATAGAACAAAATAACAGATGAATAACAACAAGTGAGCAGTGTGTGCTGTGAACAAAATATAGTGTCCCTGACTATGCTTGCTTGCTTGCTTGCATATCAGCAGTAATGTGGACCTTGTGGCTGACTGCCTTTCCCAATGATCCCACACCATTGCCTTCCACATGATGATACAGAGCTGGAATGGCCTTCCGCGTAAAGAAATAGCAACTGGGAACCTGCCATTGTGGTACAGAACATTCTGCAAAATCACGGAAGGGGGCAGAATCCACCAGACGGAAAGGAAGATGGAATTTAGACGCTGGGCATGTGGGTGCCAGTGACTGTACTATTCTTTACTGCAACAGCTAGGGCAGAGAAACTTGCCTGCTATAGTCTACAGCTGGGGGTGTGCTGCAAGGACCTGTGACACCATTCCTTATACCATCATCCCGGTCAGTGGAGGCTACTGAGAGGTCATGAGTAGGGATGAGCGGAACACCCCTGTTCGGTTCACACCAGAACCTGCAAACAGACCTAAAGTTGGTGCGAGTGTATTGTGGGGAGTGGTGTCCTCTCCCCATCCTATACTCACCGACAGTTCACAACTTTTTATACATATATATTAGTTTCTTAATGTTCCCCAATGCTTTTTGTGCCCTTTGTGTCTTTTGCTATTATATTTTCTCTTTATTTCCTTGTCTTTCCATATTTTATTTTAATAGATGCCGGATGGCGAGAGAGGTCAGGTATTCATTGGCTCTACATGTACACATATCCCTCATTTATTGGATATACAATTCTCCAAATGGGTGCCTTTGCAGGCATCATTACTGCATCTGCACCACATATACTTTCTCCCCTTTTAATATATGCCCCTGGCGTAGTGAATGCTTAAATGATTCTGCTTAGGAAGCTCTGCAGTCTGACTTGATGTATCATATTGATCCATGTCCCCTGAGGATTGAACTGTGGTGTACTGGGCCAGTGGGTTCACACTCCTCACCAAGGGCCCCCCCCTCCCGCTGTTTGGTTTGAACCCACTCGGCGCAGGTAGGACCGATATGTGCGGCGCACATTCCCGGTCCGTTTTGAGGCTTGGAGGAGAAGGAATGGTTTCCATGACTACCCTCCATGGCCAATCCTGCGTCGCGAGCCTCTGACGCGTGACGTCATCCCCCTGAGGCAGCGCCGCAGTCAGCGGCGCCTGTGCGAGAGGACGCTCTCACCAGTGAGAGTCTCGGTCGCCATAACAACCCCCCGCCCTCGGGGGGGGGTGGCATGGCGCGTCACTGAGCTCGGGGGGCGTAATTCCAGCCCTCCCCCTTATCTCCCTGTCCTCCTACAGCTGTCTCCAAGTAACCACTCAGTGAGCATTTATAAGCTGACGCCCATATTGGCTCAGTCTGCTCACACTGAAGCCGCACCTATACCAGTCAGCTGGATCTAGATCAGGTAAAGAATCCTCCATGCACATTTAGGTACCCCTCTGGGAGTCCGTACAGCATTATTTATGTTAGGGATTTGTTTGCTCTCCCCTAGACACTACCAGATAACATGGGACTTCGCAGGTACCTGGCAACTAGAACCTAGCTACTGGTGGCAATATATCTATATCTGCCACATCCTCTAGACCAGGTAAATAGTCATTAGTATATTTTAACTGTCCACCTATCTGTAATAGTGCTAGACCACAGACACTTACTTAATGACTTTCTCTCCCAGCTACCTGCCAGATCTTTGGACGGGCACTACGCCCACCCTGTTTTTTTCCCCCCACGTCTCCTGGTGCGGCCTATCCTAGGCAATACTATCATTCCGGGTAGGTCATGTGTTAGTTACCTGGTGTGCTGTGAGATTTTCTTGAATCCCCTTGACATTTAACAAGCCTTATTTTCATCCATACTTTAGGTCAGCCCTATATATATTTTTTAGGGCATAGTTTATGACCCTTAGGTGCGGCTTACGTGAAGCAGTACTACCTTTCCAGGTAGGTTGCTTCCAGGACACATGTCATCAGAGAGCCCTATACCTTCTCTCTATATATTTTAACATTCACTATCTATTGATATTTAGGCACTTCCTGAACATTGGGAGGTCTCCCCACTGCACGGATAGCAGCTCCTCTGCACCTGTGGTGTGGGGGCAGTGTTGGACACTTTCTACGCCCTCTGTGGACCAAGCCGTCCATCAGGACACTACACCATCTGGGTTGAGGGCCCATCCTTGTCACCTGCTGGTCCAGTTCTCTGTGGAATAACACCATCAATCCTTAAGTCAGAACCATTGTGTCTTTTTATCACTTGCCACTACAAAGTAACCTGCATACATGCAACATACAGGGTCAGTATCTAAATAACCTTTCTGATAACATATTATGTACTCATATACATAATCTGGAGTTCAGTACATGTCCCCATAATCAATGGCCCCATTCTACCATCACTGTTCTCCGTGCTCTTTTGCTCACTTGTTGTTATTCATCTGTTATTTTGTTCTATTTCTTGATTTTGTATTATTTTTTGGATACAGATATCTAACACTAAAAGGTGCAGCACCCTACCCCTGAAGAAGAGGCTGTACAATTAAAAGGTCTTGAAACGTTGGGTATCTGTCTTATCTTCGAGACAGTGTCGGGTCCTGTACTACATTATTTTCCTTTCTTTGTGCAATTTATGATATCTGTTTAACATGCACTGTGATTATCCCTTTCTTAGTGTATGCACACTGGTTGCTTGGATATATGTTGTGTTTATACAGTAGTAGCCCCTTATGCTATATATTTATATTTTTGTAAAAAACTTCCAATAAAAATTAGTCTTTATGACCAATACTTTTGTACTACATTACTCTATATAGAGGTTTTCAACAGTCACCCTAAAAAGTCCCATTGAGGAACCGCTCTCTTCGGAGTGCACTTTTTTGCTGTATGTATCTAGGGATGCGGGTAGACTGACCTCTCATATCCATACATCTGAGACACCGCTCGTTGCCCCTTAATATCCATACCAGACCTGAAGGGCCTGATAATTGAATTTAGGGGGACCCCCACGCATTTTTTTTATTTTTTATCAATGACTTTTCTCTATATTGCCGGGAGCTGACAATTCATTATAGCCGCGAGTGCTTTTAAATTACTTTTTTTCCTTCAGAAAATACATTTTGTGCAGGGACAGTTCTAAGCACGGGAAACAAGCTCTGCTTTACAGGCATACTTTACACCCCCCCCCCCCCCAGGTATGAAATTTAAAGGAATATTTCACTTTTATTGTTTCACTTTAAGCATTATTAAAGTCACTGCTCCCGAAAAAACTTCAGTTTTTTTTTGTTGCATTGATACATGTCCCATGGGGCAGGACCCGGGCCCCCAAACACTTTGTGGACAATAACTTGCATGTTAGCCTTGATAATTAGTAGACTTGTGCACAACGGAAAAATTCGTTCCATTTCGGTTCGTTTCTTTCCGGTCCTGTTGATTCGTAATCATTCGTAATTTTGCTAGACGGGATTTTTCGTGTTCGGACTCATTCGTATTTTTGCAAGCGACATTTTTCGTTGAATTTTTTGTTGCTTTATAATTCGTACTTTCGGTAGAGTACGTTGTTTTTCGTTGATTCTGGACACAACTCCTACTTTCGTAACTTTTTTTGGGTTCGTTGATTCGTAATTTTCCGTGTCTCTCTCACAACGACGCTGCCTATTATGCCTAATGTGCTTCGAATGGATTTGTACTTTTCTAAATACATAGCGGTTATTTGTAACGATTCGAAATCTCGTATTTTACTTTCATTTTTTACATGCGGTTATAGGCTCCGCCCCTGTACACCATTTTGAGAGGGTTCAGCACGGTGAGGGAGAAGCAGAGAGCAGAGCAGAGTGAGTGTTATTGTGCTTCGAATGGATTCGAAATCTCGTATTTTACTTTCGTTTTTTCATGCGGCTATAGCCTCCGCCCCCTGTACACCATTTTGAGAGGGAGTTCAGCATGGTGAGGGAGAAGCAGAGAGCAGAGTGAGTGTTATTGTGCTTCGAATGGATTCGTACATTCGTAACTTTTTTCATAACGAATTTTGCCGAAGACCTTCGGGCATTCGCTATTTTGCGGTATAATTTATTTCGGATTCGGTTTTATTCGTAATTGCTCTGTTCGGAAATTCGAATGCTTCCGAATGTCCGAAAGTTGCTAAATTCGGACGAATTTCGATTCGTTACGAAACGAATTGCACAAGCCTAATAATTAGTACTTTTGATTTTGAATGTTCGAGTCCATTGTATTTAATAGGGTTCTAAAGTTCGCACCAACTTTAGGTCTGTTCGCAGGTTCTGGTGTGAATCGAACAGGGGAGTGTTCCGGTCATCCCTATTCATGACCTCTCAGTAGCCTCCACTGACCGGGATGATGGTATAAGGAATGGTGTCACAGGTCCTTGCAGCACACCCCCAGCTGTAGACTATAGCAGGCAAGTTTCTCTGCCCTAGCTGTTGCAGTAAAGAATAGTACAGTCACTGGCACCCACATGCCCAGCGTCTAAATTCCATCTTCCTTTCCGTCTGGTGGATTCTGCCCCCTTCCGTGATTTTGCAGAATGTTCTGTACCACAATGGCAGGTTCCCAGTTGCTATTTCTTTACGCGGAAGGCCGTTCCAGCTCTGTATCATCATGTGGAAGGCAATGGTGTGGGATCATTGGGAAAGGCAGTCAGCCACAAGGTCCACATTACTGCTGATATGCAAGCAAGCAAGCATAGTCAGGGACACTATATTTTGTTCACAGCACACACTGCTTGCAACTCTGAAGGATGCAGGACAGGGCTCAGTGCTGCAGCTTGTTTTGCTGCCATATCTCCATACAGCTGGTAGGGATGATGCGAGATTTATCAGCTCCACTCTCTCCTCCTCCTCCTCCATGCCTTCCTCTGGTGAATTGTCCTATTAATCACCGGTACCCCCTAAGTGTTCAAGGGACTATTCAATGAGTCACGCTAAAAGATTCCATGCAGTGCTTCAGCTGGTCTTTTTACAAAACAGGAGAAGCACCGGAGCAGAGATTCTTTAAGATCTGCAGGGGCAAGGCCCAGAGGTGGTTCATGCCACGCCAGCTGAAGCCAGGAATGGTGGGGTATCAATAGTGGCACTAACCTCCTTAGACAGGGAAAGTTGACACATGTGCCATGCGTGACACATGTCCTCAATTTGGTGGTGCAGCATTTCTTAAACAGGTACTCAGGGTTGGAAGATTTTCTAAAGCAGGCCAGAAGAGTCTGTAGACATACACAGCCAGTGCTTAGTTGGCTTAAATTTAGCAGGAATTCCACCTGCCCGTAAACAGTTTGATTTGTGACATGCCTACCAGGTGGAACTCAACTTTGGCATTGCTGCAGCGGCTGCACATGCAGCAGAGGGCCATAAATGAGCAGCTGTGTGAGTATGGCACAACGACAGGCTCAGGCCGGCTCTGCTTTTTTTCCCCCCATGCCAATGGCTGCTGATAAAGGATGCATGCACTGTACTGTCACCATTTGAGGAGGCAACAAGGGTGGTGAGCCATGACAATGCATGCATCAGTGACACAATCCCTGTTGTGTTCCTGACGGAGCAGACTCTGCATGGCATTATGGACAGGGCACTCATGGCAGAGCAGTGGGAGGAAAAGCAGGACTTCCTTTCCTCTCAAGGCTCGCTTTAAGCAGACACCATTCTTGCGATGCTACAGAACACACAAGAGGGGGAGGAGGAGGAGGAGGATGATGGCAGTTTTGTAGGCATTGAAGTAGAGGAAGACATACGTCAAACCTTAAGAGATGATTTTCCATCCCCAGAACCCTTGAGAGTAGTATGTGGCTGGAAGAAGGCAGTTCCAGATACTGTAATCCTCAGTGACTCAGAGGAGTCTGCTTCTCATGCCTCCGCAAATTTGCGGTGCATTGGCTCCCTCATTCTTCAAAGCTTGAGAAAGGACTTGAGAATAGGGCGGAAAACAGACATGGAGAGCTTTCCAGTTGATGATCCACTGGGTTACTGGGTCATGAGAATAGACCACTGGCCAGAACTTGCCCAGTATGCAATTCAGCTGCTGGCCTGCCCTGCATTCAGTGTTCTTTCTGAACATTCAGTGCTGCCGGAGGTTTTGTGACAGATAAAAGAGCGTGTCCACAGACTCCATTGACCGGCTGACATTTATCAAAATGAATCATTCCTGGATTAGATATCAAGCCCCTGATGCCGATGTTGCCGATTAAGTGCTTTTGGGATGTGGAATCTGTGCAAGACTGTCTAGGCTGCCTAGTTTTTAGGTGTTGATTTTATCATGAAGAAACATTTTTTGTTTCGGTTCCATGGGCACAATTAACAACCAAGGACCAATTTTTCTGCACCTGTTGCATATAATTAAAATTTTTGACAGCAAGGCCAATTCTCGCTTTCATCACGAGTATCTCTATAGGGTTATGGTGTGAAGGCACCACCAACACCCAAAGCCCAATTTTTCCACACTTGTTTGACCGGGGCATATCATTAAAATTTTTGACAGCAAGGCCAATTCTCGCTTTCATCACGAGTATCTCTATAGGGTTACGGTGTGAAGGGACCAACAACACCCAAAGACCAATTTTTCCACACCTGTTACTTCTATCCAAAGTCTGCGAAAAAGACATCAGAATTTATCAAAAAAAACTCTCATCTTGTTCCGAGTGCACTAAATTGTGGCCTCATCATACAGACTGGCTCCCGGAACTGTTGTTTATAGATTAAAAAAAGCTTGCAGGGAATTTTAATTTTTGTTGCCTTTAAAAAAGTAATTTTTGCTGCAGAAGGTTCTATACTCAGTCCAGATGTGCCACTTTACAGGCAGACTAAGGGGACCCCCCAGGCACTAAATATAAATTAATTTCAAATTTTTAATATTTCACTTTAAGCATTAGTAAGTCACTACTTATTTAAAAATGATGTTTTTTACATTTTATTTTTTCATTGACACATGTCCCCCAGGGCAGTACCCAGAGCCCCATACCCTTTGTATGCCCAATAACTTGCATCTAAGCCCTCAAAATGGGCACTTTTGATTTTTCCAGTTCGGGTCCCATAGATTTCAATGGGGTTTGTGATTCGGCCCGAATATTTGCGATGATCGAGAATTCTGGTACGAACCAAACAGGGGGTCATTCGGCCCATCTCTACTGAGCAGCAAGCTGCAGCAACAGAACACGTTCTTCAGGGATGGTATTCCACCAGTTGAACATCTAATAATTACTTTGAGGTAAGTGTTTTTTTTTTAATATGTCTGCAGCACCCTCTATCATAGGTAGGTGCTAGAATAGGATTTTTCTAGGTTAAACTGTCAGCACAGGTACATTTAGGCAAGCCTATGCTTTAGGCTAGGCCTGCTTGTTTCGATCTGGGGCTGGGAGTGGTTAGTGTAGCAGTGGATGTGGCCACCTGTGCTCTAGTTCTGAGACGCCTTCCCTGTCTCTAGGGAGAATGTTCTAGAGAAGGAGGCAGGGCCTGGGACTGGAGTGGCAGGCAGCTCATGTGGGAGCCCTGACCAATCCCCACTTGGTATTGACAGGGGTCGGACCTCCTATATAAGCTGAGGTAACATACCACTGGGGAGCAGTTGTCGGCCGGGAGAAGTGGAGGATGAAGTACTAGACAGTGACAGGGGCCCTACCCCCATCTGGGGGGGGGGGTGTGAGGCCCGGCAGAGGAGCCTGGGAGAGCTGTGAGGGAACTTTACCTTTACACGGTCATTGGTGAAGTCCTCATCTGTTACATGGTCAATAGATGAGGAATCCTGGATCAGAGTGGCTGGAGGCTGTCGCAACGTATGTCCATATAAATTCCTCCATCATGGACTCGGGGCAGGAAAAGGTCGGTGAGTGTACCACAGTGGAGTGCTGGGTGCAGAGGCATGCCAGGGAGTCTGTGAGGGAACTTCATCCATACACGGTCATGGAAGAAGTCCTCATCATTACACGGTCATTGATGAGGAGTCCTGGATCAGAGGAGAGACTGTGGGGAAGCGTGTCAAATTGATGTCGCCTGAGGGCACAAGATTTGCAGGTCGGACTATCTGGGATCAGTAGTCCATCACCAAGTACAAGCTGTTAAACTACTAAGCCACCCGGGGAGGGGTACTACAGGCCTCGGGCCTAGTAACTACGCAGTCAAGTACCACCAAGTACAATCATTTACACCCAGCAATTGGAGATTATCCAGAGTGGTCCCTTTCTGTCATAATGAAGATGATGGGACAGAATCTAATAGTTTTACAGTGCAAGTTATGTGCAGGAGGAGAGAAGTCTGCAGGAGCAACAGTCTGCAGGAGCTAGTGCAGAGGAGCAATAGTCTGCATGGTGATATGCAGGGGAAAATACTTTAAAATGTTAGAAGTACATCAGTTCTTCAAGGCTAATTCAAATAACCAATGTTCACCAAATATGATGGCAAAGCAACATGTTATATGGGCATCCCATATCTTCCTTACCCCATCCAAGTTATATCCCCCAACAAACAAAAACAAAACAACGCAAATGACTGTTCATTGTCTCTGAGGTGATAGATGAAGGTCTGGTAGCAGGGTGATATGGTGGATGTTAGTTACCAGTAGCAACCAACCGCTACATGTCAATTCATTTTTTTATAGCTCTAAAGTATGTTTGTCCCACAACTAGGGATGAGCCGAACATGCAAAAAGTTTGTTCGAACATGCAAACACCGTTAAAGTCTATGGGACACGAACGTGAAAAATCAAAAGTGCTAATTTTAAAGGCTAATATGCAAGTTATTGCCATAAAAAGTGTTTGGGGACCCGGGTCCTGCCCCAGGGGACATGTATCAATGCAAAAAAAAGTTTTAAAAACTGCCGTTTTTTCGGGAGCAGTGATTTTAATAATGCTTAAAGTGAAACAATAAAAATTAAATATTCCTTTAAATTTCGTGCCTGGGGGATGTCTATAGTATTCCTGTAAAGTGGTACATTTTTCCCGTATTTAGAACAGTCCAACAGCAAAATTTAATTTCTAAAGGAAAGTCATTTAAAACTGATCGCGGCTGTGATGAATTGTCGGGTCTCAGCAATACAGATAAAACTCATTGAAAAAAACGGCATGGGTTCCCCCCCAGTCCATTACCAGGCCCTTTGGGTCTGGTATGAATATTAATGGGAAACCCGCACCCAAATAAAAAAAAAAGCGTGGGGATCCCCCAGGCCCTATATACTCTGAACAGCAGTATATATACTATACGGCCTGCCCTATATACTCTGCAGTAAATTGGGCCTTAGGTGTTGGTGGTACCAGAACACTGTAACCCCTCACATATACTCTTGTTGAGAGCCGGAACGGGCCCTGCTGTGAAATTTTAGATCAAAAATTGTAATTACATGGCTCTGTTAAACAGGGGCCAAAAAATTGGGCCTTTGGTGGTGGTGGTGCCACAACACTGTAACCCCTTACAGATACACTTGTTGAGCACAGGAACAGGCCCTGCTGTGAAATATTAGATCAAAAATTTTAATTACATGCCCCTGTTAAACAGGGGCAGAGAAATTGGGCCTTTGGTGGTGGTGGTGCCACAACACTGTAACCCCTTACAGATACACTTGTTGAGCGCAGGAACGGGCCCTGCTGTGAAATATTAGATCAATAATTGTAATTACATGCCCCTGTTAAACAGGGGCAGAGAAATTGGGCCTTTGGTGGTGGTGGTGGTGGTGCCACAACGCTATAACCCCTCACAGATACTCTTGTTGAGCGCAGGAACAGGCCCTGCTGTGAAATATTAGATCAAACATTTTAATTACATGCCCCTGTTAAACAAGGGCAGAAAAATTGGGCCTTAGGCAGTGGTGGTGGTGCCCTAAACCAAAAGTACTCTTAGAAGCTAGCATCATCAAGATTGAGGAGGAATAGGATAGTCACTCAGCATAATAGGATAGCCACTCAGCATAGGCAGTCTTCAAGGGATCCCACATCCATATAAAATTCAATCGGTTACAGCAGCATCAGGTGCTCGGTAGCTGCTGATCCAAGACGGATTCCTTTTTATGAATGTGAGCCTATCAATGGAATCCGTGGACAGGCGCACTCTGTGATTGGTTACAAACCCTCCAGCAGCACTGAATGTGTGTTCAGAAAGAACGCTGGATGCAGGACAGGCCAGTAGCTCAATTTCATATTGAGCAAGCTCTGGCCAGTGGTCCATCCTCAAGACCCAGTAACCCAGTGGATGCTCTGTTGGAAAGGTCTCTAAGTCTGATTTTGCCCATACATATTCCTGCACCATGTAATGCAGACGCCAGCGATGGTTGCTTGAACTGATCAGACCTTGGCGCTGAGGACTGAAGAATTGTCGTTGTCGTTGTCCAGTACCAGGAAATTGTAACCTCCCAGGGTCTGGAAATGCATTGCGCAAACTTTTCTTCAAGGCCTCCTGAAGATGTTTCATCCTTTGCTCCCTCTGCGAAGGCAGGATGAGTTCTGCAACCTTACCCTTGTAACGTGGATCAAGAAGGGTTGCCAGCCAGTAATGATCCCTCTCCTTGATACCACAAATTCTAGGGTCCTTTCACAGGCTTTGCAGAGGCATTCGTTTCTGAGTCCTCTGGGTCACTAAGAATCACATGATCCGCAACTACCTCCTCCCAGTAACGTACAATTCCTTGGGTTTCTGGGGACTGAAAATGATCCCTTGAAGACTGCTGCTGAATGTTATCCTCCACGTCCATACTGACACAATCCTCCTCCTCCTCCTCCTCTTCTTCCTGTGTGTTTGGCGAGCCTACAGGAATACTATCTGGTTAAAGAGGGCCTTGAGAGGTAAGGAAGTCCTCCTCTTCCTTCCTTCCGCTATTCTGCCTCAAGTGCCCTGGCCATTATTCCACGAAGCGTGTGCTCCAACAGGAAGACAAGAGGGACAGGATCACTGATGCATGCTTAGTCACTGCTCACCATCCTCGTGGCCTCCTCAAATGGTGACAGGACAGTGCATGCATCCTTGATCAGTAGCCACTGGCGTGGCGAAAAAAAGCCAAGCTCCCCTGACCCTGTCCTGGTGCCTTATACACACAGGTACTCATTGATGGCCCTCTGCTGCGTGTGTAGCCGCTGCAGCATTGCCAACATTGAGTTCCACCTGGTGGGCATGTCACAAATGAGACGATTGGTGGGCAGGTTGCATTCCCTTTGAATGTCAGCCAGCCGAGCACTGGCATTAAATGACCGGCGGAAATGACCACAGACTTTCCCGGCCTGCCTCAGGAGATCCTGTAAGCCTGGGTCCCTGCTTAAGAACCACCAAATTCAGGATGTGAGCAAAACAGGGAACATGGGTCTAATGTCCCTGTTGGAGGGCGGAGAGGAGGTTGGTGCCATTGTCGCATACAACCATTCCTGGCTGAAGCTGGCATGATGTCAACCACCTCTGAGCCTGTCCCTGCAGAGCTGACAGAATCTCTGCCCCAGTGTGGCTCCTGTCTCCTAAGCAGACCAACTCAAGCACCGCATGGCATCTTTTTGCCTGAGTGCTTGCGTAGCCCCTTGAATGCCTACGGAGAGGAAGAGGCCATAGAGGAAGAAGATGAGGAGGGGGTGGAGGAGAGAGCTGTTGCAGAATCACCACTAGCATTTTAATGGGGCAGGGTGGCGGAACAAGCGCCAACAATACTGAACCCTGTCCTGCATCCTTCCCAGCTGCCAGCAGAGTTTCCCAGTGCACCGTAAAAGAAAGGTAACGTCCCTGTCCATGCCTGCTGGACCATGAGTCAGTGGTAATATGCACCTTACCGCTGACTGCCCTGTCCAACGAGGCCAAGACATTGCCTTCCACATGCCGGTAGAAAGCCATAATGGCCTTCCGTGAAAAGAAATGGCATGTGGGAACCTGCCACTGAGGTACCGCACACTCCAAAAATTCACCAAAGGGGGCAGAGTCTACCAGCTGAAAAGGCAGCAGTTGCAGTGCTACAAATTTGGCCAAGCTAGCATTCAGACGCTGAGCATGTGGATGGCTGGGACCAAATTTCTTTCTACGGTTTAGCAACTGGGGAAGGGAAATTTGCCTGCTAAAATCAGATGGTGGTGTACTGCTAGCAGATTGGCCGTAAGTACTTGGGACACCTATTGCTATACCTTCATTCCTCTCAGTGCAGGTTTCTGAGAGAACTGGAGGTATAGTGGGGTTGGAGATCCCAGATGAGGAGCAAGGAGAAGTTTGCCTCGTTCTTTGATGTGGGTCTTTCAAGTGCTGTTTCCAACGGACTGCATAGGAGGTCGTCATATGTCTGGTCAAGCATGTGGTGCCCAAGAGGCTGCTGTTTTGGCCACCGTTGATCCGCTTCAGACATAGGTTGCAAACAGCAACGGTGCGATCTGCTGCACACATGTCAAAAAAGGCCCACACCAAAGAACTTTTCAAAATCAGTGGGGAGTTAGCAGCGCCCTGCACCTGTTTAGCTCTGCGGTGTGATGCAATAAGGTGGCTGCCCTTAAGCTGCCCCCTGGAGGGCATCCTGCCTCGTTGGAGATGTGCCTCTTCCTCCTCCCCCTCCTCTTTTCTATCAGGCACCCAAGTAGACCTCAGTGACCTTATCATCCCCTCCCTGCTCGTCACTGGAGCAAACTTGGCAGTATGCTGCAGCTGGGGAAACATGACTGCCAGTTTGTCCTTCTTGGGCACCCCCTCTCTCTATGCTCACGTTACTCCCTTCCTCAACCTGGGTATCAATATCGGAGCTTTCAAATCGCTGCACATCCTCCAGCAGCATGTACCCAACACTTTGGTCGAATAATTCGGAGGACTCCTCCGTGCATGATGGTGGGGACAATGTGACTGTGGACAATGAGCCGGTGGAATAAGCCGCTTTGGCAGCTGCATTGGAAGGCAAACTACTCTGAGCCTGGGTGAGAGAGGATGAGGAGGATGAGGACGGCTTTGTTATCCACTTCACCAACTCTTCTGCATGTTGTGGCTCAATAACACGGCCAGCAGCAGAAAAATAGGACAAGTGTGCCCCACGGCCACGTGCAGAGGATGCACCATGTCCACGACCAGCACTGTTGACTGTAGACACAAAGCCTGCTTGCCCTCTTTTAGTGGCCTGTGAGTGTCTGCCTCTCCTTGGTGGCCTTCCGGACATGATGTAAATTTTGTTTTAGCAACACCACACTACACTGTATTAGATACTGTGTACACCACCAGAAAAGTAGTAGCAAGTGCACTACGGCTGCACTGTATTGTGTACTGTGTACACCACTATAAAAGTAGTAGCGACTGCACTATGGGTGCACTGTATTGTGTACTGTGTACACCACCAGACAAGTAGTAGAAACTTGTAATGACACCCTAAGTATGAAAGGGGTTAAAGACGTTTAGGATATTCCATTCCCGAACACAAGGCAGCTACCAGACACTCCAGTCAGGCGAAAAAGACCCATAAGAATAATTCTCCCTCAATAACGAGACAAAGCTCTGTCTTGAGGTTTCAAGCAGGACTGACAATCTTTATTCAAAAAAAACACAAGTTTTATACACAGTTAAAAAAGGAGGTGCATCATATTACTCTAGAAATACACCAGTGACCAGACCGAATTAACATTCTAATTACCTAATCCCTTCAAGCAGCCTGGCTGTCTCAGAGTTTCCTAGCCTGGCTGTCTCCTAAACTCCAATACACATTATCACAGTACTCCTTCATACAATACAGGGTCAATTAGCCCAATCCACAAAGAGAAGTTTCTTAGAAGTTAGCTTGGATTCATTAACATCACAACAGGCAGACAGGTGGTTGGAGGTGATGACATTAACATCTTTCAACTAACATGTTGAGTTCAGAATCAAACAACCAGTAAATAGTCTTTTACATATGTCCTGGGGAATATTGTGGATAAATATTACTGTCCTATTTTAAGTAGTCCAAGATATAATTTCTCAGTCGCCCTATGCCCCTAATAGACATAGGGTGATTTAGACATAAGAGGTGCATGGGGAGCTGAAGCAAGGGTATCTCATGCTTTCTAAGAGATTCTGGGTTCCACGGGCCCTCCCATTACACAACTGCACTACTGGTGCACTGTATTGTGTACTGTGTACACCACCAGAGAAGTAGTAGCAACTGCACTATGGGTGCACTGTATTGTGTACACCACCAGAAGTGTAGTAGCAAGTGCCCTACAGCTGCACTGTATTGTGTACTGTGTACACCACTAGAAATGTAGTAGCAACTGCACTACTGGTGCACTGTATTGTGTCCAAACACACAAAAAAAACAATCAGCGCTGACCCCACAAACAACTCTTCAATGTTAACAGTCTATATAAAAAGTTCTCTTACTCTAGGTGCTGCAGCTCTCTCAAAGATCCACTGGGTGGCAGACTTAATCTGAAACATACAAAGAAAGAGAACGCACGGTTGTTCTAGTATAGTACCGTTTTAATGATTAAAATGCAAAATCAAAAAGTAGAGGATTGCACTCAGAAACATGGGACTTGGATCGCATGTACAGCAAGATGTATGCCTCCTTTCCTGGCCTGTATGACTGGGTTGGCACCCAAAAACTAGTCGTAATGATATGGGATGTTACTGCAGACCCTGCTTCCTGACATCACTCGCGGCCGGAAAGGAGAAACAAATTGAGTGTAGTGTCTCCTCTAGCTAACAAACGGTTGCCAAGACTACATGTTTCTGAGGCGCGGCCTCCTTCTTTAGGTCACCTATTGTACACTGTATTGTGCACTGTGTACACCACCAGAAGTGTAATAGAAAAAGTACACCAGGAATGCACTGCAGTCAGATATAGGCTACACTGGATGCAGAATATATATATATATATATATATATATATTGTGAGGGGGTTAGCTCGGCAGCGGGTGTGTGTGACCCCCGAGATGGGCTCCCCACACAAAAACAGGCCCAGCAAACGGAGGTTGTGGTTTTCAAAATCAAAAAGGTGCGGTTTATTTTCTATTTACAGTGACAAAACACAGCAAAGCAAAAGAAACATAAACAAAATAAATCCTGGTCAACTTGACCTCTGACTAAACATACAGGTTTCCTAACTAACAACTGGGATCAGCCTAGTGCTGTCCTAGTCCCTAAGTCCCTGGTTTTAAATGTCCAAGCAAATAGCCACACAGGCTTTGTCTCACCGCACAGGGGTTCACTCTCCCTAGACATTCCACACAGGTCTGGGTCCAGGCATGAGCTAACATCTAATGAAGCTGGGAGTTCTTATAGAGGCCTAAATGAGCTGACAAGCTTCAGCTGGTCTCATCAACTCCCTGTCTGCACGACGCCCCACACTCTCCCTAGAGGTATGAGTCATCCATGAGCCCACTAGCCTTATACAACTCTCCACCCAGTTGTATAAGTCGGCGTAAAGCCTGAATCTGGGCGAAATATATCTACCCCCCTGGATGCAACCAGGTGACTTTACCTTCCTGCTGTCACATACCCCCCCCTCTTGTTTTAACCTCGGGGTTGGAACACCAGCAATCAGGCATTCATGTACTCGAGACAAAGCATCCACATTCCCCATTTGAACGCCAGGGCGATGCTTTACTGTGAAGTTGAATTCCTGGAGGGCCAGGAACCACCTATTCACTCTTCTATTTGTTTCCTTGTTTTGAGCCATCCACTTTAACGGAGCGTGATCCGTAACCAAGTCAAAGTGCCTACCTAGCAGGTAGTACCGAAGGGAATCTAGAGCCCACTTCACCGCTAAACACTCCTTTTCAACGGTGGCGTAATTTACCTCATGGGACTTCAACTTCCTGCTGAGGTAAATGACTGGGTGCTCTTCCCCGTTCCAGACCTGGGACAATACTGCTCCTAACCCCACATCTGACGCATCACTTTGTACGACAAAGTCTTTAGAGAAGTCGGGTGAGTACAACACTGGCTGGCTACATAAGGCTTGTTTCAAGAATTGGAATGCTGCCTCAGCCTCGGGGGTCCATTTAATCATGACCGACCCTTTCCCCTTCGTCAGGTTGGTTAGGGGCACAGCCTTAGAAGCAAAGTGGGGAATGAATCGCCGATAATACCCAGCGATTCCCAGAAAGGCTCCTACCTGCTTCTTGCTGTTGGGACGTGGCCAACTCTGGATGGCCTCGACTTTGTTGAGTTGGGGTTTTATTACTCCCCTCCCAATGGTGTACCCAAGATATTTGGCCTCCTCCTGCCCAATGGTACACTTCTTGGGGTTAGCCGTAAACCCCGCTTCCCGAACAGAGTCCAGGACTGCTTGCACTTTTGGCAGATGTGAGGCCCAATCTGTGCTATGGACAATTACGTCATCCAGGTAAGCCGCAGCATACTTCCGATGGGGCCTCAGCATCTGGTCCATTTTCCGCTGGAATGTGGCCGGCGCATTCTGTAACCCGAACGGCATTCTTTTATATTGGAACGCCCCGTCTGGGGTTACAAATGCGGTTTTCTCTTTGGCCGACTTGGCCAGGGGGATTTGCCAATACCCTTTTGTGAGGTCAAGAGTCGTCATGTATCGGGCTGTTCCCAACCGGTCGATCAACTCATCTATACGTGGCATGGGGTAGGTGTCAAATTTTGTAACTTTGTTCAACTGACGAAAATCGTTACAAAATCGCCAGCTCCCATCCGGTTTAGGCACCAACACAATGGGACTAGACCAATCACTTTGGGACTCCTCTATCACCCCTAAGTTCAGCATTTTCTGTACTTCCTCCCGTATTGCCTCCCGTCGGGCCTCTGGGATCCGATAGGGTTTTAACTTCACCCTTTCACCGGGCGGGGTAATGATGTCATGCTCTACCCCAGATGTTTGTCCCGGCAGCTCAGAGAATACCTCCTTGTTGCGAAGCACAAACTCCTTAACCTCCTGTTGTTGGGGTTGTGACAAGGTGGCTGCTATTCCAACCTCAGGAATCATGCAACCAGTTTGAGCTGGTGACCAAGTGTCTGCGACTAGGGACTCTCTATCCCTCCAGGCTTTCAACAGATTAACGTGATAGATCTGTTCGGGCTTTCGCCTTCCTGGTTGTCTGACCTTGTAATTCACTTCGCTCACTTTTTCCATTATCTCGTAGGGGCCTTGCCATTTGGCAAGGAATTTACTTTCAACCGTAGGGACAAGTACCAGTATCCTATCCCCCGGGGAAAAGGTACGGGTCTTGGCTCCACGGTTGTACACTCTCTGCTGTGCTAACTGCGCTTGGGCCAAATGTTCCTTCACGATGGGCATTACCTGTGCAATTCGGTCTTGCATCAGGGCGACATGCTCAATCACACTCCTGTGGGGAGAACTCTCACTTTCCCAAGTTTCCTTGGCAATATCCAACAGCCCTCTTGGGTGTCTCCCATACAGTAACTCAAAGGGGGAGAATCCCGTAGAGGATTGGGGCACCTCCCTAATAGCAAACATCAGATAAGGAAGTAGACAGTCCCAATCCTTTCCATCTCTATCCACCACTTTCTTCAACATTTGTTTTAGGGTTTTGTTGAATCTTTCAACCAGCCCATCGGTTTGGGGGTGATACACAGATGTACGTAATTGTGTCACTTTGAACAATTTACACAGCTCCTTCATAACCCGGGACATAAAGGGTGTACCTTGGTCCGTAAGCAGTTCTTTACAAATACCCACCCGGCTAAACACAAGAGATAGCTCTTTGGCTATGGTTTTGGCCGAGGTATTTCGGAGAGGGATCGCTTCTGGATAACGGGTGGCATAGTCCATTATAACTAATATGTACTGGTGCCCCCTAGCGGACTTGATTATAGGACCTACCAAATCCATGGCGATCCTCTCAAACGGGACCTCAATGATGGGTAGAGGGACCAGCGGGCTACGGAAATGTGGCATCGGGGCCGACCTCTGACACACAGGGCAGGAGGAACAATAATTTTCTATGTCCTTCATCACCCCCGGCCAATAGAATCTCTGTAATACCCTCTCTCGGGTTTTCTCTGTCCCCAGATGACCTCCAAGAATGTGCCCATGGGCCAACTCCAACACCAACTTCCTGTAAGGTTTGAGCACCACAAGCTGCTCAACGGTTTCTTCTGCCCTTTTTGCCACCCGATACAGTAGGTCCTTCTCTACGCTGAAGTATGGGTAAGTGCAGGTATTATCTGGGTTCACTAACTCGCCATCTATTTTCACTACGTTTTCCCGTGCCTTTATTAGGGCGGGGTCTTTCAACTGTTCTGTGGCAAAGTTTTCCCTGTGAACCTCAAGATCAGAAAACTCCACAGACGGTAGGTTTTCGTCTGAGGAGGTGGGCTCCTCTCCAGTTTCTTGAGTCTCCCCTGCCAATACTGATAACGGAAATTCCGGAGAGTCCTCACCACTCTCAGGGGAGTTCTGGCTATCACATTCCTGGTACATAGGGGCACCAGTGGGGGGCTCAGGATCATCCCACAGTTCCCAGAACTTCGGAAAATCCCTTCCCACAATGGCGTCATGCGGTAACTGAGATACTAAGCCCACTGGATGAGAGAGGGTACCTTTGGGGGTCTCGAAACACACTGTAGTCACTGGATACTCTCGGGTGTCCCCATGCACACAAATAACAGCTACCTTGCTATTCCCAGAGACCTCTGTTTTAACTAACTCAGCCTTTATCAGGGTCACAAGGCTACCTGAATCCAGCAATACCACAACATTTCTACCATTAACACACATTTTGCATAAATGTTTCTCAGTTCCTCGAATGGCAGTGCATGCGACTGTCGCGCACAGCGACTGACGTCTGCCCGTCAGAAAGTCACACTGCATGGGTTCCTCCACAACCGGGCAATTGGCTGCAATATGTCCCGCTTGCCGGCAGCGGTAGCAAACGATCCTTCTTGCGGCCTCTTGAGCCACTGATTTCCCAGGCTGTTCTCGCCAAACTTGGGGTAGAGCTCCCACCCTCTCACTCTCTCCACCCTCACCCCTTGGAATCCTCTTATCCGCCCCTGGGGATGGTCTGGTCTTAGGGTGGAAAGTCCGAGTGTCTCTGGAAGAGGCCGTCAGGTTCTCTGTAGCCAAGTATTTCTCCACACGATCCACAAGACCATCGGCCGTCTCTGGGTCTCCATGGCTTACCCACTTTTGGATGGCAGTAGGAAGAGCTCTCAAAAACCGATCCATTACAACACGTTCCACAATCTTTGGTGCGGACAAAGTCTCTGGCTGTAGCCACTTTCTGCTCAGGTGAATGAGATCATACATTTGAGACCTGGGGGGTTTTCCAAGCTGGAAAGTCCAGTTATGCACACGCTGAGCCCGGACAGCCTGGGTGACACCCAGCCTTGCCAATATTTCAGCTTTTAGCATCACATAGTCTTTTGCTTGGTTAGGCTCTAGGTCATAGTAAGCTTTCTGCGATTCACCAGTTAACAGAGGAGCCACCAGTCCAGCCCACTGCTCCTCAGGCCACTTTTCTCTTTCAGCGGTCCTTTCAAATGTGGTCAAAAATACCTCTGGATCATCCTCTCCAGTCATTTTTGTCAATAAACGACTCACCCCAAAGGACGCGGTATTAGTGGGACGGCTTTCCTCACTGGTCTGCGGACGTTGCTGCATTACTGCTTCCATCTGTTGTTGTAGTCTCTGCTCTTGCTTCTGCAACAGGTCTATGAAGCGGGCCTCAGATTGCTGCTGGGCTTGTTGCTGAGCCTCCAGACTCTGTTGCAAAGTTGCGTTTGTCTGCTGCTGGGCTGCAAGGCTCTGTTGATGAGCTTGCTGCTGGGCTGCAAGGCTCTGTTGATGAGCTTGCTGCTGGGCTGCGAAGTTCTGTTGTTGAGCTGCAAGGCTCTGTTGATGAGCTGCAAGGCTCTTTTGCAAACCTGCATTTGTCTGCTGTTGATTGGCATTTGCTAGAGCCAGCTGCTTCAGTATCTCCTCCATGCTGGCTTAAAAAAAAACTGCCACTGGTTCTCCACCAACTGTGAGGGGGTTAGCTCGGCAGCGGGTGTGTGTGACCCCCGAGATGGGCTCCCCACACAAAAACAGGCCCAGCAAACGGAGGTTGTGGTTTTCAAAATCAAAAAGGTGCGGTTTATTTTCTATTTACAGTGACAAAACACAGCAAAGCAAAAGAAACATAAACAAAATAAATCCTGGTCAACTTGACCTCTGACTAAACATACAGGTTTCCTAACTAACAACTGGGATCAGCCTAGTGCTGTCCTAGTCCCTAAGTCCCTGGTTTTAAATGTCCAAGCAAATAGCCACACAGGCTTTGTCTCACCGCACAGGGGTTCACTCTCCCTAGACAGTCCACATAGGTCTGGGTCCAGGCATGAGCTAACATCTAATGAAGCTGGGAGTTCTTATAGAGGCCTAAATGAGCTGACAAGCTTCAGCTGGTCTCATCAACTCCCTGTCTGCACGACGCCCCACACTCTCCCTAGAGGTATGAGTCATCCATGAGCCCACTAGCCTTATACAACTCTCCACCTAGTTGTATAAGTCGGCGTAAAGCCTGAATCTGGGCGAAATATATCTACCCCCTGGATGCAACCAGGTGACTTTACCTTCCTGCTGTCACAATATATTGTGACAGCAGGAAGGTAAAGTCACCTGGTTGCATCCAGGGGGGTAGGTATATTTCTCCCAGATTCAGGCTTTATGCCGACTTATACAACTAGGGAGAGAGTTGATGAAGCCCAGCTGAGGCTAGTGGGCTCATGGATGATTCATACCTCTAGGGAGAGTGCTGGGCGTCGTGCAGGCAGGGAGTTGATGAGACCAGCTGAAGCTTGTCAGCTCGTTTAAGACCTCTATAAAAACTCCCAGCTTCATTAGGTGTTTGCTCATGCCTGGAACCAGACCTGTGTGGACTGTCTAGGGAGAGTGAACCCCTGTGCGGTGAGACAAAGCCTGTGTGGCTATTTGTTTGGACATTTACTAAACCAGGGACTTAGGGACTAGGACAGCACCAGGCTGATCCCAGTTGTTAGTTAGGGAAACCTGCATGTTTAGTCAGAGGTCAAGCTGACCAGGATTTATTTTGTTTATGTTTCTTTTTGCTTTGCTGTGTTTTTGTCACTGTAAATAGAGAAATAAACCGCACCTTTTGATCTTGAAAACCACAACCTCCGTCTGCTAGGCCTGTTTTTGTGTGGGGAGCCCATCCAGGGGGTCACACACACCCGCTACCGAGTTAACCCCCTCACAGTTGGTGGAGAACCAGTGGCAGTTTTTTTTTAAGCCAGCATGGAGGAGATACTGAAACAGCTGGCTCTAGCAAATGCCAATCAACAGCAGACAAATGCCGGTTTGCAAAAGAGCTTTGCAGCCCAGCAACAAGCCCAGCAGCAATCTGAGGCCCGCTTCATAGACCTGTTGCAGAAGCAAGAGCAGAGACTACAACAACAGATGGAAGCAGTAATGCAGCAACGTCCGCAGACCAGTGAGGAAAGCCGTCCCACTAATACCGCGTCCTTTGGGGTGAGTCGTTTATTGACAAAAATGACTGGAGAGGATGATCCAGAGGTATTTTTGACCACATTTGAAAGGACTGCTGAAAGAGAAAAGTGGCCTGAGGAGCAGTGGGCTGGACTGGTGGCTCCTCTGTTAACTGGTGAATCGCAGAAAGCTTACTATGACCTAGAGCCTGACCAAGCAAAAGACTATGGGATGCTAAAAGCTGAAATGTTGGCAAGGCTGGGTGTCACCCTGGCTGTCCAGGCTCAGCGTGTGCATAACTGGACTTTCCAGCTTGGAAAACCCCCCAGGTCTCAAATGTATGATCTCATTCACCTGAGCAGGAAGTGGCTACAGCCAGAGACTTTGTCCGCACCGGAGATTGTGGAACGTGTTGTGATGGATCGTTTCTTGAGAGCTCTTCCTACCGCCATTCAAAAGTGGGTAAGCCATGGAGACCCAGAAACGGCCGGTAAACTTGTGGATCGTGTAGAGAGATACTTGGCTGCAGAGAACCTGACGGCCTCTTCCAGAGACTCTCAGACTTTCCACCCTAAGACCAGACCATCCCCAGGGGCGGATAAGATGATTCCAAGGGGTGAGGGTGGAGAGAGTGAGAGGGTGGGAGCTCTGCCCAGGGTTTGGCGAGAACAGCCTGGGAAGTCGGGGGCTCAAGAGGCAGCCAAAAGGATTGTTTGCTACCGCTGCCGGCAAACGGGACATATTGCAGCAAATTGCCCGGTTGTGGAGGAACCCATGCAATGTGACTTTCTGAGGGACAGACGTCAGTCGCTGTGTGCGACAGTCGCATGCACTGCCATTCGGGGAACTGAGAAACATTTATGCAAAATGTGTATTAATGGTAGAAATGTTGTGGTATTACTGGATTCAGGTAGCCTTGTGACCCTGATAAAGGCTGAATTAGTTAAAACAGAGGTCTCTGGGAATAGCAAGGTAGCTGTTATTTGTGTGCATGGGGACACCCGAGAGTATCCAGTGACTACAGTGTGTTTCAAGACCCCCAAAGGTACCCTCTCTCATCCAGTGGGGTTAGTATCTCAATTACCGCATGATGCCATTGTGGGAAGGGATTTTCCGAAGTTCTGGGAACTGTGGGATGATCCTGAGCCCCCCACTGGTGCCCCTATGTACCAGGAAGGTGATAGCCAGAACTCCTCTGAGAGTGGTGAGGACTCTCCAGAATTTCCCTTGTCAGTATTGGCAGGCGAGACTCAAGAAACTGGAGAGGAGCCCACCTCCTCAGACGAAAACCTACCGTCTGTGGAGTTTTCTGATCTTGAGGTTCACAGGGAAATTTTTGCCACAGAACAGTTAAAAGACCCCGCCCTAATAAAGGCACGGGAAAACGTAGTGGAAATAGATGGCGAGTTAGTGAACCCAGATAATACCTGCACTTACCCATACTTCAGCGTAGAGAAGGACCTACTGTATCGGGTGGCAAAAAGGGCAGAAGAAACCGTTGAGCAGCTTGTGGTGCCCAAACCTTACAGGAAGTTGGTGTTGGAGTTGGCCCATGGGCACATTCTTGGAGGTCATCTGGGGACAGAGAAAACCCGAGAGAGGGTATTACAGAGATTCTATTGGCCTGGGGTGATGAAGGACATAGAAAATTATTGTTCCTCCTGCCCTGTGTGTCAGAGGTCGGCCCCGATGCCACATTTCCGTAGCCCGCTGGTCCCTCTACCCATCATTGAGGTCCCGTTTGAGAGGATCGCAATGGATTTGGTAGGTCCTATAATCAAGTCCGCTAGGGGGCACCAGTACATATTAGTTATAATGGACTATGCCACCCGTTATCCAGAAGCGATCCCTCTCCGAAATACCTCGGCCAAAACCATAGCCAAAGAGCTATCTCTTGTTTTTAGCCGGGTGGGTATTTGTAAAGAACTGCTTACGGACCAAGGTACACCCTTTATGTCCCGGGTTATGAAAGAGCTGTGTAAATTGTTCAAAGTGACGCAATTGCGTACGTCTGTGTATCACCCCCAAACCGATGGGCTGGTTGAAAGATTCAACAAAACCCTAAAACAAATGTTGAAGAAAGTGGTGGATAGAGATGGAAAGGATTGGGACTGTCTACTTCCTTATTTGATGTTTGCTATTAGGGAGGTGCCCCAATCCTCTACGGGATTCTCCCCCTTTGAGTTACTGTATGGGAGACACCCAAGAGGGCTGTTGGATATTGCCAAGGAAACTTGGGAAAGTGAGAGTTCTCCCCACAGGAGTGTGATTGAGCATGTCGCCCTGATGCAAGATCGAATTGCACAGGTAATGCCCATCGTGAAGGAACATTTGGCCCAAGCGCAGTTGGCACAGCAGAGAGTGTACAACCGTGGAGCCAAGACCCGTACCTTTTCCCCGGGGGATAGGATATTGGTACTTGTCCCTACGGTTGAAAGTAAATTCCTTGCCAAATGGCAAGGCCCCTACGAGATAATGGAAAAAGTGAGCGAAGTGAATTACAAGGTCAGACAACCAGGAAGGCGAAAGCCCGAACAGATCTATCACGTTAATCTGTTGAAAGCCTGGAGGGATAGAGAGTCCCTAGTCGCAGAAACTTGGTCACCAGCTCAAACTGGTTGCGTGATTCCGGAGGTTGGAATAGCAGCCACCTTGTCACAACCCCAACAACAGGAGGTTAAGGAGTTTGTGCTTCGCAACAAGGAGGTGTTCTCTGAGCTGCCGGGACAAACATCTGGGGTAGAGCATGATATTATTACCCCGCCCGGTGAAAGGGTGAAGTTAAAACCCTATCGGATCCCAGAGGCCCGACGGGAGGCAATACGGGAGGAAGTACAGAAAATGCTGAACTTAGGGGTGATAGAGGAGTCCCAAAGTGATTGGTCTAGTCCCATTGTGTTGGTGCCTAAACCGGATGGGAGCTGGCGATTTTGTAACGATTTTCGTCAGTTGAACAAAGTTACAAAATTTGACACCTACCCCATGCCACGTATAGATGAGTTGATCGACCGGCTGGGAACAGCCCGATACATGACGACTCTTGACCTCACAAAAGGGTATTGGCAAATTCCCCTGGCCAAGTCGGCCAAAGAGAAAACCGCATTTGTAACCCCAGACGGGGCGTTCCAATATAAGAGAATGCCGTTCGGGTTACAGAATGCGCCGGCCACATTCCAGCGGAAAATGGACCAGATACTGAGGCCCCATCGGAAGTATGCTGCGGCTTACCTGGATGACGTAATTGTCCATAGCACAGATTGGGCCTCACATCTGCCAAAAGTGCAAGCAGTCCTAGACTCTATCCGGGAAGCGGGGTTTACGGCTAACCCCAAGAAGTGTACCATTGGGCAGGAGGAGGCCAAATATCTTGGGTACACCATTGGCAGGGGAGTAATAAAACCCCAACTCAACAAAGTCGAGGCCATCCAGAGTTGGCCACGTCCCAACAGCAAGAAGCAGGTACGAGCCTTTCTGGGAATCGCGGGTTATTATCGGCGCTTCATTCCCCACTTTGCTTCTAAGGCTGTGCCCCTAACCAACCTGACGAAAGGGAAAGGGTCGGTCATGATTAAATGGACCCCCGAGGCTGAGGCAGCGTTCCAATTCTTGAAACAAGCCTTATGTAGCCAGCCAGTGTTGTACTCACCCGACTTCTCTAAAGACTTTGTCGTACAAAGTGATGCGTCAGATGTGGGGTTAGGAGCAGTATTGTCCCAGGTCTGGAACGGGGAAGAGCACCCAGTCATTTACCTCAGCAGGAAGTTGAAGTCCCATGAGGTAAATTACGCCACGGTTGAAAAGGAGTGTTTAGCGGTGAAGTGGGCTCTAGATTCCCTTTGGTACTATCTGCTAGGTAGGCACTTTGACATGGTTACGGATCACGCTCCGTTAAAGTGGATGGCTCAAAACAAGGAGACAAATAGAAGAGTAAATAGGTGGTTCCTGGCCCTACAGGAATTCAACTTCACAGTAAAGCATCGCCCTGGCGTTCAAATGGGGAATGTGGATGCTTTGTCTCGAGTACATGAATGCCTGATTGCTGGTGTTCCAACCCCAAGGTTAAAACAAGAGGGGGGGGTATGTGACAGCAGGAAGGTAAAGTCACCTGGTTGCATCCAGGGGGGTAGGTATATTTCTCCCAGATTCAGGCTTTATGCCGACTTATACAACTAGGGAGAGAGTTGATGAAGCCCAGCTGAGGCTAGTGGGCTCATGGATGATTCATACCTCTAGGGAGAGTGCTGGGCGTCGTGCAGGCAGGGAGTTGATGAGACCAGCTGAAGCTTGTCAGCTCGTTTAAGGCCTCTATAAAAACTCCCAGCTTCATTAGGTGTTTGCTCATGCCTGGAACCAGACCTGTGTGGACTGTCTAGGGAGAGTGAACCCCTGTGCGGTGAGACAAAGCCTGTGTGGCTATTTGTTTGGACATTTACTAAACCAGGGACTTAGGGACTAGGACAGCACCAGGCTGATCCCAGTTGTTAGTTAGGGAAACCTGCATGTTTAGTCAGAGGTCAAGCTGACCAGGATTTATTTTGTTTATGTTTCTTTTTGCTTTGCTGTGTTTTTGTCACTGTAAATAGAGAAATAAACCGCACCTTTTGATCTTGAAAACCACAACCTCCGTCTGCTGGGCCTGTTTTTGTGTGGGGAGCCCATCCAGGGGGTCACACACACCCGCTACCGAGTTAACCCCCTCACAGTATATATATATATATATATATATATATATATATATATATATATATATATATACTGTATATTTGGCAAGTAATTTTTTTTGGGGGTGGTGTGTCCTCTTTTTAATGAGGCTTCCTGTCCCGGCTGCCTAGGTGACTCCTCCTCTTGCCCTAGGCGGCCCCTCCCTGCCAGAGATCTTCTGGGACACAACACAGGTCCCAGAAGATTGGCTGGCCAATGGCAGAGCGCAGTGCGCGCCCGGCCGTAAAGCCGTAAGCTGTCACGGCCGGGTGCCCACAGTAGATTTGATGGCACCGAGGCGAGGAGGGGAGAGGAGGGGGAGAGGAGCGGGGCTCCGTGCGCCAGAATTAATGTACCGTGGGACAGGTAAGTGTCTGTTTATTAGAAGTCAGCAGCTAAACTTTTTGTAGCTGCTGACTTTTAATAAACTAAAAAACGGTGGAACTCCGTTATAAAAAGTGTGCTAATCCGGTGCACTACAGGGTACAGGAATTCACGCACATGGCTGCTGGGAGGTCAGGAGAGATTAGAATTCACAGCAGTACTACTGTCTCTGTGCTGACAGTTCCCCTGGGCTTCCCTGTTTGCACCTTCCAGCACACTAGGAGTTAACACAGTGGAATGTGCAAATGGGAAGCCAGGGAAATGTCAGCTCTGAGCACATGTAAGAGGTGAGTAGAGTACAAACACATTTGTACTCTACTTACTGCTGTTAACATAACTGTGTTGTAATGAATGAAGTTATAATCCATTAAGTTTCTATTGCTGTGATTCAGTGCCAATTAATATATACAAAATTATGTGAAAAAAAATTATATATAAATAAATATACAAATTATATATAACGGCTGCTCCCCTGCGGATGGAGTCTTAAGCTCCTATCTGAATGAGTGTATATATAAGAAAAAGGGGGCGCTCAAATACTCTTAACAAACTTAATTAATAAGTGATAACTTATCTAATAAATTATTGTGTGAATAATTCTTAAATATAAACACCAACACAATCCTGTGATGCCTATATACAAAAAGGTGAATTGAAAGTCACCATATATAAATCGATTAGTCCCAATCGTAATAATAGCGTGCTGTCAAGCCCACAACAATCAAAGAAATCTATAACACTCAATTAAGGTTAAGTTAATGAAAAATCAAATGTGTAACAAATCCAAAAAGTGAAAAATTATTTTCAACAAATAATGTTCATAATATATTGAGGTTAATTTCTTCAGAATAGTGCAAAGAGTTAAGCCTTCACCAAATCTTCATGTGAAGCTAGAACAAATCTTCAACAAATAATGTTCATGATATATTGTGATTGTTTTCTTCAAAGTAGTGCAAAGAGTTAATCCTTCACCAAATCTTCATATGAAGCTAACACCCGAAGTGCACAAATAGTAGATTGCGCTTACCAAAGGTTAAAAAGAAGGTCTTTAACAGCTTGAGCAGGATTGTGCCTGCACACATATGGACAATGCTGGTAGAGAAATGTTGGAAACTCCTACCTCGGTTAATTAGGCGGAACATGTGAAATACAAGCAAAAGAACTCCATAGTGTAACCCGTATTTATTTATAAAAAGGCAATAAAAATAATGTAAAAAACGTATGTGGCCTAGGTGGCCTCTTACATTAAAAAGTGCCCATCCTGGCACTGGGGCTGCAGGCAGACAATAGGGAGCTCACGGCTCATGGACTCCTAGAAGCGGCGTGCACCGAAGCCACCGTTCGCTGCAGTCAGGGACCCAGGATGGAGCGCTGCGTGTGTATACCACGTGACCAGGCTGCGCCGACCGCCGTACGTTTCGTGTTGATTACGTCTTCAGGGTGGCGTCTTTTTATAAATAAATACGGGTTACACTATGGAGTTCTTTTGCTTGTATTTCACATGTTCCGCCTAATTAACCGAGGGAGGAGTTTCCAACATTTCTCTACCAGCATTGTCCATATGTGTGCAGGCACAATCCTGCTCAAGCTGTTAAAGACCTTTTTAACTAAAGAGGTCCACATCCTTTGGTAAGCGCAATCTACTATTTCTGCACTTCGGGTGTTAGCTTCATATGAAGATTTGGTGAAGGATTAACTCTTTGCACTACTTTGAAGAAAACAATCACAATATATCATGAACATTATTTGTTGAAGATTTGTTCTAGCTTCACATGAAGATTTGGTGAAGGATTAACTCTTTGCACTATTCTGAAGAAATTAACCTCAATATATTATGAACATTATTTGTTGAAAATCATTTTTCACTTTTTGGATTTGTTACACATTTGATTTTTCATTAACTTAACCTTTATTGAGTGTTATAGATTTCTTTGATTGTTGTGGGCTTGACAGCACGCTATTATTACGATTGGGACTAATCGATTTATATATGGTGACTTTCAATTCACCTTTTTGTATATAGGCATCACAGGATTGTGTTGGTGTTTATATTTAAGAATTATTCACACAATAATTTATTAGATAAGTTATCACTTATTAATTAAGTTTGTTAAGAGTATTTGAGCGCCCCCTTTTTCTTATATATATATAATCCATTAAGTGCCCACCGCTGTATGTGCTTTTTAAAATATATGGTGCTTCATACCTCATTTCTTAGTCTGTGTATATAACTGTATATGTCTATATATATATATATATATATATATATATATATATATATACAGTATACTTGACTGGCTGTATATATATATATATATATATATATATATATATATATATATATATATGAAATACACTGCAGTTAACTGAATAACCTGCCTGCTCAATCTAAATCACACTATCTCTCCATCCACACCAACAACACACTACACAGGGCCGCCATGCAGGCAGCCTTATATAGTGTGGGGCATGGACTTAGTCCCCCTTAGCCATGATTGGCCAAAGGCACCCTGCCTTTGGCCAATTATGGCTCTCTTAGCAGATGGCGCTGGGATTGGCCAAATATGCAGATCTCGCAGTGCATTATGGGGCGCAAACGCCCCATAATGTTCGTTTTTCGACGAACAGGCGAATACCCGATGTTCAAGTTGAACATATGTTCGACCCGAACATCGAGCTCATCCCTACTTACAACCTCTGTTCTAAGTTTATTCCAAACATCAACTAGTCCTTCAGTAAAATAATATTTTCTAAGATTCGTTTTGAACTTTCCTCCAGTTAGTTTAAGGTCATGTCCCCATGTTCTTGATTTGGTGTTCATATTAAAAACGGCCCTCCTGAACCTTATTCACCCCCTTGATATATTTCAAGGTTTCAGTCATGTCTCTCCTTTCCATTCTTTCTTCCAGATTGTACATATTAGGGTCCTAAAGTCTCTCTTACTATGATTTCCTTCCAGACCTGTCACCATTTTTGTTACCCGTCTCTGGACTCCTTCTATCTTGTCAATATCTTTTTGCAAGTGAGGTCTCCAGAATTGGACACAGTATTCAAAAAAAGGTCTCACTAAAGAGCTATATAGGGGAATCAGAACCTCCTTCCTCCTGCTGGTGATCCCTCTAGTGATGCATCTTAGAATTGTATTCCCTTTTTCCAATGCCTGGTCACACTGTTTGCTCATTTTACAATCATCTGAAATAAGTAACCTCAAATCTTTTTCCTCTGTAGTGCTGACCAACACTGTACCCCCAATGTTGTACTCTCTCAAGGGATTATATTTTCCTAGGTGCATTATTTTACATGTTGAAACATTGAACTGCACTTTCAACTGCTTTTACCAATTGTCCAGCAATGTCGAATCATGTTCCATGTTACAGACACCATCAGGGACATCAACCCTATTACACACCTTTTCATCATCAACAAAAAGACATACCTTGCCCCATAAACCTTAACACTTACAGTACATATATATTAAATAGAACAGGACCCAATACAGAGCATTGTGGTACACCACTAGTGACTTGTCTCTGTTCCAAGTGCACCCCATTTACAACCACACTCTGGTATCTACCCTTTAGCCAACTGCATATCCACTGAACCATCCAGGGGTTAAGTCCTAGCTTGTACAAATTATGTATTGGATCATTTTGTGGAACTGTATCAAATGACATGCTGAATTCAAGATATTCTATGTCCACAGCACCACCCTGGTCCTAAACATTGGTAATATAGTATAAAAAAAAAAAACATAATAAGATTATTCTGACATGATCTGCCCTCAGTAAAGCCATGTTTGGGTTCATGCAGTATGGCTTTTTTGGTAAAGTGAAAGTACAAGGAAGAAACTCAGCATCTGCTACCCCTCTCTGCCAATCCCTCCATTGGCTGTCACTCACTCAACTACATAAGTTCAAAATACTAACAATAACTTACAAAGCCATCCACAACTCTGCCCTCAACTAGATCACTTATCTAGTTTCAAAATACCAAACAAATCGTCCTCTTCGTTCCTCCCAAGTTCTCTAGCTCCCTCGCCACCTCCTCCCATACTCGCCTCTAGGACTTCTCCCGAGCATCTCCCATCCTTTGGAATTTCCTACCCCAATCTGTCTATCTCCAACTCTATCCACTTTAAAGCGATCCCTGAAAACATTTCTCTTCAGAGAAGCCTATCCTGCCTCCATCTAACAACTGTACTTGCATTTTCTTCATCAGCTCATCCACCACAGTTATTATCTTTTGTATCACTTGACCCTCCCTCTTAGATTGTAAGTTCTAATGAACAGGGCCCTCTGATTCCTCCTGTATTGAATTGTATTGTAACTGTACTGTCTGCCCTAAATGTTGTAAAGCGATGCACAAACTGTTTGCCCTATATAAATCCTGTATAATATTATGACATAGTCACAAAACAATAACATAATTTTTCCGTTTCAGATAGCTTGGAACCGGGAATTCTCTGTCAAGCCTACATTTTGATGGCAAATCTACTGCAAGCTATATTATCCGGGACACCTGCTCAGTCACTTGGGAACTCCTGAAAGATGCAGTCTTCAGGCGCCCAACTGCAGAAAAATTGATAGATAGCGGATGTCTTCTGGCAGTGCTGTATTTTTCCCAATTGCGTGGGTGCTCTAGATGGAAAACACATTTGCATCCTTAAGCCATTTGCAAGTGACAGTAGTTTTTATAATTACAAAAACTTCTTCTCTTTTGTGTTTTTAGCCACAGCAGATGCAAATTATAGATTAATTTACATAGATATATGGTTCTATGGCAGCAGCTCTGATTCTATTGCATTCTCCTACTCATCATTTGGCCAGCTGCTGCAGCAAAACAGATTGGACCTACCAGACTACATTCCACTCCCGGGAACAAGTGGTCCTGCTGTGCCCTATGTTTTTGTTGACAATGCAGCATTTGCTCTATGTGAACACTTTCTAAGGCCATTTTCCAGCCACCCCTTAAACACAGAAAAAAATGTGTTTAATTATCGCCTCACTAATACCAGGAGAGTGGTCGAGTATTCTTTTGGCGTTCTTGCCAACAAATGGCATTTGTTGCACACTCCGATCTATCTCAATATGCAACTTGCTATAAAGGCTGTGAAAGCAGCACGTGATCTACATAATTTTATTAGGTAACAAGATGGCTTCCAGTTTGAAACACACTTGGCCAGAATAGCATGCCAAGAGCTGAACTGACAGCAACTCGGGACAGCAGGAGTGATGTCACTATTCAAGATGCATTCTCATCCTATTTTATGTCGCCAGCAGGCCAGGTGCCATGGCAGCTAAACGCAGTAGCATAAAGCTTAAAAAAAATCAGACAGTTATCTTTTGGATTATGAATGTATAGTTAATTTCTGTTATTATTTTAAAATAATCATGTTTTTTTGTGGATGTTTAAGTGCAGAAGTTATGTGCATCTTGTTTACCCCCCCCCCCCCCCAAAAAATAAAAAATAAATATGCATCTGAAATAAAGTCATTAAAAAAATCAGACCCAAATTTGGAGCAATGTTTGTTGGGACGCAATTAGAAACGACAGAACACGTTCTTCAGGAACTGTATTTCAACAGCTAAAAAGCTAATAATCACATTGAGGTAAGCCTGTTTGTTTGTTTTTTTCACATGGTTTTTCACATGGCTAGTGTTTGCAGTAAAGACTAGGGTTAGGGTTAGCAGTAAAGACTAGGGTTAGGGTTAGTGGTAAAGACTAGGGTTAGTGGTAATTATTAGGGTTAGGGTTAGCGGCAAAGACTAGGGTTAGGGTTAGCAAGAAAGACTATGGTTAGGGTTAGCGGTAAAGACTAGGGTTAGGGATAACTGTAAAGACCAGGGTTAGGATTAGTGGTAATTATTAGTGTTATCCCTAACCCTAATAATTACCGCTAGCCCTAACCCTAGTCTTTACTGCTAACCCTAATAATTACCGCTAACCCTTAACCAAATGTTGGGGTCCCCTGTGGTGGTTGCGAGGTTGTTGGTTTGGATGTGCTGCCCTTACCCCCCACCTGGCACACCCAGGACACCTGTTTGGTGGCCATCAGCCCTCTGGCCTGGTCATTTCCAGGGTCAGTTGGGCTCATTTTGCGCCGGTGGGTGTTGGGCGCGGGGTGCCCTCATCGCCCGACCTTCCCCCACTTGGGGGTCTGTTTGGGTACGGGGGGCGCCCTCCCGCCCTGTGCTCGGGATCCTTGGCGTTAGCGGCTTTGGACATAGGACCACAGCTATATTTTATACCCCATTATTATGAGACTGTATATATTGTCTGACTCATTATCTGTGATCAAGTGACATAACCTTTATGATTTGAGCAGACACACACTTTTATCCATCAATTTTCCTTTTTTTAGTCTTGTTCTCATTTTTTGAGATCATTTTTGGCCTTTTATTTACAGGACCTGCTTGGTTGACGCGGTTGCGGGCGCTGTCTGTGTTTACATCACCTCCTGGCGGCGCCTGGTGCGCCCCCCGCGGCTCTACAGCCAATCACAGTGCCGCTCAGGTCTATACAGGATTTTTCCTCCTCGATGTTTGCTTTATCAAGGTCAAGGACCTCGATCACATGGGCTGTATGCGGCCTCTGGGTTGGGGATCGCCCTCCAACTGCAGCTAAGTACCTCCCTCTCTGCCCTTCTATCACTGGAGCTTTCTGAGATGCATGCCGCAATTGCGTCATCACGTCATGTGACCCTAACCCTCCCCCTTTCCCTTTTAAAAGCCGCGCTATTACAATGGCAGTCTCGCTGACAACAAGAGCGGCAGACGCTTACAGCTGAGTTTATGCCATCCAGGTATGTGCTTCTTTATACTACTCTAATAGGCCAGGAGTCCCTTTTTGCTGCTTGTTCGGGCTCATAATTTTTTGCTATTTGCAGGTCTGTGATCAGTACACTTACTTTCACAGACTGTGGATCCTGCATCCTCTATTGCATGGGAATACATGCAGCGCTGGATGAAATATCCAACCTTCACCAATTCAAGCACCTCTCTGCCCACCTCTCATCACTTACAACTCAGCGTGCAACTCTTCAAGGTAGGCTGATTAGCTATGTAGTAGGCTCTGATGCCATGATTTTTGTTTGCATGGCAGACAACTTAGCTTCTGTGGCCAATACATGCCTGTTTTGTCATCTCCTCATGACATTTTTTTACTCTGTTTTCACAGATTGCAGATTCATTATTTTTCTGCACTGTGCTATAATAAGAGGAAATCCTGGACAAGGAAACTTGAGGAACTTTTGGTACTATTGTACAGACCTTATATTTGGCCACCACTAGGTACAGTAGTTATCAATTTCTCCTTGCATCTTGAATGGACATGGGTTTTATGTGCATATAATCATGGGTTTTTTGCTGACATTGTAGTGTTTCCGACCATGAAACCAACATGCCAACAATATAATCTTATCCACAGGATCCTGGCTGTTGGTTCCTTTGTCCTCTTGCCGCTGACGCTTTTGGGATTTGTTGGGGGTGTCCGTCACACTCTGGTGCTTTGTTGTGCCGGAGACACCTCCTTTCCGCTGCTGCGGGGGTCCCCCTGCCGGCCCTTCTTGAACTTCTCTGTTAGGTATGTGTTCTTATGTTTCACATGTCATGCATCTCTAGGCCGAACTGCTGTTTCTAAAGTAAATATGTAAATATATGTGTTGTGTTAAAATCCTGTTTTTTGCATTATATAGTGTGATTCCGTCCTGTACAACAGCCCCTGATGAAGGTATTGTATTGTCCTGAAACGCGTCGGGCTTCAACCGGACTTCTATTGGAATTACCCTGCACCAACTAATATGGTTTTAACATTGTATAAATTATATTTTTTTGTCTTTTCATATAATAAATATTTTGTAAAAAATCTTACATTTTTGCCCTTAAAGTCCCATTTCGTGGGGGGTTCCTTCTTTTGACTTAACCAAATGTTAAACTTAGGTCTAAGAGTTTACATACCCTCAACTGTATCTGAAATCATTAAGGATACACAGTTAAAAAAATGCCAAAAAGCACGTTATTTGTTTTTCCAAACCAGGAATTTACATTTTTCATAAAAATGAACAAAATAACATTTTACAAAAAAATAAAAAATTAACATCCGTCATGAACGTAACAAAACAAATGTACAAATGATGGTACATACATTCCAGCTGGGAGAATTCATGTAGATTTGCACTTTTTGAAGGTGCTACATCAGATAACTTCACATCCTCACAGGGAGGATGTTGGGCATAAATTGGACCCCTAGTTGGTCCCTCTGTCATGCCATACTGGGACACAGGAGGTCCAAATGTAGAAGGAATGGGATGTGGGATTGCTTTCAGTTGGGGGAGTCCATAGGAGTACTGCATTGGGGCCCATTGGTATGGATAAGGGGTATTAGGTCCCATTGGTGGTGCCTGTGGAGGAATTGGGGCTGGTTGGGCAGGAGGGGCATAAGGTCCCATTGATTTTGCCGGAGGAGGAATTGGGGCTAGTTGGGCAGGGCGGATAAAGGACCTTGCACATTGCAGCACGGCAATCTGCATATCTACCTGAAGCTTAGGAGGAACTTGATCAAATAGTAGAACCAATGTCTTTGCAAACTGTTGCGTATATTTCCTGATTGTTTTTGTATTTTCATTATTCTCAGATAGCAGACCAATTGGTCGGTCACTTTGCTGTGGAAGATTCTTTTTGGAAGCACATCCCATTCTAGATGATGTGGCTCTGGAATGTGGATATGGTCCTATAGCCCCCATCTGCTCTTCCTCTACAACAATCACCTCTGCAGCCTGATGATATGGAGACACAGGGGTTGGAGCCTCAGGGATGGATGGTCCTTTACCGGGGTCCTCTTCACTTCCCTCTGGTTCTAGCTCCCAGCAGCTTTCCATGCTGTACATCCCAAACGAAAAAAAAAAAAGTTCTATTCTTATTATTACTTAGATTACAAACTTACATTGATGATCCTAGATTACTTTCTCATCTCCAGAATAGGCTTGTGGAATTCCAAATCCCTTGCATAGCTGTATGCTTTTGCCGTAGAACCACTCCTCCCCGTTTTCAGATTTTTCAGGTGTCTGTTAGCTATCTTTTATGCTACGCCACCTTGTCTGCAACAGTCTAACTGCAAATCATAAATAAATTCTGTTAAAAAAAAACTTCAGGTACTTTGCAAAAGGACAATCTCCGTCAAGCCTTTATTTTGCGTTTATGGTGGGCAAATATACTGCAAGCTATATTCTCCAGGACACCTGCTCAGTCATATGGGAGGTAGCAAAGAATGTGGTCTACAAGAAACCAGCAGTAGAAGAATGGACCAAGATAGCTGCTTTGTTCCATAAACGTTGAAATGTCCCCAATTGTGAGGGAGCAATAGGTGGGAAACACATACACATAATTAAGCCAGTAGCTAGTTTTTCTAATTATAACAAAATGTTCTCATGTGTGTTGTTTGCAGTGGCAGATGGCATTGGCAATTATAATTTCCTATATATTGATATAGGGTCTTATGGGAGCAGCTCTGACTCCAGTAGGGGGAAGCAAAGGGAACTGCAGCTAATTAAGTTAAATTTTTTTCAAGGTTGAATTTCATTATTGTGCAAAAAAAACATGTTGCATCTCAAAAATGTTTTTAACCACTTGTCAACTGGGGACTTATACCCCCTTCCTAACCAGACCAATTTACAGCTTTCAGCGCTCTCACATTTTGAATGACAATTACTCAGTGATGCAACACTGTACCTGAATTACATTTTTGTCCCCTTTTTCACACAAATAGAGCTTTCATTTAGTGGTATTTAATCACCCCTGTTATTTTGATTTTTTTGCGCTATAAATGAAAGCAAGACTGAAGATTTTGTAAAAAAAAATGCATTTATCTTAATTTTTGTTATATAATTTTTCAAATTATTAATTTTTCTTCATAAGTTTTGGCCAAAATGTATATTGCTACATATCTTTTTTCTTTAAATAACCCAAATAAGTGTATATTATTTGGTCTTTGTGAAAGTTATAGCTTTTAGTCTACAAGCTATTGTGCCAATCATTGAAAATTGATCACACCTGATGTACTGACGGCCTATCTCATTTCTTGAGACACTAACAAGCCAAGACTGTATAAATACCCCCAAAATGACCCCTTTTTGGAAAGTATGTATTCTAAGGTATTTAGTAAGAGGCATGGTGAGTTTTTTTAAATTCTAATTTTTTCCCACAATTCTTTGCAAAATTAAGATTAACAGGTTATTTCTCACACACAGCTACATCCCAAAACACATTCTACTACTCCTCCCGAGTATGGCGATACCACATGTGTGAGACTTTTCCACAGCCTGGCCACATACAGAGGCCCAACATGCAGGGGGCATCATCAGGTGTTCTATAAATTACATTTCATTTCTTGACTACCGCTACACTTTTGAAAGCCCTGGAGCACCAGGACAACGGAAACTCCCCAAAAATTACCCAATTTTAGAAAATAAACACCCCAACGTATATTTTATGAGGCATAATGAGTCTTTTGAACATGTGATTTTTTTTCCACAAGTTTTAGAAAAATGTGGAAAGAAAATGAAAACACATTTTTTTTATTTTTTTTACACAAAGTTGTCCATGTAAAATATATTTCTAACACATAGCATGTACATAGCAAAAAACACCCCCCAAAATACATTCTGCTACTCCTCCTGAGTATGGCAATACCAAATGTGAGAGACTTTTCCACAGCCTGGCCACATACAGAGGCCCAACATGCAGGGAGCACCATTTGACTACCTATTATACTTTTGTGAGGCACTGATGTGGCACTGATGGGCACTGTAGTGGCATGGATGTGGCATGAGTGAGCACTGATGTGGCATGGATTTGGCACAGGTGAGTAGTACTTATGTGGCACGGATGAGCATTGATGTGGCATGGATTTGAACAGGTGAGTACTGATGTGGCACGGATGAGCACTGATGTGGCATGGATGTGGCACAGATGAGAACTGATGTGGCATGGATGAGCACTGATGTGGCACTATGGGCACTTCAGATCCAGCCCAAAAGCGCTGCTGCACCGGCTCCCTCCTCTTCTCACACACTGTAACGATCGTGTGAGGAGAGGGGAGGAGCTGAACCGTGCATGCGCCGGTTTGTTGACAAGTGATCAGTCCGTCATTGGATGGCGCGATCACGTGGTAAAGGGCCACTGTCATTGGCCCTTTACCCTGATTGGTGAAAAGTGGGGAAAAAACTGCGCTAGAACCCAAATGGCAAAACAAAAAGCTGCTAGCACTCAAACAAAGTCAAGCATAAATGGAAAATAAATAGTGCAGCGCTAAAAAATCAACAATAAATGATGTGCATGCTGAAAATGCCACAATATAAATTGTACTCTGTGCCATCCTATGGGAATAATTTTATTTTATTGTTTTTATTTCACATGGACTTTCTTTTATATCACTAATTGAAGCCTTTTGGCTTCCTTGAACTTTTTCCACCATTGGTTCTTATTTCACCTCATTTGCTCACCATTTACAATTTATATTGTGGCATTTTCAGCATGCACATAATTTATTGTTGATTTTTTAGCGCTGCACTATTTATTTCCCTTTACCCTGATTCCCCGGGTCCAGAAAACCCAGCCATCATGGACACTCTCGGGGGTGCGTGGAAAACACGAGCTTGGGAGGACGTTATAGTACGCCCTCCCAGAACTAGCCGACCGTGCTGAAGCCGTCATTCGGCTATGGCCTGGTATGCAAGTGGTTAAAAATATATTGAGAAAAATTTGCTGAATAAAAAAAAATTTTCTAGGGCCAGATAAATTCAAGCAAAGGACTGTATCCAGCCCCTGGCCTATAGTTTTTTTAATAACACATATCACCAATACATACTGTAAGAAAAAAAAAACATACATTTGAGCTTGCAAAGTTTACACTGGCATAGGTACAGCAACATTTTGTTATCCCTCATCTTTTTGGAATAAGAAACCCAGTGTTGAAAATTTTCTTGAGCAATCTCCATCCATCCATCATTCTTCTTTCTCTTGTCCTTGTAGTCAGTGTCCGCAATACTATATAAATAAGTTCTGGGCCTGACCAGACTGATTATGAGCTCTATCTTTACCATCTTGACTCACTTTATGTGGGAAGATTTTTTATTGATAGGGGGAGGTGTTGATTACCAGACACAGGTGATAAAAATGCAAAACGCATAAAAAAACACAAAAAACCGCACACTTGCGTTTTTGGTGCAGCTCTATTGAAGTCTATTACATGCAAAATGCAATCTACTGCGAGAAAAAAGTCCCTGACCCTTTCCAGAAAATGCAGCAGCTTAAAATGCACAGATGTGAACTACATCTATAGGAAACCATGTTAAATTGACTATAGTGTGTTTCTGCAAAACGCCATAAAAAAACGCATAGACGTTCCTGGTCCCTTCCTCCTGTTGAGTGCTCCCACAGCAAGCAGCTTGCTATAAGAGCACCCTAGCCGAGCCGCAGCTCCCTGTGTCTATTCAGACATGGAGCCGCTACCCGGCCTTGCCCCCCTCTCTCCTCATTGTCTCACTGACTTTGATTGACAGCAGTGGGAGCCAACGGCGCTTTTCCGCTGTCTTAGCCAATGAGGAGGAAGAGTCTTGGACAACCGAGTCTCTCGTGCAACATTGCTGGATCGAGATGTGGCTCAGGTAAGTTGGGGGGCTGAGGAGGGATACTGCACAAAAAAACAAAAAAAATAGCTAGATCAAGTTTTGATCTAGGTCAGTGCCAGGGTTAGTGTTTGAGTTAAGGTCAGGGTCCAAGGTCGGGTCAAAGGTCAGGGTCAGTATTTTTTTTTTTGGCCACGATTTTTTTCCCCGTATCAGTGTGTTTTAGGTAGGATAAAAAAAAGCAAAATGGGCACTATTGTTTTTGGGCTACTACGGGTACAAACAACAACTAACATACACACATGGGGTATTGCTGTGATCATCAGGAGCAGGAGAATTTAATGTGGGTTGTTCTTTGGTGGACACTTATGGTGGTGGCAAGAAATATACAGCTGAATTTTAATAAAAACATTTTTTTACTATTTTGGGCCTGTTTTCCTTCAGGAGATATCCATTACCATTTATCACCAAAAAAAAAAAGCCCAATTTGTCCTGGAAAAAAACAAGGTATAATCCAACTGGATGCACAAAGTAGTTGTGAGGATATGTGCGGTTTTAGTAAAATTGTGCATAGGCATTTATATCTGTTTTACCCGTAGGCACGAAGGGGTTAAAATCAAAATAGTAAAAAGCGTGGAGTTACTAGTTTCCTTCTCCCTTTGAAAAACACAACTGGAATCTGACTGACTCTTATGACTGCATTTACCAGTTATTTACAGATGCTGTTGAAACAAAGTGCTTTGTGCTGTAACCCATAGTGATGTGAGAATTCACTTTGATGTTGATGTTATTACATGATAGATTTTAACTGGGTGCTATGGATACTGTACTTTTCACTTAGCTCTTTGCACCTTGCATTTGTTTATTTATTAACCGGAGCTAGATCAAGGCAGAAAATCATTCAAAAATAAAAGTAGTCCTAAGCACCAGGTAGAAGAATAAAGATAAAATTGCAATTTATTTTAGCCCATTAATAAGCATTTCATTATGCATGTAAATTATTCAGTACAAAACTGAAAAACTGTTTTGCGGGAACATTCATCTGTTCCAAACCAAGGTCACACAGGCATACATAATTCATAACAGGTAAGATTATTTTATCACTGCTATTTTACATACCCATTACTGGGACATGGATTATTAATGTAACACAATCAAACAGTTTTAGGAATCCCAATCTGGCCATATAAATCCTAAATTCTATCATTAAGCTCCCACCCCTGCTTTGCCACTTTTGTAAACTGTTGTTATGACTGTCAGGACTGATCAGAGGGCCTATGACCAAAAATGTTTAATAAAGATTGTTATCTCACAAAATGTTCCATTGTCGCTGTCAAATTAAATACTGCTCACTATGAAGTCACTGTTTTCTCCGAGCCCATACAAGTTTTTTACTGTGTTGAGTAGGGATGAGCCGAACACCCCCCCTGTTCGGTTCGGTTCGGTTCGCACCAGAACATGCGAACAGGCAAAAAATTTGTTCGAAAAAGTCTATGGGACACGAACATGAAAAATCAAAAGTGCTAATTATAAAGGCTTATATGCAAGTTATTGTCATAAAAAGTGTTTGGGGACCCAGGTCCTGCCCCAGGGGACATGTATCAATGCAAAAAAAAGTTTTAAAAATGGCAATTTTTTCGGGAGCAGTGATTTTAACCACTTCCCTACCCAGCCATAGTCAAATGACGTCTACAGATGGGATCTCCCATCCTGGGTGGACGTCATACGACGTCCTGGCTTTGTAGGGGGATATCTGAATGATGCCTGCAGCTAGAGGCATCATTCTGATATCCTTTTGAAGTGCCGGCGATTCTGTGCACCATAAGAACGATCATAGCGGCGGTTCCACCTCTTGATCATTCTTATAGGCGGCGGGAGGGGACATCCCCCCCCGCCGCCATCCGGTGCTTCTCCGGGCTCTCCCGTGTGATCGGGGACCCGGTCACCAGTCATCTCTATGATCGTCGGAGGCCCGGGCGCGATGTGATGACGTCACACCCGGGTCCTCAAATGTAAACAAAGCCGCCATTGCGGCTAGTAAGTATGAGATCAGTGAAAAAAAATTCACTGATCTCATGCTTTCCAGCCTGGAGGAGAGATGTGGGGTCTTATTGACCCCGCATCTCTCAATAAAGAGGACCTGTCACACACATTCCTATTACAAGGGATGTTTACATTCCTTGTAATAGGAATAAAAGTGATCAAAAAAAAAAAGTAAAATAATTGTAAAAAAATAAATAAATAAGTAAAATAAAGAAATAAATAATAATAAAAAAAAATTAAAACGCCCCTGTCCCCGGTAGCTCGCGATCAGAAGCGAATGCACACGTAAGTCGCCCACATATGTTAACGCCGTTCAAACCACATATGTGAGGTATCGCCACGTGCGTTAGAGCGCATGCAACAATTCTAGCACTGGGCCTCCTCTGTAATTCTAACCTGGTAACCTGTAAAAAAAATTAAAGCATCGCCTATGGAGATTTTTAAGTACCGAAGTTTGGCACCATTCCATGAGTGTGTGCAATTTTAAAGCGTGACATGTTAGGTAGTTATTTACTCGGCGTAACATCATCTTTCATATTTTCCCCAAAAATTGGGCTAACTTTACTGTTTTGTTATTTTTTAATTCATGAAACCATATTGTGCAAGAAAAAAAGTTGCAATGACCGTCATTTTATTCCCTAGGGTGTCTGCTAAAAAAACATATATAATGTTTCAGGGTTCTGAGTAATTTTCTAGCAAAAGAATGATGATTTGTACATGTAGGAGAGAAGTGCTAGAATAGGCCCAGTATGGAAGTGGTACAAAAAGCCCTGTATTGAAGTGGTTAATAATGCTTAAAGTGAAACAATAAAAGTGAAATATTCCTTTAAATTTCATACCTGGGGGGTGTCTAAAGTATGCCCGTAAAGTCGCGCATGTTTCCCGTGTTTAGAATTGTCCCTGCACAAAATGTAATTTCTGAAGGGAAAAAAGTCATTTAAAACCACTCAGGGCTATAATAAATTGTCGGCTCCCTGGCAATACAGATCAAAGTCATTGAAAAAAAGTCCCCCCCACAGTCCATCACCAGGTAGCTCACGCTCAGAAGCGAACGCACACGTAAGTCCCACCCACATATGTAAACGCTGTTCAAACCACACATGTGAGGTATCGCCACGTGCCTTAGAGTGTGTGCAACAATTCTAGCACTAGACCTCCTCTGTAACTCTAAACTGGTAACCTGTAAAAAATTTCAAAGCGTCACCTATGGAGATTTTTACGTACCGAAGTTTGGCGCCATTCCATGAGTGTGCGCAATTTTAAAGCGTGACATGTTAGGTATCTATTTACTCGGCGTAACATCATCTTTCATATTTTACAAAAAAATTGGGCTAACTTTACTGTTTTGTTATTTTTTAATTCATGAAACCATTTTTTTTTTCAAAAAAGGGCATTTGAAAAGTTATTGCGCAAATACCGTGCAAGATAAACAGTTGCAATGACCATCATTTTATTCCCTAGGGTGTCTGCTAAAAAATATATAATGTTTGGGGGTTATGAGTAATTTTCTAGAAAAATAATGATGATTTGTACATGTAGGAGAGAAGTGCCAGAATAGGCCCGGTATTGAGGTGGTACAAAAGCCCTGTATTGAAGTGGTTAAATGCCACGGCCTACCTGAGTATTGTTGATGACCAACCCTTTATGACTACAGTGTACCCATATTCTGATGGCTACTTCCAGAAGGATAATGCACCATGTCACAAAGCTCAAATCATCTCAAACTGGTTTCTTGAAAATTACAATGAGGTCACTGTACTTCAATGGCCTCCACAGTCACCAGATCTCAATCCAATAGAGCACCTTTGGGATGTGGTGGAATGAGAAATTCACATCATGTATGTGCGGCCGACAAATCTGCAGCAACTGCGTAATGCTATCATGTCCATATGGACCAAAATCTCTGAGACATGTTTCCAACACCTTCTTGAATCTATGCCATGAAGAATTAAGGAAGTTCTGAAGGCAAAAGGGGTCCAACCCGATACTAGCAAGGGGTACTTAATAAAGTGGCCGGTGAATGTATACACACACACACACTACTATGCAAAAGTTTTAGGTAGCTGTGAAAAAATACTGTAAATTAGGAATGCTTTCAAAATACTTTTTTTTTATCAATTCACAAAATGGAAAGCAAATGAACAGAAGAGAAATCCAAATCAAAGCAATATTTGGTGTGACCACCCTTTGCCTTCAAAACAACATCAAATCTATCAGGTACACTTGCACACAGTTTTTGAAGGAGCTCAGCATGTAAGTTGTTCCAAACATCTTGGAGAACTAACCACAGATCTTCTGTGGATATAGGCTGCCTCAAATCCTTCTGTCTCTTCATGTAATCCCAGACAGAGAGAAAGTTACCGCTCAAAAGAAGCTGTTGTTCTGCTCACTAGATCCTCAGCATAGGGTGCAGGCAATTGCATATAGCAATGCAGAGACTGAAGGAAAAGCTTGGACAGCCACACTCCAAAAATTGGTTGTTTTTTTTTTTTTTTAAAAAGGGAAAAGATCACATCAACACAAAATCACAGCAAAACACAGCAATGCAAGAGAGGGAGGAGCCTAGTAATGGCGCCGGCGGCTTGCTGGAGCGTGTAGGTGAGACGCCCGGTCTCCCGATCCCTCTCAGAGGAATGAGGAGACAAGCCTAAAGACCCTGCAACACGCTCGCCCCCCCCCCCCCGCTTGGAAGTTTGTTTGTCCCCCTACCTGCTCCGCAGCGGCCGGAAAGACAGACCGAGTGAGCAGCCCACTGTGTGGAGAAACAGCCAGCATATGAGTAGGCGTGAGTGACCCAGAGAACTGGAGGCTGAGCAAGACAGAGCAGTGGCTCTGTATGAGACCCGGGTAGAGCAGCCTGCCATGCGGAGACATAGCCAGCAGTGAACGGGTGTACTGACAGGAGGCAGAGCCAGACAGAGCGGTGACCCTGTAAGAAATCAGGGAAGAGCGGCGGGGATGGTGGGCAGAAGAGAGTCGCAGCCCAGTCTTTGCTACAGCAAGAGACCCCCCCCCCATGGTTACATGTTTGCCTGTTCCCCCAACATCTCCATTTGTCCTGCTCCCTGCACTGCACTGCACTGCTCAGTATGACGGCTCTCCGCTGCACCAAATGAAGAAATGGATATGAACTGAAGAAACGTGAGTAACCCCCATAGGGGGCTTTTTGAAAAAAAAAAGTTTGAGAACTGTGAAACTGCTAGTCCTGTAAAAAGTATCGTGAAATTAAGTAAACTGACTATATTGATTGCCTGTGCTCACTGTGCCTTCACTCATCAGCGCTGATCCTTCTTAGCCTCTCTGGAAGTGGTGAACATACCACATTAAAGATACAGAAAAATTGACTAAAACCGCCTGCACCTGTTGGGTTAGTAAAGATCAGTACAGAAACACTAGAAATACTGGAAACTTTTACTAATGCATATAATGGCTTGTTTTGTTCTCACCTGAATTGAGGAAATGGAAAGGGGACGTGAAGTGAGAAACATTTAAATTTGTAAATTTTTTTTTTTTTGGTCTCCTCCGCGCAGCCTTGCCCGGTTAAAATATCCCCTCTGTGATGTGCTAAAAAGAAACCGTAAACGGGTAAAAGGTTTCTAAACACAGAAACGCCGAAAACAGGTCACTCATTACCTACCTACACCTTCTGACGCAATACGGCACTAGTAGTGAGTACCTTTCTCTTTTTTGAGTCACATGAAAGGTGTATAGGAGTGAGGGCGGCAGGAAAACATTGATAAACTGTTACCATTACTGCTGTTAACCCTTAACCTTTACATTACGGGGTCAGGCAGAAGTGAGAGTGTGTGGGAGCAGGGAGTGCAACAAATACAGAAAATTGTCTGCTTCTGCAGACATTTATCATCCTGAGACATAGCCCCCCGCAGCACCAAATGAGGCAGCCCTGACCCCGATAGAATTATAGAGGTACTATACGGTGTGCAGGACGGGTATATCTGACCATTGGGTGACAAACAGCGGGGCGGAACATTGCAAAGAGGATAAAGCCCCAAGGATAGTACTCAAAAGAAATAATATGAGCTCAAGAGCAAGGGGAGCAAGAGGGGGAGCAATCCCAAAATCACCCCGCTTAAGTTTGACCCCGAGTCCGGGGCCAATGAATAAATATGTAACCCATGGTGGAAATAGCGACAAACAGGCGGTGGAGAAGCAGCAGGGAGCTAGGAGCAGTCAGACGGAAAGCAAGGAGGAAAAGAAAAAAAAGGACAAGAAAAAAGGGCAAAATAAAAACCAGGCAGAGTCAGACTCATTATCAGAGTCCAGAATAGAACAGGAGACCGAAGTAGAAATGGAACAGAGACAAGAAGAGGAACCACAAAACAGGGCGTTATTACCAACAAAAATAGAAATTGAGGGGATGTTCGCCGCACTAGAAAAATCGTTAAAGACACAAATGGAGGTGATACAAGAAAATATGGGATATTTGCGTGAAAGAGTGGAGGAAGTGGAAAGGAAATCAGATCATAATGAAATTACCATAGGAAGACTAGAGGGAGAGATAAAGTCAATAAGGAAAGAACAACAGGAACTGGCATATAAGCGAGAGGACCAGGAAAATAGAGACAGAAGAAAGAACATAAGAATCCGGGGGGTACCGGAGACACCCCAACCCGAGAACCTATCAGAACTAATAAGAAAAATTTGTAACCCACTTCTGGATAGAGAAATAACATCCCCAATAAAAATAGAGAGAGCACACAGAATAAGAAGACCAAGAGAAATAGCTCAGGATAAACCGAGAGACATCATTGTCCGATTTGAAAGTTGGGAGGAAAAAATTATACTATGGAGAAACCTGAGAGGGAAGTCACCAATAATATGGGAAGAGAGCCAAATTCAAATTTTTCAAGATCTATCCCAAGAAACGCTACAAAGAAGAAGAAATCTAAGACCATTACTGAAGACACTCCAGGAACACGAGATCCAATATAATTGGGGTTTCCCAGCCTGCCTGATAGGAAGGAAAAATGGTATCACGGCTAGACTGAGATTCATAGAGGAAACACCGGAATTCTGTAAAAAACTGGAAATTCCAATGCCAGATGGGGGTTTAGGCGGGGGAGTGGGGAGGGGGTAGGAAGGAAGCGGAATTTTTTTTTTCTCCTCCCCCTTCCCCTTCTCCTTCTCCTCCCCCCTCCTGGGTTTATGGCACTTCCTATGTCTGTTCATTGCTTGCTCTGTATGGCCAATGGTTTTCTTGCCTGACACACAGAGGGGGTGAGGGGTCGGGGGTGGGGGTTAAGGGTGTGAACGAAACAGGTATAATAAGAGAGGGGGCGGAGGGGGAGCCCGGGACTCATCTGGATGCTTCGGCACCAGCTCCCAAATAGAAGGGGAGAGGGGACCGACGGTGCCAAACAGAATTCCACCTCGGGCCAAAGAGTGCAGAGGTGAAAGAGAAATCCTGCACTAAGACCATGAGGTCAAAGTTCTATCGGGGAGAGGGAGGGGGGAAGGAGAGGGAGGGGGTGAGGGGAGGAGGGGTGGGAGGGAGGGGGGAACCAGGATCTGTCCATCCAAGGAAGAGAGAGAGAAGGGAAAAACAAACAAACATATGACTGACATAAATCTCATCACATATAACATAAGAGGGCTGAATTCCCCAGAAAAAAGGCATATGACATTAAGGGAGCTTGAAAGGTATGCCGCAGAAATTGTATTTCTTCAGGAGACACATCTAGCACTAGATTCTAACACAAAAATGTATTCGCGTGCGATCCCCACTTGGTACTACGGAGACTCCCCAAACAAGAGAGCTAAAGGAGTAGCTATAGGGATTGGAAAGAACATAAACTTTATAGTAGAGGATAGAAGAGTTGACCCAGAGGGCCGGTATTTGTTCTTAAAAGGGAATCTTCAGGGGAAAAAATGCACATTGGCTAATGTCTATTGTCCAAACACCCACCCCAAAAGATATTTGAATAGAATCTTAAATATCCTGATGGGTTTTAAACAGGGTTATATAATTCTCGCCAGTGATTTCAATTTCCCAATGGACCCAAAGTTAGACAATACGTCTGGTGCACCGACACGAGATAATAAACAATTAAAATTGGTAAAAAAAAAAATGTTTGACCATCAATTAATAGATTCTTGGAGAGCGGTGCACCCAAGTAAAAAGGACTATACGTACTACTCTGCGGTGCACGACACGTATTCAAGATTGGATTACATTCTGGTGGACCACGGGCTCCTGGAATATGTAGTAGACACCTCGATAGGAATAAAATCAATCTCAGACCATGCCCCAGTTATAGTAAAAATAAGATTTAATAATGTAGAACAAAGAAAGGGTATGTGGAGCTTAAATGAAGACCTATTAGACAACAAAGAAGTAGGAGAGATAATATCGAGAGAACTCGAAGAATACTTTAGAATAAATAATACACCAGAAGTGAGTGTAGCAACAATCTGGGAAGCGCATAAGGCATGTATAAGGGGTAAATTGATTGTCATAGGGGCACGAAAAAAGAAGGAGAGGGACCAAAAGAGGGAAAACCTGTTAAAGGAATTATATGACCTAGAACAAAAAGACAAAAGACAACAAGATAAAGAAACACACCAACAAATAATAATTAAGAGGGGCCAACTCAGAGATTTGATGGAACAGGAAACCAGAAAAGTATTCAAGAATGTAGCAAAAGAAAGATACAAATGGGGGAATAAACCCGGGAAGTATCTTGCAAGAATAGCAAAAGGGAAAAAAACTTTAAATTACATAGAAAAAATAAAGAATCAGAGAGGAGAGATGAAATTTAAAACATCAGAAATCGCAGAAGCATTCAAGACATATTATAGTGCACTGTATGATATTAGAGGAAACGAGACAGCACAGGAAGAAGAAAACAGGAAAGGCAAAATACAGGAATATTTGGAAAAAACGATCCTTCCAAGGATAACACCGGAAAGTGCAGAGCTCCTAGAAAAAACAATTACGCAGGATGAAATAAACAAAGCTCTCCAAGAAACACCAAGGGGGAAAAGTCCAGGACCGGACGGGTTTCAGATTAAGTACTATAAGAAGTTTAAAGACCAGTTAGTCCCAGAACTATGTAAGTATTTCAATAGATTGGGGGGAGATGAAGAAATAAGAAAATAATCTCTCCTTGCCAATATTACCATTATACCTAAAACAGGAAAAGACGGAACAATATGTTCTAACTACCGACCCATAGCGTTATTGAATTCAGACATTAAGTTATATGCAAAAATATTGGCAACGAGATTAAAAACTTTAATGCCGGAACTAATAAACGCTGACCAAACTGGCTTCGTGATGGGGAGAGAAGGAAGAGATAATACCATAAGAACCCTTTTATTAAACCAGAAAAGGAAGGAGAAGAAACCCCCAGTCGTACTCATGTCGATAGACGCAGAAAAAGCGTTCGACCGAGTCGACTGGGGGTTTATGATGGACACACTCCGGTATGTCGGGATTGGACCCAAATATATGAAATGGGTTAAAAACCTATATACTTACCCGACAGCCAGGGTAAAAGTAAATGGGAGTGTGTCGTCGGTGTTTGGGATGCGTAACGGAACGAGACAGGGATGTCCGCTTTCACCCCTCCTGTATGTGTTGGCAATGGAACCTTTGTTGCAGAACATACGGAATAATCAAGATATAGGAGGGGTGAGGGTGGGCAGGGAGGAACATAAAGTGGCGGCATACGCTGACGACATACTTTTATATCTGACGAAACCAAGGCTGTCGCTCCCCAATGTAGTAAAGGAAATTAAAAAAATACGGGGAACTCGCTAACTTCAAGATCAACCCAGTAAAGACAGTAATTCTGAACTTAGGAATAGATAAAAAGGAAGAAAAACTGTTACAGAAAGAATTTCCGTTTACTTGGGAGACAAAAACTTTAACATATCTAGGTATTAAAATAACTACAACTGTAGAAGAACTATATCCGGTTAACTTTATCCCAATATTAAACGAAATTAAAGCAGAATTAAAGGATATTTCAAGGAGACCCGTTGGATGGACAGGAAGGATCAACATCTTAAAAATGATGGTCCTCCCAAAAGTAACATATAGGCTGCAGATGCTGCCAATAGATATACCCCAACCATTCCTTAAGTCGATTAGATCTATGATCTTGAAATATATATGGCAGGGCAAAAAGGCGAGAATAAAATATACATTACTAACCCGCGAAAAAAAGAAGGGGGCATGGCTGTACCAGACATAAAAAGATACCATAAAGCAATAATCTTGGCAAGATTAGTAGAATGGGCAAATCCACAAACAAAAAAGAAATGGGCACAAATAGAAAATACGCTAAGTATGATACATTTACAAAATAATATATGGATACCACCAAAATTTAGAGTATTAGGCACAGATTCACATAGCATAACAAAGAAGGTATTCAAAACATGGGACATACTACATCGACACGAAAAATGGAAATATAATTCTCCATTAATAGCGTTAGCAGACACAATGTTTTTTACACCAGGTAATGGGACACGACTAGGAAAACTAATGGGAACTGCACAACTAAAAGATATAATTACAGCAGGTAAAATAAAAACAAAACAAGATTTAATTACGAGCCAGGGATGGAGTCAGTTGAGTGATTGGGAATACCTCCAATTAACGCACTTAGTAAGCACTATTCCACAACCAATTAGAAATGAAAATACACTAACCTCACTGGAAAAGATATGTAGTAAAAAGCCTTTGAGACATGGTATCTCTCAGGTGTATAAAATATTAACAGAACTAGAAACAGAAGGACCACTACCCTTTATAGAAAAATGGGAGCAAGATCTGGGCAGAGAATTAGACGAGAGGCAAATTATTGAGGCAGTACACAGCTATGCATCGGATGTAACCACAATAGAAGCAAATTACAAAAGTATGGTACGCTGGCACTGGACGCCAGAAAGAATGAATAAAATACATCCTAACAACTCCCCACTCTGAGTGACGGGTTGTAAGCAAGTGGGAACAACGATGCATATGTGGTGGGAATGCCCAATAATAGAGGAGTATTGGACAGAGATTCTGGATCACATTGAAGTAGTCACGGGGGAAAAAATAATACAAAACGCGTGGACATGCCTATTTCATGGTACAAATAAAACAAAAAAGCAATATCAGAAAACATTAGTCCCACCATTACTTAAAGTGGTTGTAAACCCACTTTTTCAACTTGCACCTACAGGTAAGCCTAGATTAAGGCTTACCTGTAGGTGCAAGAAATATCTCCTAAACCTACACGGTTTAGGAGATATTTACTAAAATGACAAGCGCCGCTGTCTACGGCGCATGCGCACCGTAGACAACGGCGCATTTATGGGGTTAATCCCATTCACATACTCGGCTACTTCCCAGCAATCGCTGGGCGTATCCGAGTGGGACGCCTCCCGTGCGCATGCGCAGAGTGACGTCTCAGCCGCTCCGGCCAATCACAGCGCCGGAGCGGCGCTGTGATTGGCTGGTGCGGCGATACCCGGAAGTAACATTACGGCTATCGCCGCAGTGATGTCTGCGGCTGGACAGAGGGACGAGGACGGCTTCGGGGGCCCCGATCTAAGGTAAGTGGAACATAATGAGCTATTATGCTAGTCATAATAGCTCATTATGCCTTTCTCTTGCAGGTGGGCCAAAAAATAAAAAAAATAAAAGTTGGTTTACAACCACTTTAATGCAGCAAAAGGGTTAATCCCAAGAAACTGGATATCTATAAAGAAACCGATTATTAAAGAATGGATTCAATGGGTAGAGTATATCTCAGAAATGGAATATCTGAGCCAGGGAGAGCAGGGAAAAGGGGAAAATTACAGAACAACATGGGAAAAATTGAGAATATTTAAACGATCAGATAAATATGTTCAGGGAATGATAGGAAAAGAAGAAGAATAGGACAGGAGGGGGACAGATCAGGGAGGAAGGGAGGGGAGGAGGGGGGGGAGAACATAGGGAGGGAAATAGGGAAAAGGAAAAGTAAGGAAATATGTAAAGATATTTTTGTATGAAATTTTTTTATTTTTCCACACAAATGTGGGTGCATGTAATTACATGTTAAATAATTTTCCAATAAAAAGTAAATAAAATAATTAAAAAAAAAACACAGCAATGGGCTGACGCGTTTCGCACTACAGATCAGCTATGAATAAGCACTTTTCCCTTTTTAAAAAAAAATAAAAACAACCAATTTTTGGAGTGCGGCTGTCCAAGCTTTTCCTTCAGTCTCTGCATTCCTAATCCCAGACAGACTTGATGATGATGAGATCAGGGCTCTGTGGGAGCCAAACCATCACTTCCAGGACTCTGTGTTCTTTACACTTTACACTGAAGATAGTTCTTAATGACATTGACTGTATGTTTGGGGTTGTTGTCCTGCAGCAGAATACATTTGGGACCAATCATACCCCTCCCTGCTGGTATGGCATGATCGATAAGTATCTGCCTGCATTTCTCAGCACTGAGGACACCATTGATCCTGGCCAAATCTCCAACTCCAATTGCAGAAATGCAGCCCCGGGGTTGCAAGGAACTTCCACCATGCTTCACTGTTGCCTGCAGACATTCATTATTGTTCCGCTCTCCAGCCCTTGGGTGAACAAGGGCTGGGGGACCGCATTGGTAACCAGCCTCTGAAGGAGCCATCAGGGATCAGTGAAACCGGTCAGGCCAGCACGGCCCATCTCTGGATGATATGCCTTTGACCTAAATATGGTTTCACATACCTTGCAAGGTTGGCGATTCTAAAGATAAAGGAGGAATATATCCTGGGACACTGGATCCGTGGACGTGACATTAAGCTGATAAGTATATTAATCATCACTTGGAATGGACTATTTTTTTCACATCGCAATGGGGATTTGGGATGAGTCTTCATAGGGACACTTCTGGTACAGCGAGAGGGAGGTCAAGGAGGACTGTGTCAACTACCCATGTTTTCAGTGAGCTACTCACCACCACATTGGTTTTTATATACACATAGCGACTTCCCCCTTTTGCATACCTCCTCTGGACCACTGTTACCCGCCCCCCCCCCTTTCAGTTCTCTCTTCACCTCAATATACAATTATGAACTTGTCTACAGTTTCCAGTATGGATCGGGAGATCTATGGATATCATCTCATAGTTTCTATATTGTGGATTGACATTATTAATCCTCCACCTTTGAATACAAGTCAAACCTACTGATACAGTTTAAGGTCACTTTTCCATTGGTCTTAGAGACCTGGGGATATTATCCCACTTATTTTGCAGCAATTTATATTTTTTTGCTGCTTTAGTGGTATTGCACCACCCGTCTGCTGTCAATCAAAGTCAGCTAGCCAATCAGGGAAGAGAGGGGTGGGCTGGGTTGGGGCTCCTTGTCTGAATGGACTCAGGGAGTTGTGACTCAGCTCAGGTACCCCATAGCAAGCTGCTTGCTGTGGGGGCACTGAACAGGAGGGAGGGGCCAGGAACACAGAAGAGGGACCAGAGAAGAGGAGGATCCAGGCTGCTCTGTGCAAATCCACTGCAACAGAGCAGGTAAGTATAACATGTTTGTTATTGTTATAGGAAAAAACTAGCCTTTACAATCACTTTAAGTTTTCTTGGCTTACCTCTGTGTCTACAGTCCTCAACATTGCCCATTTCTTTGTGCTTTTTCAAAAGAGCTTGACAGCACATCTTGAAACCCCAGTCTGCTTTGAAAATTTGCCTGGGAAAGACCTTGCTGATGCAGTATAACTACTTTGTGTCTTGTTGCTGGGCTCAGACTTGCCATGGTATATGACTTGTGACATGGAACTGTCTTCCACAACCTCCCCTTAGTAGCAGGGTTTGGCTGTTCCTCACTCAGTTTTAAAGGGGTTGTAAACCCTCATGTTTTTTCACCTTAATGCACCCTATGCATTAAGGTGAAAAAACTTCTGACACTGACCGGCCCCCTAGCCCCCCCCGTTCTACTCACCTGAGCCCTTTGTTCGCTCGGCGGAAGCGCACTGTACCTCATTGCCCAGGGTTCTCGGCTCTTGATTGATAGCAGCGCAGCCATTGGCTCCCGCTGCTGTCAAATCAAATCCAATGACGCGGGTGCCGAGAGGTGGGGCAGAGTCCGGCATCCTGTGTCTATGCGCGCAAATGCTGGACTCGTGAGCATGCCCGCAATGTAACTCTCTGGGAGAGCACTTCTTCCAGGGGGTTTACCGATGGAAGGCGGAGCCGCGAGCGCCGCCGGGGGACCCCAGAAGAGGCGGTTCGGGCCACCCTGTGCAAAATGAACTGCACAGTGGAGGTAAGTATGATATGTTTGTTATTTAAAAATGAATAAATGAAGGTTTAGAGTCACTTTAAGCCTCCTACACAGCTGTTTCTGTTTCAGTTACTGCCTGTGTTTCAACCTACATATGAAATTCATGATCATTACCACCTGCTTGGCATATTTGGTTAAGCATACACTTAACTCTAATCCTCCAAAATCCCTGACTTTGTACAAGTGTATTGAGTGTGTAAGAGTAATGCCGCATACACACGATCGATTTTTTCGACGGTGAAAACACCGTCGAGAAAATCGACATTAAAAACGAGGAACAGTTTGTTCCCCTCACACACGGCCATTTTAAATGTCATTTTTTTTTTGGTTGAAAAAAACGACCGTGTGTGGGCTCCGCGGCAGTGTTTCCCTATGGGAAACACTGCCGCGGAAAACATGTCGAAAAAAACGACGAGAAAAATTAGAACATGTTCTAATTTTTCTCGTCGTTTTTAATGCCGTTTTTCTCGTCGAAAAAAACTACAGAAAGCCCACAGACTATCGTTTTTCTCGTCGAATGGGAAAAATTTCGTTTTTTTCGATGGGAAAAACGGCCGTGTGTACGCGGCATAAGAATTGATCCTGGTTTGAAGCCACTTTGCATTTTATAAATTGATAAAAATAAGTAATTCAAATATATATATGTATTTATAAAGCATTCTTAATTTACAGCATTTCTTTACACCTGCACAGTACTATATATATATATATATTTATATATTGTGACATGATGAAAGGCGAGTTGATTGATGGACATTATGTTTCACCTCGCATGCGTTCATTTGCAGAGAACTAAGGTGGAATTAGGTCCAGGTTTTATCAGCCACCTTGGCAGGGTTGGTTCCGGACCAGATCCACTTGTCCACCAGTCCACTTGTGTCCACCAACAGGGATGAGCCGAACACCCCCCTGTTCGGTTCGCACCAGAACCTGCGAACAGACAAAATGTTCGTGTAAACTTTAGAACCCTATTAAATACAATGGACTTGAACGTTCGAAATCTAAAGTGTTAATTATAAAGGCTAATATGCAAGTTATTGTCCTAAAAAGTGTTTGGGGACCCGGGTCCTGCCCCAGGGGACATGTATCAATGCAAAAAGAAGTTTTAAAAACGGCCGTTTTTTCGGGAGCAGTGATTTTAATAATGCTTAAAATGAAAAAATAAAAGTGAAATATTCCTTTAAATTTCGTACCTGGGGGGTGTGTATGATATGCATGTGAAGTGGCGCATGTTTCCCGTGCTTAGAACTGTCCCTGCAAAAAATGTCATTTTTGAAAGAAAAAAATGCATTTAAAACTGACTCGCGGCTATTAATGAATTGTCGGCTCCCGGCAATACATTCAAAAGTCATTGATAAAAAAAAAAAAAAAAAAAAAAAAGCGTGGGGGTTCCCCAGAATTCAATTACCAGGCCCTTCAGGTCTGGAATGGATATTAAGGGGAACCCTGCCGCAAATTTAAAAAAAAATTTACATGGGGTTCCCCCAAATATCCATTCCAGGCCCTTCAGATCTGGCATGGATTTTAAGGGGAACTCCACCCCAAATGTAAAAAAAAATGGCGTGGAGTCCCCCTAAAAATCCATACCAGACCCCTTATCCGAGCACGCAACCTGGCCGGCCGCAGGGGAAAAGGGGGGGATGAGAGAGCGGCCCCCCTCCCTCCTGAACCGTACCAGGCCACATGCCCTCAACATGGGGAGGATGTCCCCATGTTGATGGGGACAAGGGCCTCATCCCCACAACCCTTGCCCGGTGGTTGTAGGGGTCTGCGGGCGGGGGGCTTATCGGAATCTGGAAGACCCCTTTAACAAAGGGGACCCCCAGATCCCGGCCCCCCCTATGTGAATTGGTAAGGGGTACATTGTACCCCTACCATTTCACGAAGAAAGCGTAAAAAAATGTTTAAAAAAAACACACAAACACCTTGAAAAAGTCCTTTATTAAAAAAAAAACAAAAAACATTCCAGCGGTGAAATCCAGTGTCCCGCGGCGATCCCGATGTCCAGCGCTGTCCTTCATTGGTTGTGCCTGAGCGGACCTGATGGGGGACTCCCTCTCAGTATTTTAAATGTATAGACCCGCCCCTTCTAAAGTTCCCCATCAGGTCCGCTCAGCGGACAAGATGCGGAACATGAGAAGGGGCGGGTCTATACATGTATTACCAAAGTGAGAGCAGTTCCCCATCAGGTCCGCCCCCTCGGTATGTCGGACCCGCCTACGTCATTGGCTTGAGCGGGGAACTTCCTTCACTGTGTAAATTTAAATTACACAGTGAAGGAAGTTCCCCGCTCAAGCCAATGACGTAGGCGGGTCCGACATACCGAGGGGGCGGACCTGATGGGGAACTGCTCTCACTTTGGTAATACATGTATAGACCCGCCCCTTCTCATGTTCCGCATCTGGTCCGCTGAGCGGACCTGATGGGGAACTTTAGAAGGGGCGGGTCTATACATTTAAAATACTGAGAGGGAGTTCCCCATCAGGTCCGCTCAGGCACAACCAATGAAGGACAGCGCTGGACATCGGGATCGCCGCGGGACACTGGATTTCACCGCTGGAATTTTTTTTGTTTTTTTTTTAAATAAAGGACTTTTTCAAGGTGTTTGTGTGTTTTTTTTAAACATTTTTTTACGCTTTCTTCGTGAAATGGTAGGGGTACAATGTACCCCTTACCAATTCAGATAGGGGGGGCGGGATCTGGGGGTCCCCTTTGTTAAAGGGGTCTTCCAGATTCCGATAAGCCCCCCGCCCGTAGACCCCCACAACCACCGGGCAAGGGTTGTGGGGATGAGGCCCTTGTCCCCATCAACATGGGGACATCCTCCCCATGTTGAGGGCATGTGGCTTGGTACGGTTCAGGAGGGAGGGGGGCCGCTCTCTCGTCCCCCCCTTTTCCCCTGCGGCCGGCCAGGTTGCGTGCTCGGATAAGGGGTCTGGTATGGATTTTTAGGGGGACTCCACGCCATTTTTTTTTTAAATTTGGGGTGGAGTTCCCCTTAAAATCCATGCCAGATCTGAAGGGCCTGGAATGGATATTTGGGGGAACCCCACGTCAATTTTTTTTTAATTTGCGGGGGGGTTCCCCTTAATATCCATTCCAGACCTGAAGGGCCTGGTAATTGAATTCTGGGGAACCCCCACGCTTTTTTTTTTTTTTTTTTTTTATCAATGACTTTTGTATGTATTGCCGGGAGCCGACAATTCATTAATAGCCGCGAGTCAGTTTTAAATGCATTTTTTTCTTTCAAAAATGACATTTTTTGCAGGGACAGTTCTAAGCACGGGAAACATGCGCCACTTTACATGCATATCATACACACCCCCCAGGTATGAAATTTAAAGGAATATTTCACTTTTATTTTTTCATTTTAAGCATTATTAAAATCACTGCTCCCGAAAAAACTGCCGTTTTTAAAACTTCTTTTTGCATTGATACATGTCCCCTGGGGCAGGACCCCGGTCCCCAAACACTTTTTAGGACAATAACTTGCATATAAGCCTTTATAATTAGCACTTTAGATTTCTCCCATAGATTTTTCGAATTTGCCGCGAACACCCCAATTTGTTCGCTGTTCGGCGAACGGGCGAACAGGCAATGTTCGAGTCGAACATGAGTTTGACTCGAACTCGAAGCTCATCCCTATCCACCAACAGGTGGTATAACTAAAGCAGGACTAGAGCAAAGAATTGCTCTTGGCCTGGGACTCAGGAAGCCAAAACCGGAGAGAGCTACTAATGGGAAGTTTTGCTTTGTGAGAGAAAGAAAAGGTTTGCTTTATCTGTTTTGTGGGTGACTGGAAGAAGCCCTTCACCTGTGAGTTAGGAACCTGAGATGTTTAGTAAGTGCCTGGATGGCAAGGATTTATTTTCTGTTTTGTTTATTTGATTTTCATGCAACCTTTTAAAATAAAACTGGCTACAAGTCGGATTTTAAGAAAACCTGCCGTTTGGACTACCTCTTTTCCCACGGAAGGTCATCCCCATTGAGCTAACCCCCCAAATATGGTGGATTTTCGGCGGGCATCTTCCTCAACAAGTGAAAAGATGGAAAATGTATAAAAAGCCCTGCTGCAGGCCAATGCAACCCAGCAGGAATCCAACCTCCAGCAGCTGGAAGCCAACCGCCAGTTCGCAGAGGCCACTGCAGTGCAGCAGGAGGCAAATCGCTAGGCCATTGCAGCCCAGGAGGAGATTAACCGCCTTTTTGCGGAGGCCCTGGTGGAGTTAAAGAAGGGGTCCACAGGTCCTTTGCCAGTGGAACAGAAAATGGTGCGTGCCAGCTATTACCTGCAGAAGATTACACCTGCAGATGATGTGGAAGCTTACCTAGCGATCTTTAAAAGAATCGCTGTTCGAGAAGGATGGCAAAAAGATCAATGGGCAGGAGTGCTAGCTCCCTTTCTGAGAGAAGAACCCCAAAAGGCCTATGTGATGCTGAAGGCTAAGATATTTGCACGCCTGGGCATCACCATTGTGGTCCGGGTTCAACGGGTGCATTGGTGGCCATACAGTACTGACAAACCACCCCGATCGCAAATATTTAACTTAATACACCTCACCAAGAAGTGACTGTAGCCAGAGACTGTGTCAGTCCCTAAGACTGTGAAGTGTGTGGTCATGCTCCCTGACACTTTGAGGAACTGGGTCAGCCATGGGGACCCTAAGACTGCAAACCAGCTGGTGGACCTGGTGGAGAGATATACTGTTGCTGAGGACTTGTCTGTGCCCCACCCCATTGCCTCTAGGGGTGAAAAACCACTCAGAGGATCCGGTAAGACTGTTCCAGGGTTCAAGGGTGTGGGAAAAATTACAAGACTGTTGCCACAGATAATGAGACTATGGGCTCAGGACCTGGAGACTGGCCCAATAGGTCAGGAAGACCTCTGAGGCCGTTTAGAGGACTGGGTACAGAACACATAAAAATTTTAATCACTGCCATGCGTTAGGTCATTATGCTGCCAACTGTTGAACCAATGCAATGTTATAATGCTTATTTGAAAAAACGCATGTCTCTTTTTGCAAAGGTGGCATGTACTGAATCATGTCAGGGACATATGGAAAAACACATTTTCTACACTTTTGGAGTTTATGGGAAAACAAAAGGAGAAAAGGACAGAGCTCCCCCTGCTGAGGAAACACTGGAACTCACTCCAGACTCTTTTGATTGCAAAATTGAAAGAGAAACTGTTGTGTCCAATGGATGGGTTTCTGTAATGGCTGGGAAGCAGGAGGAGCTGGAATCCAGCCCACAGCTTGAGGTTAATGAATAGGTAATTTTCTCTGACTCTAATAGTGAGATTGGACAGAATGTGGTGCCTGACCTAGAAGTCAGGAAAGATGATTTTTGTACGGAACAACTAAGAGACTCCACACTCCATAGAGCCAGAGAAAATTTTAAAATGATTGATGGCGAATCTGTTGAACCTAATGTAGGGGTGTCGTTTCCTTACATGGCTCTTAAAAATAACTTGCTGTATCAAGTGGTGAAGCAAGGGTAGGAGGAGGTAGAGCAACTAGTGGTTCCCAAATCCTATCATCGGATAGTATTCGATTTAGCCCATGGTCATATAATGGGTGGACACCTGGGTATAGAGAAAACTAAGGAGAGAATAACCCAGAGATTTGTTTGGCCTGTGTTACATGAAGATGTCAAAAAATATTGTGAGTCATGCCCAGAGTGTCAGTATTCTGCGCCATCGCCCCATTTTCATAGTCTGCTGGTATCGTTACCAATAATTGAAGTGCCTTTTGAAAGAATTGGCATGGATCTGGTGGGACCCGGACCCGGGCCATCAGCACATACTGGTAACACTGGACTATGTCACATGGTATCCTGAAGCCATTCTCTTGCGTATTATCTCAGCTAAGACGTTTGCTAAAAAGCTTGTCCAGGTATTTAGTCATGTGGGTATTCCAAAAGAGATATTAACGTATCAAGGCACACCATGTATGTCCAATTGTGCAAGTTGTTCAAAATCTCCCATCTCCGTACCTCTGTCTTTCACCCCCAAACTTATGATCTTGTGGAGAGATTAGATGCTCAAAAGCATGTTAAAAAAGGTGGTGGACAAAGATGGGATAAATTGGGATTTTTTGCTGCCGTACCTCATGTTTGCTATACGAGAGGCACCTCAGGCCTCTACAGGTTATTCCTTGTTTGAACTACTGTATGATAGACATCCCAGGGGAATGCTAGATTTCACAAAAGAAACATGGACAGGAGAGACCACGCCTTATATAAGCGTCATCAAGCATATCTCACTGATGCAAGATAGAATTACTGCTGTCATGCCGCTTGTACTCTTGTACGGGAACATATGGAGCAAGCCCAGGAGGCCCAGAGCAGGGTTTATTATTGGGGTGCCAAGACCAGAACCTTCAACCCTGGTGATAGAGTGCTGGTACTAGTCCCCACAATTAAGAGTAAATTCCTAGCAAACTAGCAAGGTTCCTTTGAAATGATACAAAGAGTAGGGGAAGTAAACTACAAAGTTTAAAAGCCAGGAAAAGGGAACCGGAGCAAATATATCACGTTAATCTCTTGAAACCTTGGAAGTAGGGATGAGCTTGATGTTCGGGTCGAACATAAGTCTGACTCTAACATCTGGTGTTCGCCCGTTCATCGAAAAACGAACATTATGGGGCGCCCCGAGATCGCAGTGCATTGCTGAATGATGATTGGCCAAAGCATGCACCTGACGAACTTGGTTCAAACAGAAAGACCTTACATGCATTACAAGTGTCATATTCATGTTTGGCCACTAGATGGCATTGTCTACCTGTCTGTGTCCTGCTTTATGTGAGGAGATTTATGGTGCTGTGCTGCCTGACATGTAGGGGTTCTCTGTATAATAACCGAGGTACCTCTGGTGGAGCTGCAGTCTTCAGGGGCCATCCTTGAGCAGTCTTCATCCATATGGGGCAGCGCTGGCCACAGAGCTACAGGCTCTCTCCTTCCTCCGCCGTCCATCCCTGTTCCCCAGTGCTCAGCATTTTCCCGTGCATGCGCACGCGCCGCCACATGCACGCGTGCGCAGGAAATCTAAAAATATGATATGGGAGAGGAAAGGGGCGGGGCTTGTGCGGCGCCATGACATGTTCAGCGTCGGCTAGAAGCACAGACAGCCCTAGCCTATATAAATGTGTTTTTTGACACATTCTGGCTGACAGAGGGACACAGAGGCAGGTGAAGGCTCAAACAGGTATTTGGTGGTACAGGCCCCCATTTGACACGTAGTGCTCTGCTTAAGGCTGAATTGAATAGCAGAATTCTGTGCTGGGCTATTTTCAGCAGTTAATTCTTGGAACTGGTACCTCTGCTTTTTGCTTGGGACTATGCCTTCCAAGAGTTCGGGGACTAAAGGCCCTAAAAAACCAAAGGGTTCCTCGCCGGGCTTTGAGGATCCTGGTCTATCCTTCACTATGATTTCCTCCCCTGATAAGTTGCATTTATATGCCCAGGGTGAGTAATTGGGTCTGTTAGGTGCTGCATCCGCCCTCAGCCCGCCTGCTCCTGTAATCATAGAGGTCCCTCCAGAGGAACATGGACTAGGGTTCTATTCAAACCTCTTTACAGTGCCAAAACCAAATGGGGACGTCAGACCTATTTTAGACCTCAAGGCTCTAAACCAGTTTCTGATTATCCAGTCCTATCGCATGGAGTCGATTCGATCAGTGGTTTCCACACTTCAGGGAGGAGAACTACTAGCGTCTGTCGACATCAAGGCCGCGTATCTACACGTTCCTATATTTCCGGCTCATCAGAAACTCTTACGGTTCGAGGTAGAGCAGCTCCATTATCAGATTGCGACCCTGCCCTTCGGGCTAGCCACTGCACCTCGAGTATTCACAAAGGTACTGGCCCCTGTCTTGGCCAGACTAAGAGCCCAAGGGGTGTCGATAATGGCAAATTTAGATGATCTACTGCTAGTGGATCAGTCGGTGGTGAGCTTGAACGAGGCTGTGCGCTGTACAGTAACGTATCTGGAATTTTTGGGCTGGATTCTCAATCTGGAAAAATCAGCTCTGCAACCAGTAAAAAGGTTGGAATATCTGTGTCTGATCATAGATACGGGTAGTCAGAATGAAAAGAAATCCCTCCATTCGCCTTTGCATGCGGTTATTGGGAAAGATGGTGGCCTCATTCGAGGCCATCCCTTATGCTCAATTTCATTCAAGGATGTTACATAACACCATCCTTTCTGTTTGGAACAAGAAAGTCCAAGCTTTGGACTTTCTGATGCCTCTAGCCCCAGAGGTACGTCAAAGCCTTTGTTGGTGGTTAGCACCCAAACATCTACAAAAAGGAAGATCCTTCAGTCCAGTCACTTGGAAAGTGGTGACAACGGAAGCCAGCCTTCTAGGTTGGGGAGCAGTCCTAGGGACATTGACTCTCCAGGGCAAATGGTCTCTTATCGAGCAGACCTTACCCATCAACATCCTGGAAAACCGGGTGGCTCGTTTTGGCCCTGTGGGCCTGGACGTCCGAATTGCAGGGTTTCCCCATCAGGATTCAGTCTGACAATGCCACGGCGGTGGCTTATATCAATCACCAAGGGGGTACCAGGAGTCACGCTGCCCAGTGAGAGGTGAATCAAATCCTGAGTTGGGCAGAGAAGAATGTTCCTTGCATATCGGCAATCTTTATCCCAGGGATAGAGAATTAGCAGGCGGACTTCCTGAGTCACCAACAGTTGTCTCCCAGGGAATGGTCTCTTCACCCAGACATCTTTCTAACCATATGTAAAAAATGGGGGACTCCGGACGTGGATCTCTTAGCATCCAGGTTCAACAAAAAAGTGGACAACTACAGTTGCAAAAAAAAAGTATGTGAACCCTTTTGGAATAATATGGATTTCTGCACAAATTGGTCATAAAATGTGATCTGATCTTCATCTAAGTCACAACAATAGACAATCACAGTCTGCTTAAACTAATAATACACAAAGAATTAAATGTTACCATGTTTTTATTGAACACACCATGTAAACATTCACAGTGCCGGTGGAAAAAGTATGTGAACCCCTAGACTAATGAGATCTCCAAGAGCTAATTGGAGTGAGGTGTCAGCCAACTGGAGTCCAATCAATGAGATGAGATTGGAGGTGTTGGTTACAGCTGCCCTGCCCTATAAAAAAAAACACACCAGTTCTGGGTTTGCTTTTCACAAGAAGCATTGCCTGATGTGAATGATGCCTCGCACAAAAGAGCTCTCAGAAGACCTACGATTAAGAATGGTTGACTTGCATAAAGCTGGAAAGGGTTATAAAAGTATCTCCAAAAGCCTTGTTATTCATCAGTCCACGGTAAGACAAATTGTCTATAAATGGAGAAAGTTCAACACTGCTGCTACTCTCCCTAGGAGTGGGTGTCCTGTAAAGATGACTGCAAGAGCACAGCGCAGATTGCTCAATGAGGTGAAGAAGTATCCTAGACTGTCAGCTAAAGACTTACAAAAGTCTCTGGTATATGCTAACATCCCTGTTGGCAAATCTACGATACGTAAAACATTAAACAAGAATGGATTTCATGGGAGGATACCACAGAGGAAGCCACTGCTGTCCAAAAAAAACATTGCTGCACATTTACAGTTTGCACAAGAGCACCTGGATGTTTCACAGCAGTACTGACAAAATATTCTGTGGACAGATGAAACCAAATTGAGTTGTTTGGAAGAAACACACAACAACAGAATGGCTTAAACAGAAGAAATTACACCTTCTGGAGTGGCCCAATCAGAGTCCTGACCTCAACCCGATTGAGATGCTGTGGCATGACCTCAAGAACGCGATTCACACCAGACATCCCAAGAATATTGCTGAACTGAAACAGTTCTGTAAAGAGGAGTGGTCAAGAATTACTCCTGACCGTTGTGCACGTCTGATCTGCAACTACAGGAAACGTTTGGTTGAAGTTATTGCTGCCAAAGGAGATTCAACCAGTTATTAAATCCAAGGGTTCACATACTTTTTCCACCTGCACTGTGAATGTTTACATGGTGGGTTCAATAAAAACATGGTAACATTTAATTATTTGCGTGTTATTAGTTTAAGCAGACTGTGATTGTCTATTTTTGTGACTTAGATGAAGATCAGATCACATTTTATGACCAATTTGTGCAGAAATCCATATCATTCCAAAAGGGTTCACATACTTTTTTTTGCAACTGTATGTGTCCCGGACAAGGGACCCACTCGCATATGAGACGGATGCCCTAGTAACTCCTTGGGATCAGTTCTCACTAATTTATGCGTTTTCCCCATTGCAGCTATTATCACGGCTCCTTCGCGGGATCAGGATGGAGAAAAAGCCGGTGATTCTTGTAGCTCCGGCATGGCCCAGAAGGTCCTGGTACGCAGAAATTGTAAAGATGTCTGTGGGGGATCCGTGGATCCTTCCACTTCGACCGGACCTACATTCACAAGGTCCAATATTCCATCCTTCCTTACAAACTCTAAATTTAACGGTTTGGCTACTGAATCCCACATTCTAAGAAAACAGGGGCTCTCTAGTCTGGAAAGCGTATGTTTCTTGGTGTGAACCTAGAGGATGGCATCCTCGTAGGTATGTCATTGGTAGAATTCTTGACTTTCTACAGATGGGTGTAGACATGAAACTGGCCTTGAGTACTATCAAGGGTCAGATCTCGGCCTTGTCAATTTTGTTTTAAAGGCCATTAGCTACACACTCTCTGGTTCGAGTTTTCTTGCAGGGGGTAACACGGATCAATCCTCCGGTTAAGGCCCCCTTGTGCCCATGGGACTTGAATTTGGTCCTATCTGCATTACAAAAACAGCCTTTTGAGCTGTTGGTTCATGCTCCCTTAGTCCTCTTGACTAGGAAACTGGCCTTTCTGGTAGTAGCCATATCTTTGGCTAGAAGGGTATCAGAGATAGCCACTTTTTACTGTAAAGAGCCCTATTTGATTACTCATAAGGATAGAGTCGTTCTACGTCCTCAACCGTCTTTCCTTCCTAAAGTGGTATCAAGTTTTCATTTGAACCAAGATGTGGTTCTTCCTTCCTTTTTTCCAGAACCCAGTTCTGCAGAGGAGAAATCGTTACATTCCTTGGATGTAGTGAGGGCAGTTAAGATTTATCTTAAGGCTACTGCTCAGATTCGGAAAACAGATGTTTTATTTGTACTGCCAGAAGGCCCCAAAAAGGATCAGGCAACATCAAAGTCTACTATTTCAAAGTGGATTCGCCAGTTTATTATTCAAGCTTATGGTTTGAAGGAGAATATTCCTCCGTTTAAGGTTAATGCACATTCTACCAGAGCAGTCGGGGCTTCTTGGGCGGTGCATCACCAGGCCTCCATGGCTCAGATCTGCAAGGCCGCAACTTGGTCTTCAGTCCACACATTCACTAGATTTTTTCAGGTGGATGTAAAAAGGCATGAGGATGTCGCCTTTGGGCGTAGTGTGCTGCAAGCTGCAGTATAGGTCCTCACGTCTGGTAGCGCCCTACTTTGTATTTGGTGTCTCCCTCCCCTCATTTGGCATTGCTTTGGGACATCCCACATAGTGATTACTATGCCACTCTGTGTCCCGTGATGTACTCCAAGAGAATAGGATTTTTAATTACCTGTAAAATTATTTTCTTGGAGTACATCATGGGACACAGAGCTCCCGCCTCTCTTTCTTGGGATGCTTATTGCTTGGCTACAAAACTGAGGTACTCCTAGAATGGGAGTGGTTATATAGAGGAGGGGACTTCCTAACTTGGGTGTGCCAGTGTCCATCACCTGAAGGTAGGCTATATACCCACATAGTGAATTCTATGCCGCTCTGTGTCCCATTATGTACTCCAAGAAATGGAATTTACAGGAAAGCTGTTATTAAAAATCCTATTTTTCTTCTGCTGGCCGTGTTATTGAGCCACAACATGCAGAAGAGTTGGTGGAGTGGATAACAAAGTCGTCCTCATCCTCCTCATCCTCTGTCACCCAGGCTCAGAGTAGTTTTCCTGCCAATGCAGCTGCCAAAGCGGCCTATTCCATCAGCTCCATGTCAACAGTCACTCCTTCCCTAGCCCCACCATCATGCATGGAGGAGTCCCCCGAACTATTCGACCACAGTACATGCTGCTGGAGGATGGGCAGCGATTTGAAGGCTCAGATGATGGTACCCAGGTTGAGGAAGGGAGTAACGTGAGCCTAGAGAGAGGGGGTGCCCAAGAAGGACAAGAAACTGTCAGTCTCGTTCCCCCAGCTGTCCCCCAGCTGCAGCATACTGCCAAGTTTGCTCCAGTGAGGAGCAGGGAGGGGATGATGAGGTCACTGATTCTACTTGGGTGCCTAATAGAAGAGAGGAGGAGGCGGCACATATCCAATGAGGCAGGATGCCCTCCAGGGGGCAGCTTAAGGGCAGCCACCCTATTGCATCACACCGCAGAGCTAAGCAGGTGCAGGGCGCTGCTGACTCCCCACTTATTTTGAAAAGTTCTTTGGTGTGTGCCTTTTTTGACACATGTGCAGCAGGTCGCACCATTGCTGTTTGCAACCTATATCTAAAGCGGATCAAGCGTGGCCAAAACAGCAGCCGCTTGGGCACCACATGCTTGACCAGACATGATGACCTCCCATGCAGTCCGTTGGTAACAGCACTTGAAAGACCCACATCAAAGAACAAGGCAGACTTCTCCTTCGCCCTCATCTGGGATCTCCAACCACACTATACCTCCAGTCCTCTCAGAAACCTGCACTGAGAGGAATGTAGGTATAGCAATAGGTGTCCCAAGTACTTGCGGCCAATCTGCTAGCGGTACACAACCATCCGATTTTAGCAGGCAAATTTCCCTACCCCATTTGCTAAACCATAGAAAGAAATTTGGTCCCAGCCATCCACATGCTCAGCGTATGAATGCTAGCTTGGCCAATTTGCTAGAACTGCAACTGCTGCCTTTTCAGCTGGTAGACACTGCCCCCTTTGGTGAATTTGTGGAATGTGCGGTACCTCAGTGGCAGGTTCCCAAACGCCATTTCCTTTCTCTCTACCTGCATATGGAAGGCATCGTCTTGGCCTCATTGGACAGGGCAGTCAGCAGTAAGGTGCATATTACCGCTGACTCATGGTCCGGCAGGCATGGACAAGAACGTTACCTTTCTTTCAAAGCGCACTGGGTAACTCTGCTGGCAGCTGGGAAGGATGCAGGACAGGGTTCAGTATTGTTGGAGCTTGTTCCGCCACCACGCCTCCAAAATGCTAGTGGTGATTCTGCCACAGCTCTCTCCTCCACCCCCTCCTCTTCTTCTTCCTCTATGGCCTTTTCCTCTGCAGATTTGTCCTCTGAACCAGCGGTGCTCCGTAGGCATTCAAGGGGCTATGCAAGCACTCAGGCAAAAGATGCCATGCAGTGCTTGAGTTGGACTGCTTAGGGGACAGGAGCCACACTGGGGCAGAGATTCTGTCAGCTCTGCAGGGGCAGGCTCAGAGGTGGTTGACGCCACACCAGCTTCAGCCAGGAATGGTTGTATGTGACAATGGCACCAACCTCCTCTCCGCCCTCTGACAGGGACACTTGACCCATGTTCCCTGTTCAAGTCACGTCCTAAATTTGGTGAGGTAGGTGTTCTTGAGCAGGTACCCAGGCTTACAGGATCTCCTGAGGCAGGCCAGGAAAGTCTGTGGTCATTTCCGCCGGTCATACTGTATAATGCCAATTTTCCGACCCCCGTTTAACAGGGGCATGTAATTACAATTCTTGATATAATAGTTCACAGCAGGGCCCGTTCCTGCGCTCAACAAGAGTAACTGTGAGGACTTATTTGGGACTAGGGATGAGCCGAACACCCCCCTGTTCGGTTCGCACCAGAACCTGCGAACAGCCAGAATGTTCGCGTGAACTTTAGAACCCTATTAAATACAATGGACTTGAACGTTCGAAATCAAAAGTGCTAATTATAAAGGCTAATATGCAAGTTATTGTCCTAAAAAGGGTTTGGGGACCCGGGTCCTGTATCAATGCAAAAATAGTTTTAAAAACTGACGTTTTTTCGGGTGCAGTGATTTTAATAATGCTTAAAATTAAAAAATAAAAGTGAAATTTTCCTTTAAATTTCGTACCTGGGGGGTGTGTATAATATGCATGTAAAGTCACGCTTGTTTCCCGTGCTTAGAATTGTCCCTGCACAAAATTTTATTTCTGAAGGAAAAAAAGTCTTTTAAAACTCACTCGCAGCTATAATGAATTGTCGGCTCCCGGCAATACATAGAAAAGTAATTAATAAAAAAAAAAAAACGTGGGGGTCCCCCCAAATTCAATTACCAGGCCCTTCAGGTCTGGTATGGATATTAAGGGGAACCCCGCCGCAAATTAAGAAAAAAAATGGCGTGGAGTCCCCCCAAAAATCCATACCAGACCCTTTATCCGAGCACGCAACCTGGCAGGCCGCAGGAAAAGAGGGGGGGATGAGAGAGCACCCCCCCTCCTGAACCGTACCAGGCCACATGCCCTCAACATGGGGAGGATGTCCCCATGTTGATGGGGACAAGGGCCTCATCCCCACAACCCTTGCCCGGTGGTTGTGGGGGTCTGCGGGCAGGGGGCTTATCGGAATCTGGAAGACCCCTTTAACAAAGGGGACCCCCAGATTCCGCCCCCCCTATGTGAATTGGTAAGGGGTACATTGTACCCCTACCATTTCATGAAGAAAGTGTAAAAAAATGTAAAAAAAACCACACAAACACCTTGTAAAAGTCCTTTATTAAAAAAAAAAACAAAAAAAAAAACATTCCAGCAATGAAATCCAGTGTCCCGCGGCGATCCGATGTCCAGCGCTGTACATCATTGGCTGAGCCTGAGCGGACCTGATGGGGAACTTCCTCTGCAGTGTATTAAATGTATAGACCTGCCCCTTCTAAAGTTCCCCATCAGGTCCGCTCAGCCAATGACTAGGTATAAGGCTAAGCGGACCAGATGCGGAATGTGAGAAGGGGCGGGTCTATTCATTTATTACACAGTGGAGGAAGTTCCCCATCAGGTCCGCCCCCTCGTATCTCAGACCCTGCCTACGTCATTGGCTGAGCGGACCTAATGGGGAACTTCCTCCACTGTGTAATAAATGAATAGACCCGCCCCTTCTCACGTTCTGCATCTGGTCCGCTCAGGCTCAGCCAATGACATTTCGTGTGGATAGCGCCGGACATCAGATCGCCGTGGGACACTGGATTTCATCGCTGGAATGTTTTTTTTTTTTTTAATAAAGGACTTTTCCAAGGTGTTTGTGTGGTTTTCTTTTACATTTTTTTACACTTTCTTCGTGAAATGGTAGGGGTACAATGTACCCCTTACCAATTCACATGGGGGGGGCGGGATCTGGGGGTCCCCTTTGTTAAAGGGGTCTTCCAGATTCCGATAAGCCCCCTGCCCGCAGACCCCCACAACCACCGGGCAAGGGTTGTGGGGATGAGGCCCTTGTCCCCATCAACATGAGGGCATGTGGCCTGGTACGGTTCAGGAGGGGGGGGTGCTCTCTCGTCCTCCCCTCTTTTCCTGCGGCCTGCCAGGTTGCATGCTCGGATAAAGGGTCTGGTATGGATTTTTGGGGGGGACTCCACGCCATTTTTTTAAAAAATTTGGGGTGGAATTCCCCTTAAAATCCATACCAGACCTGAAGGGCCTGGTATGGATATTTGGGGGAACTCCACGCATTTTTTTTTAAATTTGCGGCGGGGTTCCCCTTAATATCCATACCAGACCTGAAGGGCCTGGTAATTGAATTTGGGGGGACCCCCAACGCTTTTTTTTTTTTTTTTAATCAATGACTTTTCTATGTATTGCCAGGAGCCGACAATTCATTATAGCCGCGAGTGAGTTTTAAATTACTTTTTTTCCTTCAGAAATGACACTTTGTGCAGGGACAGTTCTAAGCAAGGGAAACAAGCGCGACTTTACATGCATACTATATACACACCCTAGGTACGAAATTTAAAGGAATATTTCATTTTTATTGTTTCACTTTAAGCATTATTAAAATCACTGCTCCCGAAAAAATGGCCATTTTTAAAACTTTTTTTTGCATTGATATATGTCCCCTGGGGCAGGACCTGGGTCCCCAAACACTTTTTAGGACAATAACTTGCATATAAGCCTTTATAATTAGCACTTTTGATTTCTCCCATAGACTTTTCGAATTTCCCGCGAACACCCCAAATTGTTCGCTGTTCAGCGAACGGGCGAACAGGCAATGTTCGAGTCGAACATGAGTTCGACTCGAACTCGAAGCTCATCCATGTTTGGGACATCCCACTGAGTGTTCTGGTGCCGCCAAAACCAAAGGCCCAATTTTTCTGCCCCTGTTTAACACAGCCATGTAATTACAAATTTTGATCTAATATTTTGCAGCAGGGCCCGTTCCGGCTCTCAACAAGAGTATCTGTGAGGGGTTACAGTGTTCTGGTACCACCAACACCTAAGGCCCAATTTTCTGCAAAGTATATAGGGCAGGCCGTATAGTATATACATATACTGCTGATCAGAGTATATAGGGCCTGGGGGGCCCCATGCCGTATTTTTTTTTTAATTTGGGTGCGGGTTCCTCTTAATATCCATAACAGAACCAAAGGGCCATTTTTCTCAATGATTTTCATCTATATTGCTGGGACCCGACAATACATTACAGCCGATAGCAGTTTTGAATGACTTTTTTTTCTTTTAGAAATGTAATTTTTCTGCGGGACTGTTCTAAACACGGGAAAACTGCGCCACTTTACAGGCATACTATAGTCACCCCCCAGGCATGATATTCAAAGGGATTATTTCATTTTTATTGTTTCACTTTAAGTATTATTAAAATCACTGCTCCGTTATTAAAACTTTTTTTGCATTGATAGATGACTTTTTATGGCAATAACGTGCATATTAGCCTTTAAAATGAGCACTTTTGATTTTTCACGTTCATGTCCCATAGACTCTGAGTGAGTGAGTGAGTAACTTATATAGCGCTACAAATGTGAACTAAATCGCCTCAAGGCGCTTTGTATCCAGTGTCGTCCTGATCCTTCAGAAGAGGTGGGTCTTTAGTTTTTTCCTGAAGGCCCGATGGTTTTCTTCCATGCAGATGTCCGTGGGTAGAGCGTTCCATAGCCGTGGTCCTTGGACTGCAAATCTTAATTTTCCTTTAGATTTGTAGCGGGTCTTGGGGATGTAAAGGAGGTTTTGGTTAGTTGACCGAAGGGCACGACCAGGGTTGTAATGTTTTATTTTCTCGCATAGGTATTGAGAAGCGTTTCCTTGTGTGCATTTGTGAGTGAGGCAGAGGGTCTTGAATATAACCCAATCCTTTACGGCTAGCCAATGTAGGGACCTCAGGGACGGGGTGATTGATTCCCAAGGTTTTTTTCCCGTTACCAGTCTGGCTGCTGTGTTCTGGATGACTTGTAGATGTAAAATCTGGTATTTGGGTAGTCCGAGGTAGAGGGAGTTTGCGTAGTCGAGTCGGGAATTGATGATTGTTCCAACTACTACTGCTGTATCCTCTTCCGGGATGAAGGGGATGAGTCTACGTAGCAGGCGGAGAAAATGGTGAGATCCGCTGACTACTGATCCTATTTGTGCGAACAGGCACAAACTTTTTGCCTGTTCGCATGTTCTGCCTGGGGGTGTTCGGCTCATCCCTACTTGGAAGGACAGAGAGACTTTACTGGCAGTGCCAACCCCCCAAAACGATATGGCCCTGGTTATATTTTTAGAATAAACTCTGAGTTTATGTTTGCAAATCAGACATTTAGAGCTCTGTTTCTTGAAGAAATCATAAGACTATATTTAGCAAATACTGACTTTACTAAAATGTGTTGTTCTCCATATACTATATAGTATGTAACATGCTGGAAAACAGTTCCTGTCTGTCCCACACTATTCAAATGTGGACTGATACAGACATATCAGACAAAATACATTAAACAGAGCTTTACTTTAAGATGTATTTGTACCTTATGACCAAACACAAGTAGGTTTACAATTCTGTTTGGTCAATATACAGTATTATGTATAAAAAGTAGGTATTTGAATTTACAAAGAGTAATCAACCTATGGGCTAATTGCTCTCTGCTCAGATATAGTCTTGTATAGATTGTAGATTGGCCCCGGTATTATAAAAGGTCAAGCTGTGAAAGTAGAACCATGATTTTCCACTGAAGAACCATGGCTTTGTTGCCCCGGCAATGAGTCAGCGTGTCTGTACTTAAGTTTTCTCTTAGTCCCTATGTAAAGTCTCATAAATACCTGTTGATTCTGCAAATGAAGTCAACCTAATGCAGCTAACTGTGATGCTGCAGTGCTAATGAATTCAGAGCTGAGTTGCCACTCTCATGTACAGCGGGATAAAAAATTAGCTATTAGCTTTATCACTGTTGCTTCACAAGCAAGTACAGTAGCTTATCAATCAGCACCACACCTGCCCAGTCACACCTAGTCCTGCCAAATGCATTCTTGATAAACAGCACTGCCTCTGTTGCTGAAACCCTCCCCTGTGATCTAGTGTCCGGAAGCATCTGCGTCAAGTTCAAAAAAGAAGGATTTGGTTTAATGAAGGACCCCTTGGTGCTGGCCGTATGCATATATGTGGCCTCTTAGTAGGTGGGCCTTGACGCCAAGTGGCCGCATACATGCAGCCCTGTGTTTACAACTTACTGCCCTGAGAGCATACTCCCTGTGTGCTCCCAGCATTGTAGCCAGTGAGGATCGGTAAGCTCCTGATGCACAGAAGTCACATGAGGGGGGCTTCAAGATTCCAATTAGCCACCCAACTTGCAAACCCACACATCCACTAGACCAGGACTGTGGGGAAGAGGCTCTTATCCTCATCACAATGCCTCCCTGGAAAGGTACGCCCCTATACTGAGTACATATGGACTGGTATAGTTCAGGGAGGGGGCTGCACACTCATCCCTTTTCTTTCCAGCCAGACTGCATGCCTGAATAAGGGTCATTTGGGAATCCCTGCCCAAGAGCTAAATGTGCCAGATGGGGATGAGTCACTGGTTGTTAGGATGCCATTGGGTGCTGATTCAACAACCAGGAGCCCGGAGCAGGAATCTGTTATATTTAGCCTCTATTAAATGTATAGCTCTACTTAAAGGGGAGTTCCAGCCTTTTTTTATGTTTATTAAAAGTCAGCAGCTACAAAAAGTGTAGCTGCAGGCTTTTAATAAACATACACTTACCTGTTCCTCTGTCCAGCGATGCGCCGCCCGGAGCTCTGCTCCTCTCCCCCCTTCTCCGCCGGCGCCTCCATTCATAGTGTGGGCACCCGGCCGTGACAGCTTTCGGCTTCACAGCCGGGCACTCACTGCGCATGCGCGAACGCCGCATCGCTCTCTGAGTGGACAGGCGATCGCCTGGGACCTGTCACGTCCCAGGTGATTGCCTACAGGGAGGGGCCACCAAAAGGCGATATGACGTGTTGCCTAGGTGGCCCCAGGGCGGAAGGAGGAAGTGGGACAGAAAGCCCTACTCCTACTGAAGCCCCCACTCCCCCCCAAAAAAAATTACATGCCAAATGTGGCATGTAAGGGGGCGAGGAGTGGATTAAGCGGAAGTTCAAAATTTGGGTGGAACTCCGCTTTAATGTTTTACTTCCAGTGGCAGCTGGTGGTTCACGCAGCCAAACACCCATTAGTTCACCAAACCTCCTGAACAATTGGGTACCCACACACAGTGCAAAGGTTTCCTTCATATTATTTCCTCTTCTGTTCAAATGTATTTAGCCTATAGGGTTAGTCTTTTTTCTTTAATTTTTCAAATGTTTTTTTTAACTCTTCTGCAAAAAGCAACAAATAGAAACTGACATTTTACACATATTACAAACATTATGGGTATTATTCATGACATTTTGCATGAATACTGAGACATTCACAAAAGCAATTTTTTTATAAAGAGACCCCTATATGAACTCAAATTAGGGAGTAATATCTGCTTTTAGGATGACGGAATCCAAATAGGGAAATTCAGATTTTCACTCCCAATGCAGGAGTAAAGTCAGAGGAAGAGACAAAAGAGACCATGAACAGAAAGTAACAAACTTGAAAAAAGTTCTTAGCGGTTTTTAAAATGTATAATACTATGCAGTGTTAGTTCATTTCACTATGGTAGTGAAATTGTATTAGTATCACATTGCACCTATTTGCATTCTGTATGGCGGCAGAACAACCAACGATGCCAAGTTCTCCACAATGATGGATTAAATTCTCAGGTATACATTGAGCAAGAATTGAATATGAATTACTTTTGCATCACTCTCTCTGAGCCTCTAAATAAGATATTACGGGCAGCATAGGTCACACAGATTCTATCTCCGTTATAGGAATAAAATTTCTATGCAGACCCAAAGCAAACACAAATTGTTATAATTTCAGAAAGCAAAGTGGTTTTCGGAGCAGATGAAAAGCAAACAGACCTTCTGAGGCCTCACTGCAGAGAGATTAAACTGCAGAGAGAACAGAGTTTGAATATAGACTGCAAATTGGCAGGAACTAGTTCATCAGATAACAACTTGTGTCTTAATATGTCCACAGAGAGGTTAGAAACCCTGCAGTCTGGTAAGGGCTCTCCTTGATACAAGGGCAGTGAAGATGCCAAGGTGTATATTTCATTTGTTTCACATTTCGCACTGTTTATTTTAGGTGTCTATATGTATTAGGTGTATCTGTATAAATAAATATTATCTTGTGCCAACCATTCTGTACCTACTGTACTGTATATGCTTTATACCCTTTTCATAGTTTGGTGCCTAAATCTTAACCAATGTTTAAATTGAAAGCAACAGTTTGTCCAATGTGTCAATTAGCAGGATTTTGCATCAATCTTAAAAAAAATTACAATTGCTTCAGGCTTCTACTAAGTATACTGTATCTGACAACATGTGACATGCACCTGCCACTAAGAGGGCTCTTTACATAATTGAAATGTTTTTATAACAGCTTACCTGTAAAATCCTTTTCTTGGAGTACATCACGGGACACAGAGCGACTTAGTCATTACTAATGGGTTATATAGATTACCTTCAGGTGCTGGCACTGGCCACTTCCAAACCGGAAGTACCCTCCCCTATATAAGCCCCTCCCATCCGGGAGCACCTCAGTTTTGTAGCAAAGCAATAAGTGTCCCAAAAAGAGGGGTGGGAGCTCTGTGTCCCGTGATGTACTCCAAGAAAAGGATTTTACAGGTAAGCTGTTATAAAAATCCCTTTTTCTTTTTCGTACATCACGGGACACAGAGCGACTTAGTCATTACTAATGGGACGTCCCAAAGCAATGCCAAATGAGGGGAGGGATACATAAGCTGGGCGCCATCAGGCATGAGGATCTTTTGCGGCCTGCAACACACTGCGCCCAAAGGCGACATCCTCCTGACTTCTAACGTCTACCTGGTAGAATCTAGTAAACGTGTGTACCGAAGACCATGTTGCGGCCTTACATACTTGGGGAGGCCTGGTGATGCACTGCCCATGAAGTTCCAACTGCTCTTGTGGAGTGCGCCCTAACTTTGAACGGAGGCGGTCTCTTTCTCAAGCCATAGGCTTGTATTATGACCTGTCGAATCCACTTGGCTAAAGTAGATTTTGATGCTGCCTGACCCTTTCTAGGGCCTTCCGGCAGAATAAACAAAGTATCCGTTCTGCGAATCTGAGCAGTGGCTTTTAGATAAGCTTTAACTGCTCTTACTACATCCAAAGAATGTAATAACTTTTCCTCTACCGAGCTAGGTTTGGGGAAAAAAGAAGGAAGAACCACATCTTGGTTCAAATGAAACCTCGATACCACCTTGGGAAGAAAGGCTGGATGAGGACGTAATACTACTCTGTCCTTATGGACAACCAGATATGGCTCCTTACAGGACAAGGCGGCTAATTCCGATACTCTTTTAGCCGAACAAATGGCTACTAAGAAAATCAATTTCCTGGTGAGAAGAACCAAGGAAATGTGTTGCAATGGTTCAAACGGTTGTTTCTGTAGAACCGACAGAACCAGGTTTAAGTCCCAAGGACATATGGGAATACTAACCGGAGGGCTAATACGCATCACTCCTTGTATGAAAGCTTTGACTAGTGAATGCGAAGCCAAGGGCCTTTGAAAAAATATTGACAAGGCCGAAATCTGACCTTTGATAGTACTCAAGGCCAGCTTCCTATCTACCGCCCACTGTAGGAAGTCCAAAATCCTCCCTATCACGTACTTACGTGGATGCCATTTCTTGGCCTCACACCACGTAATGTACGCTTTCCAGATCCTATAATAGATCTGCCTGGATACCGGCTTCCTGGCATTGATCATGGTAGATACCACAGAATTAGAGAGCCCTCTCTTTTTCAGAATGTGGGCTTCAATAGCCAGGCCGTCAAACCTAGGGCTGGTAAGGAAGGGTGGTATATCGGTCCCTGTGACAGCAGGTCCGGACGATGTGGGAGGGTCCAAGGACTCCTCACTGACATTTTTACAATCTCCGCGTACCATGCCCTTTGGGGCCACGCTGGAGCCACCAGAATCACTGGTTTCTTTTCTACCCTGATTCTGCGGAGTAATCGCGGTAACAATTGTGGCGGTGGGAATGCATATATCAGCTTGAACTGATCCCAAGGGAACACTAGGGCATCCGAGCCGCAAGCTAGGGGATCCCTTGTGCGAGACACAAATCTGTCCACCTTTGCGTTGAATCTGGATGCTAGCAGATCTACATCCGGTGTTCCCCACCGCTGGCATATTGCCTGGAAAACCTCGGGGTGAAGAGACCATTCCCCCGGGCATAATTGTTGGCGACTTAAAAAGTCCGCTCTCCAATTTTCCACTCCTGGGATGAAAACCGCGGATATGGCTGGGACATATTTTTCTGCCCACTCCAGGATGCAATTTGCTTCCCTCTGAGCTGCACGACTCCTGGTGCCACCCTGGTGATTGATATATGCCACTGCTGTGGCATTGTCTGATTGAATTCTGACAGGGGACCCTTGGAGTTTGGATGTCCATGCTACTAGGGCATACCGGGCTGCTCGTATCTCTAAGAGATTGATGGGCAGGGCCTTTTCTGAAAACTGCGCACTTCTACTGCAAAGCGTAGAAATTTCTGGTGGGCCGGAAAGATGGGAATATGCAGATAAGCATCCCTTATGTCGATCGAGGCTAACCATTCCTGCCCTTGTAGGGCGGTGGCCACCGATCGGATCGACTCCATCCGAAAAGTCCTGATATTTAGGAACTTGTTTAGCCCTTTTAGATTTAATATGGGCCTCACGTCCCCATTTGGTTTGGGGACTGTGAAAAGGTTCGAGTAAAACCCGAATCCACTTTCTTCCAGGGGAACCTTCATGATTACACCTTGGAGCAATAGTTGTTCTAGTGCCAGAAGGAGGGATCCTCTCTTCTGGGGATCTCTTGGCACGTTTGACCTCATAAATTGGGCAGAAGGAGTGCCTTTTAACTCCAGCTTGTATCCCAGACTTACTGCGGAGAGCACCCATCTGTCTCTGATGGTGTCCCGCCAGGTCTCTGTGAACAACTGAAGCCTTCCCCCCACCCGATTGAGTGGGGGCAACGCTTCATGACTTGGGGGGAGGTTTTGTACCATCTCTTGATCCAGGGCTTCTTGTTACCCTGTGATTGTCCCTGATTTCTGCCCCCTGAATTTGACCGCGGAGGCCGTCGGAACTGCTTCACAGCCGATGTGCCCGGGACTGGAGAAGTAGGCCTCTTAAAAGAAGGACTTCTACTCTTGTTCTTAACCGGTAAGAGTGAACTTTTACCGGCAGAAATTTTCTGGATATATTTGTCCAGATCTTCTCCAAATAAGCGTTCTCCATGAAATGGGAAGCTAACCAGCAGTTTCTTACAGGGAGCTTCAGCAGACCAGTTTTTGAGCCACAGAAGCCTACGCATATGTACTATAGACAGCGTAAAGCGGGAGGCCTGTTGGATTGTATCCTTTATGGCGTCCACCGCAAAACACAAGGCTCTAGGCAGGTCAGCTAGGGCAAGAGCCTGCTGATCTGGTAAGTCCCTTAAGACTTGTTTCAACTGATCTTTCACTGCTTGGCAGACTCCAATCGCTGCTACCGCAGGTTGTGTCACCATGCTTGCTGTAGAGAAAGCAGATTTTAGTAAAGACTCCAATTTTTTATCTATTGGGTCTTTGAACATTGGAACATTATCTACTGGACATGTCAGTGATTTGTTCACAGAAGAGATGGCTGCGTCCACTGTAGGGACCCTCCATTTTTTTATGAACTTATCCTCCATGGGATAGATCACCGGAAATCTCTTGGGGGGAGCAAATATTTTATCAGGATGCTCCCAATCCTGGTAAATAAGCCCTTCTAATAAAGGGTGGATTGGGAAGGAACAGACAGCCTGGGGAGCTTTTAGCGACCCCAGCGAGGAAACCGTAGTGGATGGTGGTTCCACCAGAGGCATTTTAAATGCTGATCGGACCATGTTAGTCAGAGACTGAACCCATAATCTTTCAGCCTGAGATGCTGAGAAAGGTTCTTCCACTGTTGATTCCTCCATAACTGAATCAACCTCATCCTGATCCCCTTCAGGTAGGTCGATCTCTGTGTGGGGCTGTTCCTCCACTAACAGGCACTCTGAAGGAGGAGACGGAGATCGGACGCGCTTTCCCTGTGACAGGGAAGCAGCGATCAGTGCTGTTAATCTCTCTTCCAATCCTCCCAGAGTTGAGGATAAAACCTCCTCTGTTATATATACAGGAGCAGGTGGACTGGGGACAGCCGCAGCACCAGGCACTCCTGCGGGGTTCCTACGGCTACTGACCTCTGAATTCTCAGGGGAGATTGGTGCAGTACAAGCATGCCCAATATCCTCAGAGCCCGATGGAGACCCCTTTGGCTTCCTGGAAGACTTATTTCCGGAGCGTCTGGACGACATATTCTTTAAGCACAAAGCTGAGGTATTCCCGTCGTCATACACCAATTTTGCTGGTAATAGTCTAACACAGTTGCTGCTATATACCAGCTGGTGTCCACTAAAGTGCCTTTCTATGGGGATGCCTGCATCAACCGCCTCTGTGTGCCACTGTTTGTTGCTAGCTCTGTTTGCATCCAGCTGACACTTGTACTGTGTCTTTATACAAGCTGGGACGCCTGCACATGCGCAGAAGCGCCGTGGCGCGCATCGAGCGTCATCCACCCGCCCCGCCCCTTTTTTTTCATAGGAGGCGCGTGCGCGCCCGTGCGCCATTGGCGCCCTTTTCGAAACCAAACAGGGACTAGGAGCCAGGGCCCTTTTTGCCGGAGGGCCTGTGCGGTGGATGAGCGCAGCAACAGGGCAGAGGAAGTGGATTCCCACAGAGAAACTTACCAACTGCCTGGATCTTTTGACTTGAGAAAAACCAAAGATCCACATGACAAGAAAAATGGACCACAGCGGTTTAACACAGGTACCGCGGTCCTCTTTTTTTTTTTTTTTTTTTCTTAACTACTATTAAAATTTTACATTTTCAGTAGTTACAGACATACACAGATATTAGCGGGAATACCGTTAGGTAACAGACAGAAAGACAAATTAGGCTTGGGGGTCCCCCAATAGAACCAAGTTCCTGGGGGCCCCCACTTACCTGATCCCCGCCGCAGGACTCTGTTTGGTCCACAGAAGCCCAAACTTCACCTATCACGGCAGGCATTGTAATTAAACCTTCAGGGACCGGGTTCCCAAGGATTCCACTCCCCTGGACCTGTATAGCACCCTGCACAGACAACATCTTGGTCGTGGGTATGACCAGAGCTCTGGATCCCAGGGTCCAGCCCTCCTAAGAGAGGCATTACAGGCAAAACCTTGCTCTTCTGCTGCAAGGCCCGGGTACCGACCGTTTAGCTATGAAGCTTTTTTGGTGGGATCCGGAACAGCTTACTAAGGCCCAAAAGAACCTGTACGCAAGCCCAGTGAAAACACATGTTACTCTTTGGCCAACACCTTAGACACTGGCAAAAAACTGAGGTGCTCCCGGATGGGAGGGGCTTATATAGGGGAGGGTACTTCCGGTTTGGAAGTGGCCAGTGCCAGCACCTGAAGGTAATCTATATAACCCATTAGTAATGACTAAGTCGCTCTGTGTCCCGTGATGTACGAAAAAGAAATTACCTTTTTTAAAATGGTCATTACCACTTCAATACAGGGCTTTTTGTACCTATTCAATACCGGGCCTATTCTAGCACTTCTCTCCTACATGTACAAATCATCATTCTTTTGATAGAAAATTACTCAGAACCCCCAAACATTATATATGTTTTTTTAGCAGACACCCTAGGGAATAAAATGACGGTCATTGCAACATTTTTTCTGGCACGATATTTGCGCAATAATTTTTCAAACACCTTTTTAAAAAAAAAAAAATGGTTTCATGAATTAAAAAATAACAAAACAGTAAAGTTAGCCCAATTTTTTGGAAAAATATGAAAGATAATGTTACGCCGAGTAAATAGATACCTAACATGTCACGCTTTAAAATTGCGCACACTCATGGAATGGCGCCAAACTTCGGTACTTAAAAATCTCCATAGGTGACGCTTTAATTTTTTTTACAGGTTACCAGGTTAGAATTACAGAGGAGGTCTAGTGCTATAATTGTTGCACGCGCTCTAACACACGCGGCGATACCTCACATGCGTGGTTTGAACGGCGTTTACATATGTGGGCGACTTACATGTGCATTCAAGATTGCTGTGAAACCACCACCAAACTTCAGTGTACACAAAAAGGCACACCACACCAACGTGCTCACAATCTGCTTACCAGAAAGTGAAAAGTAGTGGGCGATGTAATCATACAATGCAGAGGGTTGATGTTGAGGCAAAACACTCCAGATCGGATGGATCAATCACAGGAACAATCATCAGCATTGGTAACAAAGCAAATTCCAGAACTTAAACGATGTGCATGGATGCTAGACAAGTCTCAGCAGATGGTATAACCCAAATATGAAGAAAGAGACTGACATAGTGAAGCCCGTAATGTAAAAACATACAGCATTTATTGTAGTCTACTTACAGGTGTACAAGATCATCAAAGGCATGTAAAAAGGTAACAAATCCATGGCTCTCAGCGTGCTTCCACCAGCCAGCCTGACATGTTTCATCCTATGTGGATATCATCAGAGACGTCCACGGTGGTTTCACAGCAATCTTGCATCTATCACATGTTAACTGTGTTTTATACCTGGACTTTTATTTGCCACATTGATTTTCACTGAATCACATTGAAGCGCTGCATTTTTTGGATTATATATTTTTGTTTGCTATCAACAGACTGTGCCAGCTGCTATATTCACTTAATTTTCACTATTTTTTTAGTTAGCGCAGATATTTTGGTTTTATCTGTTTTACGTGTGCATTCGCTTCTGATCGCGAGCTACCGGGGACAGGGGCGTTTTATTTTTTTTTTTTTATTATTTTTTTTTTTTTTTTACTTATTTATTTATTTTTTTACAATGATTTTACTTTTTTTTTTTTGATCACTTTTATTCCTATTACAAGGAATGTAAACATCCCTTGTAATAGGAATGTGTGTGACAGGTTCTCTTTATTGAGAGATGCGGGGTCAATAAGACCCCACATCTCTCCTCCAGGCTGGAAAGCATGAGATCAGTGATTTTTTTTTCACTGATCTCATACTTACAGCCGCAATGGCGGCTTTGTTTACATTTGAGGCCCGGGCGTGACGTCATCACATCGCGCCCGGGCCTCCGACAATCATAGAGATGACTGGTGACCATCTGGTCACCAGTCATCTCTATGCTCATCACGTGACCCCACCAACGACGCCGGAAGATTCGCTCTGGGTCCCCGATCACACAGAGAGCCCGGAGAAGCACCGGATGGCGGCGGGAGGGGGGGATGTCCCCTCCCGCCGCCTGTAAGAACGATCAAGTGGCGGAACCACCGCTATGATCATTCTTATGGTGCGCAGAATCGCCGGCACTTCAAAAGGATATCTGAATGATGCCTCTAGCTGCAGGCATCATTCAGATATCCCCCTACAAAGCCGAGGACATCATATGACGTCCACCCAGGATGGGAGATCCCATCTGTGGACGTCATTTGACTATGGCTGGGTAGGGAAGTGGTTAAAAATGATCGTGTGTGGGCTTTCCAGCATTTTTCCCGACGAGAAAAACGCAGAGAATCACGACTAGAAAAATTGCTCGAATTTTTCATGTCGTTTTTTACATTGTCGTTTTTCTCGTCATGAAAAACGGCCGTGTGTGGGCTTTAACGACGTGAAAAAAAAATGCGCATGCTCAGAATCAAGTATGATACGGGAGCGCTCGTTCTGGTAAAACTAGCGTTCGTAATGGAGATAGCACATTCGTTACGCTGTAACGGACTGAAAAGCACGAGGCTGAAAAGCGCGATTCGTCTCTCAACAAACTTTACTAACATGAAGGGTGGCACTATCCGAATGGAACTTCCCCTTTATAGTGCCGTCGTATGTGTTGCACGTCACTGCGCATTACTCGAACATTTTTTTCCACGATAGTGTGTAGGCACAAAAAATCACGTTGAGAAAAATGCATTTTTTTCCAATGACATTAAAAACGATCGTGTGTACGCGGCATAATACTACAATATATGCTAAAAACACTTCACTAGAAGAGGAAATAATATGAGGGAGACCTCTGTACTGTACAAAGGTCGGGGGATAAAACATATTGCGCGCGACTTCAGGAACTTAATATGTACAGTCTGGAAAAAAGAAGGAAAAGGGGAGATATGATTTAAACTTTTAAATACATCAAGAGGGTTAACAAGGGTCAGAAGGGTTGTTATTTTCAATATGAACCAAAAATCAAAAACACTGGGATATGACCTCAATCTAACTGGTGAAAAGTTCAAAATTTATCTTAGAAAGTATTATTTTACTGAAAGGGTAGTTGATGCTTGGAATAAACTTCCAGCAGAGGTAGTGAGACAGTCAACAGTAAATGGCTTAAAACATGCTTGGGACAAACATAGATCTACTGTATATCCAGACAAAAAAGTAAACAAAAAACAAAACAAAAAACAAACAAGAATGGGCAGACTGGATGGACTATGAGATTCCTGTGCTCACCACTGACACTGTAAGGCCACGTTCACATGGCCATACATGGAAAATCACTGGCAGCCACTGGCATGAATCAGTAGGTTATTTTTTGTAATGTTCCCAAATGCTACATGCACACACTGTGTGTGACCAACAGTAGCTGTCATTGATGGCTGATAGATTTGCACACTGTGCGAACTGCTACTGTTCACATGAAACTGCTCATCTGAGCGGTTACATGCAAACAAAGCCTCTGACTGACCCTCAATGCATTCAATGTGCATTCAGGGTCAGTGTTTCTGAGGAGTTCAGGCCACACACAATCTGGCCGAAACAAATCTGCCAGTTTGTATGTGGCCATAGCACAGAGTATAAATATAAAAGTGTCCTTCGCGCTACCTGAGTGTATGAATGTCCCTAGGTGTCAGAAATAACGACTTATTGTGAAAAAGTGCAGCAAAAAATATTAGTGTTTACAATACACAAAATAGAAATATACATACAAAGTGATCTTGCGCAATAATCAAAAGTCATCAAATAACAGTAATATTAAGTGCAAAAAAAATAATATAAGAGTAATCTTGAATGTGCAAAAAAGGTATGTATAACACTATAAGTGAATAATAAAAAATCAATCAGATAATACTGATGATGAAAAACAGTGCAAAAATAGAGTGATAGAGTCTGTAAAAAGCTGTGAAAGCGCAACAAATAAATATTACTATGTGCAAAAAACAATGTCTATAAATGGCTCCACAGATAAAGACTGAAATAGGACACAATCCCTTGATAAGGTGAATGTAATATAAAAGTCTTTAAATAGCTCCACAGTTGTAGCTGTGTATGTATAATCTTGATATCCGGAGAGACCAGGCTCTCAAAACTCTCACCTAAAAATTGAAATAATTTGCATCAAGGAACCACAGAGTTCATTCCACCTTCATGCAAAATACATTCCAAACATCTATTGGTGCTTCTCCTGTTCAATGCCAACTATTGGGATATCCTACAGCCGTCCCAGCACTGTACTGTATCTATCCTCCACAGAGTATTCCTCGTGAGTATTCCTCGTGCACTCCTCCACAGAGTATTCCTCGTGAGTATTCCTCGTGCACTCCTCCACAGAGTATTCCTCGTGAGTATTCCTCGTGCACTCCTCCACAGAGTATTCCTCGTGAGTATTCCTTGTGCACTCCTCCACAGAGTATTCCTCGTGAGTATTCCTCGTGCACTCCCCGGCCTTGCCGCTCCGATTTCCCAATAGTTGGTATTGAACAGGAGAAGCGCCAATAGATGTTTGGAATGTATTTTGCATGAAGGTGGAATGAACTCTGTGGTTCCTTGATGCAAATTATTAAAATTTTTGAGGTGAGAGTTTTGAGAGCCTGGTCTCTCCGGATATCAAGATTATACATACACAGCTACAACTGTGGAGCTATTTAAAGACCTTTATATTACATTCACCTTATCAAGGGAATGTGTGCTATTTCAGTCTTTATCTGTGGAGCCATTTATAGACATTGTTTTTTGCACATAGTAATATTTATTTGTGGAGCTTTAACAGCTTTTTACAGACTCTAATGCCGCGTACACACGATCGAGATTCACAGCGGTGAAAACACCGCTGTGAATCCCGACGGGAAAAACGAAGAACGGCTTGTTCCCCTACATACGGGCGTTTTTCCCGTCATTTTTTCTCTTGGTCGAGAAAAATGACCGTGTGTAGGCTCCCCGGCAGTGTTTCCCTATGGGAAAACTGCCGCGGAAAAAATGCCGTGAATCACGACGAGAAAAATTAGAGCATGTTCTAATTTTTCTCGTCGTGATTAATGCTGTTTTTCTCGTCGGGAAAAATGACCAGAAGCCCACACATGGTCGTTTTTCTCGTCAAAGAGAAAAAATTTAATTTTTCCCGACTAGAAAAATGGTCGTGTGTACGCGGCATTACACTCTATTTTTGCACTTTTTTTCATCATCAGTATTATCTGATTGATTTTTTATTATTCACTTATAGTGTTATACATACCTTTTTTGCACATTCAAGATTACTCTTATATTATTTTTTTTGCACTTAATATTACTGTTATTTGATGACTTTTGATTATTGCGCTAGATCATTTTGTATGTATAGCACAGAGTATAGCTGCATCCTAAGGCAGGGTTTAGCTGCCTCTGAATGCAGCAAACTATCTACACCTACAGTATGTGCCGTGTGAATGTAGCCTCATGAATCGGCTACTGTAAAAAGTGAACTGATATACAGAATTTATATAATATTTCAGAGATGGAACTCTGTTGTTTACCTTATGTGATCTGTTGCTCATCTGTAAAGGTTTCAGTTAAACTTGTCAAACAATGAAATTCCATCTATTCAACATTCTATCAAATCTGTATATCAGTTCACTCATGGCATTATCTGATTCATTACACTGTGGGTAGTGAGCATAGGAATCTTCCTACACTTTGTACACAGTGAGGAGGTCTCCCCCATATTATTTACTCTTCTGGTTGAATATTATTTTGTTGAAATTACCTTGAAGCCTTATTTATCTTAGGATTGAATATTAGGGAATGTTACTTTCCCCTGTGAAAGCCAACAAACAGAAATGGAAATTTCACGCATATTACAAACATTATGAGTAATATGTGTGAAGCACACCAATCCTTTTGCTCCCGCTTACCTTCACCTGCGGGGGTAGGACACACCATGCCACAAGCCTGTGTCCTCCTTATCAGAGGTCAGGCGGTGTTCACAGCTTTGGGTCCTGCAGCGAGTTACCTCCTTCCACTGGTTCTCGTCCCTAGAATGTAGGGAAAAGTCTATATTCTTTCCCAAGAAGGCCAATTTCCACACGACTTTAACTCCAACAAAGAGTTTATTTTCCTTTGCTTCGGTTAACGGGAAATTGAAGAGAGAAAGAAGCTAGCGAAGTTAGAAGGTAGATTCAGGCACACAACACTTGACTCACTCGTCGCCACTCAATCCCGAGTGGGTTTACCTCACCCGGATAGATCCCTCTCACAATTCTAGCAGCTGGAGTGGAGCTCGAACAGTACTATCACTTTGTCCCCTCCAGGGACGGGTTCAGGAGATTCTCTAATAGCAGCAGAATTCTGTTATTCCTGAATCCAGAACTTTCCTTAACGCTCTGTAGAATTTAGAGAACAGATGATGCCAATGGGCACTCTACAGGGTTAGCTTTGTTGAGTAAGGAATCCTTCCCTCTGACAGGTCACCAGGCCTTTCCCGAGACAGCGACCTAGTATCACTCGTCTCCTCTGTGGGACCGATCCTCCCCTGGCTTCCTCTCGGTCAGAGCGGGGACCCTCACCTGGGCACCCTGGGACTCCAATGTGCTGATTGTAGACCCAGTTAAAAGGTACTGGGCCTTCCTGGAACATTGTAGCCCCGGGCTAAAGGTGCCCGAGACTCCTTGGCCAGTCCATGCACCCCCAGGGGGCACACTCCCCCCGGGACTCACTCCCCGGCACTCCTCTCATTCACTCCTGCCTAAACATGGCGTCTGCCCCTTATATACCCTCTCCCGGCATGCACAGCAGGTGAAGCCCCACCCACCGCACGGCAGCCGAGAGAGGACATCCAATCACGCCACTGTGTCACCTGAGGTTCGACCCTAGGCCTGAGCAACAGTGCCACCCACAGGCCAAAGGGGAACTGTACACCAGACAACACCACAGCAGAGCAGAGTCCAGTATCAAATTAGAAGGCCTGAGCCAAACTATGGCCCAGGCCATCCCTTAAATTTGGGCATAGCAACACCCTAAATTTAGGGGTCCGCTACATGTAGAAATAATTTTTTTATTAAGTAGACCCTTGAGGTAGGGGTTATGCTAAGCCTTAAAGAAAATTAGGACATTACTGCATAGTCTCTGCCACAGAATTTTACCAAGCTTCAGTCTTTTTTAAACCTTGCCGTTTATTACAAATGATTTTGATATAGCCCTCATACACCAGTTGATTCAGAGGTTGGTCCAGACAAAGGCTACTTGTGGTCTGGAAAAGCAGATTAACAGTATAAGCAGTGGCAAGCCTTTGATGAGCTAAAAGAAAGTCTGATAGGTGGCCTAGTACTGACATATTTTTTTTTTTTTATCAATAGTTTTTTATTAAATTTTTCAAGCGTAGTACATACAAGTTCAAACAATTTGCGTTCCAAATTTTTGTTTCAGGAGATATCATATAGTTCTTTACAGTGCAATCAGAAAAAAACATACGTCACTAGAGTGTAACTTCAAAACATATTAACGTGACCTTATCATAGCTATCGTATCCAGACAGATGACTCAGTTATCGCAGTCCGGGGGTACTATCAGCTCCTGTGGGTTGTATGAACCGCTCTGCTCCGGACCACCTGGTCCAGGGGAGCCATGCATTTTTTGTTTTGTTAAGTTGACCTCTACTAGAAGCCAGCGTAATCTCATATGTGAAGTGTAGGTTAACGAGATCAATGGTATATTCGGTCGTAGGAGGTTGGGTGTTTTTCCATAATTTGGTCAAACTCAGCCGAGCAGCAAGAAGTACGTTGGTTATAACCAATCTCAATGGGCCTGGCACCGAATCAATTGTCAAGTTGAGCAATGCCAATGCCGGAGAAGGTGGCATTTGTTCCTGTGCGATGTCCGACAGGATGAGGAAGATGTTTATCCACTATGTTTGTATTGAAGGGCACGCCCAGAGGATGTGAAACAGGTCACCTCTCCCTGAGTTGCATCTCCAACATACGTCTGAGGTGGTGTTGTTAAAAGATGCTAATTTAGTTGGTGTAAGATACCACCGCAGAGAAATTTTTTGAGTGATTTCCCAGAATGTTGAATTCAGGGTTGCCTTGTATATGGAGCGTAGTGCTGTTTTCCACTGAGATTCAGTAAAGGTTTTCCCAAGGTCTGTGTCCCAGTGTATGTGCGGTTTAGTTTTAGTAATTTCCATTTTCTGATGTAGAATATTATAGAAAAGGGAAATTCCTTTTATCTTTGAGGGATTTGTCAAGTATGTCCACGCTCTAAGTGGGAGTGTGTAGAGTGGCTGAGCTAGGTGAGATAGACAATGTTTGATTCGTAGATATGTAAATAGATCCGAATTGGGAAGGGCGAATTTCTGCTGAAGTGTTTGGAACGACATTATTGTGGTCCCTTGTAGTAGATCTTGTATGTGGTTAATACCTTTACGTGTCCAGTGTGCTAGATATAGATCTGTAGTGAAATGACAGAGTATTTCTAACGGTAACGGGGGAGAGAATGAGTTTGCCATTGTTGGAGTTAGGTTTATTAGTTTTTTCCAAGCTTATGCAGAGGCTCTTATCGTAGGAGGAAGGGCATTGGAGATGGGGGCTCCAAGAGGGGTACTCAGCAACCAGTTTTGCAATGTATGATGTTTAATCACTGCAGCTTCGGTAATGCTCCAGAGTTTGCTAGGAGGGTTGTGAAACCATTCCTGTATTTGTGTCAGTAGGGATGCCCAATAGTAATCTTCAAAGTCAATCAGACCTGCTCCTCCCGCTAATTTATGTTTTATAAGTGTATGTTTTGCGCATCTAGGTGGTTTGCCTTTCCATAGAAATTTGTTCAGAGTTGTTTGGAGAGATTTAAAGTAAGACGACGGGATAGGGATGGGGATGGTCCTGTATAAGTATATCAGCTGTGGTAACAGTAACATTTTGAATGCAGCGAGTCTACCCGACCATGATAATTCCTGTTTCGCTAATTTCTGGGCCTCAGTTTGTAGTTTGGTAAGAAACGGGATAAAGTTGCACTTAAAGAGATTTTTTGTCGATCTTGGCAGTTGGATCCCTAGGTATGTTATGTCGTGTTCCGCCCATGTGAAGGGAAATTGCGTTTGGAGTAGGTTCCTGGAAGTTGCATCTATTCCTAGGTCTAATATGTATGACTTGGAAGCGTTGACCTTATAGTAGGAAATTTTACTGAACCACTGAAGAGTATTTTGTATTTCTGGTAGGGATGATATCGGGTTTGTAGTCATAAGAATGACATCGTCTGCGAACAGACTAACCTTGTGTGTTTGGTGTCCTATCTTAAGACCAGAGATATTTGGATTCTGTCTAATGTGTTCTGCCAGGGGTTCCATTAGTAGGTTGAAGATCAGTGGCGACAATGGGCAGCCTTGTCTAGTGCCATTGGTAATGTTAAATGGTTGGGAGATCATGTCTGCAGAGAATACCCGGGCCGAAGGGGAGGTGTATAGTGCTAGGATAGCGTTAAGTATTTGACCTGTGAAACCAAACTTCTGGAGAACTTGATGTAAGTACTTCCAGTTGATCCTGTCGAACGCCTTCTCCGCGTCCAAAGAAAGGAGCAGGGAAGGCGTTCCACTATTCTCGGCATAATGTATGATATTGATTAGTCTCCTTGTAGCATCTGACGCTTGTCTTCCCGCTGTGAAGCCCGATTGATCCTTGTGGATCAGGTTGGGCATGATATGATTCAGTCGTGTGGCGATCAACTTGGCATAAATTTTTAAGTCTAGGTTTAATAGAGATATTGGACGGAAGTTCTGAGGTGTTACTGGGTCTTTCCCTGGCTTGGGGATGGTAATAATTAATGCTTGTAAGGATTCCCGAGGAAATGTAGCAGAGGAGGCCGCGTCATTGTACATGTTCGCAAGGTGTGGAGCTAGGTGATGCGCAAATTGTTTATAGTATTCTCCCGTTAGCCCGTCGGGACCTGGTGATTTCCCTAAGGGGAGAGTGTTGATAGTTTCTACTATTTCTTGTACTGTGAAAGGGTCATTGAGGCGGGAGAGTTGCTCTAACGTTAACGACGGAAGACTGACATGTGAGAGAAAGTCTGTGATTTCGTCTAGGGTGGGTTGGTGTGTGTCGGGGTCTCGCTGTAGATTATATAGATCGCTGTAGTACGCGCTGAAAGCATCCGCTATCTCTTGTGGGTTTCTGAGGTTTTCCTTTGTGTGGGGATGTAGTATGTGGTCTATTTTATTTTTTATACGCCTGCCCTTTATACGTTGTGCAAGGGTTTTACCTGCTTTGTTGGATGTGGAGTACGAAGTGGCTTTTAGTCTTCTCTGGATTCGTTCGTACGACTGGAGGAGGAGGATACGTAGTTCTCGTCTAAATATTAGGATTTGTGCTGAGTATGTTGAATTGGGTTTGGATTTATTTTGTTGTTCTAATTTTTCAATTTGGGACAGAAGGGAGTCTATCTGCATTGTTCTATTTTTTTTGTGGCGGGAGCTAAGCTTGATTAGCATTCCTCTGATAAACGCTTTGTGCGCATTCCACAGCACACACTGGTCGGACACAGAGCCTGAATTTATTTCGAAATATTCGTTTAATTGGGCTGATATTTCTGGAAAGTAATTTGGATGTTGCAGGATATAGTTGTTCGCCCTCCATATGAATGTGTTGTTTTGTCGCGAGGAATCAGACACAGTAATAGTAATTGGGGCATGATCCGACCAGGATGCGGAGTGGATAACAGCTGCGCTAATGTTCTGGAGGAGCCATTTGTCAGTGAGAAAATTATCAATACGGGAGTATGTTTTATGTAAAGGAGAGAAATATGTATAATCTCTCTCCTCTCCATTCAAACATCTCCAGACGTCAAACAAGTCGTGCTCAACAATGAATTTTTTCAAGGGAGATTCTCTGCGTTTTAAAGCGGATGTAGAATCCATGAGGATTTCAGGTACTAGGTTGAAATCACCGCACAAGATTAAGTTGCCATGTCTCATAGGTTGTATAATACGCATAATTTTGCGAAGAAAGCGAGCTTGTTTGACATTAGGAGCGTAAATATTCACCAAAGTATACTTATTGTTATTAATGGTACATACAAGAATGATGTAACGACCTTCTGGATCTAGGTTAACATTGTGCAGTTGGAATGATACCGAGTTACGTATCGCTATCATCACCCCTCTTTTTTTAGAGGTAAAGGGGGCGGAAAAAATCTGGGAAAAATGTCTGTTCGTGCATGTAGGTGGAGCTGTGGAAAGAAAATGCGTCTCCTGGACACACAGTACGTCGCATCTTAGGTCCACAGCCGTTTTCCATAGCGAATACCTCTTTGCTGGGTGGTTGAGTCCATTCGCATTTATGGATAATACTGTAGTCGGCATTGCAGGTGTTGTGTGGAGGCACGGAAAAACAGATATGGTTTAAGCACTTACAGTACGTCGCGGATGTGTTGGTTCCCTGGGTTCAGAGGACAGATCTTGTCTATAAGTATACGTTCTGATAGACCTTCTAGGGGTGTTGTAGTTGCCAAACTTGCGGCGAAGCTGCTGTAAAACAATAAAGGTTAACTATAGAACTAAACCAGATAAAAACTGGAACTTGAAGAGTATTCTTTTTCGATGGGGTGACCACCGGATAGAACGTTAGGTGGAGTAGAGAATGTACGCATTCAGCTAAACCACTAAGAGGGGGTAACAACTGTCACTGTTCAATTTACTAACAAATCGAAAGGCTGAGAGCCAGGGAGAGCATCATACTTGTAGATGTAATCAGGCCCAAATGCTGGTTGAAGAAAAAAAAAATAAAAAAAAAATAAGCTGATTTGATCAAGTGCCGCGACCCTGTGAGGAGCGACGTGTCGTGCTGTTGTTGCGTTGCTCCTTCGGAGGGGTTGAATTCTGCAGTGTGTCAGGAATGATTCCCCAGGACTGGAGTAGATGCATTCCCTTTTGGAGGGTGTGGATCACATGCGAATCGTCATTCCTTGTGATGATCAAGGTTGCAGGGTATCTCCATTTAAATTGGATCTTGTGGTTGTGGAGGCTTTTGGTGATCGGGTTAAGCTGTCTCCTCATTTGCAGGGTGTATTTTGAGAGGTCAGGAAATAGTTGCACCCCTGCGTATGGTTCAGGCAATGAAGGGTTATTTCTCAATGTCATGAGCAGCCTCTCCTTTACAGGGAAAAAATGTACCCTCATTAGGACATCTCTAGGGACTGATGCAGCTAGGTGAGAGGGTTTTGCAATTCTGTGGATTCGATCCACAATCAAGTCTCTGGGTGAAGCGTCGGGCAGGATTAAGTGCATAAGCTCCTTGGCATACCTAGGGAGGTCCAGAGGTAGGATGGTTTCAGGGACTCCTCTAATTTTTACATTATTTCTTCTGGACCTGTCCTCTAGGTCTGCCAGCTTTGCCCTCACCCAGGATTGTTCTTCTCTAATGTCAGCATATGAGTCGACTAAATCGTTCACCGTTTCAGTGCATTCCTCCATGCTGTTTTCTAAGTGCGTCACTCTATTGTCCATAAGATGCATATCTGTAGATATTTTAGTGAACAGTGATGAAAGGTCAGTCATCAGTGAGGACTGGAGAGAAAGTAGCATTTCCTTTAAGGTAGTATCCATCACTGGTTGGCCCATTGTGGGGAATGAGGTCATGGATGATTGTAGGGCCTGGTTGGCCTGGAAGTGGTTGAAAGCCGGGGCCTCAATTTGAGATGTCCGCGGCAGCGGCGGTGATTCTAATCGCAACCGCGTTTTCGCTGGGCTGCCTGTGACAGGGTTGTCTCCTGCTCTGAGGGTAGGGGACTGGGGAGGGCGAGGTGAGTCTTGATCTCCCGGAATATCGTCGGGTAGATCCGTGTAGGCCTCCGGTATCGCAGCCGCGCCGGCGCCATTTTGGGGCTGACTAACCTTGCTGGAGTATGTGGAGAAGAAGGCTGTCAGTTTTTTCGGCTGATGTTCAGTCATCCTCTTCCTAGACATGGCTGGCTATAATCTCCGATGTGTCAGGAGGCAGGATGGCCGTGGATTGACTGTGAGATTGGGCCTTAATCGCTTCTTGTCTCTCCCTTAGCTGACGAGCACTGAGTCTAAGCAGCCATCACCAGCGCTGGCAGACCACGCCCCCCAGTACTGACATATTTGAACAGCAACTCTTTTAGTGCACCCTCAGGCTGGGTTCACACTATTGCGAATGGAATGCGGTTTTCTCCGCATCCAATTTGCATAGCAGGAGATTGTGACTGGCTCTCTATGGAGCCACTCACATATCTCCGCAGCGGCTCCGTGGCAAATTGCGCAGGAGCCCTGTGCGATTTTTGGTCCGTTTCAGGTCTGAATTCAGCCAAAAATTCAGGCTGAAATCGGACCTGAAGCAATAAATAGAGATGCACCGGACTTCTGCTGTGAGCCGCTACGTTCTCCAGTGTTAACCCAGCCTCAGACTGTTAAGTTAAATGTGCTGGAACAGGAGTATAGCAGGGCCCTTTGATTCCTTCTGTTTTGATTTGTATTGTAACTGTACTGTCTGCCCTCATGTTGTAAAGCGCTGCGCAAACTGTTGGCACTATATAAATCCTGTCTTATAATAATAATAATAATAATAATAATATTACCCAACTGACAAAGATACACTTAAAAATGTAGTACTGATTAAAGTTCCTTCATGCTTATGTGACTTGCACCAGCATCTGCAAACAGGATAAACTGAGGTTGGTAATGAGTTCCAAAAGTAATTAGATATTCCACCTTTATGATGCTGCGTTCTATATTTACTAATATGGCAGAAGGGATACAGTTTGTAAATTCACATTGAGGTTTTGAACGTTTGAGCTGGATGATTTTGAATAATCTGTTACATACGTTGCATGAGAAATGTTAGCTTGTCAATGTAATTCAAACTAATCTCTGGGATCATTAAAGACTTAGCACTAGACACGTATATTTTTTCATGTTATGTGTATGCATGCTAATGTGTCATTATAAAGCAATAAAAAGTAAAGTACTCCTCCTGACAATGCCTTTTTCTTACTTTCTCCCTAGAAACCCATCATCATCTAGGGTCACCATTTAATTCCTGTAATAAAATCCTTTTCCTAGATCTCAATCATACAAATCCTGCTCCCTGGTGTATTTATGTTTCTCATCTTGTGACTTGCCTGAAAGATACCATGTTAGACTTTGAGCAATCATTGGGGTGGAGAAAACTGAATATATGCATCTTTCTGCCTGCAGTAGATTGATGGCATCCTTCTCTCAGAGTGTACCTCTCAATCTAGGCACAGTCACTGCCTAGAGCTTAACCACGCCAATACTGGACACTTGCACCCTTTTCCTGCCCAGGTAAATTTTCAGCTTTCTGTGCTGTCAAGCTTTGAAAGACAATTGCACGGTCATGCAAAATTGTACCCATATGAAGTTTTTATAAATTTTTGAGACAGATAGAGCTTTCTCTTGGCAGTATATAATCACAATTGGGTTTTTGATATTTTTTTCTCTAAACAAACGAAAAAAGACCATAAAAAATTTGAAAAAAACCCCCAAACACGTGTAGCACACAGATCCTTTACCCTGCTTACCTCCACAATCAGAATGGGACACACCATGCCACATGCCCAGTATCCTCCATCTTGTAGAGGGTGAGCGGTGTTAATTGATTTGGGTCCTGCAGTGAGTTACCTAATTCCGTTGGTTCTCTCCCCTAGGGTGTAGGGTAAAGTCTATTCTCTCTTTGTATTCAATAAGGCCATTGTCCAGACAGTATTAAACCCAATAAAGAAAGGTTTATTTTTCTTGCGTGGAAACTTGATAGAAAAGTTGGAGATGGAGAATTTAACAGGGATGCAGGTTCAGGCACACGGCACTTAACTATCACTCGTCGCCACTCAAGCCTGAGTGGGTTTTGCTCACCTGGATAGTCCCCTCTCACGGTTCTAGCAGCCGGTGTGGAGCACGAACATTAACTTGTAATTTTCCTAAGAATACGATCAGGATATTAGCCTCTAAGTCCCGAACTTCCCAGCACTTGTAACACTTCAGACCTTAGGTGCCAATGGGGCACTTTACAAGGCTTGTGGCGGATTGTGGGGTTCTTCCCTCCGTCAGGTAACTAGGCCTCTCCCTAGACAGTGACTTCCTTCACCGATCCCCTTGGATAGGTCCTCCCCTGGTTTCCTCTCCTTCAGAGTGGGCCACCCTCACTTGGGTGCCCTGGGGCTCCTCTTCTGGTGTGGGCCTCAGCTAAAGGTGCTGGGACCACCTGGAACGATGCAATATCGAGCCAAAGGTGCCCGGGGCCACACACACACACACACACACGTACCCCTGGTCATGAGGGCCACCGAAGGTGGGGTACGTGTCTGTTCTTCTCGGCCTGAGGGGTCCTCTCCTGCGCCCCACGCCTAATGGCGTCAGCCCCTTATGTATCCTCTCCCAACATGCACAGCGGGTAGACCACACCCACTGCAGGCTGCCGAGAGAGGACACCCAATAGCGTTGCAACGCTACCTGTGGTTCAACCTGAGCCTGGGGCGACAGTGCCACCCACAGGCCACAGGGAACTGTACTGCCAGGCAACATCACAACAGCGCAGAGACCAATTTAAAGAATTCAACAGCCTGAGTCCAACTATGGGCTCAGACTACCCCCTAAATTTAAGCATAGCGACCCCAATTATGGGGCGTCTGCTACACGCGTTTCTATCAACCACTTGCCAACTGGGCCATAGCCGAATGACGGCTTCAGCGTGGACGTCTTTCTCTGGGAGGGCTTGCAATGACGCCCCCTGGGGCATGCACCCGGGAATGGCCATGATCGTCGTGTCATCCTAACCCAGCGCATCATGGAATGGGCTAAAGGGCCAATGGCAGCGGCCCTTTACCACGTGATCGCTCTGTCCAATGACAAAGCGATCACTTGTCAATAAACCGGAGCATGTCCGGTTCAGCTCTCTCTTTGCGTGCTGTACACACCGATTGGTACAGCGTGCGAGGAGAGGAGGGAGACTGCAGCAACACTCACCTGTACCTCAGCCGTGCCTGATTCATGCCTCATCTGGGCCTGATTCATGCCTCATCTGTGCCTGATTCATGCCTCATCTGTGCCTCATTCATGCCTCATCTGTGCCTAATGCATGCCCATCTTTGCCTCATTTATTCAGGACCAAAAAAAGCTTTATTTGTGGGAAAATAGTTTGGTTACAGTGTCGCACAACCGTGCAATTGTCACTTAAAGCGAAGCAGTGTCGTATCTCAAAAAATGGCCTGGTCATTAGGGGGCAAATCCTTCCAGGGCTGAAGTGGTTAAATACCACCAAAAGAAAGCTCTATTTGTGAGAATAAAAGAACAAAATGTCATATGGGTACACTGTTGCAAGACTGAACAATTGTCATTCAAAATGTGAGAGTGCTGAAAGCTTAAAATTGACCTGGTTAGCAAGAAGGTATAAGTGCCCAGTCGGCAAATGGTTAATAAAATTTTGCAAATAAGTATTTTTTCTTCTTCTCTGATGTGTGCTGATGAGGCTGCACTGATGAGAAGGCACTGATAAGGCTCACTGATAAGCAGGGCCAGATTAAGAATATCATGGGCCTGGTGCTGAGGATTTTGGTGGAGCTTTTTATAAAAAATAAAAATGCAAACATTTTTTTGTTATAACAAATTAAATTTAATAGAGAGAGGGAGGGTGAGAGAGACAGAAAGGGGATGAGAGAGGGGTGAGGAGTAAAGGAGGGGGGATGAGAGAGAGAGGATGAGCATAAGTATGTGTTGGAGTGACAGCAACGTAGCCAAGGCAAGTGACCGAAGGCACAGAACCCAGTAGGAAGACCGGTTGAAGTTGGAAGCGCCCGGGACCCGCCGTATTGATCACAGCACAGCGCTGGAGGGCTCAGTCTGACAGGTAAGTGTAGCCTAATGTGCTAATATGCTGTGCATACTTGTACATTATGGCATAACCTACCTCAGGGCCTCTAAAAAGTAGTAATGTTAATGAAGTTTACTACTGCTTTAATATCACAGGATCCCAGGAGCCTCTCATGGGGCCCCCTACTGACCCGGTGGCCCTTGGTGCCCAAGTGCATAGTTGTCAACATTTCAAAAATATTTTCAGGGACACTTTTTTTACCAGTGGTATATTTAGAGTAGCTGACATCCCCTATGTTCCTCTATGCATCACAGTAGTAATCACAAAATTAAATGAGTACTAATAATGGGCAGAACAAATATGAGGACTGAGAAGATTTCCTTTAGTTGAAGAGGCATAGGGGAGGAGTATGGATGATATAAAAGTGGGAAGTATGTGCAGGTGAGGGAGAGGAATGTGGAGGATATAACAGTGGGCGCTATGTACAGGAGAGGAGTGTGGAGGGTATGATAGGGGCAGTATGTACAGGAGAGGAGTGTGGAAGGTATTATGTACAGGAGAGGAGAGGAGTGTGGAGAGAAAGACAGTTGGCAGTATGTACAGGAGAGGAGTGTGGAGGGTATCACAGTGGGTGGTATGTACAGGAGAGGAGTGTGGACAGTATGATAGTGGGCAGTATGCACAGGAGGGGAGTGTGGATGGTATGACAGTTGGCAGTATGTACAGAAGAGGAGTTTATGAAAGTGGGCAGTATGTACAGGAGAGGAGTTTATGAAAGTGGGCAGTATGTACAGGAGAGGAGTGTGAAGGGTATGACAGTGGGCAGTATGTGCAGGAGAGGAGTGTGGAGGGTATGACAGCCGGCACTATGTACAGTAAAGGAGTTTATGAAAGTGGACAGTATGTACAGGAGAGAAGTGTGGAGGGTATGACAGCCGGCACTATGTACAGTAGAGGAGTTTATGAAAGTGGGCAGTATGTACAGGAGAGGAGTGTGGAGGGTATGACAGTAGGCACTATGTACAGGTGAAGGAAAAATGTAAGGGTTTGTGGAAGGATGTTTAGGGACTGCATAGTGGTTAAGCGGGCCATACAAGGTTTGAAATTAAGCCAATTAAGCAGAGATCAGCCATAGTCGATCTATGTATGGGCTAGCTGGTTGTATATAAGTCAATCTATTAATTGATTTGAGTACAATCAGCCTGCCAGGTTTTTCCCAAAACAATCAGTGCTGCCAGCTATAGTTAGCAACACTGATCATTGTATTGTGTGGGTGGGGAAGGCTGAACACTGGCAGAGCACAATAACACTGTGGGAGTGATTCCCACATCCACAGGTTAGCAGGTGAGAGGGTGTGTGGGAACAGGCTGGGGGGAGAGGTCTGTCAACAGGGGGTGTAAGGTGGTCAAGGAAGAATATCAATAAGTGGGTGGGGGAGTAACTGGGAGTGATATCTTTTGGAGTAGGGTCTGTCATCTGCAGGTTGGGAAATGGTCACCTGTGATAAGTTGAAGGGAGGTGGCTAACATGGGAAGTGGCTGGGGAGTGACCTGGTCGGTGGGGAATGTGAAATGAATGATGTGTTTAAAGTTTATTTCACATTTGCGGTAATGCTTACTGTCCTCTGAAAGGTGATCTGTGGTGGATTGCTTTTCTAAGAGTGGTATAGCAGCAGCTGACAGGCATTTATGAGGTGCTACATTGCTGAATGGTAGTTTTACATTGTTGGACTATGCTGCTACTGCGAGCGAGTTTGGCTTGCAGTTGCAGAGTGGCCCCATTGAAATCAATAGGCGAGTTTGACAGGCGGAGCTGCCTGTCAAACTCTGCAGGATCCAAGTTGTTTATGTTTATTGAGCTCAGTGCCTCTGACAAGAAGTGAGGAGAGGCACTGTGAGCTCATCCTCTCAGTCTGCTGCAAACATAATGTGCCAGCTTGTAATTAAACTGGCTTCTCTGTATGTAGCTTCTGACAGGCCAGGGGCGGATTCAGAGTCTAATCTCAGGAGGGGCACTGCCAACATTTTTGCAGGGAATTTGTTTGGACAATGGCTGGTGTTGCCGCTTCAATCATCACGGCACCATGGTTGTTATGGTGTCAGGATGATTGAAGCGCACAATTTCTATTATTACATTGTAATATAAAATGAGATAGTTCAACTCACCATAATGCAGAATCAGTGGGAGCCCCGAGCGTGTCACTTGCCACGTCGCCTGTTATCATATGCAGCTTGTCACTTGCCACAGTTGCCTGTCGCCAGATACGGATTGTCACTTGCCAGTTGCCAGTGACAGTGTCCCTGTTGTCCCAGAGTGAGGGTGGGCAGTGAGAGATGATGTCATCTCTCTGCTGCCCGCGCCTGCACAGTAATGGCAGGCATGCAGTGATGCAAGGGGCGGTAAGAGACGTCTCCAGATTTCATATTTAGCCAGGTGGAGGGGAGGACAGGGTGGATGCAGCCAGGTGGAGGGGAGGACAGGGTGGATGCAGCCAGGTGGAGGGGAGGACAGGGTGGATGCAGCCAGGTTGAGGACAGGGTGGGGGCAGCCAGGTGGAGGGGAGGACAGGGTGGGAGCAGCCAAGTGGAGGGGAGGACAGGGTGGGAGCAGCCAGGTGGAAGGGAGGGCAGGGTGGGAGCAGCCAGGTGGAAGGGAGGGCAGGGTGGGAGCAGCCAGGTGGAAGGGAGGGCAGGGTGGGAGCAGCCAGGTGGAGGGGGGACAGGGTGGGAGCAGCCAGGTGGAGGGGAGGACAGGGTGGAGGGGAGCACAGGGTGGGAGCAGCCAGGTGGAGGGGAGGACAGGCTGGGAGCAGCCACGTGGAGGACAGGGTGGATGAAGCTAGGTGGAGGGGAGGACAGGGTGGGAGCAGCCAGGTGGAAGGGAGGTAAGTTCTTACCTTGGAGGATAATAATAGAATCACTCCCTTCACCCGACAGCCTCATGGTTTTTTCTCCTCTCTTCCTCTTCCCCCTCCCACTCGGCATGTTGGGGGCTGCAGTCCTCTCAGGGAATCATCATGGGGCCTGCTGGTATCGGGACTGCATGTCCCATAATCCTCCAGTTCATAATTTCACAGCCATTGGCTCTGAATGTAGCCAAAAAGAGCAGGCATTGGCAGGTGAATGCTCGGCTCAAGGGGGAGAAGGAAGAGTGGAATTCCCCCGCAGCTGCAGCTCTGCCTGTGTCTCTTCACAGAGCCTGTCAGTTTAGGCGCTGCTGCCCTGTCCTGATGGGGGTCAGCATCAGAACCGCCTGCTCACTATTTTCTCGGGGGGCTGGCAATTGACCCGTTGCCCCCCTGGATCCGCCCCTGTGACAGGCTGCGCAAGGCTCCCTGTGTCTCCTGAACCATAGGTCATAGGAGCCCCAAATTTTGACCAATGGTGGGATGGGCCCTCAGCTACATACCCCCTCGTCGTCGAGCCACGTCCCTCGAAATCGATCGGTTTTTTTTTTTGTTTGTTTTTTGGGGCAGATGGGCCTATCTTAAGGTCAGGGCCTGGAGCTGCAGCTCCAATAGCCCCTATGTTAATCCGGCCCTGCTGATAAGGCGCACTGATAGGCGGCACTGATGGGAACTAATTGCCACTGATGGGGCTGCTCTGATTATCAGTGTAAAGAATGTACTGAGAACCTTGCCAGTTATCAGGTCTCCTTTCCTCACAGACACAGCGTGTGAGGAAAGGACTGCCGATAACCAGCAAGTCTGTTTACATGTGATCAGCTGTGCTTGGACACAGCTGATCACATGGTAATGGACCGCTGTGATTGGCCCTTTACCGTGTTCTGTGATCAGCTGTGTCCAAAGGAGGGTGTTTGCGCAGGGGGCAGGATTATGGAAAGATGTCAATGGATGCCCTCCCAGAACTAATAAACACAGTGCTCAAATAAGCAAAGGTTTTTATTTATTTACACAGAAAGTAGAACACTAACATGGAAAACTAAAAGAATAATACGGAGCATATAAAACAAAAGAGCATAGATAATACGTTACATACTGTAAAGGTACTTTCACACTGGGGCCGCGGCGCGTTAGCGGTAAAGTGCCGTTGTTTTAGCCAATGGCTCCTTCTGCTATCAATCTATCCAATGAGCTGGAGCTGCTGTGCTCGTCCCCGGCTCTGGAACGACCAGGTTCAGGTAAGAAAAAGGGGGGTTCTGGGGGGCTGCTGCAGCACAGAAGGTTTTTCACCTTAATACATAGAATGCATTAAGGTAAAAAAACACAAGGGTTTACAACTCCTTTAACCCAAGTCACCATCATAGCCCACATCTGGTCCCTTTGATGGTCTGGTTTAAAATGAGGCAATTAGGCACTTCAATCTTCACATCACCAGGAGGTCTGAGCTCATGCTCTCTTAAGCCTGGTACACACTATGAGACTTTTCTGTTCAACCCAATGGGTTGAACAAAAAATACCTGTCAGCTTCAGAGTAGCTGTAATAACGACCCCCCCCACCATAACACTCCGGTCAGCGCTTTCAGCAATTGGTTGAGGGCGCTGATCGGGAGTCAGTCGGCTGCTGGTTTTCCAGCATGCTCATCCGACAGAAGCTGGCCAAATGGCCGGCTTCTGTTGGACAGGCTGGCAAACACACGTGCCTAAGGTCGGATGGTTTTTATTGAACCGGCCAAAATTACCCAGCATTCAGCCATGTGTACGGGGCTTGTCTTCCATACCCCACCGCCAGGGGGTATGCGTGAATCCTCTCCCAGATGAAGACCTGATATGCACCCTTTTGCTATACACACCCTGCTGGGTAATCTCGCTCTACTGCCATTCCAGGCTACTCCCAGCTGAATCCAGATGGCTTCAGTATAACCAGGTCTCAACAGTCCAGAAATATCTGAAATTAAAAACGCGTTGACTTCCAACAGCAGCTATCATACTTATTTTATGACAGTATCACCTCAAAAAGTCAAAGGACTGCCTTTAATGAGTAAAGAAACAGTTTTTGGAAAATAGTTCCACTGTAATGATTATTGTGAATTATGTGTCACACTCATGTATGTTCATATTTACACAAATAACTCTTTAAATTCAATTTAAAGCATAGCGTAAAAAATTTTAATGATCACATTTTTTTTTCACATAGAAATTCAATTTTTTGTAGCCTACTCCTATTAATCTAAACGATCTTGAAATTTGTAAACTTGGTGAAGATCCCCACACATTTACTTCATTGAATTCTGTGACACATATTCTCTATGCCCTATGAGACGGTACTGCTGTGTAGGGATGTGCTTCGAGTTCGAGTCAAACCCATGTTCGTTCAATTTCGAAATATTATGGGCCGTTCGCGCCAAATTCAAGTGGCGCGTCACGGCCCATAATTCACTGCGGCATCGCAGTGCATTGCTGGCTGATGATTGGCCAAGCATGCACTATGACCCGCATGCTTGGCCAATCACAGCACCGTAGGTACAGAGAGCCATAATTGGCTAAAGCCAGGGTGGCTTTGGCCAATCAGGGCTCAGAGGAGTAGGTACATGCCCCACACTATATAAGGCCGCCGGCTTGGCTGCCTTGTGTAGTGTGTTGGCGTTGGTTAAAGGAAAGAGACAGAGAGACAGACAGTGTAATTTGATTTGAGTTAGATAGAGCAGGCAGGCGAGTCAGTTAGCTGCAGTTACAGTGTGTAGAGGATATATATGCATCCTAGGTGTTGTATATATATTTATACACTGTATTGAGTTTAGCTAGATCCATTCATGTTATTCTCTATACTGACAGGCAGACAGGTGATTGTGCTAGCTGCAGTGTTTCACTTAAGCCTCGTACACACGACCGAGTTTCTCGTCCAAAACCGGCAAGAAAAGTGCCGCGTGAGCTTTTTTGTCGAGAAAAACGTTCGTGTGTATGGTTTTACGACGAGAAAATTGCCGTGAATCTCGACGAGAAAATAGAGAACCTGCTCTCTATTTTCTCGTCAGGATTCCAGATTTCCTCGTCGTGTTTCTCGTTGGCCTGTTTTGTGACGAGAAAATGGTTCGTGTGTATGCTTTTACGACTCTTCCAAAAGCGCGCATGCTCACAAGCAACTATGAGACGGGAGCGCATCTTCTGGTAAAACAAGCCTTCGTAATGGAGATAGCACATTCGTCACGCTCCAAATTTTTGCATCGTTTAAATGTTGTGCATTGAAATCTTCGTTAGAATGTTACATTAATCCAAACGAATGAACTTCTTTTGCTGCTGATATTCACACAGAGTTATGACTATCTTTTTTTAACCTTTTTCATGCTGCTCTTAAGAAGATTTATGTGTATTATATCGTGCAAGTTTTTAGGAATATTTAAAACTTTGATATTTTTCAAACTGATGTTAATTGTAATTTCGCAATGTTTTGGTAGTGATCTCCCATTGAATCTTTTAATATATATTATTTAAATTTTACACCCTTTTTTGGGAAATACGATTTCGATATTTTTTGGGGGGGTTGGTATCTGTCCCTTTTTTTGTCAGTCAAATGTATCTGCTTACTCCAAAGCTAGATTTTACATTTTTACAAATACACATAGTGAAGTATGAACTTAAAGAAAAATAACATTTATTCATGTTTGAACTAAAATAAAGAGAAGGCAGCGCTGGAGAAGCTGCTGCCATTTGTGCATCCCAGGGACCCCAGAGCACACAGCAACCCTGTGTGGACACTAAAATTGGGAGCTTGAGAAGGCCAACATTTCTGAACACAATCTGATGCTGGCCTCCCAGAGGTCAGGAACAGCAGCAGGTGATATATATGTCCCAAGTGTGTGGTACTACAACAGGCTGCCTTCTGTCCAACCACAAAGAAGCAAGGCCATCACTTCCTCGTCTTCCTGGCAACCTTCCCTGCAACCTTTCCTGAAGCCTTCCCTGCAGCCTTCCTTCTTCGTTTGGCTGGAGGCTGGGCCACTGGAGGGGTACTCCTGTCAGGAGGAGGAGGAGGTGGAGGAGAAGGGGGTGGCACAGAAGAACAAGGTGGAGGTGGAGGAGAAGGGGGTGGGGCGGAAGAACAAGATGGAGGTGGAGGAGAAGGGGGTGGGGCAGAAGAAGAATGTGGAGGTGGAGGAGGAGGTTGAGGTTGGGACAGTTGTGCCACCTCACAAATGGCGGTATTGGGAGTAATTTTTCCCATCACCCCCTTGTTGAGCAAGGTGATGAGCAGGGGCTCGCATAGGAGGCGTTGCTCCATGCTCATCACCTTGAACTTTGCCTCCACTAGGCCGGCAATGGCCTCTTCAGGGGATGTGGGCTCTTTGAGGGTGGCATGGGCCTCTTTAATAAGGGCCATTGCTGCCTCACTGGTGGTCCTGTCCCTCCTGCCTCTTTTGGGAAGCCGGATGGGAGGCACCTGGGATCTGGTGCTTCTCCTTTGCCCTGCCACCTCCTGGCTGCCACTGGGCCCTGCCACCTCCTGGCTGCCACTGGGCCCTGCCTCCTCCTGGCTCACAGTGGGCCCTGCCTCCTCCTGGCTGCCACTGGGCCCTTCCTCCTCCTGCCTGACAGTTTCCAGACCCTCCTCCTGGCTGATTTCATCCTGTGTATGAAAAAGGGACATAGTTTAATATGTTGGTTTAATCTTTGCAGCAAACTTTATAAACATGATTGAAGCAATTAGAATGTAAATCCAGAAATCATTTTTTCTAATTTACACCTACATCAGATTGACTATTTAGCACCCAATTAAGTGCAGACTAATGTCTCGAGATCTTGATTTCACTTGTGGAAGCCAAAATATTGTATGTTTCTTATCTTGACATATTTGGCAAACATTAATTTTATCCCAATACATTTTCATTTAATACTATACCTGGCTCCAGATGGCCAAATCAGGATCATCCAGGATGGCTGCCTCCTCTTGCTCCAGAGAAGGCTCAGGTTGGCTGCAGGGAAGTCTGGGGGGAAGAGTGGAGAGTGATGGCCTTGCCTCAATGTGGTCATCCAGGAAGGACATCCTGCTGTAGTACCACAAAATCGGGACATAAACATCATCTGCTGCTGCTCCTGACCTCTGAGAAGCCAGGACCTTAGAGCGTTCAGTCCTGTAGGTGCCTCTCAAGCTCCCAATTTTAGTGTCCACTTGTTTTGCTGTGGCTGTGGGCACCTTGGTCTGCACAAATGGGAGCAGCTTCTCCAGTGCTGCTTTTCTCACCCCTCTTTTTTGTGGATGGGGTTTTTCGTCTCCCACAGAGCCGGCAGCTCCCTTACCCGGTCAATAAATTCCGCCAGGAACTCTTTGTCGCTAATAAAGACATTCATATTGTATCTGCAAGTTAAATAAATAATATATAACTAATGTGAGGCAAACAGTCTAACCTCCTTAACATCGTAGTCACCATATATATCCTACAACATTCTCAAGACAGTATAGGCCAACAATTTGGCACAGTCTCAAAATCACATACCTTCGTTCGCACGTCCGTCACTTGAACTCCTCTCTCCGCACACCGAACGTACTATAGTCACATGTGTGTTTGCTATATACACACCACGCATGCGTCAAAATACGAATACGTCGCTCCGCACACGTCGCCCGCCCATGACGTTCTAACTAACATCTTTTCCCCGCCCCTTCTCTTTCGGTGCGCAGACAGATATGGCGGAGTTACAGCAGGTGTCTGATAATTCCGCAACTAACGAGGAGGAGACAAGCCCGGAGACCGAGGAAACGTCACGATCAAGGAGGAGATTCAAGGCATCGAATATGTCTTTTGCCGAGATGGCGGAGATGGTGGACATCTTGCTCAAGTCTGATTATGACGCAAAGCATGGGCTGTATAGCAAACCAAATAGAAGGAAGGCCAAAATCCTCACTAAAGTCGTGAAGAGTCTGAAGACGAATTTCGGGGTGAAACGCTCAAATGAGCAGCTCAGAAAGAGGTGGCCAGACCTCAAACTGAGGGAGCCAGAGCAGTTAAGGAGCATTAAGAGAATGCTTGCAAAAAGTAAGTAAAATGTACACTTTTATGCTATTAATCCTTTTCTAAACTGACATGTTGCTGGTTTAGTTTTTTTTTCTTATTGGACTCCCTTCCAAAATGTAATATTTTGAACTTGGTTGGCCACAGTAATCGTTCGTTACGTTACAGACACTTCGTTCGGCCACTATCCACTGTTTTGGCTTATTTTACAGCCACAAAAGTAATTAGACATCTGCCATTTTTTTGGAAATTTGGGGCACCAAGTTTTAGGCTAGATGATGTGTTTGTAAAGAGAATGAAATGCAAACTGTAAATTGTAAAGGAGAGGACACTCAGCAGCTGCTTCCACATCTGTACTTTGGAGCACTATAGTGTGGGCCACCAGACCCGCCTTTTTTGGGTGTCCCACACAGGTGCATCAGAGAATTTTTGTGTTGCCTACATGTCTAAAAAATGACAGACAAAGGTGAATACTAAACATATTCTTGGTCAGAAATAATGCATTCATCTTTAACTTCCGCCCAAACACACACTTGTACCCCACTTCCAAGTAATTTAGCCTGTTTTTTTTTTTTTACGTAGAGAATTTCTGTGTGATAACTCTACCTTTTGTTTGATTCTCATAGGGGAGAGAAGACTGGGAGGAGGACACTCCAGGGAGCACAGGAACCCCACAGCTTCACAACAACCCCAAACTCCAAAAGACCAACAACTTAAAGATGTGGAGGAAGTTGAGGTGGAGGAAGGAGAAGTGCAGGAAGGAGAGGTGGATGACGTTGTGGAACTGGTCACCACAACAGGTCAGTATCTGTCACCACAGCTTCAGGTAAGAGAGGTAGGCCTGCAGAGTTATAATACCTTTTTATTTTGTTTTTAGGGGATGTGAATGTTGGGGTGAAGGATAGTACAGGTTTCTCTGCTGACAGTGCCCTCCGCCTCATCCAGCAAGTGATGGAATGTAGCACGGAACTGGACAAAATTAAAGAAAGAATTCATGTGATGGATCAAACATTTAAAGACATTCTCGATGTTTTGGGGAGAATTCAATAAGGCATCCCAACCCCCTTTTTTTCATGTTTCTTCTTCAACTTTTAAAAAACTTTTTGACAATCAAACCAGCCAAAAATTGAATCTGCACACAGTGTGTCAACATGTGCTATCTGCCATCAGGGGATATCCATGTACGTCTTTTGGGGGTGCAACCCCTTCCTCGTATCTAAAGTAGGTGAACTGAGAAAGGGGTTGCACCCCCAAAACACGTCCATTGATCACCCCTGATGGCAGATAGCACATGTTGACAATAGGGATCAGGAGTCTAAAATCCCTATAGGAAAATAATCCCAATTGTGTGCATATTCAATTTTTGGCTGGGCAAGGGGTGACAGGACCCCATATTAGGACGGGCACATAGAGACATATAGTTTGTGTAAGTGAATGTCTCAGATTGCTCCGAGGTATCCAATTTTGAAATTTTTGGAATGCAACTGTTGTTTTTGTATTTTCCTAAGAAAACAATTGCCGGTTTGTGGCCAGGCAAACAAAAAATGTAAAATAAAAAAAAAAAGGTGTGTGAATTTGCACATAGTAAAATATTTGAACACAAACAACGTGTAGCTTCTTTTTCTAATATGCTCTAACCTTATTTGGTACATTTTTAAAGGTTACATAGTGAAATGGTTGGTATTTACTAAAGGAAAATACACTTGGCACTACAAATGCACTAAGACAAACTAGGAGACAGGAAACCAACAAAAGTTAGAAGTTTAAACAAGATTTTTATTTGGATCGTTAGACAGGAATCTTTAGACATAGCCTGGCATAGGAATTGCCCCCCTACCCGTGAAATAGTCCATGTATTTGTCCCGAACCTCACGGGCATTTTGGGGGGGCAAGCCAGCACGGGCAGATTCCAGGCCCGGCAGGGGATTATCAGGGGAAAGTCCAGCCTCAGGCAAAACTGAGGCCATATAGGAATTAGATTTGTGGCAAAGAAAATTGTGTAGCACACAGCAGCATAATACTACATCGTTTATTTTGTAGTCCGCCAAGTGTATTGAAGTCCTAAAAAGGCGGAACCGGCTGGCCATTATGCCAAAGGCATTTTCAACGACTCTTCGGCCCCCGGCCAGCCGGTAATTGAACACCCTCTTCTCTGGGGTCAGGGTCCTCTGAGGAAATGGCCTCATAAGATGTGGTCCGAGCCCGAAGGCTTCATCAGCCAAAAAAACAAAGGGGAGTCCTTCAATATTCCCTGCATCCGGTGGCAATGCAAGGTCGTCACTCTGGAGACAGAGGGCAAACTCCGTCTGGATGAAGGATCCCCCATCGGACATCCGGCCATTCTTCCCTACATCAACATAGAGGAATTCATACCGTGCTGACACCACCGCCATCAGCACAATGCTATGAAACGTATATAGAAAAAACAAAAGGGTAGGTATGTATTAAGCTCATCCAATGTATAATGCTAGGTAATATAAGTGATTTGCTAAGTATAAAAACCACTATTTATTAAATACCCAATAATTTAGGGGTTTATCCATCAAGTTGGCCTCTGAATTGCAAAACCATATAGAAAAAAGGGGGAGAAAGTTGAAGGATCAAAAAGTCCTTCAGCAAAAGAATTCTTCAACAAGGCTCAACTGGTTATACAGACTTATAATGAGTGAACCGCAATTAGTGAAGTAGAAAATTTCATTAATTTATTCAATTAGTTTTAAACAAAACACAACATCAAGAACACCTGATTAAAATGAGACTAGTCAACAAAAACACTAAACAAGGATGGCCACCCGATCAACCATACACACCGCATTCATTCATTCCGCTAGTGGTCTTTAATAGTAATACCGGTATTGAAAATGTAAAAAAATGTTCATGAATATCAATTGAATAGTCCTGGTGAATGGAGATAATTCAAAGAATGGCTCCAAGAGTATGGTTACCGGATTGGTCTATTAGGTGAATCAAAAAGGTGGACCGGTTAGTGTTCACGCATATTTACTGGGTGACAAAAGGATAGCTTGGCTGGACATAGTGTACACAGGAGCATGCTATGAGAATAGTGCCTGATGCTGAAAACACGATCCTACAGCTCACCTTAGATGTCTTCACTGGGTCACTCGGTCACTCAGCCATCCAGATCAATAGTCTTTTGGTTTGCATATGATCCCATATGTAACAAACACTCACCAATTTACTGCGTGTCAATCCGGTGATGATTCAATGATTCACATCTAAATTCTGTTGTGTGGGGCTGCTTCACACCCATTCATTTACTTGGATCCGTAGATGTCTCCATGGAGTAGCTGTAGACCTTGCCGGAGTTGTAGAGCTTAGGTATTTAACGTGCCGGTGAAGTATCTTCACATCAAGAGGCAATGGTATTATGATCGGGGCAGATGATTCAGTAGTTAGTCATATGGGTGGAACATCCATGTTCAGGAACTACATAAAATGTAGCATCAAACTGCCAAACTGCTTACATGTTTCGCTTTCATCAAGCTTCATCGGAGCATATTTTGATTCACCTAATAGACCAATCTGGTAACCATACTCTTGGAGCCATTATTTGAATTATCTCCATTCACCAGGACTATTCAATTGATATTGATGAACATTTTTTTACATTTTCAATACCGGTATTACTATTAAAGATCACTAGCAGAATGAATGAATGCGGTGTGTATGGTTGATCGGGTGGCCATCCTTGTTTAGTGTTTTTGTTGACTAGTCTCATTTTAATCAGGTGTTCTTGATGTTGTGTTTTGTTTAAAACTAATTGAATAAATTAATGAAATTTTCTACTTCACTAATTGCGGTTCACTCATTATAAGTCTGTATAACCAGTTGAGCCTTGTTGAAGAATTCTTTTGCTGAAGGACTTTTTGATCCTTCAACTTTCTCCCCCTTTTTTCACAATGCTATAAAACCCCTTGTAATTAAAGTAGTAGGACCCAGAGCGGGGTGGCGGCACGATGCGGACGTGCTTCCCGTCTATAGCACCACCGCAGTTGGGGAAGTCCCACCGCGTGGCAAACTCCGATGCCACAGTCTGCCATTCCTGTGGCGTGGAAGGAAGCTGTGGAGTCAAACAAGATGAAAAAATATTAGAATACACAAATCAAACATTACAAGTATATTCTAAGAAAATACATTAGAGGCCAACATCAAGCAAAGTCTACGTTTATTATGGTGTTTTAAATAAGTATAATGGAAGGCTCATGTATCATATTCATCACCCCCTATGATGGTCCATTAATAAATTATAATGGGGAGGGTGGGGGGTAGATGTGTTTGGACACAGGATAGCATTGCAGTGGCGGTGCATCCAGAGTGGGTGCTGGAGCACTGCCCCCTCTCTCCTGTGCCCGTCACTCAGAACAATACATAGGTTCATGCCTTGCATTAACCTATGTATTGTCTATGCCGCCCACTATTCAGGTGGATGGCCTCCTGTTAAGCGACCGACATATGAAGAACTGCGGCATTTATGCGCTTAAAATTGCATATCAGAAACAGTAAGGAAAATTGTCTTGCACATTACAGCCTGAGGGATGTAATTGGCTTCAGAAAAGTTAAATAGGGGACGCAGGGGGGGCATTCCTTGGGTAAACACTGACAGGCTGCTCTGCCAATCATGTTCACCAAGTCTGTTTAATGGTAACATGATTGGCTGATGCAACATCAAGGGAAGGAGAAGACATCAAGGACAGAAGAAGGATGGCGCTGACCACAAGAAGGTAAGTGCAGGGCTGGGGGGGAACTGGCTGCATTGGAGGGGACAAAATGGCTGCATTAGAGGGAACAAAATGGCTGCATTGGAGGGAACAAATGGGGGCGTTTAATAGGCACCAGAGCAAAAAAGGAGGAAGTTTATTTCCTAAATTGGGGTTTGAACGTCCAAACATTTGGAGCAACAGGCGCCCCTGCTGGAAAGGTTAGTGAAGGAAAATATGCATGGAGGAGAAAAAAGGGGCAATCTAAAGCTTCAAGCATGCATGAGGACTAAGGGGACATTCTCAGCATATTACAATCATGGTAATTAGGGAAGGATGAAAGAAATACAATACATTAGCACACATGTAATACATAAAATGTGATGTTAATGGAGAAAACTTACCCTAATATAGTCCTCCTGCAGGACTTGTATAATAGCAGAACAGGTGTCTGGGATTATGAGGCCCAGAGCCTGGGGGGAGATGCCTGTCGTGAACTTCAAGTCCTGAAGACTTCTCCCTGTCGCCAGATAACGTAACGTGGCGATGAGCCTCTGCTCAGCACTGATGGCTTCCCGCATAACGGTGTCCTTCCTGGTAATATAGGGGGACACCAAAGCCAACAGTTCCTGAAAAACGGGGTCAGACATCCGCAGAAAATTCCTGTAGTCCTCAGGATTATTCTCGACTATCTCCCGCAGCAGAGGCATGTGGCAGAATTGGTCCCGCTGTTGCAACCAATTCTTGGTCCATGAACTCCTCCTCACACCATTCATGGACTGGTCTTGGTCCAAAACAAGCAGACCAACACCAAGCACACGCACAGCACGAACTCGACGACGAGAACGTCCAGGTGACATGGCTAGGAAACGGTCGTCTTATCAGAACGTACAGAACAGAACGCACTTTAGAACAGCAAGGCCTATAAATAACGAACTGAAAAACAGAAACGAACAGGCAAGAACGCACTGTAAAACAGATACGACCTGCCTAGACGCCCTGAAAGTCAAGATACGAACCCACAAGCACAAACTGAACCGCAGAAAACGATCTGAAAAGTACGAAGACTGAAAAGCGCGAATCGTCTCTTCCCAAACTTTTACTTCACACGCGGTAACACGAGATCAGCAAAAGCAGCCCAAGGGGTGGCGCCAAGAAAAAAGATCTTCCCCTTTATAGTGTCGTCGTACGTGCTGGACGTGACCGCGGAGAACAACGAGGAAATTGGGAAATGTCAGTGTGTACGCATGGAAAGCTTGACGAGAAAATCGACAAGGTTAACAAGAATCTCGTCGAAAAAAACGACGTGTTTTTTTACGACGAGAAACTCGGTCGTGTGTACGAGGCTTTAGTATACTGTGTCCTTTGCACAGTGTGCACCAAAAGCTTACCTGATTACAATTGCTGGTGTTCTGATACAAATACAGGCAGGGAGCTGCAGTATTTTGCTTTAGTGATCTTTGCACAGTGTGCACCAAAAGCTTACCTGAATACAATTGCTGGTGTTCTGATACAAATACAGGCAGGGAGCTGCAGTATTTTGCTTTAGTGACCTTTGCACAGTGTGCATCTAAAGCTTACTTCAATAAAATTGCTGGTGTTCTGATATACATACAGGCAGGGAGCTGCAGTATTTTGCTTTAGTGTCCTTTGCACAGTGTGCACCTAAAGCTTACCTCAATACAATTGCTGGTGTTCTGATACAAATACAGGCAGGGAGCTGCAGTATTTTGCTTTAGTGTCCTTTGCACAGTGTGCTCCTAAAGCTTACCTCAATACAATTGCTGGTGTTCTGATACAAATACAGGCAGGGAGCTGCAGTATTTTGCTTTAGTGACCTTTGCACAGTGTGCATCTAAAGCTTACCTCAATAAAATTGCTGGTGTTCTGATATACATACAGGCAGGGAGCTGCAGTATTTTGCTTTAGTGTCCTTTGCACAATGTGCACCTAAAGCTTACCTCAATACAATTGCTGGTGTTCTGATACAAATACAGGCAGGGAGCTGCAGTATTTTTATTTAGTGTCCTTTGCACAGTGTGCACCTAAAGCTTACCTGAATACAATTGCTGGTGTTCTCATATCTCATACTAATACCACAGGCAGGGAGTTCAAAATTACAAACAGATTCTACGTAACAACAAACCTACAGTCCCTGTCTTGTTTGAACCGCCTGTATACTGCTGTTCAGAGTATATAGGGCCTTTTTTTAATTTGGGTGCGGGATTCCCCTTAATATCCAATGCAAGACCCAAAGGGGCTGGTAATTGGCTGGGGGGGGGGGGGAGATAACCATGCCATTTTTCTTAATGATTTTCATCCATATTGCTGGGACCAGACATTAGATTAAAGCCGCAAGCAGTTTTAAATTACTTTTTTTCCTTTAGAAATTTCATTTTGTGCAGGGACAGTTCTAAACACAGGAAACATGTGCCACTTCACAGGCATACTATAGACACCCCCCAGGTATGATATTTAAAGGAATATTTCACTTTTTTTTTCACTTTATGCATCATTAAAATCACTGCTCCCGAAAAAACTGCAGTTTTTAAAACTTTTTTTTTTGCATTGTACCCTGGGGCAAGACCCGGGTCCCCAACCCCTTTTTAGGACAATAACTTACATATTAGCCTTCATATTTAACACTTTTGATGTTGAACGTTTGCGTTCCATAGACTTTAATAGGGTTCTAAAGTTTGCGCGAACTTTCGGTCTGTTCGCAGGTTCTGGTGCAAACCTAACCGGGGGGTGTTCGGCTCATCCCTACTGCTGTGTCACAGAATTCACAGAGCCCGCCTTCTGAACTACAGAGGTGCTGGGGCAATGAGTTTCAGGAGACAGAGTCAGTACACTAATCACTGCTTGTGGGCAGCAAGATATCGTAGGATATGTATGTAGTCCTTAGAAATTGAAAGTAAACAGCAGAAGAGAAGCTGCAAAGCATGCAGGGAATCCAAGAAGTTAATAAAAGAGATGACCAGCAGACAGGCAACACTCACAACATGAAAATGTTTCAAGTACACTTATATTGGATGGTCAAATATAACTATTGTTTTTGTATTGTTATTACAATGCTGATGTTATATAGTGAAAGTGTAAGCTGTGACCAACTTGTTTTGTCCTGGTTATCAACTGTCAAGAAAATAGTATTTGGGCGGAGCTCACACTTGTGACGTTATCACATATTATGGAATCCAGGAAATGATCTGTGTATTCCCCTAGGGAGCTGATTTGTACAGCGCTGCCTATGTGTTTTTTTTTTTAATATGTGAGTAGTATGTTTTTTTATTAAATATATGATTTTGCAATATGTGGAGCATTCTTATTACTCCATGCGTGCTCCCCTTAGTACCTGCCGATGTGTGTGGTGGAGGGAAGTGGAAACATCATATATCCATGATTTTAGCTTATCACTTTCAAATGCCATATGAATTCTCATCTTGAGGGTCATACTGTTCGTTAAACCTCTGATATGAGCACTGGTGCAGTAGCACTGAGTGTTTTTTTTTTTTCACCTGGAGGAGTTTTCCACACATTATCTTGCAAAGATTTATATTTTTTCCTACTTAAATTACCTTTTACATTTAAAGATCTAAAATTGCAAGACAGAGTAGAGCAACTCAGTCATCTCACGTTCACTGTGCAGAAACATATTCTCTGTCCCCACTGAGTCTGCCATAGATAGACATTGAAAGATTGAGCGAAAAGTGGAGCAAGCTGCGCTTCTCCTTGCCACTTTTGTGATGCCCATTCGTTATGCTCAGTAGGGACCCAGAATATGTTTCTGAGTAAAGAACAAGAATTCTCTATGCTGTCCAACAATGTTTTCTTTGTAGATCATGTGGTTTACATTTATTTACTTTTTTTTTTTTAAGAAAAACAAGATAAAGAGACAGGGCTGCAGATGTCTGCTTCAATCCCATCTAAAATACATAATTATATTTCCCCATCCACACTGTATTTATTAAATACTATTTAAATAGATTTATAATATTAACTGCTTTTTACCAAAACATTTACTTTATTATTTTGCAATATACCTTATTCTTATAATGGTCTGCAGCTATTGTGCTTTGCTCTAGTGTGGATCATCAAATCATTAGAATTGCCAATACATCACATACTGATTCACCTGAATATTTGGATATAGATCTGTATGATCTGTGGAGAATCACACAATTCAGGAATACAGCCAGTCACAATGGAGGAATTGTATGCCACTCTACAGACTGGACAAATCAACATGCCTGCATTTCTGAGAAGAAAATAATCAGCTTGCAGATTTCCATGGTTTTTAGACAGATTTGCTCATCGCTAGTTAAAAATTCCAGCTATTTGTTTGAATGAAATGGTAAAAATGGGTCAGGTTTTAAATTCAGTCTGTTACTCCATTGGGGAGATTTGCTGTCATCTTCTGTTTCTGTGACACCCGTACAAAAAATAGGCGATGCCGAAGGCACCAGACCAGGAAGGCATAGATGGCAATAAAAAAAAACAGGAAAGACAAGAAAGACAGGAAAGGCATACAAGACTTGAAAGAAAGACAGGAAAGAAAGACAAGAAAGACAGGAAAGAAAGACAAGAAAGACAGGAAAGAAAGACAAGAAAGACAGGAAAGAAAGAAAGGAAAGACAAGAAAGAAAGACAGGGAAGAAAGACAAGTGTCAGGTCACCTGAAGCCAGGTGACAGATTCACAACGTTGGGGTTAGGAGTGCACCGCTAAGGTAGTGAACCCTATGGCTGACTGCTGCGGATGGAACTCTGGGTGGTTAAGCAAGGCAGGTCCACTGGAGCACTAACAAGGATCCCACAGGGAGCCAGAGCTTAAGATTCCCCAGGGCGCGGAATCTAAGATCCAGCAGGTGTTCACCAGAGCCTCCAGTGGTAAGGATGGACTGGGCTGCAACTGGATCCAGGTCGCAGCCCCCAGAGTCCCCCAGCTCATGTTCACAGAAGGCTATAGAGCAGGGATATGCAATTAGCGGACCTCCAGCTGTTGCCAAACTACAAGTCCCATGAGGCATAGTGAGACTCTGACAGCAGCAAGCATGACACCCAGAGGCAGAGGCATGATGGGACTTGTAGTTTTGCAACAGCTGGAGGTCCGCTAATTGCATATCCATGCTATAGAGGATAGAGGGGAAGCAGCATCTCAGGATACAAGAGATAGTGAGGGGATAAGCCAAAGATCAGGGCGACTAGCAGACAAGGATAAACAAAGGACACGCCAAAAGTCAAGGTCACAAGCAGACAGGGATAGTCGAGAACACGCCAAGATCGGTAAAACAGAGACAGACGTAGCACACGGCAAGGAGGAACCCAAACACACAATAGCTTAACAAACAACGTTGATCAGCACGACTGGCTTGCAGTGCACAGGTTAATATAGTGTTCCCTGATAGGGCCTGGGGTGGAGCCATGCTTAGAGGAGATATTACTTAAGCAGCCAGATGAGAGTGGCTGGCCTCTAAAGCAGGACACATGGAGGCGAGGTAAGCTGAGAGACAAATATTACTGCATAACCATGACAACAAGAAAGAACGATGAGAAAGCAAGAAAGATAGAAAGACAGAAACAAGAAAGACAAGAAATACAGAAAGACAGAGAGACAAGAAAGACAGAGAGACAAGAAAGACATGAAATAAAGACAGGAAAGACAAGAAAGACATGAAAAAAGACAGGAAAGACAAGAAAGACAGGAAAGACTGGAAAGAAAGACAGGAAAGAGGTAGGAAAGACTGGAAAGAAAGACAGGAAAGACAAGACAGACAGGAAAGACTGGAGAGAAAGACAGGAAAGAGACAGGAAAGACATGAAAGACAGACAGGATAAAACCTCTAAAACTTAATAATATTATTACCACTGGAAACTAATTAATATACCATACTTTGTCCACAAGTATCTACTAATATGTTTACTTATTGAAATAAGAATATTTGAGCTTCTCTATTTTTGATGTATTTAATGTATCATCTATAATTTGTATCACAACTTGTACTCAATAAAATATATTTGACAAGAAAGAAAGACAGGAAAGACAAGAAAGACAAGACAGAAATACATGAAAGACAAGTAAGACAAGAAAGTAAGACAGGGAAGAAAGACAAGAAAGAAAGACGAGAAAGAAAAAGACAGAAAGACAGAGAGACAAGAAAGACAAGAAAGAAAGAAAGAGACTTTGTGACTTTTAACGTAAGACCCTTCAGCCAATGATCTACACACACACCTAATACAATATAAATAAAGCCAGTATCTTTAATATTGCATACAAGTTTAAATCAGTACTAAAAGCACCTTACGTAACTGTAGATAATGATATATTTACTCCCAGAAATAGGCTATATCAAGAACCGATGAGTACAATGGACAATAAACTTATACAAATGTATGTAGACCAGGGCTACTGTGGCAGACTTTTCATCATTACTCCCTGCTGTGTGTAAGGTTTTTCTTTAATTTGTGCTGGGGCGTGATGTGCAGAGAGGTGAGTGGTATCCATGAGATCTGATATGGAGTTCAGAGAGGTACAAATCAAGGAGTGACTAACCCTAATATCCCATTGGTGGAGCACAATTTGGAATGTTTTATTTTTCCTAGCTCAGAGATTTTCCCGCACAAAGACTAGCATTATTTTTCACTTGTTTTTGGAATTGCTTTCAATTTTTTTGCACATAAGACTGTTTTATTGCACATTTTTTTCATTTTTTCCTATTGTGTTATTTTTATTTTGCATACACTGATATCTTTACACAGGAATTTTTGCACTGGATTGTTGCACTTAAAAAAAAAAAAATCACTGTGTGTTAATTTTTTACATTTTTTCACTTTTATGAAGAGTCATTTATGGTTTATTTATGAATGTCTTTTTGCAAATGATCATTCCTTAATTATTTGATGTTTATGCACGCTATTTTATATAGTCTCTATTATTGGTATAGTAAGCGCCCCCTCACCCCCTCATATTGATATACTGATGGGCACTGACAGGTGGCACTGATGGGCACTGACAGGCGGCTATGATGGGCACTGACAGGGGGCTGTGATGGGCACTGACAGGCGGCACTGATTGGCACTGATAGGTGGTACTGATTGGCACTGACAGGCGGCTATGATGGGCACTGACAGGGGGCTGTGATGGGCACTGACAGGCGGCACTGATTGGCACTGATAGGTGGTACTGATTGGCACTGACAGGTGGCACTAACAGGTAGCACTGTTGGGCAGGTACTGATTAGTTACTGACGGGTGTTACTGCTGAGTACTGTAATGGGCACTGATAGGCACTGTGGTGGGCTCTGATTGGCACTTTATTCTGCACTGGCAGGGGGTTATGATGGGGCACTGACTGGGCACCGATTGACAGCTTATAGGTACATCTGACGATCGGCTCTCCCTGTCAGCATGAACCGAGGAATGCTGTTTACCGTCACTTTCTGGTTCACATGATGATCAGCTGTGATTGGACTGACACGCCGCTCTCGCCATAGCTGCGCTGTGCGCCAGCATGTTATCCTGCTGGACGTCATATGATGCCCAGTCAGGATAACAGAACCACCGCCCGGCCGTGATTCTGCATACGGCGGGCGGGAAGTGGTTAAGGTGAGCTGCTAGGGCACACTGCAGGTGGATGCCTGGATGGTTGGAACAATTGTGTTCACAACTTTCAAGAACAGTTTTTTGAGCACGTAATCTTCACATCTCCTCACATTTTGATGCACATGCACTTTATTATTTGGGACTTTTTTTATTGTTTTTATGTAAAATCAGATGAATACCTGCTTCTATTCAAGCACTTTTATCACTGTTTAACATATTTTCTCATATTATTGTATTTTTTTTATTTATTTATTTTAAACGAGGGATAGTCATTTATACATATTTGTCTTTTTACTGTTTAGCTTCTTGAATTAGTGCACTTTATCACTGTTTCACATAGTATTGCATATTACTACAACTGTTTTTGTTTGTTTTGTTTTGTTTTTGTTTTTGTTTTTGTATCATTTGTATTGTTTTTGAGAATGTTCCCTTTTCATATTATAAATGTGCTTTTTTATGTTTTGTTAACTATTCACCCTAATAAAAAAAATAACTAAGATGTAAGGCTGGATTCACACCTATGCAGTTTTAGTGCTGTTTGCATTTTGCAGATTTGCACTACAGTCCATTTATCATGGTTTCCTATGGAATTTGTTCTGTAGTGCAAATCTGAAAAATGCAAAAAGCACTAAAAATGCATAGGTGTGAATCCAGCCTAATCCAGTGTTATGTATTGATTTTATTCAAATATTTAAATAAATGGCTTTATAAAGACCAGTTTTGTCTTAATGCACTATTAAGTGAACTGAGGTAAATTTTTTAGGGAAATGCTAAAATAAAGGCCAAAAAAGCTGAACTAAAAATATTTCAATTACAGCGTTTTTTTTTTCCCCTACTTCAGCCAAATTGGCTTAGATTTCACATTTTTTCGTACAATTTATCTCTCTTCACTTATTAGTGAATAGACCCAATAAAAATGGACACTTGGACAAACAACAAGAAAAACTAGTGCCGAAGACATTAATGGAAGATTGAGCGATTAAATAAGATTGCTGCCACCTAAGTACCGGTAAATCACCAGCATAGGTGTGTGTAGCCTATCACATTAGGGTGTGCACCCCAAAGATCAAACACACGTTTGTGTGTGTATATGTGTGTGTGTGATATATATTACATATATATATATATATATATATATATATATATATATACACATACAGACACACACACAAACTCTTATGGTAGAGCCGGTACAGTGAAAGAAGTACAGTAGCACTTCATGAATGGCAGAACTGGTCAGAGGGAGATATTTCCCGTCTCCCTGCCTGCACACAGAGCGATAATGCTAATGCACTTGGGGTGATTAGGGTGTGCCGAGGCACCCCCGGCACATCACCTGTGCATGCCTATGATCACCAGTTAATTGGCAAGAAAAAAAAAGCAAGCAGCGCAAATCTATAATCCCACAATCTGGTGATGGTGAACCCACTGCTATTAACCTAATCCCTTACTGTACACATGTGAAATGCATTCAATCCAACAATCATGTATAATGATAAACTCAGTGTCATTGCACAAACTAGTTCATCTATCATACAAAAAAAATAAATTCTATGAAACAAGCCCTTTACTAATCAATAATATTTTCTTGCACTAAGTACTTTTTCTCAGCACACCATTTTTTCCTTTGCACTTTTTTAAAAGAATTTGCACTTTAATTGTTTGTTTCATGGAAGCAAATAATTTTTGTATGATAGATTCATTATTTTATGCCACAACACAGGGTTTATCATTATGTATGATTGTCGGATTGTTGGTTAATAGCAGTTGGTTCATTATCACCAGATTGTGGGATTGTAGATTTGCACTGCTTGTTTCTTTTTTCTTGCCAAAAATTGAGACTTGCATAACTCTTGCTATGGACTTGCGGGGCTCGTGCTGTAGACTTGCGGGGCTCGTGCTGTAGACTTGCGGGGCTTGTGCTGTAGACTTGCGGGGCTCTTGCTATAGACTTGCGGAGCTCTTGCTATAGACTTGCGGGATCTTGCTATAGACTTGCGGGATCTGGCTGTAGACTTACCACTGCAACTTTGCTCTTGCTAGAGACTTGCCATGCAAATTTGCTACAATTCGGAAACGTGTCAACTAGAACTTGTGCTTCAAGTGCTCTGCGAGTGTACAATTTGCCAGGGAAGACTTACAATTCAATACTGCCACAGATGTGTGACAAGTTATCCTGGCTATCTGTGTTTTGTCTTTAGCTCAGCCTCATCAAGAGATTAAGCACTACAACATTGTAAGCTTTATCAAAAATAAATGAGGTTTCAGGGATCTCCTAAAGGTGGACAGGGTAGGGGCTGATCGGACATACTGGGGCAGGGAGTTCCAGAGGATGGGAGAGGCTCTGGAGAAGTCATGAAGGCGAGCATGGGAGGAGGTAACAAGGCAGCTAGAGAGCAGGAGGTCCTGGGAGGAGCGTAGGGGACGATTTGGGCGATATCTGCAGATGAGGTTGGTGATGTACATAGGGGCAATGTTGTGAATGGCCTTGTATGTTATGGTTAGCATTTTGAATTTTACATGGTGGGATAGGGGAAGCCAGTGAAGGGATTGGCAGAGAGGAGCAGCAGTCACAGATCGGTTAGTGATGTGTATTAGTCTAGCAGCAGAATTCATAATAGAAATAGACTGAAGGGGGGGTAGCCTGCTTAAGGGTAGGCCATTAAGGAGAGAGTTGCAGTAGTTAAGGTGGGAAATAAGGAGTGAATAAGTTGCTTTGTGGTGTCATTAGTCAGGAAGGGTCGAATTCTGGAGATGTTGCAGAGGTTAAGGCAGCAGGATTTAGCCAGTGATTGGATATGGGGGCTGAAGGAGAGGTCAGAGTCAAGGATTACACCCAGCACCCTTGCATGTGTGCAGGGACCAATGATTTTGTTGTTGATATTAATGGTGAAGTCATAGGGGGGCCATGAAGGAGGAAATATAACAAGCTCAGTTTTAGAAAGATTGAGTTTGAGGAAGTGGTGTGACATCCATACCGATATGTCATTCAGTAAGTTTGAGATCCGTGAGGAGATCGAGGGGGTGAGTTGAGGAGTGGAGAGATAGATCTGGGTGTTGTCGGCATAGAGGTGGTATTGGAAGCCATGGGAGGTTATCAACTGGCCCAGGGAAGAGATATAGAGTGAGAATAGGAGAGGCCCAAGGACGGAGCCTTGGGGTACCCCAACAGAAAGGGGAAGAGGAGCGGAGGAGATGGAGTTGTAAGTGACACTGAAAGTGCACTGAGATAGGTAGGAGGAGAATCAGGATAAAGCAGAATCATGGAGGCCAAGGGAGTGTAACTTGCTGAGGAGGAGCAGGTGGTCAACTGTGTCAAAGGCAGCAGAGAGGTCTAAAAGTATGAGTATGGAGTATGAGTATTTTAACCTTATATAAATGGGAAATTAACTGTGGATGTATGTTACAGCCCTCCAACCTGAAAGATGAAGTAGGGACCAATCCCCTCATACAGAGAGAAATGGGGGCAAGGCAGAGCAATGTTATTATCATTGGGGACCTCAATTGTCCAGATAGTGACTAGTCAGATGGAACTGCTCATACATCTAAGGCCTCGTACACACGACCGAGTTTCTCGGCAAGAACCAGCAAGAAACTTGCTGGCAGAGATGTCTTGCCGAGAAATTCGTTCGTGTGTATGGTTTCTCGTCAAGAAAACCGACAAGTAATCTCGACGAGAAAATAGAGAACCTGCTCTCTATTTTCTCGTCGAGATTCTCGTCGCCATGTTTCTCGACGAGAAAAGTGAGTGTGTGTACACTTACCTGTCCTTCGGGAAGCCCGCGCATGTTCGAAATGAATTCGACGCATGCGCGGTAGCTTCCTTGGCAAAGGTAGGGTATACCAAGATGGCGGCGACGGCATCGAATGTGACGAGCGCATGCTTGTCGTAGGCGATGACGTCACCGCATACGCTCCATTCAAAGAACCGCGGGTACTTTGAATCGAGCGTCTGTACACTCGGCCGGGACAAGTTTCTTGTCCAAGAATCTCGTCGAAAAAAACGACATGTTTTTTTCAACGAGAATCTCGGCCGTGTGTACGAGGCTTAAGGCTGATAATTTCTTGAATGTCTTGCAGGACAATTTCATGTGTCATTTGGTGAAACTTAGGAAACAGCGGTCAGCGGGTAATTACGTTCACCATGACCAGATGGCTTACACCCGAGAGTCCTCAAGGAATTGCTAGACTGTTATTCCTAATCGATAAGACCATCTTACTGACCAGAATAATACCAGCTGACTGGTGAAAAGCTAACGTGATATAAATATGCATCAAAGGGCTGAGATACATATCTGGTAACTACAAACCAGTAAACCTAACACCAGTCAGTCTGGAGAGAGTCCAGAGAAGGGCAACAAAGCTGATAGGAGGACCTTGGTTATGAAGACAAACTGCATACATTAAACATATTCTTCCTGGAGAAGAGGGGTGATATGATTGCAATATACAAATATATAAATGATGATAGCATGGGGAAAAACTATTTAGTCTCAGATCGCTTATGAAAACACATGGCCACTCAATGAAGCTGGACGAGAAGCAGTTTAACCATAAATTATGCTGGGGGTTCTTTACCATTAAAGTGGGAAGGATTGGGAACTTCCTTTCCACAACTGGTTGTGTCAGCGGGGAGTTTCACTAATTTCAAAAAGCTCTTAGATGGGCATCTTGGCAAACACATTATACAGATATATGGAAAATGGTAGAGACTAGGGATGAGCGAACGGTTCGGCCCGAGCATAAGTTCGGGCCAAACTTTCATTGTTTGGTCGCTTGGCGAACATCCGAACAAACGGGTCGTTCGACCGCTTGTTTGCCCCCCCCGAACCGACCACAATGCATTGTGGTGCTGAACAGTGCATTGCAAGCCCTGATTGGCTGAAGCAGTAAAAGCTTCAGCCAATCAGGGCACAGAGCACTGTCAGAGTCATGATTAGACACTGTGATCATGACTTTATCCAATCATGGCTCATTCCCGCCCCACAGTATAAAAGTTTTCTTTCAATGGCAGCCATTTTCAGTGTGATTTTGGTGTGGGGGAGAGATAGAACAGGGCTTTGTTCAGGGCTATTAGTTAGTCAGTGTGCTATACTGTGCTATTTTGCTTCAATTGTCAGTGTAGAATATTAGTTTAGTGTTAGTCTAGGGATACTGTGAGTGTAGTGAGGAGGACCATCATTAAGCTTTGCATAGTGTGCAGCTAGAGCAGGGACAGCTCAGATAGTTTCACTGTAGTGTAGTGAGACTGTGTCATTATTAAATACAGTAGAAACTCAAAAAGTTTGAATATCGTGCAAAAGTTAATTTAGTTAATTTAGTTCACTAATGCAACTTAAAAGTTTAAACTAATATATGAGATAGACTCATTACATGCAAAGCAAGATAGTTCAAGCCATGATTTGTCATAATTGTGATGATTATGGCTTACAGCTCATGAAAACCCCAAATCAAAAATCTCAGAAAATTTGAATATAACATGCAATCAATAAAACAAGGATTGTACATAGAACAATATCGGACCTCTGAAAAGTATAAGCATGCATACTGTATGTACTCAGTACTTGGTTTGGGCCCCTTTTGCACCAATTACTGCCTCAATGCGGTGTGGCATGGAAGCTATCAGCCTGTGGCACTGCTGAGGTGTTATGGAAGACCAGGATGCTTCAATAGCGGCCTTCAGCTCTTCTGCATTGTTCAGTCTCATGTCTCTCATCTTTCTCTTGGCAATGCCCCATAGATCCTCTATGGGGATCAGGTCAGGCGAGTTTGCTGGCCAATCAAGCACAGTAATGCCACGGTCATTGTAACAGGTTTTGGTGCTTTTGGCAGTGTGGGCAGGTGTCAAGTCTTGCTGGAAAATGAAGTCAGCATCCCCATAGAGCTCGTCTGTGGAAGGAAGCATGAAGTGCTCCAAAATCTCCTGGTAGACGGCTGCGTTGACCCTGGACTTAATGAAGCACAGTGGACCAACACCAGCAGATGACATGGCTCCCCAAATCAACACAGACTGTGGAAACTTCACACTGGACTTCAAGCATCTTGCAGTGTGTGCCTCTCCATTCTTCCTCCATACTCTGGCTCCTTGGTTTCCAAATGAGATGCAAAATTTGCTCTTATCAGAAAAGAGGACTTTGAACCACTGAGCAACAGACCAGGTCTGTTTTTCTTTAGCCCAGGTAAGATTCTTTTGATGTTGTTTGTTGTTCCGGAGTGGCTTTACAAGAGGAATATGACACTTGAAGCCCATGTCCAGGATCTGTCTGTGTGTGGTGGCTCTTGATGCACTGACTTCAGCCTCAGTCCACTCCTTGTGAAAGCCCCCAACACTTTTGAATGGCCCTTTCCTGACAATCCTCTCCAGGCTGCGGTCATCCCTGCTGCTTGTGCACCTTTTTCTTCCACACTTTTCCACATAACTTTCTATTAATGTGCTTTGATACAGCACTTTGGGACCATCCAACTTCTTTTGCAATTACCTTTTGAGGCTTTCCCTCCTTATGGAGGGTGTCAATGATGGTTTTCTGCACAACTGTCAGGTCAGCAGTCTTTCCCATGATTGTGATTCCTACTGAACGAGACTGAGAGACCATTTTTTTTTTAAACAATAGATTATTTTTTATTTTCACAATGTATACAGAATGTATGCACATTTTACAGTACAGATTCATACAAGGTGAGTAACAATTAAAGATCCTAGAGCGAAGAATATAAAATGCAAGTTATTCATGAAACTACACATGCAAAGATTGGCATAGGCCTCACTAGGAGGATAGGCCTGTCACCCCTTTAGGGTTCACACTGTGAGCAGGCTATCTACATGGACGGTGCTGTATAGTTCATCCTGGACCTTAACGAGGGCCCAAGGAACTAATCCAAACAATAGGATCTAGAACACTTTGGCAGTAACCAATAATAAACAAAGATAAAACTAAACTGTGTGGGTAAAAGTATTTGGACAAGCATTCCTAATCATACCTTACTATTAGTTCATACCACTAGACGTTGATGAATATTATTCAGTTTGTCTGAGAGACCATTTAAAGGCTCAGGAACCTTTGCAGGTGTTATGGCTTAATTAGAGTGGGACACTTTGAACCTAGAATATTGCATCTTTTCACAATATTAAAATTTTCTGAGATTGTGGATTTGTGGTTTTCATGAGCTGTAAGCCATAACCATCACAATTATGACAAATCACGTCTTAAACTATCTTGCTTTTCATGTAATGAGTCTATCTCATATATTAGTTTCACCTTTTAAGTGGCATTAGTGAAATAAATGAACTTTTGCACGATATTCAAATTTTTTGAGTTTCACCTGTACATTAGTGTAGAGTAGGGACAGCTCAGATAGTTTCAGTGTAGTGTAGTGAGATCATGTCAGTAATCTTTACAATAGTGTATAGCTAGAGTAGGGACAGTTCAAATAGTGTCAGTGTAGTGACCATTGAACACCGTCTATTTGATTGTGTTACTGCCAGTTTAAGGCCATTTACTTCTGTGTACGTTACTGCCAGTTTAAGGCCATTAACTTCTGTGTGCATTACTGCCAGTTTAAAGCCATATAGTTTTGTGTGCGTTACTGCTAGTTTAACGCCATATAGTTTTTTGTGCGTTACTGCCAGTTTAACGCAATATAGTTTTGTGTGTTACTGCCAGTTTAACGCCATTTACTTCTGTGTGCCTTACTGCCAGTTTAACGCCATATAGTTCTGTGTGCATTACTGCCAGTTTAATGCCATTACGTTTTTTGTGCGTTACTGACAGTTTAACGCCATATAGTTCTGTGTGCGTTACTGCCAGTTTAACGCCATATAGTTTTGTGCGTTACTGACAGTTTAACGCCATTTACTTTTGTGTGCATTACTGCCAGTTTAACGCCATATAGTTCTGTGCATCACTGTATGTTTGGCGCATTAGATTGCATTATATTATAGTGTATCCATGGAGTGTTACTGTGTAGTGTGAGTACTCAAATTAAAGTGCACCAGACCCCTCTTTACATTGATTAAAGTGCATCTACGTACAGATTTCAACTTCTTTACATTTGCTTATAAGCACCGCCTCCTCCCTCCCAAAAATGTCTGGCAGACGTTCCCTTGGCACTGTAAGGGGGCCAGCAACAAATGTGCCCACAGGCAAAGGTGGACGTGGTGGTCAGTCCTCAGGCAGGGCATCATTTCCTCTGTTTAGGGAGTTTGCCCATGCTATCCAGCCACAGCATGCAGAGGAGGAGGTGGACTGGCTTACTAAACCTTTCTCATCCTCCTCATCCTCTGTCACGCAAGCAGAGACAAGTGTGCAGTCCCCTGCAGTTGCCAGAGTGGATAAACCTGCCTCCTTGTCCACATCTATTCCTGCCTTAACCCCAACATCAGCCATTGAGAAGTCAGCTGAGTTATTTGACCACAGCGTCAGCCACTTGCTCCTTGATGATGCCCAGCCATTACTGGATTCAGATATTGGTTCTGAGGTTGAGGATGACTGGAACATAGAGAGAGGGAGGAACACTGGTAGACAAATTGGCATTCATGTTTCCCAAGCCGCAGCGTATTGCCAAGTTGTCTCCAGGGGTAATGATGATGATGGAGGACATGGAGATGATGATGACGATGATGAGGTCACTGATGCGACTTGGGTGCCAAATAGAGAAGAGGAAGAAACTTAAGGTGAGGCGGCACAACCCCAAAGAGGCCAACATCAAGAAGGAGTATAAAGCAGCCACCCTATTCCATCACATTCTGCAGCTGTTATCTCCAGGCCCACTCCCCAAAGCTCAGCTGTCTGAGCCTTTTTTAACACATCTGCAGCAGATCGCACTGTTGCTATCTGCAAACTGTGTCACAGGCACATCAAAAAACTCCAACCATTTGGGTACCACATGTTTAACAAGTTATTTAACGTCTAACCACTCAGCCTGTTGGCAAGAGCACCTAAATGCCACACAGAAGAGGCACACATCTGTCCCTCCTCCTCCTCCTTACCCACTTCAGTCTGCCCCTGCTATACCGAGTCATTACCTCTCAGCAGCCTCCACTGACAGGGATGATGGTATAGAACAGGGTGTCCCAGGTCCTAGCAGCACATCTGCCAGCAGCACACCACCAGCTGTAGACGGTAGCCGGCAAATTTCTCGGCCCCATCTGCTGCAGCGTAAAAAAAAACAGTCCCTGACACCCACATGCCCAGCGTCTAAATGCAAGCTTGTCAAAGCTGTTGGCTTTCCAACTTCTGCCTTTCAGCTGGTGGATTCTGCCCCCTTCTGAGAATTTGCAAAATGTGCTGTACCACAATGGCAGGTTCCCAGTCGCTACTACTTTTCACGTAAGTCCATTCCATCTCTCTACCATCACGTGGAAGGGAATGTTCTGGCATTGTTGGGCAAGTCAGTCAGCCATAAAATCCACCTTACTGCTGACACGTGGTCCACGACACCCTCCTTGACCACCGTTATAAGGGAAAGGTAGCAGAACTCATCCCGTCCCCACTGAGAGTGCAGAGGAGAAAATCTTTTGAGGACACGTTAAAGAGGATTTTATTTAAAGTTTTTTCTGACTCCAGTAGGTTACAGTGTCGTAGAAAACGTTGTTTTGAGTCTTCTGTTGGACAAGAGAGGAGCGTTGGAGAAAGCGTCCGCTTAGGTGAGGCATTTCAGAATTTTTTTAGTCCTCACCGCCCAGGGCTGTCAGCTTCCACATCCCATTGGCAGCATCTGCATCATATGGTGGACGATTATCTCAGGGGCCAAAACAGAGATGGAGAGCTTTTCAGCTGACGATCCACTGACTTACTGGGTCATGAGAATAAACGACTGGCCAGAACTTGCCCAGTATGCTACTGAGTTCTTGGGATGCCCTGCATCCAGCGTGCTTTCAGAACAGGCATTCAGTGCTGCAGGAGGTTTTGTTACTGATCATAGAACGCGTCTGTCCACAGACTCCGTGGACCATTTGACTTTTATAAAAATGAATGAAGTCCTGAATTACCAGCTATGAAGCCCCTGATGCAGATGTCATTGATTAAGTATTTTTTGGATGTGGAATCTCTGCAGGACTTCGAGGCTGCCTAGCTTTGAGGGTTTTCAATTATTTAATCTGGAAGAATATTTTTGGTATAGGTTTCATGGGCACAATTAACACCCAAAGACTAATTTCTCAGCACCTGTTTGACAGGTGCACATCATTAAAAAAAATGTGCCTTCATCAAGAGCACCTCTATAGGGTTACGGTGGGAAGGCACCCCCGACACCCAAAGAAACATTTTTCTGCACCTGTTTGACAGGTGCATATCATTGACATTTTTTTTTGCCTTCATCAAGAGGACCTCTATAGGGTTACAGTGGGAAGGCGCCCCCGACACCCAAAGAGTAATTTTTCTGCACCTGTTTGACAGGTGCATATCATTGCAATTTTTTACAGCAAGGCCAATTTTTGCTTTCATCAAGAGTACCTCTATAGGGTTACGGTGGGAAGGCGCCACTGACACACAAAGAACAATTTTTCTGCACCTGTTTGACAGGTGCATATCATTGAAATTTTTTACAGCAAGGCCAATTCTTGCTTTCATCAAGATTACCTCTATAGGGTTACGGTGGGAAGGCGCCACTGACACCCAAAGACCAATTTTTACGCACCCGTTGCTTCTGTCTGCCATATATTTTCCCATTTCTTTATTACGGAATTTCTGAGATAGAATCTCCCCTTCCCCCTTCACGTCCTCACGTCCATCACCTTGCACCCGTTGCTTCTATACAAAGTCAAGGTGACACCAGAATGTATCCAAAAAAGCTCTAATCTCGTTCCCAGTGCACTATATTGTGGCCTCATCATACACACTGGCTCCCCAGCAAAATAAAGGCATCTTGCAGGCTTTATAAATGCAATTATTGCTGCAGCAGATTCTAGACATGGTAGAGATCTGCCACTTTACAGGTAGACTAAGGGACCCCCCCCCCCCCAGGCACTATATTGGAAGGATTTTTTCATTTTTAGGCCTTCACTTTAAAAAAATAAAAATAAATCACTGCTCGTTTAAAAATAACGTCTTCACAAACTTTTTTTTTTATTGATACATGTCCCCCAGGGCAGGACCTGGACCCCTATAACCTATGTATGCCCAATTACTTGCATATAAGCCTTCAAAATTGGGCACTTTTGATTTTTGACATTTGGGTCCCATTGACTTTAATGGGGTTTGTTATTTGGGTCCGAACTTCTGCGGTGTTCGAAAGTTCTGGTGCGAACCGAACAGGGGTCTGTTCGGCCCATCCCTAGTAGAGACATAAATTCATACACGTTCATGCACCCACACTCACACAGGGTAAACTGTATGGACTAATGTCTTTATTCAACCTTAGCAGCTATGTAATAAGGACCCCCCCCCCCCCCCAGGCACTATATTGGAAGGATTTTTTCATTTTTATTCAACCTTAGCAGCTATGTAATAAGGATACTGGTTTTATTTATGTTACGTGAGGATCATTTTCTAAAGGGGTCATACCTTAAAAGTCCCCCTCCTCTCTCTCTCTCTCTCTCTCTCATTTTGTCTTTGAAAGTAGTGGAGAGATTTCCTATTACTTCCTCTCATACCAGAGGTTCTAAGCCTTCTCCATGCTTTCAAAAATTAAACAAAAAAAGTTTTGTCTGGGATTTTAATTTTATTTATAGGGATACTGAGACTGACTCCAGCTCTTTTAATTGTCTGGTAATTAGTGATGAGTTAACAAAATTGGACAGTTAGCTTTGAGCCTGGGTACCTGATGGAGAAATTATTTAATTTACAAGTACTGGTAGATTGGACAACTTACAATTTCACTCCTGGCTTGCATAGATGGGTAAGGCAGGCCATAGATGAGTCCCAATTTCTCCTTTAGCATATTTGAGGTGTATGCGAGAATCTTCCCCGCTGTATCTTTGTATTTTGACAGCAAGGAGACTTTTCCATTGTCAGAATACACAGATCAGCACTACAATCTATAGCCTGCAGTGCTGATTAGAGGAGAAGTACAGCCTGAGATTTTTTGGCTGGGCTTCTCCTCTGGGTCACAGGAGTGCAATTTGTTTTGCACTCCTGTGACCCGTTTTCAACGGAGAGCGGTCTGAAGTCCGCTCTCTGCTGACGTCACTGCCATCAGTCGAGGCAGCGCGTCATCATGACTTCCAAGTCCGGATCTGCCAGATGCCTAGATTGATGGCAATCTCAGCGTCTCAGCGAGCCGCTTAGCAACCACTCCCCACCCCTCCATGGCTCAGTGCTCCAATGAGTGTGGAGAAGTAGAGCAGAAGCGATGCTGACTGATAGTCAGCATCGCTCTGCTTGGGAAGGAGTGAGAATCGAGCCATCAGCGGTGTTCGTGGCTCGGTTCTCAGTGCAGAGACGCAGGGGGACAGCTGCAGCATTGGTCTGATTCTCCATCCACCGAGGTAAGTATAACTAGCAAAAAAAAATTTAAATTCACTTTTAAGCATGTTTACAACAGGGCGGTTGAACAGAAGTCAATTGGTAGACCATACATGGATTTTTTCAGTCCCTGCTCAACAGGAATTTCAATCCATGTATGGCCAGCCTAACAGTGCCCCTCTACTCCAACATAAAGCATGGAATCCAATAGGGGCTGACATTTTCAGACCACTGGTGTTTATGGGGTGTGAATTGAAGTCCCCTGTGATGTCAGCAACCTAATAAGTTGTAATTTTCCTTACTAGGTGCTATTGCAATAAGGATAAATAGTTAACGTATCATATGGTGGAGTTTGATTTCACTACTTTGTATATTAAAGTATTCACCAAGGACTGCAAGATTTCAAACATACTTTAATGCCTGTGCAACTTTTCAATACTTAGCAAATGATTACATTGCATCTTTCAGTAATTTACTCTGAAAAATGCTAAAGAAGGATTGGACTTAAACAAATGTTTATTTTATGTCATTAGGTTGTTAGAAGTGTTGCAGGCTGCTGTATGTCACAAACTAATCATGTAGTCAGCAGGAAATGTTAATGAAAAGTGTACAGATACTTATCTCAATTATAGCTAATTTTGTTCTGCTTGACAACATCTCATGAATTGTAATTCTTCATACAGAAGAAAAATAAATATTATTTTTGTAGACAGCGGTCATGTAGGTTATTTTGGAGCAAAAAAATTAACACTCTGAGCTGCCTAGATGAATTTAGGCATAGATTTTATTTTGGCTTGCATTTGGGAGTAACCCATTCTAGGTTGTGGTATTACACCGAACCTGTATCAAAGCATTAGCGTAATATTAGCATAAGGATTCCAGTGATTTTAGTTTTCTGGGGACCATCCCCAAGTTCCCCTTGAATGGCCATCTCCAACATTGTCCCTGGCATTCTGGAAGCCCACAGTAAACAATGCCCAGCACAGGTGCACACTCAGCAATGACCCTGTGCAATCGTCCATCCAGATTCCAAAATGAAGCCATCTGTATGTGCACAGCAGCCCTGTGCATTCCACATTTCTGACCTCTGCGCTTTGTACAATAGACACTTCTGACCTCTCCTCTCTGTGCGTTACAGAGGATAAAATGGTTTTGATAAAATTATGCATAAAAAATAAAGAATAGATTTGAAATAAATATTTAACATTTAATGTTTCCACATTGCACAACAACAGCAAATTATTTCAAAGAACAACAGCACATTATATTGTGAAATGCTTTTTTTAAAATGATATAGATGGTTGCAGGAACATTTTCCACAGTATTGCAAAATTATATCAGTTAGCAGTAACATCAGCTTGTATAACATAGACTAAGGTGACCAGATTTTTTAAATGAAATTTAGGGACACATTTTTTTTTTTTTACTAGTAATGGCAGCAATCAACGACTCTCTGCCTGTCGCCGCCGCCGGCCGCTTCACAGCCTGTCAAGTCTTACTCTCCGGGCCCCGGCTACTACTGGGTGGGCAGAGGAGGAAGATCACTCCACCAGGGAAGGCAAGGAGATAAGCAGGCAGGCGGCTGGCCGGGACTTGAGCCAAGGCAGAAGAACATGCGAGCGGAGCTGAATGGGCATGCACCCAGAAGAAATATTCCCTCCGCTCCGACCAGCACATGATTATCAGAAAGGGGCACAAAAAAATACACCCCCCTAAGCTAGTAGGAGCGGCGGAGCGGGGGTGTGTAATTCAGAATTTTTATTTTTAATCCTGCACTGACTGTCTATGAAATTGCCTCAGCCCCTGTTCAAATCCAGTCTGGGACAAAACCGGGGACAGACTTGGTCCGGGGACAGTGTCCTCAATCCGGGGACTGTCCCCGGAAACCAGGGATGTCTGGTCACCCTAACATAGACACTTATCCTCAGCCTCTCTCATAATTATCCACTACCAGTTCCCTTCATGTGCATCCCTGATTGTATTCAACCACCAATACCTTCCTCATGTGTAGTCCTTATATCAGACCCCTCATGGGCAGCCACTGCCAACCTGCCCTGGAATGTGTCCCTGTTATGTTTACCTAGCAAATGCTATACCTTCTTTTGCAATAAAAGCCACTCTTACATTGGTGCCACTGTGGTCAGTTGGGGAAAGGGTCTTTTTACTAACGCTTAGAGGCTACTCACTTCAACCAGACACAGGCTACTCACCTTACCTCAACCAGATACGTCTGCTACTTCTTAATAATATTGCTGGAAAGACATTGAGATTAATCTGCTTACATCTGAGGACCTAAGAGGTACTTGCAGTCCGCAGAGCTCTAAGTGCTTGCCTAGGTTGTCTAGCACAGGGTTCTTCAACCGGGGGTTCCGCGCCACCCTGGGTTTCCGTGGCAAAATGACACAAAGGCCTGTACAATCGAACCATGAAAGGGTTACTATGTTAAGTTCTATGTACAGAGAGGAGGGAGAGCACATCCCAATCCTCCTCTGGGCTCTCTCCCCCTCTTTAATGTTATGTGAGATTGTGCTAGAAGGGGGAGTTTGTGGCTAGTAGGGTGAATTTGTGCTAGGAGGGGGGTTATGTCAGGAGAGGAGATTTTTGCTAGGAGAGGGGATTTTGAAGTCGGGAAAGTAGGGCTAAATGGGGATTTTTTTTTAGGGGGGTTCTGTAAACAGGGGGGATGGGGGGATTTACAACAGTCAAAATGATACATATAAACAATATATATATATATATAAATATACCGTATATACTCAAGTATAAGCCGACCCGAATATAAGCAGAGGAACCAAATTTTACCACAAAAAAATTGGAAAACGTATTGACTCGAGTATAAGCCTAGGGTGTCGATCTGCATGCCTCACTGTGCCTCACTTTACCTCACTGTGTCCATGTGCATGCCTCACTGTGCCCATGCCTCACTGTGCCCATGCCTCACTGTGCCCATGCCTCACTGTGCCCATGACTAGACTGACGTTTAACATGGGAGTCTATGGAAGGGGTGCCTGGCTTTGAAAAATCAGTTCTCCCCGGCCATAGGTCCCCCAGACAACAAACTTTGTACACTTGTAGATGAGAAATAGGGGTACATGTGTATATGGGTACATGGGCCGGTACTGGGTCCCCAAATTCACTGGAGAAATGACCGTTTAACATGGGAGTCTATGGAAGGGGTGCCCGGGTTTGAAAAATCAGTGCTCCCCAGCTGTTGGTCCCCCGGACAACAAACTTGTAGAGGAAGAGTGTGGCTACATGTGTGCCAAATTTGGGGTCCAGGGGTCCTACGGTCGGCTGGTACCGGGTCCCCAAATTCCGGGAGATCAGGCGCAAAAAGGTGACTTGAGTATAAGCTGAGGGGGGCATTTTCAGCACAAAAAAATGTGCTGAAAAACTCGGCTTATACTCGAGTATATATGGTATCTATATATATATACACATATATATATATATATATATATATATATATATATATATATATATATATATATATATATATATATAAGGGCTGTTACTGATTAAAATTTTCGTGTTCAATTAATCGTTTTTTTTTTTATCAATTAATCGACTAATTTCAATTAATTATAATGCACATACAGATCCAACTACTTTTACCTGATCTCCTTGCAGGCTGATTCCCAGTGCAGCTACCAACCACTGGAAAAATGGATAACAGGATACAAAAAACACACAAAGGCAGCGCTCGATGGGAATAGCATTAAAACTTTTATAGTCTTCAAGTAGGTAACAAAATAAATATTGCACTGGAGATAAAATCGATGTAGCTACATAAACTGTAAAAATGGTGCGAGTAATACCAAACGGTAGCAAAAGCAGTCATAAAAGCATGTAGCTAAGTATGATACTGGTATAAAAATGTGTACAACGATACCACTGCTGAATCCAGATGAGGAGGGGTTAACATCAGTCCGTCGGCATGTAGATGTCCAGTGAAGGGAACTATCACAACTCCCAGTGGATGGCTGTAGAATCCCAGGTTGATAGAGGGAAGTGATAGAGGGAAGTGTAACAGCCCTTGTGTGTGGCAGATAGTAAAGGTCCCGCCGGCATGCAGATATGAAGGCACAGCAAAGGAGCCCTTCAGATGGACACTGCAAGCCCTGCCGTTGTCCGTGACGTCACCGGATCTCCGATGGAACTCCCTGAAGACCCGGAAGCCGGTGGAGAGGTGAGTACCGATCAAAATAATTTTGATCGATCAAAAAAATTAATCGATTAATCGAGAAATTAATAGTTAATTTCCACAGCCCTAATATATATATATATATATATATATATATATATACACAATTATACAATATCCAAAAGTATCAGTGTATAGAGGTCACATGTCATGTAAACACCTGATTTTCACCTGATTTTTACCATATTGTATAATTATATCAACTGTATAACGGCAGAACATGTTCAAAAACAGTATCTCACAAAAGTGAGTACACCCCTCACATTTTTGTAAATAGTTTATTATATCTTTTCATGTGACAACACTGAAGAAATGACACTTTGCTACAATGTAAAGTAGTGAGTGTACAGCTTGTATAACAGTGTAAATTTTCTGTCCCCTCAAAATAACTCAACACAGCCATTAATGAAGAGAATTACCGCTCAGATATGACTGCTGATCTGCTCACTGGATCCAAAGCCGTGGGTGCAGGCAATTGCATATGGTGATGCAGGAATTGAAGAAATGCTTGGATAGCCGCACTCCAAAAAATGATTCTTTATTAAAAAACAAGGTCACACGAACACATGTCACAGCAAAAAACACAGCAAAGGGAGCTCCCTTTGCTGTGTTTTTTGCTGTGACATGTGTTCGTGTGACCTTGTTTTTTAATAAAGAATCTTTTTTTGGAGTGCGGCTATCCAAGCATTTCTTCAATTCCTGCATTACACAGCCATTAATGTCTAAACCGCTGGCAACAAAAGTGAGTACACCCCTAAGTGAAAATGTCCGAATTGGGCCCAAGGTGTCAATATTTTGTGTTACCACCATTATTTTCCAGCACTACCTTAAACCTCTTAGGCATGGAGTTCACCAGAGCTTCACAGGTTGCCACTGGAGTCCTCTTCCACTCCTCCATGATGACATCATGGAGCTGGTGAATGTTAAAGACCTTGTGCTCCTCCACCTTCCATTTGAGGATGCCCCACAGATGCTCAATACGGTTTTGGTCTGGAAAAATGCTTGGCCATTCCATCACCTTTAACATCAGCTTCGTTAGCAAGGCAGTGGTCATCTTGGAAGTGTGTTTGGGGTCATTATCATGTTGGAATACTGCCCTGTGGCCCAGTGTCTGAAAGGAGGAGATCATGCTCTGCTTTAGTATGTCACAGTACATGTTGGCATTCATGGTTCCCTCAATGAACTGTAGCTCCCAGTGCCAGCAGAACGCATGCAGCCCCAGACCATGACACTCCCACCACCATGCTTGACTGTAGGCAAGACACACTTGTCTTTGTACTCCTCACCTGGTTGCCGCCACACACACTTGACACCATCTGAACCAAATATGTTTATCTTGGTTTTATCAGACCACAGGACATGGTTCCATTAATGAAAACAGAAAAAAACAGAAAAGAGGCGCCACTTAGTTAAAACTGTTTCACTTTAATAATACAATAGTATTAAAGCACTCACTCGTAAGTTGACTGTATAAAGCACATAGATGATCAGGTCTGTGGTCGTATTCCGCTAGCTAGCAGTCTCAGTGTGAGATGACCTCCTCGTTTGCTGTATTAGAAGCCGGGATAATATCCATGATGGATGTTGCCGGAGGATCTTCTCAGAAAACCAAAGGGAGGGCTGGACCACAAACAGGAAGTTCAGTTTGAGACGCAATGCTACGTTTAGCGGGATGACATCAGGACCGGCATGCAACGCGTTTCGATGCTTAATGCAAAGAGACGTTCTAGGTCCCCGCACGCATCTTTCTCAAGCAATAATGTGACAGGCTAGACAAAGCCTTTTCTTTTTCGTACATCACGGGACACAGAGCGACTTAGTCATTACTAATGGGTTATATAGATTACCTTCAGGTGTTGGCACTGGCCAATTCCAAACCGGAAGTACCCTCCCCTATATAAGCCCCTCCCACCCGGGAGCACCTCAGTTTTTTGCCAGTGTCTAAGGTGTTGGCCAAAGAGTAACATGTGTTTTCACTGGGCTTGCATACAGGTTCTTTTGGGCCTTAGTAAGCTGTTCCGGATCCCACCAAAAAAGCTTCATAGCTAAACGGTCGGTACCCGGGCCTTGCAGCAGAAGAGCAAGGTTTTGCCTGTAATGCTTCTCTTAGGAGGGCTGGACCCTGGGATCCAGAGCTCTGGTCATACCCACGACCAAGATGTTGTCTGTGCAGGGTGCTATACAGGTCCAGGGGAGTGGAATCCTTGGGAACCGGGTCCCTGAAGGTTTAATTACAATGCCTGCCGTGATAGGTGAAGTTTGGACTTCTGTGGACCAAACAAAGTCCTGCGGCGGGGATCAGGTAAGTGGGGGCCCCCAGGAACTTGGTTCTATTGGGGGACCCCCAAGCCTAATTTGTCTTTCTGTCTGTTACCTAACGGTATTCCCGCTAAATATCTGTGTTTGCCTGTAACTACTGAAAACGTAAAATTTTAATAGTAGTCAAGAAAAAAAAAAAAAAAAGGGGGACCGCGGTACCTGTGTTAAACCACTAGAGGCCGCTGTAGTCCATTTTTCTTGTCATGTGGATCTTTGGTTTTCTCAAGTCAAAAGATCCAGGCAGCTGGTAAGTTTCTCTGTGGGAATCCACTTCCTCTGCCCTGTTGCTGCGCTCATCCACCGCACAGGCCCTCCGGCAAAAAGGGCCCTGGCTCCTAATCCCCTGTTTGATTTCGAAAAGGGCGCCAATGGCGCACGGGCGCGCGCGTGGGCGCGTGCACGCGCCTCCTATGAAAAAAAGGGGCGGGGCGGGTGGATGACGCTCGATGCACGCCGCGGCGCTTCTGCGCATGTGCGGGCGTCCCAGCATAGTTAAAAGACACAGTACAAGTGTCAGCTGGATGCAAACAGAGCTAGCAACAAACAGTGGCACACAGAGGCGGTTGATGCAGGCATCCCCATAGAAAGGCACTTTAGTGGACACCAGCTGGTATATAGCAGCACCTGTGTTAGATTATTACCAGCAAAATTGGTGTATGATGACGGGAATACCTCAGCTTTGTGCTTAAAGGATATGTCGTCCAGACGCTCCGGAAATAGATCTTCCAGGAAGCCAAAGGGGTCTCCATCGGGCTCTGAGGATATTGGGCATGCTTGTACTGCACCAATCTCCCCTGAGAATTCAGAGGTCAGTAGCCGTAGAAACCCCGCAGGAATGCCTGGTGCTGCGGCTGTCCCCAGTCCACCTGCTCCTGTATATATAACAGAGGAGGTTTTATCCTCAACTCTGGGAGGATTGGAAGAGAGATTAACAGCATTGATCGCTGCTTCCCTGTCTCAGGAAAAGCGCGTCCGATCTCCGTCTCCTCCTTCAGAGTGCCTGTTAGTGGAGGAACAGTCCCAGAGATCGACCTACCTGAAGGGGATCAGGATGAGGTTGATTCAGTTATGGAGGAATCAACAGTGGAAGAACCTTTCTCAGCATCTCAGGCTGAAAGATTTTGGGTTCAGTCTCTGACTAATATGGTCCGATCAGCATTTAAAATGCCTCTGGCGGAACCACCATCCACTACGGTTTCCTCGCTGGGGTCGCTAAAAGCTCCCCAGGCTGTCTGTTCCTTCCCAATCCACCCTTTATTAGAAGGGCTTATTTACCAGGATTGGGAGCATCCTGATAAAATATTTGCTCCCCCCAAGAGATTTCCGGTGATCTATCCCATGGAGGATAAGTTCATAAAAAAATGGAGGGTCCCTACAGTGGACGCAGCCATCTCTTCTGTTAACAAATCACTGACATGTCCAGTAGATAATGTTCCAATGTCAAAGACCCAATAGAAAATTGGAGTCTTTACTAAAATCTGCTTTCTCTACAGCAAGCATGGTGACACAACCTGCGGTAGCAGCGATTGGAGTCTGCCAAGCAGTGAAAGATCAGTTGAAACAAGTCTTAAGGGACTTACCAGATCAGCAGGCTCTTGCCCTAGCTGACCTGCCTAGAGCCTTGTGTTTTGCGGTGGACGCCATAAAGGATACAATCCAACAGGCCTCCCGCTTTACGCTGTCTATAGTACAGGCTTCTGTGGCTCAAAAACTGGTCTGCTGAAGCTCCCTGTAAAAAACTGCTGGTTAGCTTCCCATTTCATGGAGAACGCTTATTTGGAGAAGATCTGGACAAATATATCCAGAAAATTTCTGCCGGTAAAAGTTCACTCTTACCGGTTAAGAACAAGGGTAGAAGTCCTTCTTTTAAGAGGCCTACTTCTCCAGTCCCTGGCACATCGGCTGTGAAACAGTTCCGACGGCCTCCGCGGTCAAATCCAGGGGGCAGAAATCAGGGACAATCACAGGGTATCAAGAAACCCTGGGTCAAGAGAGGTACAAAACCTCCCCCTAAGTCATGAAGGGTTGCCCCCACTCAGTCGGGTGAGGGGAAGACTTCAGTTGTTCACAGAGACCTGGCGGGACACCATCAGAGATGGGTGATCCCCGCAGTAAGTCTGGGATACAGGCTGGAGTTAAAAGACATTCCTCCTGCCCATTTTATAAGGTCAAACGTGCCAAGCGATCCCCAGAAGAGTGGATCCCTCCTTCGGGCACTAGAGCAACTATTGCCCCAAGGGTAATCATGAAGGTTCCCTTGAAAGAAAACGGGTTCGGGTTTTACTCGAACCTTGTCACAGTCCCCAAACCAAATGGGGACATGAGGCCCATATTGAATATAAAAGGGCTAAACAAGTTCCTACATATCAGGACTTTTTTCGGATGGAGTCGATCCGATCGGTGGCCACCGCCCTACAAGGGCAGGAATGGTTAGCCTCGATCGACATAAGGGATGCTTATTTGCATATTCCCATCTGTCCGGCCCACAAGAAATTTCTACGCCTTGCAGTAGAAGGGCGCCATTTTCAGTTCAGAGCCTTACCTTTCGGTCTGGCCACGGCACCACGAGTGTTCACAAAAATTCTGGCCCTACGATTGGCCAAACTAGGAACACAAGGTGTAACGATAATGGCATATCTAGACGACTTGTTGCTGATAGACCACTCAGTGAAAAAAACTAGAAGTGGTCGTTCACAAGATAATCAAGTATCTGGAATCTCACGGTTGCATTATCAACCGAGACAAGTCAGCCCTAAAACCAGTCAAAAGCCTGGAATACTTGGGGGCTAAGACTGGATTCAAATCAGAGAAAGATTTTCTTACCTCCAGAGAAGGTGTCGTCTTTGAAAGATTTGACCCACTTAGTGGGTACAAAAAAGAAAAACCATCCATACGCCTGTGTATAAGGCTGCTGGGAAAAATGGTGGCTTCATTCGAAGCGGTACCCTACGGTCAATTCCATTCAAGGAACTTGCAGAGGGCCATACTGTCAGCCTGGAACAAAAAAGTTCAGGCTTTAGACTTACCAATGTCCCTGTCCCCTTCCGTTCGCAAGAGCCTCCATTGGTGGTTGGTGCCCCAGAATCTGGGAAGGGAAACCCTTCAGTCCGGTTTCTTGGAAGGTGGTCACTACAGTTGCCAGCCTCATAGGCTGGGGGGCAGTACTGGAGCAATGGTCTCTCCAGGGCAAGTGGTCAGAAGCAGAGAAGGCCCTGCCCACCAATCTCTTAGAGATACGAGCAGCCCGGTATGCCCTAGTAGCATGGACATCCAAACTCCAAGGGTCACCTGTCAGAATTCAATCAGACAATGCCACAGCAGTGGCATATATCAATCTCCAGGGTGGCACCAGGAGTCGTGCAGCCCAGAGGGAAGCGAAATGCATCCTGGAATGGGCAGAAAGGTATGTCACAGCCATATCCGCGGTTTTCATCCCAGGAGTGGAAAATTGGAGAGCGGACTTTTTTAAGTCGCCAGCAATTATGCCCGGGGGAATGGTCTCTTCACCCCGAGGTTTTCCAGGCAATATGCCAGCGGTGCGGAACACCGGATGTAGATCTGCTAGCATCCAGATTCAACGCAAAGGTGGACAGATTTGTGTCTCGCACAAAGGATCCCCTAGCTTGCGGTTCGGATGCCCTAGTGTTCCCTTGGGATCAGTTCAAGCTGATATATGCATTCCCACCGCGATTAATCCGCAGAATCAGGGTAGAAAAGAAACCAGTGATTCTGGTGGCTCCAGCGTGGCCCCGAAGGGCATGGTACGCGGAGATTGTAAAAATGTCAGTGGGAAGTCCTTGGACCCTCCCACATCGTCCGGACCTGCTTTCGCAAGGACCGATATACTACCCTTCCTTACCAGCCCTAGGTTGACGGCCTGGCTATAGAAGCCCACATTCTAAAAAAGAGAGGGCTCTCTAATCCTGTGGTATCTACCATGATCAATGCCAGGAAGCCGGTATCCAGGCAGATCTATTATAGGATCTAGAAGGCGTACATCACGTGGGGTGAGGCCAGGAAATGGCATCCACGTAAGTACGTAATAGGTAGGATTCTGGACTTCCTACAGTGGGCTGTACATAGGAAGCTTGCCTTGAGTACTATCAAGGGTCAGACGGCCTTGTCAATATTTTTTTTTCAAAGGCCCTTGGCTTTGCATTCATTAATCAAAGCTTTCATACAAGGAGTGATGCGTATTAGCCCTCCGGTTAGTATTCCCATATGTCCATGGGACTTAAACCTGGTTCTGTCGGTTCTACAGAAACAACCATTTGAACCATTGCGGCACATTTTCTTGGTTCTTTTCACCAGGAAATTGATTTTCTTAGTAGCCATTTGTTCGGCTAAAAGAGTATCGGAATTAGCCGCCTTGTCCTGTAAGGAGCCATATCTGGTTATCCATAAGGACAGAGTAGTATTACGTCCTCATCCAGCCTTCTTCCTAAGGTGGTATCGAGGTTCCATTTGAACCAAGATGTGGTTCTTCCTTCCTTTTTCCCCAAACCTAGTTCGGTAGAGGAAAAGTTTTTGCATTCTTTGGATGTAGTAAGAGCAGTTAAAGCTTATCTTAAAGCCACTGCTCAGATTCGCAGAACGGATACTTTGTTTGTTCTGCCGGACGGCCCCAGAAAGGGTCAGGCAGCATCAAAAATCTACTTTAGCCAAGTGGATTCGACAGGTCATAATACAAGCCTATGGCTTGAAAAGGAGACCGCCTCCGTTCAAAGTTAGGGCGCACTCCACAAGAGCAGTTGGAACTTCATGGGCAGTGCATCACCAAGCCTCCCTGGCTCAAGTACTGTAAGGCCACAACATGGTCCTTAGTACACACGTTTACTAGATTCTACCAGGTAGACGTCAGAAGTCAGGAGGATGTCGCCTTTGGGCGCAGTGTGTTGCAGGCCGCAAAAGAGCCTCATGCCTGATGGCGCCCAGCTTATGTATCCCTCCCCTCATTTGGCATTGCTTTGGGACGTCCCATTAGTAATGACTAAGTCGCTCTGTGTCCCGTGATGTACGAAAAAGAAAAAGGGATTTTTATAACAGCTTACCTGTAAAATCCTTTTCTTGGAGTACATCACGGGACACAGAGCTCCCACCCCTCTTTTTGGGACACTTATTGCTTGGCTACAAAACTGAGGTGCTCCCGGGTGGGAGGGGCTTATATAGGGGAGGGTACTTCCGGTTTGGAATTGGCCAGTGCCAACACCTGAAGGTAATCTATATAACCCATTAGTAATGACTAAGTCGCTCTGTGTCCCGTGATGTACTCCAAGAAAAGGATTTTACAGGTAAGCTGTTATAAAAATCCCTTTTTTATGTGCGCCTGAGGTGATGTTGCCACCTTGTGGGGATTAGTTGTAAGACTCCCTTAAACAGAATGTGCTAACACTAATATTGTCACATTTATACAAAAAGGGAACAAATGCTATAATATAATAAAACTAAACCGGGCCTATACAAACATAGCATGTAGATCCAATATTGTGATATAGTATACAATTTTATAAAATTTCATTCAGAAAACCAATATCAAAAATTATTATAAATAAAGATAAAAAAAAAAAAAAAAAACACTACTCTGAAAATTAAAAAAGGAAAAAAGGAAAAGTAGCAGATCAAAATACATCCCTGAAAAAGCAAAGATGTTTGATATGCTTAATCCTTTGTATGCATAGATGGACCATAAGCAAGGTCTCTGCCTTGAACTATATAAAAATTCCTATAAAAATTATATATATATATATATATATATATATATATATATATATATATAAATACACCCATATATTCTGGAACACACATACTTGTATATATTTTCCACAACAAGAATGTACATACATTATATCAAAAATCTGATTTATTAAAAAGCAAATTAATTAACTATATTTTATTTTAATTTTTTATACTGATTAATTTTTAAAAACTTTTTTTAAAAACGTTTTTTAAAAAATTGGTATGAGAAGAGGAAGGGAAGGGAAAAAGGGTGGGAATATGGAATGGGTAATATATGGTAGGGAGGAATTTCATTGGAATAAGTTATATATGTGGTAAAAAAGCAAAGTATAGATATGCATTTATCTTACTTAATTAAATAAAATAAAAGATGATGATGGTGGAGATACAGACACAAGAATAATCATAATATAGTAGAGATTTCCAATTCTTCGTTGATACCCCCTGGATTAAGGGTATCTAAAGAATAGATCCAAAAGGTTTCGTGCTCGTAGAGCTTGCAAAATCTTTCTGCCTCTGGCAATGTGTTTGGAATTTGTTCTACCACCCATACTCTGAGGCCTTCTGTGGATTTTTGGTGACAACCAGCAAAGTGACGAGGCACACTGTGTTTATCTTTTCCACCCTCTATCTTTCTTCTATGTTCGCCAAAGCGTTGGCGTAGAGGTCTTATCGTGCGGCCCACATACAACAATTTGCAGGGGCAAGTCAACACGTAGACAACAAAGTCTGAACTGCAATTATAAAATGCATCCAGATAATGTTTTTTACCTTTGGTGGAAAAATCTTTTTGTCCATGATCAATGAAAGAACATGTTTTGCACAGGTTTTTTTTGCACCGAAACATGCCCTTTAAAGGAAACATATCAAGAGGTTGTAAAAATGGAGTATGTTTTTCCTTCAATTTACTAGGAGCTATTCTATTTTTTAGATTGGTAGCTCTTCTATACGTTACCCTAGGTGTGTCAGTGAGGACTGATTTTAAATGTTGGTCTTCCAATAGAATGGGCCAATGTTTTTTCAAAATAGATTCCATTTTATTGGACTCTGTGTGGAACCTTGTTATGAAACGGACAGATGGATCAAACTTGTTTCGGTCCTCATATTGTGTGCTCTTGGGTACTTTAGGCTCTAGATAATAGTTATATGCATTATCTATCAATGAGGTGGGATACTTTTTATCATGTAATTTCTTTTTCAGAATAGAACTCTGTTCTATATAATCTGTTATTTGGGTACAATTGCGCCGTAATTTACAGAATTGGCCTTTTGGAATATTATTAGTCCACTTTTTGTAATGGCAACTATTAAAGTGGAGCAATGAATTACCTGCAGTAGGTTTAAAATGATTTTTGGCTTGAATGTTCTTGTCTAGATGATAGAGATCCAAATCAAGAAAAGTTAGTCTGTCTCTGTCCCAAACATGGGTGAAAGACAGGCCACATGCGTTTTTATTGCAGTGATTTACAAATTCATCAATGACTCCATTCTCACCATCCCAAATGACTATGATATCGTCTATATACCTACCAAAAAAGACTAAATTCTTGGCAAAAGGATTATTAGACCACACGTACCTATCTTCCCAAAAGCCCATGGCTAGATTTGCATAGGACGGCGCAAAATTTGCGCCCGTTGCGGTCCCCTTTATTTGCAAAAAATATTCTTTGTCGAAACAAAAATAATTATGAGTTAAACAAAAATTAGTGCATTCTAATATAAAATTTGTCTGTTCACCTCCCATATAAGGGTTGTCAGATAGAAAATGACTTATGGCTTCCAAACCAAACTCATGAGGAATAGAAGTGTAGAGGGAAGTTACATCCAGAGACATCCAGATGTAACTCTCCTCCCACCAATAGGGTTCTAATAACTCCAAGAGATGAGTGCCATCTCGAATATAAGAACGTAAACCTTGGGCCAATGGTTGTAAATGATAATCAATGTACTTTGATAGTCCAGAGGTGATGCTGTCCATGGCAGCAATAATAGGTCTGCCAGGAGGAGATTCAATGTTCTTATGAATTTTGGGAATGTGATAAAAATAAGGAGTATTATAGAAATCTCTATGTAGAAAAAAAGCTTCATTTTTACTAATTATATTTTTGGATAGTGCTGACTTGATCAATAGCTCAATTTCAGTTTTGTAAGCTGAAAGTGGGTCACTCCTTAACTTCAAGTATGTTTGTTTATCTCCTAAAAGGCGTACTGCCTCCAAGATATATTTGTCTCTGTCCTGTATGACGATACCTCCGCCTTTATCGGTGGTTTTAATAATGATGTCGTCATTTTTGATGAGACTGGACACGGCAATGTTTTCTTCTCTGGTTAGATGACCAAGAGGAGAGATGTTTTTGGAAGAATTAGAACACATCTTTTTTAGGTCAGTGTAAACCATGTTGTAAAAGGTTATCAAATGAGGTCCTCTGGACTGATAAGGAAAAATTTGACTTTGGTTTTAATGGAGTATGTATAATAGGTGGGGAGGTACAAAGATGTTGAGTAAAAAGATCGAGTCTCGTATGGGACTCGTCTTGCCATAATTCCTCAAGAGTCTCAAAGACATCAATGTTGAAATTGAATTCGCTGATATCTTGTTCCGAGTCCTGAAGGCTCGGAAGATCAAGATTGTCAGAGTGTGACTTTTGTTTTGTTTTCTGTATCTGAAAAAATCTCTTTAGAGTCAAATTCCTGACATATCTATTAAGATCCTTGAATAATAGAAATGGGTCAGGTTTATTGGAGGGTGCAAAATTAAGGCCCCGACCAAGAAGGGAGGTTTCAGCTGATGATAATTTATGTTTAGACAAATTATATATCTTTACAGTCTCCGAGCTTTGGATGCATTTTTTTCCTTTGGTTCTATTTCTTCCCCCTCTGCAGCTTCTTCTGCAAATTTTCTTTTGCTTGTTGAAGCCGGAGAGGGGTTTATTTCTAAAAAAGAAGAAGGATTAGATGAAGATTCTGTAATGTTACCAACATTAGAAGGACCAGAAGAGCTTGGTAAAAGAACCAAGCTTTCCATACTCCCAAAGGTGATGGATGTAGGTTTGTCTGGACACGTTAGGGAACATAGATGGGGATTGGAAATTTGAGATGCAGGTATAGATGGACTGATCTTAGCCTTAGACCTGTCTGATGAATTAGTGGAAGCATGAATCTCTAGTTCCATCTCCGAACTTTCCGCGTAGATCTTACTAGCACTGTGGACATGTTCTGAGGTGTTGGGATGGACACAATTTTGTGACATAGTTCTTGGATTGGTACGGTTATAAAAGGCGCTTAAATCCTGCAGGAGTTTATTTTGAGAAGATTTTTTAGTAACTGAAGTAGGGTTGGAGGATAAATGCAAATTTGGCGGTTGAAAAGTGTGTTTTTTTATAATAGGTTTAATCACGGGGAGTAAGGACATATAGGGTGGTGGATGAGGGAGAAGAGGGGGAGACAAGACATTAGATATGTAATTTACAGATGTCTTTGATGGTGAAACATTTTGGGCAATATCTGACGTGGTTGAAGGAAGGGGAAATTGGGTTTTGTTTTTGTCCATCCAAGTAAACACCTTGTTACTTGAGTAGTCCTTTATATCCCTTCTAAATTTACCTAGTTTATTGTATATAAGGTCACCCTCCATTTTTTTGGTCTTCTTTTTAAGAATATCCAACCAAGAGAGGGGTACCTTGTGCCCAAAATCTAAAATTTCAGTACACAAGGATAGAACGGCTTTTTCTAACTGATCAAATTTATTGGCTCTGTGTTTTAAAAGAATATTCATCCACTTTGTTGTACAAAATTTTTTTTTGTCTGTTTTTTTCTGTTTTCATATGTTTGGAGTCTGGCTTCAGCTCCCTCAGCAAGGCTGCCCGGTTACCTTCCTGGACTGTTTTCACTCACACCTGAGCTCTTCGCATAGCTCATAGGACATTTTAGGTATATGTATATATGTATTGTCTTCTGATAAACTTTAAGCGCCATCATTGTGATTTAATTTTTCATGGTTCCATTAATCCATGCCTTTTTTCTGCTTGTCTTCAGCAAACTGTTTGTGGGCTCTTGTGCATCCTTCTGGGATGAATGCCATGCAAACCAATTTGATGCAGTGTATGTCCTATGGTCTGAACACTGACAGGCTGACCCCCACCCCTTTAACCTCTGCAGCAATGCTGGCAGCACTCATATGTCTATTTCCCCAAAGAAAACCTCTGGATATGAAGCTGAGCAGGTGCATTCAACTTCTTTGGTCGACTATGACGAGGCCTGTTCTGAGTGGAACCTGTCCTGTTAAAACACTGTATGGTCTTGGCCACCGTGCTGCAGCTCAGTTTTAGGGTATTGGCAATCTTCTTATAGCCCAGGCTATCTTTATGTAGAGCAACAATTATTTTTTCAGCGCCTCAAAGAGTTCTTTGCCATGAGGTGCCATGTTGAACTTCCAGTGACCAGTATGAGAGAGTGAGAGCGATAACACCACATTTAACACACCTACTCCCCATTCACAACTGAGACCTTGTAACACTAACAAGTCACATGACACTGGAGAGGGAAAATGGCTAATTGGGCCCAATTTGGACATTTTTACTTAGGGTTGTATTTTGTTGCCAGCAGTTTAGACATTAATGGCTGTGTGTTGAGTTATTTTGAGGGAACAGCACATTTACACTGTTATACAAGCTGTAGACTCACTACTTTACATTGTAGCAAAGAGTAATTTCTTCAGTGTTGTCACATGAAAAGATATAATAAAATATTGACAAAAATGTGAGGGGTGTACTCACTTTTGTGAGAAACTTTACATTTCATATTATTTTACATCTAGAGCTGCACTAAGGAAACTCCCTATGCATTCTGAATAACCTCCTCTCTCTCAACATGTATATCTACTACACAGTACATGCTGGGTAAGGCTGTCACTAGGAGAGACATATAATCCTGGCTTATCTCTACTAAATCAGCAAAAAAAGCACTTATGTCAGTTCAGTGCAGCTTGGCTCCTCCAGGGATATCTGTTTAATTATAATATAAAGTACAAAAAGTGTGCATGTGCAAAGATTGGGAAACTGCACCTCTAGCTGCACCTCTAGCTTAAAGTGACTTAAAAAATTGTGAGGCAACTGTCATCGACTTAAAAGGTTGAGGGTTCAAAAGCACAAAGAAATCGAGTATTTCACGGGCTTACTCACTGCATTTTTTTTTTATAAACCATTTTTCATTTACTTGCAATCTGCCTTCCAACTTGCTAGGAAATTCAACCAACACAGGAATAGTTGACTCCCTCACATTGTCACTGTTCCCTTATACCTCCTGTAACGTTATACGGTAATCTTGTTTCCCGGGAATGTCTATTTACTGTCTGTGATGGCCCAGTTTCTCTGCCCTTCACCTCCTTACATATTTATCTGCTCAGGGAAGAATGAAAGGAAATACTACAAAGTGTAAAACTCTGAATCTGTTGGGGCTGTACACTTCTCATCATTACAAGCAAAATGGCAGCATCTTGGAATAGTCTTAGGTCTATTGATTGTCTATAGAAGAGAGACTTTGCAGGCAAATAGCGTGTGTAAAATATGTTAAATGCACATATAATTTTGCTGTTGAAATAAATGGTCTGGCAACAGGACATCTTTGGGTCCGTGGAATGTAAACTTGGGTCATAACTGCTCTATTTACATCAGCGGTACTATACCAAACAACTGAAAGAATAAACGAATGATGTAATTTTCTGTATAAGAAACCTACGCTTTCATTTTCTAATGTATGCTGGTACAGATGTGGGAACTGAGTGGGTGCTTTCCATAGGTGTACGCACATGGGGTGCCAGGTGTGCCTGGGCACACCCTACACACCCTGTACTATGCAGATTCCCCCTGTTGCCTGGCTGCAGAGGAAAGGACTGGAGAATCTCTGTCCTAAGACCCTTTCTCTGTCTCAAAAGTGAGACATCAGGGGTCTGTTTAGACTCCTGATACTTCAACAAAGCCCCCCAACGGGACTCCTAAATAAAATTGGGGAAAAAAATTTAAAATAATATTGTAAAAAATAATACAAATTACATTATAAAAATAAAATAATAAACTACTGACACCAATCTACCGATTTCTTTCCTACTAACACTGTCCACTGCCCTACTACTCTCCCCTTTTACACATTATATATATATATTGTGACAGCAGGAAGGTAAAGTCACCTGGTTGCACCCAGGGGGGTAGATATATTTCTCCCAGATTCAGGCTTTATGCCGACTTATACAACTAAGGAGGGAGTTGATGAAGCCCAGCTGAGGCTAGTGGGCTCATGGATGACTCATACCTCTAGGGAGAGGGCTGGGCGTCGTGCAGGCAGGGAGTTGATGAGACCAGCTGAAGCCTGTCAGTTCGTTTAAGGCCTCTATAAAAACTCCCAGATTCATTAGGTGTTTGCTCATGCCTGGAACCAGACCTGTGTGGACTGTCTAGGGAGAGGGAACCCCTGTGCGGTGAGAAAAAGCCTGTGTGGCTATTTGTTTGGACATTGACTAAACCAGGGACTTAGGGACTAGGACAGCACCAGGCTGATCCCAGTTGTTAGTTAGGAAACCTGCATGTTTAGTCAGAGGTCAAGCTGACCAGGATTTATTTTGTTTATGTTTCTTTTTGGCTTTGCTGTGTTTTTGTCACTGTACATAGAGAAATAAACCGCACCTTTTGATTTTGAAAACCACAACCTCCGTCTGCTGGCCCTGTTTTTGTGTGGGGAGCCCAACCAGGGGGTCACACACACCCGCTACCGAGTTAACCCCCTCACAGTTGGTGGAGAATGCGGGCAGTTTTTTTAAGCCAGCATGGAGGAGATACTGAAACAGCTGGCTCTAGCAAATGCCAATCAACAGCAGACAAATGCAGGTTTGCAAAGGAGCCTTGCAGCCCAGCAGCAAGCTCACCAACAGAGTCTGGAAGCTCAGCAACAAGCCCAGCAGCAATCTGAGGCCCGCTTCATAGACCTGTTACAGAAGCAAGAGCAGAGACTACAACAAATGGAAGCAGTAATGCAGCAACGTCCGCAGACCAGTGAGGAAAGCCGTCCCACTAATACCGCGTCCTTTGGGGTGAGTCGTTTATTGACAAAAATGACTGGAGAGGATGATCCAGAGGTATTTTTGACCACATTTGAAAGGACTGTTGAAAGAGAAAAGTGGCCTGAGGAGCAGTGGGCTGGACTGGTGGCTCCTCTGTTAACTGGTGAATCGCAGAAGGCTTACTATGACCTAGAGCCTGACCAAGCAAAAGACTATGTGATGCTAAAAGCTGAAATATTGGCAAGGCTGGGTGTCACCCTGGCTGTCCGGGCTCAGCGTGTGCATAACTGGACTTTCCAGCTTGGAAAACCCCCCAGGTCTCAAATGTATGATCTCATTCACCTGAGCAGGAAGTGGCTACAGCCAGAGACTTTGTCCGCACCAGAGATTGTGGAACGTGTTGTAATGGATCGGTTTTGAGAGCTCTTCCTACTGCCATCCAAAAGTGGGTAAGCCATGGAGACCCAGAGACGGCCGGTGGTCTTGTGGATCGTGTAGAGAAATACTTGGCTACAGAGAACCTGACGGCCTCTTCCAGAGACTCTCGGACTTTCCACCCTAAGACCAGATCATCCCCAGGGGCGTATAAGAGGATTCCAAGGGGTGAGGGTGGAGAGAGTGAGAGGGTGGGAGCTCTACCCAAAGTTTGGCGAGAACAGCCTGGGAAGTCAGGGGCTCAAGAGGCAGCCAAATGGATTGTTTGCTACCGCTGCCGGCAAGCGGGACATATTGCAGCAAATTGCCCGGTTGTGGAGGAACCCATGCAATGTGACTTTCTGACGGACCGACGTCAGTCGCTGTGTGCGACAGTCGCATGCACTGCCATTCGGGGAACTGAGAAACATTTATGCAAAATGTGTATTAATGGTAGAAATGTTGTGGTATTACTGGATTCAGGTAGCCTTGTGACCCTGATAAAGGCTGAATTAGTTAAAACAGAGGTCTCTGGGAATAGCAAGGTAGCTGTTATTTGTGTGCATGGGGACACCCGAGAGTATCCAGTGACTACAGTGTGTTTCGAGACCCCCAAAGGTACCCTCTCTCATCCAGTGGGGTTAGTATCTCAATTACCGCATGATGCCATTGTGGGAAGGGATTTTCCGAAGTTCTGGGAACTGTGGGATGATCCTGAGCCCCCCACTGGTGCCCCTATGTACCAGGAATGTGATAGCCAGAACTCCTCTGAGAGTGGTGAGGACTCTCCAGAATTTCCCTTGTCAGTATTGGCAGGGGAGACTCAAGAAACTGGAGAGGAGCCCACCTCCTCAGACGAAAACCTACCGTCTGTGGAGTTTTCTGATCTGGAGGTTCACAGGGAAAATTTTGCCACAGAACAGTTAAAAGACCCCGCCCTAATAAAGGCACGGGAAAACGTAGTGGAAATAGATGGCGAGTTAGTGAACCCAGATAATACCTGCACTTACCCATACTTCAGCGTAGAGAAGGACCTACTGTATCGGGTGGCAAAAAGGGCCGAAGAAACAGTTGAGCAGCTTGTGGTGCCCAAACCTTACAGGAAGTTGGTGTTGGAGTTGGCCCATGGGCACATTCTTGGAGGTCATCTGGGGACAGAGAAAACCCGAGAGAGGGTATTACAGAGATTCTATTGGCCTGGGGTGATGAAGGAACATTTGGCCCAAGCGCAGTTGGCACAGCAGAGAGTGTACAACCGTGGAGTCAAGACCCGTACCTTTTCCCCGGGGGATAGGATATTGGTACTTGTCCCTACGGTTGAAAGTAAATTCCTTGCCAAATGGCAAGGCCCCTACGAGATAATGGAAAAAGTGAGCGAAGTGAATTACAAGGTCAGACAACCAGGAAGGCGAAAGCCCGAACAGATATATCACGTTAATCTGTTGAAAGCCTGGAGGGATAGAGAGTCCCTAGTCGCAGAAACTTGGTCACCAGCTCAAACTGGTTGCGTGATTCCGGAGATTGGAATAGCAGCCACCTTGTCGCAACCCCAACAACAGGAGGTTAAGGAGTTTGTGCTTCGCAACAAGGAGGTGTTCTCTGAGCTGCCGGGACAAACATCTGGGGTAGAGCATGATATTATTACCCCGCCCGGTGAAAGGGTGAAGTTAAAACCCTATCGGATCCCAGAGGCCCGACGGGAGGCAATACGGGAGGAAGTACAGAAAATGCTGAACTTAGGGGTGATAGAGGAGTCCCAAAGTGATTGGTCTAGTCCCATTGTGTTGGTGCCTAAACCGGATGGGAGCTGGCGATTTTGTAACGATTTTCGTCAGTTGAACAAAGTTACAAAATTTGACACCTACCCCATGCCACGTATAGATGAGTTGATCGACCGGCTGGGAACAGCCCGATACATGACGACTCTTGACCTCACAAAAGGGTATTGGCAAATTCCCCTGGCCAAGTCGGCCAAAGAGAAAACCGCATTTGTAACCCCAGACGGGGCGTTCCAATATAAGAGAATGCCGTTCGGGTTACAGAATGCGCCGGCCACATTCCAGCGGAAAATGGACCAGATACTGAGGCCCCATCGGAAGTATGCTGCGGCTTACCTGGATGACGTAATTGTCCATAGCACAGATTGGGCCTCACATCTGCCAAAAGTGCAAGCAGTCCTAGACTCTATCCGGGAAGCGGGGTTTACGGCTAACCCCAAGAAGTGTACCATTGGGCAGGAGGAGGCCAAATATCTTGGGTACACCATTGGCAGGGGAGTGATAAAACCCCAACTCAACAAAGTCGAGGCCATCCAGAGTTGGCCACGTCCCAACAGCAAGAAGCAGGTACGGGCCTTTCTGGGAATCGCGGGTTATTATCGGCGCTTCATTCCCCACTTTGCTTCTAAGGCTGTGCCCCTAACCAACCTGACGAAAGGGAAAGGGTCGGTCATGATTAAATGGACCCCCGAGGCTGAGGCAGCATTCCAATTCTTGAAACAAGCCTTATGTAGCCAGCCAGTGTTGTACTCACCCGACTTCTCTAAAGACTTTGTCGTACAAAGTGATGCGTCAGATGTGGGGTTAGGAGCAGTATTGTCCCAGGTCTGGAATGGGGAAGAGCACCCAGTCATTTACCTCAGCAGGAAGTTGAAGTCCCATGAGGTAAATTACGCCACGGTTGAAAAGGAGTGTTTAGCGGTGAAGTGGGCTCTAGATTCCCTTCGGTACTATCTGCTAGGTAGGCACTTTGACATGGTTACGGATCACGCTCCGTTAAAGTGGATGGCTCAAAACAAGGAGACAAATAGAAGAGTGAATAGGTGGTTCCTGGCCCTACAGGAATTCAACTTCACAGTAAAGCATCGCCCTGGCGTTCAAATGGGGAATGTGGATGCTTTGTCTCGAGTACATGAATGCCTGATTGCTGGTGTTCCAACCCCAAGGTTAAAACAAGAGGGGGGGGTATGTGACAGCAGGAAGGTAAAGTCACCTGGTTGCATCCAGGGGGGTAGATATATTTCTCCCAGATTCAGGCTTTATGCCGACTTATACAACTAAGGAGGGAGTTGATGAAGCCCAGCTGAGGCTAGTGGGCTCATGGATGACTCATACCTCTAGGGAGAGGGCTGGGCGTCGTGCAGGCAGGGAGTTGATGAGACCAGCTGAAGCCTGTCAGTTCGTTTAAGGCCTCTATAAAAACTCCCAGATTCATTAGGTGTTTGCTCATGCCTGGAACCAGACCTGTGTGGACTGTCTAGGGAGAGGGAACCCCTGTGCGGTGAGAAAAAGCCTGTGTGGCTATTTGTTTGGACATTGACTAAACCAGGGACTTAGGGACTAGGACAGCACCAGGCTGATCCCAGTTGTTAGTTAGGAAACCTGCATGTTTAGTCAGAGGTCAAGCTGACCAGGATTTATTTTGTTTATGTTTCTTTTTGGCTTTGCTGTGTTTTTGTCACTGTACATAGAGAAATAAACCGCACCTTTTGATTTTGAAAACCACAACCTCCGTCTGCTGGCCCTGTTTTGTGTGGGGAGCCCAACCAGGGGGTCACACACACCCGCTACCGAGTTAACCCCCTCACAATATATATATATATATATACACTGCTAAAAAAAATTAAAGGAACACTTTTGAATCAGAACTCCTGGGATATTGATCTGGTCAGTTAAGTAGCAGAGGGGGAGGGGTGTATACAGAGGGGGTTGTTAATCAGTTTCAGCTGCTTTGCTGTTAATTGAAATTAACAACAGGTGCACTAGATGGGCAACAATGAGACGACCTCCAAAACAGGAATGTTTTTTCAGGTGGAGGTGTCTGACATTTTTTTTCCCTACTCATCTTTTCTGACTGTTTTCACTAGTTTTGCATTTGACTTGGGTCAGTGTCACTATTGGTAGCACAACGCGATACTTGGACCCTATAAAGGTTGCACAGGCAGTCCAACTCCTCCAGGATGGCACATCAATACGTGTCATTGCCAGAAGGTTTGCCATGTCTCCCAGCACAGTCTCAAGAGCATGCAGGAGATTTCTGGAGACAGGCAGTTACTCTAGGAGAGCTGGACAGAGCCGTAGAAGGTCCTTAACTAGAGTTGAGCGGACACCTGGATGTTCGGGTTCGACGGGTTCGGCCGAACTTTGGAAAAAAGTTCGGGTTCGGGACCGAACTTTAACCCGAACCCGGACCCGAACCCGAACCCCATTGAAGTCAATGGGGACCCGGACTTCTAAAGACTAAAAAGGCTCTAAAAAAGTAATGGAAAGGGCTAGAGGGCTGCAAATGGCAGCAAAATGTTGTTAAGAGCATGGCAAATGCTCTGCAAACAAATGTGGATAGGGAAATAACTTAAAATAACATAAAAAAAATAAAAATAAAAAATAATAATCTTGACCTAGGAGGACGAGGTCCATATGGAGTAGGAGGTTGAGGTGGCGGTGGATGTGGCTGTGTAGGTGGAAGCGGCGGTGGAGGAGGACAAGGTAGCCAACACTGGTTCAAAAATACAACAATGGCTGGGTAAGGCCGGTGATGTGTCGAATTCTGTCCCCCGTCAAATAGTGTCCACCCTGTACTGCGCTTGCTCAGTATGTAGGACAAGGGGATTTCGAAAATCTCCCAAGACGAACGGCGCCTGCGTGGTGAGTTCAGGTGAAGGCCACACCATCCGTGGTTCAAGCCGAGCCAAGTGAGGCCATGCCCGAAGCGTGGCGATCGAACCGAGCCCGTGAGGGGCCCTGTTACTATGTGCTACCGTATGTCCACTTGGATGGTGGGGCTTGAACCTGCACTCACAGCGCAGGCGCCGTTCATCTTCGGAGATTTTGTGAATCTCCTTGTCCTCTGTACTGCGCAAGCGCTGCGCCTTCGCAGTATGGGCCGGACACAATCCGATGGCCGGACAGTTTTTGTCACAACACCGGTATACATGTCTATTCTGCACAAGGTACGGACAAGTCCTGTGGGATCCATGCCTGGTTCATTTTAATGAACGTGAGCTTGTCCACATTGGCTCTGGACAGGCGGCTGCGCTTGTCTGTGATAACGCCCCCTGCCGTGCAAAATACACGTTCAGATAATACACTGGCTGCAGGGCAGGCCAGCACCTCCAAGGCATAAAGGGCAAGCTCAGGCCATGTGCCCAATTTGGAGACCCAGAAGTTAAAGGGGGCAGACCCGTCATCCAGTACATGTAGGCCTGTGGACACATACTGCTCAACCATGTTGGTGAAATGCTGCCTCCTGCTAAGACGTTCCATCTCAGCTGGTGGTGCTGGTTGTTGTGGCGTGCTGACAAAGCTTTTCCACATTTCAGCCATGCTAACCCTGCCTTCTGAGGTGCTGCCGGTGCCCCGGCTGCATTGGCGACCTCTTCCTCCTCCTCTGCCTTCGCCTTGTGCTTCCACCGTACGCCCACTGTCAGGTGGGAATGCCACCAGCAGCGCGTCTACCAGCGTGCGCTTGTACTCGCGAATCTTACGATCCCGCTCCAGTGAGGGAATTAAGGATGGTACGTTGTCCTTGTAACGGGGATCCAGCAGGGTGGCCACCCAGTAATCAGCACCAGTTAAAATGTGGGCAACTCGGCGGTCATTGCGGAAACACTGCAGCATGTAATCGCTCATGTGTGCCAGGCTGCCCAGAGGCAAAGAAAAGCTGTCCTCTGTGGGAGGTGTATCATCTGTGTCCTCTGTATCCCCCCAGCCACGCACCAGTGATGGCCACGAGCTGGTCTGGGTGCCCCCCTGCTGTGAAAATGGCTCCTCCTCCTCCTCCTCCTCCATCTCCTCCTCCACCTCGTCATCCTCCAGAACTGTGCCCTTTCTGCCGGACAATTGTGTACCTGGCGTTTGTTGGTGCAGGAACCCACCCTTTTTGCCACTTGTGAAAGACTGCCCTGAAAGCCTTTGAAATGATCCCGCTTCCTCCTCCTCCTCCTCATCCTCCTGTGCCACATCCTCTTCCATCATCACCCGAAGCGTTTTTTTAAGGAGGCATAGAACTGGGATAGTAACGCTAAGAACGGCGTCATTGGCACTGGACATGTTGGTGGAGTACTCGAAACAGCGCAACAAGGCACACAGGTCTCGCATGGAGGCCCAGTTATTGGTGGTGAAGTGGTGCTGTTCCGCAGAGCGACTCACGCGTGATTGCTGCAGCTGAAACTCCACTATCGCCTGCTGCTGCTCGCACAGTCTGGCCAGCATGTGCAAGGTGGAGTTCCACCTTGTGGGCACGTCACATATGAGGCGGTGAGCGGGAAGGCCGAAGTTACGCTGCAGCGCTGACAGGCGAGCAGCAGCAAAGTGAGAACGCCGAAAGTGCGCACACACAGCCCGCACTTTCTGCAGCAGCTCTGGCATATTGGGGTAATTTTTAAGGAACCTCTGGACCACCAAGTTCAGCACATGCGCCAGGCAAGGGATGTGCGTCAAACCGGCTAGGCCCAGAGCTGCTACGAGATTTTGCCCATTATCGCACACCACCAGGCCGGGCTTGAGGCTCACTGACAGCAACCACTCATTAGTCTGTTGTTCCATGTTCCTCCACAACTCCTGCGCGGTGTGGGGTTTTTCCCCCAAACAGGAAAGTTTTAAAACTGCCTGCTGTCGTTCACCCCTGGCTGTGCTGAAGTTGGTGGTGAAGGTGTTACGCTGACCGGATGAGGAGGCGGTAGAGGATGAGGAAGCGGAGTAGGAGGAGTTAGCAACAGGAGGCAAACTGAAGCGCCCTGCAATCCTCGGTGGTGGAAGGACATGCGCCAAACTGCTATCTGCCTCAGGCCCAGCCGCCACTGCATTTACCCAGTGTGCTGTTAGGGAGATATAACGTCCCTGACCGTGCTTACTGGTCCACGCATCCGTAGTTAGGTGGACCTTGCCACAGATGGCGTTGCGCAGTGCACACCTGATTTTGTCCCCCACTTGGTTGTGCAGGGAAGGGATGGCTCGCCTGGAAAAATAGTGGCGGTTGGGCACGACGTACTGTGGGACAGCCAATGCCATCAGGCTTTTAAAACTCTGCGTCTCCACCATACGGAATGACAGCATTTCAAAGGCCAGGAGTTTTGAAATGCTGGCATTCAGGGCCAGGGATCGCGGGTGGCTAGGGGGTACTTCCTCTTCCGCTCCAATGTTTGGGAGATAGAAAGCTGAACGCTTCCATGGGACATTGTGGAGATGGTCGGTGACCCAGGTGGTAGTGTTGCTGGCAGATCCTCTGTTTGCGGGGTGGCAGGTGCCACTGTCACTACAGAGGTGGATGAAGAGGCCGAGACTGCAGCAGAAGAGGAAGCAGGAGGAGCCAGAGACCTTTCTTGGTTTTTGAGGTGTCTACTCCACTGCAGCTCGTGCTTTGCACTTAGATGCCTGGTCATGCAGGTTGTGCTCAGGTTGAGAACGTTTATGCCTCGCTTCAGCCTCTGATTGCACAGCCTGCAAAGCACTCGTGTCTTGTCATCAGCACATTGTGTGAAGAACTGCCACGCTAGGGAACTCCTTGGACTTGGCTTTGGTGTGCTCGGTCCCTTGCTGCGTTGGGCAGTAGCAGACATACTGTCTAGCGGACGGACGCTCCGCTTTTGCACCCTGCTCCCTCTTCTGCTGTGCTGGTGGCTCTGTGCGACCACCGCCTCTTCCTCCAAACTACACTGGTCACCTGCATAACGTTCATTCCATGTGGGGTCGAGGACCTCATCGTCCTCCACATCATCTTCCACCCAGTCTTCACCCCTGCCCTCCTTGTCTGTCTGCACAATTGCGAAAGCAGCAGCAGTTGGCACCTGTGTTTCGTCATCATCCGAGACGTACTGCGATGGTCCTCCCATGTACTCATCATAAAACATAAGTGGTTGGGCATCGGTGCACTCAATATCTTCCACTTCTGGGGCAGGGCTAGGTGGATGGCCCTGGGAAACCCTGCTAACAGAGTCATCGAAAAGCAGAAGAGACTGCTGCATGATTTGGGGCTCAGACTGCTTGGCTGATTTGTAAGGGGGTGAGGTGAAAGACTGATGGACATGGGTTTCAGGTGCCAACTCTGATCTTTCATCAGAAGAGTGGGTGGGAGACAATGTGAAGGAACCCGAGGCACTGTCAGCAACCCAATCTACTATCGCCTGTACTTGTCCTGGCCTAAACATTCGTACAGCCTCATTAGGCGCGACAAAATACCGCCGCAGGCTCGGTCGCCTACTCGCACCTGAGGAAGGTGTTTCACTTGTGCGTGTATCTGGCACAGATCCACCACGTCCTCTCCCTGCAACAGGAGCTCCACCAGCAGCACCACGACCGGGGCCACCACGTCCCTTTGACCTTCTCCTCATATTTTCCAAATTTAGGATGTTGCCCTAAATGGGTGTTTTTGGAAGAGCAGAACACACCCACAGTACGTAACCGCTGAATCGCACAGCTACAGAACTGCATAAAATGCTATTCAAAAAAAAAATTGTTTTTTTAGTATAGCACAGTAGAAGAAAACTATTTAGAAATTGTTTATTTCACACACCTCCAAATATGTATAACACACTGCAAACTATTTTTTGTGCCCCTAAAAGGCGTTTTTTGGAAGAGCAGAACACACCCACAGTACGTAACCGCTGAATCGCACAGCTACAGAACTGCAGAAAATGCTATTCAAAAAAAAAAATAGTGGCGGCTGGGCACGACGTACTGTGGGACAGCCAATGCCATCAGGCTTTTAAAGCTCTGCGTCTCCACCATACGGAATGACAGCATTTCAAAGGCCAGGAGTTTTGAAATGCTGGCATTCAGGGCCAGGGATCGCGGGTGGCTAGGGGGTACTTCCTCTTCCGCTCCAATGTTTGGGAGATAGAGAGCTGAACGCTTCCATGGGACATTGTGGAGATGGTCGGTGACCCAGGTGGTAGTGTTGCTGGCAGATCCTCTGTTTGCGGGGTGGCAGGTGCCACTGTCACTACAGAGGTGGATGAAGAGGCCGAGACTGCAGCAGAAGAGGAAGCAGGAGGAGCCAGAGACCTTTCTTGGTTTTTGAGGTGTCTACTCCACTGCAGCTCGGGCTTTGCACTTAGATGCCTGGTCATGCAGGTTGTGCTCAGGTTGAGAACGTTTATGCCTCGCTTCAGCCTCTGATTGCACAGCCTGCAAAGCACTCGTGTCTTGTCATCAGCACATTGTGTGAAGAACTGCCACGCTAGGGAACTCCTTGGACTTGGCTTTGGTGTGCTCGGTCCCTTGCTGCGTTGGGCAGTAGCAGACATACTGTCTAGCGGACGGACGCTCCGCTTTTGCACCCTGCTCCCTCTTCTGCTGTGCTGGTGGCTCTGTGCGACCACCGCCTCTTCCTCCAAACTACACTGGTCACCTGCATAACGTTCATTCCATGTGGGGTCGAGGACCTCATCGTCCTCCACATCATCTTCCACCCAGTCTTCACCCCTGCCCTCCTTGTCTGTCTGCACAATTGCGAAAGCAGCAGCAGTTGGCACCTGTGTTTCGTCATCATCCGAGACGTACTGCGATGGTCCTCCCATGTACTCATCATGAAACATAAGTGGTTGGGCATCGGTGCACTCAATATCTTCCACTTCTGGGGCAGGGCTAGGTGGATGGCCCTGGGAAACCCTGCTAACAGAGTCATCGAAAAGCAGAAGAGACTGCTGCATGATTTGGGGCTCAGACTGCTTGGCTGATTTGTAAGGGGGTGAGGTGAAAGACTGATGGACATGGGTTTCAGGTGCCAACTCTGATCTTTCATCAGAAGAGTGGGTGGGAGACAATGTGAAGGAACCCGAGGCACTGTCAGCAACCCAATCTACTATCGCCTGTACTTGTCCTGGCCTAAACATTCGTACAGCCTCATTAGGCGCGACAAAATACCGCCGCAGGCTCGGTCGCCTACTCGCACCTGAGGAAGGTGTTTCACTTGTGCGTGTATCTGGCACAGATCCACCACGTCCTCTCCCTGCAACAGGAGCTCCACCAGCAGCACCACGACCGGGGCCACCACGTCCCTTTGACCTTCTCCTCATATTTTCCAAATTTAGGATGTTGCCCTAAATGGGTGTTTTTGGAAGAGCAGAACACACCCACAGTACGTAACCGCTGAATCGCACAGCTACAGAACTGCATAAAATGCTATTCAAAAAAATTTTGTTTTTTTAGTATAGCACAGTAGAAGAAAACTATTTAGAAATTGTTTATTTCACACACCTCCAAATATGTATAACACACTGCAAACTATTTTTTGTGCCCCTAAAAGGCGTTTTTTGGAAGAGCAGAACACACCCACAGTACGTAACCGCTGAATCGCACAGCTACAGAACTGCAGAAAATGCTATTCAAAAAAAAAAATAGTGGCGGCTGGGCACGACGTACTGTGGGACAGCCAATGCCATCAGGCTTTTAAAACTCTGCGTCTCCACCATACGGAATGACAGCATTTCAAAGGCCAGGAGTTTTGAAATGCTGGCATTCAGGGCCAGGGATCGCGGGTGGCTAGGGGGTACTTCCTCTTCCGCTCCAATGTTTGGGAGATAGAGAGCTGAACGCTTCCATGGGACATTGTGGAGATGGTCGGTGACCCAGGTGGTAGTGTTGCTGGCAGATCCTCTGTTTGCGGGGTGGCAGGTGCCACTGTCACTACAGAGGTGGATGAAGAGGCCGAGACTGCAGCAGAAGAGGAAGCAGGAGGAGCCAGAGACCTTTCTTGGTTTTTGAGGTGTCTACTCCACTGCAGCTCGTGCTTTGCACTTAGATGCCTGGTCATGCAGGTTGTGCTCAGGTTGAGAACGTTTATGCCTCGCTTCAGCCTCTGATTGCACAGCCTGCAAACCACTCGTGTCTTGTCATCAGCACATTGTGTGAAGAACTGCCACGCTAGGGAACTCCTTGGACTTGGCTTTGGTGTGCTCGGTCCCTTGCTGCGTTGGGCAGTAGCAGACATACTGTCTAGCGGACGGACGCTCCGCTTTTGCACCCTGCTCCCTCTTCTGCTGTGCTGGTGGCTCTGTGCGACCACCGCCTCTTCCTCCAAACTACACTGGTCACCTGCATAACGTTGTTTTTTTAGTATAGCACAGTAGAAGAAAACTATTTAGAAATTGTTTATTTCACACACCTCCAAATATGTATAACACACTGCAAACTATTTTTTGTGCCCCTAAAAGGCGTTTTTTTGGAAGAGCAGAACACACCCACAGTACGTAACCGCTGAATCGCACAGCTACAGAACTGCAGAAAATGCTATTCAAAAAAAATGTTGTTTTTTTAGTATAGCACAGTAGAAGAAAACTATTTAGAAATTGTTTATTTCACACACCTCCAAATATGTATAACACACTGCAAACTATTTTTTGTGCCCCTAAAAGGCGTTTTTTGGAAGAGCAGAACACACCCACAGTACGTAACCGCTGAATCGCACAGCTACAGAACTGCAGAAAATGCTATTCAAAAAAAATTAGTTTTTTTAGTATAGCACAGTAGAAGAAAATTATTTAGAAATTGTTTATTTCACACACCTCCAAATATGTATAACACACTGCAAACTATTTTTTGTGCCCCTAAAAGGCGTTTTTTCGAAGAGCAGAACACACCCACAGTACGTAACCGCTGAATCGCACAGCTACAGAACTGCAGAAAATGCTATTAAAAAAAATGTTTTTTTTTTAGTATAGCACACTAGAAGAAAACTATTTAGAAATTGTTTATTTCACACACCTCCAAATATGTATAACACACTGCAAACTATTTTTTGTGCCCCTAAAAGGCGTTTTTTGGAAGAGCAGAACACACCCACAGTACGTAACCGCTGAATCGCACAGCTACAGAACTGCAGAAAATGCTATTCAAAAATTTTTTTGTTTTTTTAGTATAGCACAGTAGAAGAAAACTATTTAGAAAATTGTTTATTTCACACACCTCCAAATATGTATAACACACTGCAAACTATTTTTTGTGCCCCTAAAAGGCGTTTTTTGGAAGAGCAGAACACACCCACAGTACGTAACCGCTGAATCGCACAGCTACAGAACTGCAGAAAATGCTATTCAAAAAAATTTTGGTTTTTTAGTATAGCACAGTAGGAGAAAACTATATAGAAATTGTTTATTTCACACACCTCCACATATGTATAACACACTGCAAACTATTTTTTGTGGCCCTGAATGGCTCTTTTTGCAAGCGTACATTAAAGTGCAAATTTTTTATTTATTTATTTTTGCCCTAAACGGGTCTTTTTTTGCACGAGCAAAATAAAATGCAATTTTTTATTTTTTTTTGCCCTATGGGTCTTTTGGAAAAGAGCACAATAAAGTGCCTTTTTTTTCCCCTAAAAGTTAGATTTTCTCTGACACTGGGCTCATGGCAGTGTAAAAAGACTGCACAGCACTGCAACACAAACAGGTAAACCTATGCAGATCGCTGATTTTAATCTCTGAATCTGGACTCCTATATAATATTCTCTCTCCCTGAAAGCACCAACACAGGAACCTGGCCCTACACTACACTATCTCTCTATCTTTTCCCTCAGATTGCAGAATCAGGACTACCTCATGTATTTTTCTATCTATCCCTAAAAGCAGCAGCAGCAGACTAGATCCTCTCCCTATCTATTCTGAAGCAGAGTGACGTGTGTGCTGTGTGCCTCTAGCTTATATAGAAGCTGGGTCACATGTTGCACTGACCAATCACAGCCATGCCATTAGTAGGCATGGCTATGATGGCCTCTAAGGGCACACCAGCTAATCAAAAGGTGATTGGCTGGCCCCTGAAGCATTTCTAAATGCGTAATTAGATTGCCGAACCCGAACCCGGACTTTTGCGCAAAGTCCGGGTTCGGGTTCGGGAAAAAGCTAAAGTTCGGTACGGACCCGAACTTTACAGTTCGGGTTCGCTCAACACTATCCTTAACCCATCAGCAGAACCGGTATCTGCTCCTTTGTGCAAGGAGGAACAGGATGGACACTGCCAGAGCCCTACAAAATGACCTCCAGTAGGCCACTGGTGTGAATGTCTCTGTCCAAAAAATCAGAAACAGACTTCATGGGGGTGGCTTGAGAGGCCCGACGTCCTCTAGTGGGCTCTGTGCTCACTGCCGGACACTGTGGAGCTTGATTGGCATTTTCCATTGAACACCAGAATTGGCAAGTCCGCCACTGGTGCCCCATGCTTTTCACAGATGAGAGCAGGTTCACCCTGAGCATATGTGACAGACGTGAAAGGGTCTGGAGAAGCCGCAGAGAACTTTATGCTGCCTGTAACATCGTTCAGCATGACCGGTTTGGTGGTGGGTCAGTGATGGTCTGGGGTGTCATATTCATGGAGGGATGCACAGACTGCTACAGGCTACACAATGGCACCCTGACTGCCATTAGGTATCGGGATGAAATCCTTGGACCCATTGTCAGACCCTACGCTGGTGCAGTGGGTCCTGGGTTCCTCCTGGTGCACGACAATGCCTGGCCTCATGTGGCGAGAGCATGGATCCAGTTCCTGGAGGATGAAGAAATTGATACCATTGAATGTTCCCCATGCTCACCTGACCTAAATCCAAAAGAACACCTCTGGGACATTATGTTTCGGTCCATCCGGTGCCACCAGGTTGCACCTCAGTCTGTTCAGGAGCTCAGTGATGCACTGGTCCAGATCTGGGAGGAAATACCCCAGGACACCATCCGTCGTCTCATTAGGAGCATGCCCTGATGTTGTCAGGCATGCATACAAGCACTTGGGGGCCATACAAACTACTGGGGACCATTTTGAGTTGTTGCAATGAAATTTCAGCAAAATGGACTAGCTTGCTGCATAATTTTTTCACTTAGATTTTCGGGGGGGGGGGATCTTTGAATTCAGCCCTCTGTAGGTGGATAATTTTCATTTTCATCAAATGATGTGCCATCCTTTCATTCCCAACACATTACCCAGTCCATATCAGTATAGATATCCAGCATGAGATTTTTCCCCGTTGAGATCTGATGTGTTTGCAAAGTGTTCTTTTAATTTTTTTGAACAGTGTATATATATATATATATATATATATATATATATATATATATATATAGTATATGTACAATATACACACACAGACACATGTGTGTTTGAGCTTTGGGGTGCACACCCTAATGCAATAGGCTGCGCACACCTATGGTGCTTACTTTTTCTAATTTTCCAAGAGCTCTTGCTTTCAAGACAGTAATTATGAAAGAAGGATTAAAGAGAAAAATTGCTATTCACTAAGACTTGTTATGCTGTTTACTTAAAAAAAGAATAGTCTTTCTTCTTTACAAGGTCATGTGTCTAATCTCTGATTATTAATCAAAATAATGAACTGATTCCTTCAAAGAAATTGTTTGGGGTATAAAACTAAAGAAGCCTTCAGTAATGAGAATGTGTTTGTGTCTTCTTATTGAGCAGTTTATGTAAAGGTCATGGTAGAGTGTAAGGATGTTGAGCTCTTGGTCACGTATTCTTATAGAAAGGACTCTTCACAAAGAGCCTAATATTTCTGTGTTCACCGAGCCTTTGCAACATGTACACTTCTCATCAACAAGAGGCCAGTAGAGACATAGGAACAGCTTGGAAAGTTCACACTTCTTATCCATGAAAATAAATTACTTGAGTAAAGTATAAGAAAAAAAAACTAAGAGGAGATGAAACTCCATGGTGGAATAAAAACTATGGTGTAAACAGACACATTCTATTACCTTATATAAATGTGGATGAGTAAAAAATATATAATCCAACAACTTTTTTTGTGAAAAGAATGTTCCAAATATACTACAATACTACAATTTGTTAATTATATTTCCTCAAAACAGTGAAACCTATTGGTGAGATTTAGTATGTAAGCAATAGGGATGAGCTTCAAGTTCGAGCCAAACTCATGTTCGACTCGAACATTGCCTGTTCGCCCGTTTGCCGAACAGCGAACAATTTGGGGTGTTCGCGGAAAATACGAAAAGTCTATGGGAGAAATCTAAAGTGCTAATTTTAAAGGCTTATATGCAAGTTATTGTCCTAAAAAGTTTTTGAGGACCCGGGTCCTGCCCCAGGGGACATGTATCAATGCAAAAAAAAGTTTTAAAAACGGCCGTTTTTTCGGAAGCAGTGATTTTAATAATGCTTAAAGTGAAACAATAAAAGTGAGATATTCCTTAAAATTTCGTACCTAGGGTGTGTGTATAGTATGCCTGTAAAGTCACGCTTGTTTCCCGTGCTTAGAACTGTCCCTGCACAAAGTGTCATTTCTGAAGGAAAAAAAGTAATTTAAAACTCACTCGCGGCTATTAATGAATTGTCGGCTCCCGGCAATACATAGAAAAGTCATTGATAAAAAAAAAAAAAAAAAAGCGTGGGGGTCCCCCCAAATTCAATTACCAGGCCCTTCAGGTCTGGTATGGATATTAAGGGGAACCCTGCTGCAAATTAAAAAAAAATGCGTGGAGTTCCCCCAAATATCCATACCAGGCCCTTCAGGTCTGGTATGGATTTTAAGGGGAACTCCACCCAAATTAAAAAAAAAATGGCGTGGAGTTCCCCCCAAAATCCATACCAGACCCTTTATCTGAGCATGCAACCTGGCAGGCAGACGAGAGAGCGCCCCCCCCCTCCTGAACCGTACCAGGCCACATGCCCTCAACATGGGGAGGATGTCCCCATGTTGATGGGGACAAGGGCCTCATCCCCACAACCCTTGCCCGGTGGTTGTGGGGGTCTGCGGGCAGGGGGCTTATCGGAATCTGGAAGACCACTTTAACAAAAGGGACCCCCAGATCCCACCCCCCCTATGTGAATTGATAATGGGGAACATTGTACCCCTACCATTTCACAAAGAATGTGTAAAAAAAATGTAAAAAAACACACACCGACACCTTGGAAAAGTCCTTTATTAAACATAAAATAACAAAAACAAAAAAAAAAACATTCCAGCGATGAAATCCAGTGTCCCACGGCGATCCGATGTCCAGCGTTGTTCGTCATTGGCTGGGCCTGAGCGGACCTGATAGGGAACTTCCTCCGCAGTGTAATAAATGAATACACCCGCCCCTTCTAAACTTCCCCATCAGGTCCGCTCAGCCAATGACGTAGGTGTAAGGCTGAGGACCTGATGCGGAATGTGAGAAGGGGCGGGTCTATTCATTTATTATACTGGAGGAAGTTCCCCATCAGGTCCGCTCAGCCAATGACGTAGGCGGGGTCTGAAATACGAGGGGGCGGACCTGATGGGGAACTTCCTCCACAGTTTAATACATGAATAGACCCGCCCCTTCTCACGTTCCGCATCAGGTCCTCAGCCTTACACCTACGTCATTGGCTGAGCGGAACTGATGGGGAACTTTAGAAGGGGCGGGTCTATTCATTTAATACACTGCGGAGGAAGTTCCCCATCAGGTCCGCTCAGGCTCAGCCAATGACGGACAGCGCTGGACATCGGATCGCCGTGGGACACTGGATTTCATCGCAGGAATGTTTTTTTGTTTTGTTTTTTAATAAAGGAATTTTCCAAGGTGTGTGTGTGTGTTTTATTAAATTTTTTTACACTTTCTTTGTGAAATGGTAGGGGTACAATGTACCCCTTACCAATTCACATAGGCGGGGGCCGGGATCTGGGGGTCCCCTTTGTTAAAGGGGTCTTCCAGATTCCGATAAGCCCTTTGCCCGCAGACCCCCACAACCACCGGGCAAGGGTTGCGGGGATGAGGCCCTTGTCCCCATCAACATGGGGACATCCTCCCCATGTTGAGGGCATGTGGCCTGGTACGGTTCAGGGGGGAGGGGCGCTCTCTCATCCTCCCCTCTTTTCCTGCGGCCTGCCAGGTTGCGTGCTTGGATAAAGGGTCTGGTATGGATTTTGGGGGGAACTCCACGCCATTTTTTTTTTAAATTTGGGGTGGAGTTCCCCTTAAAATCCATACCAGACCTGAAAGGCCTGGTATGGATATTTGGGGGAACCGCACGCATTTATTTTTTTTTAATTTGTGGAAGGGTTCCCCTTAATATCCATACCAGACCTGAAGGGCCTGGTAGTTGAATTTGGGGGGACCCCCACGCTTTTTTTTTTTTTTTATCAATGACTTTTCTCTGTATTGCCGGGAGCCGACAATTCATTATAGCCGCGAGTGAGTTTTAAATTACTTTTTTTCCTTCAGAAATGACGTTTTGTGCAGGGACAGTTCTAAGCACGGGAAACAAGCACGACTTTACAGGCACACACCGTAGGTACGAAATTTAAAGTAAAATTTCACTTTTAATTTTAAGCATTATTAAAATCACTGCTCCCGAAAAAACTGCAGTTTTTAAAACTTTTTTTTGCATTGATATATGTCCCCTGGGGAAGGACCCGGGTCCCCAAACCCTTTTTAGGACAATAACTTGCATATTAGCCTTTATAATTAGCACTTTTGATTTCAAACGTTCGAGTCCATTGTATTTAATAGGTTTCTAAAGTTCACGTGAACATTCTGGCTGTTCGCAGGCAGAGGCGTATCTAGTGAAAATGGCGCCTATGGCAAGCAGTGAAACTGCGCCCCTGTCAAACATTTGAAACCCATCTTTCAGATAACCTTAACAAAAAAAAATCACTGATGATGTCAACACACTGGCACACATTGCCATGCATGGAGAGACCGCTCCACATTGCCCTGCACAACCACAGAGAGACAGACTGCTCCGCATTGCCCTGCACACAGACTGCTCCGCATTGCCTTGCACACAGACTGCTCTGCATTGTCCTGCACACAGACTGCTCCGCATTGCTCTGCACAACCACAGAGACAGACTGCTTCGCATTGCCCTGCACACAGACTGCTCCGCATTGCCCTGCACAACCACAGAGAGACTGACTGCTCCACATTGCCCTGCACAGACTGCTCCACATTGCTCTGCACAACCACAGAGAGACAGACTGCTCCGCATTGCCCTGCACACAGACTGCTCCGCATTGCCCTGCACACAGACTGCTCCGCATTGCCCTGCACACAGACTGCTCCGCATTGCCCTGCACAACCACAGAGAGACAGACTGCTCCACATTGCCCTGCACACAGACTGCTCTGCATTGCCCTGCACACAGACTGCTCCACATTGCCCTGCACACAGACTGCTCCACATTGCCCTGCACACAGACTGCTCCACATTGCCCTGCACACAGACTGCTCCACATTGCTCTGCACAACCACAGAGACAGACTGCTCCACATTGCCCTGCACACCGACTGCTCCACATTGCTCTGCACAACCACAGAGACAGACTGCTCCGCATTGCCCTGCACACAGACTGCTCCGCATTGCCATGCACACAGACTGCTCCGCATTGCTCTGCACAACCACAGAGACAGACTGCTCTGCATTGCCCTGCACACAGACTGCTCCGCATTGCCCTGCACAACCACAGAGAGACAGACTGCTCCGCATTGCCCTGCACACAGACTGCTCCGCATTGCCCTGCACACAGACTGCTCCGCATTGCCCTGCACAACCACAGAGAGACCGACTGCTCCACATTGCCCTGCACAGACTGCTCCACATTGCTCTGCACAACCACAGAGAGACAGACTGCTCCGCATTGCCCTGCACACAGACTGCTCCACATTGCCATGCACACAGACTGCTCCGCATTGCTCTGCACAACCACAGAGACAGACTGCTCCGCATTGCCCTGCACACAGACTGCTCTGCATTGCCCTGCACAACCACAGAGAGACCGACTGCTCCACATTGCCCTGCACAGACTGCTCCACATTGCGCTGCACAACCACAGAGAGACAGACTGCTCCGCATTGCCCTGCACACAGACTACTCCGCATTGCCCTGCACACAGACTGCTCCGCATTGCCCTGCACAACCACAGAGAGACCGACTGCTCCACATTGCCCTGCACAGACTGCTCCACATTGCTCTGCACAACCACAGAGAGACAGACTGCTCCGCATTGCCCTGCACACAGACTGCTCCGCATTGCCGTGCACACAGACTGCTCCGCATTGCTCTGCACAACCACAGAGACAGACTGCTCCGCATTGCCCTGCACACAGACTGCTGCGCATTGCCCTGCACAACCACAGAGAGACCGACTGCTCCACATTGCCCTGCACAGACTGCTCCACATTGCGCTGCACAACCACAGAGAGACAGACTGCTCCGCATTGCCCTGCACACAGACTGCTCCGCATTGCCCTGCACACAGACTGCTCCGCATTGCCCTGCACAACCACAGAGAGACCAACTGCTCCACATTGCCCTGCACAGACTGCTCCACATTGCTCTGCAAAACCACAGAGAGACAGACTGCTCCGCATTGCCCTGCACACAGACTGCTCCGCATTGCTCTGCACAACCACAGAGACAGACTGCTCCGCATTGCCCTGCACACAGACTGCTCCGCATTGCCCTGCACAACCACAGAGAGACCGACTGCTCCACATTGCCCTGCACAGACTGTTCCACATTGCTCTGCACAACCACAGAGAGACAGAATGCTCCGCATTGCCCTGCACACAGACTGCTCCGCATTGCCCTGCACACAGACTGCTCCGCATTGCCCTGCACATCCACAGAGAGACAGACTGCTCCACATTGTTCTGCACATAGACATCTCCACATTGCTCTGCACAACCACAGAGAGACAGACTGCTCCACATTGCTCTGCACAGCCACAGAGAGACCGACTACTGTGCCCCCCACAGACCACCCCCCTTCTCCAATAGTACAGACCTCCCTGAACAAAACACCCCCCTACATAGAATATAGCTCTGTCCAGCAGAAAAAAAACATCAGCAAGCCCCCCCCCCCGGGCAGCGGAGGACATTGTTACTGCACCAGCTCACATACACAGAACACCCAGGCAGCAGCTGGAGAGTAGAGGACAGTGTGCAGCTGTGCTGCCTGGGTGTAGAGCAGATCGTGACAGTTTTGGGACTGGGAGTGAGAGACAGAAAGGGGGAGGACACATGCAGGCACGACCTGGAGGTGTGTTTCCAGCTGTAGAAAAAAAAACTGCCAAAAGGTAGCAATGCCACTGCTTACTTGTAAAGCACAGACAACAGTTCAGACGTCTGCCCGGCGCTCCCCCCATACAGTACAGTCCCACTTCCTGCTAATGGCTATCCATATCTTCATCAAATCTGGCGGGCTGTGGAAGGAGGTGGGCAGGTTATAGCAGGCATCTGAATGCTGATTGGCTGAGAGTCGGCCGGGGGGCGGACAATTTCTGCAGAGGCACAGATAGGATCATGTTGGATCGGCTAACTCTCAGGCATCCTCGGAACATCCTCAGCCACTCACGAGCGCCCCCTTCATGTAGCACCCAGGGCATTAGCCATATGTGCCATACCCTAGATACGCCACTGTTCGCAGGTTCTGGTGTGAACCGAACAGTGGGGTGTTTGGCTCATCCCTACCTGTGACCTCAATAACGTTGCATTAGACCTCCTATAATATTAAGAGGTCTACAGAGGAGATGAGCATTTGGGCTGGGTGGAAGATTTGCACATTTGCTTTGAGCACACTGCACACCTCTTGATTTGAGTTACAGACCCACCTTTGCATTGTGTGAACTTCTGGACTACACTTGCATGGAACTTATTATTTGGGAATTTATGTGAAAATATTTTAGTATTTTTTTAATTATGTATTCTGATAATGGTAGTTTACTGTATATGCATGATTCACTTAATTAGTTCACAGCTGCACATTTTTTGTTTATTGTATAGCAGTAGTTTAAACTAGACATGTGCAATTTGTACATTCGTAAATTTGTACATTCGTAAATTCGTAAATTTGTACATTCGTAAATGCGTACATTCAGAAATTAGTAAATTTGTACATTCGTAAATTAGTAAATTCGTAAATCTGAAAAAATAATTAACTAATAATAACTTAACTATTACTAACTATTAAATTTCAGGAATTGGAATTTCCTTTCAAATTTGGCTATTAGTGAACTTAACGAAGTTACGAATTGTTTTCCGAAATAATGAATGCCGTATCTAAACGAATGGAACATAATAAATTAATAATAATAATAAATAACAATAATAATAATAAAAAGGTTTTATTATTATTACTAATTATTAATTTGTTCCGTTCCATTTGTTTAGATGTGGCATTTGTTATTTCAGGTTATGCGTAACTACGGATAAATTTGTATTCGTTACGTTTGCTAACAGCCAAATTTGAAAGGAAATTACAACACCTATAATTTAATAGTTATTTTTTCAGATTTTCGAATTTTCGGGTTTTCGGATTTTCGAATTTCGAATTTCCAAATTTCCGAATTTCCAAATTGCCGAATTTTCAAATTTCCGAATGTACGAATTTTCAAATTTACGAATGTACGAATTTACGAATGTATATATTTATGAATGTATAAATTTATGAATGTACGAATTTACAAATGTATATATTTACGAATGTACAAATTTACGAATGTATAAATTTACGAATGTACGAATTTACGAATTGCGATCATAACGAATGACCCGAAAAACAAAAAAAAACAAAAAACGAATGAAACAAAAACGAAAACTAACAAATTTTTTGGCAGTGCACATGTCTAGTTTAAACCTTTACCCCTTCTGTTCAAAATGACAGAACACGTTTTGGCTTTACATATCTGTACAGCAGATAATAGGCACCGCCTTGTGAATATTTGTGTGGTTCCTTTACCAAACTTTACTGCAGTATGGAAACCCCACAGTACAATTAATAAGTGGCGTCTCCCATTGCATCATGGGCTGCAACAGGGCAAGGGGTGAACCTTGCTGCAAGGTAAAACAAAGCTACACCTAATATTTGCTGTAAATGCAAGCTTTTAGAGCAATGTAATACCTTCACAATTCATGTTAGAAATGTAATGCTGGATATTATATTACAACAGCAAAAAAAACTTTTTGCCTTTTTTTTTCATTCAATTTTAGGAGACCACCTGCATAGGCATAAACTTTATTTGCAGCTGCTGGCAGTGGACTCATTTTTTTATGCATACCCCATCTATTACATATTCCTCCTGGCAAGTATAGCAGCCTATTATCATAATGGGACAAAAGAAGGTGGGGTGTCAAAGGAGCATAGGCAGATGAAGAGCTGCATGTATGTACAGGTACTGCTGGCTGGGTAACTTGTTGATGTCACTAATATACAGAAAAGACCAATACAGCAAGGATGTTATGCTGTAGGAGGTGGGCAGTTACTAAGTTGTTTATCAGCTCTCTTGTGTGTGTAAGAAGGAATAGGAGAACATATTACAGACACAGTATCTTAATGTTTTTTTAAGAATACAGTTTTATTAAGGTTGTGCACAGATACAATAATAAGCACACTGCTTCTGATTCTACATCAAATATTTTTTTTTTACAGTCTTTTGTTAGGAAAGTACTGTAAGACAGCACTAGTGTACACCTTGGAGGAGATGAACAGAAATGCAAGAGAAGGAAAGCTCCAGGCAAAAGCAATCCCTTGATTGGCATCAATATGTAGTTCAGGCTGAAGGTATCTTGGAAATTATTTTTACGTCTTGGGGATCATATAACAGAATATGTAAAAAGGAAATCAAGACTGTAAACATTTAAAACAAATGACAGGCTATGAAAAAAAGGTAGGGCAAACTCCCCCAAATTCTTCAAATATATTAATAGTAAAAATGTCTGTCTGAAAATGAAGGCCCCTTACAAGTTGGTGACTTGGAACAAAAAGAATGACATTTTATTAAATGCCTCCTTAAGCACTGTGTATACAAAGGAAAACTGGGGAGATCACTACAATAGGGATATTAATAAGATAGCCCCAAAAAAATCTCAATGACTCAGAAATTATATGTTCCAGAAACAATTAGACAAAATAAAGATGAATAAATCACCTTGACCAGATGGCTTACATACACATGTCCCTAAGGAATTAGGCTCTGTTATGTTGAAGCCATTATTTATATTTTTAGAGACTCTTCAGTGACTGGCTCAGTGTCATTAGATTGGTGCAAGGACAATGTGGTCCATCTATTTAAAAAGGAATCAATTCTTTACCAAATAAATAAAGACTAGTTTAACTTCTATAGTCTGAAAAATGCTTGATAAAGACCACATAGAAAAGGTTTTGTAAGAAAATATAATTTTAAGCAATAGACAGTGTTGATTTATGAAGGGCCGGAAGTGTCAAACAAATCTGCTTTATGTATAAGAAGAAGAAGTAAGCAAAAATCTAAACAAAAGCGTTGCAGTGGATAAATGATATAGAGTTTGGGATTAAAAATACAGTAACACCTTGGATTGTGAGCATAATTCAATCCAAAAACATGCTTGCAATCCAAAGCACTCGTATATCACAGCAAATTTCCACATAAGAAATAATGGAAACTCAAATGATTCGTTCCACAACCATTTCTTCATAGGTCTTTCAGTTTATAGTCCATATAAAAAGATTATAGCAATATGATATGTTGTGTAACCATAAAATGTTCATCCACAAATGGAAGCCTCCACAAGGGGATTAGAAGCAAAATCCAGCAGGAGCTACAGAGTATAAAAGAGAAGAGAGGCGCCTCTAAGTGTAGCAATATGTTGCTAAATGTTGTACCTTCATTAAATGTAACCATATTGCTAAACTTAGAGGCACCTATCTTCTCTTTTATACTCAGTTGTGACGTGACACTACTTGTATATCAAGACATTGCTTGTATATCAAGTCAAAAATGATTGAAAAATTTTGCTTGTCTTGCAAAACACTCTCAAACCAAGTTACTCTCAAACCAAGGTTTTACTGTACAATTTCTGTGTTTGTAAATGGCACCAAGCAATGTAGTGGAATAGTGTCCTTACAGGATGTCTCAAATTTACAAACTTACAAGCAGACCTTAATGCGCAGTTTGATTTGGCAACTATGTGGCAAAGGGGGTTTAATGTTCATAAAAGTTATGCACTTGGAGTCTAAAACATGCATGCATTATACGTTCTAGGAGGAGATAAACTGGGAGAGTCAATAATTGAGAAGGATCTATGTGTTCTGGTAGATCATAGACTTAATAACAGCATGTAATGCCAAGCTGAAGTTTCTAAAGCAAGCAAAATATTTTCTTGTATTAACCTCTTCCTGCCCAGCCTATTGTAAAATGATGGTTGGGTGGGAGCACTGCTGTTTTGGATGCAGGTCATATGTCCTCCCAGGATTAAGACTTGCGTCACCCCACGGGCCATGCTCCAGTGTGATTTGTCACCAGCTGTGTCCACTGAATATGGCTGATGAGAGATCACTGTACCGGCCCACTGTCTGTACCATGTGATCGCTGTGGCCAATCTCAGAAGATTGCATGACAGTTGTACGCAATGAAAGGCTTTGATACATGTCTTTCATTGTGTACTATTGTACTGTGATTGATCACAGTCATCACATGGTACAGACAGGGCCAATCACAGCCCATCTTTACCATGTGAGGAGCTGTGGCCAGTCACAGCTAATCACAAAAGTAAACCCTGAATAAGTATTTTTCATTCAGAAAAAATGGTTGCTTATAACTGTAAAATGCAGTTATAAGCAATCATAGTGTGTAAAAAAAATAAAAACTTGATCACCTCCCAGAGTAGCACATTGTTACTGTGGTAACACCGTATTGCTCTGGTCACTGTATGTAAAAAAAAAAAAAATATTACATCCTGTCACCAGTCAGTGTCCCTGATTACCGCCACACCATGTAATATGACGACACCGTACTGCACTGGACAAAAAGGACATTGAGGAACCAGAGAAATTGCAGAAAAGGGCAACCTAACTGAAAAGAGGCATGGAATTCCTCAGCCATGAGAAAATACTAGCTGAACTGAATTTATGTTCTCTTTAAAAGAAGTGATTGGGGTGCTTGACTTTACATTTTTTCCCAGCTGCTGAACTACACTGGTGCCAGACTAAAACTAAAGGCAACTCTAAGGAAAAGTGACTGTTTATCTAGGCTTCCTTCATGGTCTTAGCACACCAATTCTAAGTCCCAGGTCTAACTGATGTTCCCATGCATTATGGGGTCTGAAAATCTATTAAACCATGGTATGGTGAGACCCTTATGCAGTAGAAGTAAAGAGGTGCAAGAAAAATTGCAAATCATCTAGTAAGAAACCAGTCAGTAATATGGAAGCAGACAGTCAAGGAGTCCAAAGGAAATTATTAATGACAAGTTTTTAAATTGTCTTGGTGAACTTCTGAAATTAATACGATCCCCAAATGCAGGAATGCTTTAAGCCCTATTAAATCCTTATAGCTCGTACACAGACCATTGCAGATAAAAAAAAATAAAAAATAAACTTACTACATTACAGGCTGATGGAGGAACCAAAGTTTTAATAGTATACTGCCATTCTTGCAACCTTTTTATTTCTGCAGTAGCTACAGTAAACTGAAAATTGTCAAAATGTGATGCATAGCCACTGTCAGCCAAAAGCAGATTAACTGATTAAAGTGGTGCTTGTAAAGTGAAGAGGTGCTCAGCAACATATGTAACAAACTTTTATTTAACCTGAGAATTCAGACAAATATCCCTGACAAACCGTATCATGGGCAATACTAAGTTCTCTATATCTGATAGTTTACTCAATATAGACAGATCCTATACACAATTCCTGTTACAGGGGTCCCTGTCTATCTACCTTTCAGAAAATTTTAAAGACACATATTAATGTCCATCATCAGTGTGCCTATAAGGTTGATATTATCTTTAGTAGCTATTGCTAAAGTCATGTTGCTAAACTCCAAACAATGCAAGATTTCTATTAAAACACAGTTTTAAATGCAAACTCTGGGAATCTATAGGCCTGTAGGAAGTGCAGTTATTTAAGGTGCACAATGGGAAGAAGTATGGTGAAACTCCATATAAATACAGTAAATAGGCTATTAGAAATTTAACACATGTCAAAGAAGGAGGTCAGAAGGTTTCTCCAGTAATGTACATTATTGAGGTGTCTTAGTTAACAAATTTAGTGGATGTGTGGTGCTCCTAAACTACTTCCTGTAGTTTTCTGTGCTTGGCCATGCTGAAACAATTAAATCATAGCTCCTACTGGAGCTAGCAGCACTGTAAGTGCAGATAACAGCGATCCTGTGACTTTTGGTTCACCCTTTGTTGGCATTTTACCTTGCCCCCCCTCCCCTTCTGTCCTTGGGTAGTTGCCTGTATGCAGAGGTGCCAAAAAAGGGAAAATATAAGACATACTAAGGCAATAAGAGAAGAAATTACCTTTATTAGGTATGATCTGAAAAACACTTGGGAATCAATTTTGGCCTTGGAAGCAGTGATGTACCTAGCACATCTGGCACCCAATGCAAGAAATAAAATGATATGCAACTTATGGGTTTGATCAAATTGTGGTAAAAGTGGATGGGGCCACTATTGTCATTTGTCAGAAAAAGTTCTGTTTCTAACACGACACTGGATCGCTAAGTGGGGCCTCATCAGAGGGATTCTTATACAACTGAGTACTAGGGTTAAGAAGAATAGATCACAGCGTCTAGACTTCGTCACATCCGCTTTTAATGATCTAGAGAAAAAAAACAACAACCCTTATCCCACTCTTAAATCAAAACTAGTGATCCTAAGGCAAGAGCTGAGAGCTTTTCTTCTAGAATCATTTTAAATTCCCGCCCAAAAAAACCTAAAAGCTAGACAGTATTCAATAGCTAACAAAGCAGGTAAAGCGATGGCTCTTAGACTCAAAGGCCACCACAGTAAAACTAAAATAGCACATGTATATCACCCCTCCACTAAGGGAAAACATATTGATCCCCAGGCTATAGCTGACACCTTTAGCCACTACGTTAGTACTCTATACAATCTAAAGAATGACACTACATCCCTTCAACCATCCAAATCTGGGCTTGAAACCTTCCTACAGGAAATCAATCTCCCTTCACTTTCCTCAGAACAACCATCATTCTTAAATGCCCCGTTCACAACCCAGGAAATATTGGATATTATTTCAACCCTACCCTCGAACAAATCACTGGAATATTATAAACAATTTACAACAATTCAAGCACCCTTTCTGACCCAAATATGTAATGAAGCTGCTTCCTCTTCTTTTTTCTTACTGATGCCAGGGAAGGACCCCATTACACCACAACATTTTGGGTCCATTTCCTTACTCGAAACTGACGTTAAGATATATGCTAAAATACTAGCTAACAGACTGGTTAAGATCACTTATTCATCAGGATCAATCAGGATTCACCAAAGGGTGCCAAACATTTGATGCTACTCTCAGACTCATTAGCATCATACACAATGCTGAATGTACACGGACACCTAGATGCAACCACACTAGGCTCATCAAACATTGGACAGCCGGTGGCTCAGGCTATATTGATGTGAAAGATTACTACAACGCCACTATGTTAACTCAAGTAAAAAGTGGGGAAAAGGGGGAATGGGGAAAGGTGTGACTTTAAATGAGGCCATCACAATTCTCTATTCTACTGGTGAGTTGATCCTATCATATAAACCTTTTGCTCTGATTGTACAGTCTGTGGCGTGTGCGGTGGTCTGCTTTTTAACCCGTGACTCATCATGGTTGGGAGCTGTGATGCACACTGCGGGGCGTCCTTTCCTCCCTCTGCCCTTTGTGATGTTCGGGGGTGGACGCCCAGTCACTGCGCACCGACGTCACGCACTGCGTGTTGGATGCGTGGCTTTCCCAGTGGGCATGTCTTGATCTCCACAAGGCCTAAATGTGATTGTGTTGACGCCAGAGCTGGACGGCCATCCGCAGGGGTACTGGCGCCTCCCTCTCTTCACGGCGCTCGTGCATGTGACGTTGGGGGTAGCCTAATAGAAGCGTGTGCTTATTCATGGGCGGCTGCACTGAGGGGACTGGGACACTCGGAACTCTCTCATACACAATTGATTCACTTGTCCAGTTCAGATTATGATCTTATTTCCTTTCTTCAGCACAAGGTAATTTCCCACACTTAGCAGCCACTTTTCTTTTTTGTTCCCTTCTACACCACTCTTTTCCCTCAGGTGTCTCGGTAGCAGCCTCTCACCATGGCTGTCCACCCTCACTCCTTTCCAATCACCCACACCAGCCTCCCCTCCCCTGACCTACATCTGTTTTACCATTTAGCACGGTCCTCACTGTCATTATATTCCCCTACACATAGCTCCTCATACACACACTGATTCGGTCATGTCACAAAATTTGCTGTCACATATTCATTATAGGAGTGTTCTGTGTGCCCGGGTCCTGCCTGGGTTGCTGCCTGTGATGTGCGTCGCCGCTGGACATGCCTCCTCAGCTCCCATCCCTGGTGCTTTTTGGGTGGCCGGTGATCTCTGATACCACGCCTATGACTGTACATTCACTTGTAATTGATTTATAGGTGGGTTTTCCCAATGTTCTTCCCCCTTTTTGATTCAAGTTAATTAATCAGATATAATTTCCTACTTCTAGATATCATCTGAGGCTATTCACTTTACTGGGTATATGTGAGGGTTTACATCCACTTTAAAGAATGGCTGTTTAACACAGTAGCCAACCATACTTCTCTCAGACACTATCCCTCGACCATCCAGGCCTCCATTAAGGCTTGGAAAACCTTGCTTACCACTAGTTGGACACACCTTAGCACTAAGGCTCTTCAAATACCTCCCACAATACTGCAGTTACTAACTCCTGACTAGGGATGAGCCGAACACCCCCCAGTTCGGTTCTCACCAGAACTTGCGAACAGGCAATAAATTTGTTCGAACATCCGAACACCGTTAAAGTCTATGGGACTCGAACATTAAAAATCTAAAGTGATAATTTTAAAGGCTTATATGCAAGTTATTGTCATAAAAAGTGTTTGGGGACCCGGGTCCTGCCCCAGGGGACATGTATCAATGCAAACTAAAGTTTTAAAAACGTCAGTTTTTTCGGGAGCAGCGATTTTAATAATGCTTAAAGTGAAACAATAAAAGTGAAATATTTATTAAAATTTCGTACCTAGGGAGTGTGTATAGTATGCCTGTAAAGTAGCGCTTGTTTCCTGTGCTTAGAACTGTCCCTGCACAAAGTGTCATTTCTGAAGGAAAAAAAGTCATTTAAAAGCACTCGCGGCTATAATGAATTGTCGGCTCCCGGCAATATAGAGAAAAGTCATTGACAAAAAAAAATGTTTTCAAATGCGTTTGGGTCCCCCCAAATTCAATTACCAAGCCCTTCAGGTCTGGTATAGATATTAAGGGAAACCCTGCGTCAAATTTAAATATAAATGACGTTTGGCTCCCCCCAAATATCCATACCAGACCCTTCAGGTCTGGTATGTATTTTACGGGGAACTCCACACCAAATTAAAAATAAAATGGCAATATTGGCTGGAGATTCCAAAAAATCATTCAGGAAATTACGGAATTACAAATACCAGATGACCCTGCACTATTCCTCCTTCACTGCTCACAGATTCCGGTTCAGTCCTATAAAAGATCAGTAATATGCCACATGATCAATGCAGCTAAAGTGGGGATTCCCTGCATTGGAGGGATATAAGATCCCCATCAATCTTAGAATGGATAAACCGGATTAGAGAAATAGAGGCCATGGAGGACTTAGTACTTTCCGCTAAAAATAAGAAAGAACAATATGATTTAACATGGGTAAGTTGGAATATATTCAGAAACTCAGAAAAGGGAAAGAAACTATTTGAAGAAAGTTCATAGGGATAAGAAATATTTAATGAGAAATATAGATCTTAGGTAAGAGAAGTGGGTCTCATGTGGAACGGGTGAAGGATATGTCGGCGCCCCCCTCCCTCTTTTTTTTTTTACTATGGTCGGTGGGGGGTGGGAGGGGGTGTAGATTATGGATGGCTGGGAGTGGGGGGTGGGAGGGATAGGGTGGGTAAAGGTTTTTTGAAATACAAATTTTTGTCAATATATATACTTATTGGATATGGGAATTGTTGTAAATTTAACCACGTCCTTTGTTGTTACTGACAGATATGGAAGAAAAAATGAATAAAGAATTATGAAAAAAAAAAAAAAGTGTTTAGGGACCCGGGTCCTGTCCCAAGGGACATGTATCAATGCAAAAAAAAGTTTTAAACATGGCCGTTTTTTCGGGAGCAGTGATTTTAATAATGCTTAAAGTGAAACAATAAAAGTGAAATATTCCTTTAAATGTCGTACCTAGGGAGTGTGTATAGTATGCCTGTAAAGTAGCACTTGTTTCCCGTGCTTAGAACTGTCCCTGCTCAGGTCTGGTATGTATTTTAAGGGGAACTCCACGCCAAATTAAAAATAAAATGGCGTGGAGTTCCCCCCAAAAATCCATACCAGACCCTTTATCCGAGCACGCAACCTGGCAGGCCGCAGGAAAAGAGGGGGGACGAGAGAGCGCCACCCCTCCTGAACCGTACCAGGCCACATGCCCTCAACATGGGGAGAATGCTTTGGGGGTCTGGGACCCCTCAAAGCACCATGTCCCCATGTTGATGGGGACAAGGGCCTTCCCCCCACAACCCTTGCCCGGTGGTTGTGGGGGTCTGCGGGCGGGGGGCTTATTGGAATCTGGAAGACCCCTTTAACAAAGGGGACCCCCAGATCCCAGCCCCCCATGTGAATTGGTAAGGGGTACATTGTACCCCTACCATTTCACAAAGAAAGTGTAAACATTTTTAAAAAACACAATAGGAAAAGTCCTATTTAAAAAAAATAAAAAATAAAGATTCCAGCGATGGTAATTCACTCTCGGTATCCTGCGATGGATGCTCTCCTCTCCGGGGTCCAGCTGTGGATGATCTCCTCTCCATCGAGGTCCAGGCTCCAGTGATGAGATGTCCAGCGCAGCGGATCCTGTCTCCACCGGAGACACCCCGGGAATGACGCGGCTTCAGCCAGTGACAGCTCTTATGTAGCTGAGGGCGGGGCCACTCGTCACATGACCCCGCCCCCACTGACGCAAGGGGAAACCCGGGCTTCCCCAGTGACGCGCGGGTGACCCCGTCCCCCTCTGATGTAACGCAGGTTTCTGTTGCATCAGAGGGGGGCGGGTCACCCGCACGTCACTGGAGAAGCCCGAGTTTCCCCTTGCGTCAGAGGGGGACGGGGTCACGTGACGGGTGGCCCCGCCCTCAGCTACATAAGAGCTGTCACTGGCTGAAGCCGCGTCATTCCCAGGGTGTCTCCGGTGGAGACAGGATCCGCTGCGCTGGACATCTCATCGCTGGAGCCTGGACCTGGTTGGAGAGGAGATCATCCACCGCTGGCCCCTGGAGAGGAGAGCATCCATCGCAGGATACCGAGAGTGGATTACCACCGCTGGAATCTTTTTTTTTTTTTTTAATAAAGGACTTTTCCCAACAGTGTCTGTGTGTTTTTTTTACAATTTTTTACACTTTCTTTGTGAAATGGTAGGGGTACAATGTACCCCTTACCAATTCACATAGGGGGGGCGGGATCTGGGGGTCCCCTCTGTTAAAGGGGTCTTCCAGATTCCGATAAGCCCCCCTCCCACAGACCCCCACAACCACCGGGCAAGGGTTGGGGGGATGAGGCCCTTGTCCCCATCAACATGGGGACATGGTGCTTTGAGGGGTCACAGACCCCCAAAGCATCCTCCCCATGTTGAGGGCATGTGGCCTGGTACGGTTCAGGAGGGGGGCGCTCTCTCGCCCCCCCTCTTTTTCTGCGGCCTGCCAGGTTGCGTGCTTGGATAAAAGGTCTGGTATGGATATTTGGGGGGAACTCCACGTCATTTTTTTTTATTTGACGCAAGGTTCCCCTTAATATCCATACCAGACCTGAAGGGCCTGGTAATTGAATTTTGGGGGACCCCCACACATTTTTTTTTTTATCAATGACTTTTCTCTGTATTGCCAGAAGCCGACAATTCATTATAGCCGCGAGTGCTTTTAAATGACTTTTTTTCCTTCAGAAATTACACTTTGTGCAGGGACAGTTCTAAGCACGGGAAACAAGTGCTACTTTACAGGCATACTATACACACTCCCTAGGTACGACATTTAAAGGAATATTTCACTTTTATTGTTTCACTTTAAGCATTATTAAAATCACTGCTCCTGAAAAAACGGCCGTGTTTAAAACTTTTTTTTGCATTGATACATGTCCCTTGGGACAGGACCTGGGTCCCCAAACACTTTTTTTTTTTCATAATTCTTTATTTATTCATTTTTTCTTCCATATCTGTGATTAACAACAAAGGACTTGGTTAAATTTACAACAATTCCCATATCCAATAAGTATATATATTGACAAAAATTATTATTTCAAAAAACCTTTACCCACCCTATCCCTCCCACCCCCCACTCCCAGCCATCCATAATCTACACCCCCACCGAACCAAAGTCAAAAAAAAAAGAGGGAGGGGGGCGCCGACATAGCCTTCACCCGTTCCACATGAGACCCACTTCTCTTACCTAAGATCTATATTTCTCATTAAATATTTCTTATCCCTATGAACTTTCTTCAAATAGTTTCTTTCCCTTTTCTGAGTTTCTGAATATATTCCAACTTACCCATGTTAAATCATATTGTTCTTTCTTATTTTTAGCGGAAAGTACTAAGTCCTCCATGGCCTCTATTTCTCTAATCCGGTTTATCCATTCTAAGATTGATGGGGATCTTATATCCCTCCAATGCAGGGGAATCCCCACTTTAGCTGCATTGATCATGTGGCATATTACTGATCTTTTATAGGACTGAACCGGAATCTGTGAGCAGTGAAGGAGGAATAGTGCAGGGTCATCTGGTATTTGTAATTCCGTAATTTCCTGAATGATTTTTTGAATCTCCAGCCAATATTGCCGTATTTTCTTACAGGACCAAAATATGTGTAAAATTGACCCGCTCTCTTCCCCACATCTCCAGCACCTATCCGAGTTCTCCTTTGAAAATGTATGGAGTTGTACCGGAGTATAGTACCACTGCGTCAAAAGTTTATAATTAGCTTCCTGGGTTCGAGTGCAAACTGAAGAGTTAAAAGTCAAATAAATGATTTGTTTACGTTGCAATGGGGAAAAAGTCCTATTTAGGTCTCTTTCCCACTTACTAAAGCCAGGCATCACATAGTCGACCGGTGGTTTATTTAATAGTCTATACATCTTGGAAATCCCTTGTAAGAATGGTTCTTTCTCATTGCAATATGATTCAAAGGTCGTTAATTGCCATTGGAAATTTATAGGTGGTCCTAAAGATCTCAAAAAATTATTGATTTGATAAGCTTGCCACAGATTAATTTCAAAAGGGCCCCCTACTTGGGTCAATATTTTAACAGTTGGCCACGTCTCTGATTTAAGGAAATGTGATGCTTGATATAGCCCCTTATGTTTGAGATTTTTAAATGCACCAGTTTCCATACCTGGGAGAAAACCTGGGTTCCCCAGGATAGGAAACAGAGGTGATTGTCTTGATGAAAAATTTATATTTTTACAAATCCTTGTAATTCGTAGCGTTGTTCCAATTAACCACTTAACGACCGCCCACTGTAGATATACGTTGGCAGAATGGCACCGACAGGCAAAGTCACGTATATCTACGTGATTGCCTTTGTATAGTTGGGGGGTCCGATCGGACCCCCCTCCTCTACAGTGAGCAGCCGTTTTCCGTTCGGGAGCGATCCGAGATGAGGGGACGGCCGTTCGATTCCGGCCACCCCCCGCGATCGCTCCCGGCGAATGAGAGAGCTTCCTCTGCTGTGTAATGTTTACACAGGCAGAGGAAGTGATGTCATCTCTCATGCGGCCCTCACATATACTGAGCGCCGTACAAGAGAAGACACACAGGTTAGTGCACAAACAGCACACTGACACCAGGACACATAGGCACATAGGCACACAAATCGCCCCCCCAGGCCCCCCAGACACCCCCCAGATCACCTCCCAGCCCCCAGTCACAGTGTCATTGCAGTGACCATTTATTTAGTGATCACTGCAATCAGTGACATTTGTGACTGTAAAAGTGTCACTACAGTTTAGTTTTAGGTCCAGTGTAGCCCCCTAACCCCCCCTAATAAAGGTTTAAACCCCCTGATCACCCCCAGATAACCCTTTCACCCCCTAGCACCGCCGTCGCTAAGCAATCGTTTTTCTGATCGCTGTTTTATTGTCGGTGATGCCGATCGGTAGCCAGTTATTTTTTTTAGGTTCGCCGCAGGTTTTTATAGCGTCAGGGAACCCCCATATATTACCTAATAAAGGTTTAACCCCCTTGATCGCCCCCCAGATAACCCTTTCACCCCTAGCACCACTGTCGCTAAGCGATCGTTTTTCTGATCGCTGTTTTATTGTCGGTGATGCCGATCGGTAGCCAGTTATTTTTTTTAGGTTCGCCGCAGGTTTTTATAGCGTCAGGTACCCCCATATATTACCTAATAAAGGTTTAACCCCCTTGATCACCCCCCAGGTAACCCTTTCACCCCCTATCACCACTGTCACTAAGCAATCGTTTTTCTGATCGCTGTCTTATTGTCAGTGATGCCGATAGGTAGCCAGTTATTTTTTTTAGGTTCGCCGCAGGTTTTTATAGCATCAGGTACCCCCATATATTACCTAATAAAGGTTTAACCCCCTTGATCGCCCCCCAGGTAACCCTTTCACCCCCTATCACCACTGTCGCTAAGCGATCGTTTTTCTGATCGCTGTCTTATTGTTGGGGATGCCGATAGGTAGCCAGTTATTTTTTTTAGGTTCGCCGCAGGTTTTTATAGCGTCAGGTACCCCAATATATTACCTAATAAAGGTTTAACCCCCTTGATGGCCCCCCAGGTAACCCTTTCACCCCCTATCACCACTGTCGCTAAGCGATCGTTTTTCTGATCGCTGTCTTATTGTCAGTGATGCCGATAGGTAGCCAGTTATTTTTTTTAGGTTCGCCGCAGGTTTTTATAGCATCAGGTACCCCCATATATTACCTAATAAAGGTTTAACCCCCTTGATCGCCCCCCAGGTAACCCTTTCACCCCCTATCACCACTGTCGCTAAGCGATCGTTTTTCTGATCGCTGTCTTATTGTTGGGGATGCCGATAGGTAGCCAGTTATTTTTTTTAGGTTCGCCGCAGGTTTTTATAGCGTCAGGTACCCCAATATATTACCTAATAAAGGTTTAACCCCCTTGATGGCCCCCCAGGTAACCCTTTCACCCCCTATCACCACTGTCGCTAAGCGATCGTTTTTCTGATCGCTGTCTTATTGTCGGTGATGCCGATAGGTAGCCAGTTATTTTTTTTAGGTTCGCCGCAGGTTTTTATAGCGTCGGGTACCCCTATATATTACCTAATAAAGGTTTAACCCCTTGATCGCCCCCCAGGTAACCTTTTCACCCCCTTTTGCCAGTGTCACTAAGCGATCGTTTTTCTAAACGCTGTATTAGTTATGCTGGTGCCGATAGATAGCCAGTTATTTTTTTTAGGTTCGCCGCAGGTTTTTATAGCGTCAGGTACCCCCATATATTATCTAATAAAGGTTTTAACCCCCTAATTGCCCCTAGTTAACCCTGCGTCACACCCCAGGCAGCGTCAGGTTAGTGCCAGTAATGCCAACACCCACGAATGAAGCATACACCTCCCTTAGTGGTATAGTATCTGAACAGATCAATATCTGATCATATCTATACTAGCGTCCCCAGCAATTTAGGGTTCCCAAAAACGCAGTGTTAGCGGGATCAGCCCAGATACCTGCTAGCACCTGCGTTTTGCCCCTTCGTCCAGCCCAGGCCACCCAAGTGCAGTATTGATCGATCACTGTCACTTACAAAACACAACACACATAACTGCAGCGTTCGCAGAGACAGGCCTGATCCCTGCGACTCCAGTGCTGTAGGAGGTGATTTCACCACCACAGTTAAAAAAAAAGCAAATATGCCGAAGCATTGGGGCAGCAGGGGCGGAGGAGTGATTTTGCTCCTAATGCCGCGTACATACGGTCGAAATTCCGACAGAGGCTTGCCCGTGGAAAAGTCTGACCATGTGTACGCGGCATAACTTTTGCGGGAAGATGCCCCCATGCTTCGGCATATATAAATGGTGCATGTATGCCCATCATTAGAAGTGGGTGGATGAAGGGCGGTATTCTAATGGTGGGCATACCCACCGATCAATCTTTTTTTTTCGTTCAGCCAACAGGCTGCATGAAAAAAAAGATTACAATACATGTCCAACAAGGACCAGCAACGTACTGGTATGTTGCTGGACTTTGAATGGTTATACCAGATTAATGCCTGCGGGTTTAGGTATCATCTTGGTATCATTCTTTTCAGCCAGCGGCTGGCTTTCATGTAAAAGCAATTCTAGTGGCTAATTAGCCTCTGGACTGCTTTTACAAGCAGTGGGAGGGAATGTCCCCCCGGATATAAAAAGCGCCATTGGGAAATTGGGAAAGCATTTTATCACACCGATCTTGGTGTGGTCAGATGCTTTGAGGGCAGAGGAAAGATCTAGGGTCTAATAGACCCCAGTTTTTTCAAAAAAAAGAGTACCTGTCACTACCTAGTGCTATCATAGGGGATATTTACATTCCCTGAGATAACAATAAAAATGATAAAAAAAAAAAATATGGAAGGAACAGTTTAAAAATAAAATAAAAAAGCAAAATTAATAATAAAAAAATAAAAAATAAATAAAAAAGCACCCCTGTCCTGCCCTGCTCTTGCACAATGGCGAACGCAAGCGTGGGTCTGGCGTCATATGTAAACAGTAATTGCACCATGCATGTGAGGTATCACCGCGAAGGTCAGATCGAGGGCAGTCATTTTAGCAGTAGACTTCCTCTGTAAATCTAACGTGGTAATCTGTAAAGTCTTTTAAAGGCTTTTAAAAATGTATGTAGTTTGTCGCCAATGCGCGTTTGTGCGAAATTTTAAAGCATGTCGTGTTTGGTATCTATGTACTCGGCCTAAGATCATCTTTTTTATTTCATCAAACATTTAGGCAATATAGTGTGTTTTAGTGCATTAAAATTAAAAAAAGTGTATTTTTTCCCCAAAAAATGCGTTTGAAAAATCGCTGCGCAAATACTGTGTGGAAAAAAAATGCAACACCCACCATTTTAATCTGTAGGGCCTTTGCTTTAAAAAAATATATAATGTTTGGGGGTTCAACATAATTTTCTTGCAAAAAAAAAAAAATGTTTTCATGTAAACAAAAAGTGTCAAAAGGGCTGTCTTCAAGTGGTTAGAAGAGTGGATGTAAGCTTCCTAATGTTGTGTATAAAATGCCAGGACAGTTCAAACCCCCCCAAATGACCCCATTTTGGAAAGTAGACACCCCAAGCTATATACTGAAAGGCATGTCGAGTCCATGGAATATTTTATATGTTGACACAAGTTGCGGAAAAAAGACAATTTATTTTTATTTTTTATTTCTTTTGCACAAAGTTGTTACTAAATGATATATTGCTCAAACATGCCATGGGCATATGTGGAATTACACCCCAAAATACATTCTGTTGCTTCTCCTGAGTACGGAGATACCACATGCGTGAGACTTTTTGGGAGCCTAGCCGCGTACGGGACCCCAAAAACCAATCACCGCCTTCAGGCTTTCTAAGGGTGTAAATTTTTGATTTCACTTCTCACTGCCTAATGCCTATCACAGTTTTGGAGGCCATGGAATGCCCAGATGGCACAAAACCCCCCCAAATGACCCCATTTTGGAAAGTAGACACCCCAAGCTATTTGCTGAGAGGTATGGTGAGTATGTTGCAGATCTCGCATTTTTTTTGTCATTATTCAATCACTTGGGACAAGAAAAAAAAATATTCAATGGGCGCAACATGCCTCTCAGCAATTTCCTTGGGATGTCTACTTTCCAAAATAGGGTCATTTGGGGGGGTTTTGTACTGCCCTGCCATTTTAGCACCTCAAGAAATGAGATAGGCAGTAGGGTTGAGCGAACCCGAACTGTAAAGTTCGGGTCCGTATCGAACTTTAGCTTTTTCCTGAACCCGAACCCGGACTTTGCATGAAAGTCCGGGTTTGGGTTCGGGTTCGGCAATCTAATGGCGCAGTTAGAAATGCTTCAGGGGCCAGCCAATCACCTTTTGATTAGCTGGTGTGCCCTTAGAAGCCATCATAGCCATGCCTACTAATGGCATGGCTGTGATTGGTCAGTGCAACATGTGACCCAGCTTCTATGTAAGCTAGAGGCACACAGCACACACGTCACTCTGCTTCAGAATAGATAGGGAGAGGATCTTGTCTGCTGCTGTTGCTTTTAGGGAGAGATTGAAAAAATGAGTTAGTCCTGATTCTGGAATCTGAGGGAAAAGATAGAGAGACAGTGTAGTGTAGGGCCAGGTTCCTGTTGGTGCTTTCAGGGAGAGAGATTTATTATATAGGAATAGGAGTCCAGATTCAGAGATATAACTCAGCGATCTGCATAGGTTTACCTGTTTGTGTTGCAGTGCAATCTTTTTACACTGCCATGAGCCCAGTGTCAGAGAAAATCTACCTTTTATCTGCAAGCTCAGCACTGCATATATTACGTTGAGAGATACACCGTTTCCATACTGTGGGTGTATTCTGCTCTTGGAAAAAGATCCATTTAGGGCAAAAAAAAGGCACTTTATTGTGCTCTTTTCCAAAAGACCCATTAAGGGCAAAAAAAATAAAAAATTTACATTTTATTTTGCTCGTGCAAAAAAAGACCCGTTTAGGGCAAACAACATTTTTTTTGAATAGCATTTTCTGCAGTTCTGTAGCTGTGCGATTCAGCGGTTACGTACTGTGGGTGTGTTGTGGTCTTCCAAAAAACGCCATTTAGGGCCACAAAAAATATTTTGCAGTGTGTTATACATATGTGGAGGTGTGTGAAATAAACAATTTCTATATAGTTTTCTTCTACTGTGCTATACTAAAAAAAAAACATTTTTTTTTAATAGCATTTTCTGCAGTTCTGTAGCTGTGCGATTCAGCGGTTACGTACTGTGGGTGTGTTGTGGTCTTCCAAAAAACGCCATTTAGGGCCACAAAAAATATTTTGCAGTGTGTTATACATATGTGGAGGTGTGTGAAATAAACAATTTCTATATAGTTTTCTTCTACTGTGCTATACTAAAAAAACAAATTTTTTTTTGAATAGCATTTTCTGCAGTTCTGTAGCTGTGCGATTCAGCGGTTACGTACTGTGTGTGTGTGTTGTGGTCTTCCAAAAAACGCCATTTAGGGCCACAAAAAATATTTTGCAGTGTGTTATACATATGTGGAGGTGTGTGAAATAAACAATTTTTATATAGTTTTCTTCTACTGTGTTATACTAAAAAAACAACATTTTTTTTTAATAGCATTTTCTGCAGTTCTGTAGCTGTGTGATTCAGCGGTTACGTACTGTGGGTGTGTTGTGGTCTTCCAAAAAACGCCATTTAGGGCCACAAAAAATATTTTGCAGTGTGTTATACATATGTGGACGTGTGTGAAATAAACAATTTCTATATAGTTTTCTTCTACTGTGCTATACTAAAAAAACAAATTTTTTTTGAATAGCATTTTCTGCAGTTCTGTAGCTGTGCGATTCAGTGGTTACGTACTGTGGGTGTGTTGTGGTCTTCCAAAAAACGCCATTTAGGGCCACAAAAAATATTTTGCAGACGATCGGAGCGGGATCGTAAGATGCGCGAGTACAAGCGCACGCTGGTAGACGCGCTGCTGGTGGCATTCCCACCTGACAGCGGGCGTACGGTGGAAGCACAAGGCTAAGGCAGAGGAGGAGGAAGAGGTCGCCAACGCAGCCGGGGCACCGGCAGCACCTCAGAAGGCAGGGTTAGCATGGCTGAAATGTGGAAAAGCTTTGTCAGCACGCCACAACAACCAGCACCACCAGCTGAGATGGAACGTCTTAGCAGGAGGCAGCATTTCACCAACATGGTTGAGCAGTATGTGTCCACAGGCCTACACATACTGGATGACGGGTCTGCCCCCTTTAACTTCTGGGTCTCCAAATTGGGCACATGGCCTGAGCTTGCCCTTTATGCCTAGACATGTGCAAAAGGAAAAAATTTGTTTCGTTTCGTTTTAATTCGTTAATTAATTAATTTTGTTTAGTTCGATTCGTTATGTACGTTACGTTCGTTTTCGGATTTCGTTCCGTTTTCGACCGAATTCGTAAAATCGGTCACATTCGAAAATATTTCGACCGAATTCGAAAATATTTCTACTGGATTCGAAAATATTTTAACAGGATTCGATAATATTTTAACAGGATTCGATAACGTTTCAGGATTCGATCATGTTTCAGCAGGATTCGATAATATTTCAACGGGATTCGATCGTGTTTCGACGGGATTCAATAATATTTCAATCTAATTTTTTGCAGCTTACTATTTATTTCCATCAGATCTCAACAGGATCCGATCGTGTTTCAACGGGATTCGATCGTGTTTCGACGGGATTCGATAATGTTTCAACAGGATTCGATAATATTTCAATCTAATTGTTTGCAGCTTACTATTTATTTCCACGCAGATCTCAATAGGATTCGATAATATTTCAACGGGATTCGATCGTGTTTCAACAGGATTCGATCATGTTTCGACGGAATTCGATAATGTTTCAACAGGATTTGATAATATTTCAATCAAATTTTTTGCAGATTACTATTTATTTCCATCAGATCTCCTGCAGTATATAACATCTATTTCATTTTTTTAGAGCTGTGGAAATTAACTATTAATTCCTCGATTAATCGATTAAGTTTTTTGATCGATCACACGCAAGGGCTGTTACACTTCCCTCTATCACTTCCCTCTATCAACCTGGGATTCTACAGCCATCCACTGGGATTTGTGATAGTTCCCTTCATGGGACATCTACATGCCGACGGACTGATGTTAACCCCTCCTCATCTGAATTCAGCAGTGGTATCGTTATACACATTTTTATACCAGTATCATATTAGCTACATGTTTTTATGACTGCTTTTGCTACCGTTTGGTATTACTCGCACCATTTTTACAGTTTATGTAGCTACATCGATTTTATCTCCAGTGCAATATTTATTTTGTTACCTACTTGAAGACTATAAAAGTTTTAATGCTATTCCCATCGAGCGCTGCCTTTGTGTGTTTTTTCTATCCTGCTATCCATTTTTCCAGTGGTTGGTAGCTGCACTGGGAATCGGCCTGCAAGGAGATCAGCTAAAAGTAGTTGGATCTGTATGTGCGTTATAATTAATCAAGATTAGTCGATTAATCGATTTAAAAAAATAACGATTAATCGAACACGAAAATTTTAATCAGTAACAGCCCTTATTTTTTTTTGCAGACTATTAGCATCTATTTATTTTTTGCATTAGAGCAGCCATTTCCTTTATTTCAGCAGATCTCCTGCAGACTATTAGCATCTATTTCATTTTTAATTTTTTTGCAGATTACTATTTATTTCCATCTGATCTCCTGGGACCCCTCCCATCTCTGACCCTGGGGACACCAGGGCCCTCTCTGATCCTCCACCTGTTTCATGACCATCTGCAATTGTTCGAAGTCACCAGTGTGAGTAATCTACCCTGCTGCCATGTTACTCAAGCCCTGGAAATGATGACTGCCCTTTGAACTGTTGCCCCTTGTGATTGTGCTCACCTGGGAACCTCTGTCCGGTTAACTGTTGCCCTCATGATTGCAAGCCTGCAACCTATGCCCTGTGAACTGTTGAGGACTGCATGGTTAACGCCTGCTGTTACTATCTGCTGTGTATTCTGGTGGGGGGAAAGCTGAACGGCATGACTGGACACAAGATACATGGGATTACCCTTTGCACATTGAAATAGTGTAGAAAGAAATCTCTTACATTTTCTAAGTTCAGCCTGATGGTTAAATGTAGAAAAGACAATTATAAGGCCTCTAGTAAGTTAGTAACAATAAATGGACTACCGTATTTGCCGGCGTATAAGGCGACTGGGCGTATAAGACGACCCCCTAATTTTCCCGATAAAATTTGGGTTTTGGGATATACTCGCCGTATAAGACGACCCCCTTCCGACTAGCCATGCCTCACCATACCTCACTGTGCCATTGCATACCTCACTGTGCCCCTGCACGCCTCTCTGTGCCCCTGAATACCTCACTGTGCCCCTGCATACCTCACTGTGCCCCTGCATACCTCACTGTCCCCCTGCATGCCTCACTGTCCCCCTGCATGCCTCACTGTGCCCCTCGACGATCACATACCTTATCACTGAGATGTAGAATCTCAATCAGACTGCGGCCGTCCATTTTTCAAAAGCCGCGCCTCCTCCTCGTGCTGTTCTGTGATAGGTGGAAACACTCAGCTTCCCAGCAGACACTGTGTTCAGTGTTCTGCCTATCACAGATGCCCTCTCATCCGAGGCCGAGGACGAGAGGGCATCCATCCAACACTGAACAGAGGCTCTGCTGTTCAGCACGAGGAGGAGGCGCGGCTTTTGAAAAATGGACGGCCGCGGTCAGACTGGAGATTCTACATGCCAGGTAACCGGCATATAAGACGACCCCCGACTTTTGAGAAGATTTTTATGGGGTAAAAAGTCGTCTTATACGCCGGAAAATACGGTAGTTCATTTAGATAAACATCACATAATGATTAATGAACCTAATAAGGAAAGCAAGATTCAAGAAAACAATTAGTTCTGAACAAAAACATTTTTATTTTTAACATAAATAAAAAATTAAAAAAAAAAATTATGAAAAAATATTCTCCCCCAACCCAGCCATCTGTTCACCAAGGTACCTAGTAGCCTCCAGTTGGCTCCTAAGGCTGCGTTGGTACCTCTCCAGAGCCACATAGTGACAGAGCTGCCGGCGATTGTGGAGGGCCACAGAGTGACATAGCCTCCTGGTTTCGGCATATTGTCTCTCTTGGACCTCCACAATGCGCCGCAGATACGCATTCACATGTGGCTCTGGAGGGGGGATGTGTACTGGAGCGGCTGGAGAATCCTCACCAGGACGCACTGGGGAGGAGGCACTAATGGGTGTGTCCAGGTGGGGGGATAGTGAAGGGTGGAGGAGAACAGGCGCTGGAGAAACCGCTGGGGAGGAAGGACAGTGAGCCCAATCACCAGACGTGGGCAGGTCCAGGCCTTCGTCCACCGGGTGGAGGTGAAGGAGGTGAAGGATGAAGACTTCACCTGTGAAGAAAAGAAAATACATTAGATAGATAATACAATACACATGACTTCTTCACCCTAACATTATATAAAGACAATTATCTCAAAACACTTGTAGACAATCATGTAACATCTTGAGATGTTTTCACTTCTACATACCAGTTTTTCATTTTTGATATTCAGTGAGATGCACCTAATCAATTTGTGTGTAGGAGATAGTGGTGTCTGTGTCAATTTTCTGCGTCATCCCAAGTTTGCAGAGCTGTGCAGGAAGGTGTAGTACTTTACTGTACTCTGACCGCGGCGGAGCTGAGTGTCCTCCCCGGCCAGAGTAAAAAAGGATTCCCCTCTACACATCGAGCAGTGTAAAGGAGAATCTCCCAAAGATTTTATCCGCTTGGTCGCACGGCCGGCTGGAGAAAATCTTAAGGTGTAATGGACGCCTAAGTGCTGACCACTAACTACTCTACCTCATCCAGACTGATTGACTGTTGCAAATATGGAAGATCAGTTGCACTTGCAGAAAAACATATCAGTTATACCAGCTATTAACATTACACTCACCAAAGAGAAGCCATTCAAGCCATTGCATTAGGGATGACCTAATAAAAAGTTGTTTAATAAAATATAGCAGGCTACTTTTTAAAACTGATAATTTTATATAGCCACTGATTGAATAAGCCCCACTTCTGTTCTAGGCTAGGTAGGTTACTCACTCCTGGTCTAGGCTAGGAGGTATAACAGAGAATTTACAATTACTGAACCTTCGATATCCGATGCTTCATCTGCTCCCCTCTGCTACTGCAGTGGTCTGGTCTCTCCCTGAGCCTTCAAGACCTATGCAGGTCTTATAATAACATCAGAAGCCTAGACCATGTAAGTGAAGGAGAGAGAGGGTGCATGGAAATGTGTCCGACCACTGGGGATCCAAGGATCAGTGTGTCTAAAACTTCTAAAACAAAAACCACTAGACAAAAAGGAGCAGTTAAAGAAAAACTGCAAGATACATGTAAAATATATTAGTAAACAGCCTTGTCAATGTGCAAAACAATACACTCTGGAGTCTGCACTATAGCCTAAAGACTCAACTTCTTATAGATATTTGCCTGCACAAAGATCTACGAGGTCATTTACAATTTTTTGCTTTATATCAGGGGTCTCCAAACTTTTCAAACAAAGGGCCAGTTTATTTTCCTTCAGACTTTAGGGGGGCCGGATTGTGGCCAACAGGGGCAGAAAATGTCATGGGCCCATCATCAGTGAGAATAAATATGGCCTCAGGGTTGGTGGTCAATAGGAGTGGTGCCCCTATTAGTAGGAGGAATAGTATCCCATCATTAGTATCCATAGAAGAAAAAATGCCCCATTGTTGGTGTGAGTGGGAGGAATAGTGCCCCAAGGGCCGGATAAAAGCTACCAAAGGGCCACGTCTGGCCCTCGGGCCGCAGTTTGGAGACCCCTGCTTTAGATGATGCCAAAGAGGAGGCACCAGACATCATGAGGAAAGTGTTAATGCATGCATTAGGGGCATGCCAGAGATTGACCATGTCCAGGGACTGCCAGCCAATAGCTGGAGATTCTTGTCTGACACACCCCTTCCAGCCTGCTGTGTTATTCACGATGATTAACAGTGATTGGCTCAGACTGGGAATCTGAACTTCAGCAAGAAGGTGGCGTGATCAGGGAAGTGACATTGAGGAAATAACAAGCACAGGTCACGCTAACAGGAAGACTGGAATCAGCTGCAAAGGGGGACTAATAATTAATAATTCCAGCTAAACCGAAGCCTTGGAGAATAAATCACAACCATTTCTAGACAAGGTTTGCCATCAGCATTTCATATTTAAAATACTATATTTGCCTGGAAAATACAAAAAAAGTTATACTTACTCCCTGGATCTGCCGCGTCTGGCTGTTCACCATCTTCCGCATCCCCAGCAGCCTCTACAGGGCAGGTCTCCTCCACCTCCTGCTCAGCCTCAGCAGCTGTTGATTATGATTAATATAGAAAAGAACATTACAATCTGCAGTGTACAACAATCTCACACATTAGTACAAGAACATTGAAACATGTATGATCACTCAGCAGACACCAGCAAGATTATACTAACTTACATGTGGGCGTTGCCACCTCAGCCTCCTCCTCCTGAGTCTCCCCCTCTGATTGGATGACACCTATTTAATATAAAGGAGAAATGATGAACGTTACAATGTTCAAGCTTCAAATTACTATAAATAAATACTGTATATAGATAAAATTAATTATCCATTAGCATGGCAATACAGGTCAGGTCACTAACGTTTATCTACAAGGCAGGGACATGCATTCAACCATTTAGAAAAAATCTATAAAAAAAAACAAAAAAACGAGGCACTTACCTGTCCTGGTTCCAGCGGCGAGTGCTAGGTGCACTGCCACTGATCAGGCGCCTCAGTTCAGAGCAGCGACGTTCTGTCAGATTACGTAAATTACGCAAGCGGTTGCATTACCTGACAGAACGTTGCAGAGGCTCTACCTGTCACTGCTTGAGTGAGAAGCAATGACACTGGAATCGACAATGGAAGGCTGGACAAATGGAAAAGGACCCACTGTATTAGTGTCACTACTACACTACTTACTGGGCGTTGATGACGTGGAGGACTCCTGCTCCTCCGCCCTCTGCCTCCGGCGGCGCTGGGACTGGATGCGATCTTTAAATAAAATCAAACAATAAATATGGTAAATGTCGGATGCTTGACAAAAAAAATGTCCTGCACAATGCAATGCTGACACCAACCCTGATGAGCCAGGAGATGGGTGATTTCATCCTCCCCTATACCCGCTAAAAGCTCTGCCTCATGGGGGAGGAGAGACACCTGCTTCCCTCTGCACCCCGACTGCCTGCGTTTACGCGCTATGGAACTGAAAAACAAAAAGAGAAGAGAAACAGGTTCCATAATTAAACTACAATTGTAATCTGAAAATGACATCAACACATGAAACAAATGTAGAATGAACCCGTAGAATGAAACAATGCAAATGGAATTTTTGGATTAGGCGCATTTTTTCACGTAGCACAAGATTTGCAAATTTTTTTATTAACCAAATTTATTTTAAGGAAAACGTATGCTTTTTTGGTGCACAATAAAATATAAAAGAAAGGATTGGGATTGTGCCAATTAAATATAGATGTCCAGTCCACCTTTCTAATTATGCGCTTGTGTGAACTGTGTATGGTGTAAAATCAGTGCATTTTTAGAGCTCTGATCGTTGTATAAATGACAATGGTCACAAAATGGCATCAAAAGTGTCCGATATTATGTCGCAGTCACGATAAAAATCGCTGATCGCCGCCATTACTAGTAAAAATAAATTCTAATAAAAATGCTATAAAACTATCCCTATTTTGTAGACGCTATAACTTTTGCGCAAACCAATCAATAAACGCTTATTGCAATTTTTGTTACCAAAAATATGTAGAAGAATACGTATCGGCCTAAACTGAGGAAAAAATTTTTTTTTTTTTTTTTATATATATTTTTGGGGATATTTAATATAGCAAAAAGTAAAAAAAATATTGCTTTTTTTTCAAAATTGTCGCTCTTTTTTTGTTTATAGCACAAAAAAAAAAAAAAACGCAGAGATAATCAAATACCACCAAAAGAAATCTCTATTTGTGGGAAAAGAAGGACGTAAATTTTGTTTGGGAGCCACGTCGCACGACTGCGCAATTGTCAGTTAAATCGACGCAGTGCCGAAACGCAAAAAGTGGCACGGGCGTACGGTGGAAGCACAAGGCGAAGACAGAGGAGGAGGAAGAGGTCGCCAACGCAGCCGGGGCACCGGCAGCACCTCAGAAGGCAGGGTTAGCATGGCTGAAATGTGGAAAAGCTTTGTCAGCACGCCACAACAACCAGCACCACCAGCTGAGATGGAACGTCTTAGCAGGAGGCAGCATTTCACGAACATGGTTGAGCAGTATGTGTCCACAGGCCTACACATACTGGATGACGGGTCTGCCCCCTTTAACTTCTGGGTCTCCAAATTGGGCACATGGCCTGAGCTTGCCCTTTATGCCTAGACATGTGCAAAAGGAAAAAATTTGTTTAGTTTCGTTTCGTTTTAATTAGTTAATTAATTAATTTTATTTAGTTCGATTCGTTATGTACGTTACGTTCGTTTTCGGATTTCGTTCCGTTTTCGACCGAATTCGTAAAATCGGTCACATTCGAAAATATTTCGACCGAATTCGAAAATATTTCTACTGGATTCGAAAATATTTTAACAGGATTCGATAATATTTTAACAGGATTCGATAATGTTTCAGGATTCGATCATGTTTCAGCAGGATTCGATAATATTTCAACGGGATTCGATCGTGTTTCGACGGGATTCAATAATATTTCAATCTAATTTTTTGCAGCTTACTATTTATTTCCATCAGATCTCAACAGGATTCGATCGTGTTTCAACGGGATTCGATCGTGTTTCAACGGGATTCGATAATGTTTCAACAGGATTCGATAATATTTCAATCTAATTGTTTGCAGCTTACTATTTATTTCCACGCAGATCTCAATAGGATTCAATCATATTTCAACAGGATTCGATAATATTTCAACAGGATTCGATAATGTTTCAGGATTCAATGGATTCGATAATATTTCAACGGGATTCGATCGTGTTTCAACAGGATTCGATCATGTTTCGACGGAATTCGATAATGTTTCAACAGGATTTGATAATATTTCAATCAAATTTTTTGCAGATTACTATTTATTTCCATCAGATCTCCTGCAGTATATTAACATCTATTTCATTTTTTTAGGGCTGTGGAAATTAACTATTAATTCCTCGATTAATCGATTAAGTTTTTTGATCGATCACACGCAAGGGCTGTTACACTTCCCTCTATCACTTCCCTCTATCAACCTGGGATTCTACAGCCATCCACTGGGAGTTGTGATAGTTCCCTTCATGGGACATCTACATGCCGACGGACTGATGTTAACCCCTCCTCATCTGAATTCAGCAGTGGTATCGTTATACACATTTTTATACCAGTATCATACTTAGCTACATGTTTTTATGACTGCTTTTGCTACCGTTTGGTATTACTCGCACCATTTTTACAGTTTATGTAGCTACATCGATTTTATCTCCAGTGCAATATTTATTTTGTTACCTACTTGAAGACTATAAAAGTTTTAATGCTATTCCCATCGAGCGCTGCCTTTGTGTGTTTTTTCTATCTTGCTATCCATTTTTCCAGTGGTTGGTAGCTGCACTGGGAATCGGCCTGCAAGGAGATCAGCTAAAAGTAGTTGGATCTGTATGTGCGTTATAATTAATCAAGATTAGTCGATTAATCGATTTAAAAAAATAACGATTAATCGAACACGAAAATTTTAATCAGTAACAGCCCTTATTTTTTTTGCAGACTATTAGCATCTATTTATTTTTTTATTTTTTGCATTAGAGCAGCCATTTCCTTTATTTCAGCAGATCTCCTGCAGACTATTAGCATCTATTTCATTTTTAATTTTTTTGCAGATTACTATTTATTTCCATCTGATCTCCTGGGACCCCTCCCATCTCTGACCCTGGGGACACCAGGGCCCTCTCTGATCCTCCACCTGTTTCATGACCATCTGCAATTGTTCGAAGTCACCAGTGTGAGTAATCTACCCTGCTGCCATGTTACTCAAGCCCTGGAAATGATGACTGCCCTTTGAACTGTTGCCCCTTGTGATTGCGCTCACCTGGGAACCTCTGTCCGGTTAACTGTTGCCCTCATGATTGCAAGCCTGCAACCTATGCCCTGTGAACTGTTGAGGACTGTATGGTTAACCCCTGCTGTTACTATCTGCTGTGTATTCTGGTGGGGGGAAAGCTGAACGGCATGACTGGACACAAGATACATGGGATTACCCTTTGCACATTGAAATAGTGTAGAAAGAAATCTCTTACATTTTCTAAGTTCAGCCTGATGGTTAAATGTAGAAAAGACAATTATAAGGCCTCTAGTAAGTTAGTAACAATAAATGGACTACCGTATTTGCCGGCGCATAAGGCGACTGGGCGTATAAGACGACCCCCTAATTTTCCCGATAAAATTTGGGTTTTGGGATATACTCGCCGTATAAGACGACCCCCTTCCGACTAGCCATGCCTCACCATACCTCACTGTGCCATTGCATACCTCACTGTGCCCCTGCACGCCTCTCTGTGCCCCTGAATACCTCACTGTGCCCCTGCATACCTCACTGTGCCCCTGCATACCTCACTGTCCCCCTGCATGCCTCACTGTCCCCCTGCATGCCTCACTGTGCCCCTCGACGATCACATACCTTATCACTGAGCTGTAGAATCTCAATCAGACTGCGGCCGTCCATTTTTCAAAAGCCGCGCCTCCTCCTCGTGCTGTTCTGTGATAGGTGGAAACACTCAGCTTCCCAGCAGACACTGTGTTCAGTGTTCTGCCTATCACAGATGCCCTCTCATCCGAGGCCGAGGACGAGAGGGCATCCATCCAACACTGAACAGAGGCTCTGCTGTTCAGCACGAGGAGGAGGCGTGGCTTTTGAAAAATGGACGGCCGCGGTCAGACTGGAGATTCTACATGCCAGGTAACCGGCATATAAGACGACCCCCGACTTTTGAGAAGATTTTTATGGGGTAAAAAGTCGTCTTATATGCCGGAAAATACGGTAGTTCATTTAGATAAACATCACATAATGATTAATGAACCTAATAAGGAAAGCAAGATTCAAGAAAACAATTAGTTCTGAACAAAAACATTTTTATTTTTAACATAAATAAAAAATTAAATAAAAAAAATTATGAAAAAATATTCTCCCCCAACCCAGCCATCTGTTCACCAAGGTACCTAGTAGCCTCCAGTTGGCTCCTAAGGCTGCGTTGGTACCTCTCCAGAGCCACATAGTGACAGAGCTGCCGGCGATTGTGGAGGGCCACAGAGTGACATAGCCTCCTGGTTTCGGCATATTGTCTCTCTTGGACCTCCACAATGCGCCGCAGATACGCATTCACATGTGGCTCTGGAGGGGGGATGTGTACTGGAGCGGCTGGAGAATCCTCACCAGGACGCACTGGGGAGGAGGCACTAATGGGTGTGTCCAGGTGGGGGGATAGTGAAGGGTGGAGGAGAACAGGCGCTGGAGAAACCGCTGGGGAGGAAGGACAGTGAGCCCAATCACCAGACGTGGGCAGGTCCAGGCCTTCGTCCACCGGGTGGAGGTGAAGGAGGTGAAGGATGAAGACTTCATCTGTGAAGAAAAGAAAATACATTAGATAGATAATACAATACACATGACTTCTTCACCCTAACATTATATAAAGACAATTATCTCAAAACGCTTGTAGACAATCATGTAACATCTTGAGATGTTTTCACTTCTACATACCAGTTTTTCATTTTTGATATTCAGTGAGATGCACCTAATCAATTTGTGTGTAGGAGATAGTGGTGTCTGTGTCAATTTTCTGCATCATCCCAAGTTTGCAGAGCTGTGCAGGAAGGTGTAGTACTTTACTGTACTCTGACCGCGGCGGAGCTGAGTGTCCTCCCCGGCCAGAGTAAAAAAGGATTCCCCTCTACACATCGAGCAGTGTAAAGGAGAATCTCCCAAAGATTTTATCCGCTTGGTCGCACGGCCGGCTGGAGAAAATCTTAAGGTGTAATGGACGCCTAAGTGCTGACCACTAACTACTCTACCTCATCCAGACTGATTGACTGTTGCAAATATGGAAGATCAGTTGCACTTGCAGAAAAACATATCAGTTATACCAGCTATTAACATTACACTCACCAAAGAGAAGCCATTCAAGCCATTGCATTAGGGATGACCTAATAAAAAGTTGTTTAATAAAATATAGCAGGCTACTTTTTAAAACTGATAATTTTATATAGCCACTGATTGAATAAGCCCCCCTTCTGTTCTAGGCTAGGTAGGTTACTCACTCCTGGTCTAGGCTAGGAGGTATAACAGAGAATTTACAATTACTGAACCTTCGATATCCGATGCTTTATCTGCTCCCCTCTGCTACTGCAGTGGTCTGGTCTCTCCCTGAGCCTTCAAGACCTATGCAGGTCTTATAATAACTTCAGAAGCCTAGACCATGTAAGTGAAGGAGAGAGAGGGTGCATGGAATTGTGTCCGACCACTGGGGATCCAAGGATCAGTGTGTCTAAAACTTCTAAAACAAAAACCACTAGACAAAAAGGAGCAGTTAAAGAAAAACTGCAAGATACATGTAAAATATATCAGTAAACAGCCTTGCCAATGTGCAAAACAATACACTCTGGAGTCTGCACTATAGCCTAAAGACTCAACTTCTTATAGATATTTGCCTGCACAAAGATCTACGAGGTCATTTACAATTTTTTGCTTTATATCAGGGGTCTCCAAACTTTTCAAACAAAGGGCCAGTTTATTTTCCTTCAGACTTTAGGGGGGCCGGATTGTGGCCAACAGGGGCAGAAAATGTCATGGGCCCATCATCAGTGAGAATAAATATGGCCTCAGGGTTGGTGGTCAATAGGAGTGGTGCCCCTATTAGTAGGAGGAATAGTATCCCATCATTAGTATCCATAGAAGAAAAAATGCCCCATTGTTGGTGTGAGTGGGAGGAATAGTGCCCCAAGGGCCGGATAAAAGCTACCAAAGGGCCACGTCTGGCCCTCGGGCCGCAGTTTGGAGACCCCTGCTTTAGATGATGCCAAAGAGGAGGCACCAGACATCATGAGGAAAGTGTTAATGCATGCATTAGGGGCATGCCAGAGATTGACCATGTCCAGGGACTGCCAGCCAATAGCTGGAGATTCTTGTCTGACACACCCCTTCCAGCCTGCTGTGTTATTCATGATGATTAACAGTGATTGGCTCAGACTGGGAATCTGAACTTCAGCAAGAAGGTGGCGTGATCAGGGAAGTGACATTGAGGAAATAACAAGCACAGGTCACGCTAACAGGAAGACTGGAATCAGCTGCAAAGGGGGACTAATAATTAATAATTCCAGCTAAACCGAAGCCTTGGAGAATAAATCACAACCATTTCTAGACAAGGTTTGCCATCAGCATTTCATATTTAAAATACTATATTTGCCTGGAAAATACAAAAAAAGTTATACTTACTCCCTGGATCTGCCGCGTCTGGCTGTTCACCATCTTCCGCATCCCCAGCAGCCTCTACAGGGCAGGTCTCCTCCACCTCCTGCTCAGCCTCAGCAGCTGTTGATTATGATTAATATAGAAAAGAACATTACAATCTGCAGTGTACAACAATCTCACACATTAGTACAAGAACATTGAAACATGTATGATCACTCAGCAGACACCAGCAAGATTATACTAACTTACATGTGGGCGTTGCCACCTCAGCCTCCTCCTCCTGAGTCTCCCCCTCTGATTGGATGACACCTATTTAATATAAAGGAGAAATGATGAACGTTACAATGTTCAAGCTTCAAATTACTATAAATAAATACTGTATATAGATAAAATTAATTATCCATTAGCATGGCAATACAGGTCAGGTCACTAACGTTTATCTACAAGGCAGGGACATGCATTCAACCATTTAGAAAAAATCTATAAAAAAAAACAAAAAAACGAGGCACTTACCTGTCCTGGTTCCAGCGGCGAGTGCTAGGTGCACCGCCACTGATCAGGCGCCTCAGTTCAGAGCAGCGGCGTTCTGTCAGATTACGTAAGTTACGCAAGCGGTTGCATTACCTGACAGAACGTTGCAGAGGCTCTACCTGTCACTGCTTGAGTGAGAAGCAATGACACTGGAATCGACAATGGAAGGCTGGACAAATGGAAAAGGACCCACTGTATTAGTGTCACTACTACACTACTTACTGGGCGTTGATGACGTGGAGGACTCCTGCTCCTCCGCCCTCCGCCTCCGGCGGCGCTGGGACTGGATGCGATCTTTAAATAAAATCAAACAATAAATATGGTAAATGTCGGATGCTTGACAAAAAAAATGTCCTGCACAATGCAATGCTGACACCAACCCTGATGAGCCAGGAGATGGGTGATCTCATCCTCCCCTATACCCGCTAAAAGCTCTGCCTCATGAGGGAGGAGAGACACCTGCTTCCCTCTGCACCCCGACTGCCTGCGTTTACGCGCTATGGAACTGAAAAACAAAAAGAGAAGAGAAACAGGTTCCATAATTAAACTACAATTGTAATCTGAAAATGACATCAACACATGAAACAAATGTAGAATGAACCCGTAGAATGAAACAATGCAAATGGAATTTTTGGATTAGGCGCATTTTTTCACGTAGCACAAGATTTGCTAATTTTTTTATTAACCAAATTTATTTTAAGAAAAACGTATGCTTTTTTGGTGCACAATAAAATATAAAAGAAAGGATTGGGATTGTGCCAATTAAATATAGATGTCCAGTCCACCTTTCTAATTATGCGCTTGTGTGAACTGTGTATGGTGTAAAATCAATGCATTTTTAGAGCTCTGATCGTTGTATAAATGACAATGGTCACAAAATGGCATCAAAAGTGTCCGATATTATGTCGCAGTCACGATAAAAATCGCTGATCGCCGCCATTACTAGTAAAAAAAAATTATAATAAAAATGCTATAAAACTATCCCTATTTTGTAGACGCTATAACTTTTGCGCAAACCAATCAATAAACGCTTATTGCAATTTTTTTTACCAAAAATATGTAGAAGAATACGTATCGGCCTAAACTGAGGAAAAAATTGTTTTTTTTTTTTATATATATTTTTGGGGATATTTAATATAGCAAAAAGTAAAAAAAATATTGCTTTTTTTTCAAAATTGTCGCTCTTTTTTTGTTTATAGCACAAAAAAAAAAAAAAAAAAACGCAGAGATAATCAAATACCACCAAAAGAAATCTCTATTTGTGGGAAAAAAAGGACGTCAATTTTGTTTGGGAGCCACGTCGCACGACTGCGCAATTGTCAGTTAAATCGACGCAGTGCCGAAATGCAAAAAGTGGCACGGTCATTCGGCAGCCAAATCCTCCGGGGCTGAAGTGGTTAAAATGTAAAAAAAATAATAATCAGACATGTTACTTACCGCTTAATGTCGCTGAATTTTTTCCGACAGGCAGTCGGGTCACGCCGATGGCGATACATCCCTCCAACTTTTTTGGAGATCTTCTCCCGCTTCCACTCCTGAGTGGTATCCCTGGAGCGGGGGCCACACAGCTGCATCCAGCAAGGAAGCGTTTCCTTTACAAGGACCTGGGACTCAATGTGAGTCCACATAAGGTTACGCTTCCTGCTGGTTGCAGCTTGTGTCCCCCAGCGCCGCTTTTTGGATGATGGGGAATGGGATGTTGCTGCTGCTGCCTCCATAGAAGGCCCAGGAACTTCCTTCATGTGGTCGAAATTATCTGACACAAAGTCGGAGGCCGCGCCCGCCATTGCACAAACGAATGTGAAAGTAGTTGGCTGACTGTTGGGATAGACCATTCATTCAACATGAACGACGAAGATTCGACAAAGCAGCGAAAAACATACAAACGTCGAATCTGCGGCTTATGGCGTCTGTCAAAAGTTCTAAGAAGATTCGACGGTGCAGCTAAACTCACATTGGAATGTACGATTGCTGCGTCGAATAGTTTTCGACCATATTTTCGACCATATTTTCGACCATATATGCAATATTTTTCAAATCTATTCCAATTGTTTTCAAATTCGATTCAAATAGAATTTTTTTTTCGAATTCGATCGAATTGCGTCCGTGGTTTTTCGATTCAAAAGGTTATTTCGGATTCGGTCGAATTCGTTAGCATTTGTAATTCGGTAATTCGGATGCATCCGAACGTCCGAATAATGAAAATTTGTCCGAATTTCGATTCGGAACGAAACGAAATGCACATGTCTATTTATGCCTTGGAGGTGCTGGCCTGCCCTGCAGCCAGTGTATTATCTGAACGTGAATTTAGCACGGCAGGGGGCATTATCACAGACAAGCGCAGCCGCCTGTCCAGAGCCAATGTGGACAAGCTCACGTTCATTAAAATGAACCAGGCATGGATCCCACAGGACTTGTCCGTACCTTCTGCAGAATAGACATGTATACCGGTGTTGTGACAAAAACTGTCCGGCCATCGGATTGTGTCCGGCCCATACTGCGAAGGCGCAGCGCTTGCGCAGTACAGAGGACAAGTAGATTCACAAAATCTCCGAAGATGAACGGCGCCTGCGCCGTGAGTGCAGGTTCAAGCCCCACCATCCAAGTGGACATACGGTTCGATCGCCACGCTTCGGGCACGGCCTCACTTGGCTCGTCTTGAACCACGGATGGTGTGGCCTTCACCTGAACTCACCACGCAGGCGCCGTTCGTCTTGGGAGATTTTCGAAATCCCCTTGTCCTACATACTGAGCAAGCGCAGTACAGGGTGGACACTATTTGACGGGGGACAGAATTCGACACATCACCGGCCTTACCCAGCCATTGTTGTATTTTTGAACCAGTGTTGGCTACCTCGTCCTCCTCCACCGCCGCTTCCACCTACACAGCCACATCTACCGCCACCTCAACCTCCTACTCCATATGGACCTCGCCCTCCTAGGTCAAGATTATAATTTTTATTTAATTTTTTTGTAGCGCACAGATCCTTTCCCCCTTACCTGCCTTTATGTTGTTGGCTCCTCGCAGGAGGGAGAAAGGCACACTGCACTACCAGCCCGTACCCTCCTATATAAAGAGGTTGAGCGGTGTACTTGACGGGCCGTGTCCACAGCCGGAGTCAAAACTCCTCCAGAGGATGATTCTTACCTCTACTGTAGGTAGAGGCAAGTCCTTTAATTCCCAGTAAAGTCAATGTCCACACCAGCTGAAATTACAACTCTTATTCTCTCAGGGCAAAATAAACTCTACTCGGATAGAAAAGGTTAGAGCAAAGAAACAGGACAGCTTAAGGTGTGGAGGAGGTCCAGGCACAAACGTAGCACATTCACTTCACTGCTTAGGTTTCTCAAACAGTTTTAGGTGCACGGTCTCTGCCACAGACCTTGAGGTTGGTCTCTGCCACAGACCGGGTGTACAAGGCCCCTGCCACGGACCTGGAGAACTTTGGTCTCTGCCACAGACCAGGGTGTATAAGGCCCCTGCCACGGGCCGGGTGAATAAGGCCTCTGATACAGTCAAGATGACCTTGAGCTTCTCCTTCTATGAACCTAGCCCATATCAAGGGGAAGACATCTCTCCAGGGAGTCAACAGACCCTTCCTTCACCGTGACTCCCGCCTCGGTCCATCAGAATGATCCTCCCTTCCCTGGAACATGGTCCCCTACACGAGGCAGCACCCTAAGACTCCTCGACCCTTAGCGGACTCCAGACGAAGGCTCTGGACTCCAGGCTTTACTCCCGCACCTAGGCCTCCATGCCCAGGGCAGCAGGAACTTCAGGATAGTACCTCACCCCGGGCTAAAGGTACCCGAGATGGAACAGGAACACATGCACCCAGGCCGAAGGCACCTGGGCGTGGACCCCACTGGACATCAGCCCCCAGGCCAAAGGTCTGCCCCTTTTATATGCTCTCCCGGCATGCACAGCTGGTTCCCCGCCCCACTGTACTTCTGCCAAGAGGGGACACAAAAGGCACAGCACTGTATCGGCGGTTCAACCCTAGCCTACCATGGCAGCGCCATCTGTAGGCCGCAGGGAACTGCACACCAATACTGTCCCCCGAGGACAAAATGGTCCATGAATCCTACAGAATTAGGGTGTTTGAGCCTATTTACCACTCAAACACTTCCCTTAAATTTAGCACCCCGCTACATTTTTATTTCAAAGTATTTTATTTTCCCACTAGCTTATCCATTAAATTGAATAATTTATTCCAGAAAGGGCGTATTCTGGGGCATTCCCACCATATGTGTGGCATCGTGCCATTGAGTTTCTGAGGTTCTTAATGACTTCCTGTACCTCTTCTGCTGAAAAGGGGGCCTCCAGCATATTTTTTTTTTTTATGTTATTTTAAGTTATTTCCCTATCCACATTTGTTTGCAGAGCACTTGCCATGCTCTTAACAACATTTTGCTGCCATTTGCAGCCCTCTAGCCCTTTCCATTACTTTTTTAGAGCCTTTTTAGTCCTTAGAAGTCCGGGTCCCCATTGACTTCAATGGGGTTCGGGTTCGGGTTCGGGTTAAAGTTCGGTCCCGAACCCGAATTTTTTTCCGAAGTTCGGCTGAACCCGTCGAACCCGAACATCCAGGTGTCCGCTCAACTCTAATAGGCAGTCATAAATTAAAAGCTGTGTAAATTCCAGAAAATGTACCCTAGTTTGTAGAGGCTATAACTTTTGCGCAAACCAATAAATATATGCTTATTGACATTTTTCTTACTAAAGACATGTGGCTGAATACATTTTGGCCTAAATGTATGACTAAAATTGAGTTTATTCGATTTTTCTAATAACAAAAAGTAGAAAATATCATTTTTTTTCAAAATTTTCGGTCTTTTTCCATTTATATCGCAAAAAATAAAAATCGCAGAGGCAATCAAATACCATTAAAAGAAAGCTCTATTTGAGGGAAGAAAAGGACGCAAATTTCGTTTGGGTACAACATTGCATGTCCGCACAATTTACAGTTAAAGCAGCGCAGTGCAAAATTCTGAAATCACCTCTGGTCCTTTAGCTACTAAATGGTCCGGGGCTTAAGTGGTTAAGGGGTGTTTCTTAATAGAACTTGGCAATACTGTATAACACCAAGGTGCTCTACATAAAGGGACAGGACTCTTCTGTTGTTCCATCTTAACCCATCTCTTAAGGTCCATGTGTCTGCACCAGTCTACTACTCTCAGTAGGTGTACTGCATAATAATATTTCTTTATGTCCGGTACTGCAATCCCCCCACAATCTTTTGGTAATGTCAACAGATCTCGTTTAATCCTTGGTCGCTTTCCTGCCCAGATAAATTTCATAAAAAGTGTACGTACTTGCTGCAAAAAGACATTAGGGATCCTAATTGGCAATGCTTGAAGTAAATATAAAATTTTCGGGAGAATAGTCATTTTAATTACGGTATATTAGTACGACCAAACCACGAGTGTAGACCATGTTGTAATTTGTCAAGAAGAGATCTAATTGAGTTATATAGTGGTGGAAAATGTATCTTAAAAGTATCTTTTATTTTATTTGTACCCAGATACTTTAAAGACTTACTCCATTTAAAGTCAAAGTTTGAGTGTATAATATTTCGTAGTAAAGGTGTTATCGCTACACTCATGGCTTCTGATTTACTGTGATTTATTTTCAAGTTGGATAGACTACCATATTTCTCAATCTCCCCTACTAAGTTGGGGAGAGAGATATGTGGATGTGACAAAGAGAACAACAAGTCATCCACATATGCAGAGACCTTTTGTGACCTTTCTCCTACCTGTATTCCCCGTATATCTGGATTTTGATGGATTTTATTTAAAAAAGGTTCTAATGACAGAGCAAAAAGTAAGGGTGACAAAGGACATCCCTGTGGCGTACCATTCGAGATACTGAAAGGTTTTGAAAGAACACCATTAACTCTTACAACCACCTGAGGGGACGTGTAGACAGCCATAATCCAACCAACCATACGTTCCCCTAGGCCCATCTGTTTCAGTACCTCAAAAAGGTATCGCCAGTTCACTCTATCAAATGCTTTCTCAGCATCAGTGTTCAGAAACACACAGGGGGTATTCGTCTCGTTAGCATGATGTACCAAATTCAGTACCTTTGTTGTGTTATCCCTTCCTTCCCTTGTTGGAATAAAACCCACTTGATCTAAATCAACTAAATGTGAAAGCCACGGTTGAAGCCTAACGGCCAGTATTTTAGTAAAAAAAATTAAATCATCGTTAAGTAGGGAAATAGGTCTGTAGCTTACGCACTCCGCCGGGTCTTTCCCCTCCTTCGGAATTACCGTAATCTGTGCTCTAAGTGTATCCCGAGGGAAGGCTGAGGTCAGGCCCACTGCATTAAAAACTTTTATCATATGTTCACTAAGTATGTCCTCAAATTCTTTATAGTATATTATACCAAAGCCATCTGGGCCTGGTGCCTTTCCATTTTTAATCGTTTTTAATATCATATTAAAGTGGAGCTCCACCCTAAATTTCAACTTCTGCTCATCGGAACCCTCCCTCCCTCCGGGGTCATAATTGACACCTTTCAGGGGGGAGGGGGGTGAAGATACCTGTCTAAGACAGGTATTTTCACCCACATCCGGGAGTCCTCTCTGCGGGAAATCTGAGGGAGTCACGTGACTTCCCCCAGACTTCCCGTAGTGTTCTGGGAGACACTCGGCTCCCAGAACACAGGAGGACAAATCAGAACGGCGCAGCGCGACTCGCGCATGCGCCGTAGGGAACCGGGCAGTGAAGCCGCAAGGCATCACTGCCTGGTTCCCTCAGCGAGGATGGCAGAGGGGGCAGCAGAGTGATGAGCGATCGCTCGTCCTCTGCTGCGGACGTCGCTGGACTCCAGGACAGGTAAGTGTCCAAATATTAAAAGTCAGCAGCTGCTGTAGGGGTAGGTGCTGGCTTTTAATATTTTTCTTTTCGGCGGAGCTCCGCTTTAAGCTCCTCAACCGAAATAGGTTTTTCTAAGTTATGGTGGGTTGGGGAAGGTAGTCTAGTAAGGCCTGTTGATGAGAGGTACTCTTCTATTAAAGATGTTGAAATGGGTATTTCTTTCAAATTATATAGGGTAGAATAATATTCTCCAAAAGTCTGAGCAATATCTTTTGGCATTTGTATTAATTGTCCCTCTCTCCCTTTAATTTGTGATATATATGTTGGTCTATTTTTTTCTTTAATTTTCCCTGCTAAAAGTCTACTACATTTATCCCCCATTTCGTAATTTACTTTCTTGGCTCGTTGCAATACAGCTTTGGCTTTAAAACGTAAGATATCTGTTAACTGTCTTCTCAAATATCCAAACTCCCTTCCTACTGTGGATAGTTGTGTATTTTTATGTTGAATTTCTAATACCTGAATTTCTTCTAGTAGAGTCCTAATCTGTTTCTCTCGTTTTTTCTTCAAAATTGATCCATGTTTGATCAAAATTCCTCTGATCACCGCCTTGTGTGCCTCCCACACCATACATGGGTCGCTCCCTGGAGTATCATTTATTTGAAAGTATGCTGACATTTCTTTAACTAAATCTTTTTTCACATCAGGGTTCTGAAGTAAACTTTCATTTAATCGCCAGCTCTTCTCCTGAGGGAGGGTCGCGTTGGAGAGGGAAAGACACAATGAAATCGGGGCGTGGTCAGACCAAGTTATATTTCCAATATTAATTTCTGTGACCGAAGATATCAAATAATGCGGGATCAGGAACATATCAATTCGAGAATAGATTTGATGGGGATTAGAAAAGAAAGTATAATCTCTCTCTTCTATATGTAAAAACCTCCAAATATCCACTAATTGTAGATCATGTATCTTTCGGAGTATACTTCTTCTATATACTTCTTCACTTTTTATGACAATAACTTGCATATAAGCCTTTAAAATTAGCACTTTAGATTTCTCCCATAGACTTTTACAGGGTGTTCTGTGGCTTTTCGAATTTGCCGCAAACACCCCAAATTGTTTGCTGTTCGGCAAACGGGCGAACAGGCAATGTTCGAGTCGAACATGAGTTTGTCTCAAACTTGAAGCTCATCCCTACTCCTGACTTAATATTACTTGAATGGTTGACCAACTAAATGGCTCACACCTCTGAACTTCATACCAGAGTGATACACAAGACATTTGCACAAATACAAGAAACGTATAATGCCCCTGGCACACACTACTACCGTATCCAACGCTTTCTTTCTTCCTACCCCCACCTGGATGGCACTCTACCTGTAGCAATATGGAATTATTATTTCACAAAGGACTCATGCTCTAAAGGCATTTCCCTACTATAATCTAAAAGAGCATTTAACAAATCTATGCCCTACAGGAAATGGGAGGAAGGTTTACAGCAGCAATTCATGGAAGAGCAATGGCAATCTGCACTACGATCAATATATAAATATTGTGAAACTAAATACAGGCAGGGCCAACCCTACATAATCTATGTAAAATTATGACCTACAAAAATTCAGTGTAAAAGTGTAAAATACACTACAAAATACAAATATTCAAGGTAGGCGCTATTCCTCTAGAAGTGTTTCCGTGATAAACTATAACCAGCATATACATACACTTAATAACAAATGCTGAGGGGGCGTGGCCGGACGCAGGACAGGGAAGACGTGTGAGAGCTGAGCTCCACACAAGCGTGGCGAATCCATTGCCATCCTTGCCCTAGGTCACCCATTGAGGCTTAAAACCGCCATCAATAGCACCTGGGCCTCCCTTGCTACAGCCCAGGCTAGCTATTAACAGAAACGGTGCCTGTTTGGGGCAGACGAGCAGACCCGCATTGCAGGGACACGTCGCCATCTTGAGGCCTGCTGACCCACCGGGGTCCTCAGCTCTCTACCTCCGTGATCGGGGGACGAGGAGACTGCCCGGTTCCGACCTACCAGCTGCCGCTGTCGCGTTCTGCAGAACAGAACTACCTGAAGATCCCGGGCCCAAAGCTCCAGCATCCAGCTGCCTGACGCCATCCTGCGGCCTGCCGACCCGGACTTCCCCTTCTCTGGAGCGCAGTAAGTAGCAGGGCAACAGCCCTATCTTGCCACAACGAGACACCCCCAGAAGTGACTGTCCACGGGTGCACTGGAGGGGTTCTTAGCGGGGACACCGTAGGCCTATACCGAGCGAAGCACCCATGATCGGCCTCCATCCCCAGGAAAGACCGCGGCTTCGGCCTACCCTCGGAAGTCAGCGGCCATCTTGCTACTCCCGGCACTCCACTCTTATCCCACTCCATCCCCCCACAGCTACCTCTACACCAGTTTCAGTGCCCCAGAGGGATTAATACCCACCCTATTTAACTGTCAAGGCACAAAACTGACGCTCAACCCACAAAGTAGCTGCATGGAAGGAGGGACTTGCTCACTGGGCCTCAGCTTGCTACACCTTTAACCTAACAGCAGCAAAGGCCCAATCACCCCGGTCTGACTTAGCCCAGCCCCTATTTAGCAGCAGCAGCCCGGCATACACTCCAGGGGGGACGCACAGACCGCTGCATCTTGGGCCTTTCCTATTGGACTATAACCAGGTATCTGCGATCTATCGCAGCAATCATTCCTTCCCCAACGCAACTATCACGCACGTCACACCGACGCTCAGACCGTGCACCTACCCAAGCACGACAGATCCCCGCTCTACAACCTTCACTCAGGAATCAGGGATAATGGCTTGGCGCGTGGAGCTGATAACAGATATGTGAGTGAATCCTGAGTCGCTGTGAGACCTGGGCCTGAAAACAAACCGTACGCATAGTGAATATGTCCACACAGATTAAAAAAGGGACACATAACCACGTTCTCTGCTCTCTGACTACCCCCAAAAGGCGGCTATCGTCATCAAACTTGAACAAGTACAGATATAGTGGGGTAGGGAGAAACTCAAAAATGGAGACACCCCACAGACATAATATGGAAGAAGAATTGGATGAAGACGAAGTATCCCTCCCTCCATCTGAGGATTCTGCAGCGGGTCACAACGATAATGACAGACCTCTGACCTATGCTACCATGACAGACATAGCTGCGGACATCAAAAGATCATTCACCTCCGCCATTACGGACATTAAAACTGAGCTGCTTAGGCTCTCAGAACAAATGGCTGTGACGGAACGTGCAGGGAAAAGAAGAGACAGGGCATTGATCAGACTGGATGACATCACCGCTTCCCATTCCCAACACCTGATTGTAATGAATAGGCACCTGGAAGACTTGGATAATAGAGGGAGGAGACATAACATAAGAATCAGAGGTGTTCCTGAGACAGTCCTTCCAGACCAAATTAAACCAGCACTAACTTCCATCTTCAATAGTCTCCTTGACAGACCTGAACAATCTCCCATAGAATTTGACAGGGCTCACAGAGCTCTAAGACCTACAGCACCAGATGGAAACCCACCTAGGGATATCATATGTTGCCTACCCAATTTCGGCCTGAAGGAAGATGTCATCCAAAAAGCAAGATCCAAAGACCAAATCCTGTTCAACGAATCCGCAATTCAACTGTTTCAAGATCTGTCACCAATTACTCTTAAGAACAGAAGAGCATTGCGGCCACTACTGGATGTCTTAAGAGAAAAAGGCATCAATTATAGATGGAAATTTCCGTTTGCTCTTCAAGCCTCTTACATGGGCAAACAACACCTGCTCAAAATCCCAGAGGATTTAAAAAAATTCTGCGAAAACCTACAAATAGCTCCGATTGATCTACCCGAGTGGTATGCGGAATTTTTGCTGCCGCCGGAAATCAACAACTACCAAACCAGCTCTGGATCAACACCCTCCCGCTCACCTTTCCAACAAGGATCCTATCGCAGAAATGCCAACAGAAGCAATTTTGATCCTCCTTCTTCCGCCAAAGGAACCAAAAGTCCAAAGCTCATGTAAAAAGACCAATATTCACTTCTACAGCATCCGCCCACAACACGGACAGGGGACATCCACACATCCCCCCCTCCATCCCCCCCTTTGTGGGGGGGGGTTTCTCTCCCTCTCCAGGAAGCCCAAGACTGTAACCTCTGTTTTGAAGCCCAGTTGGCTTTGCTGTCATTTCATGAAGGCGACCAGTCAACCCTCTTCACTTCGCTCAATTATTTCCCTCTCCTGACCCGATCCGCCGTGCATAAAACTTGCAACCTAAGGACATTGTACCCACAGTGTACGACGACTTAGGAATAGAACCCAAGGGGAGACTACTTTCAAAGGATTTATTAGTACTTGCACGGTTTCTCCCCTCCCAACTGAGGGGTGAGACGAGTGAACAGGCCGGGAACTGACGACTTCAATATTTCTACTCGCCTCTTCTCTTTCTATACCCCGAAATTCCTGAGACTAGCTCTCCAGGGAACCACCTCGGGCTAGATGCCCAGAATACGCAACACCCTCACGAGAACTTCTTTCTCCAATCCGACAGAACAGTGAGTATTCTAACGGGCTACACTTAAAGATATAGTGAGAATTATCTCCCTGGACATCTGAGGGTGCACCAAATTCACATCTGCAAGCATAAGCTATGTCGCACAGACACTGACTGCTTTTACACGCATTGGCGGACCCACTTATATCGGCCAGTTACTGGTGGAGACAGACTTTCCCACAAATTTGTTAAGGGTAATCCGCCAACATGCAACCACTCTTAGGAAACTACTGTTATTTGGAAGATGTGGGTCCTCTCTTTATGATTACTGTTATCCGTTTTGTGTTATTTTTCAATTGTACAAGCCTCTTTCTGGGCTTCTAAGCGCTCTCTCCTGTCTATCCTGCACGGAGCAACAAGCTGTTTGTACCATGTGAGATAGTGGGACAAGACTTTTTCATGATACTAACTATCTAAAGACTCTCACTGTTACCATGCGAAGCATGAACTGTTCCACTTAACCTAGTGAGACAGCTTCATTGTTACCATGAGAAGCATGAACTGTTCCACATAATCTAGTAAGACAGCTGGGTCCCCCCCCATTCCCCCCCCTTTTTTTTCCCCCCTTGTCCTCCAATGTTGTTACTATTCTGTCAGTTAACGGTTTAAGATCACAATATGACTTTACGATGCTCAACTCCCCAGGTCTCCCGGATCTGTCTCACTTTCTAGGAGATACACTCTCACACACAACACACCTTAGTGATACATTTTTAGGAATCACCACCTCACGGCCACATCTGTTCTGTTGCGCCTCCCATTTAACCCTCAGAGTTGTCACAGACGTCTCGTTTCAAAGACGACTTATCTGCTCCTCACCTTTTAGGTGTGACTCGAGCATCCACTTAACCTCCCCTTCCTGTTCATCCCTTTTTCTTCTTCACAATTCCTATCCCCGTCCTTACCCTACCCCAACCCTATTAATAACAAGATACAGTACTATCTAGTAACTCCTTGTTTTTAGATCATGGCTTACACTCATCTAGGGAAATCTCCTACACTAATATCCCACAATGTTAATGGTCTTAATATTCCAGAGAAGAGATCTAAGCTGCTCAGAGAACTTAAAAAAGCTCGCCCATCAGTAGTTTTCCTGCAGGAAACACATTTCAAGAGCAAAAATGTCCCTACATTCACTGATAAAATCTTCACAAAAATGTACCATGCCACAAACCCCCTAGCCAAAACTAAAGGAGTTTCTATATTAATTGACAAAGATTCCACTTTTGTAGTCAAACAACACCTCACGGACCCCGATGGTCGCTATCTTTTCCTTAAAGGCGAATGGGCAGGTTCCTCCATCACACTCGCTAATGTGTACTTCCCAAATACCGCTCACATCTCATTCTGCCACAAGATAATCGATGAGCTTAAATGGTTTGCAGAAGGTTGTATCATTTTGGGAGGAGATTTCAATATCCCCCTCTCTCCCCTCAAGGACACTTCTACAGGACACACGGCAGTAACATATAAGATCCTCAAATGAATTAAGGCACTCTTAAGATCCTTATCTTTAGTAGACACCTGGAGATCTATACACACTACTGGGAGAGATTATACCTTTTTCTCCCCTCCGCACAAACGATACTCGCGAATCGACCTGATTCTGATCTCGCAAAGGGACTTGCACTCCCTACTTCAGGCTGAGATAGGTATAATCTCCTTATCGGACCATGCCCCTACAGCCATCTCATTGAAATTCGACCGTCCGAAACAACCCACCTTTAACTGGAGACTCAATGCTTCACTCCTGACTGACCAGATCATTAAAGATGACATTCATGTAGCAATTAATGAGTACTTTAAAACCAATAGCGACGCAGACACTAACCCACTAAATAACTGGGAGGCTCATAAGAGTGTGATAAGAGGAGAACTTATGAGATGGGGCGCTAGGAAAAAAAAAGAGAGGGAGAAAGAAATAACTAAACTGTCCTCACAGATAGCCACACTGGAGTCACAACACAAACAATCACTCTCAATCAAGGTAGAAGAAGAGCTGACACGCTGTAGGGAAGCCCTCAAATTTATACTTGATCTTAAAATCAGAAAGGCCCTCTTCTTCAAGAGAAGCATTTACTTTGAGCATGGAGATAAAAGCGGGAAATTGTTAGCCAAAGCACTTAAAGACACTACTATGAAAGGACACATATACGCTATCAGGGACAAAGACAGTACCCCCAAACACAAGCCTACTGAAATAGCGGACCTTTTTCATCAGTTTTATTCAAAACTATATAATCTTCCAGTACAACACAGACCCCCACATATAACAACCACGAAACAAGAAACGATCCATGAATTCCTTAAGGATAGCAAAATGCCCACACTCAATCAGGACATGGCTAAAATAGAAGAACCCATTACCACCGAAGAAATTCTATTGGCAATTAAAGGCCTCAAAACAGGGAAAAGTCCGGGACCAGATGGTTTCACGTCACAGTACTACAAAACGTACACACATCTCCTTGTAAAGCCCCTTAGATCCACCTTCAACTATTTAGCTACAAATGAACATAACTCGAAATCCTTCCTCATGGCAGACATTGCAGTAATACCCAAGCCAGATAAAGACCATTCAGAATGTGCAAATTACAGACCCATTTCCCTACTGAATATTGATCTGAAACTATTGGCCAAAATATTAGCTAACAGACTGAAACCCTTATTATCAAAAATGATAGGCCCAGAACAAGTAGGATTTATGCCTGGTAGAGAAGCACGAGATAATACCACCAAAGCATTAAATTTAATACACTTCTCCCGAAACTCTAAAACAAGAGGTATGCTGCTTTCCACCGATGCTGAGAAGGCTTTTGATAGAGTCTCCTGGGACTATATGATGGCTACATGCGCCCATGTTGGCTTAAATGAACACATGCTCTCATGGATCGCAGCCCTCTATCGAAACCCGTGCGCAAAGATTAAAGTCAACAATATCTTCTCTGACCCCGTTAAGATTAACAACGGTACACGTCAGGGATGCCCCCTCTCCCCCCTTCTCTTCATCATCTCACTGGAGCCCCTGATAAGGAAAATAAACCTGACGACTGATGTATCAGGATTTAAGATAGGAAAGAGGGAGTACAAAGTCGCTGCCTATGCAAATGACTTATTATTTTTTATATCACAACCACATATCTCCATCCCTAACTTAAAAAAAATCTTTGAGACGTTTGGATTCATATCCAACTTTAAGATTAACCAATCTAAATCTGAAGCCCTGAATATTAATTTACCCCCTGACCAACTAAACTTAATAAAAGACAACTACAATTATAGATGGGATCAAAACACACTGAAGTATCTAGGGATAAACCTGACCAACAATTTAGACTCTCTATATCAACATAACTATAAGCCGTTACTTACCTCACTGATTAAAGAGCTACGAGCATGGTCCTCCAAGACCTTCTCGTGGTTCGGCAGAGCTTCAATTTTAAAAATGACAATCCTCCCGAGGTTGCTCTACCTTTTTAATGCACTTCCCATTAAAATCACAGAGGCTTTTTTCACAAGCCTTCTTAAGGCACAGAGAGATTTCCTATGGGCAGGCAGGAAAGCAAGAATCAACTTCAACTTGCTGACACGTCCCAAAAATAGAGGAGGAATAGGTCTACCGGACTTTAAAAAATATCACCAAGCATCCCACATCACTAGAATACTTGATTGGCATTGCCACGGTCAGGACAAGGACTGGATCCAATTGGAACAAAGTTTAACTCCAAACAACCTACTATTCTACCCCTGGACACTACACTCCAAAAGAGGCAAAAATCAGACGCACCCCTTAGTAGCAAACACCCTTTATGTATGGCACAAAACTGTAGTCAAACACAACATTGCTTCCATACCTGGTCCTCTAACTCCGGTCACCAACAATCCTTATTTTATCCCGGGACACCTCTTGAAGGATGCGACCCCATACACGACTTCCCAATGCCTATCAAACTCAAAGGTTAAATCTTTGGAAGCCCTACGGGCAGACTGGAAGGGACCATTCCCTGGCCTCTGGTTTTACTTACAACTAAGAGACTTCTTGATTAATAGCAGATGTAGGTCGTTATACTGCTTGCCAATGACTCCACTCGAAAATCTCTGCTTCAAGAGAACCTCAGTAGCACATACCACTTCCCTAGCCTACGCCTGGTTAATGGAGGCTCAGCACACAGATGACTTGAAACATAAGGCTAAATGGGAAAGTGACCTTAAAACTAAAATATCGACAAAACACTGGGAGAAGGCATGTATTATGACACACAAATGTTCCCTCAGCTCCAAATATCAGGAGGTCTCTTACAAAATCCTCACTCAATGGTACATTACACCCCAGAGATCCGGGAGGTGGTCCACCGCAGCCTTGGATACATGTTGGCGCTGTGAACAGGATGTTGGCACTTTCCTCCATATTTGGTGGGAGTGTCCATTAATTCTTGAGTACTGGGCTGAGATCAGGAAGTGGATCCAATTCATAACTGAAACCACTGTAAAACTCACAGCGGCTGCCTGCCTGATTAACGTTAACACACTCACTATAGGCAAATATAAGAAATCTCTCACTAGACACCTCCTCCTTGCAGCAAAAACACTCATCCCCCTTCATTGGAAGACCAAACGGATACCAAAAATCAGAGATTGGTTGGATAGAGTAGAACACATACACAAAATGGAAGAAATCGCAGCCATGAAAAGAGAAATCAGCAACAACTTTAATGAAACCTGGCAACCTTGGGTTTTATTCTCGTTCTCCCCCGAATTCCAGCTGCTTACTGCATAACTCCTCACTCCCTACATTAGGTAAATGAGACTGACTGTGAAGTCCACACTTGCTGAGACTAATCTATAATACACTGAATATGTATTCGAGATGATCTGCTAATGTATCTGTATACCCTGTACCTTCATGCTCTACTGATCCTGCTACTACCTCCCACCCCCCACCCTTCCCTTTCTTACCCTCTTTTCTTTACCCTCTCACCCACCCCATTTCCTCCCGCCACATTTTCTTAAATTTTATGTACAGCATATACCTATTTCATATTACGCCTTTATCATTTTCCGGGCTTGATAATGATTAAGCCCTAGATGTTAAAAAAATTTCTTTTGTTGTGATATGATTGCTTCTTTTTATTACCTGTTATCTGTACCAAGCCTCAATAAAAACTTTGATTGTGAAAAAACAAAAAAAACAAATGCTGTGTGCATCAAAAAATGTGAACAATTTGTGTCTCCACAAAAAAAAGTGCCTATGTGCAAAAACAAATCATGCAAATATAAGTACCAAGAATGAAAAAATGTGAATATTGTGATAACTGATGGTGGAGTTTTTTCATATATCCAGATATGCGAGTCGAGCTGGTGGCGGTCTGGGCACTTTTTATTGTAAGAGAATAAAGTATAGGATGGAAATTTTAAGGGGATTTTAAATAAACAGTGTTGCATGATCATTGTGTCATCTTCCTTTCTGGGGCTTGATGTTTATCCATTCCTGAATACACCTGCCGTTGTTTGAGGAGCATCTAAAGGAGAAGCTGATTGAATTTTGAGGGCCATAACAACACTAAAGGCTTGATTGGTCCTGGTGACCTTAGGGCTCTGGTGAGTGTGAAATTTATAAGCACTAGTGGTGGAGCACTGGAATATATTGTTTTAGCAAAACACCTACACAAGAGCACTAATCTCTGGTCAGGTGTCTCTGACATCCTAGCTAATCTACTAGAGATGCAGTTCACCTTATCTCCACAACTTGCTATTTTGAACCTTAATATAGATTCTATCCTGCCCCAAATTAGCCTGGTGATTACGCATGTTCTCCTAGCAACAAGATTGCTCATTGCAGGACACTGGAAGACTAACATTGTCCCTTCACTACTGGAAGTTAAAGTCCTAGTACAAACCCATTACTCCTATGACTGCTTAATGGCACAAGAAAAAGCCATATACGATAACCGTCTTATACTCTGGCTCCCTTGGAATCATTGGTAAGACCAAATTGTTAATACAGTATAAAACTATTCTCTCATATGATTATTGTTGTACTCTCCCTAATACTCATTTACCACCACCTAGGGTTTGAGTTTTTCTAGTAATAATTGATTTTTAGTGATAGTTATAGTTCATACCCCTCCAAAAGGTACCAAACAAAGCCAGCCAGCTCCATTTCCTTGTTTCCCCCTTTTCTCCCATCTTATCTGTCTTTCTCTAATGTGATGCCTAACTTATCAAATGCAAAATTGATCTCTGTATTACTCCTTGAAATGTGTTTACGTCAAGAAGCACAATGTAGGGGGCGAAGCCGAGTGTGGCGTGTGAGAGGACATAATTCTCAGCGCTCCCAACACTGATCCTGCTTGCGATCCTCTCCCTGGCAAATGCCGCCCTGCCTCAGCGCATGCCATGAGGGGCTGAGAAGTCCAAAAACAGGGAGACAGGCAGCTCCAAATCCTGGGTTATCAAGGCTCCAGGTAAGGAGGGCACAAGACAAAGGGTATTTTACGGCCAGAAACTGCCCCTTCCGTGTGCACAGCCCCTGGGACAGGATGAATTAGCAGCAGATATGGGGGATGATGAAGAAGAGGAAGAGCCACGAGGGGCAGCAGCAGCCCCTAGAGTGCAGGATGACCAGGCTCATGATGAAATAAAAGAGAACACCTCTGAGCAGAAACAACCCACACTCTGGGAAATCCTCAATCCTGCATCTGTTGACAAGCTGAAAACACACCTGGGCTCCCTGTAAGAAGATGTTGCTTTGATCAGGCAAGATCTTTAGAAAATTAGCGAGCGCACTACAGCTACAGAAAGTCTCATTAGCAATATGAAAGACAAGCTCCCGGTGCTTATGCATGTTTCCCAGATGACTAAACAACTGGCAGGCGCAAACAGTTCATGGGCAGAAGATTTGGAACACCGCATGAGAAGAAACAATGTCCGCATAGTGAGTCTCCTGGAGAAAACTAAGGGCAGGGACCCTACAGACTTTGTCGAGAGATGGCTTCTTGATATCTTCAGCAAGGAAGCCTTCACGCCACACTTTTCAGCGCAGCTGGTCATCCGCACCCCTACCAGGCCATTACCACCAGGCAATCCTCCCAGGCCTATGTTGGCATGCCTACTCAATTATCGTGACAGGGAGGCAGTGTTGAGCTTGGCCCGTGAACATCGCAACATCCAATACAATGGGGTCAGGATCTCATTCTACCCAGATTTTTCGGCACGACTCTGCATTACAGTTGATGGCCAGGCTCATTTCTTTGACTCAGCTACTGCGGGCTCTAATTGGATTGACGCCCATGAAGTAGATCTCTGCCGCTGCCCAGATGCAGCTGCTGCTGACTGATACGGAAAGATTCCATATTCCGGTTATTGTCCCAGTTTGTACACCCTACCGGGCATCACAGTTCTTCTTATGTGAACACCTGATGCTCTAGAATGTGTGAGCTAGGGAGATTGTGTTACCTTTTCTTAATGCTTTCTTTCTTGTTCAAATATTTTATTGAGCAAATTTAATTTAACATATCAATACAAATAACATAAAAAAAATGTCTAATCAGGAAGATTTGAAGAACATAGTATCATTTCATCATAACATAACTTTAGATAAAAACAGGAGGTTAGCTCCGATCAAGTAGTGCTATGCAACATATTTGATACTGAGGGTAAGCCCCTCATTGTTGCCCTTAAGTTGAACCTAGGCTGTATAAGTAGTCTAAGAAAAAAGGGGGAAGGGGGGTAGACTGGAATGAAGGCTATCATGTATCTTGGCTAAGATATTGTTGTTTGACAGATAGAAGGGAGGGAAGGAGGGAGGGGGAGGTTGGAGCGAAAGGGAACTAAGTTGGACAGGGAAAGGAAGGGGGGAGGAATGGGGGATGTCAAAAGGAATAGAGGTCCCTAGAGAGGACCAGTAAAAAACCTGAATATTCTGTAGTTCAGGTAGTAGGAGTGAGTCATCAAAGTCAGGGGGTAGGAAATGGATTATCCAGGGTCTCCATAATTCTTCATAGGTGGAAACTTTGTCCAGGAAGACTGCTTCAATCTTGGCATAGATCATTGCCTGAGTGATTCTGTGGTTCATTGCCAAAATACATAGAGTAGGGGATTCCCAGGCCTTTTCCATGGTGTGTTTGGCCGCAGTGGTGATGAAGAGAAGGAGTTTGAATTGGCGGTGGGTCACAGTCAAGGGTTTGTTGTTCAGGAGAGCTACGGTAGGGTCAGGTTGCAATGGCGTCTCAAATAGGGTTGAGAGGATCTTGAACACTTCGGTCCAAAATGTTTGTGCCGTGCGACATTCCCACCATGTGTGTAGATGTGTGCCCGGTGTAGTACAGCCTCTAAAGCAATGTGGGGAGTATTGGGGGAGGAATTTAGAGATCCCGAGGAGGACCAGATACCATCTGGTGAGCACGTTGTAGTTGGTTTCCAGGGCTACAATGTTGGGTGAGGCTGACTTAGTTGCCTGCCACATATGCACCCAATCGGCCGGATCTAGGGTTTGGTTATGGTAATTCTCCCATTTGCTTGTGTAGGCCGGTGGGGAGTACGTTGAGTGAGATAGAAGTAGGGCATAGAGGTCTGAAATTAAACCACGTCTATGTGGGTCCTTTTTGCAGGCCTGTTCAAAACTGGAGAAGTGGGGGGCGGAATATTCAAGTGGTGTGTGTTAGGAGAAGAAGTGCTGGCAGGTAACAAATTTCTGTCGTTGATAGGCCATGTGTATCACACAAGACTGGAAAGGGTTTGAATGAGCCATTATAGACAAGATAGTGGGCCCGTAGGAGACCAGCTTGAATGAGGATGGGAAAGACCAAGCCGGGTAGAAAGAGGGATTACGGCTAAATGATAGTAGGGGATTGTGGGGGGATTGTAAACTGAGGCGGCGCTTAAGTCAGTTCCAGATGGATAGGCTGTGTTTGGTGATGGGGTTGGTGATGTTGCGTTGTTACGTGGGTGTTATGTGGGTGTTACAATACAATGACGGCGCAAGGAAAGAAACAAAAAACATAACTGAAAAATGAAAACAATGGAATATGGAGTATAAAGTCTCTCTGTTAAGTATAAGTCTTTAGAAAATAGGCACTGTTGGCAGCAATTGTAGAGCGAAGCAAACTCTGTATGCAGTAAAGGAAGAAAAACAATGCGCCTACTAAGTGCAGTATGTTAATAATTTATTTTGAAAAAAGTTAAAATAACAGCCGAATGGCTACTCACAAGGTGGAAGTGAAGTACAGGCACTGATATATCTCTCTCTCTCTCTCTGTGAGTTGTCTGCGGTGGGCATGAGTCGATCCGTGCATCTGTGTCCTCCCAGTTGTAGAATGCTGCCAAGATGTAAAGGTGCACTGAGATATTGTTGCAGCGTTGGGGAGGTTACAGTGAAGCAATAGATGTAAGGCACTGTCACTCCGTGGCGCTGTGAGCATTCAATTTCCCGCAGCGTGCGGCGTGCGGTTCACGCTGGAGCGCAGGCAGCTTCAGCGACCGGACGTGACGTCAATGGCAGGCGATGTCTGATGATGCATTTCAATGCTTCTGGCAAAGAAATTTGTATATTGACATGAAAAATCATATATAAGCATGAAAGTGCATAAAGAGGTGCATGAAAAAACGCATAAAAAATGCATATAGAATACACACAAAAAAATACCATAGAAAGTGCATAAAAAATGCACTAAATATATAAAATTATATAAAAAATACAGAAGGATCCCTGATGACATGTGTTAATCCCATGATGTTGTTAAAGATATCATGTGTAATAATTGGAAATTTATATATATTGAACTAATAAATATATATTGAACTAATAAAGATATATAAGATTTTTTATGCACTTTCTATGGTATTTTTTTGTGTGTATTCTCTATGCATTTTTTATGCGTTTTTTCATGCACCTCTTTATGCACTTTCATGCTTATATATGATTTTCCATGTCAATATACAAATTTCTTTGCCATCCATTATAGGGCTAGTCTTCCAGAAGTTATAATTAATCTTAATCAATTGAATATTTTATCCATAGCATTATAACAATTTCTATGCATAATTGCTTTGCTATGGATATATGCATCACTATTGGTCCAAAACACGCTCACAATGTATAGTATATTTAGTTAGGCCAGTGTATTAATTCCCTCCAGTTTAATACGTCCTATTTCCGGATGTTGATTATACCAAGCTAAGTGTAACATGACATTACACTGATGGTTCCGTTTGGCGCATTGTTTTTCTTCCGTTATGTGGGTGTTAGCCAGAGAAGGTTTGGCGTAGAAAGAGGGTCGCAGTCCACAGATTCTAGTGCAACTAGGAAGTTGTGCGAGCTGCACGGCGTGATAATATTTTGTAAAGTTTGGTACACTAAGGCCTCCTCTAATATGGGGAGTTTAAAGAGTTAGTTTAGGTAGACAAGGTTTGACTTTTCCCCATATAAATTGGAGGGTTCTACGTTGTAGAATTCACAGATAATATGATGGGACCGGTATTGGCAGTACACGAAAGAGGTAAAGGATTTTGGGGAGGATGGACATTTTCACTATTGATATTCTGCCCATACAGGCCAAGGGTAGTGTAATCAATCCATTTGTACATAAGTGTGAAAAGGTATGCTAGCATTGACAGGTAGTTGGCTGAAAAGAGATCTGAGGGTCTAGCTGTAAATTTTACCCCAAGGTATGTGATATGCGAGGTGGCCCAGGGGAATGGTGGGACTGTAGGGATGGGGGAAGGGAAACATTTAGGGCTGTCCAAAATGAGAGAGTATGTCCTGAAGGTTTGGGGAGGAGATTGAGAGAGAGGTCAGGAAGATAAACACATCATCAGCGAACAAGCATAGCTTATGTTGATGTCCACCTAGCTCTATACCTTGGATATTCGGGTTTGAGCGGATTAAGAGTGCCAGAGATTCTTCTTCAAAGGAACCTAGGTCTCTCTCCCACTTCATACCTGTTTTTGAGGGAAAGACTGTCAAGAACTCATTTAACAACATTACATAGCACCTTGAGATAAAACCATTAGTGGAGACAATTTTAGCAATCATGTTAAACACAGGCATTGGGGACGGTTGTCACTCCACATACTGACCCTGGGCTATTATAGCATGTTTGAGCTGAATACAGTAAAATAACATGGATGTTGGCAAGGCAATTTTCACCCTAAGTTCTTCAAAGGACATAGATTACCATCTTTAAAAATTTGATGAAGATGTGTTATCCCCAGCCTACTCCACCTCCGACCCTGCAGCACTTTTGCAAGTTCTGGGTAACTGTTATTCTGCCATATGGGACTATAATGGGTAAAGCCCGTGACCCGTTGCAACTGTTTAGTCTTATTACAGATTTTCTGGATAAGTGCGTATGTGGGTGAGAGACAGTTAGATTTGGCCAGAGCTGCAGCCTCTAGACGGGAAGTGGAGGGCAGCCCTTTACACAGATTCTGTAATTGCGTGGCCATGTAATACAGTAAAGGATTGGGCATAGTCAATCCCTCAGCATTCTTGGGCTTTAGTAATTGTTCCAGCCTTACTCTAGGTGTTTTAGTGGGCCATAACAATTACCAGAAAATTAAGTTTATCTCCTGAAAAATGCTACAGGGTACAAACACTGGTGCATTATGTAAGAAATATAACAATTGAGGAATAAAAATAATTTTGACTAAATTCACTTTGCCAGCTAGTGAGAGACATTTTTTATTTTGGAGTGGGTGTCCCCTCAAAACCCATACCAGACCCGAAGGGTCCAATATAGATTGGGGGGAATCCAAGCCATTTTTTTCTAATTTTTTTAGCCCGCTATTTTTTTTTTTACATTCAGCTGTCAGTGGGGAACCCTGCTGACAGCTGATGACTCATCGGTTTTTAAACACGTGGTTCCTGGCTACCCAGTCCTCTCCTTAACAACCAGCTTTAGAGTGTTTTTAAAGGGAACAAAAAAAACACAAAATGCATAAAAAATGCATGCAAAAACGCATTAAAAAAACATTGGGTTTAAAAACACAAAACGCACTGCAAAATGTGCCTGAAAAATGCATCAACCACAACCGCATAGATGTAAAAATTTCTATCCTGCTCCTTCAAATTTTCTTGTCACTCTGGTTAAAAAGAAACGCTGATTAGATCCACTAATGATCACGAAATTAGCCAATTTTCTTAGAACATTCATTTGCTAACAATTTTTTCTCTAAACCCATCTATAGCCAGCTTAATAGATTGCTGGATCTTACCTCTACTAGAAGATAGATTGCCAAAATTAAGACTTTATAGTTGTCCTAACAAATGAACACATGGGACGTTATTTATAGTCAGTGTGATCTGTATTTTGTGCTGCTGGCTGGGGGACTACTTGAAACTGACAGAAAATTTAACCTTTTAAGTCCTGTACACACGACCGGTTTTCCCAGCAGGAAAACTGTCAGGAGAGCTTTTGGCCAAGAATCCCGGCCGTGTGTATGCTCCCTAGCAGTTTTCCTGACAGGAAAACTGCTGGAAAAAATAGAGAACCTGCTCTCTATTTTCCCGTCGGGATTCCCGACAGATTGTTTCCTGCCAAGAAAACCGGTCGTCTGTATGCTTACCCGAAGGTGAAATAAACCGCGCATGCTCGATAACAATTTGACGCATGCGCGGTAGCATAGAACGTAATTTAGCCGCCTCGTCGTAGTCTTTGACGTTACTGCGTTCTTGCCATTCAAAAAAACGGCGCTTCTTTTGTGTGGCCGTGTGTATACATGGATTTTCAAGGCAAGCTTGGCAGGAATCCTGTCGGGAAAACTGACGGTTTTCAAACAGACGGGATTCCCGGCCGTGGGTTCAGGGCTTCAGCTCTCCTGGCAGTTTTCCTGATGGGAAAACCGGTCGTGTGTACAGGGCTTAACGGTTTTCAAACAGACGGGATTCCCAGCCATGTGTACAGGGCTTTAGAGGATTTAACCCTTCCCTACTCTGCCTCAAACTAACAAAAAAGTTTTAGATTTAGAAACACAAAGCCGTGTTGCCTTATTAGCAAAGCATGTTTCCCAGTTATTTTCATATTCACTCTTTTGTAGGAACTCAATGCTTTAGAGTTATATATGTTTTGCAAGGTAACAAGTTCATAGTTACTTGAGAGCCAGATATATGTGTTACACAAAGGAGTCTTTTTACAGAGAGTAAATTAAAATGCATTATTTAAAGGGTATGTCAATAGAGATTATTATGTAAATGTTCTTTCCGGAGTAAAATTTCTCGTGTATACATTTTATACAGTTTTGTTAAAGAACACACTGAGGCAAGAATAGATAGAAGCACTATATAAGACTTCTGGCTGGAGGAACATTTTCTTAAAAGGAAACCTAATGCCTTGTACACACGATCGGAATTTCCGATGGAAAAAGTCAGACGGAATTTTTTCATTGGATATTCCGACCGTGAGTGTGCCCCATCTGACTTTTTCCATCGGAATTTATAAAGAGAACATGTTCTCTTTTTTTCCCGACGGAAAAAACTTCTATCGGAAATTCCGTTCCTCTGTAGGGAACTCCGACGGAGAAAAAAACACGCATGCTCAGAATGAAGTCGACACATGCTCAGAAGCATTGAACTTAATTTTTCTCGGCTCGTTGTAGTGTTGTACCTCACCGCGTACGGTCGGAGTTTGGTGTGACAGTGTGTATGCAAGACAGCTTGAACGGAATTCCGTCTGAAAAATCCGTCAGAGTTTATCCCGACGGAAAATCCGATCGTGTGTACAAGGCATAACTCTTACCTCTCTTTTATTTTCTGGCCCATCTGCAAAAGTTAGTTGCTGACTATCTTTTTGGTCCACCTAATTTAATAGTTTCTGATTGGAAATCTGCTTGGAATCTAAAGAAAAGTCAGGGGAAAGCTATGCCTTCTCTCTAGTACATGTATTTTAATTCCTAATACGATTATATGACTCACCAACAAATTCATGTTGTACCATATACCAGTGGCGGTGCGTGGGGGCCGCCCCCTCTATCCTGCCACCTGTCTATCACCAATAGATAGATTCATGCATTGCATGAATCTATCTATGGTCGCCGCTGCCACCCCCTATTCAGGCGCCGGCCCCTTTTTGGGCACGGGAGCCTTAATTACACCGGCGGGGTATTTTTTGGAAGCACCTTATTAGAGCCATAGGCTCGAATAGGCGTCCAAAAAGGTGAACAGCGGGCGCCATGCTGGGCGCTCACAGTTCACTCAGCGTTGTGTTAGGAAAGCGAATGAATATTCGCTTTCCTAACACTGAACTGCCTCTCAGCCAATCAGGTGCTCGGGTCTGTTACCTGTCACCTGATTGGCTGAAACGACAAGCGCTGTGATTGGACGCTGGCACCCAATCATAGCAGAGGACGGGAAGAGAGGAGGGGAGAAGACATCGAGGAGTGTGGAAGACACCGCCGTGACCCACTGCCCCACAGAGACAGGTAAGTGCTGGGCGGGCGGGGGATGCACACTGGCAGCATTTGATGGGCACAGTAGCGACAATTGATGGGCACACTGACAGCAATTGATGGGCACAGTGGCGGCAATTAATGGGCACACTGGCAGCAATTGATGGGCACAGTAGCAGCAATTGATGGGCACACTGGCAGAAAGTGATGAGCACACTGGCAGCAAGTGATGGGCACAGTAGCAGCAATTGATTGGCACACTGGCAGCAATTGATTGACACAGTAGCGGCAATTTATGGGCACACTGGCAGCAATTGATGGGCACAGTAGCAGCAATTGATGGGAAGACTGGCAGCAATTGATGGGTACAGTAGCTGCGTTTGATGGCACAGTGGCTGCGTTTGATGGGCACAGTGGCTGCGTTTTATGGGCACAGTGGCTGCGTTTGATGGCACAGTGGTGGCAATTGATGGCACAGTGGCTGCGTTTGATGAGCACAGTGGCTTCGTTTGATGGAACAGTGGCTGCATTTGATGGGCACAGTGGCTGCGTTTGATGGCACAGTGGCTGCGTTTGATGGCACAGTGGCGACAATTGATGGGAACAGTAGCTGTGTTTGATGGGCACAGTTTTTTTTAGTTTGTTTGCGCCCCCCCCATTTTTTTTTAGAACTGCCATATACAGAAAATTACTTGGTGTGGCCACCACCAGTAAGCTGGATGGTTTGAGGAGAATCAGCTATTTAATTTTATAAGCCCTACTTTGCTCACAGGTTTAATTCCACAAAAGATTTCAAACAGACTTTGCCCCAACAGGAAAAAATTCTTCTCTTACCGTTATTGTAATTTAAATTGATGCCTTGATGCCTTGTCAGAAAATATCAAATAGAACAATTAAGTATACTGTTAATAAAGGTATTGGTAATTTTAGTTATCGGTTCTATTCCATTCTAATAAAGCAGCTACATATTTGAATTGTTTGCATACATACACATAAGAGGTGTTAAATTAATTGTTACAAACATTTTCACCCAATTTGGGTTGAAAAAGGTTTCAGGCTTTCATTATAAGATTTAAAATACTGCCAACATCCAAAGAATAAAGCACAAAACAACATTCAAGTTCCAAAACACAAAACAAAGTAGAGAGCTTTAAATTATTTTTGATTATCAGCCAATTTGTCAGCTAGATAAAAATATATTCAATTTTATCAAGACCTTGCTTGCTGTGAATAAATCATGAAATATATTCATCCATTTTTTTCACATAAAAGTCACTTAGCTTTCACCCAAGATTCCATCATTTTGACATTTGAGTCATAATATTGATATTACATCATTCAATCATTACACCTATTTAATTATTTATAATTAATGAATTTTGTGTTAATGTTGTGTGATTGTTGGTAAAAAATGGATACATAGACCTATTAATTTCCTACCTTCTGCATTATCTGGGAATGAATATATATCTATATATATATATATATATATATATATATATATATATATATATATATATATAAATATATAGAATAGGATGGCCCTTAGATGCCATTGGAATTAATATCACAATAAAATAAAAAAATACCAGGGCTCAAAGCAGAAAGATAATATATTCTAAGAAAGATTTTATAACAGTCAACATCAAATATCCGCAAAGATTACTTCCTCTTATTAAACAGTTTTTATTTCTCTCTGATATTTATTTGACCTGAAAACAGGTTGATTTAGTAAAGTAGCAGAGTATGTTACCTTTCACAGTGATTTCTTCTTCACTTATCTTTGCAATGAATATCCAATCATTGTGCCAAGAAAAATTAAAAGACAAAAAACAGGATTTTCCTTGCACTAGATTGGGTATTCATTGCAATATGATTATTCACTTTGTATCACCTCATTCACTATGAAAAGTGAAAATTCACTTTGCAAAGTAAACATTTACAGTATCTTATAAGTGAAACTGCTCAATTCCTTTATTCAATCATGGTCAAATATAGCAGGCATAAGGATATCATTAAGTCTTCATATAACTCCATTAACCAAGTTTTTCTACCAATTTCTTACTCAGAAATTATGCAAAAATACACTGCATTCTTTTTTTAAACATCTCTTTAAAAATGTATGATTAAAACAATTATACTCTCTGAAAGGTAACCTAGAATAAAGATACTCATAGATTGTATGAGTTTATTTTTTTTACCACAAATATTTGGAAAGCTCTCTTTTAGTCTAACGTCAGAGCATTTGGGAAGTGGGAATTGTAAACAGATTTCACATATAATTGCACTGAGAGGGTGGATACCAAGCCTATACTATAGAAGAGAATGTTGCACTGCAATAGTTCTTATCTGATTTTACAGACTAGTAATGTGCTATTGTCTTTGGAAAGCAGACTAAATTAAGTTTCTTGTTTATTACTATGAACAACAAGAACCAGTGGAAAGTAATTTCATTTTTTGCCATAGACTAGCGAAAAGCTTCAGGGACCCATGAAACATTCTGAATTCCTAATTCTCAAATAAAACCTGCTGTTGACCCATTTGATCAATGAGATACAAATGTAATTGAGGTATTTGTTATCCATTGTCAAAAGACAACAAGTCTTGCTGCTGGTAGAGCATACTTGAAAAGACTACCTGTCCATTTCCATCCAACTGTCATCCGATCCAATCTGCCGGATGGATGGGGAATGGATCCCCATTCATCTGACTTTAGCGGACAGTATAGGATCGGATGTCCACTGACACCTGCCGCTCCATAGAGCAATGGATGGTCCGATCGGGTCCGTCTGAAAAACCGTCAGGTGGTCCTGATCAGCCCAACAGTGTGAAAGGGGCCATCCTCTAGACCCTTGTACATCTGGTTATTCATTTACAAAAATGTTAAAATAATAAATAACACCGACACCCGCTGCTATGTCCATTGCAAATGATGTCACCCCGATCCTTGCCGGCTTGTATACAAACAGGAGCCGTCAGTGATCTGTTGTAATTTTATGACAGCAGTGAGAACCTAGTAAAAAGTTGCCAGTTTGTTTGCATGCTTGCCAAAGTGCGAACAGGCTGGGTTCTGGTCAAACTTTCATTCAATCCGAACCTGATTCTTATTCTCATATAGGATAAGGTCACCAGATTTTTAAAATGAAATTCAGGGACACATTTTTTTTTTTACTAGTAATGGCAGCAATCAACGACTCTCTGCCCGCCGCCGCCGCCGGCCGCTTCACAGCCTGTCAAGTCTTACTCTCCGGGCCCCGGCTACTACTGGGTGGGCAGAGGAGGCAGATCACTACACCAGGGAAGGCAAGGAGATAAGCAGGCAGGCAGCTGGCCGGGACTTGAGCCAAGGCAGAAGAACATGCGAGCGGAGCTGAATGGACATGCACCAAAACTGAAGAAATATTCCCTCCGCTCCCACCAGCACATGATTATCAGAAAGGGGCACAAAAAAATAATACACCCCCCTAAGCAAGTAGGAGCGGCGGAGCGGGGGTGTGTAATTCAGAATTGTTATTTTTAATTCTGCACTGACTGTCTTTGAAATTGCCCCAGCCCCTGTTCAAATCCAATCCGGGGACAAAACCGGGGACAGACTTGGTCCGGGGACAGTGTCCTCAATCCGGGGACTGTCCTCGGAAACCGGGGATGTCTGGTCACCCTAATATAGGATTTTTTATTTTAGCAAGAAGAACATGGGGCTCACACACTGATACTACTAGGAATGGGAAGTTACGCACAAACATTTTATAGCTTTATTCTAACTGTCCCACAGGTACATTTATGTCAGCAGAATTAGCTTGACATTCACACATTGAAACTGCCGGGAACAGTTAAATCAGTAGATGTGCAGAAAAAGGTGAATTATTGGTACTTGATATTCATCTTAGTTTTGTTTGTGCCTTGCTTCAGGTCACACGAATATGCCCAAGGGAGCACCTAGTGCTCACTTTGCACTAGGATAAAAAATGGGAAGTGATCACTGAGGTCTTTCCAGCACAATATACCACACTGAAGAACTTCTGCAGTTATTATCAGGTATTGATACATTGAAGGTTACAGGACCCTCTAGGTGCTGCCTAATAACGGAAAATGTATTACCAAATACTTACCGTAATTTTCCTTTCCTGATAGATTCCATGGCAGACTACGTGTGGGTTAACCCCGCCTCCTCTCCACAGCTATAGGACCCCCTACCCATAAATTTGAGCTCACCTCCACAGACAGGTGTTCCATAACTAGCCGACTCAAATTTCAACTCTCATATTTTTAATTCATGGGTGGGAACTCCGTCTGCCATGGAGTCTATCAGGAAAGGAAAATTACGGTAAGTATTTGGTAATACATTTTCCGTTTTCCTGACAGACTCCATGGAAGACTACGTGTGGGAAATAACTAGCCAATCCACACGGGAGGGTATGCTGAACAAAAAATATTTAAATCTTTCCCGTCAACTGACAGGATTTTTCGACCAAAATTAACAGAGGAAAGGGAAGCAGGCTCAATACAATAATGAGACATAAATGTATTAATAGAGGACCACGAAGCTGCCTTGCATATCACTTCAGGAGCCACGTGTCGAGCTGCTGCCCATGAGGCTGCCATGCCTCTGGTGAAATGAGCCGTCACCGCCTCTGGAGGAGCCAAGCCCTTTGCCCTGTAGGCCTGTTGAATTGATTGAACAATCCAGGCCGCTATCGTTCTGGAGGAAGCCCTCTTTCCTTTGTTGCTGCCAGTGTGTAACAAGAACAGGTAGTTTGAGTTTCTAAAAGATGAAGTGACTCGCAAATACTCTTTCAGAGTCTCGCCTACATCCAAAGGATGAGCATCCGCTGATTCTGGTGAATTGAAAGTAGGAAGGACTATTTCCTGATTCTCGTGAAAGACTGACGTGACTTTAGGCTTAGACCCAAGTATGGGAATAAGGACCACTCGGTCCGGGAAGAAAGTCAAAAGGGGTTCTTGACAACCCATGAAGCTTATTTCTGAAACCCTTTTGGCTGAAGTAATGGCCACTAAAAGGCCAGTTTGATTGCTAAGTCCTTAATGGAAAGATCCTTGTTGTTGAGTGCTGAAAGAGCATCAAGGATGAGCGGAAGATCCCATTTGGGGAATCTAGGTTTCCTCTGAGGCCTGATTCTCGAGGCCCCCTGAAAGAACTGTTGAACCAGGGGATGAGTTGCCCATGATGTTCCTGAAAATGCCGATAAGGCTGAAACTTGTACCCTGAGGGAACTAATCGATAGAGGAAGATCCAAGCCTGATTGGAGAAAACTCAAAATGTCTTGAACACTAGGATTTCTAGATGATTTTCCTGCAGAAGTCGTGAAGCTGACAAATCTGGCCCAGATTCTATTGTAAGTTTTGTTCGTGTTAGGCTTTCTGGAGCTCATAAGGGTAGAGATTACCCACGAAGCACACCCAAGAGACTCCAGCCTCTCCCTCTCAAGAACCAGACCATCAGTCTCAGTATCGCTGGACAGGGGTGCAGGGTCGCCCCCTGAGAAAGAAGGTCCGGCCTGAGAGGAAGAGGCAATGGGTCCCTGAAGCTCATCAGATTCAGGAGAGGAAACCATGGCCTGCTCGGCCAGTATGGTGCTATTGTTATCACTCCGACTTTCTCCAACTGGAGCCGCTGCAGGAATTTTAGCATGATCGGAGGTAGAGGGAAGGCATATGCCTTGCTGAATTTCCATTGGCTTGTTAATGCATCTACTCCGAAAGCTTGACTGCACCGACCTCGAGTGTAGTATCTGTCTTTGTAATTGCAGGGGGATGCAAACAGATCCACCTCAGGATCGATTCCCAACGATAGGATCCACTTGAATGTTTGTGGATGCAGTGACCATTCGTTGTTGTCTAGATTGCTGCGTGATAGGAAGTCCGCTTGAATGTTCTGCTCCCCTGGAATGAAGATTGCTGTCAAGTTGAGCAAATTCCTCTGAGCCCAGGTCATGATGGGCTCGACCTCTTGGAGAAGGGCAGAGCTCCGAGTGCCCCCTTGCCTCTTCACGTATGCCACCGCAGTGGTGTTGTCCATTTTGAGTAGGACTGACTTCCCTTTCAGGAGGTGGGCTTGAAGGGCACACCATGCCGCACGTAGCTCCACAATGTTCGAACCTGGAGTGTGGAGACGGGCATCCAATTTTCCCTGAGCCAGTTCTGCCCCACAATGGGCCCCCCAGCCCGCATTGCTGGCATCGGATGTAACAGTCACCCAATGGATGGGAGCAAGGGAGTGGCATGTTAACAAGTTCTTGTGTTGAAGCCACCAGAGGAGACTGTTGTTCATTGACTGAGTTATCCGGATCAGCTGATTGAGATCGTCTGACCTCCACTGCTGGAGGAATCCTGATTGAAAAGGACGAAGCCTCCACATCGCCCATTTGACCATGGGGGATGTGGCCACCATCGTGCCGATTATCTTCAGGCACTGTGACGCCCTTAGGTGTGAGGAGTCTAGGGCTAAGGAGATTCTTTCCCGAATGATCGGTATTTTTTCTTCCGGAAGAGAGATGGTATTCTCTATGGTGTCGAACTGGGCTCCTAGATAGACTAAGCGCTGGGTCGGTTCTAGCTGACTCTTCTCCCGGTTTAGGAGCCATCCGAACTCCAACAGTGTAGAGATCACCTGATCTTTTGTGGATCAGCAGCTGCTGCTTGTATTGGGACAGAACTAGTAAATCGTCCAGATAATGGTACAGACGCACACCCTGTATTCTGATAAGGGACACAACTGCTAACAGCACCTTGGAAAAGACTCTTGGAGAAGTCGTTAGCCCGAATGGAAGACAAATAAATTGTAAGTGCTCTTGTTCGACCTGGAACCGAAGATATTTGTGAAAATCTTCCGCCACGGGAACATGAAAGTACGTGTCCTTTAGATCTATTGAGATCAACTAGTCGCCTGGTTGAACTACTTTTTGGATAGTTGAGAGTGACTCCATCTTGAACTTCTCGTGCTTTATATATCTGTTTAGAAAGGTGAGGTATATTACAGGGCGCCAAGAGCCGTTTTTCTTCTGTACTAGAAAGAGGGGGGAGTATACCCCCTGGAATTCCTCGTCCTTTGGCACGGGCACCACTGCTCCTTGATCTTTCAGGACATTCACATATGAAAGAAGAACTTGTTGTTTTTCTTCTGATTGAGGAAGTGACGTTTGCATTGGTCTGCATGGAGGGATCTTGGTGAAGGACCATGTGTGGCCTGTTGAGACCGTTTTGATGGTCCAATAATCTGAGATCGAGGCCACCCAGACGTGCCAGGAGAGACGTAGGCGAGCCCCTACCCGACCCGCCTGGGCGGGCCCAATCCCAAAAGGACTTGGTTAGTTCACGCCCACCGGACGTCTGTTTCTTGCCAGACTTTTGGAAAGATGTCTGCCTATTCCAGTTCCAGCTTCTCCTAAAATCCCGTCCGGGTTTATAGGAGCGTGCCTCCCTCGAACGCTCTGTACTGCGTCTCCGTTGAGGTTTTCTTTGGTTAAATGGGTGCCTGTCCTGGGGAAGAAAACCCGACCTTCCGACTGTAGCTTTTGAAATGGCGTTATCAAGTTTGTTCCCAAACAATGAAGTCCCTTCAAAGGGAATTTTGCACCACGCCTGCTTGGAGGCTGGATCAGCAAGCCAGGGGCGTAACCACAGTGCTCGTTTGGCTGTGACCGAGGACAACATTGATCTGGCCAGTAAATGGATGAGGTCAATTGATGCTTCCCCCAAAAAGGCGACTGCCATTTTAAGTTCTTGCACTGCTGAACTTTGAGCCAGTTCCTCTGAGACACCTTTCAGAACGGAGTCTACATTTTCCACCCAGGCCTCCATTGCTTTGGAGGTAACTGCAAGGGCTAAAGCTGGTTTGCAGGCCGTTACGGTCAGGCTATATACTCTTTTGAGGTCTTGGTCAATCTTTCGATCCAGACCATCTTTAACCACTTAACAACCACCTGCCGACAAATAACGTCGACAAGGTGGTTGCTTAACTCTGGGAGGACGTTATATAACGTCCTCCCGGAATCGCGCTCCCGTGCGCCCCCTGGGGCGCGCACACGGGAAACTCCGTGACCGCCGGGTCCAGAGGACCCGGCGGATCACGAATCGCGGTAAATCGCCGCCGATAGCGGCCGTTTACCACGTGATCGCTCCGTCAAATGACGGAGCAATCACTTGTAAACAGACCGGCGTCATTTGATGATGCCGGTTCCTCCCTCCCCTCTCTGTACCGATCGGTACAGTGTGAGAGGAGAGGGGAGGGAGCGGATGGCAGCAGCAGCTCTGTGGGCTGGATCTGTGACAATTGCAGTCACAGATCCAGCCATCCATCCATCCCTGCTCAGCCATCCCTGGTGCAATACCCTGCCAATACTCTGCAATACACCCTGCGCAATACTCTGCAAAATACCCTGCGCAATACTCTGCAAAATACTCTGCAATACCCTGGCGCAACACCCTGCGCAATACTCTGCAATACCCTGCGCAATACTCTGCAATACCCTGCGCAATACTCTGCAATACCCTGCGCAATACTCTGCAATACCCTGCAAAATACTCTGCAATACCCTGCGCAATTCTCTGCAATACCCTGCGCAATACTCTGCAATACCCTGCGCAATACTCTGCAATACCCTGCGCAATACCCTGCACAATACTCTGCAATACCCTGCACAATACTCTGCAATACCCTGCACAATACCCTGCAAAATACTCTGCAATACCCTGCGCAATACTCTGCAATACCCTGCGCAATACTCTGCAATACCCTGTGCAATACTCTGCAATACCCTGCACAATACTCTGCAATACCCTGCACAATACTCTGCAATACCCTGCACTACCCTGTGCAATACCCCGTGCAATACCCTGCCATACTCCGCAATACCCTGCCATAGTCCGCAATACTCCACAATGCCCTGCAATGCCCGGCAATACTCCGCAATACCCTGCCATAGTCCGCAATACTCCGCAATGCCCTGCAATGCCCGGCAATACTCTGCAATAACCACTTCCCGCCCGCCAGCTGTCATATGACGTCCTTGACTTTGTGCGGGGATATCTGAATGATGGGTGCAGCTACAGGCATCATTCAGATATCAGCTTTTTCAGCCGGCGATTCCCTACACCATAACAACAATCATAGCGGCTGTTCCACTGCTTGATCATTCTTACGGGAGGCGAGAGGGGATGTCCCCCCCTCCCGCTGCCCTCCGGTGCTTCTACCGACTCACCGCTACGATCAAAGCCAGGATTGTTGTTTTTTTTTTGTTTTTTTTTCAGGCTTCCCAGCCTAGAGGTGAGATGTGGGGTCTTATTGACCCCATATCTCACTGTAAAGAGGACCTGTCATGCCATATTCCTATTACAAGGGATGTTTACGTTCCTTGTAATAGGTATAAAAGTGATCAAAAAAAATTTTGGGGCGGAAAAACATGTCAAACTAAAATAAATAAAGTAAAATGAACAATAAAAATTTTTTTTTTTTTTTTTAAAGCGCCCCTGTCCCCGTGTGCTCGCATACAGAAGCGAACGCATATGTAAGTCCCGCCCACATATGAAAACGGTTTTCAAACCACACATGTGAGGTATCTCTGCGAACGTTAGAGCGAGAGCAATAATTTTGGCCCTAGACCTCCTCTGTAACTAAAATCATGTAACCAGTAAAAATATTTAAAGTGTCGCCTATGGGGATTTTTTTAAGTAGCAAAGTTTGGCGCCATTCCACGAGTGTGTGCAATTTTTAAGGGTGACATGTTAGGTATCTATTTACTCGGCGTAACTTCATCTTTCACATTATGCAAAAACATTGGGCTAACTTTACTGTTTTTTTTTTTTTTTAAGCACAAAACATTTTTTTTCCGTAAAAAACGCGTTAAAAAATTGCTGCGCAAATATCGTGCTAGATAAAAAGTTGCAACAACCACCATTATATTCTCTAAGGTCTTTGCTAAAAAAACATATATAATGTTTTGGGGTTCTATGTAATTTTCTAGCAAATAAATGATGATTTTTACATGTAGGAGAGAAATGTCAGAATTGGCCTGGGTGCTCCAGAACGCCTGAAGGTGCTCCCTGCATGTTGGGCCTCTCTATGTGGCCACGCTGTGTAAAAGTCTCACACATGTGGTATCGCCATACTCGAGAGGAATAGCAGAATGTGTTTTGGGGTGTAATTTGTGGTATGCATATGCTGTGTGTGAGAAATAACCTGCTAATATGACAATTTTGTGGGGAAAAAAAAGAGAAAAAAAAATCTTGATTTTGCAAAGAATTGTGGGAAAAAATGACAACTTCAAAAAACTCACAATGCCTCTTTCTAAATACCTTGGAATGTCTTCTTTCCAAAAAGGGGTCATTTGGGGGGTATTTGTGCTTTTCTGGCATGTTAGTGTCTCAAGAAATGAGATAGGCCGTCAGTACTTCAGGAGTGATTAATTTTCAGATATTGGCACCATAGCTTGTGGACTCTATAACTTTCACAAAGACCAAATAATATCCACCAATTTGTACTTATTTTTACCAAAGATATGTAGCAGTATAAATTTTGGCCAAAATTTATGAAGAAAAAATAGTAATTTGCAAAATTTTATAACAGAAACAAAAAAAAAATCATTTTTTTACAAAATTTTTAGTCTTTTTTCTCTTATAGCGCAAAAAATAAAAAACCCAACGGTGATTAAATACCACCAAAAGAAAGCTCTATTTGTGTGAAAAAAAGGACAAAAAATTCATATGGGTACAGTGTTGTATGACTGAGTAATTGTCATTCAAAATGTGAGAGCACCGAAAGCTGAAAATTGGTCTGGTTATTAAGGGGGTTTAAGTGCCCAGTGGTCAAGTGGTTAAATGCTATGAGTAAGCACTTTAATAGTGTGAAACGCGTTAGCCAGATGTGATCAGTTTGCTGTGTTGTGCAGTGTGTTCTTGGTTTCCTGAACCTTTTTTTGGAATAAAGGCTTTTTAACCGGAGTGCTGCGTCTAGAAGACCTTGCTTTCTTTCTTCAATTGCATTTGCATTTGCCGGCACCCTTGGTTGCTGGGAGGAGGTAATTTCAGGGACTTCCACACCTGAGCGGCTTCCTTTCTCCCATCTTTAAATGATACGGTGTCATCTAGCGGGAGGGTGACATGCTTCGCTAGGCGCATTACTGCTGCATCTACGAGGGGAGCATTTTCCAAATGCTTAACGTCCTCAGATTTAAAGGGATACAGTCTAGAGGTTTTGCTTAGCATAGAAACCTTCTTATCTCCCCTGCCTAATTCTTCCTCAAACACTCCTTTCAGCTCAGAGGGAAGTGGGAAATTGGAGCGTTCTTTCCCCAGTTGCTTAAACAGTTTTCTTTGTTTCTCTGGGAGGGAAGTGGTATCCTCCAGCTTTAAAGTTTCCTTCACTGCCTTGATTAGTGGAGAGACTAAAGCGTAGTCGAATCCCACCGTAGAATCATCTCCCTCCATCTCGTCTTGCGAGGAATCATGGGAGGAATCATGGGGCTGGAATTGGCCGGGATCCTCCTGGGCCTCGTCAGCCAAGGAGCCAGACAAGGTGGTGGACTGGCTCCTTGTGTGGGGGGCAACTATTTATTTCATAGATTGCTGTACCACACGTTTCACAAGAGACTCAAGATTTCGTTTTTCGGTCTCTTTCTCACCGACCGCTCGGGCATAACATGGGTCGCATAGCGATTTGCCCTCCGGGATTCTGGTCTTACATCCCCAACAGGCTCTGTGGTCAGAGCGATCATCGCGGTGGTGGTGGCGGTGACTTGAGGAGGAATGGGAACGTCTCCTATGTCTAGAGGGGGAATGTGAACGTCCCCTATGATGATGGGTCCTAGACGTAGTTCCGCGTCTGGACCTGGAGGATGAAGGATGATGCTGATGCGGCCTGGCAAGGTCCCTGTCTTGTGATGGATGATCTGATCTAGCCGGGCTGTAAAAAGAAAATACACACAGGGGAAGGGGAAGGAAAGCAACCAAGTAACTGTTAGCAACTGGCTGTAAAATACACACTAGCAGCATCCCCTTACCCCCTCCGCACATACCTTGTGCGGGAGGGCTGGCCACACGGTGGTGAAGATGAGTCCATGGTGATGACAGAAAAACGAATCAATCACTCCAAGTACAACCAGGGCTAGGAAGGCATAAGGAAAGACATACCATTCCTCTCTTATGGACATGTTCATTAAATGCATGTAAAAACAAACACAAGCAAAAGTCATTTTTTTTATTTTTTTTTAAACCTTCACCCTCAGGGTCAGGAGACCAGTATGCTCAGCATACCTTGCCCACAGAAGTACCGCTCTCCGGGATGCTGCCACACGAACGCCCACAGGTATCCCACCTGTATAAGGGCTCCCAGCGGTTTAAATTCCCCGCTGGGATGACGTCATGGACGGTCTCCGTCACGCGCCTGCACCAAGGAGACCCATCCTACTGCACCTGTGCGGCCTCGGGCCCCTCCGCCGCACTGCGCATGCGCGAAAACCAAGCCTCGGTTTCACCGCGGCTAGCGCATGCACAGACGAGCGACGGCCAGAGACCCGGAAGGAATGCAGCTCTTCTGGAACGCAGAAGCGTTCCACATGCCGGGGGGACACAGGCATGAATAGAAAACATACAAGGGGACAACAAGCACATACAAAAACTTGTCTGCCATGTTTAAGAAAAATAAGGATCTTCAGACCTTGCCAGCCGGGATTCCTGCGACATCCGATCCGGTACTCTGGGCCACATCCCTTCCACCATAGGGGTATTTCCAGCCCTGTAACCACTCACCCGCTCATAGCTGGGCCCTGGGTGCACCGCATATACAGTACCAAGCAATCCACATCTCCTGGACATTGCACAGAAATCGCATGATGAAGGTCCATGTGAGGAGGACAAAAAGGCAACACCTGTCTGTGGAGGTGAGCTCAAATTTATGGGTAGGGGGTCCTATAGCTGTGGAGAGGAGGTGGGGTTAACCCACACGTAGTCTGCCATGGAGTCTGTCGGGAAATAATATTTGTCAAGAGAAATTAGAAGGAGAAGGAAAGGGATGGGAGCTCACGGTATATTTAAGATTGAAACTCTAAAATAAAAACCTGATGTGGCTCAACCAACCCAATGGTAAAAAGTGTATATGACTCCACTCACCATACACCCGTGGTTGCAAAAAATGACACTTCACTGATAAAAACAAAACAGATTTTTTTTGTTAACTACTTAAGGACCGGGCCTATTTACAAGTCAAAATATTTTTTTTATACTAGAAAATTACATAGAACCCAAAACATTATATATTTTTTTGGAGACACCCTAGAGAATACAATGACGGTCGTTGCAATACTTTGTGTCACATCGTATTTGTGCAGCGGTCTTACCATTTCTTTTTTAAAAATACACTTTTTTAATTAAAAAATAAGACAACAGTAAAGTTAGCTCAATTTTTTTATATTGTGAAATATGTTCTGCAAAGCAAATTGATACCCAACATGTCATGCATCAAAATTGCGCCAGCTCGTGGAATGGCGACAAACTTTGACCCTTAAAAATCTCCATAGGTGACATTTAAACATTTCTACAGAGTACCAGTTTAGTGCTACAATTATTGCTCTCCCTCTAACGATCACAGTGATAACTTTCAGTGTGGTTTGAACACCGCTTTCATACGCGGGCATGACTTACGTATGCGCTCGCTTAAAATTTTTATATTTTTGCTTATTTATTTTACTTTTTATTTTTTATTTTTACACTGTCCTTTTTAAAAATAAATTGGATCACTTTTATTCCTATTACAAGGAATGAAAACCCCCCCCTTGTAATAGAAAAAAAGCATGGCGGGAACTCTTAAATGTGAGATCTGGGGTCAAAAAGACCTCAGATTTCACATTTACACTAAAATGCAATAAAAAAATGTAATAAATAAATGTCTTCTTTTTTTTTTCTACAAAAAATAAATAAATTCCCCTATAAGACCGTTGGGCAGAAGTGACATTTGACATCACTCCGCCATCCAATGTTATGGAGCCGAGTGGGGGGCCATCATTCCCTCACTCAGCTCCAGACCTGTCAGGGGGAAGGAAGCAATCGTCTCCGCCACTATCGATGGCTCTGGTATGCGGCAGAGATGACGGCAGCGCGGCCGGAGGGGGGCCTTTTCCCGCCCCCGATAAAAGTGATCTTGCGGTGAATGCCACAGAGACCCCTTTTGTCTGAAAGCGGACCGCCTGCTGTTGAAGAGGATACTGGGGTTATGGCAGCTATCTGCTGCTATAACAACGGTATTCCACTTTAAACAACCTACGTACAACAACGGCGGGCGGTCCGGAAGTAGTTAATTTGTTTCATTTTCCACTACTTTTTGAAATCAATAAAGTGTATTTTTTTGCAACCACGGGTGTATGGTGAGTGGAGTCATATACACTTTTTACCATTGGGTTGATTGAGGTACATCAGGTTTTTATTTTAGAGTTTCTATTATCAGGTATTACAAAAAAATCAGGGTAATTTGTGTTACTGCTATACATTCTAAAGTTTAAATGTTGAATGAACTGCACCTTTAAGCAGATTGCATGACGAGCTACTGATGCTCAGTTTCCAACATTCATACAAAAAGAGCAGAAAAGCTGAAACGTTGCTTTTACTGGCTTCGATAATAGACCCACCCGTGGTTAGTTTTAGATGTTGTAACCATCAAGAGCATTTTGTACACAATACAGAAGGTTTAGAAATGTTATAGAATATTTTAATGTTTTGTTGGAACGGAGTCATGTGTATGGGGCGGGATGGTGTCTGACAAGTCTTTAGAACAAGTGATTTGAATGGTTTTTAGGTAAAACTTTTCAAGCAGATAATTTTCCATTAAAATGTAAGAGAGGATCTGACATCTTTCTGCTTTAGGCTGGGAGGAGAAGATGGGGATAAATAATTAAATTGTCGTATGCTGCAGAATGCTTTCACGGCAACATATTGTGTCCAGGATAAAATACTGAAGACCTTTTCTAACATGCTTCTTCACAAAAGCAACAGGATAGCCGTTTCCATTTATTAACCTAGAATGAAACTAAGGAAATAACATGCATATCAGCTACTAGATTTTACAGCTCTTCTGTTATTTAGACTGGTTAGACATTGCTGTCATAGAATAAAGTTATGTCCTCTAAAGAGATGCAGCGACAATATAATCAGTGGATCACTGTATTGCTCTGCTTCGAATTGTTAGCTTTATCCTTGAAGTAAAGAAGAAAACCAGTAATCCTGCCCTTGTCATTTTGTATAATGCACCTATATACATTAATGTAAATTCACCTCATTATTTTCTGTCATGCATAATGTAGTTACATAATATCTGAAATTACAAAGATAGTCAGGATAAACACAGTTTTCTAACTTTCCAAATTTATGATATATGTAAATGATCCTGTGTTACAGCACATAGAGGTGTTCATAAGCTCAAAGAGTTTCCAGAGAAAGTGCTATCACAGGCTAGTATAGTATATTGTGGACTGTAAGCCAGGCCAGTGAATTATACTCGGCAATCTTTACAGGCAGGAAACACTTGGAAAAATTAATGGCTGCACACCAAGGTACTGGAAAGTCCCTTTATTCTTGAATTAATAAAACATGAGATGAAACCACAGGATGGTAGCAAATACAGATGCAGGTATACAGGAAACACTTGTAAGAGAATGTGAACTGTCTAAGATGTGTCCATAAAAAGGCAAACAGTGAACAAAGGACTAGTCATCTGTACTGTATGTGATCTCTCTGCAGCTGATATTGTACCAGAACTTGTTCAGCACTGTGTCTCTGTGTGAAGGTGGCCATATTGTTGAAAGAAAGGATTGCTTTGTCAAATCAGAGCTGAGCTTTTGATGATTGGCAATCTGATAGCTGGTGGAGTAATCATTTAGAAGCATCAGGAGATGTGGAGGAAACACAGGTCCACAGAATTAAAAATCAGAAGCAGGGAGATCATTGCACTGTAAATCCTCAGGCACAGCTTCTTCTTCATCAAATAGATGATTGAACAGCACATAAGTGATATTACTTAATCCCACTCTTAAATTTGTGAGTCTGAAGCGCCTAGACTCACACTGTAGACTTACAACCATCAGATTCTGGACACAGGAGTGCCTAAGCACAGGAAGTGCACTGCTATTTTTTAAGAGAATGTAGCACCCTCTAGCTAGGTGCTATAGTACATAGTTGTTAGTGTAGGAAAATTTGGCTTGGCTAAGAGCCAGGCCTTCTGGGTCAGGGCTGAGTGACTCAGGAAGGCTGGATAACTCAGCAAGCAGCACCTCTGGTAACCCCCCCTGCTCTCTGGAACCTTTTTGGAGAAGCTTCCAGAAGTAAATGGTGGAGTTTAGGAGGAGCTGCTTGGCGAATTTATGAGGGCCCCAGCCAATCCCCGGCAAAATGGCCTGGCAAGGTTCAGGTACCTCATAAATACTCATGGGTCCTGCCAGCAGGGGTAGTTGGGTGAAAGATGGAGATGGAGTGCTGTGGAGGCAGTTGCTGGCACTTAAGGGTGCCCCCTAGTCTGGAGTGGTGACCTGGGGCCTGGGGCTTGGGTACTGGAAGGACCCTCTACAACATATGGAGGAATCCTTTCCTGGATGCATGGGAGCAAGTGTAAGGACAGCAGGGGAGAGTTAGCAGGTTCGGGAGAACTCCTGAGGAGTCATCCAGGTGAGTTGGTGAGTGAGCAGTCTGGAAGAACTGTTGAGAAGTAGCCAGGAGGGCTAGTGAAATGGGCAGCTGCAGCCAGGTGGGTTTGCAGTGCCTGAAGAGGTGGTGCTAGGATCAGTAGCCACAGGAATGTATGCTGGACACTTTATTTTTTCTACATGTCTAAGGGGGCCTCAGGTTCCTACCTGTAAAGAGCCATTGCTAATGGTCTGACTGAGTGCTTTGTGTCAGATTAACCATCAGTGTGCCAGCTGAAGTTCTGCAAGCAAGGTAGTGCTGGAGGAAGGGTAGGAGTGCACAGTATATAGACTGTACATAGGAGAAGTTGTCCCTGAAATTGTTTTAGAACAAGAGAGAGGTTTCCTCTAAGTGGACTTTTAAGGCACTATTAATGTTGATGTATGAGTATGCAAAATTTCAAGTAGAAAAATATTTTATTAATAATTAAACATCATTGAAAAATACATATGAAAATAAAATACTGATTTATCTGAACAACGTCAGCAAATATCACCGTGCTGAAGGGTATATGAAAAGACCTTCTTACACTCCAACGCGTTTCGGGGTACATTTTACTCCTTCTTCAGGGCTGCATAGAAAGGAGAAATTCATCTAAGGCATAATCGAAAATATATATAATCAGTTTCACAAATGGAAGGTTGCAATCATAGTATATGACCTACAAAACATTTCAATAATCCACTTACATGGTATTGGATAGCAGGGTGATTTTCAATATTTCATTATATAACATTAAAAGATTTAGGCAGGTAACATGGAAAGCTGTACCAGTAGGGTTGCCATTACAAGGCTTATGGTCATCAATAAAAACAGACGAGTCTACAAGCGAGACGAGTGGCTGTTGTCCCTGAGGAGAAATATCTCCTCACATTCCAGGGCTGCAGAAAGACCAGAAGGATATACTGGAGCCAAAAACAGAAAATCCCCCCAAAAAAAGAGCATTGTACTTGTAACGTCACCCCAAATATACAAGGGGATTAACACAGTTTACGATGTTCCCTCTCCTGGACACACATCCACTCGCTACCACTCTTCCACAGCCAAACGACCCCTTCCCAAAGGAACCAATCCCTCTGGAAGAAACGAGACGCACTCTGTATTCTTCTGGGGTAGAATGACTTCTTTATTGAGAAAACATTGTAACTTTATACACAATTCAATACACATTAGTTAACATGAACAAGGGTCCAGCTCCACCCACACCTTACAAGACTCAACACATCATTTTGACGTCTGTTAGGAGACAACAGGCTTTACACAATAGATCCTAAAGATCCCCAATACACATCTTATCACAAAGTGTTTGGCAGACGGTCTGTCAGGAGACAACAAGTTCTAATCCCTTTACATCTTAAATCCCTTTGTATTGTAAATCCCAGTCTGCCTTTACAATACACACAAGTATAGTGTTAATTACCTCTATTCACACCAGACCTTCCCCAGTCACAATGAACAATAGAATGCAAAACACCTTAATTCCTCACAGCAATGATTACACAAAGGCAGGGCTGTGGGTGATGATATTAGCATCTAAGAGTATGTGTCCAAACATCATGAAGGCGTCACTTTTCAATTAACCTGTTGAGGTCATAATCAAACAGTAAAAGTTCTTTGCAGATATCCTGGGGAATATGGTGGATGAATATTACAGACCCAATCTAGATAAAATGTATGTACAGCGGTAAAATAAACGTAATAAAGATGACTATTTTACCCAAGATACTATATCTATTTCGGGTTTTGCCCATTCCAGTTCCAGCATACTTTCTTAGAAATCTTCAACGCAAAACACTAGCGTTCATCTGGGGCTCTTTAAAACATCGTTTATCTAAACACACACTCTACCTTCCCAAACTTAAAGGTGGACTAGGGTTCCCCAATTTCGCCTCTTACTACCATGCAGCTCAAATAGCATGCATCCCCAAATATCACGCAAAATACGAAACCCCACTCTGGGTTGCAATTGAAGCAATTGACTGTGATCCATTTTCTATAACAAATTTAATTTGGTCCAAACCCTCAGATCATAAAAATATAAAAAATAAGATTACCAAACACACAGTTACTATCTGGGATAAATTTAAACTTATCAAAGGACTACAATCTCCTCATGTTCCCCTTCTATCATTTATTAGAAACCCACTATTCTACCCAGCCTGCACATTCCCTAATTCATTTAAAAAATGGATCTCCTCTGACATAACGCAACTCTGTGATTTATCGACATCTACCTCACTTATAACATTTCCTGAACTATGTGATAGGCATCAACTCCCCCAATCAGAACTTTTCCGATATCTGCAGATCAAAAAAAAATTCATGCCATATATACAAAATATGAGTAAGCTCAACGAACTCACACAATTTGAACGTATATGTAAACGCGAACCTCACTCTAAGGGTCTCATATCAATAATATATAAACACCTTATTACTTTGCCTACTGCAGACCCACCATCATACGTGGCAAAATGGGAGAGAGACCTTGGACTTCAGTTGGAAACATCCGATTGGGATAAAATTTGGACCACAACAAAATCATCTTCACAAAATATAATAGCTCTAGAGACAAATTATAAAGTACTTTTGCGCTGGTATTTGGTTCCTGTCAGAATCGCGAAATATATTCCGCAATACTCCCCACTCTGCTTCCGTGGCTGTGGTGAACTAGGACCACACATACACATATTTTGGGATTGTCCCGTTACAAAATGTTTTTGGAAAGAGGTTTTTCTTATCCTCTCTACCTTATTCAAAAAAACAATCAAACCTGACCCTTCAATTGCACTACTAAATCTAAAACCGACTTCTATTTCCCACACTCAATTCAAACTCCTTCTACAAATCACTACTGCAGCAAAGCAGACAATCGCCAAAGCGTGGAAAACCCCAACATTAATGATCTCAGAAACCAAAACCAGAATAAACCAAGCCATGACCCACTCAAAAACGGAAGCCATTACCAATGATAATATTGGAAAATTTGAAAAAATCTGGAATCCTTGGGTGACTAATTTTTTCCCTCCCAACTTTGACATCACATTATTAAGACCTTGGTAATATAACTACCAATAGCTATTTAATATACTAATATTATCAGACCAACATTATAAGATACCCCGGGGACCTTTTCGACCTTTTCTATCTTTTCTACCTACTATCTTTATTTTTTTTCTCTTCTTCTTCTTACCCTTCCCTCTCTTCTATCTTCGCTCTTTAGCTCTTTTTTTGTTGTTTTTTCTTTCCTAGCATATATTGTTATTATATGCAAAAATGGTAGCAACATTTTTATTTTTTTTTATGTTTTTTATTTATCAGTATATTTCAGCTTTAGAGCTCCTTTGAAACAATACAAACCTTATATATTACAATAACATTATATGAGGTCGAGAAATTATGACCCTTCATTTTTTCTTTATAAATCCTTATATTACCTTACATGTTATATATTATTACTAAATCTGGTTTGTAATTACTAAATTCAACACTAAGCATATATTTTAGCAAGTCTCCAGATAATGGTCAACATATGTTAAACTTAAATTACTGTTTTTTTTCTCCTCTTCTGTTGTTGTTGCCTTCAAAAATCACTGGAGCTTGACATAAATATCTAATTTGTGTTCTCCTTAACTGCTACTATTTATAGTGACTATGTTTATTGACAATATATGCTTGTAATTTTGAAAATTTAATAAACAAATTTGACAAGAAAAAAAAATGTATGTACAGCATTGAATATGGCTATCATAGACCATATTGGGGTTTTCATTCACCCTGTGCCCCTAATAGAGACACAGGGTGGTTGACACATAAGAGGCATTGGGGGAGCTGAAGCAAGGGTATCTCATACTTTCTAAGCGATTCTGAGTTCCCCGGGCTTTCCCGTTACAGTACTAAATTATAGTTTCAAGGTAAGATAGTGCAAGTTGTATAACTACTCAAATGGGTGAGTAGAAATATACCTGGATGTAGTGGATACACTCAGATGAACCAGAGAAAAGCCACTGAAGCCTCGTACACACGACCGGTTTTCTCGGCAAGAAAACAGCTGGGAGAGCTTTTTGCCGTTAAAAACGTTCGTGTGTATGGTTTCTAGTCGTGAAAACTGCCGGGAATCTCGATGAGAAAAATAGAGAACCTGCTGTCTATTTTCTCGTCGGGATTCTCAGCAGAGTGATTCCTGCCGAGAAAACCGGTCGTCTGTATGCTTACCTGTCCAAGGTAAACCCGCGCATGCTCGAAAAGACTTTGACGCATGCGCGGTAGCATACAAGGTTAGTGTGGGGTGTAGCAAGATGGCGGCGACGGCATTGAATGTGACGAGCGCCGGCTCGTCGTAGTCTATGACGTCACCGCGTTCTTGGCATTCAAAAGAACAACGGTTCTTTTGAGTTGCCGTCTGTACACAGGGCTTGGCAAGGCAAGCTTTCAATGAATACCGTCAGGAAAACCGACGGTTTTCAAATAGATGGGATTCCCGCCCGTGTGTACAGGGCTTGAGTGTTGATAAACACTTTACAGCAACTGCAAGAGTAGTGAAAATCAATCTGTCAGCTAAAAATTATTTTAAATGTAAAGATCAAAGATAGTGTATGTATACATACATGTTTGGCACTAAATTGATTGTATTTATTGAAAGTATATAATGAAGTTCCTATTTGTAGGCAATATTGTTATAGAGATCAAAGATAGTGTGTGCATATATGTTAGCACTAAATTAATTAAATTCATTAGAGGTATATGATGAATTCATATTTGTAAGCAATATTAACAAGGTGCGGTGCATGCATATGCACACATATCTCTGAACTAGGGATATGTTTAGGTAATAGTATTAATAGTAGGAATTATATTCCAGATCAGTAGAACAATGTATGCAATATCCTCATAATGGGGAAACAGGTGTACTCACTATGTTGAGTTGTATTGGGTTTGGATGCATATGATTCCAATGTTAGTATATTAGTTAGATCATTAGGCATAATGGATTTATACCACAAATGCTAAAGAAAACACAAGGTTTGGTATATTACCAGTCACCCAATAGTGTATAAACAATGAAATATTAGACCTAAAGAGAAGCAATTAATCTAAGTTTTACCTCAAATTGTAGAGTCTTAGAGAGAGCCAGCCGCAAACCCCGACATCCAGCGAGTGTGTGTTGGATGTTGGAGTAAGCCGGCTGTGTCTTCTTATTGAAGCCTCTCCAATCAGCAGACGCAGATAATTGCGAACAGCTGATGTGGAGGAGAGGACTAGCGGGAGATCTTATAAGAGATTAGGAGAATATTTTGATAAATTTTTCCAACCCAGCGTGAAAGTAACAAGGGCATATTTAAAGGGTACATCAGAGCTATTACAACTGTTAAAAGGGGTCAAATTAAGCTCATCCTCTGTGTCCTATTTGGTGACGGCTGATGTGCCCTTGTTGTACACAATTATTCAGCACGAGGATGCATCGCTAGCACTAAATTGGGCACTGAGTAGAAGGGATGATATCCCATATATACAAAAATGTTTTTTGGGACAGACACTTGATTTTTGAATGTCGCATAATTATTTTTGGTTTAATGGGCAATTCTTCTCACAACAGGTTGGCGTGGCTATGGGAGCCAAATATGCTTCCAGCCTAGCCAACCTGTTTATGGCTGAATGAGAAGATAGATATGTATTCAGCAGACAGAGACCCCAATTAAGGTTCTATCGCAGGTTCATAGATGACCTCCTATTCATCTGGGAGGGGTCGGAGGAATCTGTGGTGGAATTTTTGGAAGATCTCAATAAAAATACAAACATCAGGTTGGATTACCAGATTAGCGTCAAAACTATCAACTTTCTGGATGTAACCATTGAGAAAAGTATGAATGTGCTGAGTACGAAAGTGTATTTCAAACCAACAGATCGAAATAGCTACTTATCCATCAGGAGTGGACATCACCCTGCTTGGATTAAAAATATCCCAAAAGGACAGATGCTTCGAGTTTGACGCAATTGTACTAGAACAGAAAATTACCATACACAAGTAAATACTCTTAAATAAAAATTCATACAAAAGGGGTACAAAGAAAATACTCTAAATGAAATAATTCAGGAGGTAGCAAATATTCAGAGGGACCATTGTTTAAAGAAAAAAGATGTCCAAAAACCAGATGATCAACATCAATGGGGATTTATATTGAATTTTCATTGCCAATATAAGGAAATTGAATCCATCTTCAAAAAATATTGGCATATTCTATGTAGAGATAGACATTTGGGGGAGATTTTGCCAGATCAACCAAAATTTATCTACAGGAGAGCCCCCAATTTTGGGGATCAGGTGGTAAGGATGATCTTGGATCCACCTGGTCAAAAAACTAAAAAAATTGATTTAAATGGCTTCTACTCCTGTAGAAGGTGCATCTGTTGTAGAACGGTGAATGTGAGCAACAGAGGCATGTAAAGAGTTACAAACAGTGATGGTGAAACCTTTGAAATAAAGGAATTTATTACATGTAACTCTTCACGTGTGGTGTACCTATTATGGTGCCCCCGCGGATTGTTTTATGTGGGGAGAACAAAGAGACTCCTGAAAGTCCGTATAGCGGAACATTTAGCGATTATTAAAAAGGGTTTTAAATATCACAGCGTATCCCTGCATTTTAAAGAGAAACATGATTAGGATCTATCTTTACTACAGTTCTGTGGGATTAACTGTATATACCCATCCTGGAGGGGCTCAAACCGGGTGAGGGATTTGTCCCAAAGGGAAACCCAGTGGATCTTTTTGTTTTTTTGTTGAGGTGCCTCTTTCCCAGGGGGTTGAACACTGAGGTAGACCTGAACTGCTTCATTAATATTTTTTAATGTATAACTTTAATTTTTATAATTGGTATTTATGATTAAGTCCAATTAAACTTTGTATAGTAGGAATATAGAGACCAGAATTTGCAGAACTGTTGCATGTATGGAATATGTATTTCAGATCTGCAACCTGTAATGGATATATACAAATTATGCAGATTAATAGGAACCATAACATGTAGGGAAATAGAGTGGAGAGAGGAGATGGGTTACAGTTACTACCTACCAGTGAATGTTTATTAGTTTACATTACATAACCTCATACCCCCCACCTCATTCAGTATCATGTTATTATATATTTGTTTTACTATGAATTGGTTCTTTCTGGATTCATCATTGAGATTTTCTCATTGTTTGGTTTCCCTGAAAATGAGGAAACATTTGTAAATAATTCCAGCAAATTAACTAGTTAAAATAGTGATTTTAAAATAGCTGTTTTATTATAGTTTATGATATTCAGATTTTTAAAAATGTTTGACATTATCGGCAGGTTTTTGGAGATACGTGCCTTTAGGGTGACACTACGGTGGGATCTTCAGCTGCCGATATGCTCAATTAACTATGGAGTGTATAAAGTAGGAGGAACTAGTCTGCACTTGTGATATAACCTTGTATAATATCTCTCTAGCTGCTTGGAACCGATGTAACAGTCAGGGCATTGCGACTACAGGGACACAAGGTGTGCGCAGGCGCAGTATGTACACTTCCGTTTACGATTGACGTGAGGGTATAAGAGGAGTGATTGCCGTTCCGTGCAGCCAATCCCAAAACTAACACTTTAACTAGCTAACCAGTCCTTTTATGTGGTAGTTGTGTTTGTTTAATTTTGCAAGCTGAGAACATTTTTACCTAGTACAGAAAGTACCTCTTGAAATTTTTCAGAAATGCAGTGCCTTGTCACTTCCTGGGAACTAAAAGGAAATCACAAATAACCCTATCTTTACTGTGTAAACTACTAGTCTCGGCAACCCACCGTGAAATGGAAAAGAACAAAGGCAGATACAGCCAGGTCCATAGATATTGGGACATTGACACAATTCTAATCTTTTTGGCCCTATACACCACCACAATGGATTTGAAATGAAATGGACAAGATGTGCTTTAACTGCAGACTTCCAGCTTTAATTTGAGGGTATTTACATCCAAATCAGGTGAACGGTGTAGGAATTACAACAGTTTGTATATGTGCCTCCCACTTTTTAAGGGACCAAAAGTAATGGGACAATTGGCTGCTCAGCTGTTCCATGGCCAGGTGTGTGTTATTCCCTCATTATCCCATTTACAAGGAGCAGATAAAGGGTCCAGAGTTAATTTCAAGTGTGCTATTAGCATTTTGAATCTGTTGCTGTCAACTCTTAATATGAGATCCAAAGAGCTGTTACTATCAGTGAAGCAAGCCATCATTAGACTGAAAAAACAAAAACAAACCCATCAGAGAGATAGCAAAAACATTAGGTGTGGCCAAATCAACTGTTTGGAACATCCTTAAAAAGAAAGAACGCACCGGTGAGCTCAGCAACACCAAAAGACGCGGAAGACCACGGAAAACAACTGTGATGGATGACCGAAGAATTCTTTCCCTAGTGAAGAAAACACCCTTCACAACAGATGGCCAGATCAAGAACACTCTCCAGGAGGTAGGTGTATGGGTGTCAAAGTCAACAATCAAGCGAAGACTTCACCAGAGTGAATACAGAGGGTTCACCACAAGATGTAAACCATTGGTGAGCCTCAAAAACAGGAAGGCCAGATTAGAGTTTGCCAAACAACATCTAAAAAAGCCTTCACAGTTCTGGAACAACATCCTATGGACAGATGAGACCAAGATAAACTTGTACCAGAGTGATGGGAAAAGTTGAGTATGGAGAAGGAAAGGAACTGCTCATGATCCAAAGCATACCACCTCATCAGTGAAGCATGGTGGTGGTAGTGTCATGGCGTGGGCATGTATGGCTGCCAATGCAACTGGTTCTCTTGTATTTATTGATGATATGACTGCTGACAAAAGCAGCAGGATGAATTCTGAAGTGTTACGGGCAATATTATCTGCTCATATTCAGCCAAATGCTTCAGAACTCATTGGGCGGCGCTTCACAGTGCAGATGGACAATGACCCGAAGCATACTGCGAAAGCAACCAAAGAGTTTTTTAAGGGAACAAAGTGGAATGTTATGCAATGGCCAAGTCAATCACCTGACCTGAATCCGATTGAGCATGGATTTCACTTGCTGAAGACAAAATTGAAGGAAACATGCCCCAAGAACAAGCAGGAACTGAACACAGTTGCAGTAGAGGCCTGGCAGAGCATCACCATGGATGAAACCCAGCATCTGGTGATGTCTATGCGATCCAGACTTCAGGCTGTAATTGACTGCAAAGGATTTGCAACCAAGTATTAAAAAGTGAAAGTTTTATTTATGATTGTTAATCTGTCCCATTACTTTTGGTCCCTTAAAAAGTGGGAAGCACATATACAAACTGTTGTAATTTCTACACCGTTCACCTGATTTGGATGTAAATACCCTCAAATTAAAGCTGAAAGTTTGCAGTTAAAGCACATCTTGTTCGTTTAATTTCAAATACATTGTGGTGGTGTATAGAGCCAAAAAGATTAGAATTGTGTCGATGTCCCAATATTTATGGACCTGACTGTATGTTTGAAGTCATTTCTTTGTGCTAACTATTTCTCTTTCCGGAGATACAGTTGAGAGGTGAGTGTAGAAATGAAGAGAGAGAAAATGGGTTCTTTCCAGAATCACCAGGTGAAAATAAAAGGGAAAAAGTATGAAAAAAGGAAACGAATACAGCCATCCCATCTAAAGAGCTCTTAATCTGCAATAGATTGCATCTGTGCATTACAATTTAGATATGCTTTGAGACAAATAAAAGCTTCAATGGCCCTGGGTATTTCACCTAACAAGGGAGTCCCAAAGTTGTGGGCAAAGTAGTGTCATAATAACTGAAAATATATGTACTGATTTACTAAGTTATAGCACTGGATATTTGCAATGTTTTAACTGAACCTTAGTATGTAATGAGACAACGACAAGTAAACAAATGCAATGTCAGTATTGCTTTTTAGAATAGAGCTACAGGATATTTATTAAAGCCAGACCTCTTTAGGAAGTTAAACTTAATCTATAGTTTAGAAAGTAAAATGTAATCTATAATTCAGAAAAATAACTTTCAGGAATAGCTTGTTTTTATAGCAATAGTAATATAAACAAAGTGGTCTGGAGATTCTTGTTGTTGTAGCCTTTATTGTTGGTGGCTACAGATGCTGTTTTTTGATAGAAAAAAAAAGCTATTCAAATCTTTACTCTACATCGATCTATGCCTTTGCTTGGTGCACTTTAAAAACGTATACTGCTTTGTTAAATTAAATCACTCTATCTTGAACATTGACTATAATTCTCAGTGAGATGCCCTTCAAGTCCAACAATATGACATTGTACATATAAGCATAAATAAAATGTATGTGATAAACGCAGCAAAGCTCAAGCAAAGGTATAATTCTTTTGTGTCAGTTTGTAAATAATACTTGATGCTAACATCATATACCAATAAAAACCATGAAAAAATTCATAATACATTTTCAAATAGTACTGTCCCAAAAAAGTGTGACTTTTAGTAAGTCAATGATAAATGTGCTCCCCAAGGCTCATTTAACTAAAGTAGTTCACAGTCCAATGTACCTACCAAAGGTTGTGGGGATTAACTTTTAGTGATGTATACTTAAGGCTCACTTATAAAATAACAATTACAAATATTCTAACAATATTAAAGTGTAATATTGATTTTGTTGTGGCCTGAGATCTCTTTTAACACAAAGTTTTTTTAAATTCCAATTCCAGATACAATGACTCATAAGAAATAACATGACATTTATTGTTTTATTATGTGAAAACAGAAAGTTAAAATATCACCAAGAAAACAAGAGCCATAAAATATTTGCCCAAAAAGGAAGTATTCAAAATAAAAGCTTTTCAAATAGTTTTAAAAGCAATTGATTGTAATAAACTTAGCATCAGATGTCTTCTATTGGGAGTTACAGATTTGGCTCACTTTATTTGCCCAAGATCTAACAATTTTTTTGACATGATAAAAGTGAAAAGTCAAACATAATAAAATAACACAGTCTATATCCTGAATGGCTCTCCTCTCTCCCTATTTTGTCCTGCATTCAAAAGTCAGATGAAAGGCTAGGGAGAGTGATCGGATTATAATTCCCTGTTCAATCTCCAAGTTTGATAAGCTCAAGGTTCCAGCTCTGTTAAAGCTGTTCTCTGTCATCGTTCCATTGCCATAGCTTTGTAGATCAAATAAATGTCTATCTGACCACATAAAAGGGATACAAGGTGTCATAGATAATAGCCATCACTTATTATCTCGTTACTAGCTGGAGGCTAGAATCTGGGCATAAAAAAAAAATATTTAAAGAGTATGAAAAAAAAAAAATTCAATAATACACCATCCATAATGTGGATAATATGACAAATATTGTTATTTTCAAACTGCTATGGGGAAAAACAGACTGAATGTGATCCGCCATGATCAAATAAGATCACTTTGCAAACACAATTTCCATAAATTGTCTATCTTAATTTTTTATTTACAGGCAACAAAAAGTGAACAGACACCTTTAAAGTCTTTTACTGTTCTGCAAGAGTGCAACAACTTTATTACTGAATGTGTTAAGCATCCTTAATTCCAAATTCTCTTCCACTATTGTTCTCCTCTTGGACAGGGGTTGTCTTGCTAGATGTGGGCCCTTGACAACTAGTTCTCTGTATTAGGCACTGCAGTGTAGGTAGTCTCATGATGACAAAGATGACAGTTATAAAGCCTGTTTAATACACTGGGACACGAAGCCTAAGGAAAATGAAAAATTCATATTGATCTTGATCATTTTGTTAACTATGGTTTTTATTATTGTTCTTGTTATAAACATGGCCCTATAAGATTCTGCTTACTGTATGTTTTTGTCTCTGGCCTGTGTTTTAGCCTAAATATTGCCTTCACAGATCTGTGTTTTTGTGATTATTCTGGCTGTCTTTAAATTTGCTTCAGGAACCAACCAGCATGCCTAGTTTACCCATTTAAGTAAACCCAGAGTACAGAGATAGTGCAACTTGTAGCACAAAACAGAAAAGTATTACCAATACCTACCGTAATTTTAATTTCCTGGCCTGTCCTCATGTCAGCACACCTGGGTTAACCCCTCCTTCCAGTCTCTCAGAACCACCTTCTCCTAGCTAATAAAAGAGAGCCCCCCTCTGTTCCATTCTAGTGACGACAGGCTTGAAGGGAGGGAAGAAGATTGTGCTGATGTGAGGACAGGCCAAGAAAGGAAAATTACAGTAGGTATTGTTAACAATTTTCTGTTTTCCTGAGCAGCCTCACGTCAGTACACCTGGGATTTGATTTAGCTGATATAGGGTGGGATAATAAACTAAAAAACAACTGATAATGCTGCTTAGTGAATATATTTATTTTGCTTGGAAGGGTGCTGACTAGAGTTGAGTGGACACCTGGATGTTCGGGTTCGATGGGTTCGGCCGAACTTCGGAAAAAAGTTCGGGTTCGGGACCGAACTTTAACCGGAACCCGAACCCGAACCCCATTGAATTCAATGGGGACCCGGACTTCTAAGGACTAAAAAGGCTCTAAAAAAGTAATGGAAAGGGCTAGAGGGCTGCAAATGGCAGCAAAATGTTGTTAAGGGCATGGCAAGTGCTCTGAAAACAAATGTGGATAGGGAAATAACTTAAAATAACATAAAAAAACATAAAAATAAAAAAATATGCTGGAGGCCCCCTTTTCAGCAGAAGAGGTACAGGAAGTCATTAAGAACCTCAGAAACTCAACGGCACGATGCCACACATATGGTGGGAATGCCCCAGAATACGCCCTTTCTGGAATAAATTATTCAATTTAATGGATAAGCTAGTGGGAAAATAAAATACTTTGAAATAAAAATGTAGCGGGGTGCTAAAGGGAAGTGTTTGAGTGGTAAATAGGCTCAAACACCCTAATTCTGTAGGATTCATGGACCATTTTGTCCAGGGTTGAAAAGCCGATACAGTGCTGTGCCTTTTGTGTCCCCTCTTGGCAGTAGTACAGCGGGGCGGGGAACCTACTGTGCATGCCGGGAGAACATATAAAAGGGGCAGACCTTTGGCCTGGGGGCTGATGTCCAGCTGGGTCCACGCCCAGGTGCCTTCGGCCTGGGTGCAGGTGTTCCTGTTCCATCTCGGGTACCTTTAGCCCGGGGTGAGGTACTATCCTGGAGTTCCTGCTGCCCTGGGTATGGAGGCCTAGGTGCGGGAATAAAGCCTGGAGTCCAGAGCCTTCGTCTGGAGTCCGCTAAGGGTTGAGCGAACCCGAACTGTAAAGTTTGGGTCCGTACCGAACTTTAGCTTTTCCCGAACCCGAACCCGAACCCGGACTTTGCGCGAAAGTCCGGGTTCGGGTTCGGCAATCTAATGGCGCAGTTAGAAATGCTTCAGGGGCCAGCCAATCACCTTTTGATTAGCTGGTGTGCCCTTAGAAGCCATCATAGCCATGCCTACTAATGGCATGGCTGTGATTGGTCAGTGCAACATGTGACCCAGCTTCTATATAAGCTAGAGGCACACAGCACACACGTCACTCTGCTTCAGAATAGATAGGGAGAGGATCTTGTCTGCTGCTGCTGCTTTTAGGGAGAGATTGAAAAATACATGAGTGAAGCCCCATACACACTATCAGTTTTCTTGCAGGTTTTTCTCTTCAGGTTTACCAAAACCATGTAGTGCAAGGGCCTGCCTGATTGCATACGAATTGAAACTCTTAAGGTTTGACCTCATATTAGATGGTTTTGGTAAACCTGAAGAGAAAAACCTGCAAGAAAACTGATAGTGTGTATGGGGCTTGAGTCCTGATTCTGGAATCTGAGGGAAAAGATAGAGAGACAGTGTAGTGTAGGGCCAGGTTCCTGTTGGTGCTTTCAGGGAGAGAGATATATTATATAGGAATAGGAGTCCAGATTCAGAGATATAACTCAGCGATCTGCATAGGTTTACCTGTTTGTGTTGCAGTGCAGTCTTTTTACACTGCCATGGTTCCAGTGTCAGAGAAAATCGACCTTTTATCTGCAAGCTCAGTGCACCAACACTGCATATATTACGTTGAGAGATACACCGTTTCCATACTGTGGGTGTATTCTGCTCTTGGAAAAAGATCCATTTAGGGCAACAAAAAAAAAAAGGCACTTTATTGTGCTCTTTTCCAAAAGACCCATTAAGGGCAAAAAAAATAAAAAATTTGCATTTTATTTTGCTCGTGCAAAAAAAGACCCGTTTAGGGCAAAAAATAAAATAAAAAAAAATTGCACTTTAATGTACGCTTGCAAAAAGACCCATTTAGGGCCACAAAAAATATTTTGCAGTGTGTTATACATATGTGGAGGCGTGTGAAATAAACCATTTCTATATATTTGTCTTCTACTGTGCTATACTAAAAAAACAACATTTTTTTTGAATAGCATTTTCTGCAGTTCTGTAGCTGTGCGATTCAGCGGTTACGTACTGTAGGTGTGTTCTGCTCTTCCAAAAAACGCCATTTAGGGCCACAAAAAATATTTTGCAGTGTGTTATACATATGTGGAGGTGTGTGAAATAAACAATTTCTATATAGTTTTCTTCTACTGTGCTATACTAAAAAAACTAATTTTTTTTTGAATAGCATTTTCTGCAGTTCTGTAGCTGTGCGATTCAGCGGTTACGTACTGTGGGTGTGTTGTGGTCTTCCAAAAAACGCCATTTAGGGCCACAAAAAATATTTTGCAGTGTGTTATACATATGTGGAGGTGTGTGAAATAAACAATTTCTATATAGTTTTCTTCTACCTATGGCCAGGTGACAGATGCACACCGTAGGGGGACAGGAGTGCACCGCAAGGTAGTGAACCCTATGGCTGACTGCTGCGGATAGGAAACTGGGTGGTTGTGAAAAGCGGGACCAGAGGAGCACAACCGGGATCCTATAGGAAGCTAGAGCCAAGATTCCCCAGGGCGCGGAGTCTAAGACCCAGCAGGTCTTCTCCAGAGCCTCTAGTGGTGAGGATGTTATGCTGCAGGCTGGGTCCAGGTCGCGGCCCCTAGAGTCTCCTAGCTCACGCCCCATAGGATAAGGGGAAAAGAGGGGAAGCAGCAGCACAAGATATAAGAGTAACGAATAACAAGCTGAAGGTCAAGGGCCACAAGCAGACAAGGAAAACGAAGGACAAGCAGAAGGTCAAGGGTCACGAGCAGACAGGGATAGTCGGGGACAAGCCAAATGTATAACAGAGAGACAGACGTAGCACACGGCAGGCAGGAACCCAACACACAATGCCTAACAAACACGTTGATCAGCAAAGCAGGCTTGCAGTGCACAGGTTAATATAGTGTTCTGTGATAGGGCCTGAGGTGGAGTCTGGCTGGGAGGAGATTATAAAGGAAGCCAGGTGAAGGAGGTCTGGTCTCTAAGATGAACACATGAGGAGGAAAGGTAAGATGGCTACCTCGTCCTCCTCCACCGCTGCCACCTCAACCTCCTACTCCATATGGACCTCGTCCTCCTAGGTCAAGATTATTATTTGTTTTTTTATTTTTTTGTAGCGCACAGATCCTTTCCCCCTTACCTGCCTTTATGTTGTTGGCTCCTCCCAGGAGGGAGAAAGGCACACCGCACTACCAGCCCGTACCCTCCTATATAAAGAGGTTGAGCGGTGTACTTGACGGGCCGTGTCCACAGCCGGAGTCAAAACTCCTCCAGAGGATGATTCTCACCTCTACTGTAGGTAGAGGCAAGTCCTTTAATTCCCAGTAAAGTCAATGTCCACACCAGCTGAAATTACAACTCTTATTCTCTCATGGCAAAATAAACTCTACTCGGATAGAAAAGGTTAGAGCAAAGAAACAGGACAGCTTAAGGTGTGGAGGAGGTCCAGGCACAAACGTAGCACATCCACTTCACTGCTTAGGTTTCTCAAACAGTTTTAGGTGCACGGTCTCTGCCACAGACCTTGAGGTTGGTCTCTGCCACAGACCGGGTGTACAAGGCCCCTGCCACGGACCTGGAGAACTTTGGTCTCTGCCACAGACCAGGGTGTATAAGGCCCCTGCCACGGGCCGGGTGAATAAGGCCTCTGATACAGTCAAGATGACCTTGAGCTTCTCCTTCTACAAACCTAGCCCATATCAAGGGGAAGAAATCTCTCCAGGGAGTCAACAGACTCTTCCTTCACCGTGACTCCCGCATCGGTCCATCAGAATGATCCTCCCTTTCCTGAAACATGGTCCCCTACACGAGGCGGCACCCTAAGACTCCTCGACCCTTAGCGGACTCCAGACAAAGGCTCTGGACTCCAGGCTTTACTCCCGCACCTAGGCCTCCATACCCAGGGCAGCAGGAACTCCAGGATAGTACCTCACCCCGGGCTAAAGGTACCCGAGATGGAACAGGAACACATGCACCCAGGCCGAAGGCACCTGGGCGTGGACCCAGCTGGACATCAGCCCCCAGGCCAAAGGTTTGCCCCTTTTATATGCTCTCCCGGCATGCACAGCAGGTTCCCCGCCCCGCTGTACTACTGCCAAGAGGGGACACAAAAGGCACAGCACTGTATCGGCGGTTCAACCCTAGCCTACCATGGCAGCGCCACCTGTAGGCCGCAGGGAACTGCACACCAATACTGTCCCCCGAGGACAAAATGGTCCATGAATCCTACAGAATTAGGGTGTTTGAGCCTATTTACCACTCAAACACTTCCCTTAAATTTAGCACCCCGCTACATTTTTATTTCAAAGTATTTTATTTTCCCACTAGCTTATCCATTAAATTGAATAATTTATTCCAGAAAGGGCGTATTCTGGGGCATTCCCACCATATGTGTGGCATCGTGCCGTTGAGTTTCTGAGGTTCTTAATGACTTCCTGTACCTCTTCTGCTGAAAAGGGGGCCTCCAGCATATTTTTTTATTTTTTTATTTTTTTTATGTTATTTTAAGTTATTTCCCTATCCACATTTGTTTGCAGAACACTTGCCATGCTCTTAACAACATTTTGCTGCCATTTGCAGCCCTCTAGCCCTTTCCATTACTTTTTTAGAGCCTTTTTAGTCCTTAGAAGTCCGGGTCCCCATTGACTTCAATGGGGTTCGGGTTCGGGTTCGGGTTAAAGTTCGGTCCCGAACCCGAACTTTTTTCCGAAGTTCGGCCGAACCCGTCGAACCCGAACATCCAGGTGTCCGCTCAACTTTACCAACTAGCCATCCTGCATATGTCTTCCACCGATATTTTAGCAGAAGCTGCCCATGAGGCTGCCACCCCTCTTGTTGAATGAGCTTGTATATCTTGTGGAGGCGTCAGCCCCTGTTTCTCATACTTAAGGCTTATCACCTTGGTGATCCAGGTAGCTATGATTCTAGCTAATGCTGCTTCTACTTTCCTAGGTCCTGATGGTAAAACCAATAAAGTATCAGTCTTGTGCATCTGCCGAGAGTGGTGCAAGTGTGTTGAGAACAAGTTGACCATATCCAACGGTCTGAGATCTAGTTCCTCTGCTTGTTCCGGCGATTGCGTGAAGCTAGGTAGGACCGACTCCCAATTTACATGAAACTTGGAGACCACCTTGGGGGTTAAGGTCGGTGAGGGCCTTAGGATTACTTTGTCTGGGAGAGCAATGCAAAAAGGATCCTTGCAAGATAGATCTTCCAGCTCTCTTCCAGTAATCACCATAATGGAAATGGCGATTCCCACCAGAATTATTACAGACAGAGGGGAGGGTATCCATCTAGGTCTGAACAAGCCCCCAAATGCAACTCCTCAAATAACCATTACTACAATTAAGGCCTAGTTTGGAGACCATTCTTAGATGGACCAGGCCCCTCTAACCTCCCTTATACACAGGGCCCTACAAGGAGACCTCCCTATGGGGGTTTTCCTGAATGGGATACCCACAAAGAGAACAGGAAAATCAAAGAGAGGGACCAGAGGGGGGAGGAGACTTAAAAAAAAGGAAGAGTGTAAGGGGAGAGGGTATTTTTAACCTCAGCTCCAAGCCCCTTACTGATGCTGAAAAGGCTCTGTTGGACAAAGGATTAAAATTTGCTCTCCCCAAACAACTTAATACATTTCAAACCTTCATTGATGTTCAAAAGTATATCCGTAAAGTCAACATTAAAAGATACATCGCATCCAATCCCATTAAGGAAGGCAGGATTGTCTCCACAGGAATACAATCCTCTAACCTCTATAACGCTTCTTTGTTCAACCCCCCGGGTGGAATGGCCCCTTCAGTGAGAGTCTTCCGTGATGTGGTTTTAAGAGATCTTGATAAGGTGAAGCTAAAAAACACCAAAATGTCATCACAATTGGAAGTCAGCCTACACCAATTGTGTGACCGTAAATATCTTGTCATCAGACCAGCCGATAAGGGGGAGGGATTGTGAAACTAGACAAAGATGCATATATCAGTGAAATGGAAAAGATTTTGAGCGACCATGACACCTATATTCCTTTAAGGAAAGACCCGGGTCGAGACTTCCAACAGGAACCGTCAAAGTGGTAAACAGGTCATAGATCAGAAGGAAAAACTGTTCCTAGTACCATACTTCCCCAGAACACCCATTATGTACTATTTACCCAAAGTGCATAAGAATCCTGTTTGCGGGGGGGCGTGGCTTGGATGGGACCCGAGATGGCAGCTTAAGGAAAGAGCTCCCACACATCGAGGACGAGAATAAGCTATAAAACGGGTACATTCAATCCCAAACCATGGGCAAATCAACCAGGAGCTCATCAACACCCTGCACATTAAAAGATACCGGGAAGCAGCTGAGCAATAACATCCCAGAGATGTTCCAGACCCATCCGTTGGGACAACAGGCGGATTCACAGGCCCCGCAGGCCTCACAGGCCTCATCCCCGGCCTCGATTAGTAGCGCGGACGAACCGATAACGATCGGCGACGGCGCCGCTGTCCCCAATCCGACCTTACTGGATCTACAGAGAGATCTACAAAGAGTTGTCCTGGACATTAAAAACACAATGATGGCGTCCATCTCTGATCTCAAGTCGGAAATCCTAGTGATGAACTGCCGCATTGCTGAAGTGAAGGATACATCCCACATGCAGGCAGCAGCAATAAGGCAAGTGCAGAAAACATTTGATTTACAGTTACCGCACATGTTTGAACTCCACAGACATGTGGAAGATTTAGATAACAGGGGTCGCAGACATAATATTAGTGTGAGGGGGGTCCCTGAAGCACTGGAGCAGGCTACTCTGCCACAGACGGTCTGCGCCATTTTCAATGACTTGCTCGGCCGTCCGGCGGATACCTCTATTGAGATGGAAAGGCTCCACCGGGCTCTGAGACCCATTCCCCGTGATTCTGAACATCCCAGGGACATTGTGTGTTTGTGTGTTGCATTGTTAACTATCCTCTTAAGGAGGAGATTCTCCAAAAAGCCAGGGACAGAGGGCGCATTGTGTTTAATGGCGCAGACATTAAACTGTTTTAAGACCTTTCGCAGATAACTTTACAAAATAGACGCTCTCTACGCCCCCTGTTGGACGCTTTACGTTCCCGCAACATCCAATATAGATGGAAGTTTCCGTTCTGTCTATCGGCGTCCTCCAGAGGCCGCACAGCACTCCTCCGAACCCCTGAGGATTTGTCTGCATTTTGTGAGCAGCTGGATGTCCCGCTGATCGATCTGCCTGATTGGTACTCCTTCTACTTTCCAGCTGAACCATGGAAACCTGTTTCTCACACTTCTTCACCAAAGACCCAAAGACAGTGCTCCAGATGCCATAGACTGGACCAAGTGATCGCAACATGTGCCGGGACCATCCCTCATACGATCGGGAGAGGGCAGCCACCCCTCGCAGGGGGCGCCAGGATGACTAGTTTTTGCTCCTTTCATCCCGATGCTCAATAGTAGCCGAGAGAGATGCTTTTTGTTCCTTTACTCGTTTTGGTTTGTTAAGTTTGTTAACTTGTGTCTTACCTCCCTCTCCTATCTTGCTCAAACAGTGGATCCTGGACTCCTGGCCGAATTGCCCTTCTGGGGATCTGAACTGACCACAGATCCATCCTACTCAGGTACTGCTGTATCCCTCTTGTTAGTACACCTCCAAAGTGAGGTCCAAAGCTCACGGCACTGACCTACCCCCCTCTCAATGACCTCCTGATTCTCCCCCAAAGACTATGTTTTTCCAGCTCATGCAGGTAATGATATATATGAACATGGAACACTTGCTAGATGTGTGGTTATACATGCTCTAGGCTCCATAGCTGTGCATTGTTAGACCACTACTTGGGGGGCCTTGCTCACCAAGTGTGGGTGGGGCCGTCCTCATGACCTATACTTTGGGAATGCCCTTATGATGAGATGCCTGAATGTATTTTTACTGTATTGTGACCCTCCCTTCCATAGGAGGCTGTATGTTGAACATTAACATGCTTACCTGGGGCATATAGCGGGCTTGCTTGGGAGAGGAGAAGGGTGGGGTGAGAGACCTACTAAGTCGTGTTGGGAAACCATTCTGTTGCTCTATACCCGTATATGAATATACGAGAGCCTATGGGTCAACATACTCTGTAAAAGCATGTAACTTAGCTCTTCCCCACCTTAGAACAAGTGTTTTAAGTAAGGGCAGATTATCCAGACCCATGAACCAAATAAGCCTCCTCTGGAGGTGGGGAGAGGGAGTTAAAGGTATTTTAATTTGCTTGCTTGTTTAGTCTTTTATAACTTTACCATATTGAAAGACAGATCAATCTGTCTATTTGGATAGATAAAATCTCACTCACCAGAATTACTTGACAATACTTGTTACGTTTTACTTTAGTTAGATTTGGGCTCAGTATAGACTTTCTTTACAACTACTCAACATATCTTCCCCATAGTGTGTACTGAGCTAGGCAAACCCCACGCGCCCAAGGGCCTTTAATTGTATTCTTATTCTTATTTTTATTCTTTGTTTTAATACTACCCTGCGTTTCCTGAACCCTAGTTTATTACTATGCTAAATATTAGCAGGTACCCTCGGATTTTCTGTCTATCCTTTCTCGTCCTCATTGCTGCAAATCCTCGAATTCCGTTCCCAGTTTATTGTCCCCCCTCAGCTATCCTACTGGATTATAGCTGACACCCGGGGTTTTCCCCCATTAGGTGGTTGGGCGAGCCTTCAACCACCTCCAGTAATCTTTTGTACTAGTGGACAGAGTGTCGCACTTAGGTACGAACTCTACATCTTCCACTTTTACCCCTTCCACCCCTCTGTCCTAACCCCCCTCCCCATTTGTTGACTCTACACCCCTTTCCCTGTCCCCCCTCCCCCCCCCCTTTTTTCCCTTTTTTTTTTTTCTTCTCCTTTTTTTTTTTGTCCTCTTTTTTTTTTTGTCCTCTTTCCTTTATATAGGGGGGGCAACCCTCCCTCCCCACCTTTCAGTGTTCCCAGCAGGTAACTTCCAGGTTCCATACAGAAGCCCAACCTTCATACACGTGATCCTTGAATATACTTTTAGCTCTCCACCTGCTTGTAAGATGCAGAAGGAACCTATACTTAGGCAGCAATTGTCCTTAAAATGTCTTTCGCTAAATCTCAAAGGGCTAAACCTGCTAGAGAAGAGATCACAGATATTGTCGGCACTGACCAAACACAAAGCGCATTTCCTTATGCTGCAAGAAACACACTTTCGATCGGACGTAATCCTCAAACTAGAGAACCATGTATACAAAAAGGTATTGCACTCCACAAACCCAGATTCCAAAACGAAAGGGGTCTCCATACTTATATCTAAACACGCTGACTTCCAACTATCAGACTCGCTGATCGACCCTAAGGGCAGATACATCTTTATTAAGGGTACTTATGCGTTCAAACCAATCACGCTGGCGAATGTGTATTGCCCCCAATGAGCACCAAATTTCTTTTTTTAGGGCCACCTGTGCTGTGCTTGCCTCGTTCCTAGAAGGTATTGTAATCTTGGGAGGAGACTTTAATGTCCCGCTGAACCCGTCTCTTGACACCTCCACAGGGGCATCAGCGCTTTTTTACCGTGCCCTACGCCAGATTAAACTTGAATTGCAAAACCTAACACTCCACGACACGTCGCGCACTAGGTTTCCCACTGACAGAGATTACACTTTCTTCTCTTCTCAACACAACAAGTATTCCAGAATAGACTATCTCTTTCTCTCACAAGCTGACTTGTCCCTTCTCTCACACGCCACTATAGAACCAATGTTTCTATCAGACCACCACCCCATTACAATTACTCTTACGTTCCCAGACTCAAACAAAATGACGAAAACCTGGAGACTAAACCCATCTCTGTTGAAAGACCCAGAAAATCTTAGACAAATAAGTACACAAATTAAACTATACTTTCAGGAAAATTCTACCCCTGATGTAGCTCCTATCACGCTTTGGGAAGCACATAAATGTGTTTAAAGAGGGAAACTGATATCAATAGCAACAATAGCCAAGAAAAGACAACAGGAACACATCAAGTCCCTAATTGAAACAATTAATAGACTGGAGTTAGCCCACAAACGTTCTTCTATGCAAGCAACGTTGCAGGATCTTTTACACGCTTGCTCCACCCTAGTGGAGGAATTAGGGAAACGCACCAGGAGACGGTATATCCTCAGACAAAAGTTTTTTTGCGAACATGGCAACAAGAGCGGGAGATTGTTAGCACGCACAATACAGGCCGCTAAGACCTCGTCCGTAATCCATCGCATTAGAGACAGCCAGGGTGCACTCCTTTCTAGGAATGAAGATATAGCCAAACATTTTGAGAAATTCTATTCAAAACTTTATAACCTAGCGCAAGAGAAAGGCGGACCGATAATTTCGGGCAACCGCTCCTCCCAAATTACAGCATTCCTAGCCAAGTACTGCCCTAAACCTGTCACTACTCAGCAAGCAGTAGCTCTGAAGAGCCCACTCTCCATGGAAGAGCTCCATCTAGCTATCAAACAAATGAAAGTTGGTAAGAGCCCGGGACCCGACGGCCTCCCCTTAATATACTATAAATGCTTTCAGGATGAGCTGGCACCCAAGATGCTACAAACATTTAATTCACTCTCGAACCTGCACACCTCACTTGGCAGGCTACTGGAAGCACACATAGCTGTTATCCCAAAAGAAGGCAAGGATCCCTCACTGGTCTCCAATTACAGGCCGATATCCCTCCTTAACGTGGATATTAAACTATATGCGAAGATGTTAGCGAATAGATTGTTGCCCCTGATCTCTGGAATCATATCATCTGATCAAGTAGGTTTCATCCCGGGTAGGGAGGCTAGGGACAATACCATACGCACTCTAAATGTACATCACTGGCTTTCTTCATTGGAGACTAGGGGATTTCTCCTTTCCCTTGATGCCGAGAAGGCGTTCGACAGAGTGGCATGGGATTACATGCAGGAGGTATTAAAAGGCATAGGCCTAATGCCCCGCATGCTTGCACACATCAATGCCCTCTATACCAATCCCGCGGCAAGGGTAAGGGCTAATGGCCTTCTGTCGGACGTCTTCTCAATAAGTAATGGTACCCGTCAAGGTTGCCCCTTGTCTCCCCTGATCTTTGTCCTGACTTTAGAACCCCTTTTGAACAGATTACATGCCAACAAAAACATCAAGGGAATTTCCATACACCGCAGAGAGTTCAAAGTAGCAGCGTTTGCTGACGATATCCTACTTTTCTTACAATCTCCTCGGGTGTCCCTGCCTAACCTGAGTGACATTAAGTTCTTTGGCGATTTATCGCATCTTAAAATTAATTATTCTAAGTCCCATGCCCTGAACATTTCACTAACCCCTCAGGAAGTCTCCCATTGCCAAGAATTCTTTCCTTTTCAAAGGAAGAAAGAGGCTATTACCTATTTAGGAATCCAAATTACCAGAAAACTGTCTGACCTGTATAGTTACAACTTCCTGCACACCCTTTCTAAAATCCAATCAGATTTGAAGTATTGGGCTAATCTAAATGTATCTTGGTTTGGTCGCTCGGCCCTCATTAAGATGGTTGTTCTCCCCCGTCTATTGTATCTAATGCAAACGATCCCGATACATCTCCCTCCCTCCTTCTTCGTGACATATAAGAGATCCTGCACGAAATTCATATGAAAGGACACAGCCCCACAAATCAAATATTCACGTTTGACCTGCTCCAAAGCTACGGGTGGTATTGGTCTACCAGACCTTCATAAGTACTATCTGGCCTGTCACCTGACTAGAGTGGTGGATTGGAATGTCCACAAGTTAGGGAAAGCATGGGTTACACTGGAAAACTCTTTCACGCAAACCCCGACTTACACACTTCCTTGGCTATCACCACGGCACTATCCCCAGGATATTAAGATGCACCCGCTCATCATGCCCTCGATATTGGCCTTTGGGAAAGCAGTTGCTCTCTTCAACATTTCCTCACAACCTGGACCACTGACCTCAATTTGGGGTAATCCAGAGTTCCCTCCGGGAGAATCCAATACATTCCTACACATGGAATAGCCACATGAGGAGGTCCAGGCGTGTCACTTCTTTCACAAGGGCCGTAGGCGATCGTATGAAGAGTTAGTAGCGGACTCGCGTACCAAAACTTTTCCTTTTTGGTCTTTTAGACAGCTGACACATTTCCTCACCTCTAAGGATTCCAAGGAAATATGGAATAGACAACTTGCACCCTTCGAAACACTGTGCTCGCGCAACACGCCGCAGCGACACCTTATATCATATATATATGCCTGGCTGCAAGATGCCCCAGATCAGTCTTCGACACGGACTGCGCGTACCTCTTGGGAAAAAGATCTACAAATATCACTCACAGATAAGGATTGGGAATCTATCTATACTATAGCCCACAAGGGATCGATGAACGTGGCGATCCAAGAAAATGGATACAAAATCATTACGAAATGGTATAGAACTCCAGCCCGTTTACATAAATTCTCACCCCAGATTCCAAATATTTGTTGGCGATGCAATGGAGGGGAAGGATCCATGATCCACGTATGGTGGGAATGTGCCTTGCTCCAACCTTTTTGGAGGGAGGTACATTCCATAACAATGAAAGTTACCACTTTCACCTTAGACTATAATCCTGCACAGTACCTATTACACCACACGACCCTAGCAAATCAGTCTTACCATAAATCACTGGCCATGCATATGGTGAACACAGCCAGACTTTGCATTCCTACTCACTGGCGTTCAATTAGGGAATGGTTGTGCAGAATAACCAAAATAGAGGAGATGGAGGAATTAATCTATACCTCTCAGGACCACATTCAGAAATTCACACTAACCTGGGCATGTTGGATACATTTTAAGTCTACTGACCAGTATAAGTCCCACTTTCCAACACAACATAAGGTGTTGAACTTACCCAACACAATCTCCCTTGTACCCTGATGGGGCCTGGGGGTACTGGGACATAGAGTGGCCCCCTCTACCCTCTACCCTCTATCCTTTCCTTTTCCCTTCACCCCTTACTGCTTCCCCCCTCCTTTTTTCTTTTTTTTATGTTTTCCCCCCTAGACCCCCTGTAGCATTACAATGATATAGCCGACCCAACTCTAGATGGGTGCCCTAACATGGGTTCCTGTAAATTACACACCCAAGGTAACATCAGGTATATGTTTTCTTCCATGACCGTGTTGATAGTGGTCTACGGGGTCTATGCAACCACTTGCAGGGTGTCTTGTCGTCACCCAGATACCTGATCTTGCTATGTTTATGTGCTAGTCGTCCATATGTAGTACATAGGCCTTAAAAAATTACATATTTGGCTATATATAAAAAAAAACCTGATGTTCTACCTTTCATGTCTTATGTTGTATTGCTACATAAGAATGTTTTGCAATGTTAACGTGACATGGTTCCATCTGCAGATGGCCTGTTCAATATAATGTATGTACAACCATTTATTTTCCTTAATAAAAAAATTTGTGGAAAAAAATAATAATCATGTTTGCCCCCCAGGGCATCCCATAATAAGTGACATAGGATCTGTAATGTCCCGGGTGGGAAAATAAATTGACACCCATTTACAGCACCTGGTTAGGAACATACCCTCGTATGTCAAAGATATGAGGTTGGTCATTAACCTAATTAGGGAATGCCCCTTTGAGAATCGATGGTGGCTGGTAACAGCAGATGTAACATCTCTTACACCATCATCACACATAATTTGGGTCTAATTGCAGTCTCACACTGTCTTAATTGGGATTCAGGTTTACTACCCATCCAGATAGAGTTTATCATGGGTCTTTAAAATTTGCAGCAACACACAACTATTTTTGGTTTGGAGGACAATTTTTTCTCCAAGATAGAGGTGACGTAATGGGGGCAAAATATGCCCCCAGTGTGGCTAACCTTTTTATGGCCAAGTGGGAGGAGGATGTCATCTATGCTCAGAGACCAGAACTGGCCCTGTGGGTATGATGTATAGATGACATCCTCATCCTATGGAAGGGTGATCGCGCCTCGCTCATACATTTTTTGGATTCTCTAAATCAGAATGAGAAAGGAATTTTTCTGAACTATGAAATAAGCCAAACTGAGATACATTTCCTGGATTTGAACATTAAGGTTGGAGCAGGAAAGCTAACTACCTCCACTTTCTTTAAAAACATTGACCGAAATGCTTATATTTCTAAGGACAGCTGTCACCACAAAGCATGGCTAGAAGGGATCCCAAAAAGTAAATTTCTCAGAATTAGGAGGAATTGTACTAATAGAGGATTACAACTCACAGTGTACAGTTCTGATTTGGAGATTTGCTGATAAAGGATATAATCCAGAAGACCTTCTTAACACCATGGAAGAGACAAAAGGAAGAGACCGTAGTTCCCTGTTAGTAGATAGAATAAAAATCCCTAATCAAAATGTCCCTGACTTACCATTTATCACGGCCAATTCCTCCCGGCACTATACTATCAAACGTATCATCCAAAGGAATTGACAAATTCTTCTTAATCATAGTGTTTTAGAGCCATTACTTACACCTAAACTCTAGGTTGTATATAGGGGTGCACCTTCTATCAATACTAGGGTAGTACAAAGCATTTTGGATCCCCCTCTGAGACCCTCCTTTTTCCACCATCTTGTGGGTTTCCACAAATGTTGCAGGTGCCGTGTCTGACAAGTAAACAGTCACAAAACTAGGACAATTTTGAATTTCACTTCCAATACGACAAAACAGACATATACCATCAGACCATTTGTGACCTGTATCACCACACATGTAGTGTATCTTCTTCAATGCCCGTGTGGGTTACAATATGTGGGCCAGACCACACAGGCTCTTAATGTGAGGCTTAATGAGCACATTACTAATATTACTAAGGGATTTCCTAATCATAGTGTCTCTCGCCACTATGATATGGCCCACAATAGAGACCCAAGGGGTGTTTGTGGGCATAGACCACTTTTTCTCTACTGGCGAGGCAATCTCAAAGTTAGAGAACTCTCCAGAATGGAGACGAAGTGGATATTTACCCTTAAGAGTTACATTTCATACGGCTTGAATGTCGGTTGGGATGTTAACTGCTTCATGAATAATTCCTAGTCCTGTTTGATCCATTTTCCATTTATTTACATGTTTTTCATTTATTTATTTTTTATTTTTATATTTATTATTTTAATTTTAATTTTTATTATTTATAGTTATTCTTATTTGTATTTTTATTCATTTTTTCCTTTTATTATTATTTATTTTTCTGTTTATTATTTATTTATTTATTATTATTTTTTGTTATTTATTTATTTATTTATTTATTTTAGTTTAGTTTAGTTTATTTATTTTAAAAAAAAAATTCCGTTAGCACTTTGTATCACGCATTTTATTTTCTTTAATATTATTTATTTAATATACATTTAGTCATTAATTTATACTATGTTTTGTATTTTAGTATATTATTGCACAATTAGTTGCAATACATTGTTCCATTACCTGCCTAGTCCCGCTTTCTGTTCTATATTAGATCCAACATTTATTGAGATCTGTTATCGTATTGGCTATTAATTTCTTTCCCCGTTTGGGGACAGTGTGAACTCTGTTATTGTTCTGGTTCACAGTATCCACTTCCCTTGTGGTAGGGAGGCGCGGTCAAATCCATCACTTCCGCCGGTCTCGTAGTAACCAACGAGCCGGCTGTATGCTCCACACTGATGCTTGGTTTTGCTACTTGCTAAATAAGAGATGGAAGCGAGGCTTGGCTAGCGGCGCACTTATAGTGGTGTCAGATAGCAGTCTCTATGCCCCGGAAGAAGTCCTTTAGTGATGAAACCGGTCGGGTGAAAAAACGCTATCTAGCCACCACAATTTTTTAAACTTTCAGCAGCAGTTTTTATGCTTTGATGCACCGTGTATCCTATGTTGTGCACAGTGTCTGAATAAAACGCCTTACAAAAAGGTTTTTTACACTATTGGAAGCCCCCCTTTTTTCTTTCCTTTTGGAATATGTTCGGCGGACATTAGGTTTTGATCTGTTCATTGGAGGAGCTGTTGGAGAGAGGAATATCCTTTATACCACTGTTTCCATTGATGTCAGGAGCTGACAATTTTCTAAGCTTGCTTGTCTTTTCCTAATAGAGGGTCACCTGACACGACATAGACATGAATCCCGGACTTGGCAGCGCCCCACGGCGCCCGTGTCATTGTATTTGATTGACAGCAGTGTGAGCCAATGGCTGCACTGCTATCAATCTATCCAATCAAGGGCCGGGACCCTGTGCAGAGAGGGACAGCGCGTCCCCACCGAGGCAAAATACGGGGCTCAGGTAAGTAAAACGGGGAGTCTAGGGGGCTGGTCACTACCCGAAGTTTTTTCACCTTAATGCTTAGGATGCATTAAGGTGAAAAAACATGAGATTTTACATCCCCTTTAATGTTCCCGTCTGCTTTGAGGCACTGGAAAAGTGAGCACAATATTCAGCTTAGGATTGGTTACCTTTACAAGTTTGTAACAAAGTTCAGCTCTGATAGTTGTAAAGAAATGCATTCTTTGTTATTATTTGAGTTATGTAGAGAGTCCTTGTATATGTGGCTGTTCTTATTCCATTAAAAAAAATAACTGAGGCATGATGCTATGTCCAACAAAGAATGCAAAGCATCTGTCATTGTACTATTGAAACTGGCTATTGTGGAAATGACAACGATACAGTAGTTTTTTGTATTGGTCCAGCAGTGCACCAACACCTTTGCTGCCATTGTGCTACGCTGGGTGTTTGGTGTGCTCCTGTACCTTTAAGGAGGGGTGGCTCCCCTTCAGTCCACCTGCCCTCATCTAACCATCAGAATGCATGTGCCTCCATTGTGGGGACACTCAATGTTAGTGTAGGACCACAGACTACAGGGGGCCTTGGCGTGGCTCTGTGGCTCACACATGCGTTTGCAAATGCGTGCGGACAAACCCCTGTTTTTAACGCATACTGTTAGACAGGTTAATTGGTTGTCAGCGAGCTGGTCGGTAAGTAGGCTTGGTTTTTCCCTGGGCATTCCCCAGGCCATGTTGTTATCTGCTTTAGCCTTCCAATGCTACTTACCGTGATAGCCAGCTATAGATGGGGGCGGTGGACATGTTTTTGTTTTCACCTATGGTGCTTGTATTGGTCCAGCAGTGCACCAACACCTTTGCTGCCATTGTGCTACGCTGGGTGTTTGGTGTGCTCCTGTACCTTTAAGGAGGGGTGGCTCCCCTTCAGTCCACCTGCCCTCATCTAACCATCAGAATGCATGTGCCTCCATTGTGGGGACACTCAATGTTAGTGTAGGACCACAGACTCCAGGGGGCCTTGGCGTGGCTCTGTGGCTCACGCATGCGTTTGCAAATGCGTGCGGACAAACCCCTGTTTTTAACGCATACTGTTAGACAGGTTAATTGGTTGTCAGCGAGCTGGTCGGTAAGTAGGCTTGGTTTTTCCCTGGGCATTCCCCAGGCCATGTTGTTATCTGCTTTAGCCTTCCAATGCTACTTACCGTGATAGCCAGCTATAGATGGGGGCGGTGGACATGTTTTTGTTTTCACCTATGGTGCTTGTATTGGTCCAGCAGTGCACCAACACCTTTGCTGCCATTGTGCTACGCTGGGTGTTTGGTGTGCTCCTGTACCTTTAAGGAGGGGTGGCTCCCCTTCAGTCCACCTGCCCTTATCTAACCATCAGAATGCATGTGCCTCCATTGTGGGGACACTAAATGTTAGTGTAGGACCACAGACTCCAGGGGGCCTTGGCGTGGCTCTGTGGCTCACGCATGCGTTTGCAAATGCGTGCGGACAAACCCCTGTTTTTAACGCATACTGTTAGACAGGTTAATTGGTTGTCAGCGAGCTGGTCGGTAAGTAGGCTTGGTTTTTCCCTGGGCATTCCCCAGGCCATGTTGTTATCTGCTTTAGCCTTCCAATGCTACTTACCGTGATAGCCAGCTATAGATGGGGGAGGTGGACATGTTTTTGTTTTCACCTATGGTGCTTGTATTGGTCCAGCAGTGCACCAACACCTTTGCTGCCATTGTGCTACGCTGGGTGTTTGGTGTGCTCCTGTACCTTTAAGGAGGGGTGACTCCCCTTCAGTCCACCTGCCCTCATCTAACCATCAGAATGCATGTGCCTCCATTGTGGGGACACTCAATGTTAGTGTAGGACCACAGACTCCAGGGGGCCTTGGCGTGGCTCTGTGGCTCACGCATGCGTTTGCAAATGCGTGCGGACAAACCCCTGTTTTTAACGCATACTGTTAGACAGGTTAATTGGTTGTCAGCGAGCTGGTCGGTAAGTAGGCTTGGTTTTTCCCTGGGCATTCCCCAGGCCATGTTGTTATCTGCTTTAGCCTTCCAATGCTACTTACCGTGATAGCCAGCTATAGATGGGGGCGGTGGACATGTTTTTGTTTTCACCTATGGTGCTTGTATTGGTCCAGCAGTGCACCAACACCTTTGCTGCCATTGTGCTACGCTGGGTGTTTGGTGTGCTCCTGTACCTTTAAGGAGGGGTGGCTCCCCTTCAGTCCACATGCCCTCATCTAACCATCAGAATGCATGTGCCTCCATTGTGGGGACACTAAATGTTAGTGTAGGACCACAGACTCCAGGGGGCCTTGGCGTGGCTCTGTGGCTCACGCATGCGTTTGCAAATGCGTGCGGACAAACCCCTGTTTTTAACGCATACTGTTAGACAGGTTAATTGGTTGTCAGCGAGCTGGTCGGTAAGTAGGCTTGGTTTTTCCCTGGGCATTCCCCAGGCCATGTTGTTACCTTTAATGTTCCCGTCTGCTTTGAGGCACTGGAAAAGTGAGCACAATATTCAGCTTAGGATTGGTTACCTTTACAAGTTTGTAACAAAGTTCAGCTCTGATAGTTGTAAAGAAATGCATCCTTTGTTATTATTTGAGTTATGTAGAGAGTCCTTGTATATGTGGCTGTTCTTATTCCATTAAAAAAATAACTGAGGCATGATGCTATGTCCAACAAAGAATGCAAAGCATCTGTCATTGTACTATTGAAACTGGCTATTGTGGAAATGACAACGATACAGTAGTTTTTGTTGTTGTAATATCATTCTAAAGCAATTAGCAGCTTAAAAAACTGATTTTCTCAGCATGAGGAACAGTTGTCTCATGCAAGACAAAAAATAAAAAAATCAGCTTTCTTCAAATAGTTCTTACATTTGCTGGGTATACTAATTAACCATCTCTAAACCACTATGTAGAGATGCTGTCTGTCTGGGTTCAAATTGGATGGATTGTTAGGTAGGACCTCACTCTAAATACATTCGGTAAGTGAAGGAATTTATACAGAGATTATATCTAATGTGACCAGCTAAAGCATATTTCCACTTTTGCAATCAAAATTAGGTGAACCCCACTATATGTTTGTTATATGTTCCCATTCGCACAGTAGAGCAAAAAAAAAAGACACATTTTCTACCTTTTAGATGTTTCTCAGGAGAAGGTGTCTTGGCTGACTGCAAGGATTTTTGACCAGTGCGTTTAACAATAAAAAAACAAAATAAATTTAAATCAGTTTCCTGCATCAACACAAGTAATCTGGATGCAAGGATCTCCCCCACTGCTCTACTGTATTTTGTCAGCAAGGACTCCCCCATCAGAATACACTTTTCAGAGCTTTAGCATTAGTCGCAAGCATTGATCGAACGCTGGTTTTCCAGCAGGACCATTTGACAGATGCCAGTCATTAACCTGGCTTCTGTTAAACAGACGGTGGTAGACACGTACCAAAATTTAGCTGGTCCCTGCTGAACTAGTCAAATTTCGGTAGATGCATACCCAGCTTAAGTCTGTCATAAATCTGTCCTCATTAACAAGCAATGCAAGATGTCTAGCTTCTAAAATGTTGGATATTAGGATCCGCTTGCACAATACAGGCAGGGTTAATTAAGGCAAACACAGCTCCCAGCTGAGGAGTTTATGAGGATAAACAAGGAGAACTAGTAGGATTTTATAGTGCTGAAAGATCCAGAATGGAGCACAGAATGAGAACATATATAAAGCAGGTGTTTTCCAGATTTGACTGCAAAAGTGGAAATATACTTTTATTGCTTGTGAATTCACCCTGTCAGCAAGTAGTTATACCAAGATCATGGCTGCAGCTATAGACTTAGTTTGGTGTAATTTTTTACAGCCAGCGACCGGCTACTTAGTAAAAGTGATCTTGGTAGCTCCATAGCTGCCTGGTAACTTTTAAAGTACTGAGAAAGACTGCCCAATTCTGCCACCAGCTACGGAAACGGAGGCAAACAGTGAGTATCGGTGAACATAGAATAAATTATTTTGTCACTTTTGGTTTCATAGCTGTGATTTCCTGACTGTTTCATGGTCTGTGCTTGATTAGCTGCTTGGAGGGTAAAGGAGACATTAGGGGTCTAATAGACCCCTGATGTCTCCATGAAGAATACCTTTCACCTGTCCAAACTATCACACGGAGGCTTGTTAACCATGTGATAATTTGGGCAGGTGAAACTATTTTTGTGATAGCAATAAAGTTAAATATATAAAAATGTAAAAAAGTAAAAAAAAAAAATTAAAAAAATTAAAAGCACCCTCGCCCCCCTATGCATACACACAAATGAAAATGCTGTGTAGCTCCTGCACACATATGTAAACAGCAATTGTACCACACATGTGAAGTATCGCCTTGAATGGTTGAGTGAAAAAAAAATAATAGATCCATCATGCATGATTAACTCTACACTGATAACCTGTAAAGGCATTGTAGTTCCTCAACATTACTTGGGTGCATACAATTTTGAGTCTTGACATATTTGGTATCTTTTTACTTGATGCAGCATCACCTTTTATATTTTGCAATGGATATCATATTGTGTTTGAGTGCAAAAATGTGTATTTGTTCTTGAAATTTAGCATTTAGTAAGAAATTTACGCTCTGTTCTGGTCTAATTTAACCTAATTTCTATCTGATGGTTACCATAACTGATTTTTTTTATTTTTTTTATTTTTCTATGTACCCCAGTATTAATAATCTAATACCAGGTGGGTTTTACTTGTATTAGTTTTACTTCTAATTATTCTGTATTTTTTCTCTTCAATAATATTATTAGGGCTTTTTCTTCCTCACACAGATATTCAGTGTGTCCCAATTCGCCCTCCTCATTTGCCAATCCATAATATGTGGGCAAACGACGCAGGCTGCACTCCCCCTGATGGTGGTCCATTCCCCCCATCACGGGAAAACTTTACTCTTCAATATATGATATTTAGCAGACACTGGCGAGTGCTACATTACCAGACACTGGCGAGTGCTACCTTTTAGATCATATATCATGGCACCCTTAAACATTCTCTCCCTGAATGTTCAGGGATTCAACTTACCACAGAAAAGAACCAAAGCATTTTGTTCCTTTCAAGCTAAGAAGGCCCACATAATATGCCTACAAGAAACTCACTTTGCAGTGAATTATATTCCAAAGTATATGAGCCCTTTCTATCCACAAGTCTTTACAGCCTCGGCCAGCGCCAAAAAGAGAGGAAGCCTATAGCCTTTCACAGATCTACCCCGTTCCTAATCCAGTCATAAATTAAAGACCCTGAGGGGCGATATCTAATACTCACTGGTCATATCATGGATAATGCGGTAACGATAGTATCATACTACGCCCCTAACAAACAACAATCCTCATTTCTAATCACACTTATTACAAGTGGTAAATGCCCATAAAATGGGCACAGTCATCATATGTAGTGACTCCAACATAGTCCTCCTCCCATTTCTCGACAAGTCACTCTATATTCTTTCTCATAACTCAAGCAACCAATCATTTTCTAAACTACTCTCTCGATATAATTTAGTAGACTCTTGGAGAGAATGTAATTCATCTAAAAGAGGCTTTACCTACTATTCACACCCACATTAAATATCCACCCGTATAGACCACATTTTTCTAACTACAGCTATGATACCTGAAGTACTTGCATGTAGCATAATCCTCATCCCCTGGTTGGACCACAACGCAGTTTTCACCACTTTATCCTCTACCATCCCTAAAGCTCACGACTCAACATGGTATCTCCCTGACATCATACTCAAGAACCCCTCCCATAGCGAAATAATTGAACAAGGTATAAAGGACTATCTAGAATATAACACTAATCCTGACATTACTCCGCTTACCTTATGGGAAGCGCACAAGCCTGTGATGCGTGGAATGATCCAAAGGCAAATGGCACTGATCAAAAGAGAGGGTAATATTCTAGTACGTAAATTAGAAACCAATTTTAATAATGCCTTTACCTCTTTCCAAAGCAATCCTACCCCTACATCAAAGGCACAATTGAAAAAAAACAGATTGGAATATGATTTATTCCTAACAGAATTAGCAGATAAGACACTATGCAGATCAAAACACACGTTTTACATGAAATCAAATAAACCTAATACCGTCCTGGCACGAGCACTGAAATCCATTGACAGACAATCCAACCCAATACAACTTAAACTATCAAACAACACTTACATGAGTAACCCTATCTTACTAAACTAACACACACACAAAAAATCATGCTTAAAGAACACATAACAGCGGAAGTCTTGAAAACCATAAAATAACTGAAAATAAACAAGAGGCCTGGCCCAGATGGCTTCTCAGCCCTATACTACAGAACATTTTCTGAAACCCTTTCTACTTTTTTAGTGGACGCATTCAATACCCTAATAGATGGCTATTCCTTTAGATGCGAATCATTACTATCAATTATTTGCATGATCCCAAAACCCCAATCAGATAAAACATCCTGCATGAACTTCCGTCCCATCTCCCTCTTAAATCAGGACATTAAAATCCTAGCAGAAGTTATAGCTACCCGCCTCAACAAGATAATTGGCAAAATTATACACAACGACCAAGTTGGATTTAAAAAAAAAGGGCAAGCAAGCGATAATGTACGTCGAGCTACCCTTTTGGCATATATAGTCCAAAAAATACGCATTCCTACATGCTTCTTGTCTCTAGACATTAGAAAAGCCTTTGATTCAGTAACCTGGCCATACGTACACTACACTCTCCAGAAATGGGGATTCGGTCCCCACTTCACTAGTTGGATATCAGCTCTCTATAACAAAACCCAAGCTTATGTAAAATACGCAGGCTATAAATCTGAATATTTTAATATAGAGAGAGGCACACGTCAGGGCTGCCCACTTTCCCTCTTACTATTTTCCCTTTTAATAGAACCCTTAGCCCAATACCTTAGATTAGATCCAACTATCACTGGAATAGAACTAGGTGGAATCTAACATAAACTTAGCTTATTTGCAAACGATATCTTATTATTCCTATCATCCCCCCAAGTCTCAGGCCCAAATCTAATACCAATTCTTAACAAATTTGCTACCATATCAGGATTAGAGAGAAACCACAAGAAATGTATTGCATTAAACATATCACTTTCAACAATAGAATTAACATCAGCTAAAATAGCACTACCCTTCACAAGGTGCATAGCGTCAATCCCATTTTTAGGGATTCACCTTACAGCCTCTTTATCAGACCTATACTCAGCTAACTACCCTAACATTCTAAAACACATCACAAAGCTAGTGGATAACTGGTCCCACCTCCCTATTTCTTGGATGGGGAAAATAAATGTTGTTAAAATGATAATACTACCCAAACTGCTATACCTATTTAGAGTATTACCGATAACAGTCCCCACCCACTACTTACGTAGTATCCAGAAAAGAACATCTAAATTTATATGGGGATCTTCAAAACCGCGTATACCTCTTAAAACACTATACTTACCTAAAAACTTAGGAGGTCTAGGAGTACCTAATTTTGCCACTTACTATAGAGCAGCTCACATAGCTAGTTTAGCCAAACATCATGCCACTCAGGAAATACCTTTATGGGTATCGATGTAGGCTTGCGAATGTGACCCTTTATCGATTTGCAATTTATTATGGCTTCATTTCAAAAACCGTCTTGGCCTAAATAATCCTATAACTAAACATTACCTCTCCATCTGGAATAGCTATAAATTTAAACACAATTTGCAATCTCCACACAACCCTCTCCTCTTCTTCCTCAAAAATCCAACCTTTTACCTGGCTTAGATATATCCTTTATCTTTTAAAGCATGGTCTTCCTTGGATTTACTGAAATTTCACAATTTTATTAACTCATTTATCCCCTTCCCGTCTCTCTGCGACACATATGGTATCCCACAATCGGAAATGTTCCGATACTTACAAATTAAAAATGTATTTACACCTAATACCACTTCAGACATGCCTCTGAACCAATTCACTAGTTTTGAATCCGCTTGCAAAAACGACCCACATGCTAGAGGACTAATCTCCTCCCTTTATTCTCAATTACTAATAAATGCTGAAACGGATAAACCTACCTACGTGCGGAAATGGGAGGAGGACTTGGAATATGTCCTAAATGAGGCAGAATAGTTAAAAATGTGGTCCACAATTAAATCTTCCTCCCCTAATGTAATAGCTATGGAAACCAACAATAAAGTACTAACTAGATGGTACTTAGTACCAGCCAAAATTGCTAAATTTACCCCTGACTATCCTGGTCATTGTTTCCGCGGCTGCACAGAAGAAGGTACCTATAAACACATTTCGTGAGCCTGTCCGAACAAACATTTTGGAAAGAAATATATACATATGCCTCCAAAACGTTTAGTGTAACCCTCCAACCCAATCCTACTACGACATTAGTTAATCTCAAACCAGATAGTCTAACTGATGCCCAATTTAAACTTTTTATATTTTTGCTCACAGCAGCAAAACAAACTGTGGTAAGAGCTTGGAGAACTCCCTCTTTGGCGTTGGCCGAGACAAAACAAAGAATGAACAAAGTTATGATACACGCCAAAATGTATTGAACAAAACCAAATTCCTAAATTCCGTAAACTATGGCAACCTTGGATAGAACATTTATTTTTATTTTTTTTAAATTGTATATTTATTGAATTTTTTTTTCATAACAAAAAAAACAGAATACAAAAGTACAAAAAGTACAAAGAAAACAGAAAGTGCATTTTGAACATAATGGTCGCCATATAAAACACTTGAGTCGTACACAGACGACCACAAAATAAAATAATAACATCAATATAAGAGACTTATATTTTTGTAAAACAGATAAAAAAAGGGGGGGTAAAAGAAAGGGGAGGATGGACCTGGAGAGGAAGCTTAACAAACAGGGAACATTATATCTCACCAAAAATAATTTTTACCCTCCAGTACCGCGAACAGCAAAATTCCCAGGGTGCCCGAACTGAGGGACAAGGGCACCCTGGGGCGACTAGACTGAACCTAAGAAGACAATAGGGGGGAGGGGGGAACACCATGGAGGGAAGATTACAACAGCATGCATTTTATGAAAAACTAGACCAACAACGGTCATATAGCTAGGCGTTGGTCATGGGGGAATTACTGGCATGGCACCTGGGTTAAGTTCAGAGTGTTCCCATAAATCCCAAACTAACGAAAACTTAGGAAGAGTGTTTCATGTCACTTGTGGACCTGTCTACAGGTGGATCTCCAACTTTTGAATTTAATGTCCATAACTGTTCATTATTCTGTAAGTGGTGTGAGGGGGTTAGCTCGGCAGCGGGTGTGGGTGACCCCCGGGATGGGCTCCCCACACAAAAACAGGCCCAGCAAACGGAGGTTGTGGTTTTCAAAATCAAAAAGGTGCGGTTTATTTTCTATTTACAGTGACAAAACACAGCAAAGCAAAAGAAACATAAACAAAATAAATCCTGGTCAACTTGACCTCTAACTAAACATACAGGTTTCCTAACTAACAACTGGGATCAGCCTAGTGCTGTCCTAGTCTCTAAGTCCCTGGTTTTAAATGTCCAAGCAAATAGCCACACAGGCTTTGTCTCACCGCACAGGGGTTCACTCTCCCTAGACAGTCCACACAGGTCTGGGTCCAGGCATGAGCTAACATCTAATGAAGCTGGGAGTTCTTATAGAGGCCTAAATGAGCTGACAAGCTTCAGCTGGTCTCATCAACTCCCTGTCTGCACGACGCCCAGCCCTCTCCCTAGAGGTATGAGTCATCCATGAGCCCACTAGCCTTATACAACTCTCCACCTAGTTGTATAAGTCGGCGTAAAGCCTGAATCTGGGCGAAATATATCTACCCCCCTGGATGCAACCAGGTGACTTTACCTTCCTGCTGTCACATACCCCCCCCTCTTGTTTTAACCTCGGGGTTGGAACACCAGCAATCAGGCATTCATGTACTCGAGACAAAGCATCCACATTCCCCATTTGAACGCCAGGGCGATGCTTTACTGTGAAGTTGAATTCCTGGAGGGCCAGGAACCACCTATTCACTCTTCTATTTGTTTCCTTGTTTTGAGCCATCCACTTTAACGGAGCGTGATCCGTAACCAAGTCAAAGTGCCTACCTAGCAGGTAGTACCGAAGGGAATCTAGAGCCCACTTCACCGCTAAACACTCCTTTTCAACGGTGGCGTAATTTACCTCATGGGACTTCAACTTCCTGCTGAGGTAAATGACTGGGTGCTCTTCCCCGTTCCAGACCTGGGACAATACTGCTCCTAACCCCACATCTGACGCATCACTTTGTACGACAAAGTCTTTAGAGAAGTCGGGTGAGTACAACACTGGCTGGCTACATAAGGCTTGTTTCAAGAATTGGAATGCTGCCTCAGCCTCGGGGGTCCATTTAATCATGACCGACCCTTTCCCCTTCGTCAGGTTGGTTAGGGGCACAGCCTTAGAAGCAAAGTGGGGAATGAATCGCCGATAATACCCAGCGATTCCCAGAAAGGCTCGTACCTGCTTCTTGCTGTTGGGACGTGGCCAACTCTGGATGGCCTCGACTTTGTTGAGTTGGGGTTTTATTACTCCCCTCCCAATGGTGTACCCAAGATATTTGGCCTCTTCCTGCCCAATGGTACACTTCTTGGGGTTAGCCGTAAACCCCGCTTCCCGAACAGAGTCCAGGACTGCTTGCACTTTTGGCAGATGTGAGGCCCAATTTGTGCTATGGACAATTACGTCATCCAGGTAAGCCGCAGCATACTTCCGATGGGGCCTCAGCATCTGGTCCATTTTCCGCTGGAATGTGGCCGGCGCATTCTGTAACCCGAACGGCATTCTTTTATATTGGAACGCCCCGTCTGGGGTTACAAATGCGGTTTTCTCTTTGGCCGACTTGGCCAGGGGGATTTGCCAATACCCTTTTGTGAGGTCAAGAGTCGTCATGTATCGGGCTGTTCCCAGCCGGTCGATCAACTCATCTATACGTGGCATGGGGTAGGTGTCAAATTTTGTAACTTTGTTCAACTGACGAAAATCGTTACAAAATCGCCAGCTCCCATCCGGTTTAGGCACCAACACAATGGGACTAGACCAATCACTTTGGGACTCCTCTATCACCCCTAAGTTCAGCATTTTCTGTACTTCCTCCCGTATTGCCTCCCGTCGGGCCTCTGGGATCCGATAGGGTTTTAACTTCACCCTTTCACCGGGCGGGGTAATGATGTCATGCTCTACCCCAGATGTTTGTCCCGGCAGCTCAGAGAATACCTCCTTGTTGCGAAGCACAAACTCCTTAACCTCCTGTTGTTGGGGTTGTGACAAGGTGGCTGCTATTCCAACCTCAGGAATCACGCAACCAGTTTGAGCTGGTGACCAAGTGTCTGCGACTAGGGACTCTCTATCCCTCCAGGCTTTCAACAGATTAACGTGATAGATCTGTTCGGGCTTTCGCCTTCCTGGTTGTCTGACCTTGTAATTCACTTCGCTCACTTTTTCCATTATCTCGTAGGGGCCTTGCCATTTGGCAAGGAATTTACTTTCAACCGTAGGGACAAGTACCAGTATCCTATCCCCCGGGGAAAAGGTACGGGTCTTGGCTCCACGGTTGTACACTCTCTGCTGTGCTAACTGCGCTTGGGCCAAATGTTCCTTCACGATGGGCATTACCTGTGCAATTCGGTCTTGCATCAGGGCAACATGCTCAATCACACTCCTGTGGGGAGAACTCTCACTTTCCCAAGTTTCCTTGGCAATATCCAACAGCCCTCTTGGGTGTCTCCCATACAGTAACTCAAAGGGGGAGAATCCCGTAGAGGATTGGGGCACCTCCCTAATAGCAAACATCAGATAAGGAAGTAGACAGTCCCAATCCTTTCCATCTCTATCCACCACTTTCTTCAACATTTGTTTTAGGGTTTTGTTGAATCTTTCAACCAGCCCATCGGTTTGGGGGTGATACACAGATGTACGTAATTGCGTCACTTTGAACAATTTACACAGCTCCTTCATAACCCGGGACATAAAGTGTGTACCTTGGTCCGTAAGCAGTTCTTTACAAATACCCACCCGGCTAAACACAAGAGATAGCTCTTTGGCTATGGTTTTGGCCGAGGTATTTCGGAGAGGGATCGCTTCTGGATAACGGGTGGCATAGTCCATTATAACTAATATGTACTGGTGCCCCCTAGCGGACTTGATTATAGGACCTACCAAATCCATGGCGATCCTCTCAAACGGGACCTCAATGATGGGTAGAGGGACCAGCGGGCTACGGAAATGTGGCATCGGGGCCGACCTCTGACACACAGGGCAGGAGGAACAATAATTTTCTATGTCCTTCATCACCCCCGGCCAATAGAATCTCTGTAATACCCTCTCTCGGGTTTTCTCTGTCCCCAGATGACCTCCAAGAATGTGCCCATGAGCCAACTCCAACACCAACTTCCTGTAAGGTTTGGGCACCACAAGCTGCTCAACGGTTTCTTCTGCCCTTTTTGCCACCCGATACAGTAGGTCCTTCTCTACGCTGAAGTATGGGTAAGTGCAGGTATTATCTGGGTTCACTAACTCGCCATCTATTTTCACTACGTTTTCCCGTGCCTTTATTAGGGCGGGGTCTTTCAACTGTTCTGTGGCAAAGTTTTCCCTGTGAACCTCAAGATCAGAAAACTCCACAGACGGTAGGTTTTCGTCTGAGGAGGTGGGCTCCTCTCCAGTTTCTTGAGTCTCCCCTGCCAATACTGATAAGGGAAATTCCGGAGAGTCCTCACCACTCTCAGGGGAGTTCTGGCTATCACATTCCTGGTACATAGGGGCACCAGTGGGGGGGCTCAGGATCATCCCACAGTTCCCAGAACTTCGGAAAATCCCTTCCCACAATGGCGTCATGCGGTAACTGAGATACTAAGCCCACTGGATGAAAGAGGGTACCTTTGGGGGTCTCGAAACACACTGTAGTCACTGGATACTCTCGGGTGTCCCCATGCACACAAATAACAGCTACCTTGCTATTCCCAGAGACCTCTGTTTTAACTAACTCAGCCTTTATCAGGGTCACAAGGCTACCTGAATCCAGCAATACCACAACATTTCTACCATTAACACACATTTTGCATAAATGTTTCTCAGTTCCTCGAATGGCAGTGCATGCGACTGTCGCACACAGCGACTGACGTCTGCCCGTCAGAAAGTCACACTGCATGGGTTCCTCCACAACCGGGCAATTGGCTGCAATATGTCCCGCTTGCCGGCAGCGGTAGCAAACGATCCTTCTTGCCGCCTCTTGAGCCGCTGATTTCCCAGGCTGTTCTCGCCAAACTTGGGGTAGAGCTCCCACCCTCTCACTCTCTCCACCCTCACCCCTTGGAATCCTCTTATCCGCCCCTGGGGATGGTCTGGTCTTAGGGTGGAAAGTCCGAGTGTCTCTGGAAGAGGCCGTCAGGTTCTCTGTAGCCAAGTATTTCTCCACACGATCCACAAGACCATCGGCCGTCTCTGGGTCTCCATGGCTTACCCACTTTTGGATGGCAGTAGGAAGAGCTCTCAAAAACCGATCCATTACAACACGTTCCACAATCTTTGGTGCGGACAAAGTCTCTGGCTGTAGCCACTTTCTGCTCAGGTGAATGAGATCATACATTTGAGACCTGGGGGGTTTTCCAAGCTGGAAAGTCCAGTTATGCACACGCTGAGCCCGGACAGCCAGGGTGACACCCAGCCTTGCCAATATTTCAGCTTTTAGCATCACATAGTCTTTTGCTTGGTTAGGCTCTAGGTCATAGTAAGCTTTCTGCGATTCACCAGTTAACAGAGGAGCCACCAGTCCAGCCCACTGCTCCTCAGGCCACTTTTCTCTTTCAGCGGTCCTTTCAAATGTGGTCAAAAATACCTCTGGATCATCCTCTCCAGTCATTTTTGTCAATAAACGACTGACCCCAAAGGACGCGGTATTAGTGGGACGGCTTTCCTCACTGGTCTGCGGACGTTGCTGCATTACTGCTTCCATCTGTTGTTGTAGTCTCTGCTCTTGCTTCTGCAACAGGTCTATGAAGCGGGCCTCAGATTGCTGCTGGGCTTGTTGCTGAGCCTCCAGACTCTGTTGCAAAGTTGCGTTTGTCTGCTGCTGGGCTGCAAGGCTCTGTTGATGAGCTTGCTGCTGGGCTGCAAGGCTCTGTTGATGAGCTTGCTGCTGGGCTGCAAGGCTCTTTTGCAAACCTGCATTTGTCTGCTGTTGATTGGCATTTGCTAGAGCCAGCTGTTTCAGTATCTCCTCCATGCTGGCTTAAAAAAAAACTGCCACTGGTTCTCCACCAACTGTGAGGGGGTTAGCTCGGCAGCGGGTGTGGGTGACCCCCGGGATGGGCTCCCCACACAAAAACAGGCCCAGCAAACAGAGGTTGTGGTTTTCAAAATCAAAAAGGTGCGGTTTATTTTCTATTTACAGTGACAAAACACAGCAAAGCAAAAGAAACATAAACAAAATAAATCCTGGTCAACTTGACCTCTAACTAAACATACAGGTTTCCTAACTAACAACTGGGATCAGCCTAGTGCTGTCCTAGTCCCTAAGTCCCTGGTTTTAAATGTCCAAGCAAATAGCCACACAGGCTTTGTCTCACCGCACAGGGGTTCACTCTCCCTAGACAGTCCACACAGGTCTGGGTCCAGGCATGAGCTAACATCTAATGAAGCTGGGAGTTCTTATAGAGGCCTAAATGAGCTGACAAGCTTCAGCTGGTCTCATCAACTCCCTGTCTGCACGACGCCCAGCCCTCTCCCTAGAGGTATGAGTCATCCATGAGCCCACTAGCCTTATACAACTCTCCACCTAGTTGTATAAGTCGGCGTAAAGCCTGAATCTGGGCGAAATATATCTACCCCCCTGGATGCAACCAGGTGACTTTACCTTCCTGCTGTCACAGTGGGAATTTCCCTCTTTTCCTTCCTTACACTTATTAGCTGTTATCTGTATAGATGCCTGAGACATACTTTCCCTGACGAAGCCCCAATGGGCGAAACATGTAGGGACCACGTATGATCTTCTCAGCTGAATACTGATGCAACCACCATTTTGGAATTTACCCTATTGTGAATTTACTCAGTGACACTGCTCATATTTTTATCAATTTTGTATAAATTACTAATAAAATGTATTGTATAATTTTTACCAAGTGGTAATTGAGTTTTCCATTGTGTTTGGCACCAACCCATTAGCACCGCTATAGTCCTGTTTCCTTCTCTTTTTTTTTTTTTAGGAAGAGTGTCATGAATCATTGCAGTAAGATTTTCCATTCTACGGATCTGCTCTAAGATTTGTAAAACCTGTGAGAGTGTGGGTGGGGAGGTAGATAGCCACCGTAAGGGGATAGCCCTTTTAGCCGCCAAGAGGATAAAGGTGGTTAGTTTTTGAGCATGTTTGGAGATACCCGGGAATGGGAAACCCAAAAGGAAGTGGGTAGGTTCATCTTAAGTAAGTCTTGTAGGTGTGCCTGGACATCAGACCAGAATGGCTGGACAATGGGGCAGTCCCAGAATATATGAAAGAGGGAGCCAACATCACCTTGGCACCTCCAGAAAATTTGAGGGGTCTTGGGGTCATATCTATGTAAAACCTCGGGGGTCCTATACCAGAAAAATACAATTTTATAAGCCATCTCTCTTTGCTCAACACACTTTGAGGATTTGGAAACCGCCTCCCAGATCCTCTGCCATTGAGGGAGAGAAATAGGTCGTTGTAGGATCTGGGACCACTTCTGCATATATAAATGATGTGTATTAGTGAATGGGGAGGCATTGAGGAGTATAAATATCCGAGATGAGGTGGGTCTGGTGTGGTCCTTGGGCACATAAAAGCTCAAATGGAGTGGGTTTGTCTAGGGTTAGAGTTTGGGGCCGAGAGTGGAAATAATGTTTAAATTGGAGATATGAGTAAATGAGTAAACGAGATGTTTGGGGGATCTGGTATTTCCGTTGCAGCTCAATGAAAGGTAGTAGAGTGCGGGTGAGAGGGTGTACTATGTTACGGAGCTGGAAAATTCCAGCTTGTGTCCAGGGGTACATTCGGGTGTAGGATAAACTATCTGGGATATCAGGATTAAAAAGCATGTTTAGTAGGGGTGGGCAGGAGGAGAGGGAGAATTGGCGGGAACATATTTTCCATATCGAGAGTGTGAATAGCATCGCATGTAAACAAAGGTTCCCGAAGTTGGGTAATGGAAGTAGTTAGGGTAGACCAGAGCATGAAGCATGGATGCACCGGACTTGTTATACTCATTTCTATCTCCGACCACCTGCTTGAGGCCATTCTGGTGGACCAAGTTTAAGGTGGGTAGCAAGGTAGTACTTAAGGAGGTCCGGAGCCCCTGTGCCACCTCTGGAACGTAGAGTTAATATTACCGACTTGGCTATACAGTGTATTTTGTTGTGCCAGATAAAATTTAGGAAAAGTCTCTGCGTGGCCTTAAGTTGTGACATTGAAATGGGTATTGCCAATTTTTCAAACAAATAGAGGAGTCTAGGTAAGATGGACATTTTTAGGACATTGATCAGACCTAGGAGAGAGATAGGATAAACGTCCCATTGATGCAAAAGTCGGTCAATGTCAAGAAAAACGGGGGGGGGGGGGAATTAGCCTGATAAAGAGTGTGATACGAGGAAGTGAGATGTATTCCTAAGTATGTAAGGATAATTTTGTTGCAGTATGGCCAGAGTAGAAGGGGGATATGGAGTGGGAGAGCTTCAGTTTTGCTCATATTGATTTTGTACCCAGAAATTGAGCCAAATTTTTCTAATAAAACATGGAGATTTGGGATGGAAGTATTAGTACTGGTCAGCGTCAGTAGGATGTCGTCCACAAACAGAGAGAGTTTATACTCCCTCTGTCACAGCGAGACCCCACGGATGTCAGGGTGTGCACGAATAGCTTGGCTAGTGGCTCCAGACAGAGAATAAAGAGCAGAGGGGACATCGGGCACCCCTGCCTGGTGCCATTGCTCAGGGAGAATAATGGCGAAAGGAAAGAAGAAAGCTTAACCTGGGAAGTGGGTCGGGAGAATAAGTCGTGTAGTGCTGCCATAACCATATTTGGAAATAGTGGCAAACATAAAAGGCCAGCTTAGCCGGTCAAAGGCCTTCTGTGCATCTAGGCTTAGGATTACGGCTGGGCGTGTCGTTCTGTTTAGCAGATCAATGAGTTCAATGGTGCACCTGGTGTTATCACCAGCATGTCGAGCAGGGACAAATCCCACCTGATCCTCGTGTATAAGTTTAGGAATTAAAAGGGAGAGTCTGTTGGCTAATATTTTGGTAAAAATCTTGTAGTCAGAATTGAGTAAAGCTATGGGTCTATAATTATATGGGAGGGAGATATCCTTCTTAGGTTTAGGGATCACTGAAATATGGGCATGGAGAAAGGGAGGATGGGGAACAGTTCCCTTTAGCAGGGAGGCAAAGAGGGAAATTAAATGTGTGCTCAGAATCGGCAAAAAAGTTTTGTAGTAAGAGTAAGGTAGACCATCTGGGCCAGGGGACTTATGAGTTGGGAGGTTCTTAACTACTTCAGCTAACTCTTCAGGAGTGATTGGAGAATTCAGGGAGGTAAGCTGGTCTGTGGAAAGTCTGGGCAGATGTAAGGATTCGAAAAAGGAGTCAAATTTGTCTTGTGGAAAGAGGTGATTTGGATCTGTGTTAAGACAGTTGTATAGCTTGTGATAGAATTGTCCAAAGACTTTAGACATGGTAAGGGGACAATAAGTACGTGTGCCATCAGTTTGCATAAGAAAGTCATGAGATGAGTGGAAGGGGCGTGGGTTCAGTATGTTTACCAGCATTCTATGGGGTTTGTTGGAGTATTTATAAAATTTCTGTTTAGACCATATAAGGGATTTATCAATTCTTCTCATGTCAATGGATCGAAGCTGATTTCGTAAAAAAGATGATGGTTCGGAGCCTTGCCACTGTGGGGGAAGACAGCAGAAGCCTCTCAGCTTTCTGAAGTTTATTTAGGAGGGAGGAACGTTGAAGGGCCGCATCCCTTTTCAAGCTCGTGGAGATACATTGACCCAGAAAGAAGGCTTTGTGAGCCTCCCACAGGGTGGAGGCCTCCGAAACCATATTCTCATTGAGCTGGAAAAATTCAGACAGGGTGTTGGATAAGTGTTCCTTAGCTTCTGGAATGCGGAGCAAAGATTAATTAAGCCGCCAATGGCATGTTCTAGGTGATGCGGAGGACAGGGCAATTTCTAAGTGTACAAATGAGTGATCAGACCAGGTTATAGGATTAATTTCTGAGGATACCGTGGATGTCAGTAAGGGAGAGGAGACAAAAAATTGGTCTAACCTGGAATAAAGCTTATGAGGGTTGGAGTAGAATGTGTACTGTTTTTGTGTGGGGTGTTTAACTCTCCAAACATCCAGGAGGTTATGTGATCTAATAAGTTTACGGAAGGAAGTTGAGAGACGATGGGCTGTGGTGGCTGTTGCGGAGGGGGAAAAGTAAATGTGTATCTTTCCCAGGAGACATGGTAATATTAAAATCACCTCCTATGACAGTAAGGGGTTGGGAGACTTTATCTACCAATTCTTTAAACACAGAAGAGAGGAATTTAATTTGTCCAGAGTTGGGAGCATAAACAGTCACCAAAGTTAGGGAGCGGGCAAAGAAAGAACAGTCTAGGATAATAAATCTGTCATGGGGGTCTAAATAGGAGGATTTGATATGCAGGGGGCTGGTACGTTTGATTAGAATCGCCACTCCCACTTTCCCAGAAGGGTCTGAAGCCATATAGGCCGTGGGAAATTGCTTACTGGCAAATTTGAAGTATCCCCATGGTGGAAATGGGTCTCCTGTACCATTATCACATCCGCTCCTGAAGATTTAAACTCTTTCAAAGCTAGCCATCTCTTTTGAACAGAGTTTAAGCCTTTCACGTTACATGTTAGAAACTTTAACGTCATGTTAACTTAACACATTTAAAGAGCAATCGAAATACATCATAAAACATAATGAACATGGGGTTCCATGGTGTGTGGAACAGGTAGAGGGAGGGAACATATCAGAGAGAGATCGAAAAACATCAAAACAGGAACAAACGTGTATCATGGTCAAGAAAGGTAGCATCAACAGGTCAAAAAAAAAAAATGACCTGAAAAAAAGAGAACAACAAAAAACAAAAACAAAAAATAAAAGTTACCAAAAGGAAACCTGGAGGGTGTGTGTCCACCAGGAAACCAGGGCTGAAGCCTCGGGCCGAGGAGAGGAGCATGGGACCTCCAAAGATGATGGAGGGGAGGATGGGCGTTCCTCACCGTTCTCCAGAGGCAAAGTTCCTGGAATATGCTAGTCAATAAAACAGACATAAAAAGCAGAAAAAAAAACAGAAAAACAAAAACATAAGTGAGTGGGCATATAACCAGGGAGAAATAGAAGCAAATGGCACACCCCATGGGCGTGGGGTGAAGAGAAAACCTCCATTACGGAGGCGCTGGCCATGTGGAAAAAAAGAGTGTCAGGGGGCCAGGTAAAAGCACAAAAAAGAAGATCAAAGCCATATCACAGGGTTAGGTTTATCAAGGTGGGAAACTGGATACAGGGCGTCTTTGGGGTGTGAAGGAGGACTTTTGGTGTTTCTGCCTCACTGGGGTCCAGATGCGGTTTGGAGCTGCTGGCGGTTTAGGTGTGGTGGGAAGCGGTGCAATGTCCTCTTCAGGGAGGGGTGGGAGACCCAGGTTACGTAGGAAGGCATCACTTTCTTGGAGGTCTCGCAGGGAGTATTGTGTACCATCACGGGAGGCGGGAAGGCGGAAAGGAAAGCCCCAGCGATATGTCACTTTATGAGCCTGGAGGTGGAGTGTCAGTGGACGGAGGTTCCTCCGTTTTGCAAGCGTGATGGGCGAAAGATCACTGAAGATCTGGATCTTGGACCCCTTGAAATCAAGCCTGGATTTATTGCGGCTTGCGATGGTTAGAGCTTCCTTGCTATCGTAGTAATGAAAACGAACGATTATGTCCCGTGGGTTTGCCCCAGCTGGGGGTTTGGGGGCAAGTGACCTGTGGGCTCTGTCCAGGCACCAGTCTATGTCAGGGATATTGGGAGCCACTACATTGAAGAGGCTTAGTAAATAGGGGCGTATATCCTGATCCTCCACTGTTTCTGGGATACCTCTAATCCGCAGGTTCTGTCTGCGCTTCCTATTTTCCAAATCTTCCTGTTGGGCCTGGAGCTGGGAGACAGTGTATTTAACAGCAGCATTGTCCTCTTCCAGGACCTGTACATATTGAACAAGCTCATCAAATTTTGTCTCTAGGGTGTCAGTGCACTCCCCCAATTGCACTATCTCTCCCTTCAGCTCCTTAGCCATCTTCCCTCATGAGCCATATTGCGGGTGAGGGCTTGAAATAAGGTGTTTAGTTTAGCATCTAGTACCTCAGCTGTCAGGGGGGTAGAGGAGCCCTGAGTTTGCGTGAGGGGGAGAGCAAAAAGAACACTTGCCTCGGCCGTATGGTGATCTGGTGGTTCCGGCGCGTCATCCTGGTTACTCGAGGCCGGGGATGCAGGCCTAATCAGGAAACGGTCCATGGCGTGGGAGGATTGCGGCCCAGGGAAGGAGGAATATATGTGTCTTTGATCCCCTATTTTGCCCAATTTTGCCAAAAGGGGTGCCTGATCGTCGCGGGAGTGTAGGGAGGTGACTCCCGTGGCTAGTGGAGCTGCGTAGCGGATGACGGGAGTCCTGGAGAGTCTGCGAGGGACGGAGCTGAGATCTCACACGTCCGCCATGGTCAGAAGCCGCGCATGTGCCCCAGATAGAACATTTCTTACCGACCACATTTAATGACTCTGTTTTAATGCCATGGTAGATGATTTGAAGTTATACTGATCATACAGGTCTGACTGTGACTACTGGATGGACCTGGTGGACCCCTCTCCTCATATCTTATGATTTTGAAGTTCCATAGGTTACGAATATAGTACCAGTTTTGAAAGACAATCAATTACCCCAAGTTTGCTCAGGAAATCTTTATTCAGTTACTCATAGCTATTAGAATCATTTACCATTTGGATTTCTACATCTCCGTAGGTTGAACACATAATTGTTAATTAATTGCTTTAACTTTTCACACTTCCTTATATCCTAATCAACACTATATTTGTAACCACATATGAATATTATATAATAATTCTGAATTGTATAATGTACAGTACCTAATTTATTGTATTTAATTTACTGTACTTAATAAAATATTTTTGACAAGGAAATTTCGCATTTAGTAATTGGCTGCGCAAATATTGTGACATAAAAAAATTGAAACAGTTACTATTCTTTACTCCAGGGCCTCTGCTTTCAGAAAATGTACAGAAGAATTTTTGGTTCTAAGTAATTTTATAGCAAAAAAATGCAGATTTTATTATGTGTGTAAAGAATTAAAAAAAATCCCAAAGCAGCAAGTACTGTAGTTATGATATTTCATATCTATGGTTGTAGATGTTTTAGAAATATTAAAGTATCTAGCAAAGGAAAAACTTTTCTTTGGATCAATATCTTTCTCACTTTCTGTTCCCTTGATAATATTGTAACCAGGACAGCAAGTGGAGGAAATGTGGAGCCACAGACAAAAACTCTAATGCTTTAACAAAAAATGTTTGTTTCTGGCAGAATTTCAGGTTGAGAAGGAAAGTACACAGATTAAAGGAAGATTTTGATCTGCAAATATAATATACATTTTGTTATGTTATTGTGAGTTCTATTTGTAATTTGAGCAAAAAAATGATTTAATATTTTATTATTTATCTACAATATAATTAATTGAGTGTTGTCTGTGGGCCAATGTGATCAATAGTTTAAATCATTTAGATTTACACTAATTATGAAATGCAGAAATTTTGTTTCTGTACTTGGCATCCCCATGCATTTATATCCACAGTATCCTTATTTTTATATACATCATTTATAGAAGAGTAGTGAAGTATTGAAAAAGATGTGTACTAATTCACTTCACTCAAGTATCCACTAAACATAATCTCAGATTTTTTTATTTTTTTTTAACAGTGCAAGCCTTTAAAGAATATGCATAGTTATTCTGATTTTACCATTGCTTTACCTGGTTCTTTTCATTCACTATTTAACCACTTCAGCCCCAGACCATTTGGGTGGTCAAAGACTAGGCCACTTTTTTGCGATTCGGCACTGCGTCATTTTAACTGACACTTGCACAGTCGTTCGACGTGGCTCCCAAACAAAATTTATGTCCTTTTTTTCCCCACAAATAGAGCTTTCTTTTGGTGGTATTTGATCACCTCTGCGGTTTTTATTTTTTGCACTATAAACCAAAATAGAGTGACAATTTAAAAAAAATGCAATATGTTTTACTTTTTGCTATAATAAATATCCCCAAAAAAATATATAATTAATTTTTTTCCTCAGTTGAGGCCGATACGTATTCTTCTACATATTTTTGGTAAAAAAATCACAATAAGCTTTTATTGATTGGTTTGCGCAAAAGTTATAACGTTTACAAAATAGGGGATAGTTTTATGGCATTTTTATAAAAAATAATTTTTTTACTAGTAATGGCAGCGATCAGTGATTTTTTTAGTGACTGCGATATTATGGCGGACACATCGGACACTTTTGACACATTTTTGGGACCATTGTCATTTTCACAGCGATCAGTGCTATAAAAATGCACTGGTTACTGTGAAAATGACACTGGAAGTGAAGGGGTTAACCACTAGGTGGCGCTGTAGGGGTTAAGTGTTCCCTGCATAGTGTTTCTTACTGATACTGATCTTCGCTTCAAATACACGGAGGCGAGATCAGTGTCATTGTCACTAGCCAGAGCGGGGAGATGCTTGTTTACACAAGCATCTCTCCACTCTATACCTCCGTGAGACGATCGCGGGGATCTCCACGGTGATCGAGTCCGCGGGACCTGCGGTCCGACTCACGGGGAAGGCAGCAGGGTTGTGAGCGCGCCGGCGGCACGTGCGCGACCACACAGCAGGCATTTAAAGGGCCACATACAGGTACGTGATTATGCCTCTCCGTGCCATTCTGCCAACGTATATATACAGTGGGCTGTCCTTAAGCGGTTAACATTGCAATAAAAATATATATATATATCATATTCATTAAAGCTGAACTCTGGGCAGATACAAAAGACACACATTAATGCAGCTCCATCATCATCAAAATGTAATTAAATGTGTGTTTGTAAATGCAAGCAGTACAGAGTTTGACCCAGTATCAGCCATTTGAGGTCTCTGCACATCAGTTTTTGAGTTTAAGAGAAATAAGCAGAACATGGAGTCATTCAATTATGTACTGATTAGGAGCGTGCTGATAGGTAGAGAAAGCACACAGGTTGGACTGGCGTCTTTATTCAACCTTACCAACTATGTAAAGTAGAGTGACAGATAGTTGAGCTTATCACTGTGCTGCTTGTCATTTCATTGTCCAGTCACAGCCTGGGGAGAGTCCATGACAGCCTGGGCTGACGCGAGTTAAAAAATGCTGGCCATCAGAGTCAGACTGAGGACATCTAGTAAGGCAAAATAAATACTGCAGGGACAGCACTGGATTAAAGATAAATATTGCAGTAAAATCTATTTTTAATTTGTTATTTTGGGCTGTTTTTTCTTGAAAAAAAAGTGGAGTGAGAAAACCTTATAATGCACCTATATTTTACCACAAGGAACATTTAGCTAATCTAGCCATTGTCCTAAAATATCTGTTTTCTAAAGTGTAAAGTTAACTGGATTAAACTTGTGTCGTCTTCAAGTTTCAAGTTGACTTCAGGAGAACTTTCTAGTCTTAAATTAAAGTGGTTGTAAACCCACTTTCTAAACAAACACCTACAGGTAAGCCTAGATTAAGGCTTACCTGTAGGTGCATGAAATATCTCCTTAACCTACACGGTTAAGGAGATATTTGCATTTAAATGCGGCGACGGTGACGTCACACGCATGCGCATGGGGTTAATCCCATTCACAAATTCGGCTAGGTCGCAGTATTCAATGATGTAGCCGAATTCGACGGGTCATGCGCGCATGCGCAGATTCACGTCTTCGCCGCTCCGGCCAATCACAGCGCCGGAGCGGCGCTGTGATTGGCTGGTGCGGCGATACCCGGAACTAACATTCCGGCTATCGCCGCAGTGATGTCTGCGGCTAGACAGAGGGACGCGGACTGCTTCGGGGGCCCCGATCTAAGGTAAGTGGTACATAATGAGCTAATATGCTAGTCATACTAGCTCATTATGCCTTTCTCTTGCAGGTGGGTAAAAAAAAAAAAAACGAAAAGTGGGTTTACAACCACTTTAAATCCCCCGAATATGATTTGCTGTGATTGGCTTAACACAGGTTCAGTTCACATTACTTCATATTCCCCTTTAATAATAAAATGTGAACCTGGGCATTACAATGTGTACTCAAAGTGACACCGGCCATACATACAAATGCCTTAAAAAATATTCTCGAATCATATGCCTGTATATGCCATTTAACAAAGGTATTGCATTACATGTATTTATATTTGCTTATTTAACTGCTTCAATACAGGGCACTTTCACCCTCTTGCTGCCTAGGCTAATTTTCAGCTTTCAGTGCTGGCGCACTTTGAATGACCATTGCGCGTTCATGCACCGCTGTACCCAAACAACATTTTTATTTGAAAAAATTGACAGATAGAGATTTCCTTTAGTGGTATCTAATCACCACTTTTTTATTTTTGCTAATAAAACCAAAACAAAAAAAAAAAGACCTAAAATGTTCTGTTTCTGTTATAAAAGTTTGTAAATAAGTTATTTTTCTCCTTCACTGATGGGCACAGATAGGCTGAACTGATGGGCACTGATGAGGTGGCACCGATAGGTACTGATGAGACAGCACTGAAGGGAACTGATGAGGTGGCACTGATGAGGAGGCATTATTATGCAGCACTGATGGGCACTGATGAGCACTAATATGCAGCACTAATGAGCAGGCACTGACTGGCATCACTGAGGGGCACTGATTGGCATCACTGCTAGGCACTGTTGGGGCTGCATGGATAATCAGGGCACTGATGCAGATCTCCCCTGTGAGGAAATACCTCTGATAGGCTATCCTCTCCTCACAAGCCATCATTGTGAGGAGAGGAATGCTGATAACCGGCATTTCCTTGTTTACATGGGATCAGCTGTGAATGGACACAGCTGATTACATGGGTAAAGAGCTTCACCATCGGCTCTTTACCAAGATCGGTAATGCGCTGTTTCCCAGGGACACAGCACACTGCCGATTGCCACGCCAAGCATTGCGAGAGTGGGACGACATCATATGACATCGTCCCAGAACGAGAGAGCCGCCACCCACCCGTCATTTCACAATACGGTGGGCGGGCAGTGGTTAAACAATGTTTACTAAATTTTGTGAATATTTAAAAATCATCAACAGTTCAGCAAATTTTCTTCCTATTTTAAAATTCTTAAGCACAATTTAACCACTTCCTTACCCGGCCATAGTCAAATGACCTCCACAGATGGGATCTCCCATCCTGGGTGGACGTCATATGATGTCCTCGGCCTTCTGTCGCTACTGCGGGCCCCCAGGGGCCCACAGAGCGGCGATCAGGGGTACCGTTGTGTCCCTTAGGACACAGCCGTTCCCCGATGGGGGTAATGGAGTGGCGGCGGAGTGGCAGCGGTGGGCAGCGGAGCTTCCCGTGCGGCTTACTGGCTCCTATATGCAGAGCTGCAGCAGCGGCATGCACGGCGCCCCCGCGCGCGCCCCCAGGGGCACGCAACGTGGCGATCGGGGATCCGGTGTGTCCCTTAGGACACAGCCGTTCCCCGATGGGGATAATGGAGTGGCGGCGGAGCGGCGGTGGTGGGCAGCGGAGCTTCCCATGCGGCTTACCGGCTCCTATATGCAGAGCTGCAGCAGCGGCGTGCACGGCGCCCGCGCGTGCCCCCGGGGCGCGCAGCGCGGCGATCCGGTGTGTCCCTCTGGACACAGCCGATCCCCGATGGGAGGAATGTGGTGGCGGGCGGCGGAGATTCCGGTATCACTTGCCGGATTCGATGATGCAGAGCTGCACATCGGCGAGCATGGCGCCCGCGTGCCCCCGGGGGCGTGCAGCGCGGCGATCGGGGCTGAGGCTTTTCCCTTGGATACAGCCCAGCCCTGATCAGGGTAAAGAGCCAATGAAATTGCCTCTTTACCACGTGACCGGCTGTGTCCAATCACAGCCGGTCACTAAATGTAAAAAAACACAATGATGTGTGTAACTTACTGTTGCTGGGTTCTCCTCTTCACACACCGATCCAGCGTGAGGAGGAGATCAGCTAACAGTGAGTTACACATGTTATACACTACATATGTACTACTGTGCCCAGATTGCCCCCCCATAAATAAAGAGTACCTGCCACCAGAGAACCCATCCATCAGGAGTACCTGTCCATCAAGAGTACCTGTCCATCAGGAGTACCCGCCACCTCACCAGAATACCCGCCACCTCACCAGAATACCCGCCACTTCACCAGAATACCCGCCACCTCACCAGAGTACCCGCCACCAGTCCATCAGGAGTACCTGTCCACCAGGAGTACCTGTCTACCAGAAGTACTCGCCACCTCACCAGAGTACTCGCCACCAGTCCATCAGGAGTACCTATCCACCAGGAGTACCATCCACCTCACCAGAGTACCCGCCACCAGTCCATCAGGAGTACCTGTCCATCAGGAGTACCTGTCCATCAGGAGTACCCACCACCTCACCAGAGTACCTGCCACCTCACCAGAGTACCCGCAACCAGTCCATCAGGAGTACCTGTCCATCAGAGTACCCGCCACCTCACCAGAGTACCCACCACCAGTCCATCAGGAGCACCTGTCCATCAGAGTACCCGCCACCTCACCAGAGTAACCGCCACCTCACCAGAGTACCCGCCACCAGTCCATCAGGAGTACCTGTCCATCAGAGATCCTGTCCACCAGAGTACTCGCCACCTCAGCAGAGTACCCACCACCTCACCAGAGTACCCACCACCTCACCAAAGTACCCGCCACCAGACCAGAGAACCTGCCACCAGAGTACCTGCCACCTCACCAGAGTACCCGCCACCAGAGTACATACAGCCACTATGTCCAGAAAGGTGTACACCCCAGAAGAAGCATACCAAATACTCAGTCTGACCGATGAGAGCAACGGGGAGCTCTCACCGCTCAGTTCTGATTCCGATTCTGGTTCGGAATATGAGCCCCCCTGAAGGCAGCACATCTGAATCCGAATTAGAGGAGGACACAGTCCATCCAAAAAGAAGACGGTCTGAACACCAGGCAGTTACCTGCAGTGCCAACGGCGGTAGACCCCAGGAGGCGAGGCCCAGTACAAGCACTGCTAGACCCCAGGAGGAGAGGCCCAGTACAAGCGCTGCTAGACCCCAGGAGGAAAGGCCCAGTGCAAGTGCACGCCAAAGAAGTAGGGCCCAAACCCTGCTTCCAGATGGCTTGGCAAACCCATTGTGGCTGCCTTCTACCTCAGGGTCAGCCACGATCCCCCCTTTCACAGCACAGCCAGGTGTGCAGGTCAACACTGCATGTTTTTCCAAACTTGATTTTTATTTTATTTTTTCCCTGATGAATTGGTTTAAGGCATTGTGGACCAAACCAACCTTTTGCTCAACAATTTATTGAAAACAACCCCAGCTCCAGCTATGCCCGCCCTTTTGAATGGAGACCCCTAACAGTGGTGGAGCTTAGATTGTTTTTAGGCCTAACACTTAACATGGGGCTTACAAAAAAATGAAATGAATAGGTATTGGTCGAAGAAACCCATCCACCATATGCCAATTTTTACATCGGCCATGTCCATGTCCCGATACGAACTTATAATGCGGTTCCTGCATTTCAGTGACAACTCACAGTGCCCCCCCGAAATCACGCAAACTTTGACAAATTATATAAAATTCGCCCCCTAATAAAAAAAAATCCAAGAAGTTTGCCAAACTTTATGTCCCTGATTAAAACTTTTCTGTGAACGAATCCCTGGTGCATTTCACAGGCCGGCTGGGAATCAAGCAATATATCCCCAGTAAGCGGGCGAGGTATGGCTTGAAGCTCAACAAGCTCTGTGAAAGCGCCACTGGTTATGTGCACTTATTCCGCGTGTACGAAGGCAAAGATTCCCAGCTCCAGCCCCCTGAGTGTCCATCATACATGGGAAAAAGTGGAAAAATTGTTTGGGAGTTGGCATTCCCATCCTCCAAAAGGGGTATCATATTTACATGGACAACTATTATACCAGCCTGCCCCTTCTCCACCACCTCTACCTAAAAAAAACTCTGGCCTGTGGTGCAACAAGAAAAAAAAAAAAGGGCTTCCCACTGCATCTTGTCACCACAACCATTCAAAAGGGGAATCGGCAAGCTTGAGGAACGAGGAAGTGTTGGCTGTGAAGTGGAGGGATAGGAAAGACGTGTACATCATGTCCACCATCCACAATGACACCTCGGTGGAACTTCACAGAAGACGCGGTACCGTTCGCAAGCCTTCCTGCATCAAGGAGTACAATAAATTCATGGGTGGTGTGGATTTAAATGACCAAATGTTGCAGCCCTATCTTTCAACCCGAAAATCCGTCTTCTGGTATAAAAAATTTGCAATTTACTTTTTTCATTTGGCCCTGTTAAATTCTTTCATAATCTTCCTAAAATCAACAAAAAGACCCACCACCTTCATGGAGGTTTATTGAAGACATTGTCACTGCCCTGATCTACCAACAAACATCCCCCCCCAGAAAGCATTCACTCAGATTGTGTCAGCAGACTACATGAACGCAATTTTTCAGACCATATTCCTCCATCAGGATCCGGAAGACGACGCCAAAAAAAATGTCGGGTGTGCACCAGAAGAGGAATTAGGTAAGACACCAGCTTCCATTGTCCCGACTGTCTCTCCCAACCTGGCCTTTGCATCGGAGAATGCTTCAAGCGATATCACACTCTCGAAAACTATTAGCCCATATTTCTAATACTGCTTTTTCCCCGTTTTCAATTTGTCCTGAATATTTCTCTGCCTCAACCAACCATATCATTGTCTTCCAAGTGAACTGACCCTGGCCTGTTTCTCGACTATGCCTCTGCCTACCGTCTGCATTGTTTATCCGCCATGTTTCTGCCTTTCACGTGAACTGACCCTGGACTGTATTGACTATGCCTCTGCCTACCGTTTATTTCTGCCTTTTACCTGCACTGACCTCGGCCTGTTGACCATGTTTTTGCCTGCCCCCTTGGACTGATCTTTCACCCTGCTACACAGGGTCTCACATATGTGAGGGGCTCCAGAATAGTGTTTTGAGTTCAGAAAACCAGTTTTTGGTTTTCTGTGTTCCCAGAACAGGGTCTGGTTGTCTGGAGGCTTCAAAGCGATTTGGGTGGGAGAAGCCTCTACTCCTTTCCCCATTCTTTCCTGACCGATGCCCTAAGCTTGATGGTCCTGCCTGCTCCCTGGACAAATACTCTGGCTGTGATGACCATACCTCTGCCTGCTGCATGTACTAACTATGGACAGTATTCCTGCCTGCTGCATGGACGATCCTTTGTTCCTTTTGCTGCTGCTGACCACATCCCTGCCTGCTTTCTGGACCAATGCTTTGGCTGTGCTGACATCATCTCTACCTGTACTGACTATTCCTGCCTGCTGCCTGTTTTGCTGTCGCTGTCCACGTTCCTGCCTGCTGCCTGGACCGATGCTCTCCTCTTTGGACCACTGCACTACTAAAACCACAGGTAATCTTTTCTTTACCCTTTTCTCAGAAGAATGTATTTTGGTTTATAATTGGTATGTACAGTACATGCTATGTGTTAGAAATATGAAGGGCCTTCAACAATGTGATAGGTTGTCAGGAATTTATGTGTGTAATTTATGCTCCTAGAACACGTGACGGTGCTACTTAGATGTTAGGCCTCTGTATGTGGCCAGGCTGTGTAAAAGTCTTACACATGTGGTATTGCCATACTCAGGAGGAGTAGCAGAATGCATTTTGGGGTGTCCATTTTGCTATGTACATGCTATGTGTTGGTATTATCTTATAAATGGACAACTTTGTATAAAAAAATGTGTTTTCATTTTTTCCCACATATTCTAAAAACTTCTGGAAAAAAATGAAACGTTCAAAAGACTCATTATGCCTCATAGATTATACGTTGGGGTGTTAGCTTTCCGAAATGGGGTCATTTTATGGGCGTTTCCATTGTCCTGGTGCTCCAGGGCCTTCAAAAGTGTGATAGGTTGTCATCAAGTGAGATGTGCAATTTATGCTCCTAGAATGTCTGAAGGTGCTATTTCAATGTTGGGCCTCTGTATTTGGCCAGGCTGTGTAAAAGTCTCACACATTTGGTATCGCCATACTCAGGAGGAGTAGCAGAATGTATTTTGGGGTGTCATTTTTGCTATGTACATGCTATGTGTTGATAATATCTTATAAATGGACAACTTTGTATAAAAAAAATGCTTTTTTATTCTTTTCCCACATATTCCAAAAACTTCTGGAAAAAAAGGAACCGTTCAAAAGACTCATTATGCCTCATAGATTATACGTTGGGGTGTTAGCTTTCCAAAATGGGGTCATTTTGTGGGCGTTTCCATTGTCCTGGTGCTCCAGGGCCTTCAAAATTGTGATAGGTTGTCATCAAATGAGATGTGCAATTTATGCTCGTAGAACGCCTGACGGTGCTACTTGGATGTTAGACCTCTATATGTGGTCAGGCTGTGTAAAAGTCTCACACATGTGGTATCACTATACTCAGGAGGAGTAGCATAATGTATTTTGGGGTGTCATTGCAAGTATGCATGTGCTGTGTGAAATAACTTGTTATGACAATTTTGTGCAAAAAAAATTTAATTAAAAAAATTAAAAAAATGTACCAAGAATTGTGGGAAAAAATTACAACTTCAAAAAACTCACCATGCCTCTTACTAAATACATTGGAATGTCTGCTTGGGTAATTTGTGGGGTATTTGTACTTTCCTGGCTTGTTAGGGTCTCAAGAAATGAGATAGGTCTCAAGAAATGAGATAGGCCTTCAGTACATCAGGTGTGATCAGATGTGATCATTTTTCAATGATTTGCACCATAGCTTCTAGACTCTAACTTTCACAGAGACCAAATAATATACACTTTTTTGGGGTTATTTTTACTAAAGATATGTAGCAATATACATTTTGGCCCAATTTTAAGAAGAAAAATTACTTATTTGCAAAATTCTACAATAGAAACTAAAAAAAAGTTTTTGTTTTTTTTTTAATCTCAATTTTTTCGCTTATATTGCAAAAAATAAAAAACCCAGCGGTGATTAAATACCACCAAAAGAAAGCTGTTTGTGAGAAAAAAATGATAAAATGATAAAAATTTGGTTTGGGTACAGTGTAGCATGACTGAGTAATTCAAAGTGTGAGAGCGCTGAAAGGTAAGGAAGGGTGCATAAAAGCCCTGTATTGAAGTGGTTAATTTCATTCAATTTTTTTCTATATGAATCTTAACCACCTAATACAAAAGTGTAAATCTGTTTCTAGCACATAAAATGGCAATAAAGTAATGGCTTACACATTTTGGATGCCAACGATGGTACTATGTGCCACAAGTTCTCTTTTATGATGTACAATTTTTCCCTTTAATGAGACAAAGTGACAGTTGCAGAAAGAAACTCTTTGAGGACATACTCCATTCTTTTGTTAAATAATACAATAAAGCAAGAATGAATCTCTATGAGATTAGAAGTGCAGCTTTGATTCAAGCCCTCTCCCTGATTAATTTATTCAGAACTAATAAATACGGAGTAAGTTTCCAACACTAAAACAATCTTTTCATTTCTGTTACTTTTTCAATTTTGTTTAGCTTCTCTTTGAGTGTATTTAAGATGAATACGTGCTTTCTATTCATTTGTTTTCTAATGAATAATAATGGTGTTTATTCCCAAGAATCTGTGCAACATGTTGGCACAGTGGTTAGAAATGGAAACACTATCTCCATATAGTTTGTATGTGCTCTGGTGTTTGGATTGGCTTTAGTAATTTTGTTTTTCCCTACAGGCTAAATGTATACTGGCAGTTTATTTGACTACCTAAACAGGACAAGTACCTATTTGTTGTACAAACTGAGGATGAATACTATGAGCTTTTCTGGTGCAAAGAATGCAACTAGCTCAGGGTTTTGTTTTGTTGTTATTTTTAGACACTTTAGAAGATGCTGATGCTACATAGAACAAATAATCTTTTAAATAATGAAGTAGTCAAAATGCAATGATACTAGACAATCCCGGGACAAGGTCATTCAGTACCCAGGGCACCCGAAGATGGAAAACTGCGCCCCCATGTCACCTGCTGCCAGATGCAGCATGTCACTTGCCACCGTCACCTGCCGCCAGATGCAACATGTCACCTACCACCGTCACCTGCTGCCAGGTGAAATATGTCACTTACCACCATCACCTGCTGCCAGGTGAAACTTGTCACTTACCACGGTCACCTGCTGCTAGGTGAAACATGTCACTTGCCACCGCCGCCTGCTGCCAGATGCAACATGTCACTTGCCACCATCACCTGCTGCCAGATGCAACATGTCACTTGCCACCATCACCTGCTGCAAGATGCCACGTTTCACTTAACACCGTCACCTGCTGCCAGATGCAACATGTCACTTACCACCGTCACCTGCTGCCAGATGCAACTTGTCACTTACCACCATCACCTTCTGCCAGATGCCACGTGTCATTCACCACCGTCACCTGCTGCCAGATGCCACATGTCACTTACCACCGTCACCTGCTGCCAGATGCAACATGTCACTTACCACCGTCACCTGCTGCCAGATGCAACTTGTCACTTACCACCATCACCTTCTGCCAGATGCCACGTGTCATTCACCACCGTCACCTGCTGCCAGATGCCACATGCCACATGTCACTTACCACCGTCACCTGCTGCCAGATGCCACATGTCACTTACCACCATCACCTGCTGGCAGATGCCACGTGTCACTTGCCATCCATAGCCTGGCTCTCTCCCTACCCTTCAGTTGGGCATGCTGGGGGCTGCAGTTTCCCTCTTAGGATTGCAATGGGCCAGTCCTCGGGACTACATTTCTCATGATCCTCTTTTGTGATCCTTTTTTAATTGTTTATTTTTCTTGTTTTCCTGCCCAATAGGAAGGAGAGGGCACTGCTCCCGAGTACAGCAGCATGAGAAGGGGGGGGGGGAAAGAAGATCCCACAGCTGCTCTCTCCACACAGAGACACAGATGCTCTCCCCACTGGTGATCAAAGGAGGGAGGGGGAATGGGCAGGAAACAGAGCGCTCTCCTGACCGTGGCAGCCCGATAGGGGGGGCAGCAGTTTCTCCTCCTCTGACCTGCTCACCACTCCTATCATTTGCCGATGGGGAGAGCATGATGGAGGGGGAGGGGGAACCTTGACAACTGGGCTTTAGTGCCCCCCTTCTGATTTAGCTCTTGGCACATGCCTAGGATCGGCCCTGATCACAACTTTTAGTGGCGCCGGCGGCTAGTGTGTACAGTCACACACACAGTTGTGAAGCACACTGCCAGCACTTCACCTGCGCCCCCTCCATCCAACAAATTGTACCGCCCAGGGCATCCGCCCCCTTTAATCTTCTGATCTCTAAAGTAAATACAGGGCATGTGCTTTGGGAGGGGTGATCCAGGTGCACTATGCTGCCTTGACTTGAACGACTAGAATGATTTAATTGCTTATGTATGAACTTTGAGAATTAAGAGTTGATAAACACATAAACGTGTCCATAGCCTGGTTACATGCTCATTTGAAGGTGGTTTCTGTTGAATGGCCTTTCTAATTTTTCACCTTTAGGAAATTGAATTTTCTGTTACGTTTATCATCTATTATACTAAACCATTTTTTTTTTAAAACAACAAATCCATTTTATCAAAGAATCCTTTCAAAATGAATCATGTTAGACAAGAAATGTTGCTCTACAAATACGAAGGACAACTTTTTTTTTTTTTTAAGAGATTTTCTTTTATTATGTCACTTAGTACCCTTATAGTTATTCTTTAAAGTAGAACTATAGGGATTTTTTTTTTTCATTTTGGATAATCCCTCTCAGGTTTTTGTTTTCCACCATCTGTATCACATTGCAGAGATTTCCCTTCACTTCCTGTCCCACAGGCAAAACAGGAAGTGAGAGGAAATCCCTACAAATTAAATGAATTCCTTAGGGACCCCCATATCACCAGAACTAATGTCCCCATTGGAAGATTTCTCCTCTATTACTTTGGGAACAATCAAAAATTTGAAATTTTCTTTTACATTCACTTTCAATGATAATGGTAAACAGGACAAATAGAGAGGGTGAATCTCCCTAACTGGGGCACAGGCAGCAATAAAAACTAACAGGTGTTCTAATCCATCTCCGCTCTATTCAAAACTAAAAAAAAAAATTTGCTTTTAGTTATACTTTAAGATCATGTATAATGCATTTTTAAAATATACTTGCAATAAAACAGTACACAGTTTGTAAAGTATTTGATAACTTTCAAAGCTTTCTAAATACTACGTGGAGGCATGCAAATCCTATCTTGACTGGAATAACTTCTTGAAGAAGTATTTATACATTCTTTAGTCCACCAAACAATAGATGGGGTTAATATACATAAATATCTGAGGCTCTGTACTCACCCAAACTTGACAAATCTTAGAGTGCAATTTACATAAATTACTCCTAACGTTTCCTCCATTCACTTCATGCATTAATTCAGATGATATTCAGAGCTAATTAAATGCCAGGTATGGGAAGAATTGAGCTGATTGCATCTGTTTAAACACAGGCCGCCTCGCTCTTTCACCTTCTGCTTCTGTATGCTTGCTCATTTGTCTCCACACAAAACTCATGTAAAGGACAGAACTTTACATCATAGGTTAATTTGTCATACTAACATATTGGTTTACCATAAGAAACCACAACATACTATATATACTGATGAGATACAGCCATCAGACATACATGTATATTCCCCAAATATTGTTACAAAGGATGCCACCCAAAACAAGACCTTCCCCAGACTGCATGAACCCACAGATGAATGATTTATTGTCTAGCCTTGAAACTTAACACCATCAGTTTTTATCCAAAGTTTTCACTTCTCTGTGCATGTATGTATACTAATGCACAATCCAAACTAGTGAAAGTGAAAGGTTTTGCAGGGAGCATAAAACTTCCAGCAACATTGCTCCTTCTTAAACCATGTGTTATGCTCCACATAATCAGAGTTTTACTTTCATGTTTCTCCACTTTCAGTCAGCCCCCACTGAAGGCACTGTGTGTGGTAAAAAAAAAAAGTTTTTTTTTTGTAATTCCTTTATTTTGTAAAGGGTCATGTAAAGTACAAATATTAACCATTATGGCATCAATACAATCTCTAGTATAAAGAAGGCTAACAGAGACCGCTAAAGCAGTATTCCAGGAAAGGATGTCCAACAAAACAGTCAAGTACCGAGGCTTAAAGTGGAAGAAAAAGTTCCATCTCTGAATTTTACCTATAGGTAAGCCTGTAATAAGGCTTACCTATAGGCAGTGTAAATATCACTGGCTGAATGTAAAGTAAATATCTCCTAAATGGTGCACGTTTAGGAGATATTTACTATACATGCATCCAGTAAAAACACTGGAACATACACTCTGAAGGAACAGCCACCTAGGCCATTCCTTCAGAGCCCTGTGCCATAAATGGCAGCTCTCACTTCACAGAGCCAGAGTCTGCAAACCCGTAAGCAAGACGGGTGAAGATGGGAGCGCCTGCAGCTCTGACGATGCACACTAGCACAATATGACATTACCTTGCAGGCTACAAAAAAAAACGTCCATCGGCTTATTTTGCAGGGATGAAGACAATGGTTAACCTTGAAATGAGAGCTGACAAACATTGTAGGATCAAATAAACATATCAACTGTTTAACGCATTGAAAATTAAGAAAATTAAGAAACGGGATGGACACCAGGCCACAGGGGTGCTTAGTAGATTTCACACATCAAACAAACAATTAGTTGGGTGTGGATGGACAGAGAGGGAGGAAGGAAGTGGAGCGGAGGTGTGTAAGGGCAGGACCAAGGGAAAAAACACAGGGTGAGGAAACCAGAGAGGAAGGTGGACAGGTAAAGGGGGTGGGAATGAGGGGCATAAAGGTCATATGGTCAACCCTCTCCCATGGTAAGAGCAGGGTAGGCAGGAGTTCACCGGAAGTTGGACAGCTTATTGAGGTAGGCGTCAGAGTACACAAAATAGTTCCAGGGCCCCAGATTTTAGTGCCCAACTTTTGTTTTCAGTGTTGTGCAGCTCGGCTATAAGATCTTCCATGTCCCGTAGGTTGTTAGCTTTAGCTAACCAAAGAGTTTTCGTATGGGGGGATCAGCATCTCTCCAGCAAAGCAGAATGCAGGCCTTAGCAGTGTTTAGGAGTTGCATCGTGAGAGAAGATTTTTATTTTTTACAGGTTGCTCTGTCAAGTGCAACAAGCAGGTTGCAGTAAAAAAAAGTATTTAATACCAGAGTAATGAAAAGAACTATAGAGAGAGTAGGAGATGCAACAACAATAAAAGTAAAAATAAACTGAAAATGTAATTGTGATATTTTTTGATCAAGATGTCATGCAGAGTTGACTTGTGCGAATATATGATCATGAAACATTATTTCTTGATCATACATCACGGGACACAGAGACTTAGATAATTACTTAGTGGGTAAGATAGTCACCATCAGGTGATTGGACACTGGCAACCCTAGTTACAAGGCAAGTTCCTCCCCTATATAACCCCTCACATATGAAGAGCACCTCAGTTTTTTTTTCCGCCAGTGTCTAAGGTGGTTGGTCACGTTGAACATGTGCTAAGATTCTGACCAAAGTGTTTATTATCTCAACAGCTGCTCGCTGTTAGGCCTCATGCCCACTGGCGTTTTTACAGCTGCGTTTTTTGCAGCTTAAAAACGCCTGTCCATGTTATTGTAAATATTAAAAAAAAAAAAAAAAAAAAAAAAAACGTCGGAGCTAAAAACGCGACCGCGCGTTAGTGCGCATTTTTTGCGCGTTAGTGCGCGTTTTTTGACGCTCGCCTTTTTTTCTGCCTAATTCTGACGCTGAGGAACGCACTGGCCCTGGGTTTTTTTTACAGCTTACAAACGCCTATGCTCTTTACAGCTCAAAAACGCCTAGGTGGGCATGAAGCTATAGACTAACATGGACAGGCGTTTTTAAGCTGTAAAAAACGCTCAAAAACGCGGCTGAAAAAACGCCCGTGGGCATGAGGCCTTAAGCAGTCCCTGAATTTTTTTCCACTTCAAGACTGCCATGTTAAACCCCCTTCCTGCCCAGGGCATTTTTCAACTTTCAGTGCTGTTGCACTTTGAATTACTCAGCCATGAAACACTGCACTCACGTGAATTTTTAGTTTCTGATATAAAACTTTGAAAATAAATAATCTTTCTTCATAAATTTAGGCCAAAATGTATTCTACTACTGTACATTTCTTTAGTGAAAAAACACAAATAGGTGTATATTATTTAGCTTGTTACCACATGTGTTTTTCACAGTCTAGATCAGGGGTCTCCAAACTTATTGAACAAAGGGCCAGTTTACTGTCCTTCAGACTTTAGGGGGGCTGGACTGTGACCAGGGGGAATAGACATTTTTGATGGCATTAGTGGGAGTAAACAGTACCCCATCTTTGCTATTAGGGGGATGAATAGTGCCCCATTGTTGGTGTCAGTGGGAGAAATAGTGCCCTTTTATTGATGTCAGTGGCACTATTATGCCACATTTTAGGTGTCAGAGGGCAGAATAGTGTCTCATATCAGTGGGATGAATAGTGCCCCAATGGCCGGATAAGGGCAACCAAAGGCCCACATCAAACCAAAGTTCGAAGACCCCTGGTCTAGATGCTTATAGTGGCCTAAAATACAAGGAGTACCTTTGGGCTTTCAAACAGCATAAATTACATGTCTACTTTCCTAACTATCTATCCTATTTCTTGAGTCCCTGAAGTGCCAGAACAGTAGAGACTAGGGATGAGCCAAACACCCCCCGGTTCGGTTCGCAGCAGAATTAGTTCGAACACGCGAACACCGTTAAAGTCTATGGGACATGGACATGAAAAATCAAAAGTGCTAATTTTAAAGGCTTATATGCAAGTTATTGTCATAAAAAGTGTTTGGGGACCTGTGTCCTGCCCCAGGGAACATGTATCAATGCAAATTTTTTTTTTTAAACTGACGTTTTTTTGAGAGCAGTGATTTTAATAATGCTTAAAGTGAAACAATAAAAGTGAAATATTCCTTTAAATTTCGTACCTGGGGGTGTCTATAGTATGCCTGTAAAGTAGTGCATGTTCCCGTGTTTGGAACAGTCCCTGCACAAAATGTAATTTCTAAAGGAAAAAAAGTCATTTAAAAAACTACTCGCGGCTATAATGAATTATCGGGTCCCGGCAATACAGATAAAAGTCACTGAAAAAAACGGCATGGATTTCCCCCAGTCCATTACCAGGCCCTGGCGTGGGGTTCCCCCCAAAAATCCATACCAGACCCTTATCCGAGCACGCAACCTGCCAGGCCGCAGGAAAAGAGGGGGGGACGAGAGAGCGCCCCCCTCCTGAACCGTACCAGGCCACATGCCCTCAACATGGGGAGGATATCCCCATGTTGATGGGGACAAGGGGCTTACCCCCACAACCCTTGCCTGGTGGTTGTGGGGGTCTACAGGCTTATTGGAATTTGGAAGCCCCCTTTAACAAAGGGGACCCCCAGATGCCGCCCCCCTTATGTGAATTGGTAACAGGGTACATTGTACCCCTACCATTTCACAAAAAAGTGTCAAAAATGTTAAAAAACACAGTACACAGCTTGGGACAAGTCCTTTATTAAAAAGAAAAAAAAGAAAAAAGAAAAAAAAATTCCAACGATGTAAATCCATTCTGCGGAACATACAACGCCGATACGATCCTGGAGGCACCTGCCGTATGGCAATCTTCTGCCATGACAGCTGTTAAATAGCTGAGGGCGGGGCCACCTGTCACATGCGCTGGTGACCCCGCCCCCCTCTGACGCAGCGGGGAAAAGCCAGGGTTACCCAGTGACATGTACTGATGACCCCGCCCCCTCTGACGTAACGGGAAACCCGCGTACCAGCGTACGTCACGGGTGGCCCTGCTGTCGGCTGTATAAGAGGTGTCACGGCAGAAGAGCGTCATAAGGCGGGTGCCTCCTATGGAGGCAGGATCGTATCAGCGTTGTATCCTCCGCAGAATGGATTTACATTGCTGGAATTTTTTATTTTTTTTTCCCTTTCGTCTTGTCCCAAGCTGTGTACTGTGGTTTTTAACATTTTTTACACTTTTTTTGTGAAATGGTAGGGGCACAATGTACCCCGTTACCAATTCACATGGGGGGGTATCTGGGGGTCCCCTTTGTTAAAGGGGGCTTCCAGATTCCGATAAAACCCCCCGCCCGCAGACCCCTACAACCACTGGGCAAGGGTTGTGGGGATGAGGGCCTTGTCCCCATCAACATGGGGACATCCTCCCCATGTTGAGGGCATGTGGCCTGGTATGGTTCAGGAGGGGGGGCGCTCTTTCGTTCCCCCCCTCTTTTCCTGCGGTCTGCCGAGTTGCATACTCAGATAAGGGTCTGGTATGGATTTTTGGGGAGAACCCCACGCCATTTTTTATTTTTATTTTTGCGCGGGGGACCTGAAGGTCCTGGTATGAAATTTGGGGGGACCCCCACGCATTTTTTTTTTCATTTTGGTTCGGGGTTCCCCTTAATATTCATACTAGACCCAAATGGCCTGGTAATGGACTGGGGAGGGGGGAGCCCATGCTGTTTTTTTCAATGACTTTTATCTGTATTGCCAGGACCCGACAATTCATTATAGCCGCGAGTAGTTTTAAATTACTTTTTTTCCTTTAGAAATTACATTTTGTGCAGGGATTGTTCTAAAAACGGGAAACATGCGCTACTTTCCAGGTATACTACAGACACCCCCCAGGTATGAAATTTAAAGGAATATTTCACTTTTATTGTTTCACTTTAAGCATTATTAAAATCACTGCTCCCAAAAAACTTCAGTTTTTAAAACTTTTTTTTGCATTTATACATGTCCCTTGGGGCAGGACCCAGGTCCCCAAACACTTTTTTATGACAATAACTTGCATATTAACCTTTAAAATTAGCACTTTTGATTTCTCCCATAGACTTTTAAAGGGTGTTCCGCGGCTTACGAATTTGCAGCGAACACCCCAAATTGTTCGCTATTCGGCGAACGGGCGAACAGCCAATGTTCGAGTCTAACTCATGTTTGACCCAAAGATAAAGCTCATGCCTAGTAGAGACACCTACAACATGACCACATTTTGGAAAGCAAACACCCAAAGATATTTTCTGAAAGTCATAGTGAGTCTTTTGAAAATGTAATTTTTTGCCACAATGTTTTGAAAGATGCAAGAAAGAAAATAAAAACGTTTTTTTTTTTTTTTTTTTTTACACAAAGTTGTCAATTAATAAGGTATTTCCAACACACAGCATGAGCATACTTAAAAAAAAACAACCCAAAATACATCCTAATGAGTATTGCAATACTACATGCGTGAGACTTTTTCAGACTAGCCACACAGAAAGACCCAAAATCCATGGAGCACATCAGGCTTTCTAGGGGCATAAATCACACATCTAATTTTCTGACTACCTATCACATTTTTGGATGTTCTGGAGCACAACACCACCAAAATGATCACTTTTTGGAAAGAAAATACCCCAGGCCATTTTCTAAGAGGCGCAGTGAGTCTTCTGAATACTTCATTTTTTGACATAAGTTTTTGGAAAATGAGGGATGAAAAGGAAAAAAAAAAATATATATATATATATATATATATATTTTATTATTTCCAACAAACAGAATAGGCATATTTAGAATTATACCCCAGAGCACATTTAGCTACTCCTCTCGAGTATGGTGATACCCCATGTGTAAGACTTTTTCACAACCAACCACACAGAGAGGCCCAAAATCTAAAGAGTACCTTCAGGCTTTCTATGAATGCACATCTAATTTCCTAATTACCCTTCACGTTTTTGGAGGCACTGGAGCACCAGGACAGTAGAAACACCCTCAAAATGACCAAATTTTAGAGAGTAAACAACCCCAGGTATTATAATAGGCATGGTGAGTAATTTAAAGACTTCATTTTTTGTGACAAGTTTTTGGAAAACGCAGAATTAAAATAAAAATACTTCTTCTTCTTATTATTATTATAATTTTTTTTTTACACACACAGCATTGGCATATTTAGAATTTCACCCCAAAACACATCCTTCTACTTCTCCTGAGTAGTGGAATACCACATGTTTGAGACTTTTTTCAGTTTCAATTTATTGAGTTTAAATTTAAAGACAGTTTTAAGATACAAATAAGTATCTATTCTAGACCAACAAATTAAAAATAGAGATGTATCCAGTATAAGAAAATATCAAAACTTTGTTGCCAAATTGCTAATTGCATACAATAGTAGACACCTTTTTCACAGTGAATATACATTGGTCTTAAAGCAGATAAGGTCAACATCCCCCCATTGTTCAAACATATGAGGCTCAATGCAATACAAAGGAGAGAAAAGAGGAAGAATTTGAGAGAGAAAGAAAAAGAGTAGAGAGGAAAGAAAAGAGAAGGAAGAAGAGAATTGAGAGTTCCAAAAAATAAGACAAAAGAACAGGTCTGAGTAAGAGAAGTCACTCCACCCAACTCGTTTTCTAGCCCCACTGGTTTGGTGACACTGTGACGTGTGTGGTGGTGATCAGAGACATTGTGACTGGCTGCTCTATTAGAGTTTTCTCACATGTGATGGGGCGCAGTAAAACCTTTAGTTTGAGCTGCAGTTTTACCAGACCCCTGACCGCTACCCCCTTTAGTTGCAGAGGCATTGGCTGGAGGTGTACACATGCCAAGGCTGCAATTGCTTTCACAGCCTTGGCAGGAATTATACCCCCCCGTGTCTTTCAGCAGGCACATTACCCACTGATTGTGACCTATTCAAGTGCATGTAGGTGCATTTGTGGGGCCAAGGGGTTTAAGTAGATTGTGAGGAAGTGATACAGTGCACCGCACATGTAAACGAGGATTGATGGTGACACGAGGACTGGTTTGACAGTGATCAGGGACACTGTGACTTGCTGCGCTGGTATGGTCACATTGTTCTGCTGTGGTGGAGATCGTGTACAATGACTGGCCGCACTGACATACAATGATAACAGAGCAGTCAGCCATTGAACATGATCACTGCCACAGCAGAACAATGTCACTGTGTGTGTGTGTGTGTGTGTGTGTATATATATATTTATATATATATATATATAAATATATGTAGCACACAGACCCCCTTTTACCTGCCTTGTTCTTCGGCTCTTCGCAGGAAGAAGGGGCACACCATGCCACAAGCCCGTACCCTCCTGTGTAAAGAGGTTGAGCGGTGTTGTTGGTGGGTTATTTCACAATTGAGCCAGAGAATGATTTTTCTCACCTCTGTGGATAACAGATTTAAGTACTTGCTTCCCTCAGTGAATAGAATGTCCACACTTGCTAGAACTCCAACAGAGAGTTTATTTCTTCTTTCAGCAAATAACAATCTCTTGATAGAAACAAAGGTTGGAGCAAGAAAAGGGATAGCACAAGATGTGGGGAAAAGTCCAGGCACAATCTCAGTCCCTTCACTGTTCAGCTTCTCGAACAGACTCAGCCTCAAATGGATAGTCTACTTAGAACAAGACTAGCAGCCAAATGACACTCACATTTTACTCAAAGTCTCTGCCACAGACCCGATGGAATTGGTCTCTGCCACAGACCTGATGAAATTGGTCTCTGCCACAGACCCGATGAAATTGGTCTCTGCCACAGACCCGATGAAATTGACCTTGGCCTAGGGAGAAGACATCCCTCTGGAGAGTTACCGGGACCCTTTCACCGTGACTACCGCATCAGTCCCTCGGAACGGTTCCTCACCCTGCCTCCTCTACTCAGATACGGGTCCCCTCACAAGGCGGCACCCTGAGACTCATTGATCCCTGACGGGCCCCAGCCAAAGGCGCTGGGCCCAGGCCTTTGCTGCAACTTCCAAGTCCCCGCATCCAGTATGGACAGGAACAGCAGGGTAGTACCTAACCCTGGGACTAAAGGTGCCCAGGATTGAACTGGAACAGAAAAACACCCGCCCGTGGGCCTAGGGCGCCCAAGATGGACTGGAACCAGAACCAGGGGTAGGACCCCACCGACTAACCCCGAACAGGCAGCGTCTGACCCTTTTATCTCCTCTCCCAGCACGCACAGCAGGTTAACCCCGCCCCACCGTTCGTTTGCCGAGAGGGGACACAAAAAGCACAGCCCTGTACTGGCGGTTCAACCCCAGGCTACCATGGCAGCGCCACCTGTAGGTCACAGGGAACTGTGCACTAATACTCTCCCTGTGGATAAAATGGTTGTAAACCCTGACAAATCAAAGTGTTTGGGCATACTACCTCCCAAACACTCCCCTTAAATTAAGGACCCCGCTACATACTCCCCCTACTAATGGACACTTGTCCCCAGTGTCTGGAGCAAACCCATGCCTCTCAAGCCTGAGTCAGCATAAGCCCATTCCAGAAACGATCTAAAAAAAATTTTTGGAGAGCAATAGAAAAAAAATTAGATTGTGCCGAAAACTGAAGATGGGGAAAAGGTAATTAAATACAGAGGTGAAGGAAGTGCAAAGAAAACACATGTGCACATCACATTCTCAATGTCACATAAACACATTTATGATTTACATTCCCCTCCCATCTACAATGGCTAAACCCACCCCATTCTCAGTGGTTTACTCGGTGTCCGCCTGTAGAGGATAAAAAAAAACACACACAACCAATAATTTACATTCTAAATGAAGAGATTCTCCCCGAGAGAAAAACCTCTCCCTTCTAAAAGTAAGTTGCACTCGAACTGCAATGCGCTAAGTTATGTAACACTGCCACCTAGTGGAAGTGCCACCGTCAAGACACCTGTTAGGAAAACTCTTTCTTTTTTTTTCAAGCGTAAATTTTCCTGCTTCTTCTCCTTTGGCCCTGTCTCTAAGCCAGCCTTTCTCAACCTTTTCAACACAGAGGAACCCTTGAAATAGTTCTCTGGTCTCGGGGAACCCCTGCTAAAAATTTGAAATCTACAACTCATGATACATTAGTGTAATGGTCAGTGGGAAGAATGGTCCTTACACTTGTGGTCATTGGGAAGAATTACCTCCTTACAGATAGCTAAAAATATCAATGGTGTCAGTGGGAACTTATCTGAGAGGCAGAAATTGCCCAATGCTGAAGGAACCCCTAGCAACCTCTGGAGGAACCCTAGGGTTCCACGGAACCCTGGTTGAGAATCACTGCTCTAAGCTATTCTACCCCAAAAGTCTTTGTCTTTTGATACTGTGAAAGGGAGAAAAAAAAACTGCTCCTGCTCTTCCAGTAAGTAGAAAAAAAAAACATATGCAAGGGCTAGAGTTCTTGGCTTCAGGAGAGTGCACTCCAGAATAAAACAAAAAGGCAACACAAGAGTTCAGTCTCTAAAGATAGTACTGCGGGTCTGGCAATACCAATGGTTTCCAGTTCTTGTCAAATGTACCTATGTGGTACACTGCATTGTCCTTGTCTTTCCTGCAAACAACCACCTTATCAGCATGTATGTGCCTTCCCAGCATCCAGGACTCCTTACAGTCTTTAAAACGTTTAGTAACTGCAGCAGAACACGAATAGTACCTCCGGACCTGGGGCACCTTCAAGTGAGTCCATACAAAATCCGCATACCACCGACATCTATGAACCTCTACTTCATATAAAAGTTATTTTGGTAAGTACGGGTATTCCCATTCGTACTCACTTGCAACTCTTTGGTTGAACAACCTCTGTAACCGAGACAATGGCGGCATGGTCGCTCGATCTCCCGTTCCTGGCAAAACTATGGTGTCTGGGTGTCGAGGCACTTTCACTGCCTCCAGACCAGTCATGGGGGCCTGTAGTGACACTCTGGACACCTCTGCAACAGGTATAGGCATCTCCAATGGTGGAAGGGTAGACAACAGGACAGACTCCTCCTCAGGCTCCGGGCCTCCACCCGGGGTGTGGTATCCCCAGTGAACATGGGTGTGTCCTTTTTCCTTCGGTACGAGGACAGGGGCATCTTATCCCAACCCTTCCGCTCAAACAACTCAATAATGGCCACATCATCCCCTGGATCAGAGACTGACTCCAGGTCAGAGGTATCACATTCCTCCGTCGGCAGATAACTCCGGGTAGATAATGAATCACCTCCTCTAACCAGTTCAAGGGCCCTGGGATCCCTGACCCAAGCATCCCTGACACTTCAGACCTTAGCCAAGGTCCCTTTCCCAGGCTTATCTCAGCCTGTAGCTGAAGCTGGACGTCCGGAACTTTTTCCCACGGAAGCATTCCATCCGGGCAAGCGCTGGGGTGTGACTCTACCACGGCCGCAGGAAGCTGTAACATAGCCGACCTTCCTCTTGGGCGGTGGGAGCGAGGACTCTGTAAATACCGAAACAGCATCCTCCGGTCTCTCGAACTCCGGTTCCTCAACAACTGGAACACTTTCACTCGCGACTTCCTCCGAAGTCTCAACAGTGCACGCAGGGGTGACTGTAGAAGCTCTGGTTCCTTCCTCCAAAGTGGTGGCGCCTGTAAGGCAATTCAGTCGGCAGGCCCGAGGATTTTCCATAGGTTGCTCCACTTCAAACAAGAACTCCTTACAGTGCTCACATCTCCCAAAGGGCTTAAGATGTACCACCAGTCCCTGGCATCCGGGAAAAAACCACTCCAAGGGCCTCCACTTCTCTGCATACATAAAGCGCGAAGTGGCCCCGGGGCTTTAGTCGAATCCCCGTATCCGTAACGGAAGCAGCAAAGGAGGTAACGTTCATTGTAGTTTAACTCGGAATCCATGTGGCATTAGACGCCATGTCCCTCACTTGCCAATTCATCACGCACTGTCTCTCTCGCGCCAAAGTCACCACGTGCAACTCTTCACATGACGAGGCTCCTCCCATCTCCTGCAACGTTTGCGGGCTTCTCTTCTGTAGACACGCCCACAAACTACACAGCATGGGTTCTCCTCGTGGCGCAGACACTTTTAAGATGGCCGACCTCCACGGCACTTCACAGGATAACAAGTTCAAACTCTGGGCCTCTTTTCCTGTGAAACAATCCCGGACGAGCCCCCACGTGTAGCACACAGACCCCCTTTTACCTTCCTTGTTCTTCGGCTCTTCGCAGGAAGAAGGGGCACACCATGCCACAAGCCCGTACCCTCCTGTGTAAAGAGGTTGAGCGGTGTTGTTGGTGGGTCATTTCACAGTTGAGCCAGAGAATGATTTTTCTCACCTCTGTGGATAACAGATTTAAGTACTTGCTTCCCCCAGTGAACAGAATGTCCACACTTGCTAGAACTGCAACAGAGAGTTTATTTCTTCTTTCGGCAAATAACAATCTCTTGATAGAAACAAAGGTTGGAGCAAGAAAAGGGATAGCACAAGATGTGGGGAAAAGTCCAGGCACAATCTCAGTCCCTTCACTGTTCAGCTTATCGAACAGACTCAGCCTCAAATGGATAGTCTACTTAGAACAAGACTAGCAGCCAAATGACACTCACATTTTACTCAAAATCTCTGCCACAGACCCGATGGAATTGGTCTCTGCCACAGACCCGATGAAATTGACCTTGGCCTAGGGAGAAGACATCCCTCCGGAGAGTTACCAGGACCCTTTCCTTCACCGTGACTACCGCATCAGTCCCTCGGAACGGTTCCTCACCTGGCCTCCTCTACTCAGATACGGGTGCCCTCGCAAGGCGGCACCCTGAGACACCTTGATCCCCGCTGGGCCCAGGCCTTTGCTGCAACTTCCAAGTCCCCGCATCCAGGACGGACAGGAACAGCAGGGCAGTACCTCACCCTGGGACTAAAGGTGTCCAGGATGGAACTGGAACAGAGAAAAACACCCGCCCTTGGGCCTAGGGCGCCCAGGACGGACTGGAACCAGAACCAGGGGTAGGACCCCACCGACTAACCCCGAACAGGCAGCGTCTGCCCCTTTTATCTCCTCTCCCAGAACGCACAGCAGGTTAACCTCACCCCACCGTACGTTTGCCGAGAGGGGATACAAAAAGCACAGCCCTGTACTGGCGGTTCAACCCCAGCCTACCATGGCAGCGCCACCTGTAGGCCACAGGGAACTGTACACCAATTCTCCCTGTGGATAAAATGGTTGTAAACCCTGACAAATCAAAGTGTTTGGGCATACTACCTTCCAAACACTCCCCTTAAATTAAGGACCCCGCTACATATATATATATATATATATATATATATATATATATATATACATACACACACACACACACACAGTATACTTCTCAGGTGGCAGTTGTTGTTAGAGCTGATCATTGTAATAAGTATTCAGTTTCCTTTCACAGCAGATTGTAGCCTTTATTTACAATTATGATCAATGGGATTGGTCACAGTGATCACATGGTACAGGGCCAATTTCATTGGCCTTGTACCCTGAAATTTAATTGTCTGTGATAGTGGCACGCACAAGTGGTGGGAGCTGGAGGATATATGGGGTACCTCTTCCCGAATCCAGGAAGAAAGTGTGTCAGCTGTCAGACTATTTTCATTGTGCACAAGCATTTGTAATGGAAGAGTGCAATTTTGGGGACATTTTTCTGGTAATGTTTACACATGTCTTTCATCTGTGGCACAGCAACTAAAGCATTACAAAGAGGCTAAGGTTTTATTTAACAATGTCCCATTAAGGCCCTCCCACTATTAACGCAATTTGGACACACCCAATGTTCACTACATTGGCTATTTTTAGCGGCGCTTTACTGTAGTTTTTGTGGTGCTTTTCGGGTGCTAGCAGGCGCTTTTAACCCCCACTAGCGGCCGAATAAAGAGTTAAAAGCGCCCACAAAGTGGCGCTACTGAGGTGCTTTGCAGGTGCTTTGCAGTCGCTTTGTAGGCGCTTTGGTGGCGCTGCCCATTGATTTCAATGGGCAGGGTCACTTTAGGAGCGGTGTTATCACCGCTCCTACAGCGCCTCAAAGATGCGGCTAGCAGGACTTTTTTTTACCGTCCTGCCAGCGCACCGCTCCAGTGTGAAAGCCCTCGGGCTTGGAAACCATTGTAGAAATGCCCATGGTCCTGTGAGAAGCCCAGTCCTTGGAAACCATTATATACACAAATATGGAATTGCACAAGACCCAATATCAGGATAAGTAAACTAGCCGAAACAAAGATGATGCTGGCATCACTGGAGATTAGGGCAAATATATTGGTTGCAAAGACAGTATGGAGCTTACTTAGAATTTATTTGTATATTTTTGGTGAAGCACACATCTAAAATGGACATCACTGATCGTCGTTCCATATGACAGGGAACAGACGATCAGTGACAGGCTCACTAGGAAGTACGGCGAGAGGTTTGTCTACACTTACCTCTCCCCATTCTTCCTCTCTGTGACCTGATTGCGGGACACCAGCGGCAATCGGGTCCGCTGTTCCCGTGGGGACGGTCACGGAAAGGAGGACCGGGTCCCGAGCACGCCGCCGGTGGCGCGCTCGCGACAAATGGCTAGGTTCTTAAAGGGGACGTACCTGTACATCCATGTGCCCAGCCATGCCATTCTGCCGATGTACATCGGCGTGCGGCGGTCCTCAAGTGGTTAATGTACCTCTGTTGCAGAAAAATAAAAGCTTTCTTTCATTTTTTAGAACTAGGCCTTACCTTAGCCCTTGCTGTATTTCTTAGAAAGCTTCATCACTTGGTATGAAGATTTAGAACAAGAAACTGTAAAAGGTACATAGGATGACAACCTCCATTTTGAGTTCCATGAATTGAACAAAAGTTGAAACTCATACTTAAAGTTTCAAACTCACATAATGTTTCTGTGTAAAGGTTTCCATGGTCATTTAGGCATATACCATATCTATAGACTTTGCCCTAGCTCATGTTTGTTTAAGATAAGTTAAGTATCGTTCTACGACACCTGTGTAAACACAGAAAGCATACATTTATACCACATATGTTGAAGTTCACATCTATGTAAGATTTTTGTTTCATCAGCAAAATATTACCTGAACTTGTAAAACGTACTAGCTAATAGGAAATTATTAACCTGAATTTGTATCATGTGAACTCCTCCCATCCCCAGTTTTGTTCCCTAGAATTGCATAAATACCGAGATGTTAAGCTGATTAAACTAGACATCATTTGGGCACATTGCAAAAGCTGCCTGTGTGTCATTAATTGATGTCTCCGGGCCTGTGGGGATAACTGAAGTCTTTTTCTTGCATTACCTGAACCTGCCTGGCTGGTTAGAAACAACTGTACCCCTAACAGAATTTGGAGGTCCCTGTTTCTAACCAGCCAGGCAGGTTCAGGTAATGCAAGAAAAAGACTTCAGAAACCAGTAAGATACAGGAAGGAGTTTACCAGCTGACCTCATTAGCACACACCCTTCACCCATTAACTATGTTTGCATGCACAGCATCCCCGGCATTCCTCCATACTTGCATTTGGCTGGCTTCCCCAACATCCCTTTAAACAGGCTCAGGCCACATGCTAAACTCCCTGGGGCCACATGCAGCCACGAGACACCCATGATAATGTGCAAGGGCCTGCCTGATTGGATATAAAGTGATTGGATAGATGGTGTGTCCTCCTATTATATAGTTTTGGTAAATTTAAAGTTGATTGTACAGAGATTGTACAATCAGATTGTATAGTGTATGACCACATTTACCTAGTTGCACTTTCAGTGTCATTAATTGTCACTGGCACACCAAACACAGAAGCAAACACACATTTTGCCACATGAAAAAAACAACGGGTGACAAATGAAGCAAAACACACAGTAAAAACATGCAACTTGCACCACGTCAAAATGCCCCATGGGCAACTTTGTCATGTGTAGCGCAGACCATTGAAATCAACAGACTGCCCTATGTGTGTCACTGGAAAAACAAGCCAAAAACATGCATTCCCACTACTTTTGGTGTGAATAGGGCCTAAAAGTGAAATTGGTGAATTGAGGCTCCATTCACATCTGTTTGTTTTCAAATGCATGGCAAACTGCACAGAAAATGTATGCTTTGCCATGCGTTTCAGAAACGCTACAAATGTGCATAGTTTTTCTGTTGTCATTACAAGTTAAAGGTTCCCCAAGTGCAGCAAAGCACCAAAGACTGCAGTAACGCACCACACTCTACTCCAAAAAGGTTCTGGAGCTTTTATGAAGCGATTGTCACACATAGAGCAGCCTATTCAAGTGAATGAGCTGCCCTACACGCGACGAGCAAAAATGCTCCAAAACACAAAAAAAAAATGTGGGAATGTGAGTTTTTGCTACATGGACATGTGAACGAGGCCTGATAACTGAGCGCCTCCGTCCACTCCCTGCTATGTACTTGTATAAGGATAGCCATACACTATGCAATCTGACTGTACAATCTCTGTACAATTTCCTTTAGATTTACCAGAACTATGGAATACGAGGACCCACCTTACCAATTCATTAAGGTGTACGTTTAATAAACCATGATAAGCGGAGATCATGACGATCACCGCTTATCACAGAGCATTGCCGTTTTAATATACTGAGATGAGTACTGGAGAACTATTCTCCTCCTCTCATCTCAGTACTCAGATTATTCACTGCAACAGAAACGGCCTGTTTAATATCCAGTGATGCCACTTTATCACTGTGCTTCTCTTTCAAGTTCTCCTTTCTTGCTTCTCCAGCCCAGAGGTGGAGATAGCAGGAAGAAAGAGGAGATCTCGGACAGTGAATAGCTTCTTCCTTCATCCATCTGCCTGCGTGGTCAAAAGTGAAAGTAAAATCTTTCTCTACTACAGTTAAAAATACATCAAAAGCAGGTTAGAATTACATTAACTATACAATTACACACACAGATATATATATATATATATATATATATATATATATATATATATATATATATATATATATATAAAATCTGTGTGTGTATTCATTTATATCTGTTGTGTATATATATATATATATATATATATATATATATATATATATATATATACACACATATATACATATATAAAAAAAATATATATAATATATATATATGTATATCTGATCTGTGTGTGTGTGTATATATATATATATATATATATATATATATACACATCTCCTTCGAGTCCTTCACATTTTTTTATTTTTATAATTTTCTTTAACACAACACACAAAAAGAAAGAAAAGGCAAGGAAAAAAAAAATATACCTAAAAAAAAAAAGCACATATATATATATATATATATATATATATATATATATATATATGAATAAATAAATAAATAAATAAAAATAAGAGCAACTGCTCATGTCAGTATAAGTCTTAATTAACGAGTCCTTCACATTTGTGTATTACAGTGTACAACTGTGCAAATGCAGTGTTGTGGCTACAAAAGTACAACCAATGCTGTGATTTTGACTGCTGCGCAGATGATGCATCGCTGATAACGCAAGGTGATGTGTACATGCATGGCTGTAAAATTAAGAGCATCAGATGAGTCCAGTAAACACTGCGTTTGCATAAGTGTATATGTTAGTACGCCTGTGTGAAAAACGCCATATATACTGTACATACATATATAAAGATCTCTAAAAACATAACATGATAACATGGGGACATACACCACAGGCTGGACCGGGCTTATGTCAGGGCTGTGGCAGGGAGAGAGCAAGCAGGACTGGAAAAGGGCAGCCATGAGGTGGGTGGTTTGCTCTGCTTTTCCTAACATTCACCTGGCATGGATTAATGGCCATCACTCCTCAGGGCTCTCTGCAGGGGGCACTCTGGAGGTACTATCTGTGTGCCTCCAGAGTGCCCCCTTACTTCCTCCAGAGTGCTCCCTTACTTCCGCCCCTTACTTTCTCCAGAGTGCCCCTTTACTTTCTCCAGAGTGCCCCTTTGTACAGTAGTACTAAGCGGGCACTCTGGAGGGGGATGTAAGGGGGCACTCTGGGGGGGATGTAAGGGGGCACTCTGGAGGGAGATATAAGGGGGCACTCTGGAGGGGGGTGTAAGGGGGAACTCTGGAGGGGGATGTAAGGGGCACTCTGGAGGGGGATGTAAGGGGGCACTCTGGAGGGGGATGTAAGGGGACACTCTGGAGGGGGATGTAAGGGGGCACTCTAGAGGGAGATGTAAGGGGGCACTCTGGAGGGAGATGTAAGGGGGCACTCTGGAGGGAGATGTAAGGGGGCACTCTGGAGGGGGATGTAAGGGGGCACTCTGGAAGGGGATGTAAGGGGGCACTCTGGAGGGGGATGTAAGGGGGCACTCTGGAGGAGGATGTAAGGGAGCACTCTGGAGGGGGATGTAAGGGGGCACGTAAGGGGGCACTCTGGGGGGGATGTAAGGGGGCACTCTGGAGGAGGATGTAAGGGGGCACTCTGGAGGACCAGAGTGCCCCATTACATCAGCCCTTACAACCTCCAGGGTGCCTCCTTAGTGCCTCCAGAGTGCCCCTTTACTTCCTCCAGAGTGCCCCCTTACATCCTTCGGAGAGCCCCACCACCAAGTTGATATAGCAGTGGCTGACAGACTATCAGGAGGTGGTATTGCACTCCTCTTCCTCCTCTCTCCACTAACTACCCCCGCCATACACTCCGCACTCCTTTCCTGTACATATTACCCACCTCCATACACTCCACACTCCTCTCCTGTACATATTACCCCCCGCTATACACTCCACACTCCTCTCCTGTACATACTACCCAATGCCATACACTCCACACTCCTCTCCTGTACATTTTACCCCCCGCCATACACTCCACACTCCTCTCCTGTACATATTACCCCCCGCCATACATTCCACACTCCTCTCCTGTACATATTACCCACCTCCATACACTCCGCAATCCTCTCCTTTACATATTACTCACCACCATACACTCTGCACTCCCTATTTAACATTACCACATTCTGCACTATACAAGTCATCTCAGACTCTCTTTAACAACACCCCCTTTAAGCCAATATTTAGCGCAATTTAAGACATGTCCACTGTTCACCACGCCGCTCTGCGCGCCATATTTTGTGTGTAAGAAAATTTTGTGTGTAAGAAAATTTTGCAAATCTCTTTTTTTTTCTGACCCTGCATCTTGCTTCCTATCTTATACCCTCAAATGCTTAATAGTTTAACTTAACTTTTACAGGATTGTACCCAGTGGCGGCTGTTGCTCAAAATTTTTGGGGGGCGCAAACAAACGAACAAAAAAAAACATCAATTGCAGCCTTACTGTGTCCAAACGCAGCCACTGTGCCCATCAATTATCGCCACTGTGCCCATTAATTGTCACCACTGTGCCCATCAATTGCCGCCAGTTTGCCCCCTCAAAAACCACCAGATTGCTTCCCCCAGCACTTACCTCTCTCTGGTCAGCAATCCTCCCTCGATGTCTTCTCCCAAGTCCCGCCCTCGATGTCGCTTCAGCCAATCAGGTTACCGGTAACCAGATCTGGTGAACCTGATTGGCTGAGATGCGTTTCAGTGATGACCAAGGAACGCACCCCCCGTGCATCCCTTGGTCAGCTGGCTCTGATAGACAATTCCATAACACACCCACTGCCGGCCACCGCTCTAATTCAGATGGCCGGCGCTCGCCAGGGGGCCGGCCATCTGAATAGTGGGCGGCAGCGGCAACAATACATAGGTTCATGCATTGCATGAACCTATGTATTGTTTTTCAGTGGCGGTGCAGGAGCGAGAGGGGGCGGCGCTCCGGCGCCCTCTATGGATGCACCGCCACTGATTGTACCATTATTAACACATTATGGGAGTTTTCTAACACAACATATATATTTGTAAAATGCCTTTTTTTATCAATTCAATTTGATGAGTATTAAAAATAACATAAAACCACTTCCTTTGAACTGGTATTATTTAAATTAAATTTTCTATATTTTATTTAAGTCTTTTAATTATTTTTTTATTTATTTTAAACCTAACATTTGGTTCAGCTCATGGACTATTCTTATTTTATTATACAGGGGTTTCTCTTTATTTAAAATGATTTATTTTAATTTAATTTAAATATATATATATATATATATATATATATATATATATATATATATATAATATTTAATTATCAATATAATATTTTTATTGTTATGCTTTTTTTATATTATTTTGAACTATTTAATATATATATTTATTGTTTTTATATGAATGGTGCATAGCTGCATGACAAATACAGTACAATCATTTCAGAATACACCATTCACATAAATATGCACATGTGTTATGCTTATGTATAAATCATTATAATGTTTTGCAGTTATGGGGTGTCTGTTTATTGGGTAGGGGGATTATAACTTTATTATAAAGTTAATATGTGCAGTGTATGTGGAGTGCTTCGTGTTTCACTTTGGGGTTCCGATACTGAAATCTCCTGAGGTATCGCAAGATTATAGCAACAGAAGCCGTTTGGGATTCTCAAAGCATTTGTAGATCACTTCTATTCACAGTGGGAGAAGTGATCTACACTGTATATTAAACTGCCACAAGGGGGAGAACAGATTTCTCAGAGAAGAACCGTGAACTCAGCAGCAGTGAAATATCACGGTATATTAAACGGACACCTAAATTTGTATCAAATCAGGCAGGCCCTTGTACTACATAGCTGATGGGAGATCTAGAGGAGATTGTAAAATCTGATTGTATAAAAAGTGGGTGGAAGGTGGTATTGTAATGTGGAAGGTGTGGTCCAGAGAGACCCTCTTCTGTGATGCAACAAGGAAGTGAAGGCTTCAGGGGGGTGACCTACAGGAAGTAAATGCTGAAAGACAATCTACAGGAAGTAATGGAATCTGAAAATCATTTTAAAAATTCAAATAAACTGACACGATTTTAAACCTACTGCCAACAAGTGTGTGAGAAAAGCACTGGGATGGCTTGGCCAGAAATGGCATTGGAAAATGCTTCTATTTATTATGAAAAATTCTGCCCCAAAAGGTGAACTTTTCCTTTAAAATGCCAAAAGATTGGATAGTGCAACTACATAATGCTTGTTCAGTAGTTGCATTATCACTGGCCACCTTATGGTTGGAGAAGACAGAAAGTAGCAGTACAAGATGATGCCAAAGATTATGGAGTGACAACAGGAAAGCAGAGCTGTGTTACTGTGATGTGCATACTTGTACATTACTGCTCCTGCTCCCATCATACTTGCCCTTTCACTTCTGCTTTAATTGGATAAGGCATACACCTGCACAAGCTGAATTTAGAGATGAAAATTAGTGCTGCTTCTTGAGATGTTTGAGTCAGATTAAATGCAAAATATTTATGTGCGGCTGGAGTGTGCCTATTTTATTCTTACATGTCACAGCACAGAGCACATCTTGTTATCTCTGCACCATACATGTACTTTTCAAAATGACAGCAGGCCCTTTATCTGTGGTTTGAGGTCAGTATCTGTATAAGTGGCAACCAAGCCATTTAATTGAGGTGTTAGATTAGGAAATGCTATTTACGTACTGTAAATGTTCAAACTACTATCTTGCAGAACCCCTAATATTGAAACAAAATATTGTTAAGATTTAGTGGCTTAAATATGTCAAAATGTTAGATGTAGTTAAGAGCTGTGGTTGTTTAGCACAGCATTATGTTGTCTCAGATATCACTTCTTGTGGCATGATGACATAGTAGAGACAACCTATACTATTATCCTTGAGATCATTTGTCACTCAAAAGTTCAAGGCTTCCTAGAAATTCTGTGTGTAGGCTATTAGTTGGTATTTTGTCAACATTGTAACAGTTGTGAGATTCGCTAGTTGTATTGTTATTTTGTTATAAATAGTAGACATGTGCAGAACTGAAAAAATTGTTTTGTTTCGGATAGATTGGTTATGTTACTAATTTTGTTTCCTTATGGAATTCATTTAGTTTGGTTTCGGAATTCTTTTAGTTTCGTTTTCGTTAAAATTTGTTTAATTTTCGTTAAAATTTGTTTTGTTTATAAATTTTCTAATAAATTCCAACTTTTCACAATGATTAGAATTTGGATTGGTCGAAAGACGATCAACCGATTCTAATTCTGTTTGAAGGGTAGCTGGTTGCTTAGCAGCTGGCCAGGAAGCCGGACGCTCATGTCCTTAACAACCAAAGAGTCGTAATCTGTCAACAGGCTTCCCCACTGACAGATGAATATAAAGAAAAGAATGCCGGAAATACAAAAATGTTTAAAAAAATGTGTGGGGTCCCCCCAAAATCCATACCAGACCCTTATCTGAGTATTCAGCCTTGCAGGTCAGGAAAGGGGGGATAAGCGAAGGCCCCCTGAACCATACCAGGGCACATGCCCTCAACATGGGGGGGTGGGTGCTTTTGGGCAGGGGGGCTCCCCATGTTGATGGGGACAAGGGTCTCATCCCCACAACCAACCATGGCCGGTGGTTATGGGGGTCTGGGAGGAGGGGACTTATCAGGCCCCAGATCCCGGCCCCCGCTATGTCAATGAGTTTTGGGTAGTACCCCTACCCATTCACCAAAAAAGTGTCAAAAAGTAATAAAAACAGAGACAGTTTTTGACAATTCCTTTATTAAAAAAAATACAGAGTTCCCTGATGGAAATCCATCGTCAATAACGCCGCCTACCGCACCCGAAAAATAATTGCTCTCGCTGACATGAAGACCATCTGCCTATTGCAGGCTCCTCTGTTTGACAGTTTTTTTATAGGGAAGGGCGGGGCCACCTGGTGACGTCACTGGAACAGTAATCTCTTCAGGGGTGAGGGGTAAGGGTGGGCAAATGTTGGAACGCTTTTTCCTTGTTAAAGCGGAGGTCCGGCTTTAAAAAAAAAACTAATTAAAAGTCAGCAGCTACAAACACTGTAGCTGCTGACTTTTAATAAGCACACTTACCTGTCCAGGTTGCCCGCTATGTCGGCCACCCGAGGCAGATCTGTCCCTTGAACCGGGTCCCGCCGCCGCCATCCTCACTAAGGGAAACAGGCAGTGAAGCCTTACGGCTTCACTGCCAGTTTCCTACTTCGCATTCGCGTGTCGCGCGGCTATTTGTGAATGGGAACACTGTCCTGGGTGTCCCAGAAGGCAGTGCGCCTCCATTTCCCAGGAGGCTTCGCGAGGAGGAGAACCCAGAACCTCGCCGCGGAAGAGGAAGAGGCAGATTAGGACGATCTGCCTAGTAACAGCAATTTCTGGTAAGTATAATTTTTTTTTTGTTTAATTTTTTTGAGCGTTTTTAGCTATTTTTTTTTTTTTAGGGTGGACCTCCACTTTAAAGTGTATCTAAGTCTAGATGCCTAGACTATGGACGTTAAAGTATTTACATATTCTTAACAAGAAGTAAGAAAAATATTTAAAACCAGCCATCCCTGACCTTTTTAGATGCTTGTAATGTGAAGTAATTAATTCTCATAGATCCCCCCTGAAGACGTGTATTACGAAACGTACGTCGGCGGCGGTACCTGGTCACGTGTATGCTGACGCCATCCTGGCGCTCTGTTTGAACCATCTGTGGACACCTTTGCACGCTGCTACGGAGGAAGCAGCGGGGTAGTGTACAACAGACGAGCCTACAGTCCCAGTGCCAGGTAGGCACTTTTAAAGTAAGAGGCCATTTGGCACCCTATGTCTTTTTTTACTAAATAAACAGTATAACGCTATGGGACCCTCTGTTTTTGTTCACATATCCCGTCTTTGAACCTGGGAGGAGGTATTTGAATTTCCCGTGTCAAACTATCGGTGTGTATGCAGGCACAATCCTGCATAAGCCTTAGAGACCATCTTTTTAAATAAAGTGGTCATAAAAATCTGGTAAGCGCATCCTCCTTTTTTTCCGAGCACTTCGGGTGACCTATGATGTTTGGTGGAGGAATTTTAGACAATTAAGAAGATTTTCATGATTTTCTACTAGCAACATATGATTTATTGTATGCAACTGGCTGGAAATATTGGAGAAGTTGCGATCTCTGATTACACATGTATTGGGACTTACACATTGGAATTCATTTAGACTTGATTTGTTTATTAATTAGTCACTAATTATCTGGTATTATTTTCACTCATGAAGTATTTGTAAGTGTGGTAATTCACCATTAGAGACATCCAATATCCTTGGATTACCGTATATACTCGAGTATAAGCCGAGTTTATCAGCACATTTTTTGTGCTGAAAATGCCCCCCTCGGCTTATACTCGAGTCACCTTTTTGCGCCTGATCTCCCGAAATTTGGGGACCCGGTACCGGCCGGCCATAGGTCCCCTGGACCCCAAACTTGGCACACATGTAGCCCACTCTTCCTCTACAAGTGTACAAAGTTTGTTGTCCGGGGGACCTACAGCCGGGGAGCATCGATTTTTCAAACCGGGCACCCCTTCCATAGACTCCCATGTTAAACTGTAATTTCTCCGGTGACTTTGGGGACCCGGTACTGGCCGGTCTTAGGTCCCCTGGACCCAAAACTGGGCTCACAGGTAGCCCCATTTCTCCTCTACAAGTGGGAATAGTTTTGTGTCTGGGGGACCTAAGGCCGTGGAGCACCGATTTTTCAAAGCCGGGCACCCCTTCCATAGACTCCCATGTTAAACGTCAGTCTAGTCATGGACACAGTGAGGCATGGACACAGTGAGGCATGCACATGGACACAGTGAGGCAAAGTGAGGCACAGTGAGACATGCAGATGGACACCCTAGGCTTATACTCGAGTCAATACATTTTCCCCGTTTTTTGTGGTAAAATTTGGTGCCTCGGCTTATCTAATAATAATTTAACACTTGATCATTTTGAAAGTATTAGCTTTCACTTTGCAGAGGAGCAGCTGTTTAATATTCTTTCTATTGTAATTTATTAGTGTGGCGCGGAAACTTTTAATTATTAATTCTCATAGATCCCCAAAGGATACAACAAAGACTCTGTAGTCAGGTTTCAGTCAGTTTACAACAGCTCAGGAGCACCTACTGGTTGTTTACATTAGAGGGCAAGCAGGCTGCCAAGATTCGGCTCTCCATAACAAAAAAGCTAAGATTTCTGTACCTATGTACAGGACCGGACTACCGGGAAATTTCCCGGTAGACCACCTGCCCTGGGGAAGCTTTTAGCTGTGGCTCAAGCAGGGCAGATCCTGCGTGGCTGCACTGCGTGCTGAAGCTTCCGTGCTGTCCTTCCCTCCCTCCTCCTCGTATGAAGTACACATACACAGCGGCGATCTCCCAATGTGTCATGGAGCTGGGGGTCCGTCTGAGCTGTTCTGTGGCGCTGTAAGAAAGTCCTGCCTCCTAGACCGGCTTTTGTGATTGATGGAACACTGATCCAATGGTGCGTTGAATCAGTGTGACTTGTGTCACAGGAGGCAGGACTTTCTTACAGCGGCAATTTAAATCCAAGCTCCATGACACAGGAGATTGTGATCCAGGTACTGGTGGGCACTGCACTGATAGGCAGCATTTGGTGGGTACTGCACAGGTGGGCTTCATCTAGTGTTCTGCATCTGGTGTTCTGCATATGGTGGGCTGCATGTGATGGGCTGAATTTGGTGTTCTGTATTTTGGTGTTCTGCATCTAGTGGGCTTCATTTTGGTGTTCTGTATCTGGTGGGCTGCATTTTGTGTTCTGCATTTGATGTTCTGCATTTGGTGGGCTGCATTTGGTGGGAATTGCACTGGTGGGCTGCATTTGGTGGGCTGCATTTGGTGTTCTGCATCTGGTGGGCTACATTTGGTGGGCTGCATTTGATGTTCTGTATTTGGTGGGCTGCATTTGGTGGGCTGCATTTGGTGGGAATTGCACTGGTGGGCTGCATTTGGTGGGCTACATTTAGTCAGCATTGCACTGGTAGGCTGCATTTGGTGGGCATTGAACTGGTGGGCTGCATTTGGTGGGCATTGCACTGCAAGGGTATTTGGTGGGCATTGCACTAGTGGGCACTGTACAGGTGGGCTGCATTTGGTGGGCACTGCACTTGTGGTCTGCATTTAGTGGGCATTGCACTGGTGGGCTGCATCTGTGAGCATTGCACAGGTGGGCTGCATTTGGTGGGAACTGATAAGGCTGCATTTGGTGGGAACTGATAAGGCTGCATTTGGTGGGCACTGATTCAGACCCTTTGCTGTGACACTCATATATTTAACTCAGGTGCTGTCCATTTTTTCTGATCATCCTTGAGATGGTTCTACACCTTCATTTGAATCAAGCTGTGTTTGATTATACTGATTGGACTTGATTAGGAAAGCCACACACCTGTCTATATAAGACCTTACAGCTCACAGTGCATGTCAGAGCAAATGAGAATCATGAGGTCAAAGGAACTGACTGAAGAGCTCAGAGACAGAATTGTGGCAAGGCACAGATCTGGCCAAGGTTACAAAAAAAATTCTGCTGCACTTAAGGTTCCTAAGAGTGCAGTGTCCTCCATAATCCTTAAATGGAAGACGTTTGGGATGACCAGAACCCTTCCTGAGCTATCGTGGGAGAAGAGCCTTGGTGAGAGAGGTAAAGAAGAACCCAAAGATCACTGTGGTTGAACTCCAGAGATGCAGTCGGTAGATGGAAGAAAGTTGTAGAAAGTCAACCATCACTGCAGCCCTCCACCAGTCGGGGCTTTATGGCAGAGTGGCCCAAAGGAAGCCTCTCCTCAGTGCAAGACACATGAAAGCCTGCATGGAGTTTGCTAAAAACACCTAAAGGACTCCAAGATGGTGAGAAATAAGATTCTCTGGTCTGATGAGACCAAGATAGAACTTTTTGGCCTTAATTCTAAGCGGTATGTGTGGAGAAAACCAGGCACTCCTCATCATCTGTCCAATACTGTCCCAACAGTGAAGCATGGTGATGGCAGCGTCATGCTGTGGGGGTGTTTTTCAGCTGAAGGGACAGGACGACTGGTTGCAATCGAGGGAAAGATGAATGCAGCCAAGTACAGGGATATCCTGGACGAAAATCTTCTCCAGAGTGCTCAGGACCTCAGACTGGGCCAAAGGTTTACCTTCCAACAAGACAATGACCCTAAGTACACAGCTAAAATAATGAAGGAGTGGCTTCACAACAACTCTGTGACTGTTCTTGAATGGTCCAGCCAGAGCCCTGACTTAAACTCAATTGCGCATCTCTGGAGAGACCTAAAAATGGCTGTCCACCAACGTTTACCATCCAACCTGACAAAACTGGAGAGGATCTGCAAGGAGGAATGGCAGAGGATCCCCAAATCCAGGTGTGAAAAACTTGTTGCATCTTTCCCAAAAAGACTCATGGCTGTATTAGATCAAAAGGGTGCTTCTACTAAATACTGAGCAAAGGGTCTGAATGCTTAGGACCATGTGATATTTTTTTTTTCTGTTTTAATAAATCTGCAAAAATGTCAACAATTCTGTGTTTTTTTGCCAATATGGGGTGCTGTGTGTACATTAATGAGGGAAAAAAATGAACTTACCGTATATACTCGAGTATAAGCTGACCCGAATATAAGCCGAGGCACCTAATTTTATCACAAAAAACTGGGAAAACGTATTGACTCGAGTATAAGCCTAGGGTGTCTATCTGCATGCCTCAATGTGCCTCACTTTGTCCATGTGCATGCCTCACTGTGTCCATGACTAGACTGATGTTTAACATGGGAGTCTATTTAAGGGGTGCCCGTCTTTGAAAAATCGGTGCTCCCCGGCCGTAGGTCCCCCAGACAAAAAGCTTTGAAAACTTATAAAGCAGAAATGGGGATACATGTGTGCCAAGTTTCAGGTCCAGGGGACCTACGACCGGCTGGTACCGGATCCCCAAATTCACCAGAGAAATGGCCGTTTAACATGGGAGTCTATGGAAGGGGTGCCCGGATTTGAAAAATCGGTGCTCCCTGGGCTTAGGTCCCCCGGACAACAAACTTTCCATACTTATAGTGGACAAGTGTGGCTATATGTGTGTCAAGTTTGGAGCCGGTACTGGGTCCCCAAAGTCTGGGAGATCAGGAGCAAATAGGTGACTCGAGAAAAAGCCGAGGGGGCATTTTCAGCACTAACAAATGTGCTGAAAAACTCGGCTTATACTCGAGTATATACGGTAAATGATTTTAGCAAATGGCTGCAATATAACAAAGAGTGATGAATTTAAGGGGGTCTGAATACTTTCCGTACCCACTGTATATAAAGCCCTATGTGCTTTCATATCTGTCTTATCTATATAATACGCTCTTCAAATGTGCTTCAAAATGCATGGTTTTCCCTTTTATGAATAAGAAAATGACATATTGATGTTGGGCTGGTATAATATTGCTTGCTATGGGGCTGGTATAAAAAAAATTCCAGGGCTGGCTTTTATTCCCAGTCCGGCCCTGCCTATGTTGTCAACTTTGAAAATTAATTGCTCCACAAAAGGTAAATGAGGGCTTGTTTAACCACTTGCCGACCAGCTCACGCAGATATACTGCGGCAGGTCAGCTCTCCTGCGTGAACTGATGTACTGTACATGTACGTCGGTCCATGCAGGGAGGATAGCAGGCGCTTGCCTAGCGCTGCGGGAGCATTCCTGTGGCTCCGGGGGACTCGATGTCCACTGGCGACCTGTGATCGTGGTGAGGAAAGGCAGAACGGAAGAACTGCCTCTGTAAACAAGGCAATTTCCCGTTCTGCCAGATGACATTGTCAGAAACATTGACGCATCTCAGCATAGTGCCTACAAATATGTCAGAATGTTTATACTGAAATATAAAAATATTATTGTATTTATGGAAATAGGCAAATCTTAATTTTTGGAGATTCCCAATTTCTACAATATCAAGAAATTCTAAGTTCTTTATATCCGTGCTAGTTTGAAGACAAGTAACACAAATGAATATTGCTTAAAATATTATATATATTTATTAACTAAAGTACAGTGCAAATTAAAATCAGGTATAAGTCGTGATCAAACAAATGAATGGATATACTTCTAAAATCAGAGATAATTGATGGTTAATGTCCAGATAATATTTACATACATTTCTATGCAAGCTCTATTTGACAAAGTATATTCACAGTTCAATACTTAAGTGATACTTGTACATTTAAAACTTGGTAACTCTTGTGAAATGTCTTTCGGTTACTTCACGGAAGGTGTAAACACTCTTTTGTTGAATTTAACACTATTATCGTTCTCAAAACAAACAGATCTCCTGATTACACTTCTTAAACGTGTCCAGACCAAGTGTCATATAAGAGACACGGCTTGACAAAACAATCAAGGCTTTATTAAATTTAGAAAGAATCTATTTTTACACATATATCATAATAAAACCATTGTACCAACTCAGCTCTAGCTTTTTAAAGACAACCAAATTAGGGTATGTGCCTTAATATTTGGATTATCATTATTTTATACTGCAGTTAAAAATATAGATAATTCCAAATTGCCTTGCCATATATATTTAAATGGTTTTAGTTATGTGCATGTAAAAACAACTCCATTACCAAGGCAGGTAAATAAACAAAATAAATACGTTACCAGGTTAAAGTTCTGTCTGTTTGAGAAGCTTCCATTATGAGTCCAACAGGACTCCTTCCAACATTGCTACATGTTTGTGTTTCAAGACCTCCTTCCAGTTTTCTTCAAGAGAGATCGAGTCCCTTTCTCTCTCCTCCCGAGATCCTCTTTGCTCTTGCGATCTCCTCCCACCCTGAACTCTTCCTACTTTTATCTCCCTCCAAAAAGTGGGTGTGTATCTTATTACTAGGTAACTGTTTTGGAAGAAACCAAATATACGCCATCTTGAACAATGTCATTTTTAACCTGTAGGGGCAGTGGTGTATAAGGAATAATTCCTAATGTTAGGGTCACTTAGTTCAGGAATAATTTAAGATTACCCTTTGATCTAGCTTAGTAGAATACCATTGATTGTCCAACGGTGTCAAAATGTGTCAGCCATCTCGGCTCCACTTCAGATTTACAGGTGTGAATGTTTTGGGAAAATCTACCCACATCTCAGCTAATGGGTTGTTAACATTCCTCAAAGCTAAAGTCATTCAAAACACAACCCTCAACTTACATTTTACAAATACAGCTTCTAATGTCCTCCACAATTAGGATCTCACCTCATAAGATATTATATTTGTAACTTCCTAATATATAAACCCATTTATGCATATATATGGATTACTAGAACAGATACTTTGTGAAGATACTTAAAATAACCAATTTAAGATGTACAATATAACAGCTTATTTGTGAATAAACCCTTTGGTCTCATTATGTAAATACCATACTACACAGTTTGTGTTAGCCCGTACCAACACCCCCCTTATCTCTCAAGCCTTGTACAGACGGCCGAGATTCTCGTCAGGAAAAAAACGTTGTTTTTTCCTGACGAGAATCTTGACAAGAAACTTGTCCCGGCCGAGTGTACACACGTACGATTCAAAAGAACCGCTGTTCTTTTGAATGGCACGAACGCGGTGACATCATCGACTACGACGAGCGTGCGCTCGTCACATTCGATGCTGTTTCCGCCATCTTGCTACACCCTATGCCTAGGAAGCTACCGCGCATGCGTCAAAGTAATTTCGAGCATGCGCGGGTTTCCACGGCGACAGGTAAGTGTACACACACTCGGGTTTCTCTTCGAGAAACAGGCCGACGAGATTCTCGACGAGAAAAAAGACCACAGGTCTTCTTTTTTCTCTTCGAAAATCTGGGCAGTTTTCTTGACGAGAAAACTGAAAGCCGCGTACACACAGACGGTTTTCTCGGCAAGAAAGCTCTCCTGGCAGTTTTCTTGTCGTTTTTTGAAGAGAAAACCGGTCGTGTGTACGCGGCCTAAGTGTCAAACCTTTGAATTACCACCCGGGGAGGCTGGTATATTTTCTTAAGTGTTCAAAAGCTTTGAGTTTATGGTCTGGGAAAAAGATACAGAAAAACAATGCCTTCTTGTGAGACAGAAAATAACTTTAAAGATAGTGAATTTGGGTTAACCTCTTAAAGAGAAAGTAGAAACCAAAGTGTTGTTCATAGCATATCATGAGCTATTTTAAACTTTAGAGACAAAATGGTCTCTCTCTAGTTCATAATACATATGAATTGGAACAATATGAAAAAGATACAATCTGCATAATATAAAGGCCTATATGTATATTCTTTTAACCTCAAATGTTCTGACAACATGACAGAGATCTACTGTTCCCAGTGATCGGGAACAGTGATCTATGTCATGTTCCAGTAAGCCCATCTCCCCTACAGTTAGAACAGACTGAGGGAACACACTTAACCCCTTGATCGCCCCCTAGTGTTAACCCCTTCCCTGACAGTTTTATTTTTACATTGATCAGTGCATTCTTATAGCACTGATCAATGTAATAATGTCACTGGCCCCCATAAAGTGTCATTTGGGGTCAGATTTGTCCACCACAATGTTGCAGTCCTGCTAAAAATCGCAGATCGCCACCATTACCAGTAAAAACAATAAAAAATAAATAAAAGTCCCCAAATCTATCCTGTAGTTTGTAGACGCGATAACTTTTGCACAAACCAATAAATATATGCCTATTGCGATTTATTTTTACACCAAAAAATGTAGAAGAATATATATCGGCCTAAACTGATGAATAAATTCGTTTTTTATATATTTTTTGTTTTTTTGGATATGTATTATAGCAGAAAGTAAAAAAAAAATTTTTTTATTTATAGCGAAAAAAAATTAAAATGCTACAGCATCACATGACCACGCAATTGTCAGTTAAAGTGTCGCAGTGTCGTATAGCAAAAAATGGCCTGTTCATTAAGTGGGCGAATCCTTCTGAGGCTAAAGTGGCTAAAGTACTTGCTTGTTTAGAATATGTAAATAGATCATTTATAATGATATTGATATACTTCTCTAGTAATTTATTGTGAATCACCTAACCAATCGTTACAGGATAACAGCAGATGTAGTTTGGCAAAGTCTAATAGTAAAGTAAAATAAAGTGTTATTAAACACTCAAAAGTAAAATGCATATAGTGCTACAGACTTCATCCCTTATCATGTTTGCTGTGTGTCTTTCATCCCAAGGCGGTGGATCCTTTTCATTCTCCCTGTCAAACTCCTCTGTTTATGCAAAGCTACAAAGCAACAAAATTTACTGGGCATGGGCATGGGCGTGTCCAGAAGTTGACCAAGGTGGACACACATTAGCACTGCTCTGGGACTCAACAGTGATCCAGGGCCTACAGTACGGGTGGCAAGTACAAAAAAGCAGCAGTTCACCCTCACACTATTTTAGCACAACCAGCAGTATATCCAAGTAGAGAAAGAAGTGCTCTGCCCCGCACAAGTTGGGAGTTTTATCCCCTGCCATTCAGGCCAAATTTCCAAGATGGCACAGGCAGGCACCCTGGCTCACAGTGTGGTGAGATAGCTGGCTCAAATGAGCATGCACACAACAGAGGGGGACAAGCTTACCCACCACTGCAAGCAGGCATCAGCTCCTTAGGTCCTCACCCTCCAACAGTCCAGCGAAGTCTAAGCCCGGGCTGACATCTGCAGCTCATCCAGAGGTGAGCCCGTCTCAGCTTTCTATCTCAGGGGACACGGAGCTTCAGAACTCCATATCGGCTTTCCCTACTTCCAATCAGCCGGTGTTAGACACCACACTAAAGTACAAGTTATTATCCTTACAGAGTTCTATCCACTCTGACATTTTAAACATGGTGCACCATTTTAAAGCTGGAATTAAATATTTGGGTGAAAGAGTCACACACATTGAAACCAAAATGGGCAAATTTTCCTCACCATTTAATGGCTTAGTGGATGTCCACAGCAGTGGCGTAGAGTGGGGGGGGGCAGGGGGGGTGGTTCCCCCGGGCACAAAATTTAGAGGGGCGCAGTGGCAGGCAGTAGGTTACCTGCAGCTCTCTTCCTGCGCTGTGCAGTCTAGGAGACTCATCCGTCGCTAGATACCGACATCACTGGAGTGGAGATTGAGAGTGGATTACCACCGCTGGAATCTTTTTTTATTTTGACTTTTTTATTTGTAATAAAGGACTTATCCCAACTGTGTCTGTGTGTTTTATTTTAAATTTTTACACTTTCTTTGTGAAATGGTAGGGGTATAATGTACCCCTTATCAATTCACATAGGGGGGGCTGGGATTTGGGGGTCCCCTTTGTTAAAGGGGTCTCCCAGATTCCGATAAGCCCCCCGCCCGCAGACCCCCACAACCACCGGGCAAGGGTTATGGGGATGAGGCCCTTGTCCCTATCAACATGGGGACATGGTGCTTTGGGGTCCAGACCCCAAAGCATCCTCCCCATGTTGAGGGCATGTGGCCTGGTATGGTTCAGGAGGGGGGACGCTCTTTCATCCCCCCTCTTTTCCTGCGGCCTGCCAGGTTGCGTGCTCGGATAAGGGTCTGATATGGATTTTTGGGGGGAAGTCCACGCCATTTTTTTTTATTTGGTGCGGGGTTCCCCTTAAAATCCATACCAGACCTGAAGGGTCTGGTATGGATATTTGGGGGGAACCCCACGTCATTCTATTGTTTAAATTTGGCGCAGGGTTCCCCTTAATATCCATACCAGACCTGAAGGGCCTGGTAATTGAATTTGGGGGGACCCCCACGCATTTTTTTTTTATCAATGACTTTTCTCTGTATTGCCGGGAGCCGACAATTCATTACAGCCGCGAGTACTTTTAAATGACTTTTTTTCCTTCAGAAATTATATTTTGTGCAGGGACAGTTCTAAGCACGGGAAACAAGTGCTACTTTACAGGCATACTATACACACACCCCAGGTATGAAATTTAAAGGAATATTTCACTTTTATTGTTTCACTTTAAGCATTATTAAAATCACTGCTCCCGAAAAAACGGCCGTTTTTAAAACTATTTTTTGCATTGATACATGTCCCCTGGGGCAGGACCCAGGTCCCCAAACACTTTTTATGACAATAACTTGCATATAAGCCTTTAAAATTAGCACTTTCGATTTCTCCCATAGACTTTTACAAGGTGTTCCGCGGCTTTTCAAATTTGCCGCGAACACCTCAAATTGTTCGCTGTTTGGCGAACTCGAAACTCATCCCTAGCCGTAACCAAGACCCAAAACGATAGGAGTTGAAGCCCTAGGTAAGATAAGGAAGAATATCCACTCCTGGTGGAGTGTCCCTACCGACTTGTTAACAGGGAGAGTCTGGAAGCGGATAGGACCCCTGGGAGAACAGTGCCATCAATCGCCAAGACCACCAAGGGCGTGGTGAGTGGCAAAAGGGTAAGTCTCATAGAATATGCAATTTCCCAGTCCATGAAATTGCCAGCGGCTCCGGAATCCAGATATGCTGAGACCGAATGAGAAGAAGCACCAACATGAAGGAACACAGAAAGAAGAAGACGAGAAGGTGAAGGTGATATTTCTGGGTACAATACTCCACTTTCCAGATGTATTGGACCCAAACGTTTTTCTGGACAAAGAGAGCAAGTGTCATGAAAATTACCTTTGCCCCCACAGTAGAGACACAGGCCTGTGCCTAGCACGTTCCTCGGGGGATAGCCTGGTCCGACCCAGCTGCATGGGTTCCTCAGCTGGCAGGAGATGCTCCAAGGGTCGAAGAGAGGGGAGCTCAGACTGACTAAGAACTAAGGAGTGCTGGCGTCGCTTTTCTAGGGTCTTTTCCTGAAAGCGAATATCGATCTGGAGATAACTTCATCCAGATCAGTGGGAATGGTTCTTCCTGCTAATTCATCCTTCACTCTATCAGAAAGGCCATGCAAAAAGGTTGCGACTAAGGCCTTATTTTTCCAGCTCAACTCAGCCGTCAGTATGCGGATATGAAGAGCATACTGTCCCACAGAAGGAGACTCTTGACGGAGACGTAAAAGGGCGCTGGCTGCTGAAGAGACACGAGCCGGTTCTTCAAAGATATTCCGAAAAAGTTTCAAGAAGTCAGACAGGCTAGAAACCACTGGATCATTCAGTTCCCACAGAGGGGCTGACCAGGCTAAAGCTTCACCGGAGAGGAGGGAAATGATATAGGCTACCTTTGCCCAATCAGACAGAAAGTTTTGGGGCTGGAGCTCAAAATGAATAGTGCATTGGCTAAGTAACCCCCTGCAGGCCTTGGAGTCCCCAAAGAAACGTAACGGAGCTGGCAGTTGTAGTGAATGTGTGGCTGCGAGTGCGACCAAAATAGGTGCAGCCGCTGATAGCGGTTGAGGTTGTTGAACCGGGGGTCCTAAGGAGGTTTAAACCAGTTCAAAACAGGAGGCCAAATCCTGAAGGAATCGCATCACCTGGGTCTGATTATATTCCTGGGTCTCAAGTCTGCGGACTATGCCCTGCAACGGATCATCTGCGGGTAGCGGCACATCAGCTGGGTCCATGGCTGATCAAACTGTCAGGTCACCTGAAGCCAGGTGACAGATGCACACCGTTGGGGTCAGGAGTGCACCACTAAGGTAGTGGACCCTATGGCTGACTGCTGCGGATGGAACTCTGGATGGTAAAAGAAGGCAGGTCCACTGGAGCACTAACAGGGATCCCACAGGGAGCTAGAGCCTAAGATTCCCCAGGGCGCGGAGTCTAAGATCCAGCAGGTGTTCGTCAGAGCCTATAGAGGATAGAGGGGAAGCAGCAGCTCAGGATAGCAAGAGATAGTAAGGGGATAAGCCAAAGGTGGGGGCGACTAGCAGACAAGGATAAACAAAGGACACACCAAAGGTCAAGGTCACAAGCAGACAGGGATAGTCGAGAACAAGCCAAGATTGGTAAAACAGAGACAGACGTAGAGCACACAGCAAGCAGGAAACCGAACACACAATAGCTTACCAAACACTGTTGATCAGCACAGCTGGCTTGCAGTGCACAGGTTAATATAGAGTTCCCTGATAGGGCCTGGGGTGGAGCCATGCTTAGAGGAGAGATTATTTAAGCAGCCAGGTGAGAGTGGCTGGCCTCTAAAGCAGGACACATGGAGGAGGTAAGCTGACAGACAAACATTACTGCATAACCATGACAAGCAACCAGTGAGTGGTAATGATGAGCAGTAACCTTCAGCAACCAATCAGTGAACAGTAATGATCTGCTGTAATCTCTAGCAAGCAATCAGTGAGCAATAATAATTTGCAGTAACCTCTAGCAACCAATCAGTTTGTAGTAATGATGTGCAGCAACCTCTAGCAAACAATGGGTAAGCGGTAATTAGGTGCAGTATTGTCTAGCAACCAATCAGTGAGCAATAATAATGTGTGTAGTGCTCAGTATAGGAATCAGGTAGGTCAGTGTAGCAGTCAGTATAGCAATCAGATAGGTCAGTTTAGTGGTCAGTGTAGGAATCAGGCAGGTCAGTATAGGAATCAGGTAGGTTAGTATAGCGGTCAAGTAGGTCAGTGTAAGAAATCAGGTTGGTCAGTACTACTGTAGGAGGTAGGAAGGAACTCAGAGAGTGCTAAAAATCCACGGGTTAGGGGGCGCAAATCTCTTGCCCTGCCACGGGCGCTGACAACCCACGCTATGCCACTGGTCCACAGTGAAAAAGAGGAATGCATTGGATTATATAAAGGTTAAATTGGCAGACTTAGAGGATTGTTACAGAAGAAACAATATGATAATTAGAGTTATCCCAGAATCATTCCAGCCTGCAGCCTTAAAAGATTACTTTACGCAACTCATAGCTGCCTTTCTGCCAAGTACCCCTTAAAAACTGGTAATCGATTGCATCCATTGGTTACCCAAACCATTACATTTGCCAGATACAACACCAAGAGATACAATCATTCAGATATACATTTTCCATGTGAAGGAGAGGCTAATGAGGGCCACAAGAAATATCACAACCTATCCTCAACGCTATAACCTATCCTTTTATGCTAAAATATCCCAGATGCAAAAAACTTTCCACGATTACTAAACCTCTATGTAATCACCAGGTCACTTGTAAATGGGGGCCACCAGTGAAATTACTTACCACTGCAGCCATATCCAATAACACCTATCCCCCTGATGAGATAACTACCTAAATAATCAATTCAGCTTCAGTTCTACCTACTCTGGCCCTGGCTCAGCTGCATGAATACAGTCCTTTTGCTGCATTATCCCAATATACAGTCAGGTCCATAAATATTGGGACATCGACACAATTCTAATCTTTTTGGCTCTATACACCACCACAATGGATTTGAAATTAAACAAACAAGATGTGCTTTAACTGCAGACTTTCAGCTTTAATTTGAGGGTATTTACATCCACATCAGGTGAACGGTGTAGGAATTACAACAGTTTGTATATGTGCCTCCCACTTTTTAAGGGACCAAAAGTAATAGGACAGATTACCACAATCATAAATCAAACTTTCACTTTTTAATACTTGGTTGCAAATCCATTGCAGTCAATTACAGCCTGAAGTCTGGAATGCATAGACATCACCAGACGCTGTGTTTCATCCCTAGTGATGCTCTGCTAGGCCTCTACTGCAACTGTCTTCAGTTCCTGCTTGTTCTTGGGGCATTTTCCCTTCAGTTTTGTCATCAGCAAGTGAAATGCATGCTTAATCGGATTTAGGTCAGGTGATTGACTTGGCCATTGCATAACATTCCACTTCTTTCCCTTAAAAAACTCTCTGGTTGCATTCGCAGTATGCTTTGGGTCATTGTCATCTGCACTGTGAAGTGCCGTCCAATGAGTTCTGAAGCATTTGGCTGAATATGAGCAGATAATATTGCCCGAAACACTTCAGAATTCATCCTGCTGCTTTTGTCAGCAGTCACATCATCAATAAATACAAGAGAACCAGTTCCATTGGCAGCCATACATGCCCACGCCATGACACTACCACCACCATGCTTCACTGATGAGGTGGTATGCTTTGGATCATGAGCAGTTCCTTTCCTTCTCCATACTTTTCTCTTCCCATCACTCTGGTACAAGTTGATCTTGGTCTCATCTGTCCAAAGGATGTTGTTCAAGAACTGTGAAGGCTTTTTTAGATGTTGCTTGGTAAACTCTAATCTGGCCTTCCTGTTTTTGAGGCTCACCAATGGTTTACATCTTGTGGTGAACCCTCTGTATTCATTCTGGTGAAGTCTTCTCTTGATTGTTGACTTTGACACACATACACCTACCTCCTGGAGAGTGTTCTTGATCAGGCCAACTGTTGTGAAGGGTGTTTTCTTCACCAGGGAAAGAATTCTTTGTCATTCACCACAGTTGTTTTCCGTGGTCTTCCGGGTCTTTTGGTGTTGCTGAACTCACCTGTGCGTTCTTTCTTTTTAAGGATGTTCCAAACAGTTGATTTGGCCACACCTAAAGTTTTTGCTATCTCTCTGAGGGGTTTGTTTTGTTTTTTCAGCCTAATGATGGCTAGCTTCACTGATAGTGACAGCTCTTTGGATCTCATATTGAGAGTTCACAGCAACAGATTCCAAATGCAAATAGCACACTTGAAATGAACTCTGGACCTTTTATCTGCTCCTTGTAAATGGGATAATGAGGGAATAACACACACCTGGCCATGGAACAGCTGAGCAGCCAATTGTCCCATTACTTTTGGTCCCTTAAAAAGTGGGAGGCACATATACAAACTGTTGTAATTCCTACACCGTTCACCTGATTTGGATGTAAATACCCTCAAATTAAAGCTGAAAGTCTTCAGTTAAAGCACATCTTGTTAATTTCATTTCAAATCCATTGTGGTGGTGTATACAGCCAAAAAGATTAGAATTGTGTTGATGTCCCAATATTTATGGACCTGACTGTATAAGTCACGGTTTTGCACCACTCACACAGAATTACACTTTTTTCTTTTTTATTCAATGCCTAACCGTTCCACTTTTCCTAAGACAATTGTTGTAGTATGTCTACAACTTACTGCAGATCTTTATATATTGTAGTTTATCTTCCTAGCACCAACTAATAATATCTGCCAAGACACAGATCAAGAACTCTCCTAATCCTCTACCACTACAAAAGAGCAACCCACACAGGACTTCTTGACCACAAGTTCACTATTGACTTTAATTTAGACAGCCGCATCTGTGAAATCATTTCACTGATAGCATTTCTACGAGTGCTATTACAGCGTACTCCAAACCCCTCTAGATTTAATTATGCCTTTCAGGATCACTTCATTAAATGTTACGGGGTTACATCACCCAGGAAAATTATACTCCCTCTGGTCTGAAGCCCACAAGCTTTAAGGTGACATTCTATGCCATTAGAAACCCACCTTTGTCAAGGCAAAAGCCCCTGCGTGCTCATTGCAATCTAGGAAACTGTGGGGGTTATTTACGAAAGGAAAATCCACTTTGCACTACAAGTGCAAACTACAAGTGCAAAGTGCACTTGGAAGTGCAGTCTCTGTAAATCTGAGGGGTAGATCTGAAATGAGGGGAAGCTCTGCTGATTTTATTATCCAATCATGTGAAAGCTAAAATGCTGTTTTTTTATTCTCCTTGCATGTCCCCCTTGGATCTACAGCGACTGCACTTTCAGTGCAATTACAAATGCACTTTGCACTTGTAGTTTCCACCTGTAGTGCAAAGTGGATTTGCCTTTAGTAAATAACCCCCACTGTCTTTTAAGTCTATAGAAATCACCACAGATGTACAAGGGTGCTATATCATTCTAGAATATATATAAAATGTGCAGCGCTGAAATGTGATATAACAAATATGATGGGTAAATTGGGTGAATAATATACAATGCTAAATGAGAAAAACAGTGAATAAAATGAGATGAAACATTAAATCTACTCATTAGACACTATAGCCGTATATAAACATCAAAATATGAGTAATGATAAAATTATACCAGCAATCAGTGATGATAAGTGAAACAATTGATCATGAATTCAAGAGTGAAAAAAAAAATGTAAATCACAAATGTCCATAAACCAGATTAATGTAGGTAGTGGTGAAAAAATCCAAAATGGGAAAACTAAGGCAGAGTCCAAAAAGTGAATCTAGACTGTAAACAAAGAATCCCAATGATAGGCGGGATTGGCAACAGTTGATTAGTGTCCTTCCATATAAGTGCAGAAGCAAAATAGTGAAGGGGGAATCGTGTAAAGTGAAATCCTTCATCCAAGGTAGTGAACACCCAGAGTGAGCAAATAATCTGTTTACCAGAAAGAAAGGCCGCTATGGTGGTCTCACCAGGCACAGGGAAATTCCAGGTCTCCCAAAAACCTATGCGGTGTCTCAAACAGCTGAATTCGGTATCTCTCAAAGACATAGAAAGGGATAAACTCCCATGGTGTAGTACTTTAAAAAATCAGTTTAATAAAAATAAAGGGTTTACACTTACAAGAAAGCAATGGCAATACGCGGTGTATAATAAAACAGGAGCTGCTTCTCCTATGGCTTCCTCTGTCTGCTAGGTGTCGTGACCATCGACCTTAAACAACGTGATGATGTCAGAAGCAACAGCCCATCTTTCTTTATGTTTTCTTTATCTATTCGAGCGCAGCTTTAAACCTTTTTAGTTATTTTTACATTTGCTATATCATTCTAGCCTGTGCAATAAACAATGCGATATATACTGTACTATCGTTAACATCTATGTTCTAATACCAGACAAATCGAATTTCTTCACAAAGTATGGAAGAAAATATTGAAACGGCAAGAAAGGCATACTCTTATCTGTGGAGGTTTTAACCTAGTTCCAAATAACTCTAATGACATCAAAGGCCCTACACCGAAAAAAACACATCTATCTACCTTACCATCCTTTCTGCATTCAAACAATACGATATATGGAGGTGCCAACATTCCCTTGAAAGGGATTACACTTTCTTCTCGAAAACCCCACTGCACCTATTACAGAATATACTTATTTGTGGTGAACAAACTACTTCTTCAAGATGTTTTCACCTCTGATATACACACCATTACGTGGTCAGACCACACACCCATCTCGATCCAGATAGGAGAGAAAATCGACAAGTCATCTATGTCCATGTGACGTCAGGGTTGGATCCAGAGTCTTTTCTCGGGAGAGGCACTGCCAAAAAATATATTTTTTTGGTGGGAAATTTATGGGGGAAATGGCTGGTGTCGGTGCTTCAATCATCCCAGCACCATGGTTGTTGTGGTGTCAGGATGAATGAAGCGCATTATTTCTATTATTACATTGTAATATAAAATTAAATAGTTCAATGCAGAATCAGTGGGAGCCCCGAGTGTGTCACTTGCCACCATTGCCTGCAATTAGTGGGAGCCCTAAGCGTGTCACTTGCCACACGTTGCGGATTGTCACTTGCCACGTAACCTGCCACACCTTGTGGATTGTCACTTGCCACATCACCTGCCACACCTTGCGGATTGTCACTAGCCACACCTTGCGGATTGTCACTTGCCACGTCACCTGCCACACCTTGCTGATTGTCACTTGCCTGCCACCAGATGCAGATTGTCATTTGCCACGTCACCTGACACAATTTGCGGATTGTCACTTGCCACATTGCCTGCCACACCTTGCGGATTGTCACTTGCCACGTCACCTGCCACACCTTGCTGATTGTCATTTGCCTGCCACCAGATGCAGATTGTCATTTGCCACGTCATCTGCCACAATTTACGGATTGTCACTTGCCACGTCGCCTGCCACACCTTGCGGATTGTCACTAACTTGCCTGCTAAAGTGTCGTTTTGGTTGTCTCTTGCTGTGTCCCAGACTCCCAGAGTCAGGCAGCAGAGAGATAATGTAATCTCTCTGCTGCCTGCACAGTGAGGGAGGAAGTCACTGTAGGAATGCAGGGCAGGCACGGGTGGTGAGAGATGATCTCATCTCTCTGCTCCCCCGCTTCCGGCTAGCTGATTGGCCAGCTGCCACACTGAGCCTGCTCTCTCACTCTCACCTGCGCTGCCAACACACTGAGCAGCGCGGTCTGCCCACGAACCGCGCCGCCCACCCACAAACCGCGCCGCAAGCGGAGCCGCCCGCTTTCTTACGCGTCTGTGGAGCCGCACGCTATCGCACCTGCCCGCAGAGCGGCCCGACGTGACTCACTGATGTCACTCATTGCTAGACGCCAAGCGGCCCAGGTGTTAGCAACGAGTGCAGGGAAGAGGCTCCACCCACCTCCTCGCTAAACGATATGGCGCCATTAGGCCTTTAAAAGGCCAGCAGTTACAACAGTGCATTGCTATCAGATCTGCAGCTTTCTAAACCTGAATACCTGCATACCTGCTACCTGTTACCAGTACCGACCCGGCTTGCTCGACCACCCGATATATCTCCAACCCTGACCTCGGCTCGCCTTGACCCTGCTCTGTCTCTCACCTGCCTACCTGCTGCCAAACCTTGCCTGTGTTCCTGACTACATCTAAGCCTGCTGATCCATACATCTGACTACCTGCTCTGACCCGGCTTGTCTGACCCTCCTGCTGTCTGCTGTTGTGTGCACCTAACCAAGCTTATCTCACCTTGCTCCAGCTTCCGCTGTTCCAGTATCCGCCAGCTCCCGGGTCGCTGACCTGCAACCACCTGCTCTGCTGCCTACAGATCCAGCCATCCCTGGAGGATCACCGCCTTGCCACGGTGCCTACCACTACACCTACCGCAGGCACTCCTACCTCACTGCACTCTCGAGTTCACTGTTCCCACTCCAGTGGCTCCTGAGCCAGGGCTGTAAGAGAGGTCTCCTCCTACAAAGTCAGGCTCTACGACCAGGTACATTCTGTACATTACAGCCACGGCCGGTACCGGGTCCCCAAAGTCCGGGAGATCAGGTGCAAAAAAAAAACAAAAAAACAGAGCAAACGAGTGTGACAGATGGTCTCGGGGGGGGGCAATTGCCCAATTGCCCTGTTGCCCCCCCCCTGGATCCGCTCCTGTGTGACGTAATGATCCCCAGATGATGACTACTGCTTCCAATGCTACTTATATATATGAGAACACCTGAGAGACTTTTTTGAACTCATTGGGCTCCATTCACAAAGGCAGATCACATGCTGTATTCATGTGATCCAGAAAAAGTCAATTCACTATTGCTTAATGCAGTATTTACCACTAGGGATAAGCTTTATGTTCGGGTCGCTCATTACCACTAGGGATGAGCTTTATGTTCGAGTTCGACTTGAACATTGGCTGTTCGCCCGTTCGCCGAATAGCAAACAATTTGGGGTGTTCGCGGCAAATTCGAAAGCCGCAGAACGCCCTTTAAATGTCTATGGGAGAAATCAAAAGTGCTAATTTTAAAGGTGAATATGCAAGTTATTGTCATAAAAAGTGTTCGGGGACCTGGGTTCTGCCCCAGGGGACATGTATCAATGCAAATTTTTTTTTTTTAAAAAGGCAGTTTTTTCAGGAGCAGTGATTTTAACCACTTAAGACCAATACGCAGCTTAACCACTTAACGACCGCTCACTGTATATGTACGTCGGCAGAATAGCACCGACAGGCACAATCACGTACAGTGTAGGTGATTGCCTTTGTACAGTTGGGGGGTCCGATCGGACCCCCCTCCTATACAGTGAGCGGTCGGTATTCGTTGGGGAGCGATCCGACATGAGGGGGCGGCCATTCGATTCCGGCCACCCCCCGTGATCGCTTCCGGCGAATGGAAATGCTCCCTCTGCTGTGTAATGTTTACACAGGCAGAGGAAGCAGGAGGAAGTGATGTCATCTCTCATGCGGCGCTCACATATACCGAGCGCCGTACAAGAGAAGACACACAGGTCAGTGCACTAACACTACACTGACACCAGGACACATAGGCACACAAATCGCCCCCCCAGGCCCCCCAGATCACCCCCCAGCCCCCAGTCACAGTGTCACTGATTGCAGTGACCATTTATTTACTGATCACTGCAATCAGTGACATTTGTGACTGTAAAAGTGTCACTACATTTAGTTTTAGGTCCAGTGTAGAACCCTAACCCCCCCTAATAAAGGTTTAACCCCCTGATCACCCCCCAGATAACCCTTTCACCCCCTAGCACTGCCGTCGCTAAGCGATCATTTTTCTGATCGCTGTCTTAGCGTCGGTGATGCAGATCGGTAGCCAGTAATTTTTTTTAGGTTCGCTGCAGGTTTTTATAGCGTCGGGTACCCCCATAAATTATCTAATAAAGGTTAAACCCCCTTGATCGCCCCCCAGATAACCCTTTCACCCCCTATCACCACTGTCGCTAAGCGATCATTTTTCTGATCGCTGTCTTAGCGTCGGTGATGCAGATCGGTAGCCAGTTATTTTTTTTAGGTTCGCCGCAGGTTTTTATAGCGTCGGGTACCCCCATAAATTATCTAATAAAGGTTTAACCCCCTTAATCGCCACCCAGGTAACCCTTTCACCCCCTATCACGATTGTCGCTAAGCGATCATTTTTCTGATCACTGTCTTAGCGTCGGTGATACAGATCGGTAGCCAGTAATTTTTTTTAGGTTCGCCGCAGGTTTTTATAGCGTCAGGTACCCCCATATATTATCGAATAAAGGTTTAACCCCTTGATCGTCCACCAGGTAACCCTTTCACCCCCTATCACCACTGTCGCTAAGGGATAATTTTTCTGATTGCTGTCTTAGTGACGGTGATGCAGATCGGTAGCCAGTAATTTTTTTTAGGTTCGCCGCAGGTTTTTATAGCGTCAGGTACCCCCATAAATGATCTAATAAAGGTTTAAATCCCTTGATCACCCCCCAGGTAACCCTTTCACCCCCTATCACCACTGGCGCTAAGCGATCGTTTTTCTGATCGCTGTCTTAGTGTCAGTGATGCAGATCGGTAGCCAGTAATTTTTTTTAGGTTCGCGGCAGGTTTTTATAGCGTCAGGTACCCCCATAAATTATCTAATAAAGGTTTAACCCCCTTGATCGCCCCCCAGGTAACCCTTTCACCCCCTATCACCACTGTCGCTAAGCGATCATTTTTCTGATCGCTGTCTTAGCGTCGGTGATTCAGATCGGTAGCCAGTAATTTTTTTTAGGTTCGCCGCAGGTTTTTAGAGCGTCAGGTACCCCCATATATTATCTAATAAAGGTTTTAACCCCATAATTGCCCCTAGTTAACCCTTTCACCAGTGATCACCATATAAGTGTTACGGGTGACGCTGGTTAGTTAGTTTGCTTTTTATAGTGTCAGGGCACCCGCCGTATATATAACCCAATAAAGGTTTAACCCCCTGATCGCCCGGCGGGTGATATCAATTAGGTTTTAGCGTCAGAGAGGGTCTGCGTCACACCCCAGGCAGCGTCAGGTTAGTGCCAGTAACGCTAACACCTACGCGTGAAGCATACACCCCCCTTAGTGGTATAGTATCTGATCAGATCAATATCTGATCTGATCAGATCTATACTAGCATCCCCAGCAGTTTAGGGTTCCCAAAAACGCAGTGTTAGCGGGATCAGCCCAGATACCTGCTAGCACCTGCGTTTTGCCCCTCCGTCCAGCCCAGGCCACCCAAGTGCAGTATCGATAGATCGCTGTCACTTACAAAACACAACACACATAACTGCAGCGTTTGCAGAGACAGGCCTGATCCCTGCGACTCCAGTGCTGTAGGAGGTGATTTCACCACCACAGTTAAAAAAAAAAGCATATATGCCAAAGCATTGGGGCAGCAGGGGCGGAGGAGCGGAGGAGCGATTTTGCTCCTAATGCCGCGTACATACGGTTGAAATTCCGACGGAGGCTTTCCCGTGGAAAAGTCTGACCATGTGTGTGCGGCATAACTTTTTTGCGGGAGGATGCCCCCATGCTTCGGCATATATAAATGGTGCATGTATGCCCATCATTAGAAGTGGGTGGATAAAGGGCGGTATTCTAATGGTGGGCATACCCACCGGTTAATCTCTTTTTTCGTTCAGTCAACTGGCTGCATGAAAAAAAAAAGATTACAATACATGTCCAATAGGGATGAGCTTCGAGTTCGAGTCGAACTCATGTTCGACTCAAACATTGCCTGTTCGCCCGTTCGCCGAACAGCGAACAAATTGGGGTGTTCGCGGCAAATTCGAAAAATCTATGGGAGAAATCTAAAGTGCTAATTACAAAGGCTTATATGCAAGTTATTGTCCTAAAAAGTGTTTGGGGACCCGGGTCCTGCCCCAGGGGACATGTATCAATGCAAAAAGAAGTTTTAAAAACGGCCGTTTTTTCGGGAGCAGTGATTTTAATAATGCTTAAAATGAAAAAATAAAAGTGAAATATTCCTTTAAATTTCGTACCTGGGGGGTGTGTATGATATGCATGTAAAGTGGCGCATGTTTCCCGTGCTTAGAACTGTCCCTGCAAAAAGTGTCATTTTTGAAAGAAAAAAATGCATTTAAAACTGACTCGCGGCTATTAATGAATTGTCGGCTCCCGGCAATACATACAAAAGTCATTGATAAAAAAAAAAAAAAAAGCGTGGGGGTTCCCCAGAATTCAATTACCAGGCCCTTCAGGTCTGGAATGGATATTAAGGGGAATCCCGCCGCAAATAAAAAAAAAATTGACGTGGGGTTCCCCCAAATATCCATTCCAGGCCCTTCAGATCTGGCATGGATTTTAAGGGGAACTCCACCCCAAATTAAAAAAAAATGGCGTGGAGTCCCCCTAAAAATCCATACCAGACCCCTTATCCGAGCATGCAACCTGGCCGGCCGCAGGGGAAAAGGGGGGGACGAGAGAGCGGCCCCCCCTCCCTCCTGAACCGTACCAAGCCACATGCCCTCAACATGGGGAGAATGTCCCCATGTTGATGGGGACAAGGGCCTCATCCCCACAACCCTTGCCCGGTGGTTGTGGGGGTCTGCGGGCGGGGGGCTTATCGGAATCTGGAAGACCCCTTTAACAAAGGGGACCCCCAGATCCCGCCCCCCCCTATGTGAATTGGTAACGGGTACATTGTACCCCTACCATTTCACGAAGAAAGCGTAAAAAAAATGTTTAAAAAAACACACAAACACCTTGAAAAAGTCCTTTATTTAAAAAAATAAATAAATAAACATTCCAGCGGTGAAATCCAGTGTCCCGCGGCGATCCCGATGTCCAGCGCTGTCCTTCATTGGTTGTGCCTGAGCGGACCTGATGGGGAACTCCCTCTCAGTATTTTAAATGTATAGACCCGCCCCTTCTAAAGTTCCCCATCAGGTCCGCTCAGCGGACGAGATGCGGAACATGAGAAGGGGCGGGTCTATACATGTATTGCCAAAGTGAGAGCAGTTCCCCATCAGGTCCGCCTCCTCGGTATGTCAGACCCGCCTACGTCATTGGCTTGAGCGGGGAACTTCCTTCACTATGTAAATTTAAATTTAAATTTACATAGTGAAGGAAGTTCCCCGCTCAAGCCAATGACGTAGGCGGGTCTGACATACCGAGGGGGCGGACCTGATGGGGAACTGCTCTCACTTTGGTAATACATGTATAGACCCGCCCCTTCTCATGTTCCGCATCTCGTCCGCTGAGCGGACCTGATGGGGAACTTTAGAAGGGGCGGGTCTATACATTTAAAATACTGAGAGGGAGTTCCCCATCAGGTCCGCTCAGGCACAACCAATGAAGGACAGCGCTGGACATCGGGATCGCCGCGGGACACTGGATTTCACCGCTGGAATGTTTATTTATTTATTTTTTTAAATAAAGGACTTTTTCAAGGTGTTTGTGTGTTTTTTTAAACATTTTTTTTACGCTTTCTTCGTGAAATGGTAGGGGTACAATGTACCCGTTACCAATTCACATAGGGGGGGGCGGGATCTGGGGGTCCCCTTTGTTAAAGGGGTCTTCCAGATTCCGATAAGCCCCCCGCCCGCAGACCCCCACAACCACCGGGCAAGGGTTGTGGGGATGAGGCCCTTGTCCCCATCAACATGGGGACATCCTCCCCATGTTGAGGGCATGTGGCTTGGTACGGTTCAGGAGGGAGGGGGGGCCGCTCTCTCGTCCCCCCCTTTTCCCCTGCGGCCGGCCAGGTTGCGTGCTCGGATAAGGGGTCTGGTATGGATTTTTAGGGGGACTCCACGCCATTTTTTTTTAAACTTGGGGTGGAGTTCCCCTTAAAATCCATGCCAGATCTGAAGGGCCTGGTAATTGAATTCTGGGGAACCCCCACGCTTTTTTTTTTTTTTTTCTCAATGACTTTTGTATGTATTGCCGGGAGCCGACAATTCATTAATAGCCGCGAGTCAGTTTTAAATGCATTTTTTTTCTTTCAAAAATGACATTTTTTGCAGGGACAGTTCTAAGCACGGGAAACATGCGCCACTTTACATGCATATCATACACACCCCCCAGGTACGAAATTTAAAGGAATATTTCACTTTTATTTTTTTCATTTTAAGCATTATTAAAATCACTGCTCCCGAAAAAACGGCCGTTTTTAAAACTTCTTTTTGCATTGATACATGTCCCCTGGGGCAGGACCCCGGTCCCCAAACACTTTTTAGTACAATAACTTGCATATTAGCCTTTATAATTAACACTTTAGATTTCGAACGTTCGAGTCCATTGTATTTAATAGGGTTCTAAAGTTTACACGAACATTTTGTCTGTTCGCAGGTTCTGGTGCGAACCGAACAGGGGGGTGTTCGGCTCATCCCTGATGTCCAACAAGGACCAGCAACTTTGAATGTTTATACCAGAATGATGCCTGCGGGTTTAGGTATCATCTTGGTATCATTCTTTTCAGCCAGCGGCCGGCGTTCATGTAAAAGCAATCCTAGTGGCTAATTAGCCTCTGGACTGCAGAGGGAATGTCCCCCCCCGGATATAAAAAGCGCCATTGGGAAATTGGAAAAGCATTTTATCACACCGATCTTGGTGTGGTCAGATGCTTTGAGGGCAGAGGAAAGATCTAGGGTCTAGAAGACCCCAGTTTTTTCAAAAAAGAGTACATGTCACTACCTATTGCTATCATAGGGGATATTTACATTCCCTGAGATAACAATAAAAATGCTAAAAAAATAAAAATATGGAAGGAACAATTTAAAAATAAAATAAAAAAGCAAAATTAATAATAAAAAAAAAAAGCACCCCTGTCCTGCCCTGCTCTTGCCGAATGGCGAACGCAAGCGTCGGTCTGGCCTCATATGTAAACAGCAATTGCACCATGCATGTGAGGTATCACCGAGAAGGTCAGATCGAGGGCAGTAATTTTAGCAGGAGACCTCCTCTGTAAATCTAACGGGGTAACCTGTAAAAGCTTTTAAAGGCTTTTAAAAATGTATGTAGTTTGTCGCCAATGCGCGTTTGTGCGAAATTTTAAAGCATGTCGTGTTTGGTATCTATGTACTCGGCCTAAGATCATCTTTTTTATTTCATCAAACATTTGGGCAATATAGTGTGTTTTAGTGCATTAAAATTTAAAAAAGGGTATTTTTTCCCCAAAAAATGCGTTTGAAAAATCGAGGCGCAAATACTGTGTAGAAAAAAAAAATACAACACCCACCATTTTAATCTGTAGGGCCTTTGCTTTAAAAATATATATAATGTTTGGGGGTTCAACATAATTTTCTTGCAAAAAAAAAAAATGTTTTCATGTAAACAAAAAGTGTCAAAAAGGGCTTTGTCTTCAAGTGGTTAGAAGAGTGGATGTAAGCTTCCTAATGTTGTGTATAAAATGCCAGAACAGTTCAAAACCCCCCCAAATGACCCCATTTTGGAAAGTAGACACCCCAAGCTATATACTGAGAGGCATGTCGAGTCCATGGAATATTTTATATGTTGACACAAGTTGCGGAAAAAAGACAATTTTTTTATTTATTTTTTATTTTTTGCACAAAGTTGTCACTAAATGATATATTGCTCAAACATGCCATGGGCATATGTGGAATTACACCCCAAAATACATTCTGCTGCTTCTCCTGAGTACGGGGATACCACATGTGTGAGACTTTTTGGGAGCCTAGCCGCGTACGGGACCCCAAAAACCAAGCACCGCCTTCAGGCTTTCTAAGGGTGTAAATTTTTGATTTCACTTCTCACTGCCTATCACAGTTTCGGAGGCCATGGAATGCCCAGATGGCACAAACCCCCCCCCCCCAAATGACCCCATTTTGGAAAGTAGACACCCCAAGCTATTTGCTGAGAGGTATTGTGAGTATTTTGCAGATCTCGCTTTTTGTCACAAAGTTTTGAAATTTGAAAAAAAATAAATATATATATATTTTCTTTCTTCATTTTCAAAAACAAATGAGAGCTGTAAAATACTCACCATGCCTCTCAGCAAATAGCTTGGGGTGTCTACTTTCCAAAATGGGGTCATTTGGGGGGGTTTTGTGCTATTTTGGCATTTTATGGCCTTCAAAACTGTGATAGGTAGTGAGGAGTGAAATCAAAAAGTTATAGCGTCTACAAACTAGGGTACATTTTCTGGAATTTACACAGCTTTTAGTTTATGACTGCCTATCTCATTTCTTGAGGTGCTAAAATGGCAGGGCAGTACAAAACCTCCCCAAATGACCCCATTTTGGAAAGTAGACATCCCAAGGAAATTGCTGAGAGGCATGTTGAGCCCATTGAATATTTTTTTTTTTTTGTCTCAAGTGATTGAATAATGACTAAAAAAAAAAATTACAAAAAGTTGTCACTAAATGATATATTGCTCACACATGCCATGGTTATATGTGGAATTGCACCCCAAAATACATTTTGCTGCTTCTCCTGAGTACGGGGATACCACATGTGTGGGACTTTTTGGGAGCCTAGCCGCGTACGGGCCCCCGGAAAACCAAGCACCGCCTTCAGGATTTCTAAGGGCGCAAATTTTTGATTTCACTCCTCATTACCTATCACTACCTATATATATAGTTTGGAAAAACCTGCGCTAAACCGAAAGTATATTTTAAAAAATGGTGAATAAATAAATGATCCAAAAAATGTGGTGCTGCTGCAAGTAAAAAGTTAAAAATACTAAAACTCAAAAGACATGTGTAAAAGGACAAGCGCGCAACCACTGACATTGATTAAATAAAAAATTATGAATATATTACTAATAACACACTATGTGAAAAAAACCACAAGAGAATATATACTGAATCTCAATAGTGAAAAAAACACAAGAGAATATATACTGAATCTCAATAGTGGAAGTGAAATTGTTCTCCAAAGGCAAATATTAATTTAAAAATTAAAATTATAAAGGTGAGATTGAAAAAAATGTCCACAACACATTTAAATTCCAAAGGTGAAATCCACTTGCTTCATATGGATAAGGGATATCCAAAGGGAGCCTTACTCTATAGATGTTCAGTGATAACAGATAATCTTAAAGCCGCTTACCAGATGGACGGGACCTCAGATCATAGAGGTCACAAAGGCGTGTGCATCAGCCTGCCGGCAGCGATGGTATTCACCTGTTCCTTTATCCCAGGTGGCCTGTCCTCACTCCACCAGGTAATCAGATATCTTGACACACAGTATCCAAAACGAAAAAGGTAGGCGGGAATAGAAACGCTCCAGCTTCCAAGTGTACTCCTAAGAGCTTGTTCAACTCAGCAAGGAAGGATTAAAAAAAGGACTTCATGGTGCAGTATTTTCCAAAAATTCAAAAGGATTTATTGTAAAAACACACAGCAAAAAAGCCAAAATCAAAAAGTCCACATCCAATCCACAAATAGTAAAATAGGCAAAATAGGCAAGGAAACAGCAACGTAACAAGGGTAAAAAAGGTTTCTAATGTTTCCGTATGCTAGTCAGAGAGCAAACATAGACTGCATCAATACATCAATATCCAATACGTTATGACGTTAGGAATCTTGGCTCCACCCGACGCGTTTCCCCAAAAATGGCATCAACTGGGAACGGACTACCTATCACTGTTTTGAAGGCCATAAAATGCCAAGATGGCACAAACCCCCCCAAATGACCACATTTTGGAAAGTAGACACCCCAAGCTATTTGCTGAGAGGCATGTTGAGTCCATGGAATATTTTATATTTTGCCACAAGTTGCGGGAAAATGACAAACGTTTTCTTTTTTGCACAAAGTTGTCACTAAATGATATATTGCTCACACATGCCATGGTTATATGTGGAATTGCACCCCAAAATACATTTTTCTACTTCTCCTACAGGGATACCACATGTGTGGGACTTTTTGGGAGCCTAGACGCATACGGAGCCCCAAAAACCAAGCACTGCCTTCAGGATTTCTAAGGGCGCAAATTTTTGATTTCACTCCTCACTACCCATCACAGTTTTGAAGGCCATAAAATGCCAAGATAGCACAAACCCCCCCCAAATGACCTAATTTCGGAACGTAGACACCGCAAGCTATTTGCTGAGAGGAATGGTGAGTATTTTACAGCTCTCATTTGTTTTTGAAAACGAAGAAAGAAAATATATATATATTTTTTTTCAATTTTCAAAACATTGTGACAAAAAGCGAGATCTGCAAAATACTCACCATACCTCTCAGGAAATAGCTTGGGGTGTCTACTTTCCAAAATGGGGTCGTTTGGGGGAGGGGGGTTTGTGCCATCTGGGCATTACATGGCCTCTGAAACTGTGATAGACAGTGAGGAGTGAAATAAAACATTTACCCCCTTAGAAAGCCTGAAGGCGGTGCTTGGTTTTGGGGTCCCGTACGCGGCTAGGCTCCCAAAAAGTCTCACACATGTGGTATCCCCGTACTCAGGAGAAGCAACAGAATGTATTTTGGGGTGTAATTCCACATATGCCGATGGCATGTTTGAGCAATATATCATTTAGCGACAACTTTGTGCAAAAAAAATAAAAAAAATAAAATAATTGTCTTTTCCCCGCAACTTGTGTCAAAATATAAAAAATTCCATGGGCTCGACATGCCTCTCAGCAAATAGCTTGGGGTGTCTATTTTCCAAAATTGGGTCATTTTGGGGGGTTCTGAACTGTCCTGGCATTTTATGCACAACATTAGGAAGCTTATGTCACTCATCATCCACTCTTCTAACCACTTGAAGACAAAGCCCTTTGTGACACTTTTTGTTTACATGAAATTTTTTTTTTATTTTTTTTGCAAGAAATTACGTTGAACCCCCAAACATTATATATTTTTTTAAAGCAAAGGCCCTACAGATTAAAATGATGGGTGTTGCATTTTTTTCCCACACAGTATTTGAGCAGCGATTTTTCAAACACATTTTTTGGGGAAAAAATACACTTTTTTAAATTTTAATGCACTAAAACACACTGTGACAGGGGGGTCACTTTGGACACAGGGTGAGCCAGGAAACCATGGACATTAAGAATATGGCTTGGATTGCTTGAAATTGAAATAGTAATATTAGTCCACAATATGTACTGGTTGTTTTATTCTGAACTCAACAGGTTAATTGAGAGATGTGTTACCTGCCAGTTGTGATGTAAATGAATCTAGAAGGGCGTCTGAAGACCCTTTTAGTGTGAATAGGGATAATTAACTCTATACTTGTGTGTATTGTACTCAGACAGACAGGCTACAAATCCTTTTATTGTGAGATGTGTATTAAAGGTCGTCATGTTTCTATTGTGTAAAGTCTTTTGAACTGAAAGGGGATTAGAACCTGTTGTCTCCTAACAGATGTCAAAATAATGTGTATTGGGTCTTGATATGTTGTGGGTGGAGCTGGACCATTGTTCATTCAGGTTAATGCAGTATTGGATGTGTATAAAAGTTACAATGTTTTTTTGAATAAAGTCAGTCTATCCTGGAAAGATACAGAGTGCGCCTCGTTCTTTCAGAAGGATTAATTCCTATGGGAAGGTGTCGTCTGGCTGTGGAGGATCGGCAGTGACTTTGTGTCCAGGAGAGGGAAGATATCTAAACGGCGTTACCCCCTTTCATATTTGGGGAGCCGTTACATTGGTGGCAGCAGTGGGATTTACCCTCCAGTTCCTGGGACACTCCAAACCACCACAGTGAATGACCAGCTATGCAGCCTCCAGGAAAGCCACGCTGAAAGACCTACTTGAGAGCCGTGAAGGGACCAGTGGGACAAAGAACAAAGTCACCTTGATCAGGGAGCTAGCCGAGATGGACCAGAGGGATGGTGATGCAAGACCCTGGTCGGTTGAAGACTTGTTTCAGCAACGAGTTCGACAGAGCTTGGCATTATATGGTGCTAACCCATCAGAGACCGCCATACAGGAAGCCATTAAAGGCATCCAGCTGCAGGATGCGCGACAAAAGAGAGAACTAGAGCGACAAAAGAGAGAACTAGAACGACAAGAGAGAGAACGAGAGCGACAAAAGAGAGAACGAGAGCGACAAGAGAGGGAACGAGAGCGACAAGAGAAAGAACTAGAGCGACAAAAGAGAGAACTAGAGCGGCAACATGAGCGGAGAACGGCGGAGATACGGCAATCGGAGATCGCCTACAGACAGCTGCTAGAATCTGCTCAGCAGCAGGGTGGGTCTACCTTTGCCTGGGACTATCAGGAAATACCAGTTGACAACTATGAAATCCTGGCTGAAGAATCGGCAGTGGAAAATTTGAAGATTGCCATCCCTAAAGCCGAAGTGGATGATAGGGAGTCCCAGGGAGCTAGCCTGGCTGAAGAATCGGCAGTGGAAAATCTGAAGATTGCCATCCCTAAAGCCGAAGTGGATGATATGGAGTTCCAGGGAGCTAGCCTGGCTGAAGAATCGGCAGTGGAAAATCTGAAGATTGCCACCCCTAAAGCCGAAGTGGATGATATGGAGTTCCAGGGAGCTAGCCTGGCTAAAGAATCGGCAGTGGAAAATCTGAAGATTGCCATCCCTAAAGCCGAAGTGGATGATATGGAGTTCCAGGGAGCTAGGGCAGTTGGCTCATCTCCCCAGCCACAGATTACAGAAGGTATGGACTTAAGGGGCTGTTCAGAGGATGTTATGGATTATGCATCACCTGCTCAAGTACTGGCAGCAGGACAGAGTGTTACAGACCCCAGCTCTACACCCGTGGCAGTTTTGGAGGCCCGAGGTGAGAAGGTGATGGTTCCTCTTTCCCAGGGGATTTCAGAGATGCAGGGAGGAGAAGCAGCCCTTTTCCCTCCCCAACAGTTAGCCAGAGCAGATGGTGTGGAGTCCCCAGCAGAAGTGCTGGCAACAGGGCAGAGTGATAGCAACCTCTGCCCAGCACCGGAAACAACTGTGGAGTTTCAGGGAGCCGGGGCAGTTGGCCCCTCTCTCCAGCAACAAGCTGAGGTGGTAAAGCTTTTACCCCCAGCTGAATCACTGGCAGCAGGGCAGAATGCTACTGGCCTCTGCACACAACTGCAACTTGAGCTGATATCGGTGGATGGGACTACGGTCTCCACTCACAGCAACCCAGCAGAAGAGCTGGCAACAGAGCAGAGTGCCGCGGGCCTCTGCTCTCAACTAACAGAAGAAGGAGTGCCTGCGGTACTAGATGGGACTTCGGTCCTCACTGACACAACCCCAGAAAATGGTGTGACACTGAGACAGGAGGATGTCAGCCTTGCTTTGCAAGCACTGGGGGATTTTCACCTACCACAAGTGGATGGGACTTCAGTCTCCACTTGTATACCCCAGGGATGCTGGGCAGTCGGCCCAGATCCCCAACAGCATGACAGACTGAGCCCAGTCACCCTGTCTTCTCCCCAGCGGCGGGTATGTTCTCTGAGAGAGGCAGCGGTTGGCTGGGTAAGTAATGCTCTGTTTGGAGCAATTTATTTGGGGTACTGTGTGGATACCAGCATTAGAAGAATGGACCTATGGACTAACTTCGGAGTCAACCCGTCTGGGGTCACCTCCTGTGTTAGTCTCCTGCCGAAAGGGGAGATGTGTGACAGGGGGGTCACTTTGGACACAGGGTGAGCCAGGAAACCATGGACATTAAGAACATGGCTTGGATTGCTTGAAATTGAAATAGTAATATTAGTCCACAATATGTACTGGTTGTTTTATTCTGAACTCAACAGGTTAATTGAGAGATGTGTTACCTGCCAGTTGTGATGTAAATGAATCTAGAAGGGCGTTTGAAGACCCTTTTAGTGTGAATAGGGATAATTAACTCTATACTTGTGTGTATTGTACTCAGACAGACAGGCTACAAATCCTTTCATTGTGAGATGTGTATTGAAGGTCGTCATGTTTCTATTGTGTAAAGTCTTTTGAACTGAAAGGGGATTAGAACCTGTTGTCTCCTAACAGATGTCAAAATAATTTGTATTGGGTCTTGTTATGTTGTGGGTGGAGCTGGACCATTGTTCATTCAGGTTAATGCAGTATTGGATTAGGGATGAGCTCGGTGTTCGAGTCGAACATACGTTTGACTCGAACATCGGCTGTTCAACCGTTCGGCGAACATCGAACGATTTGGGCCGTTCACGCCAAATTCGAGTGATGCAAATGGCCCACAATACACTGCTCCATCGCAGTGCAATCCCGGCGCTGTGATTGGCCAAGCATGCACTGTGACCCCGCATGCTTGGCCAATCACAGCGCCGGCAGCTAGGAGAGCCATAATTGGCCACAGGCAGGTTGCCTGTGGCCAATTATTGCTCAGGGGGTTTAGCACACGCCCCACACTATAAAAGGCTGCCAGCGCAGCGGCCTTGTGTAGTGTGTTCCGGCGCAGGGAAAGAGTTACATAGGCAGGGACAGTGTCAGTGCTATTTGTACCTCAAACTTGTGTGTACGGAGAGAGAAGGATAGGCAGGGAGAGTGTCAGTGTCATATTCTTTGCTAAACCTTGTGTGCAGGGAGAGAGAAGGATAGGCAGGGGACAGTGTCAGTGTCACATTCTTTGCTTAACCTTGTGTGCAGGGAGAGAGAAGAATAGGCAGGGAGAGTGTCAGTGTCATATTCTTTGATAAACCTTGTGTGCAGGGAGAGAGAAGGATAGGCAGGGAACAGTGTCAGTGTCATATTCTTTGCTAAACCTTGTGTGCAGGGAGAGAGAAGGATAGGCAGGGAGAGTGTCAGTGTCAAATACTTTGATAAACCTTGTGTGCAGGGAGAAAGAAGGATAGGCAGGGGACAGTGTCAGAGTCATTGTTGCTAAGCCTCTTGCACATTATACACCTGAAGTTAGCCCGTATTGCTGTGTTTTCCTGGTGTGTTACACCAACAGGCATTTGCAGCACTTACAGCGGGTGGAGTGTGCCTCCTGCACATTATACACCTAAAGTTAGCCCGTATTGCTGTGTTTTCCTGGTGTGTTACACCAACAGGCATTTGCAGCACTTACAGCGGGCGGAGTGTGCCTCCTGATCATATTACACCTGAAGTTAGCCCGTATTGCTGTGTTTTCCTGGTGTGTTACACCAACAGGCATTTACAGCACTTACAGCGGGAGGAGTGTGCCTCCTGATCATATTACACCTGAAGTTAGCCCGTATTGCTGCGTTTTCCTGGTGTGTTACACCAACAGGCATTTGCAGCACTTACAGCGGGCGGAGTGTGCCTCCTGATCATATTACACCTGAAGTTAGCCCGTATTGCTGTGTTTTCCTGGTGTGTTACACCAACAGGCATTTGCAGCACTTACAGCGGGCGGAGTGTGCCTCCTGATTATATTACACCTGAAGTTAGCCCGTATTGCTGCGTTTTCCTGGTGTGTTACACCAACAGGCATTTGCAGCACTTACAGCGGGCGGAGTGTGCCTCCTGATCATATTACACCTGAAGTTAGCCCGTATTGCTGCGTTTTCCTGGTGTGTTACACCAACAGGCATTTGCAGCACTTACAGCGGGCGGAGTGTGCCTCCTGCACATTATACACCTGAAGTTAGCCTGTATTGCTGTGTTTTCCTGGTGTGTTACACCAACAGGCATTTGCAGCACTTACAGCGGGCGGAGTGTGCCTCCTGATCATATTACACCTGAAGTTAGCCTGTATTGCTGTGTTTTCCTGGTGTGTTACACCAACAGGCATTTGCAGCACTTACAGCGGGCGGAGTGTGCCTCCTGCACATTATACACCTGAAGTTAGCCTGTATTGCTGTGTTTTCCTGGTGTGTTACACCAACAGGCATTTGCAGCACTTACAGCGGGCGGAGTGTGCCTCCTGCACATTATACACCTGAAGTTAGCCTGTATTGCTGTGTTTTCCTGGTGTGTTACACCAACAGGCATTTGCAGCACTTACAGCGGGCGGAGTGTGCCTCCTGCACATTATACACCTGAAGTTAGCCTGTATTGCTGTGTTTTCCTGGTATGTTACACCAACAGGCATTTGCAGCACTTGCAGCAGGCGTAGTGTGATTCCTGCAAAATATACTCCTGAAGCTAGGCCTTATTGCTGGTTTTCCTATTTCCCTGCAGGCCATTAGAATGTCTGGAAGGCAAACAAGGAGAGGCAGACAGTCAGGAGCCAATAAAAGCAGGCTCTGTGTCTAGAGACAACAGTGCTGGTCGTGGACGCGGTGCATCGCCATCAGCACGTGGCTATGGGACACGCTTGTCCTTCTTTTCGGCAGCTGGACGTGTTGAGCCGCATCATGCCGAAGACTTGGTAGAGTGGATGACCAAGCCCTCCTCATCCTCCTCATCCTCTCTCACCCAGGCTCAGGGTACTGGCAAAGCAGCTGCCAAAGCGTCCTCTTCCCTGGTATCAATGTCATCATCAGTCACTCCTTCCCTAGACCAACCATGTCCTCCTGAGGAGTCACCCGAACTGTTTGAGCACAGTGTTGGGTACATGCTCCAGGAGGATGCCCAGCGTTTCAAAGGGTCTGATGATGATACCCAGCTAGAGGAAGGCAGTAGCGTGAGAGCAGAGAGAGGGGATGCTCAAGAAGGACACCAATCTGGCAGTCATGTTCCAGCAGCTGCAGCATACTGCCAGATTGGCTCCAGTGATGAGGAGGGAGGGGATGATGAGGTCACTGACTCCACGTGGGTGCCTAATAGGAGAGAGGAGCAGGAGGAGGAGGATGAGGAGGAGGCACATCTCCAACGAGGCAGGATGCCCTCGGGGGGCCAGCGTAAGGGCAGCACACCGACGGAATTACACCGCAGAGCTCCGCCTGTGCAGGGCGCTGCCTCTGCCCGTTATTCAAAAAGTTATTTGGTGTGGGCCTTTTTTGAGTCGAGTGCATCAGATCGCACAGCTGCTGTTTGCAACATATGTCTCAAGCGTATATCGCGTGGCCAAAACATCACCCGCTTGGGCACCACATGCTTGACCAGACATATGTTGACCTGCCATGCAGCTCGTTGGCAAGCCTACCTTAAAGACCCACACCAAAGAACAAAGCGGACCTCTCCTTGCACCGCATCAGCTGGGATCTCCAACCCCACTATACCTTCAGTCCTTTTCTGAAACCTGCACTGAGAGGAATGAAGGTGTAGAATTAGGTGTGTCACAGCCAAGTACTTGCGGGCACTCTGCTAGCAGTACACCGACGTCCGATTCTAGCAGGCAAATTTCCCTGCCCCAGCTGCTGGACCGTCAAAAGAAGTTCACTCCCAGCCATCCACATGCCCAGCGGTTGAATGCTAGCTTGGCTAAATTGCTAGCGCTTCAACTGCTGCCTTTTCAGTTGGTAGACTCGGCCCCCTTCCGTGAGTTTGTGCAATGTGCGGTTCCTCAGTGGCAGGTTCCCAAACGTCACTTTTTCTCACGGAAGGCGATTCCGGCTCTCTACCGGCATGTGGAAGGCAATGTCCATGCCTCGCTGGACACGGCGGTCAGCGGTAAGGTGCATATTACCGCTGACTCATGGTCCAGCAGGCATGGACAGGGATGTTACCTTTCTTTCACGGCCCATTGGGTCACTCTTTTGGCAGCTGGGAAGGATGCAGGACAAGGTGCAGTAGTGTTGGAGGTTGTTCCGCCGCCACGCCTCCAAAATGCTACTACTGGTTCTGACACACCTCTCTCCTCCACCCCCTCCTCTTCTTCTTCCTCCATGGCCTCTTCCTGTGCTTTGTCCTCTGAACCAGCGGTGCTCCGTAGGCGTTCAAGGGGCTACGCAAGTACGCAGGCAAAAAGATGCCATGCCGTGCTTGCGCTGGTGTGTTTGGGGGACAGGAGCCACACTGGGGCAGAGGTTCTGTCTGCTTTGCAGGGGCAGGCCGAGAGGTGGTTGACGCCATGCCAGCTTAAGCCAGGAATGGTGGTTTGCGACAATGGCACCAACCTCCTCTCCGCCCTCCGACAGGGACAACTGACCCATGTGCCCTGTGTGGCTCACGTCCTTAACCTGGTGGTGCAGTGGTTCTTGGGCAGGTACCTGGGCTTACAGGATGTCCTGAGGCAGGCCAGGAAAGTCTGTGTGCATTTCCGCAGATCTTATAATGCCAGTGCTCGCCTGGCTGAGCTGCAAAAGGAGTTGAACCTGCCCAAGAACCGCCTTATATGTGACATGCCCACCAGGTGGAACTCAACGTTGGCCATGCTGCAGCGGCTGCACACGCAGCAGAGGGCCATCAATTAGTACCTGTGTGACTACGGCACCAGGACAGGGTCAGGGGAGCTCGGGTTTTTTTCACCACGCCAGTGGGGCATGATCAGGGATGCATGCACTGTCCTGGCACCATTTGAGGAGGCCACGAGGATGGTGAGCAGTGAAAGTGCATGCATCAGTGACACTGTACCTCTTGTCCACCTGTTGGAACATACGCTGCATGGAATAATGGACAGGGCACTTGAGGCAGAACAGAGGCAGGAAGAGGAGGACTTCTTTGCCTCTCAAGGCCCCCTTTACCCAGACAGTGTTCCTTCTGTTCCACCCATCGCACAGGAAGAGGAGGAGGAGGAGGATTGTGTCAGCATGGAGGTGGAGCCTGGCACTCAGCATCATCAGCAGCAGTCTTTTAGGAATGATTTACAGTCCCAAGAAACCAGTGGACTTGTACGTGGCTGGGAGGAGGTGGCTGCGGATCATGTCGTCCTTAGTGACCCAGAGGACTCCGGACCGAATGCCTAAGCTAACCTACGCTGCATGGCCTCCCTGATCCTGCAAAGTCTGCGGAAGGATCCTCGTATTCTTCGGATCAAGGAGAGGGACCATTACTGGCTGGCCACTCTCCTTGATCCACGGTACAAGGGTAAGGTTATGGACCTTATCTTACCGTCGCAGAGGGAGCAGAGGATGAGACAACTCCGGGAGGCCTTGCAGAAAGGTCTGTGCAACGCGTTCCCAGAGACTGGGAGGTTACAAACTCCTGGTCCTGGACAACGAGTTGCTGAGGCTTCGGTCAGTCAAAGAAGGAGCGGTGGGGAAGGTGGCCGTCTGACCGATGCGTTCAGACAATTCTTTAGTCCGCAGCCCCAAGGTATGATCAGTTCCAGCAACCATCGCCAGCGTCTGATATACATGGTGCAGGAATACCTAGGGGCAAGGTCAGACTTGGACACCTTCCCCACCGAAAATCCTCTGGCTTACTGGGTCTTGAGGATGGATCACTGGCCAGAGCTTGCACAGTATGCAATTGAGCTACTGGCCTGTCCTGCATCCAGCGTTCTTTCAGAACGCACATTCAGTGCTGCTGGAGGATTCGTCACGGATCACAGGGTGCGCCTGTCCACCGACTCGGTTGATCGACTGACCTTCATAAAGATGAACCAGTCTTGGATCACCACCAGCTACCAAACACCTGAAGCTGATATAACAGACTAATTTATTTTCATATGTCACATCCCTTCAAGACTGATGCTGATGCTGAGAGACTGTCCTGTTATGTTGACTGACTATCCTCCTCCTCCTCAATGATCTGATTGATGATGATAGCTTGGAAGAACATTTTTGTTTCTGGGTGCCGCCACCAGTGGCTAAGGCCCAATTTTTCAGCCCCTGTTTAACAGGGGCATGTAATTACAATTTTTTATGCAATGCTTTGCAGCAGGGCTCATTCCTGCACTCCAACTAGAGTATCTGGGAGAGGTTGCAGTGTCGTGGCACCAGCACCAGTGGCTAAGGCCCAATTTTTCAGCCCCTGTTTAACAGGGGCGTGTAATTACAATTTTTGATGCAATACTTTGCAACAGGGCTCATTGCTGTGCTCCAAGTACAGTATCTGTGAGGGGTTGCAGTGTTGTGGCACCAGTGCCTAAGGCTCAATTTTTCTGCCCCTGTTTAACAGGGGCATGTAATTACAATTCTTGATCTAATAATTCACAGCAGGGCCCATTCCTGCGCCCACCAAGACTAACTGTGAGGCCTTACAGTGTTGTGTCAACACCACCACCACCACCACCAAAGGCCCAATTTTTCAGCCCCTGTTCAACAGGGGCATGCAATTACAATTCTTGATCTAATAATTCACAGCAGGGCCCATTCATGCGCCCAACAAGAATAACTGTGAGGGCTCACAGTGTTGTAGCAACACCAACATGTAAGGGGCAAATTTCAGCTGAGTATATACGGCAGGCCCCTACTTTCAAACATCCAACTTACAAACGACTCCTCCTTGCAAACGGAAGGATACAACAGGAAGTGAGAGGAAATCTACCCCTAGGAAGTCAAATTCTCTCCTGTAAGAGTTAATATGGGGAAAAAAGTGTCTCCTCTCCACTGATGCTTTATCACCAATTCTTGTTTCAATAAAAACCCCAAATTTTCAAAAAACATTTGTCATTAGGACGGAAAGTGAGGTGAACTGTTCTGAACAGGTGCACACTGCACAGACAGCAAAACAAATGTTACAGGGGTGATAACCCTTCCCTATGTTTTCCAAAAAGCTTAAAAATAGATTTTTTGGCTGGAGCTACACTTAAACAATGTACCTGTTCAAAATTACAAACAGATTCTACATAAGAACAAACCTACAGTCCCTGTCTTGTATGCACCGCCTGTATATGGCTGTTCAGAGTATATAGGGCCTTTTTTATTTTGTTTGCGGGGTTCCCCTTAATATCCATACAAGACCCAAAGGGGCTGGTAATGGGCTGGGGTGGGGGGGGGGCTGTGATGGGGTAGCTATGCCATTTTTCTTAAAGATTTTCATCCATATTACCGGGACCAGACATTACATTAAAGCCGCAAGCAGTTTTAAATGGCTTTTTTTCCTTTAGAAATATAATTTTGTGCAGGGATAGTTCTAAACACGGGAAACACGTGGCACTTCACAGGCATACTTTAGACACCCCCCAGGTACGATATTTAATGGAATATTTGACTTTTTTTTTTTCACTTTATGCATCATTAAAATGACTGCTCCCGAAAAACGTCCGTTTTTAAAACTTCTTTTTGCATTGATACATGTCCCCTGGTGCAGAACCCGGGTTCCCAAACCCTTTTTAGTACAATAACATGCATAATAGTCGTTATAATTAGCACTTTAGATTTCGAACGTTCGCATCCATTGTATTTAATAGGGTTCTAAAGTTCGTGCGAACTTTCGGTCCGTTCGCGGGTTCTGGTGCGAACCGAACCCGGGGGTGTTCGGCTCATCACTATATTGGATGTGTATAAAAGTTACAATGTTTTTTTTAATAAAGTCAGTCTATCCTGGAAAGATACAGAGTGCGCCTCGTTCTTTCAGAAGGATTAATTCCTATGGGAAGGGGTCGTCTGGCTGTGGAGGATCGGCAGTGAATTTGTGTCCAGGAGAGGGAAGATATCTAAACGGCGTTACCCCCTTTCATATTTGGGGTGCCGTTACACACACTATATTGCCCAAATGTTTGATGAAATAAAAAAGTTGATCTTAGGCCAAGTAGATGGATACTAGTGATGAGCCGTACACACCCCGGGTTCGGTTCGCACCAGAACCCGCGAACGGACCGAAAGTTTGCACGAACTTTAGAACCCTATTAAATACAATGGATGCGAACGTTCGAAATCTAAAGCGCTAATTATAACGACTATTATGCATGTTATTGTCCTAAAATGGCTTTGGGAACCCGGGTTCTGCACCAGGGGACATGTATCAATGCAAAAAGAAGTTTTAAAAACGGACGTTTTTCTGGAGCAGTCATTTTAATGATGCATAAAGTGAAAAAAAAAGTCAAATATTCCTTTAAATATCGTACCTGGGGGGTGTCTAAAGTATGCCTGTGAAGTGCCACGTGTTTCCCGTGTTTAGAACTATCCCTGCACAAAATTATATTTCTAAAGGAAAAAAAGCCATTTAAAACTGCTTGCGGCTTTAATGTAATGTCTGGTCCCGGTAATATGGATGAAAATCTTTAAGAAAAATGGCATAGCTACCCCATCACAGCCCCCCCCCCCACCCCAGCCCATTACCAGCCCCTTTGGGTCTTGTATGGATATTAAGGGGAACCCCGCAAACAAAATAAAAAAGGCCCTATATACTCTGAACAGCCGTATACAGGCGGTGCATACAAGACAGGGACTGTAGGTTTGTTCTTATGTAGAATCTGTTTGTAATTTTGAACAGGTACATTGTTTAAGTGTAGCTCCAGCCAAAAAATTTATTTTTAAGCTTTTTTGGAAAACATAGGGAAGGGTTATCACCCCTGTAACATTTGTTTTGCTGTCTGTGCAGTGTGCACCTGTTCAGAACAGTTCACCTCACTTTCCGTCCTAATGACAAATGTTTTTTGAAAATTTTAGGTTTTTATTGAAACAAGAATTGGTGATAAAGAATCAGTGGAGAGGAGACACTTTTTTTCCCATATTAACTCTTACAGGAGAGAATTTGCCTTTCTAGGGGTAGATTTCCTCTCACTTACTGTTGTATCCTTCCGTTTGCAAGGAGGAGTCGTTTGTAAGTTGGATGTTTGAAAGTAGGGGCCTGCCGTATATACTCAGCTGAAATTTGCCCCTTACATGTTGGTGTTGCCACAACACTGTGAGCCCTCACAGTTACTCTTGGTGGGCGCATGAATGGGCTCTGCTGTGAATTATTAGATCAAGAATTGTAATTGCATGCCCCTGTTGAACAGGGGCTGAAAAATTGGGCCTTTGGTGGTGGTGGTGGTGTTGACACAACACTGTAAGGCCTCACAGTTAGTCTTGGTGGGCGCAGGAATGGGCCCTGCTGTGAACTATTAGATCAAGAATTGTAATTACATGCCCCTGTTAAACAGGGGTAGAAAAATTGGGCCTTAGGCACAGGTGCCACAACACTGCAACCCCTCACAGATACTGTACTTGGAGCACAGCAATGAGCCCTGTTGCAAAGTATTGCATCAAAAATTGTAATTACACGCCCCTGTTAAACAGGGGCTGAAAAATTGGGCCTTTGGTGGTGGTGGTGGTGGTGGTGTTGACACAACACTGTAATATGCCCCCAGCTTGGCCAATCTGTTCATGGCCAAATGGGAGGAGGACGTCATCTTTAAAGACCGAAGCCCACATCTTAAACTTTGGGCTAGGTATATTGATGACGTCCTCCTCCTCTGGGATGGCACAGTTGCACAGCTGGAAGCTTTCTTCCTAGAGATTAATCAGAATGATAGAGGTATACGTTTCATTTATGAGGCTAGTCAAGTACGGATTAATTTTTTGGACCTTACAATCACCAAGAGTGAAGTGGGTTTCAAAACGATATCGTACTTCAAACAAACTGACCGCAACGCTTATATACCGAGCGATAGTTGCCACAAGGACTCTTGGCTGAAGTCAGTGCCGAAAAGCCAATTTGTTCGCATGCGGAGAAATTGTTCTGAAAAGTCCGATTACTTTCTCCAGGCCAATATCCTGAAAGATAGGCTATTGGAAAAGGGCTATGATGAGAAAGCCTTGGAAGACATTTTGAAGGAAGTGGGGGGCATGGAAAGATCATCTTTGTTAACAAATGGCCCTAAAAAGAAACAAGAACAATTGTGTATACCATTCATCACAACATACTCTACACAGCATTATATGATAAAAAGAATCATTCGGAAACACTGGCATCTTTTGGGGAGTGACCGTATCATCAACACTTTCCTCCCAACAATCCCACAAGTTATTTTCAGGGGTGCCCCTTCCCTGAGAGATAGAGTGGCACCCAATGTGGTTGACCCTCCACCTAAGAAAGTCTATTTTTTCCAAAAATTATCTGGGTACCATCAATGCCGTCGGTGCCAGGTGTGCTCCATAAACAAAATCAGATCTAAAAAGACTGAAGTATTTGTATCCAGCAGTACTTCAAAAACTCATAAGATCGATACTTTTGTCACATGCAGTTCCACAGGCGTTGTATACCTCCTGCAATGTCCTTGCGGGATGCAATATATAGGTAGGACAAAACAGACCATGCAAATAAGACTTGGAGAACACATAGCTAACATTAAGAGTGGCTTCCAATATCATTCGGTATCCAAGCATTATGACTTACACCACCAGCGCAATCCAGAGGGTACTTCCTTTTTAGGAATTGACAGGTATAGTCCTCATTGGAGGGGTGGGTCTCTAGTCAGGGAAATATCCCGCATGGAAATGAGCTGGATCCATAAGGTCCGCTGCTATACCCCTTATGGGCTTAACGTCGACATTGATGTCAATGCATTCATCGATAACAGCTAGGTGGATATAATTTCTGTATAGCAATGTAAACTGGATCTGAGCTCTCGGTACATCCCCATTCCATCACTATCGATACCCTTAGGGGACCTATGGCACCGAGACAAATACTCCAGTTATACACATTCAGATTGGTGTAGTGCATTGATCCATGGACATCTTAAGGGGGTCGCCCTTGGGGATGTCTATGGGTTCATTTGAGTACACATCAGGTTTGTTGAACATGTGTTTTTTCATTATGGTGTCGGGGTGTGTGCTTTGGCGGCACCCATACATTTATGGTGAATATATATGCTCATAGAATCCAACAGACAGATCCAATTCGCTTAGATATTTGGTTTACAATTACCTTTCTCCAATAATTCCCTTCTTTCTATTTTTTAGTTCCTTCTCCCATAGTGACATTCCATATGCAGATGGCCATGGTTTTTTTATATTAAGAAACAATGAGTGTAATCGTGAATCTGTCCACAGGGTGGCGGTCACATTACACCTATCTAGCATATGGAGAAACACTTAACATTTTTAAATATTTTAATGGCTTGGAATACATTTATACGTTATGATATATCCAGGAAATGTGGGGTAGGGATGTGAACCCCTTTATATCATATTAGGTTTGATTTCAACCAACGTATAGTATTTCTGTAGCCTTATATCTTATGTGCCTGTATATTTAGGATGCATATGGGCGGAGTGTGCTTGCTATTTTAATGCAAGTTTCACTCACAGTGAGCTAACTGTTTAGTTGGATCCCTTTTTAGTTTACATATCTGATTTACGTCTGACATTGCCAACGCTAGTCAGTGTTTTGGATGTAAGGGCGGTTTGCCCATTTTCAATATGGTGATATGTGTAGCGGAGATGCCGAGAGTTCAGATCCAGTCGGACTCCGTTAATGTCACTGATATGTTACAATGATTTATACTGAATAGGTTCACTCATAGTGAGTGGATATCCCGGCTGTGATCTTTTGTATCTATATGTCGGAGTAGGATCCGACAGTGAGATCAAAGGTAATAGGTTATTAATGTAAGGGCAGTTTGCCCATTTTCAAGATGGCGACACCCGCAGCTGGGATGCTGGGAACTCTGTTCTGGGCGGACCCAGCTATCGGTCACAACACATAAAATGGTGGTGGATCAGCACGCCGCCCGTGCCCCTGGATGACGACAGGTTTGTCGAAACGACGTAGGGAGGAGCGGCGTGCTGACGTCACCACAATACGAATCCCGGAAGCAACGGGTAGTGAGAGCCGGCCGGCCTTATACACAACCACTGCTGTTTTTTATTCAACATGCTGTAAGTGCATCTTTTTATTTTAATAAACGTTTTATAATATTGGATTACGCTATGGGGCTTTCTTTTTCACCCTAAATGCGATTCGTGGAGATATCTGGGGACTACAGACTGAAGCCTAGAGGAATATAAGTACAGAGAGAGCCAATTAGAGACCCTGGCGGGGATAATAGCCATCTACTCAGACTGATCTCTCTCAGGGATCAGGATTTCTGGTAAGCAGCCTGAGAAAGATAAGGTGGTGGATTCCTTTCTGTCGTATCAGCACTTCTTCCATGGTGTTTCAGTTTTGAAGTCACAAATTAAATTTTGAAGAGATTGAACCCTTATACACTTTATTCTTTTTCTGGGGACTTTATGCCATTTATGAACTGCTATTGAATTCTCTTGTGTTAATACCAAGGAATAGAGTGTAACATCATTTATTACCCAGAGGCTCAAAGTATATCATTCATTGTTACATTTACATGTTATATTGTTCAGTCACGTCACCTTTGAGGTGATATCACATTGTGATTTCACACTTAATAATTTTCGGTTATTTTTATTCACAATTTTTACGTAGTTGCGCAGCTTTATTTCCTTATAATATTGTTATTTGTGTGTGTCTCACATTTTTTAGTTGCAGCACAGATATTGAGTTATCACATTCAGTTTTTGCAGACAGCGCAGTATTCCTACACTTTTTAAAACACTGTAATGCCGCGTACACACGACCGTTTTTCTCGACGAGAAAAACTGCATTTTTTCCTTTCACCGAGAAAAACGATCGTCTGTGGGCTTTATGTCGTTTTTCTCGACGTGAAAAACAGCATTAAAAACGACGAGAAAAATTAGAACCTGCTCTAATTTTTCTCGCCGTTTTGCACGTCGTCGTTTTTCTCGTCATGAAAAATGATCGTGTGTAGGCTTTAACGACGTGAAAAAAGCGCGCATGATCAGAAGCAAGTGAGGAGAAGGGAGCGCTCGTTCTGGTAAAACTACTGTTCTGAATGGAGATGGCACATTCGTCATGCATGAAATTATTACATCGTTTAATGCAGCGCATTCTTTTCTTCGTTCTAATGCTGCAATAATCCAATTCTCTTGCTGCTGATATTCTCCCAGAGTTATGAAAAAGTTTGGTCTTTAGTATTTATTGTTTTATCATGATTAATCTATATTTTTTGTAAGCCAGATCTCCCTAAATACCCTAAAATTTGGACTTTACATTTTTTTGTGCATTTTTTTAATTTAACATTTTTGGTATTAGATTTTAGACTGTTTTTCCATATTATTTGCTATTTTGGAGTGTGTCAAGTTACCACAACATTATTATTTATTCTAATTTACCCTCAATGAGGTTAGTGTCCCTTGTTAATTTCACAATTTTTTAGCCACTGTCCCTGCCTACTCACTACCAAACTGGCTATTTAGAATAAAAACACATGTTAATTTTGTATCTTCAAACAAAAATTCAATTTATTATGGCCTAAAAACAAATTAAAAGGTAAGCCAAAACAAAACCATATGTAAAGTAAAAATAAAGAAGCCAGGAAGACAGCACTGGAGACCCTGCTGAAATTAGTGCAGACCCAGATCACCACAGCAAACACCAAAGGATGTGAAGACGAAAATTGGGCCCATCTGAGGCACATATCCTGGGCTCATTTGCTGTTTTTTTTTTACCTTCCCTGCAGCTTTCCTTGGAGGCTGTGTCCGTGGAGGAGGGACTGGAGCAGGAGCAGGGACTGGTACAGGAGCAGGGACTGGGACAGGAGCATGGAGTGGGGCAGGAGCATGGAGTGGGGCAGGAACTTGAGCAAACAAATATGAAAGGTCCACAACGTCGGTGAAATCCTTCAGTTTGCCCAACATGCCCATATTTACCACCTTCAATATCAGTGTCTCACTTTTAAGCCTCTGGTCCAGTTCCATTTGGGGCAGTTTCTCCCCAATAAGGGCAGCAAATCCCTCTGCAGCGGTGGGGGGCTCTCTGAGTGCCACAGTAGCCTCCCTAATTAGGGCCTGGGTCTCCTCCTCCATTTGAAGCAGCCTCCTTGACCTTTTTGCTGGAATCCGCAGCGGGGGATCTGGGGCCTGGTGTTGTGCTGGGTCCCACTGGGGCCTGCCTCTTCCTGGGTCCCACTGGGGCCTGCCTCCTCCTGGCTTCCAGGGGCACCTGCCTCCTCGTGGGTCCCACTGGGGCCTGCCTCCTCCTGGGTTCCACTGGGGCCTGCCTCCTCATCCTGTTAAAAAAAGGTACATAGAGTTATTTTCGCCTTCATCTTTCACACACATTTGTCACCTCATGACATTTGCTAATTGAATGCTACTAAATATTAAAGTTAATCATTCTGACACCAGCATTTTTCTTTTTTGTGCCCTTAATTTTTGGCCACTGCTGTCTATTGATATGTCAGACACTTTGGTTTAACTGGTAACATTTTTCACACATTTTTTTAAACTTTGACAACATTCAACTTTTATTACTCTAAATATTTTGTGAAATATTATACCTGGCTCCAAATATTTAAATCAGGCTCCTCCAGGAGTTGAGGTTGTTCCTCCAAAGAGACCTCAACTTGGCTGGAGGCTTGGCTGCAGGGAATGCTAGAGGGAAGGCTGGAGGGTTGGCTGCAGGGAAGGCTGGAGGTCGTTCTGGGTGGAAGGGTGGAAAGGGATTCCCTGGATTCCAGGTGTTCATCGAGGAAACTCAGGTGCTGGTAGTACCACAGATTAGGGATGTATCGGTCCTCTGCACCTGCTCCTGACCGCAGCGATTTTTGGACTTTATTACGTTGAACCCGGTATGTGCCCCTAATGGTCCTAATTTTTGTCTTCACATCCTGTAGTGTTGCTGTGGGGATCTGAGTTTGCACAAATTCCAGCAAGGTCTCCAGTGCTCTCTTCCTGGCTGCTTTATTTTTATTTAGTTTATTTTTTGTCTCCCATAAAATTGGAAGATTCTTCCATCTTTGCAGGAATTCAAGCATAAACTCCGGGTCCTTAAATACCTTCATTTTCTCTGCAATTCAAAACCAAAAAAAAAAAAGGAATGTCAGTCAGGACTACTCCAAATCTTTCTCACCATATATAGGCCACTAACGTAGCAATCGATCAGTCATCATAGAGTTGAGTGAACACCTGTATGTTTGTGTTGAACTCTTTTTTGCAAACTTTGTAAAAAGCTAGAGTTCGTGACCTGAGTTTACCCGAACTTGACCCCGAACCCAAACCCCATTGAAGTAAATGTTGCCCTGAAAATCTGGGGACTAAAAGGACTCCCCAAAAATAAAGGAGTACCTCGAACTGTCCCTGCACCAAGTGTCATTTGTGTTTATTCAAAATTAACACAAAATTCACTCCTGGGTATAATGAATTGTTGTCTCCTGTCAAATGCAATACATAGAAAAGTCATTGATACAAACATTGGGAAAGCATTGTGGTTCCCCCCAAATATCCATACCAGGCCCTTCAGGTCTGGCAAGGATTTTAAGGGGAACTCCACCACAAATAAAGGGAAAAAATGGCGTGGATTCCCCCCCCCCAAAATCCATAACAGACCCTTATCTGAGCACGCAACCTGGCCGGCCACAGGGGAAGAGGGGGGGACGAGAGAGCGGCCCCCCTCCCTCCTGAACCGTACCAGGCCACATGCCCTCAACATGGGGAGGATGTCCCCATGTTGATGGGGACAAGGGCCTCATCCCCACAACCCTTGCCCGGTGGTTGTGGGGGTCTGCGGGCGGGGGGCTTATCGGAATCTGGAAGACCCCTTTAACAAAGGGGACCCCCAGATCCCGCCCCCCTATGTGAAATGGTAATGGGGTACATTGTACCCCTACCATTTCACCACAAAACTTGGCAATATCTAAAAAATGACAATACACGTTTTTGGACAATTCCTTTATTATTGGTTTGGTTTTTCTTCCATCTTCTTCCTTCTTCTTTTCTGCATTCGAGTTTCTTCCTCCATTTTCCTCTTCATCTTCATCTCCATCTTCATCTTCCTTCTTGCTTCGGGCTTCTCGTCCGCATCTTGGTTCGGCTTCTTCTTTGTTCTCCCGCCGCTCCATTTGAATTGGAGTTTCCCGCTGTGTGACGCTTAAGTTATGCAGTTCTCCTCTAGGTCCGCTGCGAGCCGGTGGACCCGCCCCCCTCTGACAGCACGGGGAAAGTACCTGTGAAATCTATGTGCGTCAGAGGGGGGCGGGGTCGCCGGACCAAGAGGAGAACTGATGAACTGAAGCGTCACACAGCGGGAACCTCCAATTCACACGGAGCGGCCGGAGAAAGAAGAAGCCGGAGCAAGATGCGGACGAGAACACCGAAGGAAGAAGGAAGATGAAGAGGAAGAGGAAGATGGATGAAGAAACACGAAGCGAGAAAAGAAGAAGGAAGAAGATGGAAGAAAGCCAAACTCAAAAATAAAGGAATGGTCAAAAACTGACTCTTGTCATTTTTTACATTTTGTACACTTTCTTCGTGAAATGGTAGAGGTACAATGTACCCCTTACCAATTCACATAGGGGGGGGGGGCCGGGATCTGGGGGTCCCCTTTGGTAAAGGGGTCTTCCAGATTCCGATAAGCCCCCCGCCCGCAGACCCCCACAACCACCGGGCAAGGGTTGTGGGGATGAGGCCCTTGTCCCCATCAACATGGGGACATCCTCCCCATGTTGAGGGCATGTGGCCTGGTACGGTTCAGGAGGGAGGGGGGCCGCTCTCTCGTCCCCCCCTCTTCCCCTGCGGCCGGCCAGGTTGCGTGCTCGGATAAAGGGTCTGGTCTGGATTTTTGGGGGGACTCCACGCCATTTTTTTTCAGAATTGGGGGTGGAGTTCCCCTTAAAATCCTTGACAGACCTGAAGGGCCTGCAACTCGAATTTGGGGGGACCCCCACGTTTTTTGTTTTTAGGTAAAAATGACTTTTCAATGTCTTGCCATTTGCCGGGAGCCAAGAATTCATTATAGCCGCGATTGACTTTTAAATGTTTTTTCAAACTTCAAAAATGACACTTTGTGCACGGCCAGTACTAACAGCACGGGAAGCAAGCGCCAAGTTACAAGCATATTGCCCAACCCCGGCCCCGAACATACAGTGAATGTTTAGGTTTATGCTCCTGGACACAGGCAAAATAAAAGGTCTGTACGGTCACTAAATTTGCTGTTCGGGGACGCTCAACCCTCGACATATCAAGTATGAAAAATGTTACGTACCCGCGATCTACACGTTCGTTGCTTCTGACCTTCTTCCACTCACTGAACGTCGCTTTCAACGATGTTTTTTGGAGTTATATACAGTGCGCATGAGTGACGCTCCACACGCTTTCCCGCCCCTGACGTTCGTTAGACTACTTTCCCCGCCCCTTCTCGCTCGTCCTTAATGACGGAGAGTGAAAACATGGCGGAGAATCAACGACATGAAGTGGAAAGTGGGGAAGGAAGCAGGCCCAGACCCAGAAGGTATAAAGCCACTAACATGGCTTTTGAGGAGATGGTGGAGATGGTCACCATATTGCTCAGGGAGGATTATGACGCGAAACATGGGCCCTACAAAAAGCCGAATCAAGTGAAGGCCAAGATCATGGATAAAGTGGTCAAAGTGCTCTTCCATAAATTTGGTGTTCGCAGGTCGAAGGAACAGAGCCGCAAACGATGGTCGGACATTAAGTTGCGTGAGCCGGAGCAATATAAAAAAATTAAAAAAGTGATCAGAAAAAGTAAGTAGATTTACATTAACTCTGATTTTTGGGAATACCGTGGTGCTGCATGTGCTTTTTATATAATGTATGTAGTAGAGTTCAAGATGTCCTGTTTCATGCTTTTGGACACACGAATCGATCGTAGAAATGGTCGTTCAAACGTTCACTAAATCACAAGCTTTTGGTCCGATTCATTGTTTGAACGACATTTGATCATTCCTAATAATAGGCATGTTCAAATGTAGTTAGCAATGTATTCCACCAAAACATCGTTTGGGTGGTATTGAACGAGGATTTCAACGTTGGATTCTTGTGCCCAAGAACATGAAACAGGACATCTTGAACAGTAAAAGATGTCCTATTTCATGTTTTTCGACACACGAATCGATCGTAGAAATGGTCGTTCAGACGTTCACTAAATCACAAGCTTTTGGTCCGATTCATTGTTTGAACGACATTTGATCATTCCTAATAATAGGCATGTTCAAATGTAGTTAGCAATGTATTCCACCAAAACATAGTTTGGGTGGTATTGAACGAGGATTTCAACGTTGGATTCTTGTGCCCAAGAACATGAAACAGGACATCATGAAATGTTGATGTGAGAATTAATTATAAACATGTTTGTGTAGGTGTTGGTAATTATATTTAACTAATGTAACTAGATTCAGTGTACGTTTACGAGAGTATGCTCAGCAGCTGCTTACACATCTGGACTCATTAGCACAAGTGTGGGCCACAAGAACAACCTTTTGATGGTGTCACACACAGGTGATCCAGTGGATACCTGGTGTGTTTCCATGTGTGAAACATGACCAAAAGAGATTAATCTACCATCTTGGGAAATGGATACAATCATGTGTTCATCTTCTAAAAAAAATTCCTAAATACAATTGTAACCCACTTCCCAAGAATTATTAATATTCCTCTTTCAGGCCTAAATATATTTAGTTACATAAGTCTACCTTTGGGTTATATCTCCTAGGGCTTCAAAGAGCTAAGAGACACGAGGCTGCAAACCCCGCACCACCAACTCAAGACCCACAACCGCAGGATGTGGCTGAAGAGGGAAATGGCAACTCACCAGGTCAGTGTCATACACCACAGCCTCAGGTAATAGATGTAGGCCTGTATATTTAGTAAGACGTTTTTCTTTCTCGTACATCACGGGACACGGAGCGACATAGTCATTACTATGTGGGTTATATAGATACCTTCAGGTGCTGGCACTGGCAACTTCCAAAACCGGAAGTACCCTCCCCTATATAAGCCCCTCCCATCCGGGAGCACCTCAGTTTTTTGCCAGTGTCTAAGGTGTTGGCCAAGAAGTAACATGTGTTTTTCACTGAGCTTGCGTACAGGTTTTTTTGGGCCTCAGTAAGCTATTCCGGATCCGACCAAAAAAGCTTCATAGCTAAACGGTCGGTACCCGGGCCTTGCAAAGAGAAGAACAAGGTTTTGCCTGTAATGCCTCTCTTAGGAGGGCTGGACCCTGGGATCCAGAGCTCTGGTCATACCCACGACCAAGATGTTTTCTGTGCAGGGTGCTATACAGGTCCAGGGGAGTGGAATCCTTGGGAACCCGGTCCCTGAAGGTTTAATTACAATGCCTGCCGTGATAGGTGAAGTTTGGGCTTCTGTGGACCAAACAGAGTCCTGCGGCGAGGAAAAGGTAAGTGGGGGCCCTCAGGAACTTGGTTCTATTGGGGGACCCCCAAGCCTATTTTGTCTTTCTGCCTGTTACCTAAGGTATTCCCGCTAATATTCTGTGCATGCCTGTTACTACTGAGAAAATGTAAAAATTTTAATAGTAGGCAAGAAAAAAAAAATGTAAGACCGCGGTACCTGTGTTAAACACTAGAGGCCGCTATGGTTCTTTTTCTTGTAATGTGGATTTTTTTCTTCCAAAATCAAATCCAGGCAGTTGGTAAGTTCTCTGCTGGGAAGCTGTCTCCTCTGCCCTGTTGCTGCGCTCATCCATCCCCGGGCCCTGCGGCAGGGACCCTGGCTCCCATCTAGCTCCTTATTTTTTTCAAAAAAGAGCGCCGAAGGCGCACGTGCCCGCGCGTGTGCGCGTGCACGTGCCGCTATATATAGAGGCGATCTGGAAAAAGGGGCGGAGCGGGTGGATGACGCTCGGTGTGCGCCGCGGCGCTACTGCGCATGTGCGGGCGTCCAGCGTGTTTAAAGGCACAATCACAGCTGGCTATTGAAGTGCACAGACAGAGCTAGCAACAGTAAATAAGGCACACAGAGGCGGTTGATGCAGGCATCCCCTAGAAAGGCACTTTAGTAGACACCAACTGTTATATAGCAGCAATTGTGCTAGACTATTCTCAGTAAAAGTGGTGTATTACGGCTGGAATACCTCAGCTTTGGGCTTAGGAATATGCCGTCCAGAAGCTCCGGAACTAAATCTTCCAGGAAGCGAAGGGGGTCTCATCGGGCTCTGAGGATCTTGGGCATGCTTCTGCTGCACCAGTCTCCCCTGAAAATTCAGAGGTAAGTGACCGTAGAGACCCCGCAGGAGTACTTGGTATTGTGGCTGTCCTCAGTTCACCTGCTCCTGTGTATGTAACAGAGGAGGTTTTTTCCTCAGCTCTGGGAGGATTAGAGAGAGATTGTCAACATTGATCGCTGCCTCCCTGTCACAGGGAAAGCACGCCCGATCTCCGTCTCCTCCTTCAGAGTGCCTGTTAGCGGAGCAACAGTCCCATACAGGGATCGACCTGCCTGAAGGGGATCAGGATGAGGTTGATTCTGTTATAGAGGAATCAACAGTGGAGGAACCTTTCTCAGCATCTCAAGCTGAAAGATTATGGGTTCAGTCTCTGACTAACATGGTCCGATCAGCATTTAAAATGTCCCTTGCGGAGCCATCAACCACTACTGTCTCCTCGCTGGGGTCGCTAAAAGCTCCCAAGACTGTCTGTTCCTTTCCACTTCACCCTGTACTGGAAGGGCCCATTTACCAGGATTGGGAACATCCTGATAAAATATTTACTCCCCCCAAGAGATTTCCGGTGGTCTATCCCATGGAGGATAAGTTCATCAAAAAATGGAAGGTCCCTACAGTGGACGCAGCCATCTCTTGTGTGTATAAATCACTGACATGTCCAGTGGATAATGTCCAAATGTTCAAGAACCCAATAGATAAAAAAATTGGAGTCCTTATGAAAATCTGCTTTTTTCTACAGCAAGCTTGGTGACACAACCAGCAGTGGCAGCTATTGGGGTCTGCCAAGCAGTGAAGGATCAGTTGAAACAGGTCTTAAGGGACTTGCCAGATCAGCAGGCCCTTGCCCTAGCTGATCTACCTAGAGCCTTATGCTTTGCGGTTGACGCCATAAAGGATTCAATCCATCAGGCCTCCCGCCTTACGCTGTCTGTAGTACATATGCGCAGGCTTCTATGGCTCAAAAACTGGTCTGCTGAAGCTCCCTGTAAAAAATTGCTGGTCAGCTTCCCATTTCATGGTGAACGCTTATTCAGGGAAGACCTGGACAAATATATCCAGAAAATTTCCAGCGGTAAAAGTACATTCTTGCCCGTTAAAAACAGAGTTAGAGGTCCCTCTTTTAAGAGGCCTGCTTCTCCAGTCCCTGGGGCATCGGCTGTGAAACAGTTCCGACGACCTCCTCGGTCAAATCCCGGGGGTAAAAATCAGGGACAATCGCAGGGTAATGAGAAACCCTGGGTCAGGAGAGGTACAAAACCTCCCCCAAAGTTAAATTCATTGAAGGGTTGCCCCCACTCAGTTGGGTGGGGGGAAGACTCCAGTTGTTCGCAGAGACCTGGCGGGACACGATCAGAACAGATAGGTGCTCTCCGCAGTATGTTTGGGATACAGATTGGAGTTAAAAGACTCTCCTCCTTCCCAATTTTTGAGGTCAAACGTGCCAAGGGATCCCCGGAATAGAGAGTCCCTCCTGTTGGCACTAGAACAACTATTGCTCCAAGGAGTAATTATGGAGGTTCCCCTGGAAGAATGGGGGTTCGGGTTTTACTCAAACCTCTTTACAGTCCCGAAGCAAACGGGGACGTGAGGCCCATATTAATTCTAAAAGGGCTAAACAAATTCCTGTATATCAGGACTTTCCGGATGGAGTCGATCCGATCGGTGGCCACTGCTCTACAAGGGGAGGAATGGTTAGCCGTGATCGACATCAAAGATGCTTATTTGCACATTCCCATCTTTCTAGTCCACCAAAAATTTCTACGCTTTGCAGTAGAAGGGCGCCATTTTCAGTTCAGAGCCTTACCGTCGGTCTGGCCACAGCACCACGAGTGTTTACAAAAATTCTGGCCCATTATTGGCCAATCTAAGAACACAAGGTGTAATGATAATGGCATATCTAGATGACTTGTTGCTGATAGACCACTCAGTGAAAAAACTAGAAGTGGTCGTTCACAAGACAATCAAGTATCTGGAATCTCACGGTTGGATTATCAACCGAGACAAGTCAGCCCTAAAACCAGTCAGAAGTCTGGAATACTTGGGGCTAAGGCTGGATTCAGGCCAGAGAAAAATGTTCTTGCCTCGAGAAAAGGTGTTGTCTTTGAGAGATTTGATCCACCTAGTGGGTGCAAAAAGACAGCCGTCCATACGCCTGTGCATGAGGCTGCTGGGAAAAATGGTGGCATCATTCGAAGCAGTACCCTACAGTCAATTCCATTCAAGGAATTTGCAAAGGGCTATACTGTCAGCCTGGAACAAAAAAGTTCAGGCCCTAGACTTACCAATGTCCTTGTCCACTTCCGTTCGCAAGAGCCTCCGTTGGTGGTTGGTTCTCCAGAATCTGGAAAAAGGGAAATCCTTCAGTCCGATTTCTTGGAAGGTGGTCACTACAGATGCCAGCCTTATAGGCTGGGGAGCAGTACTGGAGCAATGGTCTCTCCAGGGCAGATGGTCGGATGCAGAAAAGGCCCTGCCCATCAATCTCTTAGAGATACGAGCAGCCCGGTATGCCCTAGTAGCATGGACATCCAAACTCCAAGGGTCCCCTGTCAGAATTCTATCAGACAATGCCACAGCAGTGGCATATATCAATCATCAGGGTGGCACCAGGAGTCGTGCAGCCCAGAGGGAAGTAAATTACATCCTGAAATGGGCAGAAAGATATGTCCCAGCCATATCCGCGGTATTCATTCCAGGAGTGGAGAATTGGAAGGCGGACTTTCTAAGTCGCCAGCAATTATGCCCAGGGGAATGGTCCCTTCACCCCGAGGTTTTCCGGACAATATGTCAGCGGTGGGGAACACCGGATGTAGATCTGCTAGCATCCAGATTCAACGCAAAGGTGGACAAGTTTGTCTCTCGGACAAGGGATCCCCTAGCTTGCGGCTCGGATGCTCTAGTGTTCCCTTGGGATCAGTTCAAGCTGATATATGCATTCCCACCGCCACAATTGTTACCTCGATTACTCCGCAGAATCAGGGTAGAAAAGAAACCAGTGATTCTGGTGGCTCCAGCGTGGCCCAGAAGAGCATGGTACGCGGAGATTGTAAAAATGTCTGTGGGGAGTCCTTGGACTCCCCCACATCGTCCGGACCTGCTTTCGCAAGGACCGATATACCACCCTTCCTTACCAGCCCTAGGTTTGACGGCCTGGCTATTGAAGCCCACATTCTAAAAAAGAGAGGGCTCTCTAATCCTGTGGTATCTACCATGATCAATGCCAGGAAGCCGGTATCCAAGCAGATCTACTATAGAATCTGGAAGGCGTACATCGCGTGGTGTGAGGCCAAGAAATGGCATCCACGTAAGTACGTAATAGGTAGGATTCTGGACTTCCTACAGTGGGCTGTAGATAGGAAGCTTGCCTTGAGTACTATCAAGGGTCAGATTTCAGCCTTGTCAATATTTGTTCAAAGGCCCTTGGCTTCGCATTCACTAGTCAAAGCTTTTATACAAGGAGTGATGCGTATTAGCCCCCCGGTTAATATTCCCATATGTCCATGGGACTTAAACCTGGTTCTGTCGGTTCTACAGAAACAACCATTGAACCATTACAGCACATTTCCTTGGTTCTTCTCACCAGGAAATTGATTTTTCTAGTAGCCATTTGTTCGGCTAAAAGAGTGTCGGAATTAGCAGCTATGTCCTGTAAAGAGCCATATCTGGTTGTCCATAAGGACAGAGTAGTGTTACGTCCTCATCCAGCCTTTCTTCCTAAGGTGGTATCGAGGTTTCATTTGAACCAAGATGTGGTTCTTCCTTCTTTTTTCCCCAAACCAAGCTCGGTAGAGGAAAAGTTATTACATTCTTTGGATGCAGTAAGAACAGTTAAAGCTTATCTAAAGCCACTGCTCAGATTCGCAGAACGGATACTTTGTTTATTCTGCCGGAAGGCCCCCAGAAAGGGTCAGGCAGCGTCAAAATCTACTTTAGCCAAGTGGATTCGACAGGTCATTGTGCAAGCCTATGGCTTGAGAAGGAGACCGCCTCCGTTAAAGTTAGGGCGCACTCCACGAGAGCAGTTGGAACTTCATGGGCAGTGCATCACCAGGCCTCCCTGGCTCAAATCTGTAAGGCCGCAACATGGTCTTCAGTACACACGTTTACTAGGTTCTACCAGGTGGACGTTAGAAGTCAGGAGGATGTCGCCTTTGGGCGCAGTGTGTTGCAGGCCGCAAAAGATCCTCATGTCTGATAGCGCTCAGCTTATGTATGGTGTATCCCCCCCTCATTGGGCATTGCTTTGGGACGTCCCACATAGTAATGACTATGTCGCTCTGTGTCCCGTGATGTACTAGAAAGAAAATAGGATTTTTATAACAGCTTACCTGTAAAATCCTTTTCTTGGAGTACATCACGGGACACAGAGCTCCCACCCCTCTTTTGGGGACACTTATTGCTTTGCTACAAAACTGAGGTGCTCCCGGATGGGAGGGGCTTATATAGGGGAGGGTACTTCCGGTTTTGGAAGTTGCCAGTGCCAGCACCTGAAGGTATCTATATAACCCACATAGTAATGACTATGTCGCTCTGTGTCCCGTGATGTACTCCAAGAAAAGGATTTTACAGGTAAGCTGTCATAAAAATCCTATTTTTTGTTTCCAATTAAAGGGACTTTAATGCCTGCGGCCCCAGCAACCTTCACCCGACCCACTGCCCAGATGTTGAGGAAAGAAGTGAGGGTCTGCTCTCGGGAGGTTGAAAACATAAAAGCCAACCTGTTCCAGATGTGCCAAACAACCAAACTCAGGGAGAAAAGACTGAAAAAAATTGAACATATTCTTGGGAGGGTTTAAAACTTGTAGATATTTGAAAAAAGTTTTGTTTAGTTTTTTTGGGGGGGGATCTTTTATTTCTAAAGTTATATTGTACGTGTTGTACATTTTTGTACAGAGTTTTATAAAACAAACAAAAAATTAAAATCCCCCAAAAAATTTAATTTTTTTTTATACAAACCAGAACATTTTTATACTCCTATAAAAAAAATTAAAACTAAACAATGTGTGGCTTCTTATATCAATGTTGCCCCCCCCCCCCCTAAAAAAATGTGTGTGTTTACACTCTATAAATGATGGTAATTTACTTGTTAGGAAAAAACATGGCACTACAACTGCACTAGCTTAACCTAGGACAGTGATGGTGAACCTTGGCACCCCAGATGGTTTGGAACTACATTTCTAATGTTGCTCAGGCACTCTGCAGTGGAGTTGAGCATCATGGGAAATGGAGTTGCAAAACATCTGGAGTGCCAAGGTTCACCATCACTGACCTAGGAGAAAGAACAAATACAACAAAAGAAAAGCAAACAAGATGTTTTCATTATATTTTTTTTATTATGACAATAATTTAGTTAAAAATGATCAGGCATTGCAATGGCCCCCCTACCCATAAAATATTCAAGATAGCGTTGCCGCACATCACGGCTGCTTTGGGGGGCCAAGCCTGTAGGGCCAGCTAACTGGGCTGCCAATGGTCCATCCAAGCACTGTGTGCCCTGAAGGGCAACTGTAGATAGATAATTGTTCGAGTTTTTTATTAAAAAATTGTGGAGTATGCAACAGCACATGATCAAATCGTTCCATTTATACTCCGCCATGTTTATAGCAGTCTGAAAAATGCGGAACCGACTGGCCATGATGCCAAAGGCATTTTCGACCACCCTTCGCGCTCTGGCCAGCCGATAATTAAAGACCCTCCTCTCAGGGGTGAGGGACCTTTGTGGAAAAGGCCTCATCAAATGGGGTCTAAGCGCAAACGCCTCATCTGCCAGGAAAACAAACGGGAGGCCATGTTCATTTTCTACAGCAGGTGGCAATGCCAGGTCCTCTGAAAGAAGCCGGTCAGCAAAATCGGTCTGGGCGAAAACACCACCGTCAGACATCCGCCCATTTTTCCCAACATCAACATAGAGAAACTCATAGTTGGCAGACACCACCGCCATGAGCACAATACTGTGGAAGCCTTTATAATTATAAAAAAAGGATCCAGAATGGGGTGGTGGCACGATGCGGACGTGCTTGCCATCAATGGCTCCTCCACAGTTGGGAAAGTTCCACCGCTGAGAAAACTCAGATGCCACATTCTGCCATTCCTGTGGCGTCGATGGTAACTGTGGAGTCAAAGCAAAAAAAAAAAATTAATATACTTTGCTACATAAACATTGCAAGCATGTTAGCACAAAACACTCTGGGCAAAACATCAGTATAGCATTAATTTGGAAGGAGGATTTTAGAGCGGAGCTACGCAGCCAAAATAATAACAAATTACACAGCAGCTCCAGCTACAGCAGCTGCAGAGGTTTGCTAATTGTACACTTACCTGTCCTGGAGTCCAGCAACGTCCGCAGCAGAGGACGAACAATCGCTCGTCACTCTGCTGCCCCCTCTGCCATCCTCGGTGAGGGAACCAGGAAGAGAAGCCTTGCGGCTTCACTGCCCGGTTCCCAAACGCACATGCACGAGAAGCGCTGCGCAGTTCTGACTGGTCCTCCTGTGTTCTGTGAGACAAGTGTTTCCAAGAACACTACGGGTATTCTGCGGGAAGTGACTTGGCTCCGGCAGATTTGCCGCAGAGATGACTCCCGGATGTGGGTGAAAATACCTGTCTTAAACAGGTATCTTCACCCCCCTCCCCCCTGAAAGGTGACAATTTTGACACCGGGGGAGGGTTACGATGAGCGGACCAAAAAAGTTTAGGATGGAGCTCCGCTTTAATAAGAGCTAAAAATGAGCACAAAAAACATCACCCACTCTGATGGACCTGTGAAATTCTTATAGGGTGGGGGGGGTTGAGATGAGTTGGGGACATCATAAATAAAAGCTCTAGTATTATGTAATTTATTTGGGTAGATTAGACAAAAGAAAATAATTAGGGGGGGGGGGGATTCAGGCAATCTAAGCACTACAATGGAGCGGCCCAAAAAAAATGGGGAGTGACTAGGCTAGGTGTGTTTGGGCCCAGGATATAATGCTGGAGAGCTTTTTAAAAAAAAATATGCATGTAGGCCAAAAAAATGGAACATTCAAAGCTTACAACATGCAGGGGGACAAAGGGGACATTCACAGCATATTCAAATCATGGTAATTAGAGACAGTTCAAAAAATACTATACATTAGCAAGCATACAAAAACATAGATTGTGATGTTTATAAAGGAGAAAACTTACCTTAATATAGTCCTCCTGAAGGACCTGGATAATGGCAGAGCAGGTCTCAGGGATAATGACGCCCAGAGCCTGGGGGGAGATGCCTGTCGAGAACTTGAGGTCCTGCAAGCTTCTCCCAGTCGCAAGGTATCGCAACGTGGCGATGAGCCTCTGCTCAGCAGTAATGGCTTCCCGCATAACGGTGTCCTGCCTGGTGATATAGGGGGACACCAAAGCCAAGAGCTGCTGAAAAACGGGGTCAGACATCCTAAGAAAATTCCTGAACTCATCAGGGTTATTCTCCCGGATCTCCCGCAGCAGAGGCATATGACATAATTGGTCCCGCTGGAGCAACCAATTCTTGGTCCAAGAACTCCTCCTCACCCTGTTCATGGACCGGATCTGGGACATAGCAACAAGCCCAGCAGCAAGCACAGCACGATCTCGGCGACAAGAACGTACCCGCAACATGGCTTCATAACGGTCGTCTAATCAGAACGAACTAAAAGAACGCACTGAAGAACAGCAAGGCCTCTGAAGAACGAGCTGAAAAACAGTAACGAGCGGACAAGAACGCACTGCAAAAACAGATACGAACTCATTACACGCACTGAAAGCCAGATACGAACCCACAAGCACAAACTGAACTCCCGAAAACGATCTTTAAAGCACGAAGACTGAAAAGCGCGAATCGTCTCTTCCCAAACTTTTACTAACACGCGGTAACACGAAATCAGCAAAAGCAGCCAAAAGGGTGGCGCAAACAGAATGAAACTTCCCCTTTATAGTGCCATTGTACGTGTTGGACGTCACCGCGCTTTGCTAGATCATTTTTTTTCACGATCGTGTGTAGGCAAGGCAGGCTTGAGAGGAAACACGAAAAATAAAGTCGAGAAAAACTAAGTTTTTTTTCATGACATGAAAAACGGTCGTGTGTACGCGGCATAAGGCCTCACAGTTAGTCTTGGTGGGCGCAGGAATGGGCCCTGCTGTGAATTATTAGATCAAGAATTGTAATTACATGCCCCTGTTAAACAGGGGCAGAAAAATTGAGCCTTAGGCACTGGTGCCACAACACTGCAACCCCTCACAGATACTGTACTTGGAGCACAGCAATGAGCCCTGTTGCAAAGTATTGCATCAAAAATTTTAATTACACGCCCCTGTTAAACAGGGGCTGAAAAGTTGAGCCTTAGCCACTGGTGCTGGTGCCATGACACTGCAACCACTCCCAGATACTCTAGTTGGAGTGCAGGAATGAGCCCTGCTGCAAAGCATTGCATAAAAAATTGTAATAACACACCCCTGTTAAACAGGGGCTGAAAAATTGGGCCTTAGCCACTGGTGGCGGCACTCAGAAACAAAAATGTTCTTCCAAGCTATCATCGTCAATCAGATCATTGAGGAGGAGGAGGATAGTCAGTCAACATAACAGGACAGTCTCTCAGCATCAGCATCAGTCTTGAAGGAATGTGACATTTGAAAATAAATTAGTCTGTTATATCAGCTTCAGGTGTTTGGTAGCTGGTGGTGATCCAAGACTGGTTCATCTTTATGAAGGTCAGTCGATCAACAGAGTCGGTGGACAGGCGCACCCTGTGATCCGTGACAAATCCTCCAGCAGCACTGAATGTGCGTTCTGAAAGAACGCTGGATGCAGGACAGGCCAGTAGCTCAATTGCATACTGTGCAAGCTCTGGCCAGTGATCCATCCTCAAGACCCAGTAAGCCAGAGGATTTTCGGTGGGGAAGGTGTCCAAGTCTGACCTTGCCCCTAGGTATTCCTGCACCATGTATATCAGATGCTGGCGATGGTTGCTGGAACCGATCATACCTTGGGGCTGCGGACTAAAGAATTGTCTGAACGCTTCGGTCAGACGGCCACCTTCCCCACTGCTCCTTCTTTGACTGACCGAAGCCTCAGCAACTCGTTGTCCAGGACCAGGAGTTTGTAACCTCCCAGTCTCTGGAAACGCGTTGCACAGACCTTTCTGCAAGGCCTCCCGGAGTTGTCTCATCCTCTGCTCCCTCTGCGACGGTAAGATAAGGTCCGCAACCTTGTACCGTGGATCAAGGAGAGTGGCCAGCCAGTAATGGTCCCTCTCCTTGATCCGAAGAATACGAGGATCCTTCCGCAGACTTTGCAGGATCAGGGAGGCCATGCAGCGTAGGTTAGCTGAGGCATTCAGTCCGGAGTCCTCTGGGTCACTAAGGACGACATGATCCGCAGCCACCTCCTCCCAGCCACGTACAAGTCCACTGGTTTCTTGGGACTGTAAATCATCCCTAAAAGACTGCTGCTGATGATGCTGAGTGCCAGGCTCCACCTCCATTCTGACACAATCCTCCTCCTCCTCCTCTTCTTCCTGTGCGATGGGTGGGACAGAAGGAACACTGTCTGGGTAAAGGGGGCCTTCAGAGGCAAGGAAGTCCTCCTCTTCCTGCCTCTGTTCTGCCTCAAGTGCCCTGTCCATTATTCCACGCAGCGTATGTTCCACTGATGCATGCACTGTCACTGCTCACCATCCTCGTGGCCTCCTCAAATGGTGCCAGGACAGTGCATGCATCCCTGATCATGCCCCACTGGCGTGGTGAAAAAAACCCGAGCTCCCCTGACCCTGTCCTGGTGCCGTAGTTGCACAGGTACTCATTGATGGCCCTCTGCTGCGTGTGCAGCCGCTGCAGCATGGCCAATGTTGAGTTCCACCTGGTGGGCATGTCACATATAAGGCGGTTCTTGGGCAGGTTCAACTCCTTTTGCAGCTCAGCCAGGCGAGCACTGGCATTATAAGATCTGCGGAAATGCACACAGACTTTCCTGGACTGCCTCAGGACATCCTGTAAGCCCGGGTACCTGCCCAAGAACCGCTGCACCACCAGGTTAAGGACGTGAGCCACACAGGGCACATGGGTCAGTTGTCCCTGTCGGAGAGCGGAGAGGAGGTTGGTGCCATTGTCGCAAACTACCATTCCTGGCTTAAGCTGGCGTGGCGTCAACCACCTCTCGGCCTGCCCCTGCAGAGCAGACAGAACCTCTGCCCCAGTGTGGCTCCTGTCCCCCAAACACACCAGCGCAAGCACGGCATGGCATCTTTTTGCCTGCGTACTTGCGTAGCCCCTTGAACGCCTACGGAGCACCGCTGGTTCCGAGGACAAAGCACAGGAAGAGGCCACGGAGGAAGAAGAAGAGGAGGGGGTGGAGGACAGAGGTGTGTCACAACCAGTAGTAGCATTTTGGAGGCGTGGCGGTGGAACAACCTCCAACACTACTGCACCTTGTCCTGCATCCTTCCCAGCTGCCAAAAGAGTGACCCAATGGGCCGTGAAAGAAAGGTAACGTCCCTGTCCATGCCTGCTGGACCATGAGTCAGCGGTAATATGCACCTTACCACTGACCGCCCTGTCCAGCGAGGCCAAGACATTGCCTTCCACATGCCGGTAGAGAGCCGGGATCACCTTCCGTGAGAAGAAGTGGCGTTTGGGAACCTGCCACTGAGGAACCGCACATTGCACAAACTCACGGAAGGGGGCCGAGTCTACCAACTGAAAAGGCAGCAGTTGAAGCGCTAGCAATTTAGCCAAGCTAGCATTCAACCGCTGGGCATGTGGATGGCTGGGAGTGAACTTCTTTCGACGGTCCAGCAGCTGGGAGAGGGAAATTTGCCTGCTAGAATCGGACGTTGGTGTACTGCTAGCAGAGTGCCCGCAAGTACTTGGCTGTGACACACCTAATTCTACACCTTCATTCCTCTCAGAGCAGGTTTCAGAGAGGACTGAAGGTATAGTGGGGTTGGAGATCCCAGCTGATGCGGTGCAAGAAGAGGTCAGCTTTGTTCTTTGGTGTGGGTCTTTAAGGTAGGCTTGCCAACGAGCTGCATGGCAGGTCAACATATGTCTGGTCAAGCATGTGGTGCCCAAGCGGGTGATGTTTTGGCCACGCGATATACGCTTGAGACATATGTTGCAAACAGCAGCTGTGCGATCTGATGCACTCGACTCAAAAAAGGCCCACACCAAAGAACTTTTTGAATAACGGGCAGAGGCAGCGCCCTGCACAGGCGGAGCTCTGCGGTGTGATTCCGTCGGTGTGCTGCCCTTACGCTGGCCCCCCAAGGGCATCCTGCCTCGTTGGAGATGTGCCTCCTCCTCATCCTCCTCCTCTCTCCTACTAGGCACCCACGTGGAGTCAGTGACCTCATCATCCCCTCCCTCCTCATCACTGGAGCCAATCTGGCAGTATGCTGCAGCTGCTGGAACATGACTGCCAGATTGGTGTCCTTCTTGAGCATCCCCTCTCTCTGCTCTCATGCTACTGCCTTCCTCTAGCTGGGTATCATCATCAGACCCTTCGAAACGCTCGGCATCCTCCTGGAGCATGTACCCAACACTGTGCTCACACAGTTCGGGGGACTCCTCAGGAGGACATGGTTGGTCTAGGGAAGGAGTGACTGATGATGACATTGATACCAGGGAAGAGGACGCTTTGGCAGCTGCTTTGCCAGTACCCTGAGCCTGGGTGAAAGAGGATGAGGAGGATGAGGAGGGCTTAGTCATCCACTCTACCAAGTCTTCGGCATGATGCGGCTCAACACGTCCAGCTGCCGAAAAGAAGGACAAGCGTGTCCCATGGCCACGTGCTGATGGCGATGCACCGCGTCCACGACCAGCACTGTTGTCTCTAGACACAGAGCCTGCTTGCCCTCTTTTTTTGGCTCCTGACTGTCTGCCTCTCCTTGTTTGCCTTCCAGACATTCTAATGGCCTGCAGGGAAATGGGAAAAGCAGCAATACAGGCTAAGTTAAGGTGTAATATGGTCAGGAGGCACACTCCGCCCGCTGTAAGTGCTGCAAAATCCTGTTTGTGTAACACACCAGGAAAAAGCAGCAATACAGGCTAAGTTAAGGTGTAATATGGTCAGGAGGTACACTCCGCCCGCTGTAAGTGCCGCAAAATCCTGTTGGTGTAACACACCAGGAAAAAGCAGCAATACAGGCTAAGTTAAGGTGTAATATGGTCAGGAGGTACACTCCGCCCGCTGTAAGTGCCGCAAAATCCTGTTGGTGTAACACACCAGGAAAAAGCAGCAATACAGGCTAAGTTAAGGTGTAATATGGTCAGGAGGCACACTCCGCCCGCTGTAAGTGCCGCAAAATCCTGTTTGTGTAACACACCAGGAAAAAGCAGCAATACAGGCTAAGTTAAAGTGGAGCTCCACCCTAAATAGCAACTTTTGCTATTTGGAACCCTCCCCCCTCCGGTGTCACAATTGACACCTTTCAGGGGGGAGGGGGGTGAAGATACCTGTCTAAGACAGGTATTTTCACCCACATCCGGGAGTCCTGTCTCCGGGAATCTGCGGGAGTTACGTCACTTCCCGCAGACTTCCCTTGGTGTTCTGGGAGACACTCGGCTCCCAGAACACAGGAGCACCAATCAGAACGGCGCAGCGCGACTCGCGCATGCGCCGTAGGGAACCAGGCATGAAGCCGCAGGGCTTCACTTCCTGGTTCCCTCAGCGAGGATGGCGGAAGGAGCAGCAGAGCGACGAGCGGTCGCTCGTCCTCTGCTGCGGACGTCGCTGGACTCCAGGACAGGTAAGTGTCCAAATATTAAAAGCCAGCAGCTGCTGTAGCTGTAGCTGCTGGCTTTAATTTTTTTTTTTCCGGTGGAGCAACCCCTTTAAGGTGTAATATGGTCAGGAGGTACACTCCGCCCGCTGTAAGTGCCGCAAAATCCTGTTGGTGTAACACACCAGGAAAAAGCAGCAATACAGGCTAAGTTAAGGTGTAATATGGTCAGGAGGTACACTCCGCCCGCTGTAAGTGCCGCAAAATCCTGTTGGTGTAACACACCAGGAAAAAGCAGCAATACGGGCTAACTTCAGGTGTATAATGTGCAGGAGGCTTAGCAACAATGACACTGACACTGTCCCCTGCCTATCCTTCTCTCTCCCTGCACACAAGGTTTATCAAAGTATATGACACTGACACTCTCCCTGCCTATCCTTCTCTCTCCCTGCACACAAGGTTTAGCAAAGAATATGACACTGACACTGTCCCCTGCCTATCCTTCTCTCTCCCTGCACACAAGGTTTATCAAAGTATATGACACTGACACTCTCCCTGCCTATCCTTCTCTCTCCCTACACACAAGGTTTAGCAAAGAATATGACACTGACACTCTCCCTGCCTATCCTTCTCTGTCCCTACACACAAGGTTTAGCAAAGAATAGATTTGACAAGATTTGACACTGTCCCTGCCTATCCTTCTCTTTCCCTGCTCCGGAACACACTACACAAGGCCGCCGCGCTGGCGGCCTTTTATAGTGTGGGGCGTGTACTAAACCCCCTCAGCTATAATTGGCCACAGGCATCCTGCCTGTGGCCAATCATTGCTCTCCTCGCTGCCGGCGCTGTGATTGGCCAAGCATGCAGGGTCACAGTGCATGCTTGGCCAATCACAGCGCCGGGATTACACTGCGATGGCGCAGTGTATTGTGGGCCGTTCGCGTCACTCGAATTTGGCGCAAACAGCCCAAATCATTCGTTGTTCGCCGAACGCGTGAACAGCCGATGTTCGAGTCGAACCTATGTTCGACTCGAACACCGAGCTGATCCCTAATGGATACCAAACACGACACATTTTTTTTAAATTTGTTTTTTAGCTTTTTTTTTTTTTTTTTAAACTGTTCCTTCCATGTATTTATTTTTTTATTAAAATCACTGCTCCCGAAAAATTGGACGTTTTTAAAACTTTTTTTTGCATTGATACATGTCCCCTGGGGCAGTACCCGGGTCCCCAAACACTTTTTATGACAATAACTTGCATATAAGCCTTTAAAATTAGCACTTTAGATTTCTCCCATAGACTTTTCGAATTTGGAGTGTTCGCTGTTCGGCGAACGGGCGAACAGGCAATGTTCGAGTCGAACATGAGTTCGACTCAAACTCAAAGCTCATCCCTACTCCTCAACAACATCAGAAGATCGGGATCGGGTACGCCTGACCTTAGCAGGTACCTCATCTTCGTCGTCAGAGCTATCTGACATGGAGCCACTGTCTTCTACGGGGTTGTATTCTGAGCCGGAATCTGACAGATACGTGACCTCCTCTTCACTATCTGTCATGCTCAGAATCTCGTAAGCCTCATTACTAGTGTACCTTCGATTTGCCATTTTGGGCTCTAAATTTAGGGGTACACTAGTAAGATTCACAGGTAAAAAAGCACCTGACTGTCAGCAAATGTATCAAACGCTACCAAAAAAACTGTTAGCGTTCACAGGGATCAGACCTGTCTCTGCGAACGCTGCAGTTATGTGTGTTGTGTTTTGTAAGTGACAGTGATCGATCGATACTGCACTTGGGTGGGCTGGGCTGGGCTGGGCGGAGGGGCTAAACGCAGGTTCTAGCAGATATCTGGGCTTATCCCGCTAACACTGCGTTTTTGGGAACCCTAAACCGCTGGGGACGCTAGTATAGATCTGATAAGATACTATACCACTATATATATATACCACTATAAAGGTGTATGCTTTGCGTGTGGGTGTTAGCGTTACTGGCACTAATCTGACACTGCCTGGGGCGACGCAGACCCTAACTGACGCTAAAACCTAATTGATATCACCCGCCGGGCGATCAGGGGGTAAACCTTTATTGGGTTATATACGGTGGGTGCCCTGATGCTATAAAAAGCAAACTAACCAACCAGCGTCACCCGTAACACTTATATGGTGATCACTGGTGAAAGGGTTAACTAGGGGCAATCAGGGGGTTAAAACCATTATTAGGTAATATATGGCGCTATATAAAAACCTGACGGGTAACCTAAATAACTAAATAACTAACTGGCTAACCAGTGTCCCCAGTGACACTTATACGGTGATCACTGGTGAAAGGGTTAACTCTAGGGGCAATCAGGGGGTTAAAACCTTTGTTAGATAATATATGGGGGTATCTGACGCTGTAAAAACCTATCAGCAAACCTAAAAAAAAAAACTGTCTACCAGCGACACTAATACAGTGATCAGAAAAACGATCGCTTAGTGACACTGGCAATAGGGGGTAAAAGGGTTACCTGGAGGGCGATCAAGGGGTTAAACCTTTATTAGGGGGGGTTGGGGGCTACCCTGGACCTAAAGGGACCTAAACCTAACTGCTCTGCAACTTTTTACTGTCACAGATGAAAATAAATGCAGTGATCAGTAAATAAATGATCACTGCAATCAGTGACACTGTGACTGCGGGCTGGGGGGTGACCTGGGAGGTGATCTGGGGTTGACTGGGGGGTGAAATGTGTGCCTATGTGTACCTACGTGTCAGTGTAGTGTTGGTGCACTAACCTGATGTCTTCTCTCCTCGGCGCTCTGGATGAAAAGAGCGCCGCATAGAGAGATGACATCACTTCCTCTGCCTGTGTTTACATTACACAGGCAGAGGAAGCATCTCATTCGCCAGGAGCGATCGCGAGGGGATGGCCAGAAACCAATGGCTGCCCCCTCATCTCCTGAAGCGATACCGACCGCCCCATGTACCGGGAGGGGGTGCGATCGGACCCCCCAGCCGCACGAAGGCAGGCATGTACAAGTACGTGATTGTGCCTGTCCGTGCCATTCTGCCGACGTATATGTACATAGGGCGGTCGTTAAGTGGTTAATAATGCTTAAAGTGAAGCAATAAAAGTGAAATATTCCTTTAAATTTCATACCTGGGGGGTGTCTATAGTATGCCTGTAAAGTAGCGCATGTTTCCCGTGTTTAGAATAGTCCCTGCACAAAATGACATTTCTAAAGGAAAAAAGTAATTTAAAACTACTCGCGGCTATAATGAATTGTCGGGTCCCGGCAACAAAGATAAAAGTCATTGAAAAAATGTCCTTTGGGCCTGGTATGAATATTTAGGGGAACCCCGAACCAAAATGTAAAAAAAAAAATGCGTGGGGTTCCCCCCAAATTTCATACCAGGCCATTCAGGTCTGGTATGGATATTAAGGGGAACCCTGCGCCAATTTTTTTTTTTTACTTTTGCCATGCGGCGCCAGAACCAGAAGTGGGTACTAACATTTATGGGTAAAGTTGATCCAGGGAAAATCTGATTGCTTCTCGAGGGATCAGGAAGGATTTTTTTCCCCTGCTGTAGCAAATTGGAGCATGCTCTGCTGGGGTTTTTTGCCTTCCTCTGGATCGACTGTGGGTATAGAATTGGGTATATTGGATTGTACGATATTTTATTTATTTTTTCTTCTTTTTTATGGTTGAACTAGATGGACTTGTGTCTTTTTTCAACCTGACTAACTATGTAACTATGTAACTTATGAAATTCTGATTTAAAGTGATTGTAAAGTCTTGTTTTTTTTGTTTCTTAAATAACGATCATGTTATACTTACCTGCTCTGTTGCAGTGTTTTTTCACAGAGCAGCCCAGATCCTCCTCTTCTCGGGTTTCTCTTCGCTGATCTTGGCCCCTCCCTCCTGCTGAGTGCCCCCACAGCAAGCAGCTTGCTATGGGGGCACCTGAGCCCAGCTGCAGCTCCATGTGTCCCCTCTCTCTCCTGATTGGCTAACTTACTTTAATTGACAGCAGTGGGAGCCAATGGTGCTGCTGCTGTGTCTCAGCCAATCAGGAGGGAGAGTCCTGGATGGCCGAGGGACTCATGGACATCGCTGGACAAAGATGGGGCTAAGGTAAGTGTTGGGGCGGCTGCTACACACAAAATACTTTTTATCTTACTGCATAGAAAGCTATGCATAGAAAGATAAAAAAAAAAACTTCTGCCTTTACAACTCCTTTAATGGCAATACTGTATTTTGTCAGTCATTATGGCTTTGCATACATGTCCTTCAGCTCAGCTTTTCATGGATGGAGTACTCTCAGACAGGTTTAATATCATAATATCACCAATGGTACGAGGCAAGGGTGTCCTCTCTACATTAATATTTACCTTTTTTTTATTATTTATCTTTTTATTAAATCATTTTTCATGGTACAAAGATAACGATCGACATGTCCAGTAACAAAGTAAAATGTACAGGGTACTATAGCAAATGAGTAACATTTGCAAGGTTAGTCAGGTTACCAGTAAAGTATCATAAAAGAGTAAGTAAGAGAAACTAAAAACAAACCCAATCAAATGGGTAATGCAACAGCAGATACATTAACATAAGGTTCTAGGTCCAGTAGTGTAAGGGTACAAATGAGGGAGATGTATAGATAGGTACATAGTAGTGGATAGGGAGCTTTGAGAATAATGACTGAAGTCTGGGTAGGTTTAGGTTTAGATGGGGAGGTTAATACTAGTTCAAATTAGCTGGGGGGGGGTGCATCTGGGGTTGTGAAGCCAAAGGTGCCATAATCTTTGGAATTGTGATCAGGTGATCAAGTGATCAGGTGAGCCCTGGAAAAGAGCCCTTCCATTTTGCAGTGGTCATTGAGGGTGTTGATCACATCCTAGAGAGAGGGAGGGAGTGAGGAGTTCAATTTTTGTGCAATAGAGAGTGTTGTCGCTATGGGTACATGTGTGAGTACAGCCTGCATGGCCGTAGGCCACTTATCAATCCCAATACCAAAAAGAGGCAGTTGGTGAGTCAAGATAATCTTGGTGCCGGTTATATTGTCAATAAGAGCGCATACTTGTGTCCAAAGGGGGATAATAGTTGAGGATTCTTACCATATATGTTTAGGGGTGCCATCTGTGTTGCATAGATGCCAGCATTTAGGTGATAAGGTGTGGTGTATTTTGGCAAGTTTGTTAGGGGTTGAAGGAATATGAACCAATGTGACTCCATCTTAGGTATAAGCATCCATCTTAGAGATCATTGCTTAGTTATATATAGTTCTGCATAGATAACTTCACTAGCCTTGGTTGCATAGACTGTTTAGTTACAAATGTTCTCACAAAGATAAACAGTCCCGTCATGACGTTAGTAAATGCTCCTAATCACATTCCTGTCTGTATGTTGTCTTGTATATACTGAGAATGTCCCATATACAATCTAGATGTGATATTGTTTACTGTTTATGTTCTATAAACAATGGAAAGCTACCTTATGACAAACTTTGCTTTTAAACAATGTTATCCTGTCTATATAAGCCCTGTAAAATATAACATCAATAGACTTGCTTTGATAAGACTCACTGTGTGTGACACAAGTTATTTCAGAGTAATTCTCCAAGGCCCGTACTGAGACGGAAGAACGGACTTGGTCAGATCTTATTAACAATTTATGGTCGAGGGAGGCCTGAACCCCAACAATTGGCGTAGTCGGCAGGACGGTCGAAAAGCATCTGTCAGGTGAGTGTTAAAAATTATTTTTGACCTTGCTGTGATTTGTGTTTTCGACCGTTAATAATCTAAGTGAGGGAAGTATAGATTTGTTAGGTGCTCTGGGAGCACATATAAATAGTCCTAAATGGCTATTTAAAGGTCCGGCGAGGCCTAAAGCGTTCTGGGAACACATATAGACAGGTCTGGGACCTGAAGTGTTTTTTTGTTAAGTGCTCCGGGAGCACATAAGAAAAGAACACAAGGAGGGGCGTGTCCGGAAGCTGACCGAGGAGGACGTGCAGGCACAGAGCTCCACAAATCCATCTAAAATCCACAGCCATCCTCGCTGCTAACTCAGCGGGTGAGCCTCCAAATCTACCCTTCTTATCCTTGGGAATCCCCTACCTCTATCCCGAATTGTGAGACCTGGCCGGCCGGTTGGGACTCGCCGGGTCCGCTCCACACAGCCCAGGCCCGACTCCATCTTGAGGCCTATGGAGCCTCCTACGCTCCCCTGTAAGCCCACGGACTTCCCCTGTCATAATCCCGGCTTGGGTGGAGGTGTCAGGCCGGCGGGGTGCCTCCCCATCCTTTTACCCGACCCGCGGCCGGCTCCGGTTAGCGGTCACCATTTTGCGGCCTTCAGGGTCTTCCACGTCCTCCGGCCTAGAGTGCCGCGTTCAGCGGGGAGAGCGCGGATAGCCCAGCCGCCCATAAGCATCCACCTGCGGAGGATTCGGCCGGTCCATGTGGCCACGGGGGGCCCGGCAGCGGTTACAAAGCGTCCGGTTCTGCACACTTCTGGCGGCCGGATATAGGAAAGACCGCGGCTTCGGCCTACTCCTGGAAGACGGCGGCCATCTTGCTGCTCTCAATACACCCACTGCCGCATTCATGACTGTATAGCATCTCCCCTGCTGCCCAGCTTCTTCCTATTAAGGCATAAGAGGTCCATTCTGATCATTTCCCTCTACACATAAGCTGTTACAGTATTCCCCTATCTCTCTGGCCTGCTGACTGTTTTTGTATCCTGCTGGAGATTAACGGCCATACGCTACCCTGTAGATTGCATACGGCTGCTGTACCTTTCCACTGTCTGATTCACCCATCCTCCAGTCACCCGAACTTGTCAGCCTACATACTTGCTCTCCCTGTTGAACTGTTGCTTCATACACGGCCCTCCCCGCGGGGCAGTTGATCTACGCATGGCGCCACTGGGAAGCGCTTGAAATGAGCCCTGTCTAGCTTTCGGCCCAAAAACAACTAGCAATGCCATCTAAAGGTTCCAGTTCCCGTTCATCAATAAGTAAACAATCTGCAAAATCTTCAACCTTACATCAAACTGCAGTGGGGTCCATCAAAAGATTCCTAGCGGCGGAACGTAAAAGCCCCGGCTCTCGGATCAACAAGACCAGAGCTTCGAGATCTATTATCTCTCCAGCCTCACACGTTAACTCCGCCCGTGAAAGCTCCCCGGCCTCATCCTGGGGTTCGGAGCTGATGGAGGACCATGGCTCTCCCACAGGCTCGGACATGTCTTCTCTGGTGAGTGAGCTCAAGAAGGAAATGGCGGGTATGTTCCACAGTATGGAAAAATCTATCAAAAAAGAGATCTCCACGGTTAGGGCGGACATGGCACATTTACTCGTCAGAATTGAGGAAACAGAACAGCGCCAAGACTCACAAGAGGTGGCTATTAAAGAATTACAAGAGACTGTCACTCAATTAGCATAAGCTCACAGGGCCTCGTTATACAAACTTGAGGACCTCGAGAATCGCAATCGCAGAAACAACTTGCGTATTAGAGGGCTGCCGGAAGCGACCAGAGATAACGATCTGGAACCCTCGATCCGGGGCATCCTTAATACAATTTTAGGTAACCTTGTTACTGAACCTCTGCGTTTTGACAGAGTCCACCGAGCCCTGAGACCTCGCAACTTCACTTCTGACCAACCCAGAGATGTGATCTGTCGACTGCACTATTTTGAAGACAAAAACGCCATCATGATCAAACTGCGAAATACTCCTCAAATTGACTTTGATGGAGCTACCCTTAACATCTTTCCAGACTTATCTAAGGAGACCCTTGATCGCCGCAGAGCTTTAAAACCTCTACCAGAGCATCTGAGGGGTGATGGAACCACTTACAGGTGGGGTTTCCCTGCATGCTTAATTGCTACTAAAAATGGCCGCTCCTCCACTTTGCGGTTCCATGAGGATCTCCCCACCTTTCTTCAGGATCTGAATTTGCCACACACGGAGCTACCTGGTTGGCAGAATCCTATACCCGCCTTTTCTGCTCCCCGTTCTCCCCAATGGCGGAAAACCCCGGCTAAGCAAAGGCGTGTCTCCACCCCTGGCTCGTCTCAGAAAAATGGGTGAGATGTCTCATTGCTTATACTCATCTTCCTTGCTACTTTGTTTGACTGTAGCCTACGCTTCAAAAGATTTTTGCTTTATACCAAAGGTTTAACTAACTTTACTAATCATTCTCAGGTTTATCTTTGAGGAACTGTTATACTTATTTGTATTTTTCTCCTTAAAATGTATCTGAAACCATTTTTGGTTGCTTGCTCCCCTCATCCCCACTGGGACCACCGCAGATTTCTGCGTGAATGTTATCTCAATCCCAATTGCGCTACTGATTGTTATACTATAGATCATATGTGTTTTTCTTCCTCCTCTTCTTATTTCCTGGCTCTTCTTCTTCCCCCTCTCTTTGTCCCTTTTTCCCTCCCCTTTCTGTTTTGCTGGCACGCATGGCTGTATAATTTATTGGTCCACTTTTTGCTGATGATATGGCTACTCTAAAGGTCCTCTCTTATAACGTTAGAGGCCTTTGTGTGGCCGCGAAGAGACACAAAGTGTTGAGAGAACTGAAAAGCTCTGCTTGTTCTATTGCATTCCTCCAGGAAACCTATTTGACTCATACAATGCCCGTTAAGTTATACTCACAATATTTCCCCCAATGGTATTATAGTTTGTCAGACACTAACAAGGCCAAAGGAGTAGCCATTGGATTCAGTAAGAGTGCATCATTTCATTTTACTGAAATGTTAGCGGATGATCATGGTTGCTTCCTTTTTGTCAAGGGGTTTATAGGCAACTCAAGGTGCACTCTAGCGAACGTTTATTGCCCCAATCACAATCAACCTGCCTTTTTTACTCAAATGCTTACAAAACTATCACATTTTGCTGAGGGCTTGATAGTCCTAGCAGGAGATATAAATATGCCTCTAGACCCCATTTTGGACACCTCCCAAGGCCGTTCTGGTATCCCATTCAAAAGATTATCTCAAGTCAAAAAGAAGCTCCTAGATCTTCAACTTATGGACGCTTGGCGTCTTCTACACCCTAAAGAAAAAGACTATTCCCACTTTTCCAAAACGCACAACTCTTATTCCAGAATAGACAACATCTTCCTTGATCACTTTCACCTTCCTCTTCTCTGCTCAGCCCAAATTGGAGTTGCCACTCTCTCCGATCATGCACCTGTTTTCATATGCTTGGATGTGCCCGCTCTGCCTCCTCGCCCCAATAATTGGAAGCTCAACGACTCACTCATTTCTAATTCAACAGAGGTTTCCATGTTATCTTCTACCTTATCCCAATACTTTAAAGAAAACGCAGCATCGGACACTTCTCCCTCTGCTTTATGGGAAGCTCATAAGGCATCATGAGGGGTTCTCTTATTGAGCTGGGAGCGAGGAGGAAGAGAGAGCACGGTCAACAGCTTAAACAGGTCCTACAACAAATTGCTGAACTAGAGAAAATACATAAACTTTCCCTACATATCTCACACCTTGAAGCCCTCACCAACGGAAATTTCATTACATTTCTCAGAAAGTTTATGAATGGGGAAACAAACCAGGTGTAAGAAAACCATCAGTTTTTCATCCAATGCGCATGTGCGTGCGCCAATGCGCATGCGCGTGCGCAACGGATTGCATGCACGCGCAGGAGCGCGCTCCTAGCGCCAATTGGCGCCAGACAGCCTATTTAAGGAAGTGCCCTGACCCCAGACCCTTGCTGACTGGTCTTCAGCTGTTTCCTGATACCCTGAACTCTGTTGTTATCCTGCTTGATACCCGTTGCTGAACCTGGCTTGCCTTGACCCTGCTTCTGGACTCTGCTTCTTGTCTGATTACCGGTTCCTGATCCTGGCTACCCATGTGACCCTGCTTCTGCCTGCTGCCTTGTACCTCGCTGCCTGCCTGTTATCTGACCCGGCTACCCTTGTGACTTGCATCTGCTTCCCGTGTGGTTCCGCACCGTCCTCCGAGTGTCTGCGACATCAGTCTTGCGACTCTCAGCGACTTCCTGCGGCAAGTCTTCCTGGAACCCAACACCCTCTGAAGTTCCAGTGCCACTGTTCCAGCGGAGTGCCTCTTTAACCCCGGATGATCCTTGATGCACAGCGACCTTCTGTGATCCGATGGTCCTCCAGCTCATCCAGGCTCGCACCCCCTGCTACTAGTTTCAGGGCCTACATCTGCAGGCGCTCGTGTTCCTCCTGTCCCTCGGTTCCTTCTGTTCCACCTTCAGCGGGACCAGGGCCGGAGATACAAGAGAGGCCGACCTCGTCACTTCAGTCTCCCTTCAGGTACATGACAGTACCAGTCAGCCAATGATGGAGTCTGAAAGGGAGGTCTCTCTTTCGCTTACCCTCTGCAGGACTGTTACCGCACTCTCTCATGCGGTGCAAGGGTTACACATGGACTTTGTTCAACTCCACAACCAACTACAGCCTGCACCCAGTCTGGCTTCCACCTCTGAGGGTTCAAGAGTTAAGGATTCTGCTGCTCAAACCATGACTTATACTCCTGTTGAGCTTCCCTGTTCTCCTGAGCCCAGAGTTCCTCTACCTGAGCGTTTTTCTGGAGACCGTAAAAGATTCAGGACTTTTCAGAATGCCTGTGAACTTTACTTTTCTTTACTACCCCGCACCTTTTCTACTGAAGAAGTTAAGGTGGGATTCCTCATCTCTTTACTGCTGGAAGAACCCCAGGCTTGGGCTCACCAGCTTTGGGAGCAACGTGATCCTGTCCTAGTGTCTGCAAGTTCCTTTTTCACCGCCATGGCTCAACTATATGCTGACCCCTTCCGACAGCAGACGGCTGAAACTACTCTGAGCTACCTGCAACAGGGATCCAGACCCGTTGAGGATTATGTATCGGACTTTCGCTTGTGGAGCGCTGATACCAAATGGGATAACTCAGCCTTACGTTTCCACTTTCGTCTCGGCTTGTCGGAAGCTATTAAGGATGAACTTGCCAGGGTGGGCATACCCGCTTCTCTAAATGACCTGATTCATCTCAGTATACAGATTGATCGCCGCCTCCGGGAGAGACAGTCTGAGAAAGCCAGGAATCTCCATCTGTTGCCTGTTTACTCTGAGAACCCTTTACCGGCCTCCTCCACAGCTATGCCTGAACACACCAATGAGGGTTCACACGCCAGTTTTCCGAGGTCTCCTCTGTCCCAACAGGAACGATCTCATCGCTATCATAATAAACTCTGCCTTTACTGTGGTGATGAAGGACATTTTCTTCGGTCTTGTCCCCAAAGACACCGTAAGAGACCCTCACCTCCGTCACATATGGTTGCCTCTCTAAATCCGGGTCAGAACCACACTTCATTGCCAATCTCTCTTCAGTTTGCAGGAAAAACTCTCACAGTCTCCGCCATTGTGGACTCCGGGGCCTGTAGCTGTTTTGTGGACTCTTCCTTTGCAACCATGCATGAACTGCCCTTGTGTGCCAAGAAAAACAGCTTCTCGGTCCACCTAGCGGATGGTTCAGGTATTAAGTCTGGACCCGTCACTCTAGAGACTGTACCTATTCCCTGTTCTACTGCTTCTGGGCATCGGGAACTTCTACGTCTTGATGTCATCACATCTCCGCTTTTTCCTGTCATCCTTGGGCAACCCTGGTTAAGAGCACATAATCCCCTCATCAATTGGTCCTCTGGGGAAGTGTCTTTTTCTTCTAATTACTGCAAGGAACACTGTCTTCTTCCTACACCCAATTCTGAAGAATCATTCCTCTGCATCAATGTGGACTCTGAGACTGCTAAACTTGTGCCCTCTGTCTATCATGAATACCTAGATGTTTTCAATAAGAAAAATGCCGACACTCTTCCCCCTCACAGACCGTACGATTGTCCTATCAAACTTTTACCTGGCGCTGAAATTCCCTTTGGCAGAATCTACCCCCTCTCTGAACTTGAACTTGAAGAACTACGGAAGTACATTGATGAAAACCTTGAAAAGGGTTTTATCCGGCCTTCGTCTTCCCCTGCCGGAGCAGGGATATTCTTTGTTGAAAAGAAAGATCACACACTCCGGCCTTGTGTTGACTATCGAGACTTAAATAAAGTAACCATTAAAAATCGTTACCCCTTACCACTCATCCCTGAATTGTTTCAAAGACTGCGCAAAGCACGTGTTTTCTCCAAATTGGATTTAAGAGGAGCATACAACCTGATCAGAATCTGAGAGGGGGATGAGTGGAAGACAGCCTTTAGGTCTCATTTTGGGCACTTTGAATACCTGGTGATGCCCTTTGGACTCTGTCATGTGCCAGCTACCTTCCAGCATTTTGTGAACGATGTATTTCGGGACTTTCTTGATGTGTTCACCATCGTCTACTTAGACGACATCTTAATTTTCTCAACTTCCCTTGAGGCTCATCGGGTCCATGTTAGGAAAGTACTAGACAGACTAAGAAAACACCATCTCTATGCCAAAGCAGAAAATTGCGAGTTCGAGAAGTTTACCATTCAGTTCCTGGGTCTCATTATCTCCGCAGATGGGATTGCTATGAATCCACAGAAGGTATCTGCAGTACTTGACTGGCCAGCACCGACTGATAAGAAATCTGTACAACGGTTTGTGGGATTCTCCAACTTTTATAGGAAATTCATCAAGAACTTTTCAGGTATCATCTCCCCTATTACGCAATTAACCAGACTATGCACAACCTTCACATGGACTTTTGAAGCTCAAGCTGCTTTTGAAAAACTGAAGGGCCTTTTCACATCTGCACCCATTCTGAGACACCCTGACCCTACCTTGCCCTATGTTCTCGAGGTCGATGCCTCTGAAATTGCCATGGGAGCTATTATATCCCAACGACAGGGGACAAAGTCCCTACTTCACCCTGTTGCCTTCTTTTCCAGAAAACAAAGTACCTCAGAAAGGAACTATGATGTTGGTGATCGGGAATTACTTGCTATCAAATCTGCCTTGGAAGAATGGCAATATCTTCTTGAAGGAGCGGCCCATCCCATTCTCGTGTTCACCGATCACAAGAACCTTGAATATTTAAGAGCAGCCAAGAGACTAAGACCCCGCCAGGCTAGATGGGCCCTCTTCTTCGCAAGATTCTGCTTCCACATTACCTATCGGCCCGGATCTAAGAACGGGAAGCCTGACGCCCTCTCCCGTATGTTCCAGGACATGGAGGCTCCCCCTGAACCTGACACTATTTTACCGGCTAAGAACTTTCTTTTGTTACAGATCGATCTCATCCCTCAAATCAAATCAGCAGTCCAGAACCATCCTCCATCCCGGGAACTCCACCTTCAGTTGAAAGAGGGTCTCTATTTTCATGGTGAGCAGATCTTTGTTCCTGAACACTTACGGACGGCAGTTCTTTACATGTGCCATGACCACCCCTTGGCAGGGCACTTCGGAGCTCATAAAACTTCAAATCTGGTTCTTCGCTCCTTCTGGTGGCCCCACCTGGTACAAAACTGCAAGGACTATATTAAATCCTGCACAACCTGTCTTCGAAATAAGTCTGATAAAGCCAAGAATTGGGGCCTATTGGAACCCCTTCCTGTTCCTGATAAATTATGGACCATGATCACTATGGACTTTATTGTCGAATTACCTCCATCCGAAGGGTTCACCACTATTTTTGTGATTGTGGATCGATTATCTAAGATGGCCCACTTTGTGCCCCTGAAAGGTACCCCTTCCGCTGCAGAGACTGCTTCTTCTTTTATCAAGGAAATTGTACGCCTACATGGTATCCCTACTAGCATCACCTCTGACCGTGGGGTACAATTTACATCCCGATTTTGGAGATCCTTATGTGAAGCCCTGGGCATTAAACACTGTTTGTCTTCTGCTTACCATCCGCAGACTAACGGTCAAACAGAGAGGACAAACCAGACCCTGGAACAGTATCTGCGTCGTTTTTCTTCATTTGCACAAGATGACTGGGTCCCTCTTTTGCCGTTAGCAGAATTTGCATACAATAACTCTATACATGCTGCAATCAAACAAACTCCCTTTTTCACAAATTACGGGTTTCACCCATCCTGTTTGAAGTGGCAAGAAGTGTATCGGTGTCTGGAGTCCATTGGCTAAATAAAAAAGGAGGAATTTTTCCTCCGCAGAACCCCTATCCTCTGGGTTGTCTGTGAGGAATCCGCTCCTAAGAAGAGAAACTTTTGTTTCTCTTTCACAGTAAGGAATGCGCCGCCAACTTCCGGGATATTAAAAGAAAAATGAGCTAGGACTCATATCTCTGGAGAGGTTGATGTTTTAGTCTAAGTTGCATGCGCTGACAGATCTGCCAGACGGAGATCTGTGTGTGTATGGTCACTCAGCGTGACAATTTTTCTTTCACAAAAAGAAAACAGTGTTTATTTTTGGCTAGGAAAAGAACTTGTGCATTTATTTTTTATTGTTTATATTTGCTAGATAAACATTGTATATGTTGTAGGACTCATCCAATATACACCCTGTAAGAATCATGGGTGGGTGGGGGGGTCCAATAATAGGGAAAAAAATAATAATTGGCAGGACGCCAACTGAGTATATCTCTTAACCAAAGGTTTATTTTGAAAAATGGATCTTTGCACATTGATCCCCGCATACAGGGGGATCTTGGTGCAAAATATTGCCATTTGGCCAAAAATTTCGAGGTTTTGAAAAAAAAGTGGTTTTAAAAAAAAAAAATTGGCTTTTATAGTCTGAGTCACTTGCCCAAGGTAGCATGCAGCCAGTAAAGTCATGACTCTTGATAGGTATACTTGTTCCAAGCCCCTAAGATTCTTAAGCCCTGTACACACAATCAGATATCCTATGGATTTTCGTCTGATGGATTTGTCCATCAGAAATCCGATGAAACTGTTTTCCATCAGTCTTGCCTACACACCATCAGTCAAAAAACCGACCGTTCCAAACGTGGTGACGTAAAACACTCCGATGAGCTGAGAAAAATGAAATTCAATGCTACTGAGCATGTGTCGACTTGATTCTGAGCATGCTTGGGTTTTTTATCTGATGGATTTCCCCACAGACGATTGGAAATTGCCATCGGTTTTTTATCCATCAGATAATTTTAAAACATGTTCTATTTTTTAAAACCGATGGAAAAAAGACTGATGGGTCCTATACACGATCGGTTTGTCTGATGAAAACAATCCATCGGACGGTTTTCATCAGTCAAACTGATCGTGTGTACAGGGCTTTAGAGTAAGAACTGCTAATAAATACATGGTTCCTATATCCCATATACACTGCACTGCCAGAGCATTGCAAGAGCACCAAAATCTAGGTAGCTTCACCACGCAAACTGTTGATTGTGCTGAAATAGTAAAGCGAACCAGCACATTGCCATCTTATTGAAAAAATGAACATAGTACTTTAAACACATATTAAGCTTAAAACTGTGTATTGTGAGCATATGTGTAGTATAGTAGTGTTGTGTAATGTTGATAAATGTCGGTGTTATGAGGCATAGTCAAAAAATTTATAAGTTATACATTTCTAGAAGAGGGGATAAGAGATCACCCTACAACACCTCTATAAACCCTGTATAGTAAGCCGATGGAACTTACCGCTTTATACAGGACTTGAGGGAAATTAACTGTTCAGTTTAATTATACTTAGAGCACCAGTTGTATCTGATGTGCCATGCCAAAGCCATACCATCCGATGCTACCCACTTCACTTCATAGTGATTGTGTTATGAAATGCGTTTTAGCATCCTGGTGGACGAAGGGAGGGCATTCCCTTGTGGACACAGCCCATCTTTTCATTTATCCTTCATGGCCGGTGACTACCCTGGTGGATGAGATCCTCAGGGTTATGTACCTTTTGTTGTCTATGCAATTATGCTCCAGACCACATTGCGAGCCCACCTGCGAGACCACACCTACACATAGATCGGTCCTGCTACAGTATGTAATTACCCTTTGGAGGCCGGTTAAATGGACGGGTTGAGTTTGCACCCAGAAGGACACTCTGTATTCAGAGTCATTGGATCCTTTACTCGGGGTCATTTAATATATTTATATAGTTAATCAAGTTAATAGAGAGACAGAGGGCTTTTTGGTTTCATTTTAGGGGCCAGAAGTTTGTTTTACTTCGGCAGGTAAACCATTTAAGCAATAAGTTAGATTGATTTGCTGTTTTCAGCTTTCCAGGTTCTTGCTGAGGTAGCCATCCTAGCATTTGAGGCTCACATACGGAGGCAGACCAAGTGGCCAGGGATGCTGCTGCATTACAGCCCCGGACACTTGATGGGTCTGTGCAACTCACGGATTCCACCTAGTTCTGGCCCAGTATAAGCTGGGAGGAACGAGAAGAACAAGTGGTCCACAGGGGGCAACTTCTTATGAAACGAAACAAGACTTTGGAATCAATGTGATATTTTATGTCTGCCAGTCATTCTGGCCCCTTCACAGCCATATTCCCTCCAGCCTGACACATGGAACATGTCTTCAGTCACAAGCAGTTATGGCTGCCCTAGTAAACAAACATGGGATAGAGACAGGGTTCACCACAGTTGGTTTTATAATATACCACTTCTTGTTTTACCTGTTACCAAGGTGTTGCCAAAGGCTGAACCTCCCTTCCGGAGAGATAGAAAGGATGTATCCGAGTGCCCGAGTAAGGGTATCTGAAAAGTGCTGTGGTTGTAGCACCCAGACTTGGTCTCCTTGATAGGAAAAAATTATGTTTTATTGGTATGCAAGGGACAAATTGTAAGACTATGACAGGTGTCCTCGCCCAAAATATGGTGGTATAGTGGTGAGCATAGCTGCCTTCCAAGCAGTTGATCTGGGTCCAAAATAAGGTGGAGAACTGTGCCCTGCAGGGTTTTTCCCAAAGATGGTCCCAGTTCAGGTTCAAGGCATGCCTGCGTTCCTCCGAGCATTAGCATCCTGTGCGATGGTAGACATGTGCAAAAGGAAAAAATTTGTTTCATTTTGTTTCGTTTTAATTCGTTAATTAATTAATTTTGTTTAGTTAGATTTGTTAAATTCGTTAAATTCGTTTTCGGATTTCGTTTAGTTTTCGACCGAATTCGAAAAATCGGTCGCATTCGAAAATATTTCTACCGGATTCGAAATTATTTCAACATGATTCGAAATTATTTCAACATGATTCGAAATTATTTCAACCGGATTCTAAAATATTTCAACCGAATTCGAAAACATTTCAACCGGATTCGATAATATTTCAATCGGATTTTTTTCAGATTACTATTTATTTCCATCAGATCTCCTGCAGTATATTAACATCTATTTCATTTTTTTTTTTTTTTTTTTTTTTGCAGGTCTCATCCGAAACAAATAGTAATCTGCAATTTTGTTTTTAAATGAAATAGATAGTATCTATATTCTATTCTGTTGTTCTATTGTTTTTCTAGTCTATTTTCTATTTCTATTCTAATCTTTTCTAATTGGAATTCGAAAAATCGGTCGCATTCGAAAATATTTCAACCAAATTCGAAAATATTTCTACCGGATTCGATAATATTTCATCCGCATTCGTTAATATTTCAACCAAATTCGATAATATTTCTACCGGATTCGAAATTATTCCAACCAAATAGAAAAGATTATAATAAACCATGTTCTGACATTCAAATTTCGTATAGAATGAATTCAAATTCCAATTAGAAAAGATTAGAATAGAAATAGAAAATAGACTAGAAATAGACTAGACTAGGGAAATGGCTGCTAATGGTTTGCAGGAGACCTGCAAAAAAAATATGAAATAGATGCTTATAGTCTGCAGATCTGATGAGAAAATGAAATAGATACTAATAGTCTGCAGGAGATCTGCGGAAAAAATTATATAAATGCTAATAGTCTGCAGGAGATCGGATGGAAATAAATAGTAATCTGCAAAAAAAAAATGAAATAGATGCTAATAGTCTGCAGGAGATCTGCTGAAATAAAGGAAATGGCTGCTCTAATGCAAAAAAAGAAAAAGAAAAGAAAAATGAAATAGATGCTAATAGTCTGCAGGAGATCTGCAAAAAAAATGAAATAGATGTTAATATACTGCAGGAGATCTGATGGAAATAAATAGCATCTATTTCATTTTTTTTGCAGATTACTACTTATTTCCATCAGATCTCCTGCAGTATATTAACATCTATTTCGTTTTTTTTGCAGATCTCCTGCAGACTTTTAGCATCTATTTCATTTTTCATGTCTTTTTCTTTTTTTGCATTAGAGCAGCCATTTCCTTTATTTCAGCAGATCTCCTGCAGACTATTAGCATCTATTTCTTTTTTTTTTTTGCAGATTACTATTTATTTCCATCCGATCTCCTGCAGACTATTAGCATTTATATATTGTTTTGCAGATCTCCTGCAGACTATTAGTATCTATTTCATTTTCTCATCAGATCTGCAGACTATAAGCATCTATTTCATTTTTTTTGCAGGTCTCCTGCAAACTATTAGCAGCCATTTCCCTAGTCTAGTCTATTTCTAGTCTATTTCCTATATCTATTCTAATCTTTTCTTATTGGAATTTGAATTCATTCTATACGAAATTCGAATGTCAGAACATGGTCTTTTCTATTCGGTTGGAATAATTTTGAATCCGGTTGAAATATAATCGAATTTGGTTGAAATATTAACGAATGCGGATGAAATATTATCGAATCCGGTAGAAATATTTTCGAATTTGGTTGAAATATTTTCGAATGCGACCGATTTTTTGAATTCCAATTAGAAAAGATTAGAATAGAAATAAAAAATAGACTAGAAAAAAATAGAACAGAATAGAATAAAATATAATATATATATTGTATTTTATTCTATTCTGTTCTATTGTTTTTCTATTCGATTCTTTCCAATATTTTCGATTCTACTCTAATTGTTTTCAAATTCGATTCGACTAGAATTTTTTTCCAATTCAATTCGAAAAATTTTCGAATTCGATTCGAATTTCGTCTGTGGTTTTTCGATTCGAAACGTTATTTCGGATTCGGTTGAATTAGTTAGCATTGTAATTCGTTAATTCGGATGCATCCGAACGTCTGAATAATGAAAATTTGTCCAAATTTTGATTCGGAACTAAACGAAATGCACATGCCTATGCGATGGTAGTCAAGATGGCAACATCATTTACCCTGGGCAGACCTACTACTTTGCCCACCACTCGCAAAGTGACAATGTAACTTAACATATTCACACCCAGCCCGATTTTAATGCCTTCTTAGGATTAAATGGGAGAACAGGGTGAGGTAGTACTACAACATGACTGTATGCACATTGCTCAATGGGACACTTATCCCAGGTCATTTATGACTTCCACTGTCTTACCTGATGTACACAAGAGTTTTGTAGATTCTGCTGTTATTCGAGTGCCTTTGCAGAGTCAGCTGCTAGAGCAGCCAGCACATATCCAATAGTACTGCTAGATCATACATTATTAGATCTCCAGACACATGCAACAAAGATAGATTTGAAGGATTGGGCGGGGGATGACTTGGAAAAGACCATAAATGGATTTTTCCTCAAAGAGGGGAAGCCATGCATCCCCGCAGCTACTGCATCTTTGTTTATAGCCCAATATATGGCTAGGCCATAGGGGATGGCGGAACGCATGTGAAGTTTTACTGGAAGATTCTTTTTTAGGCCTACCTAATCTTGTTAAAGCTTGTGTGTCACGGTGCATCACATAATAACCCAAACACACCACACAAAGTGAAACATGGACACCTTCCGTATCCTACTACACCCTTCACTCATCCGCAGATAGATTTCACTCACATGCCAAAGAAAGGAAACAAACAGGAATATCTTTTGGTCATCGTGGATGTATTCTCATGATGGGTGGAAGCATTCAAAACCACTAGAGAAGAAACAGACAGTGGTACGCATACTCACGCAGGAAATCATTCCTAGGTGGGGATGTCCATTGCAAATTCAGACAATGGCCCAGCCTTTACATCAAAACTTTGTAAGGAGCTAGTAAGATCACTTAAAATACAGTCCCCTATCACCCCAAAGTTCCGGGATAGTGGGAAGAATGAATAGAACAATCAAAGATAAATTTAGGAAGGCCACAGGGGAAAATTTCCATAAATGGGATAAAAATGTTACCAGTGGTTCTTGCCAAGATCAGAATGACCCCCGGTGAAACCACAGGGTACTCTCCATTCGAGATTCTTATGGGTAGACCCTTTCCCACCCCTTGGGCTAAGAACACCCCTTATCTTGGAAGCGGGAGATCTTGATCAGATAAGGGATGGGAAAATGTCAAAGTTAATTGAAACTTTAGACTAAGTTGAAAGAAATGTTGCTCGCACATCTCTTCTTTTTCTTCACAGAAACCAACACATCCCTTTCGAGTAGAGGACAAAGTAGGAATAGGACCAGAAAGCAGGAACATCCCTTTGGACCTCCTACCACAGTAGTCGCGGTGACCCGGACAGCTATCCTAGTGGAGAATTCCCAAGCCTGGATCCATGCCAGTCGAGTAAAAAAGGTCAAGGTGGATTGTGCGAAGCAAGACAAAGACGCAAATAAAGCTTCAGTTCCGGACCAAGGAGGTGAAGCAGGTGTTGTAAATCCTCGAAAAGCGAATACAGCAAATTGACTTTGTTTACTGCTCAGGATTCTGAGAAACTTTGGACAGTCCTGGGGGCGACCACACGTTCAGTGTTTCCCCCAAAATGGATCATAACTAACTGTATATACCACCCAGAAGATTTAGGTGTCATAAAAGACATCTGTGGAAAAGGAACTATCTCTAGCCACAATAAAAGACATGCTAGAATGAAAAGAGAAATCGGTGAAAGTTTTACCGACAAAATTTTATTTTTAAAGTTTAAATATGCTCATGCTAGAAAATCAGGATATGACAAATGATGGATATGTAGTGGACTCCACCCGTTTACCACTAGAATCCCTTTAATGGCGGTGCCTTTAAGGCTTCACTTCTCTTCTAAAAGGGTACCCCACCCATTTGTCTTACTGATGTCACAAGAACATTTTCAAACAACACTTTTGTGTTTCAAGCCATGGGTAGAAGCCACTCCCCAGATTTGTGCTTTAAGTTAGGTAATTCCACAAGAGGTATTACAGCTTGCCAACATGCTGCACTTGAATTTTCAGCAGCATCACGGTATAGCTCCTTCTTCCGTACCTCAGACCCTTTGTTTAATTCTACGGTGCTAGAATTCCTAAGCGCCAACCCACCTCTACAGTAGGACAATTGTTGTCAACTGTAGCATTCTCCGGTCTCTCTTAGGAGCCAAGGAGAATTTTCCAAAGGTTGCCTTTAGCCCTTGTCAATTATACATAAATCTGTTGCAAGGATGTTATCACCGGATCCCTTTCGAATCCCAGGGACGGTGTTATTTAGTGGCCCTAGTCCCTGTAATGGGAATACTGGGAGACAAGGGGGGAGGTCACGTTCTAGAAACTAGCCTTTACCCTAGGTATCCCCTTAGACATTGTACCAAAAGAGAGTTATTCCTTGAAAAGGATATGGTCTGGGCCTGGCTCCCTTCCGGTACAGGTTGGGGAATAGATTTAATGAAAAGGCTCAATAATTACACGGGTATTATTGATAATGTAATGATGATATTTCCAAATTAAGTAGAGAAACTAGAGCAATCAGGAAACAATTAGAACTCCTGACCTTGCCATTGAAAGTGTGAGTGCTGCACTTACAGGCCTGTGTGAAGTTACAGAGGACTATGAGTGTTGCACTTGGGCTCATAATTAGGGATGAGCTTCGCGTTGGCGTCGAACACACGTTCGACTTGAACATCGGCCGTTCGATCGTTCGAAGAGCGAACTTTATGGTCCGTTCGCGCTAAATTCTTGTTACGCGACACAGCCCATAATTCACTGCGGCATCGCAGTGCATTGCTGGCTGATGATTGGCCAAGCATGCACTATGACCCGCATGCTTGGCCAATCACAGCACGGAAAAAACGGAGAGCCATAATTGTCCAAAGCCCAGGGTGGCTTTGGCCAATTATGGTTCAGGGGGTTTAGTACACGCCCCACACTATATAAAGCCGCCTGGAAGTCGGCCTTGTGTAGTGTGTTGGCGTTTGTGAAAGAGGCAGTTTCAGAGAGATAGACAGTGTCATTTATATTGAGTTAGATAGAGCAGGCAGGCGAGTCAGTTAGCTGCTGTTACAGTGTGTAGAGGATATATATGCATCCTAGGTGTTGTATATATATTTATACACTGTATTGAGTTTAGATAGATCCGTTCCTGTTAGTCTCTAAACTGTGACAGGCAGGCAGGTGATTGTGCTAGCTGCAGACAGCCAGGCCCCTTTCACACTGGGGCGGTTTGCAGGCGCTATTGTGCTAAAAATAGCGCCTGCAAACCGAGCCTAAACAGCGGCTGCTGTCTCTCCAATGTGAAAGCCTGAGGGCTTTCACACTGGAGCGGTGCGCTAACAGGACGTGAAAAAAAGTCCTGCTAGCCGCATCTTTGGAGCGGTGAGAGGAGCGGTGTGCTTACCGCTCCTTCCCATTGAAAGCAATGGGAAACCGCGGTAATACCACCGGCAACGCGCGTCTACAGAGGCGCATTGCCGGCGGTATTAACCCTTTTTCGGCCGCTAGTGGCCGAATACCTCCGCAATTCCGACGGTATAGTGCCGCTAAAAATAGCGGCGCTATACCGCCACCGCACCCACCGCCCCAGTGTAAAACCAGCCTCAGTGTTTCACTAAGGCTGGTTTCACACTGGGGCGGTGGGTGCGGCGGTGGTATAGCGGCGCTATTTTTAGCGGCGCTATACCGTCGGAATTGCAGAGGTATTCGGCCACTAGCGGTGCGGTTTTAACCCCCGCTAGCGGCCAAAAAAGGGTTAATATCGCCCGAAAAGCGCCTCTGTACAGGCGCATTGCCGGCGGTATTACCGCGGTTTCCCATTGCTTTCAATGGGAAGGAGCGGTGTAGGAGCGGTAAACACACTGCTCCTCTCACCACTCCAAAGATGCGGCTAGCAGGACTTTTTTTCACGTCCTGTTAGCACACCGCTCCAGTGTGAAAGCCCTCGGGCTTTCACATTGGAGAGACAGCAGCCGCTGTTTAGGCTCGGTTTGCAGGCGCTATTTTTAGCACAATAGCGCCTGCAAACCGCCCCAGTGTGAAAGGGGCCTTAGTGTACTACTGTGTCCTTTGCATAGCGATCACCTAAAGTTCACCTGGATACAGTTATTCTCTATACTGTGACAGGCAGGCCGGTGATTGTGCTAGCTGCAGACAGTCAGTGTTTCACTTAGTGTACTACTGTGTGCTTTGCATAGCATTCACCTAAAGCCTAAATTTTTGATGCAATACTTTGCAACAGGGCTCATTGCTGTGCTCTAAGTACACTATCTGTGAGGGGTTGCAGTGTTGTGGCACCAGCACCAGTGCCTAAAGCCCAATTTTTCAGCCCCTGTTCAACAGGGGCATGTAATTACAATTCTTGATCTAATATTTCACAGCAGGGCCCATTCCTGCACCCACCAAGAGTAACTGTGAGGGCTTACAGTGTTGTGGCACCAGCACTACCACCAAAGGCCCAATTTTTCCTACCACTGTTCAACAGTGGCATGTAAATACAATTCCTGATATAATAGTTGACAGCAGGGCATTCCAGCGCCCACCAAGAGTAACTGTGAGGGCTTACAGTGTTGTGGCAACACCAACACCTAAGGGCCAAATTTCTGCAGACTATATATGGCAGGCCCCTACTTTCAAACATCCAACTTACAAACGACAGGAAGTGAGAGGAAATCTACCCCTAGGAAGGCAAATTCTCTCCTGTAAGAGTTAAAGGGGTTGTAAAGGTTCGTTTTTTATTTTCTAAATAGGTTCCTTTAAGCTAGTGCATTGTTGGTTCACTTACCTTTTCCTTTGATTTACCTTCTAAATGTTTTTTTTTTCTTTGTCTGAATTTCTCACTTCCTGTTTCTCCTCAGTAAACTTCACACCATCATCCAAGCGGTGTTCAGTCAGCCAGAGCAGCTTACTGAACAGCTTACTGAGGAGGAACAGGAAGTGAGAAATTCAGACAAAGAAAACAAAGAAAAAAAATATTTAGAAGGGAAATCTAATGCCGCGTACACACGATCATTTTTCACGTCGTGAAAAATTAATATTTTTTTTTCAACAAGAAAAACGACCGTGTGCGGTCTCTTTGTCATTTTTCACGACGTGAAAAACGGCATTAAAAACGCCGAGAAAAATTAGAACATGCTCTAATTTTTCTCGTCGTTTTTCCCGTCATGCCACGGAGCCTACACACGGTCGTTTTTCTCGACAAGAGAAAAAATGACAGGAAAAACGACCATGTGTGGGGGAACAAGTCGTTCCCTCGTTTTTCATGTCATGATTCACGGCGGTTTTTTAACCGCCGTGAATCACGATCGTGTGTACGCGGCATACGGAAAAGGTAAGTGAACCAACAATGCACTAGCTTAAAGGAACCTTTACAACCCCTTTAATATGTGAAAAAGGTGTCTCCTCTCCACTGATGCTTTATCACCAATCCTTGTTTCAATAAAAAACCCAAATTTTCCAAAAACATTTGTCATTGGGATGGAAAGTGAGGTGAAATGTTCTGAACAGGTGCACAGACAGCAAAACAAATGTTACAGGGGTGATAACCCTTCCCTTTGTTCTCCAAAAAGCTTAAAAATAGATTTTTTGGCTGGAGCTACACTTAAAAAATTTACCTGTTCCAAATTACAAACAGATTGTACTTAAGAACAAACCTACAGTCCGTGCCTTTTTTGCACCGCCTGTATACTGCTGTTCAGAGTATATAGGGCCTTTTTTTATTTTGGGTGCAGGGTTCCCGTTAATATCCATACAAGACCCAAAGGGGCTGGTAATGGACTTGGGTAGGGGTGGGTGATGGGGTAACCATGCCATTTTTCTCAATGATTTTCATCCATATTGCCGGGACCAGACATTACATTAAAGCCACAAGCAGTTTTAAATGGCTTTTTTTCCTTTAGAAATGTCATTTTGTGCAGGGACAGTTCTAAACACGGGAAACACGTGCCACTTCACCGGCATACTTTAGACACCCCCAAGGTACGATATTTAAAGGAATATTTCAATACTTTTTTTTTTTCACTTTATGCATCATTCAAATCACTGCTCCCGAAAAAACGACCGTTTTAAAAGATTATATTTACATTGATACATGTCCCCTCGGGCAGGACCCGGGTCCCCAAACCCTTTTTAGGACAATAACATGCATATTAGTCGTTATAATTATGGATAAAAAGGTGTTTAACTGCGCTAATGTGGAAAGTAAAATGATGGAAAAATGTTAGTGCTAGTCACACCAGGGCTGCAACAATATAATATGTGAAACCATATACAAGCAATATAAATATAAAAAATGTCGCGCCCCTAAAAATATTACAAACTTGATAGACTACACAGGTGACACTAAATGAATAGTATCAAGTAATACCTGTAAAAATAGTCTCACCATATATATTTCTCTCAGTGAAGTGTAAATATAATGAAAACGTGCAAACATAAAATAAACACTGATTGCTGAAGGCCGATCAGACCATCAGGTTGAATAATTAGCTAACCAGAGGCTGAGCAACAATAATGTGCAAATGAATATGAATATTGAAAAAAAGTCCTTAAATAACTTAAAAAACACAAAATTGCAAAAGATAATGTCCACCACATATAGAAATGTTTCCTTCACGCTGGAAAGAAGGGGAAGAAAAAAAGGAACTTTGAAAGATGTAATCAAGGGGGAGGATGATGGTGTAAGGAGATAAGTCCCAAAGAATCCACAGATGTCGAAGAAGACCACATCCACCGCGGTGAGTAAATAGGTAAAAGATGGGTACGTTACCAGAAATGATGGACCTCCACTATGGCAAGGTCTAGCAGGCATGCAGATATCACCCTCTGCGGGGTACAGGAGTTAATCCACCTGATTTCGCGAAACGATGATACCAGTGTAGGTTCTTAGCCTCTGTTATACTGATCCTTTTACTGCAGGTGCTGCGAATGATCACTCCAAACCAGGAAAAAACCGAACTTTCAAGTTGGTGTAGGAACCATGAAAGAAAAGGGAAAAGGTCTCCAGTAGTGTAATACCTCAAGGTATATTTATTCCCAATAAGTAGAGGTATACAGATAAAACAGCAGTACAAAATAAAAATAAAAAACAAACCAAGTTTAAAATTGCCGACATGCAATGTGGCGTTCGCCCGTGCTAGCGGGGTCACGTGGTAGTGACATCAGTGCGTTGCACCGCCCTGACTAGTTTCGTTTCCTAAAAACGTTCTCAAAGGGCACGGGCGACGCACTGAAGTGTCACTCTATAAATAATAGCGAGGCGCGTTCCACGCCTCGCTTTCGTGTCAGTCGTAATGACGTTGAGGTCATGACGCATCCACGTCTCACTCCCGTATCTGTCGTCATGGCAATATAGCCACGACGTCTCCTCGTCTCATTCCGGGATCTGTCGCCATGACGATAAAGTCGTGGCGTATCCACGCCTCGTTTCCGTGTCAGAGTCCGGAAGGTGGAACATAAACAAAACCCAATAGCCTCACACTCATGGTAGAGGGAGGGGTCACAACCCATAATCTAATTCCCGTGAAGCGAAAGGATAACAGATTCAACACTTAAAAGTAAATTACATTCTAACCTCACTATACATCATGACTAAAAAGTTATGATAAAAAGGTAGAGACGTATCTCCAGTGCCAGGGAAGGGAAAGTATTCACCCATCCCCCAATAGCAACAAGGAAACATCCCAATCTCAACAAGAGATATAAAAATAATTGGGAATTTTTTTTTTAGTGGGGTTCCAAATCATGCGTTATCTATAAATGCATTGATTTCGATATCGACATTCAACCCAAATGGTCTAAGGCATTTAATCCTGTATATCCAACTCATTTCGAGTTTGGATATCGCACGCCTCTTAGGGCCCCCCCTCCAGTGGCTTTTCAACTTGTCTATGGCCACAAAGGACGTCCCACTAGGGTCCCTATTATGGACATCCCTATAGTGTCTAGATACAGAGTGCCCCTTGAACCCTCTTCTGATGTTTCCAATATGCTCATTGAGCCTAACTTGAAACGCCCTAACAGTCTTCCCTATATACTGTAACCCGCAGGGGCAGGTGAGGAGGTACACAACATGGGTAGTTGAACATGTGATAAAAGTTTTAATATCATATTGTTTAGAGGTACTATTGGAAACACAGGTGGTAGTTTTCCGTTCCTTAATGTGATTAATATTGCAAACAGCACATCTTTTACATTTATGATAACCCACTAGATTTTGAAAAAACATAGGTTTATTAATGGGGGGATCACATACATTTGGAGCCAATGAGTCTCTCAAAGAAGGTACACCCCTGAATACCACCTGTGGTTTATCGGGTAATATGGGTCCCAACACCACATCATCCTTAATAATGTGCCAGTGTTTGTGAATCAGTTTTTTCACCAAAAAATGCTGGTTGGAGAAACCAGTAATGAATGGTAAGGTGAAGAGAGTCTGATCAACTGGATTAACACTTCTGTCACTCAAAAGTGATTCCCTATCAAGTAATTCCACTTCCAAACGTTTGTGTTCAAGGTCATCGGCATGATACCCCTTTTCAAGGAACCTCCTAGTCAGGATATCAGACTGTTCTCTATAGTCACTTAGTTTGGTGCAATTTCGCCTGAGTCGCAAGTATTGGCTTTTGGGAACTGCATTAAGCCATGAACGATGGTGACAGCTATCTTGGGGTATAAATGCGTTCCTGTCCGTAGTTTTAAAATATGTGGATGTAATAAAACGTCCCTCCTCTACCTTAATCTGGAGATCCAAAAAATGTATTGACTTCTGGTCTGCTTCGTATTTGAACTCAATACCCCTGTCGTTTAAGTTCAAAGACTCCATGAAAAAATCCAGAGACTCCTTGGATCCCCTCCATAGGAGGAGGACGTCATCGATGTACCTGGTCCAAAGAGCAAGTTGGGGTCTCTCAACAGCATAGATGACGTCCTCCTCCCATTTCCCCATAAAAAGGTTAGCCAGGCTGGGGGCAAATTTAGCCCCCATGGCAACCCCCCTATGTTGCAGAATTTTTTTTCCACTATACCAAAAAAAGTTATGAGTAGTAGCAAAATTAAGAAGTTCCATGATGAACTTCCTATGTTTGCGTTGTAGTCCTGAGTTCTTATCCAAAAAATATTTTACTGAGGAGATTCCCCGCTCATGGGGTATGATCGTGTATAAGGATGTCACATCCGCGGTAACCATCCAGATGTCATCCTCATACGGGATTTCACCCAATAAATTGATAACTTGTTTACTGTCCCTGAGGTAAGCTGGTAATGTTTTGACTAAGGGTTGTAAATACCCATCAATGTATTTGCCGGCTCTAGAAGTGATAGAGTCTATTCCACTTATAATGGGACGACCTGGTGGATTTGTTGGGTTCTTGTGTATTTTAGGCAAATAGTAGATGATGGGCAATCTGGACGAGCTAGGGACTAAAAAAGCTTTTTCTTTTTTATTCAAGATTCCTGTACTAAAGCCTTCCTCAACTAAGTTGATAAGGGTTCTTCTATACGCGGGACGTGGGTCCCTGGATAATGGAATATATGTGTCCGTATCTTCAACCAGGGAATTTAACTCCTCTAAGTAGTCGGTTTTGTTCAAAATAACAATTCCACCCCCCTTATCCGCAGGGCGGATAATGATCTGCTTGTTCTCACATAGCTGATCCAGACCTGTCTGAAGAGACTTATTTAATTTTAAATTTTTGATTTTAATTTTTTCCAAATCCCTAAGAAGAACGTCCCTGAACACTCTAACAGAAGGAGTCAATCCTCCTGGGGGGTTAAACAGGGACGCATTTGCCAAACTTGAATGCAATATACCGTCGGACCTTATTGAACTAGGTCCGATGGGATTAGACATAATGTGTCTCTTTACACTGAGTTTTCTGCTATACTTGTGTATATCCATGTAGGTCTGAAATTTATTCAGCCTACATGGAGGAGCGAATTTTAGTCCTTTATCTAGTATGGACATTTCATCTGTTGAGAGGGTGACAGAGCTCAGGTTATAAATACCCTGGCCTATTACACCATTTTTCTTTTGTTGCCTCGATCTCCTTCCTCCTCTGGTTCCTCTCTTCTTTCTCTGGGTCTCTGGTTTTGGTCTACCCTGGGAAAATCCCCATATTGAGGGTAAGATCGGTATCGCCATGGTTCCTGTTGATACCCAAAATCACGAGAGTAATCCCCTCTAGAGGGACGAGGAGGAAGGGGAGGTGGATAATGTCTAGAAGACCCATCATTCCACGTATCCCTATTGGGGGTACGGTTATCATGGTAATGATCCCAATCACCATATGGATATTGGCCATTGTGGAAGGGTTGGAATCGATTATAGACCGGTACTGAGTGACCCCCATAGGGTTCTCTCCCAAAGGGGGTCTCAAATGAACCACCGTACCCTCTATCATCATTCCGAACGGGTTGTGGTCTATGTGTTTTATTTTTATTCCTCCACATAGGGGATTTAGGAGGGAGGGCTCCTTTAGGGTGAGCTCCCCCAGATTTCGGTTTAGTAAATGGGGGAGGGGCTCTAGAGTCTCTAATAGGTGACCTGTAAGAGACTCTTCTGGATGTACGGTTCACATCAGTAGGGGCCTGTGTTTGAACAAGCGATCTAAGAGGTTGGCCCACTGTCTGTCCCGTCACTAATCCTTGACTAGCCTCCATGGGTTCACCCTCGTTGTTCAGCAGTTTGCTTTGCCAACCAAAAACGGTCCCCGCATTATAGTCCCCCACATCCCAACTGAATTTCTTTTTGTTTTTGTTTTTTTGTTCTATTTCTTCTTTCTCTAGGGACTTTTTCAAGTTAGTGGATCGTTCTTTATACTCTTCACTATTAATATGGGGCATTAATTTGTCTTTAATAAGTTTAATTTCGGTGTCTAAGCGGGCAAGTTTGCATTTCTTCCTTTGAGCTAGGAATTCCAGAAATTTAATCCCTGCATCATTAAAGTATTTAAACCATTCTAATACTTCAAGTTCACCCTTCTGGGAACCCACTTCCCAACGTAAACTTCTGGGAACCATATTATCACTAACATATTGATCTAAGAATACTATATCCCATTGGGTATGAACTTCTGAGATCATGAGATTTTTAAGTCGCATGAAGAGACCTCCAAGGTCACCTTCTATTTCCCCATTAATTTCAAATACCCCTTCCTTCCTGATCACCCTTTTTTCAATTTAATATGGATGTTTTTGAATATCGCTCCAAAAGGGTGATCAGGAAGGAAGGGGTATTTGAAATTAATGGGGAAATAGAAGGTGACCTTGGAGGTCTCTTCATGCGACTTAAAAATCTCATGATCTCAGAAGTTCATACCCAATGGGATATAGTATTCTTAGATCAATATGTTAGTGATAATATGGTTCCCAGAAGTTTACATTGGGAAGTGGGTCCCCAGAAGGGTGAACTTGAAGTATTAGAATGGTTTAAATACTTTAATGATGCAGGGGTTAAATTTCTGGAATTCCTAGCTCAAAGGAAGAAATGCAAACTTGCCCGCTTAGACACCGAAATTAAACTTATTAAAGACAAATTAATGCCCCATATTAATAGTGAAGAGTATAAAGAACGATCCACTAACTTGAAAAAGTCCCTAGAGAAAGAAGAAATAGAACAAAAAAACAAAAAGAAAAAGAAATTCAGTCGGGATGTGGGGGACTATAATGCGGGGACCGTTTTTGGTTGGCAAAGCAAACTGCTGAACAACGAGGGTGAACCCATGGAGGCTAGTCAAGGATTAGTGACGGGACAGACAATGGGCCAACCTCTTAGATCGCTTGTTCAAACACAGGCCCCTACTGATGTGAACCGTACATCCAGAAGAGTCTCTTACAGGTCACCTATTAGAGACTCTAGAGCCCCTCCCCCATTTACTAAACCGAAATCTGGGGGAGCTCACCCTAAAGGAGCCCTCCCTCCTAAATCCCCTATGTGGAGGAATAAAAATAAAACACATAGACCATAACCCGTTCGGAATGATGATAGAGGGTACGGTGGTTCATTTGAGACCCCCTTTGGGAGAGAACCCTATGGGGGTCACTCAGTACCGGTCTATAATCGATTCCAACCCTTCCACGATGGCCAATATCCATATGGTGATTGGGATCATTACCATGATAACCATACCCCCAATAGGGATACGTGGAATGATGGGTCTTCTAGACATTATCCACCTCCCCTTCCTCCTCGTCCCTCTAGAGGGGATTACTCTCGTGATTTTGGGTATCAACAGGAACCATGGCGATACCGATCTTACCCTCAATATGGGGATTTTCCCAGGGTAGACCAAAACCAGAGACCCAGAGAAAGAAGAGAGGAACCAGAGGAGGAAGGAGATCGAGGCAACAAAAGAAAAAGGGTGTAATAGGCCAGGGTATTTATAACCTGAGCTCTGTCACCCTCTCAACAGATGAAATGTCCATACTAGATAAAGGACTAAAATTCGCTCCTCCATGTAGGCTGAATAAATTTCAGACCTACATGGATATACACAAGTATAGCAGAAAACTCAGTGTAAAGAGACACATTATGTCTAATCCCATCGGACCTAGTTCAATAAGGTCCGACGGTATATTGCATTCAAGTTTGGCAAATGCGTCCCTGTTTAACCCCCCAGGAGGATTGACTCCTTCTGTTAGAGTGTTCAGGGACGTTCTTCTTAGGGATTTGGAAAAAATTAAAATCAAAAATTTAAAATTAAATAAGTCTCTTCAGACAGGTCTGGATCAGCTATGTGAGAACAAGCAGATCATTATCCGCCCCGCGGATAAGGGGGGTGGAATTGTTATTTTGAACAAAACCGACTACTTAGAGGAGTTAAATTCCCTGGTTGAAGATACGGACACATATATTCCATTATCCAGGGACCCACGTCCCGCGTATAGAAGAACCCTTATCAACTTAGTTGAGGAAGGCTTTAGTACAGGAATCTTGAATAAAAAAGAAAAAGCTTTTTTAGTCCCTAGCTCGTCCAGATTGCCCATCATCTACTATTTGCCTAAAATACACAAGAACCCAACAAATCCACCAGGTCGTCCCATTATAAGTGGAATAGACTCTATCACTTCTAGAGCCGGCAAATACATTGATGGGTATTTACAACCCTTAGTCAAAACATTACCAGCTTACCTCAGGGACAGTAAACAAGTTATCAATTTATTGGGTGAAATCCCGTATGAGGATGACATCTGGATGGTTACCGCGGATGTGACATCCTTATACACGATCATACCCCATGAGCGGGGAATCTCCTCAGTAAAATATTTTTTGGATAAGAACTCAGGACTACAACGCAAACATAGGAAGTTCATCATGGAACTTCTTAATTTTGCTACTACTCATAACTTTTTTTGGTATAGTGGAAAAAAATTTCTGCAACATAGGGGGGTTGCCATGGGGGCTAAATTTGCCCCCAGCCTGGCTAACCTTTTTATGGGGAAATGGGAGGAGGACGTCATCTATGCTGTTGAGAGACCCCAACTTGCTCTTTGGACCAGGTACATCGATGACGTCCTCCTCCTATGGAGGGGATCCAAGGAGTCTCTGGATTTTTTCATGGAGTCTTTGAACTTAAACGACAGGGGTATTGAGTTCAAATACGAAGCAGACCAGAAGTCAATACATTTTTTGGATCTCCAGATTAAGGTAGAGGAGGGACGTTTTATTACATCCACATATTTTAAAACTACGGACAGGAACGCATTTATACCCCAAGATAGCTGTCACCATCGTTCATGGCTTAATGCAGTTCCCAAAAGCCAATACTTGCGACTCAGGCGAAATTGCACCAAACTAAGTGACTATAGAGAACAGTCTGATATCCTGACTAGGAGGTTCCTTGAAAAGGGGTATCATGCCGATGACCTTGAACACAAACGTTTGGAAGTGGAATTACTTGATAGGGAATCACTTTTGAGTGACAGAAGTGTTAATCCAGTTGATCAGACTCTCTTCACCTTACCATTCATTACTGGTTTCTCCAACCAGCATTTTTTGGTGAAAAAACTGATTCACAAACACTGGCACATTATTAAGGATGATGTGGTGTTGGGACCCATATTACCCGATAAACCACAGGTGGTATTCAGGGGTGTACCTTCTTTGAGAGACTCATTGGCTCCAAATGTATGTGATCCCCCCATTAATAAACCTATGTTTTTTCAAAATCTAGTGGGTTATCATAAATGTAAAAGATGTGCTGTTTGCAATATTAATCACATTAAGGAACGGAAAACTACCACCTTTGTTTCCAATAGTACCTCTAAACAATATGATATTAAAACTTTTATCACATGTTCAACTACCCATGTTGTGTACCTCCTCACCTGCCCCTGCGGGTTACAGTATATAGGGAGGACTGTTAGGGCGTTTCAAGTTAGGCTCAATGAGCATATTGGAAACATCAGAAGAGGGTTCAAGGGGCACTCTGTATCTAGACACTATAGGGATGTCCATAATAGGGACCCTAGTGGGACGTCCTTTGTGGCCATAGACAAGTTGAAAAGCCACTGGAGGGGGGGCCCTAAGAGGCGTGCGATATCCAAACTCGAAATGAGTTGGATATACAGGATTAAATGCCTTAGACCATTTGGGTTGAATGTCGATATCGAAATCAATGCATTTATAGATAACGCATGATTTGGAACCCCACTAAAAAAAAATTCCCAATTATTTTTATATCTCTTGTTGAGATTGGGATGTTTCCTTGTTGCTATTGGGGGATGGGTGAATACTTTCCCTTCCCTGGCACTGGAGATACGTCTCTACCTTTTTATCATAACTTTTTAGTCATGATGTATAGTGAGGTTAGAATGTAATTTACTTTTAAGTGTTGAATCTGTTATCTTTTCGCTTCACGGGAATTAGATTATGGGTTGTGACCCCTCCCTCTACCATGAGTGTGAGGCTATTGGGTTTTGTTTATGTTCCACCTTCCGGACTCTGACACGGAAACGAGGCGTGGATACGCCACGACTTTATCGTCATGGCGACAGATCCCGGAATGAGACGAGGAGACGTCGTGGCTATATTGCCATGACGACAGATACGGGAGTGAGACGTGGATGCGTCATGACCTCAACGTCATTACGACTGACACGAAAGCGAGGCGTGGAACGCGCCTCGCTATTATTTATAGAGTGACACTTCAGTGCGTCGCCCGTGCCCTTTGAGAACGTTTTTAGGAAACGAAACTAGTCAGGGCGGTGCAACACACTGACGTCACTACCACGTGACCCCGCTAGCACGGGCGAACGCCACATTGCATGCCGGCAATTTTAAACTTGGTTTGTTTTTTATTTTTATTTTGTACTGCTGTTTTATCTGTATACCTCTACTTATTGGGAATAAATATACCTTGAGGTATTACACTACTGGAGTCCTTTTCCCTTTTCTTTCATGGTTCCTACACCAACTTGAAAGTTCGTTTTTTTCCTGGTTTGGAGTGATCATTCGCAGCACCTGCAGTAAAAGGATCAGTATAACAGAGGCTAAGAACCTACACTGGTATAGTCGTTATAATTAGAACTTTAGATTTCAAACGTTCGCGTCCATTGTATTTAATAGGGTTCTAAAGTTCGTGCGAACGTTCGGTCCGTTCGAAGGTTCTGGTGCGAACTGAACGGGGGGTGTTCGGCTCATCCCTACTCATAATACATCCATTGAGGTCCCTGATTATTATGACATTATTGCCCAACATAGAAAGGAGGTAGACAAGCTACCACAAGATGCCAGGAATATTGCCAAAACATTGAGTCCCTTTGAAGAAGGAGGTTTTGGATTTGGAGGTATTTTCTCTTGGCTTAAGGATATTGTGCTTACTAGACATGTGCATTCGTTTTCGTCCGAATGCATTTTCGTCCGAATTTCAGCTATTTTCGTTATCGTTTTAACAAATGAAAACGAAAGCACAGAATCCGAAAACCGAAAGATCCGACATAAACAAATGCTTTATTTTCGTTTTCGTTGCTACAACAGTTCGATATAGATAGGAGATTCGATGTGATGCTGACAATAACAATCTGTGTCTATCGAACCTGTGGTCGAATGTGCCTAAACTTAACTCTATTAGTCCAAGATTATTCTACATAGGAGAGAAAAGATTTGACATTATAGAGAGAAAAGATTCGACATAGGAGAGAAAGATTCGACATAGGAGAGAAAAGATTCGACATAGGAGAGAAAAGATTCGACATAGGAGAGAAAAGATTCGACATAGGAGAGAAAAGATTCGACATTATAGAGAGAAAAGATTCGACATAGGAGAGAAAAGATTTGACATAGGAGAGAAAAGATTTGTTATTATAGAGAGAAAAGATTCGACATAGAGAGAAAAGATCACGGCTGGAATTGGGTGGGGGAAGTAAAATAAAAATAAAGTTGATGATGAATGTTATTGGCTGACTGTAACCAAAGAGGAGGAGCAGTAAAATAGCTAGAATGACGAAGATTCGACAAAGCATCGAAAGTTAGAAGATTCAACGGTGCAGCAAAACTGTACGACGCTGCAATCGTACATTTCCGGTCAAATGCATCCGCCCATAGGCTATAGAAGAATTCTAATGTTGGTTGACTAGTAATAGTAATGAATAAATATAATTATTACTAGTCATACAACATTAGAATTCTTCTATAGCTTGTGGGCGGAACATTCGACCGGAAATGTATGATTGCAGCGTCGTACAGCTTCACTGCTCCGTCGAATCTTCTTTGAACATTCGACAGACACCATAAGCCTTCAATGACAGATTCGACCTTAATTAATTCAGATTTTCGGACGAATGCAATTTCTAACGAAAAACGAAATAAATAAAAATGAATTTCGGGAGTAACTAAATAAATTTATTTTTCGGACGAAAACGAAATTCCGAAACGAAATATTTCAGTGTGCACATGTCTAGTGCTTACCATCTTAATTTTTGAAGTAATACTCTACTTATGCTTTGAATGTTGCATGTGCATAGTGGAAAGGGCCCAGCAGCCCCCTAAGTGATATATTGCCTTATGCAATGTATATGAGAGCTTTTAAGCACATCCAGATAGATCCTTAAGCACTCTGCGCATAGTCATTAGAAAATCATACACTCTCTGTATCGCTAGGTGTATTACCCCATACCCCATATGTCTATGCAAGCTAGGTCACCATATGATCACAAGCTGTAGGAATTCATCTGTTTATGAATTAAGAGGGGACTGAAGGAATATGAACCAATGTGACTCCATCTTAGGTATAATCATCCATCTTAGAGATCATTGCTTAGTTATATATAGTTCTGCATAGATAACTTCACTAGCCTTGGTTGCATAGACTGTTTAGTTACAAATGTTCTCACAAAGATAAACAGTCCCGTCATGACGTTAGTAAATGCTCCTAATCACATTCCTGTCTGTATGTTGTCTTGTATATACTGAGAATGTCCCATATACAATCTAGATGTGATATTGTTTACTGCTTATGTTCTATAAACAATGGAAAGCTACCGTATGACAAACTTTGCTTGTAAACAATGTTATCCTGTCTATATAAGCCCTGTAAAATATAGCATCAATAGACTTGCTTTGATAAGACTCACTGGGGCTGATTTACTAATAACAGTGCGCTGCGCTGGTTCTAACCTTAATTGGTGCGCCAGATAACTCCTTCACTTGGCGCAGGAACCAGCGGCGCACTGTTATAGTAAATACAAATGTCAGCGGCGCTCTATTGAAAATGAATGGTTCCCTATGGGAGCCCATTGATTTGAATAGAGGTCGCCCTGGAAGTCAGATGAAGCGTATCCGACTCGCGGGGTGACTCGTGTGCCTGCTGACACAGGGACAGCGTGACTTTGCCAGGCAACTTGGACACGACCTGAGCGCGTGATGCAGCCGCTCAAGTCGTGTCCTAGAGGCGAATAAGCTGGCCGAGAATGTCTCCAGCGCGATGGCATCGCTCTGGTTCTCGGCAGCCTCGCTGTCCCGTGTTTGGTATGAATCATGAAGGGGAACTCCACACCGAATTTTAATGAAAAAACGGCGTGGGGGTTCCCCTCCAGGAGCATACCAGGCCCTTAGGTCTGGTATGGATTTTAAGGGGAACCCCCTAAGCCGAAAAAAACGGCGTGGGGGTCCCCCCGAAATGGGTCTGGTGTGTATTTTTAGGGGACCCTACGCTATTTTTTTTTGTTTTTGGCGCTGGGTTTCCCTTAAAATACATGCCAGACCTGAAGGGCCTGGTATGGATTCTGGGGGGACCCCCACGCCATTTTTTTTTTCATTTTGGGGGGGTCCCCTTTGAATCCATACTAGACCCAAGGGCCTGGTATGGACCTGGGGGGGGACCCTACGCTGTTTTTTTTTCAATTTTTTTTTTTTCTTGAACCGGCATTGTTTTTTTTTACATTTCCTTTAACAACCAGCTATAAACAGGTAAAACAAAAAATCACCACAAAATTGCAGTACTTGCGTTTTGGATGCGGGTCCATTGAATTCTATTACATCCAAAACACTGCAGTTGCGTTTAAAATCGTTTTCCACAAAGCCTAAAAATGCCTTCAGACGCCAAAGATTTCCACATTTCAGACGCGGTACCAGCGTTTAGCCGCATTTTAGTTTAGAAGCGTTTTTAAAGGTGACCTATTTTTTTACATTGATAAACTCCAAATTTATGGCAAATGAGGAAAAACCATAAAATATATCTATATATATATATATATCTATATATATATATATAAAAATTAAATTGCTTCCATTGCATTGTGGACAATCCACAACTTGGGGCAGCTGACGTGGCAAGTGGACAATCCACAACTTGGGGCAAGTGACACGCTAAATACAACTACACTGCTGCTCTCAGCTGCTGATATCACTCTGGTCTCACAAAATAGCTAAAATCGTAAATAATACTGTTTTTGGAGCTTAGGGCGGCTCCTTATCATATACACGCAAATGTGGTAAAACACGGCATGCAAACGCCACAAAGCGCGCCTTTCTAAATCGCCACTTTCAAGCTTAGTTCTGAACACTTTGCACCAGCGTCCCGTCTACATGGGGCCTAACATGGGGAGATGTTTTTAAGCTTCAAAAAATGCTCAAACAAGCGTCTTGAAAAACGTCCGTGTGCATGTAGCCTTATATTAACCACTTGCGCACTGCCCAGACCAAGTTTCACATTTCAGCGCTGATGCACTTTCAATGACAATTGCGCGCTCATACTGTACAACACTGTAACCCAATGAAAATGTATTATTTCTTGGCACACAAATAGAGCTTGCTTTTGGTGCTATTTGATCACCTTTGTGGGGTTTTTTTTGTTTTTTTTTCTATAAATACAAAAGACCGAGTTTAAAAAAAATAAAAATTGATATTTTAACCACTTCAGCACTGGGCCTATTCTGGCACTTTTCTCCTTCATGTAAAAATTATAAATTTATGGCTATAAAATTACTTCAAAACACCAAACATTATATATGTTTTTGGAGCGGACACCCTAGGGAATAAGATGGCGGTCATTGCAAATTTTTATCTCGCTCTGTATTTGCGCAATAAATTTTCAAACGCCTTTTTTTTGCTAAAAATTTTACAAAACAGTAAAGTTAGGCCAATTTTTTGGTATAATGTGAAAGATGTTGTTATGCTGAGTAAATAGATACCTAACACGTCACGCTTTAAAATTGCGCACACTCATGGAATGACACCAAACTTCAGTAATTAAAAATCTCCCTAGGCGATGCTTTCAATTTTTTTACACGTTACCATTTTGGCATTACAGAGGAGGTCTAGTGCTAGAATTGTTGCACTCGTTCTAACGCACGCAGCAATAACTCACATGTGTGGTTTGAACGGTGTTTACATATGTGGGCGGGACTTACGTGTGTGTTTGCTTCTGAGTGCGAGCTACCGGGGACATGGGCGTTTTTTCTTATTTTTGCTTATTTTTTTATTTTTATTTTTTACTTTTTTGTATTTCTTACTCTTTTTTTAACTTTTTTTTTTTTGCATCACTTTTATTCCTATTACAAGGAATGTAAACATCCCTTGTAATAGGAATGTGTGTGACAGGTCCTCTTTATGGAGAGATGCGAGGTCAATAAGACCCCACATCTCTCCTCCAGGCTGGAAAGCATGATATTGGTAAAAAAAATCACCAATCTCATGCTGACAGCCGAGATCACGGCTTGGTTAACATACAGGAACACGGCGTGATGTCATAATGTCGCGCTCGGGCCTCCGACGGTCATAGAGATGACTGGTGACCATCTGGTCACCAGTCATCTCCAAATCGTTCTCCGAGCCTAAGATGGCACGGGAGAGCCCGGAGAAGCACCGGATGGCGGCAAGAGGGGGGGGAACGTTCCCTCCCGCCGCCTATAAGAACGATCAAGCGGCGGAACCACCACTATGATCGTTTTTATTGTGCACAGAATCGCCGGCTGAAAAGAATGATATCTGAATGATGCCTGCAACTGCAGGCGTCATTCAGATGTCAACGCACAAAGCCAAGGATGTCATTTGACGGTGGGCGGTAGGAAACTGGTTAATATTTTTAAAAAAGGTAATTTTTCTTCTTCATTGATGTACACTGATGAGACTGCACTGATGGGCACCGGTGGCAAGGGTGGGCACTGAGAGGTGGCATTGCTAGTTGGTACTGGTGGGCAGTGAGAAGTGGCACTGCTAGGTGGCAATGATAGTTGGCAGTGATGGGCACTGATAGGCAGCACTGCTAGGTGCCACTGATTGGCACCAGTGGTGGGCATTGATAGGTGGCACTGGCAGGGGCTACTAATTGTCACAGATGACGCAGAATTGCCTCTTCCTCTTCGGGCCCCATGTCCCTTGCACATAAGCCGGTGATTGCCTTTTTTTTATGCTCACGCTGTCAGCACAAGGAGAAAACAAAAAAAATTACCCAGCTATTGTTTACATCACGTGATCAGCTGTGATTTGCTGACAGCTGATCACATGGTAAAGGGCAGGGATCGACCCCTTACTCGGATCTGTCATCACCCGAGTCTCAGGGACTCAGTGAACACAGCGCACGCGCACAAAGGGGAGGACATTTATTGACGGACTCCCGGCTATTGAGGACCATGCTGTGGCCGTCGATCAGTTATAGCGCTGATCTCAAGTGATTAAAGAGGGTCTAAATGGGCCATTGACATGCATCACAATTCAACTTAGGAATGTGTCTTTGAAAAGTTAAACTAAATAATTTGGCCACTTTATCCTTCCAAATAATTCACTTCTTGTCACATAGCCACACAGGAAGTGAGGGAAAATCCCTAATAATGTCTTTCCTTGAGGACACAGGTCAGTCTAAATACTTTCCCCATTATGCACATTGCACTCCAGCATATTGCGGGGTACACCACAAATTATTAGGTAGTTTGGACTTTGGGGTTTGGGGTTTATTTACTAAAGGCAAATCTAGTTCACTTGCTGTATATCTGAGGGGGACATGCAAGCAAAAAAAAAAAAACACCATCTTTGCTTTTACATGATTGTAACATCCAATCACCAGTACTTTCCCTCAGATTTTCAGCAGCTACACTTTTACTGCAGAGTGGATTTGTCTTTACTAAACCCCAAACTATACAATGATTTGGGGTGTACACAACAAAGTGCTAGAGTGCAATTTGCTTAATGGGGACACTAGTTAGATTGATCTGTGTGTCCCCAAGATAAGACATTGGTAGGGTTTTACCTTCACTTCCTGTTTAGCTGTGTGACAGGAAGTGAAGCCAATTTTAAGAAAAGGAGACACAAAGGCCAAACTAAAAAAAAAAAAAAAAACACACGCAGGGGTTCTAACACTTACTTTGTTTCCCTCAAAATGCCCACAATTAGAATTGTATGGCCTTGAGCTATTTTTAAGTGCAGTGCTCTAAATCAGTGCTTCTCAATTACCCCCAACAGGCCATGTTTGCAGGTTTTCCTTCATCTTGCACATGTGCTTTAAATCACAGTCAATGGTTTTGATTTTTGGACAGCAATTCTCGATAAGATAAATTCACAAAACATGTCGTGTTGTGGGTACTTGAGGACTGAGGCTGAGAACCACTGCAGTAAAAAAGGAAAATTGAATACTTACCACTCTGTATTTTTCATTTCCTGGTGACACTCCATGGCAGCACACAATACATGCATATGCTAGCATGAAGGCACCAGATTAGACAAATCACACCTGGTTTGTTTTGACATGCCAATCAGCTGTCACATTTGTTGCAAAGAAAACACAAAACAAACATCAAAACTTTGCATCAAATTTTATTGGTCAACAAAACAAAAGGGAAGGCAAAATAAAAAACATGGCCAATTTGAAACAGTTACAGACTCAACATCTTGAGAAATTTTTGGCCAAAAAAAATGCAGCACAGACAATTAAATCAAAGTGAACAAACAACACACATTAACAACATCAGAATTATTTCAGGGGAACATTTTCCCCACACAAAAAAATACAATCCACAAAAGTTAACCAATCACCTGTTTTGCAAAGACATAACAAATAAAATACATGTGTTACAACTCGATAAGGACACCAACATGTACATTTTAAAACACACACACACACACACACACGTGTTTATATAACATAGGTTTGTGAGCTAATGAGGCAATTGAAAACACATGCACAGTCCATGAAACACCCAAAATGCAAGTGCTCCCAATGTAGAGACTGAAATTCAAAGTGGCTACACCTGTTAAGGATGTCCTTCAATTACTAACCCATAAAAACACTCTCTGAGTGAGCATGCCCAGAAATATCCAGGTGCTGTTCACACACAAAAAGCACCCAAAAAAAAAAACTAACTGGCTGGGCATGTGCAGAACAACACCAATGCAGCTAGCAAAAAATAACACCCCCTCCCCCCGTCCAAAATTAAGCACATCCCCCAGCATGCTACAAAATTAGAGATGGGACAATCACCCCTCCCCCCCCACCAACAAATACCATTGCAGTCTATGGGAACTGACTTGTTAATTTTGCTAGTCCCCACTTGGCTGGCTTATCTTCTAGTTATTGGCCTTAAAATGGGGGCCCAGGTCCCACCCTAAGGGACATATATCAATGTCACCAATTTGGAAAACACCAAAAACAAAACAAGGAGAAGTGCCTTTAAATATGCCAAATTGCTTAAGGGCCATTTCACACCACATGCAGTGCATTGCATTTTTTATGCATCCAAAATGTATGGAAAGTTGGTTATATGGTTCTAAATGGCTGTGTTTGCTCCAGTGCATTCCAGTTCCACCAAAAAGTAGAACATGCTGCATTTTACCTGCACTGGACTGTACTGGAACGCAGCAAAATGCATCATAATTGCACTGGAACGCACCACAACACACCTAAATGCACCAAAAACGCACTGGAACACACTTGTCCTTATCTATGGTTAATAAAAAAGAGGGGTGAAAAAAAAGCACTGGACTGTATCAAAAACGTACCAAAAATGCACTGGAATGCATGAAAAACGTGCATGCAGAAAACCACCTGGAACGCATCCGGATTGCGTTTCTATGGTGTGAACTGGCCCTAGTTCACACTATAGAAACGCAGTCTGGGTGTGTTCCAGGTGCTTTTCTGCATGCGCGTTTTTGACACGTTCCAGTGCATTTTTGATGCGTTTTTGATGCAGTCCAGTGTTTCCCCCCCCTCTTTTCACTTAGGACAAGTGTGTTGCAGTGCATCTTTGGTGCATTTAGGAGCATTCCGGTGCATTCCAGTGCATTTTTGGTACGTTCCGTTGCGTTTTTGATGTGTCTTACTGCGGTTCAGTACAGTTTTGTACCTAAAAAATGCAGCATGACCAATTTTTTTTTTGCTTTCTGAAACGCACTGGAACGGACTGCAGTGGTGTGAACTATGCCATTGGCATTAATGTGATCAACTTTCTTTGCGTTTTTCATGCATCAAAAAAACGCACTGCACTGCATCCGGTGTGAACTGGCCCTAAATATCATACCCGGGGGGTGTCTATAGTATGCCTGTAAAGTAGCACGTTTTCCATGTTTATAACCAGGGATGAGCCGAACACCCCCCTGTTCGGTTCGCACCAGAACCTGCGAACAGACAAAATGTTCGTGTAAACTTTAGAACCCTATTAAATACAATGGACTCGAACGTTCGAAATCTAAAGTGTTAATTATAAAGGCTAATATGCAAGTTATTGTTCTAAAAAGTGTTTGGGGACCTGGGTCCTGCCCCATGGGACATGTATCAATGCAAAAATAAGTTTTAAAAACTGCCGTTTTTTCGGGAGCAGTGATTTTAATAATGCTTAAAATGAAAAAATAAAAGTGAAATATTCCTTTAAATTTCGTACCTGGGGGGTGTGTATGATATGCATGTGAAGTGGCGCATGTTTCCCGTGCTTAGAACTGTCCCTGCAAAAAATGTCATTTTTGAAAGAAAAAAATGCATTTAAAACTGACTCGCGGCTATTAATGAATTGTCGGCTCCCGGCAATACATACAAAAGTCATTGATAAAAATTAGTGAGAGCAGTTCCCCATCAGGTCCGCCCCCTCGGTATGTCGGACCCGCCTACGTCATTGGCTTGAGCGGGGAACTTCCTTCACTATGTAAATTTAAATTACACAGTGAAGGAAGTTCCCCGCTCAAGCCAATGACGTAGGCGGGTCCGACATACCGAGGGGGCGGACCTGATGGGAAATTGCTCTCACTTTGGTAATACATGTATAGACCCGCCCCTTCTCATGTTCCGCATCTGGTCCGCTGAGCGGACCTGATGGGGAACTTAAGAAGGGGCGGGTCTATACATTTAAAATACTGAGAGGGAGTTCCCCATCAGGTCCGCTCAGGCACAACCAATGAAGGACAGCGCTGGACATCGGGATCGCCGCGGGACACTGGATTTCACCGCTGGAATGTTTTTTTTTTTTTTTTTTTTTAATAAAGGACTTTTTCAAGGTGTTTGTGTGTTTTTTTAAACATTTTTTTACGCTTTCTTCGTGAAATGGTAGGGGTACAATGTACCCCTTACCAATTCACATAGGGGGGGCGGGATCTGGGGGTCCCCTTTGTTAAAGGGGTCTTCCAGATTTCGATAAGCCCCTCGCCCGCAGACCCCCACAACCACCGGGCAAGGGTTGTGGGGATGAGGCCCTTGTCCCCATCAACATGGGGACATCCTCCCCATGTTGAGGGCATGTGGCCTGGTACGGTTCAGGAGGGAGGGGGGGCCGCTCTCTCATCCCCCCCTTTTCCCCTGCGGCCGGCCAGGTTGCGTGCTCGGATAAGGGGTCTGGTATGGATTTTTAGGGGGACTCCACGCCATTTTTTTTAAAATTTGGGGTGGAGTTCCCCTTAAAATCCATGCCAGATCTGAAGGGCCTGGAATGGATATTTGGGGGAACCCCACGTCAATTTTTTTTTTAATTTGCGGCGGGGTTCCCCTTAATATCCATTCCAGACCTGAAGGGCCTGGTAATTGAATTCTGGGGAACCCCCACGCATTTTTTTTTTTTTTTTATTAATGACTTTTGTATGTATTGCCGGGAGCCGACAATTCATTAATAGCCGTGAGTCAGTTTTAAATGCATTTTTTTCTTTCAAAAATGACATTTTTTGCAGGGACAGTTCTAAGCACGGGAAACATGCGCCACTTCACATGCATATCATACACACCCCCCAGGTATGAAATTTAAAGGAATATTTCACTTTTATTTTTTCATTTTAAGCATTATTAAAATCACTGCTCCCGAAAAAACGGCCGTTTTTAAAACTTCTTTTTGCATTGATACATGTCCCCTGGGGCAGGACCCGGGTCCCCAAACACTTTTTAGGACAATAACTTGCATATAAGCCTTTATAATTAGCACTTTAGATTTCTCCCATAGACTTTTCGAATTTGCCGCGAACACCCCAATTTGTTCGCTGTTCGGCGAACGGGCGAACAGGCAATGTTCGAGTCGAACATGAGTTCGACTCGAACTCGAAGCTCATCCCTATTTATAACAGTGGGAGAGCAAAATGACATTTCTAAAGTAAAATAATAGTCATTTAAAAGTGCTTGCGGCTGTAATGAATTGCTGGTTCCCGTCAATACAGATAAAAGTCATTGAAAGTCTTTGATTACACAAAAAACAAAAGCGTGGGGGTCCCCCAAATTCCATTACCAGGCCCTTCAGGTCTGGAATGGATATTAAGGGGAACCCCGCTGCAATTTTTATAAAAAAATTACGTGGGGTTCCCCCCAAATATTCATACCAGGCCCTTCAGATCTGGCATGGATTTTAAGGGGAACTTCACCCCAAATTGAAAAAAAAAATGGCGAGGATGTCCCCATGTTGATGGGGACAAGGGCCTCATCCCCACAACCCTTGCCCGGTGGTTGTGGGGGTCTGCGGGTGGGGGAATCTATCGGAATCTGGAAGACCCCTTTAACAAAGGGGACCCCCAGATCCCGCCCCCCCTGTGTGAAATGATAATGGGGTACAAATGTACCCCTACCATTTCACAAAGAAAGTGTAAAAAATGTAAAAAATGACAAGAGCCGGTTTTTGACAATTCCTTTATTAATGTCTTTTCTTTTCTTCCATCTACTTCCTTCTTCTTCTTCCATCTTCTTCTTCCATCTTCTTCTTTTCTCCATTCGGGTTTCTTCCTCCATCTTCATCTTCCTCTTTATCTTTATCTTCATCTTCCTTCTTCCTTCGGTCTTCTCGTCCGCATCTTACTCCGGCGTCTTCCCTTCTTCTTTCTTCTTTGGCCGCTCCGTTTGAATTGGAGGTTCCCGCTGTGCGACGCTTCAGTTCTTCAGTTCCCCTCTGGGTCCGCTTACACCCGGTGACCCCGCCCCCCTCTGCGACGCTTCAGTTCTTCAGTTCCCCTCTGGGTCCGCTTACACCCGGTGACCTCGCCCCTCTCTGACTCACATGGATTTCACAGGGACTTTCCCCGTGGTGTCAGAGGGGGGCGGAGCCACCGGGTGGCAGCGGACCAAGTGGGGAACTGAAGCGTCGCACAGCGGGAACCTCCAATTCAAACGAAGCGGCCGGAGAAGAAAGAAGAAGGGAAGACGCCGGAGCAAGATGCGGACGAGAACACCGAAGGAAGAAGGAAGATGAAGATAAAGATGAAGACGAAGAAACCCGAATGGAGAAAAGAAGAAGATGGAAGAAGAAGAAGGAAGAAGAAGAAGTAAGAAAAGAGAAGACATTAATAAAGGAATTTTCAAAAACCGGCTCTTGTCATTTTTTCCATTTTTTACACTTTCTTTGTGAAATGGTAGGGGTACATTTGTACCCCATTACCATTTCACATAGGGGGGGCCGGGATCTGGGGGTCCCCTTTGTTAAAGGGGTCTTCCAGATTCCGATAAGCCCCCCCGCCCGCAGACCCCCACAACCACCGGGCAAGGGTTGTGGGGATGAGGCCCTTGTCCCCATCAACATGGGGACATCCTCCCCATCAGGGATGAGCCGAACACCCCCCTGTTCGGTTCGCACCAGAACCTGCGAACAGACAAAATGTTCGTGTAAACTTTAGAACCCTATTAAATACAATGGACTCGAACGTTCAAAATCTAAAGTGTTAATTATAAAGGCTAATATGCAAGTTATTGTCCTAAAAAGTGTTTGGGGACCGGGGTCCTGCCCCAGGGGACATGTATCAATGCAAAAAGAAGTTTTAAAAACGGCAGTTTTTTCAGGAGCAGTGATTTTAATAATGCTTAAAATGAAAAAATAAAAGTGAAATATTCCTTTAAATTTCGTACCTGGGGGGTGTGTATGATATGCATGTGAAGTGGCACATGTTTCCCGTGCTTAGAACTGTCCCTGCAAAAAATGTCATTTTTGAAAGAAAAAAATGCATTTAAAACTGACTCGCGGCTATTAATGAATTGTCGGCTCCCGGCAATACATACAAAAGTCATTGATAAAAAAAAAAAAAAAAGCGTGGGGGTTCCCCAGAATTCAATTACCAGGCCCTTCAGGTCTGGAATGGATATTAAGGGGAACCCCGCCGCAAATTAAAAAAAAAAATTGACGTGGGGTTCCCCCAAATATCCATTCCAGGCCCTTCAGATCTGGCATGGATTTTAAGGGGAACTCCACCCCAAATTAAAAAAAAATGGCGTGGAGTCCCCCTAAAAATCCATACCAGACCCCTTATCCGAGCACGCAACCTGGCCGGCCGCAGGGGAAAAGGGGGGGACGAGAGAGCGGCCCCCCTCCCTCCTGAACCGTACCAGGCCACATGCCCTCAACATGGGGAGGATGTCCCCATGTTGATGGGGACAAGGGCCCTTATCCCCACAACCCTTGCCCGGTGGTTGTGGGGGTCTGCGGGCGGGGGGCTTATCGGAATCTGAAAGACCCCTTTAACAAAGGGGACCCCCAGATCCCGGCCCCCCCTATGTGAATTGGTAAGGGGTACATTGTACCCCTACCATTTCACGAAGAAAGCGTAAAAAAATGTTTAAAAAAACACACAAACACCTTGAAAAAGTCCTTTATTTAAAAAAAAAAAAAAAAAAAAAACATTTCAGCGGTGAAATCCAGTGTCCCGCGGCGATCCCGATATCCAGCGCTGTCCTTCATTGGTTGTGCCTGAGCGGACCTGATGGGGAACTCCCTCTCAGTATTTTAAATGTATAGACCCGCCCCTTCTAAAGTTCCCCATCAGGTCCGCTCAGCGGACGAGATGCGGAACATGAGAAGGGGCGGGTCTATACATGTATTACCAAAGTGAGAGCAGTCCCCCATCAGGTCCGCCCCCTCGGTATGTCGGACCCGCCTACGTCATTGGCTTGAGCGGGGAACTTCCTTCACTGTGTAAATTTAAATTACAAATTTAAATTACACAGTGAAGGAAGTTCCCCGCTCAAGCCAATGACGTAGGCAGGTCCGACATACCGAGGGGGCGGACCTGATGGGGAACTGCTCTCACTTTGGTAATACATGTATAGACCCGCCCCTTCTCATGTTCCGCATCTGGTCCGCTGAGCGGACCTGATGGGGAACTTTAGAAGGGGCGGGTCTATACATTTAAAATACTGAGAGGGAGTTCCCCATCAGGTCCGCTCAGGCACAACCAATGAAGGACAGCGCTGGACATCGGGATCGCCGCGGGACACTGGATTTCACCGCTGGAATGTTTTTTTTTTTTTTTTTTTAATAAAGGACTTTTTCAAGGTGTTTGTGTGTTTTTTTAAACATTTTTTTACGCTTTCTTCGTGAAATGGTAGGGGTACAATGTACCCCTTACCAATTCACATAGGGGGGGGCCGGGATCTGGGGGTCCCCTTTGTTAAAGGGGTCTTCCAGATTCCGATAAGCCCCCCGCCCGCAGACCCCCACAACCACCGGGCATGGGTTGTGGGGATGAGGCCCTTGTCCCCATCAACATGGGGACATCCTCCCCATGTTGAGGGCATGTGGCTTGGTACGGTTCAGGAGGGAGGGGGGGCCGCTCTCTCGTCCCCCCCTTTTCCCCTGCGGCCGGCCAGGTTGCGTGCTCGGATAAGGGGTCTGGTGTGGATTTTTAGGGGGACTCCACGCCATTTTTTTTTCAATTTGGGGTGGAGTTCCCCTTAAAATCCATGCCAGATCTGAAGGGCCTGGAATGGATATTTGGGGGAACCCCACGTCAATTTTTTTTTGAATTTGCGGCGGGGTTCCCCTTAATATCCATTCCAGACCTGAAGGGCCTGGTAATTGAATTCTGGGGAACCCCCACGCTTTTTTTTTTTTTTTTATCAATGACTTTTGTATGTATTGCCGGGAGCCGACAATTCATTAATAGCCGCGAGTCAGTTTTAAATGCATTTTTTTCTTTCACAAATGACATTTTTTGCAGGGACAGTTCTAAGCACGGGAAACATGCGCCACTTTACATGCATATAATACACACCCCCCAGGTATGAAATTTAAAGGAATATTTCACTTTTATTTTTTCATTTTAAGCATTATTAAAATCACTGCTCCCGAAAAAACGGCCGTTTTTAAAACTTCTTTTTGCATTGATACATGTCCCCTGGGGCAGGACCCGGGTCCCCAAACACTTTTTAGGACAATAACTTGCATATAAGCCTTTATAATTAGCACTTTAGATTTCTCCCATAGATTTTTCGTATTTGCCGCGAACACCCCAATCTGTTCGCTGTTCGGCGAACAGGCAATGTTCGAGTCGAACATGAGTTCGACTCGAACTCGAAGCTCATCCCTACTCCCCATGTTGAGGGCATGTGGCCTGGTACGGTTCAGGAGGGAGGGGGGGCCGCTCTCGTCCCCCTCTCTTCCCCTGCGGCCGGCCAGGTTATGTGCTCGGATAAGGGTCTGGTGTGAATTTTTGGGGGAACTCCACGCCATTTTTTTTTTTATTTGGGGTGGAGTTCCCCTTAAAATCCATTCCAGATCTGAAGGGCCTGGTATGGATATTTGGGGGAACACCACGTCATTTTTAAAAAAAAATTACAGCGGGGTTCCCCTTAATATCCATTCCAGACCTCAAGGGCCTGGTAATGGAATTTGGGGGGACCCCCACGCTTTTTTTTTGTGGTTATCAAAGACTTTCTATGACTTTTCTCTATATTGCCGGGAGCCGACAATTCATTATAGCCGCGGGTGCTTTTAAATGCCTTTTTTTTCCTTTAGAAATGACATTTTGCAGGCGCACTGGGAAGTACAGAGCTGCGCCTGTTCAACTTATGCAAATTCGTTTACGTGACTTGACATTTACTAAGATTTTGCCGGCGCAGTGTCCCGGCGTGTTTGAACTGTTGAAATTCCCGCGCTGAGCTCAAAAAAACCTCCCGCAGCTCTAAACGTACTTGCCGGCGCAGCGGGCTGGTTTTGAAAAAGTTACTTTCTCACTCTATTTTGGCCATGTTTGTTATTTGGGCCGGTGTCACTACACTTCCTAACATCACCCCACATCACCCCCATTATATTCTCACATCCAGCTTCTTTATATTTAGTGTTTAACATGCTGTGCGCCAGGTCCATAGTGGCGCACTGAGCGCCCCCTCCCGTCCGCCGACAACACTATAGTAAATGGGAAATAGGGCTGCGCTACCGGCGCTAATGTTTTGTAAACACCAAAACAGCCATTGCGCACGCAGATGCGCCAATACTCATGGCGCAAACGTTTCGTAAATCAGCCCCACTGTGTGTGACTCAAGTTATTTCAGAGTAATTCTCCGAGGCCCGTATTGAGACGGAAGAACGGACTTGGTCAGATCTTATTAACAATCTATGGTCGAGGGAGGCCTGAACCCTAACAGGGGTGTAATACCATCCCAGGTTTATTTTCATTGTAGATTCCCAATATGAAATGTTATTAGAGAACTGACGTGGTTTTGGAAGTGCAGAGTGCCATTTTTGGGAGGAGATTTGAAATTGCAGAGTACGTTCCCAATATTTCATAGGTGGACTTTTTTTGTCCGGCTTGGGGTTGACCAAAGATCTGTATATAAGAGAGGTGCCTTTTAGTTTAGTGTCCTTAGAGTTGTAGTAGCGTAGTAAGTCCTGGGTAATAACCGAACTGAAGAGACGGGCATTAGCCCAGGCACTTTGAAAGAATTTTGTGTAAGGAGCCTCTGTTAATTGCGGGCAGCGTTAAATGGTGTTGCTGCGCTGACAAGGGTCAAATAGGTGGTGAGGGAGAAAAGGCCCCTGTTATGGAGTTGTTTCATTCCATCTTTGGGAGTTAGAAAGGGCACAGTTTGATTTTGGTAGGTCACCAGCAGCTTAGTTGGGAAGCCCCATCTGTAGACAATTTTCTGGACCTGCAGGATAGAGGTCACTGGTGTGAACTCTTTGGGTGCTTGCGAGGTGGCTGCTGAAATATCATTATACAAGGAGATCTGTTTGTAAGGGTCTGGGAAGGAACGTGCTGATCTGGCTGCTCGAATAATTATTTATTTGATGTTGAAATAGTGCAGTCGGGCTAGCGTATCCCGAGGGACCGTGGTCGGTAAATAGGTGGGTTTCTGGATCCTGTGGACTCTGTCAATTAATAGATCCGAAGCAGTGAGGTCTGGGATCAATTTACGAAAGAGTTGCTTTAGGTAGGGACCGAGTTTGTTTGGTTTGGCAGACTCCGGAATACCCCTTATCTTGATATTATTCTGCCTGAAGCAGTCCTCCAGCTCGGCTATTTTAAGTTGTAGTTGGCGGATAATATTGGAGTGGTCATCTTGTTTGTCTACTACAGCATTATGGGCTGTAGCCACTGCGCTCATTTGGTTTTCCAATAATTCAGCTTGTTCCTCAATTGCATCCATTCCCTCTTGTAGGTGTGTGATGGAGGCTTTAAGATCTCTTTGTAAGTCAGAGTGGAGGGTGAGCAGCAGTGATTTTATGAAACTTTCTGATGTAGGATTATCAGAAGCAGGGAGAGCTGCAAGGTCTGTGACCCACATGTCTGACTGAGTGTTGTTGGACGTTTCTCCCCAGTGTTGCCCCTTAGGGAGTGGAAGTTTGTCAGGGGAATAGCCTGGTGAGAGAGCCACCTCTCTCAGATGGGGAGGATGTGGCAGGGTTCTGAGGACTTGATTCCTCCATGTCATCTGTGTCATCCGTGTCTGAGGCTGGCTGTAAAGAAGGAGGTATAGATAGCGGGGACGGTGGGCGGCTCTCCTTTGCGGCGCTGTGTTAGGTTCATGAAGAGTTTGTACAGCCGTCTGTAGGATTGAGACTTCGGCCTCCTCCGGGACATAGCCCGCGGATGTCCTGGTGATCGATCCCCCTACATGGAGGGAGAAAGTGTGGGGTGCCGGTGCTGTGCGATACAGTGAAGCCCAGGTGAGAGTAGAGCGGTACAGCTAAGCGGCCATTCCAGTCAGCGGCCAAACCATGTCCCCAATATTTACCCTTTTGATGGAACCTTTAACACAAAAAATATGCAACCACAATTTCATTTTGGGTATACATATTACAAGGAATACAAAATCATCCTATTCTCAGATGATATTATTATATTAACATCGACAGATCTGGCCAGAGGCGGCTCTAGGCTTTGTGAGGCTTTAGGCAAAACTTAGGCATGAGGCCCCTTCATACCCATAATGGGAAAAATAATTCAAGTGATAAAAATTTGCTGTATAAGAAGTACAGGTGGAGGGTAAGTGGGCACAGTACAGGGGGCAGGAGTGTACATTAAAGGAGAGAGGAGGGCACAGTACAGGGTGTAGAAGGGTACAGTACAGGGGGAGCAGGAGGGCACAACATGGGGAGGGTAAGTGGGCACAGTACAGGGGGCAGGAGGGTACAGTAAAGGAGGGAGCAGGAGGGCACAGCACAGGGGGAGGTAAGTGGACACAGTACAGGGGGCAGGAGGGTACAGTAAATGAGGGAGAAGGAGGGCACAGCGGAAGGGGGCACAGAACAGGGGGTAGGAGGGTACAGAACAGGGGGAGCAGGAGGGCACGGGGGGGGGGAAGTGGGCACAGAACAGGGGGCAGGAGGGTACAGTACAGGGGGAGCAAGAGGGAAAAACACAGGGGGTGGGTAAGTGGGCACAGCTCAGGGGGCAGGAGGGTACAGTAAAGGAGGGTGTAGGAGGGCACAGCACAAGGGGAGGGTAAGTGGGCACAGTGCAGGGGGCAGGAGGGAAAAGCACGGGGGGTAAGTGGGCATAGTACAGGGGGCAGGAGGGTACAGTAAAGGGGGAGTAGAAGGGCACAGCACAGAGGGGAGGGTAAGTGGGCACAGTACAGGGGGCAGGAGAGTATAGTAAATCAGGGAGCAGGAGGGCACGGGGGGAGTAAGTGGGCACAGTACCAGGGCAGGAGGGTACAGTACAGGAGGAGGGTAAGTGGGCACAATATCGGGGCAGGAGGGTACAGTATGGGGGAGAATAAGTGGGCACAGTACTGGGGCAGGAGGGTACAGCACATGGGGAGGGTAAGTGGGCACAGTACAGGGGGAGCAGGAGGGCACAGCACAGGGGGGTTAAGTGGGAACAGTACAGGGGGAGCAAGAGGGCACACAGGGGGAGTGTAAGTGGGCACAGTACAGGGGGCAGCAGTGTACAGTAAAAGAAGGGAGCAGGAGGGCACAGCACAGGGGAGGATAAGTGGGCACAGTACAGGGGGAGCAGGAGGACACAGCACAGGAGGAGGGTAAGTGGGCACAGTACAGGGGGAGCAGGAGGGCACCGCACAGGGGGGGTAAGTGGGCACAGTACAGGGTACAGTAAAAGAAGGGAGCAGGAGGGCACAGCACAGGGGAGGATAAGTTGGCACAGTACAGGGGGAGCAGGAGGGCACAGCACAGGGGGGAGGGGAGGGTAAGTGGGCACAGTACAGGGGCAGCAGGATACAGTAAAAAAAAGGGAGCAGGAGGGCACAGCACAGGGGAGGATAAGTGGGCACAGTACAGGGGGAGCAGGAGGGCACAGGGGGGAGGGTAAGTGGGCACAGTACAGGGGGGAGGAGGGTACAGTAAAGGAGGGAGCAGGAGGGCACAGCACAGGGGGTGAGGTAAGTGGACACAGTACAGGGGGCAGGAGGGTACAGTAAAGGAGGGAGGAGGGCACAGCGGAAGGGGGCACAGAACAGGGGGTAGGAGGGTACAGAACAGGGGGAGCAGGAGGGCACAGGGGGGGGGGAAGTGGGCACAGAACAGGGGGCAGGAGGGTACAGTGCAGGGGGAGCAAGAGGGAAAAACACAGGGGGTGGGTAAGTGGGCACAGCTCAGGGGGCAGGAGGGTACAGTAAAGGAGGGTGCAGGAGGGCACAGCACAAGGGGAGGGTAAGTGGGCACAGTGCAGGGGGCAGGAGGGAAAAGCACGGGGGGTAAGTGGGTATAGTACAGGGGGCAGGAGGGTACAGTAAAGGGGGAGTAGAAGGGCACAGCACAGAGGGGAGGGTAAGTGGGCACAGTACAGGGGGCATGAGAGTATAGTAAATCAGGGAGCAGGAGGGCACGGGGGGAGTAAGTGGGCACAGTACCAGGGCAGGAGGGTACAGTACAGGAGGAGGGTAAGTGGGCACAATATCGGGGCAGGAGGGTACAGTATGGGGGAGAATAAGTGGGCACAGTACTGGGGCAGGAGGGTACAGCACATGGGGAGGGTAAGTGGGCACAGTACAGGGGGAGCAGGAGGGCACAGCACAGGGGGGTTAAGTGGGAACAGTACAGGGGGAGCAAGAGGGCACACAGGGGGAGTGTAAGTGGGCACAGTACAGGGGGCAGCAGTGTACAGTAAAAGAAGGGAGCAGGAGGGCACAGCACAGGGGAGGATAAGTGGGCACAGTACAGGGGGAGCAGGAGGACACAGCACAGGAGGAGGGTAAGTGGGCACAGTACAGGGGGAGCAGGAGGACACCGCACAGGGGGGGTAAGTGGGCACAGTACAGGGTACAGTAAAAGAAGGGAGCAGGAGGGCACAGCACAGGGGAGGATAAGTTGGCACAGTACAGGGGGAGCAGGAGGGCACAGCACAGGGGGGAGGGGAGGGTAAGTGGGCACAGTACAGGGGCAGCAGGATACAGTAAAAAAAAGGGAGCAGGAGGGCACAGCACAGGGGAGGATAAGTGGGCACAGTACAGGGGGAGCAGGAGGGCACAGGGGGGAGGGTAAGTGGGCACAGTACAGGGGGGAGGAGGGTACAGTAAAGGAGGGAGCAGGAGGGCACAGCACAGGGGGTGAGGTAAGTGGACACAGTACAGGGGGCAGGAGGGTACAGTAAAGGAGGGAGGAGGGCACAGCGGAAGGGGGCACAGAACAGGGGGTAGGAGGGTACAGAACAGGGGGAGCAGGAGGGCACAGGGGGGGGGAAGTGGGCACAGAACAGGGGGCAGGAGGGTACAGTGCAGGGGGAGCAAGAGGGAAAAACACAGGGGGTGGGTAAGTGGGCACAGCTCAGGGGGCAGGAGGGTACAGTAAAGGAGGGTGCAGGAGGGCACAGCACAAGGGGAGGGTAAGTGGGCACAGTGCAGGGGGCAGGAGGGAAAAGCACGGGGGGTAAGTGGGTATAGTACAGGGGGCAGGAGGGTACAGTAAAGGGGGAGTAGAAGGGCACAGCACAGAGGGGAGGGTAAGTGGGCACAGTACAGGGGGCAGGAGAGTATAGTAAATCAGGGAGCAGGAGGGCACGGGGGGAGTAAGTGGGCACAGTACCAGGGCAGGAGGGTACAGTACAGGAGGAGGGTAAGTGGGCACAATATCGGGGCAGGAGGGTACAGTATGGGGGAGAATAAGTGGGCACAGTACTGGGGCAGGAGGGTACAGCACATGGGGAGGGTAAGTGGGCACAGTACAGGGGGAGCAGGAGGGCACAGCACAGGGGGGTTAAGTGGGAACAGTACAGGGGGAGCAAGAGGGCACACAGAGGGAGTGTAAGTGGGCACAGTACAGGGGGCAGCAGTGTACAGTAAAAGAAGGGAGCAGGAGGGCACAGCACAGGGGAGGATAAGTGGGCACAGTACAGGGGGAGCAGGAGGACACAGCACAGGAGGAGGGTAAGTGGGCACAGTACAGGGGGAGCAGGAGGGCACCGCACAGGGGGGTAAGTGGGCACAGTACAGGGTACAGTAAAAGAAGGGAGCAGGAGGGCACAGCACAGGGGAGGATAGGTTGGCACAGTACAGGGGGAGCAGGAGGGCACAGCACAGGGGGGAGGGGAGGGTAAGTGGGCACAGTACAGGGGCAGCAGGATACAGTAAAAAAAAGGGAGCAGGAGGGCACAGCACAGGGGAGGATAAGTGGGCACAGTACAGGGGGAGCAGGAGGGCACAGGGGGGAGGGTAAGTGGGCACAGTACAAGGGGCATAGTACAGGGGGAAGCAGGGTACAGTAAAAGAAGGGAGCAGGAGGGCACAGCACAGGGGAGGATAAGTGGGCACAGTACAGGGGGAGCAGGAGGGCACAGCACAGGGGGAGGGTAAGTGGGCACAGTACAAGGGGCACAGTACAGGGGGAAGCAGGGTACAGTAAAAGAAGGGAGCAGGAGGGCACAGCACAGGGGAGGATAAGTGGGCACAGTACAGGGGGAGCAGGAGGGCACAGCACAGGGGGAGGGTAAGTGGGCACAGTACAAGGGGCACAGTACAGGGGGCAGCAGGGTACAGTAAAAGAAGGGAGCAGGAGGGCACAGCACAGGAGAGGATTAGTGGGCACGGTACAGGGGGAAGCAGAAGGAAAGAAGAATGCCCTTTATATTAGAGTACCCCCCCAGAGACCTTAGCTCACAGTCCCCTAATATCAGTGCTCCCCTTCCTTAGAGAACTCCAGAGATCATAGAGACCCCCCTTATAGCAGCTCCCCCTGCCCTCTTTAGGATCTCCATGTATGTTACCTTACCGGCGGGAATCAGGTACCGCTGCAAGCAAGGTGTGAGAGCCGAAGTTGGGGGGCGGAGCTGAGAGACAGAGCGTTCTACAGATTTTTCCTCAGTGTATACAGCGCCAATCCAGATGTAAAAAGGGTCATCGAGGCGGGCGGGGAGAGAGGCGCCGGGCGGAGGAACCGGAGATCAATGACCACAGATTAGTGGAGGAGCAGGGATGGGGGCTGGCTCTCTCTCATGTTGGTGACTGGCTGCAGAAGGGGTTGTGGCATGTTAGCTGGGCCTCTCCCTGTAGCTGGAGCCCCGGATTCCCTGCCCTGAATGACAGCCCCAGAGAGGGGCAGTCTGGACACCACTTCAGGTCTTCTCTCCTACCTCCCCCTTCCATACAGCCCTGGCGAGGCTTCCTCCCCGGCGGGACCCTCCTCTTCCCCTCTGCTTATCAGATGCCGGATGCCTCCTGCGGGTGTGTGGGGATCGCTCAGCGGAGAACTCCAGAGGAGGGGGGCGATCTGCGGCTCCGGAGCTAGAATGGGGGGCGATCTGTGGCTACTTTTTCTCCGGCTGCTGGAATGAGTCTCCTCCCCTTCTGCTCCCCTGGTCAGACAACACAGTGATGGCCCCGCCTCCTCCCCTCAGACACAACCACGAGCGTCTTCTCTCTCCACGGAGCGGAGCTCACAAGCAGCTCTGCTGGCCGGAGCGCAGCGGCATTGTCAGCAGAGGTGGCTCTGCAATTAGGCAAAATAGGCGGGGCGCCTGTGAGTGCGAGGCCTTAGGCGACCGCCTAATTTGCCTAATTAGAGAGCCGCCTCTGGATCTGGCCTCTCCTTGCCAGCAGTTTATGAAGTACTAACACTCTTTAATACTTGTTTGTATCATAAGCTTACTGAGTCAAAGTGGAATATTCTCTGGGTATCTCCCTAACCTCAGCCACAACCAATTTATATGAGAGGGGAGAAAGGAAGAGCAGTGCCATCTAAGTGTAGCAGTAAATCCGTTTATTACAAATTTAAAGACAGAAACTCAGTGTGACAAGTACATCAGCGCATGTAACAAGACAGTGGTTCATCCGCTCCGGGGGAAGACACAGTGCAGTGTTGGAGAATGCAGCCGCTGGTCCTGGCCACACTGGTGGCTCCCAGCGCTTCTTGAAAGCTCGGGAACACACAGAAATAGCAGCTGACCTCACGTCCGGGTCCAAGGATGAGCGGGCGGTGCGCGCATTTGTGGTATGCATACTTCTTCATTAGGCAATCACGCTTCCTGGAACTGGGGTACACACAGGAATAGCCCCTGACGTCACGTCCGGGTCCAAGGGTGAGCGGGCGATGCATGCGTTCAGAGCATCAGGCAATCACCTCCTATAACTTTGTCTCATTCCTGGCTTCATGCAAACAGGACCTAATAATTGCCTAGATAGAATACATATTTTTTTTAAAAGGAACCTTTAGTACTAACTTAAAGAGGAAGTAAACCCTCTTGAAAAAATACGATTAAAAAAAACCCTGCAAGAGAAAGGCATAATGAGCTAGTATGCATAGCATGCGCCATAGACATCGGTGCTGGGGTTTCAGAAAATATCTCCTTAACCGTATGGGTTAAGGAGATATTTCTTGCACCTACAGGTAAGCCTTAATCTAGGCTTAACTGTAGGTGCAAGATGTGTGGTTGGGTTTACAACCACTTTAAAAAAGATGGCTCGGTGGGTAATCGCTTAAAATCAGTCATGTACCTTATATAAAGATTTTATTACTTGATAAAGGGAAATTAAAGTTGCATCAAAGGTTTAGCTATTTTTATCTCAATGCACAGCATTAAGTTTAAAAGCAACCCAATGCATATAGGTTACAAAACTTTCTTCATCTGTGACAGTCCCAGTTTAAAAGGTGCTTTTAGCTTAATGCTTGTTCTGTTTGGACTTTCCTTCTTTCTTTTTATATTTTCTTCATTTTTCTATGCTGGGCAGCAAAACTTCTTCCTTCAATTCCTTCCATCTCTCTCCTCATATCACAGATTAATTAGGCTCCTAACATTCAAATGGTTTTGATTTCTGATTCCAGCACTTAAAGGGTTGAGAAAGAAGTTACCGCTCAGACGTGGCTGTTGATCTGCTCACTGGATCCGAAGCTTACACACAGCTTGATCTTCACACAGCTTACTTGGCGACGTGTACACATGTCGCTCAGATTTTCTGTGTTGTGATGCTTTGATCAACCAATCATCATCTTTTCATGGCAAATAACATGTCCAGAGATTTTCTATATACTCACCACTTGAATCCTTTACATTATAGTCATGTTTGATCTATCATTTATTCAAAGTGGGAGCTAATATCTGATATCTCATGGAGCAACTTTTTATTCAGTATAATATAACTTATGTTCCGCCTTTTTAGCGTGAAGTTTTTACAATTTACTTTTATGTTTCTATGTATTCCTCTGCATGCAGTGGCTGATAGACATGGGCAAAGCTGCATAAAACGAGCGCACATTATAGAGGCGACATCGCGGCTAATTGTGAGCAGACATGTTGGAATGCATTTCACACAAGAAACTATCATCCATACACAAGATTGTTTCATTGGCCTCCATATCATGAAGCAGACACATGACAGTGTATCAGAACAATTCTTTACATTTTTCCTAACACGTCAACTCACATTTACATTATTTTTAGTTAGCTCTTTGTTGTTTGCACACATCACTAATTAACATTGCAACCAAAATAGGTGTACACACACTCAAGTCCTAAATATACCAATACTTTTTAACATAAATTTGTATATATATTCATTTATCACTGCATATATGGAAATATTGTGTTGGACTTTTAATACATAGAATTTTTTAGCTATCTGTATATAATAATACACTTTATTATACACATACACATACATATACAGTATTTCTTTCATCCATGTCACATAACTTTTATCTTAAAAGTAGTATCCAAACCATACATATTCACATTGTAGCACAGTTTTGCACTTGCTTTATATGTCCTGTAGATAGCATTACCACCCACACTTAAGTTTGACAACCAATAGGGATACACGCTATCTACATAGTCATATTAATATGGATTTTTTTGAATGGTCTCTTCTTTTTTTTTTTTTCTTCTTTTCTTCTTCCTCTTTCCCCTTTTTCTTTTTCTAACACAGGTGTGTGTTCTTCACAATCACATTACTCACTCTAATTACCTTCACAGGTAACACCCAACATTTTACCAATTGGAACTTTGATTATTTTTTAACTTGTCACGTGAATAGAGGTATATATTTGATGTGAATTGAGTGTATGTTAGCTATGATTAAGCACTGATTTGCAGTGTGAAACATGTCAGCTCCTCTTGCTGTTTTTTGCTGTCATATGTGTTGATGTGACCTTGTTTTTTTAAATAAAGAACCAACAAGTTTTTGGAGTGCGGCTGTCCAAGCTTTTCTTTAGTTTCTGCATTGTTATATGCAATCGCCTGCACCCACAGCTTCGGATCCAGTGAGCAGATCAACAGCCACGTCTGAGCGGTAACTTCTTTCTTCGTTTGTCTTGGATTTTGCATATCCCATTAGCAGCTCGAGGACTGTTTGATCTTCCAATTACATGTTTAAAAACCATTTACAAGTTGATCCTTTGGTCGGTTCTTAACAATGAATACTATCACACCCACATTACCAGCAGCCGAAACCAGCTACAGCAGAACTCTTACTGCACCGTCGGATAATCCGTTAAGATCTATCTCACAGACACAGACGCTTCAATCTACGGACGATGGTGAGATTTCTCTGATCTGGATGTTCAGAAAACTGGAACATTTAATGGCCAAAGAAATAAGATCTTTCTGGGACACACACTTTCTTACAAAATATGCTATAACAGCACAAATTCCCAGAGGCCTGAGAATCAAAAAAATTCCCACCACAGAACTATTTGATGAGGAAATGAAAAAAGAATGGACGGATACTCTCAATATCTGTTCTTTTAAACTGATAGACATTCTCATCAGGTCAAATAAAAAAGCGGTGGAGAAATTACAAATGAAGATGTCACTTATGCAAGCAGATCTGACAGGACTACAGTCACACGTTGACTTCTCTGAATTAGATAGTCAACTCAATAAAAGACTGGACAGAATGGAGAAGTCCGTGATTGACACCAAAAAAGGAAAAATGAACCGCCACCGACTGGACTATGAGAGTAACAACGTATATACATGGAAGAAATCTTCCAAGGCGGTCACGTAAGAATTCAGGTAAACTAGTTAGTTTCTCAGATCAAGAAAGTGACATGGCCAATGATACTTTGGCATTTACAGCTTCAGAGTCATCACCAGAACAACCGAACATCCACCCGAATCAAGCGGATAGTGATCACCCCCCTAGAAACCCTTGTGGGGTCAATATAAAAGAAAATAAGAAATCCAACATAAAAAAAACAAGAAGAGGGGGACAGAAACACAGGAAATCAGAAAAATGCCCCATACACGCTACGAGGGAAGAGGAAATAATTAATGTGATGAATCTTTCGGACAGAATTATGACCAATGAAGAATTGACCTTGCTATCTAAAGGACTGAACTTTTGCCCTACCAGGCATTTTGATTTATTTGGGACACTCTTAGATGTCAATAAATTTTCTCGCAGCATTACTCTTAAGAAACATTATTTTGAACCCCCGGCTGATCCAGTAGATGTCCAGAAAAGCGTAACACAAACGGGTGAGTCACCTCCCTCTCCTATCTTATTTAAAGATGTCTGTATGCTACAGGATTTGACTGAATTGGCATGTGAATCGGATCCGTGCCCCATAGACTCCACCGTTGTACCTAACACTGTTTCTTTCAAATTAAGGTCAGATTTTTATCTGGTGGGATCTAGGGGCAACGACCTAGATTTATTCCAAAAGATGGTAGAGAGGGATTTAACTCGCCTGGCTCGCAACTGTCACAAGAAACCCAACCAACACAACAATCTATCAGTTAAAGAGCAACAGGCTTTCAAAGAATTATAACTAGACAAAACCATAGTCATCAGGAATGCTGATAAAGGGGGGTCAGTGGTAATCCTTAATTCAGTTACATACAGGGATGAGGCAATGCGTCAATTGTCTGACCTGAATACTTGCCAGGTATTAAAAGGTAATCCCACTATACCCTTCAAAAAAACGTTGTGTTCCCTTTTAGATAGAGCTGTACTCACAGGCATATTTACAGAAAAGGAGAATGTCCCATAACTCCGGTTTTCCACCACCTGCCAAAGGTGCACAAGGGGTTAAACCCCCTTGTAGGCAGACCCATTGTGGCGGGGATAGGTTCACTTAACGAACGCCTCGGCGAGTGGTTGGACAGTCAGCTCCGACCCTTGGTGGTGGACTTACCTGGTTATCTAAGGGACACCAAACAGCTTCTGTCCAAACTGAATCATTTTGTTTGGGAAGACAATTTCAGATGGGTTAGCTGTGATGTGGTCAGCTTATATTCGAGCATTCCCCATGGTCCAGGTGTGAGAGTGGTTGCTACATTTTTACAGGAATCGGGCAGATTCTCCTTGGTTCTCCAGGAATTCATCCTGGAAGCCTTGGAATACCTGCTAACCCACAATTTTTTTATGTTCGACGGGGTCTATTATCTCCAAAGATGCAGGGCCTCTATGGGAGCCAAATTTTCCCCCTCATTAGCCAATCTTTTTATGGGCTGGTGGGAGAGGTCCCGTATCTTTGGACATGATAGCCCCCGTCGAGTGGATACAGCGTTCTACTGTCGGAACATAGATGACCTGCTGTTAATCTCATCAGATGGTCAAGTAGATCTCAGTGAGTGGTTAAATTACTTCAATGATAATTCTTTAAACCTAAAATTTACAGGAAAACTCCATGAGTGTACTATGGACTTCCTAAATGTAACACTCACAGGTACCGGCAGAGAGATAACCACTAATTTACACAGGAAACTTACAGCAGGGAACACCTTGCTAAGAGCTGACTCGGCACACCCCAGTCACACTATTAAGGGGGTACCCTATGGACAATTTCTCAGACTAAAACGCCTCTGCAGTGAGCCACACACATTTAATGAGGAAGCCCAGAAAATGGCTTTACGTTTCCAACACAGGGGATATCCATCACACATTATAGATAGAGCCCTTGCAGCTACAGACACCATACAGAGGGATAGTCTATTAACGAACACTCGAAGATCAAAAACTGCATCTGACACTTACAGCAACATTCCTGTCTTTTCTACTCTGTACAGCACTGAGTACACTAAGATTAAAAACATCATCATTAAATACCTTCCCATTTTATTCAATGATGTCACATATAGTGAAATATTGTCTAAGGGCATAAAAACGGTATCCCGACGAGCACCTACATTGGGGGGTTCCCTTTCACCAAGCCTTTTTTCCAGCAAAACCCCAGGTAAAAACTGGCTCCAGTTCAAAGGCACATTTAGGTGTGGCATTAACAGCTGCGACTATTGTCGTTTCATCAAAAGGGGTGATCAGGTTACATCTTGCACCAATGGGCGAACATTTGATATCACACAATTTATCAATTGTAACACCAAATATGTGATTTATGTAATAACCTGCGAATCATGTAATGTACAATACGTGGGACGCACGATCCGCAGGCTCAGAGATCGCTTACGAGATCATTTATATGATATTGAAATCAATAAAAAAACTAACGTAGCCCAACATTGGAATGCTATACATTCAAAAGACACTTCCGATCTTCGGATACAGGGCATCGAATACATGAAGGTTCCCATTAGACGTCGGGACAAGTTCAGAATGTTGTGCAAACGTGAAGTATTCTGGATATTCTCGTTACACACAAGAATTCCATTAGGATTAAATTTTGAGTGGGACATGTCCCACTATTATGATTAGTCTTTTCCAAAGTAATTCCTTTAAGCTCCAATTTATTTTATTTTGTTTTCATTCATGCTTGCTTCTTGCACACGTTCTGAATAGGGATGAGCTCGGTGTTCGAGTCGAACATACGTTCGACTTGAACATCGGCTGTTCGATCGTTCGGCGAACATCGAACGATTTGGGCCATTCGCGCCAAATTCGAGTGACGCGAACGGCCCACAATACACTGCGTGATCGCAGTGCAATCCCGGCACTGTTATTGGCCAAGCATGCACTGTGACCCCGCATGCTTGGCCAATCACAGCGCCGGCAGCTAGGAGAGCCATAATTGGCCACAGGCAGGTTGCCTGTGGCCAATTATAGCTCAGGGGGTTTAGCACACGCCCCACACTATAAAAGGCCGCCAGCGCGGCGGCCTTGTGTAGTGTGTTCCGGCGCAGGGAAAGAGAAGGATAGGCAGGGACAGTGTGATATTCTTTGTGCTATTCTTGTGTGCAGGGAGAGAGAAGGATAGGCAGGGAGAGTGTCAGTGTCATATTCTTTGCTAAACCTTGTGTGCAGGGAGAGAGAAGGATAGGCAGGGAGAGTGTCAGTGTCATATTCTTTGATAAACCTTGTGTGCAGGGAGAGAGAAGGATAGGCAGGGGACAGTGTCAGTGTCATATTCTTTGCTAAACCTTGTGTGCAGGGAGAGAGAAGATAGGCAGGGAGAGTGTCAGTGTCATATTCTTTGATAAACCTTGTATGCAGGGAGAGAGAAGGATAGGCAGGAGAGAGTATAAGTGTCATTGTTGCTAAGCCTCCTGCACAGTATACACCTGAAGCTAGCCCGTATTGCTGTGTTTTCCTGGTGTGTTACACTAACAGACATTTGCAGCACTTACAGCGGGCGGAGTGTGCCTCCTGCAAAATATACACCTGAAGCTAGCCCGTATTGCTGTGTTTTCCTGGTGTGTTACACCAACAGGCATTTGCAGCACTTACAGCAGGCGTAGTGTGATTACTGCAAAATATACACCTGAAGCTAGCCCGTATTACTGTGTTTTCCTGGTGTGTTACACCAACAGGCATTTGCAGCACTTACAGCAGGCATAGTGTGATTCCTGCAAAATATACTCCTGAAGCTAGCCCGTATTGCTGTGTTTTCCTGGTGTGTTACACCAACAGGCATTTGCAGCACTTACAGCGGGCGTAGTGTGATTCCTGCAAAATATACTCCTGAAGCTAGCCCGTATTGCTGTGTTTTCCTGGTGTGTTACACCAACAGGCATTTGCAGCACTTACAGCAGGCGTAGTGTGATTCCTGCAAAATATACACCTGAAGCTAGCCCGTATTGCTGTGTTTTCCTGGTGTGTTACACCAACAGGCATTTGCAGCACTTACAGCGGGCGTAGTGTGCTTCCTGCAAAATATACTCCTGAAGCTAGGCCTTATTGCTCTTTTTCCCATCTCCCTGCAGGCCATTAGAATGTCTGGAAGACAAACAAGGAGAGGCAGACAGTCAGGAGCCAATAAAAGAGGGCAAGCAGGCTCTGTGTCTAGAGACAACAGTGCTGGTCGTGGACGCGGTGCATCGCCATCAGCACGTGGCCATGGGACACGCTTGTCCTTCTTTTCGGCAGCTGGACGTGTTGAGCCGCATCATGCCGAAGACTTGGTAGAGTGGATGACCAAGCCCTCCTCATCCTCCTCATCCTCTCTCACCCAGGCTCAGGGTACTGGCAAAGCAGCTGCCAAAGCGTCCTCTTCCCTGGTATCAATGTCATCATCAGTCACTCCTTCCCTAGACCCACCATGTCCTCCTGAGGAGTCCCCCGAACTGTTTGAGCACAGTGTTGGGTACATGCTCCAGGAGGATGCCCAGCGTTTCAAAGGGTCTGATGATGATACCCAGCTAGAGGAAGGCTGTAGCGTGAGAGCAGAGAGAGGGGATGCTCAAGAAGGACACCAATCTGGCAGTCATGTTCCAGCAGCTGCAGCATACTGCCAGATTGGCTCTAGTGATGAGGAGGGAGGGGATCAGCCGCTTGGGCACCACATGCTTGACCAGACATATGTTGACCTGCCATGCAGCTCGTTGGCAAGCCTACCTTAAAGACCCACACCAAAGAACAAAGCGGACCTCTCCTTGCACCGCATCAGCTGGGATCTCCAACCACACTATACCTTCAGTCCTCTCTGAAACCTGCACTGAGAGGAATGAAGGTGTAGAATTAGGTGTGTCACAGCCAAGTACTTGCGGGCACTCTGCTAGCAGTACACCGACGTCCGATTCTAGCAGGCAAATTTCCCTGCCCCAGCTGCTGGACCGTCGAAAGAAGTTCACTCCCAGCCATCCACATGCCCAGCGGTTGAATGCAGTAGTGTTGGAGGTTGTTCCGCCGCCACGCCGCCAAAATGCTAATACTGGTTGTGACACACCTCTCTCCTCCACCCCCTCCTCTTCTTCTTCTTCCTCCATGGCCTCTTCCTGTGCTTTGTCCACGGAACCAGCGGTGCTCCGTAGGCATTCAAGGGGCTACACAAGTACGCAGGCAAAAAGATGCCATGCCGTGCTTGCACTGGTGTGTTTGGGGGACAGGAGCCACACTGGGGCAGAGGTCCTGTCTGCTCTGCAGGGGCAGGCCGAGAGGTGGTTGACGCCACGCCAGCTTAAGCCAGGAATGGTGGTTTGCGACAATGGCACCAACCTCCTCTCCGCCCTTCGACAGGGACAACTGACCCATGTGCCCTGTGTGGCTCACGTCCTTAACCTGGTGGTGCAGCGGTTCTTGGGCAGGTACCCGGGCTTACAGGATGTCCTGAGGCAGGCCAGGAAAGTCTGTGTGCATTTCCGCAGATCTTATAATGCCAGTGCTCGCCTGGCTGAGCTGCAAAAGGAGTTGAACCTGCCCAAGAACCGCCTTATATGTGACATGCCCACCAGGTGGAACTCAACGTTGGCCATGCTGCAGCGGCTGCACATGCAGCAGAGGGCCATCAATGAGTACCTGTGCGACTACGGCACCAGGACAGGGTCAGGGGAGCTCTGGTTTTTTTCACCACGCCAGTGGGGCATGATCAGGGATGCATGCACTGTCCTGGCACCATTTGAGGAGGCCACGAGGATGGTGAGCAGTGACAGTGCATGCATCAGTGACACTGTACCTCTTGTCCACCTGTTGGAACATACGCTGCGTGGAATAATGGACAGGGCACTTGAGGCAGAACAGAGGCAGGAAGAGGAGGACTTCCTTGCCTCTCAAGGCCCCCTTTACCCAGACAGTGTTCCTTCTGTCCCACCCATCGCACAGGAAGAGGAGGAGGATTGTGTCAGCATGGAGGTGGAGCCTGGCACTCAGCATCATCAGCAGCAGTCTTTTAGGGATGATTTACAGTCCCAAGAAACCCGTGGACTTGTACGTGGCTGGGAGGAGGTGGCTGCGGATCATGTCGTCCTTAGTGACCCAGAGGACTACGGACCGAATGCCTCAGCTAACCTACGCTGCATGGCCTCCCTGATCCTGCAAAGTCTGTGGAAGGATCCTTGTATTCTTCAGATCAAGGAGAGGGACCATTACTGGCTGGCCACTCTCCTTGATCCACGGTACAAGGGTAAGGTTGCGGACCTTATCTTACCGTCGCAGAGGGAGCAGAGGATGAGACAACTCCGGAAGGCCTTGCAGAAAGGTCTGTGCAATGCGTTCCCAGAGACTGGGAGGTTACAAACTCCTGGTCCTGGACAACGAGTTGCTGAGGCTTCGGTCAGTCAAAGAAGGAGCGATGGGGAAGGTGGCCGTCTGACCGATGCGTTCAGACAATTCTTTAGTCCGCAGCCTCAAGGTATGATCGGTTCCAGCAACCATCGCCAGCGTCTGATATACATGGTGCAGGAATACCTAGGGGCAAGGTCAGACTTGGACACCTTCCCCACCGAAAATCCTCTGGCTTACTGGGTCTTGAGGATGGATCACTGGCCAGAGCTTGCACAGTATGCAATTGAGCTACTGGCCTGTCCTGCATCCAGCGTTCTTTCAGAACGCACATTCATTGCTGCTGGAGGATTTGTCACGGATCACAGGGTGCGCCTGTCCACCGACTCGGTTGATCGACTGACTTTCATAAAGATGAACCAGTCTTGGATCACCACCAGCTACCAAACACCTGATGCTGATATAACAGACTAATTTATTTTCAAATGTCACATCCCTTCAAGACTGATGCTGATGCTGAGTGACTGTCCTGTTATGTTGACTGACTATCCTCCTCCTCCTCAATGATCCGATTGATGATGATAGCTTGGAAGAACATTCTTGTTTCTGGGTGCCGCCACCAGTGCCTAAGGCCCAATTTTTCAGCCCCTGTTTAACAGGGGCATGTAATTACAATTTTTTATGCAATGCTTTGCAGCAGGGCTCATTCCTGCACTCCAACTAGAGTATCTGGGAGAGGTTTCAGTGTCGTGGCACCAGCACCAGTGCCTAAGGCCCAATTTTTTCAGCCCCTGTTTAACAGGGGCATGTAAATAAAAAAATGTATGCAATGCTTTGCAGCAGGGCTCATTCCTGTACTCCAACTAGAGTATCTGGGAGAGGTTGCAGTGTCGTGGGACCAGCACCAATTTTTCAGCCCCTGTTTAACAGGGGCGTGTAATTACAATTTTTGATGCAATACTTTGCAACAGGGCTCATTGCTGTGCTCCAAGTACAGTATCTGTGAGGGGTTGCAGTGTTGTGGCACCAGTGCCTAAGGCCCAATTTTTCTGCCCCTGTTTAACAGGGTCATGCAATTACAATTCTTGATCTAATAATTCACAGCAGGGCCCATTCATGCGCCCACCAAGAGTAACTGTGAGGGCTTACAGTGTTTTGTCAACACCACCACCACCACCACCAAAGGCCCAATTTTTCAGCCCCTGTTCAACAGGGGCATGCAATTACAATTCTTGATCTAATAATTCACAGCAGGGCCCATTCATGCGCCCACCAAGAGTAACTGTGAGGGCTTACAGTGTTGTGGCAACACCAACATGTAAGGGGCAAACGGAAGGAGACAGCAGGTAGTGAGAGGAAATCTACCCCTAGGAAGGGAAATTCTCTCCTGTAAGAGTTAATATGGGAAAAAGGTGTCTCTCTACTGATGCTTTATCACCAATCCTTGTTTCAATAAAAATCCCACTTTTCAAAAACATTTGTCATTGGGACGGAAAGTGAGGTGAAATGTTCTGAACAGGGGCACAGACAGCAAAACAAATGTTACAGGGGTGATAACCCTTCCCTATGTTTTCCAAAAAGCTTAAAAATAGATTTTTGGCTGGAGCTACACTTAAACAATGTACCTGTTCAAAATTACAAACAGATTCTACATAAGAACAAACCTACAGTCCCTGTCTTGTATGCACCGCCTGTATACGGCTGTTCAGAGTATATAGGGCCTTTTTTATTTTGTGTGCGGGGTTCCCCTTAATATCCATACAAAACCCAAAGGGGCTGGTAATGGGCTGGGGTAGGGGGGGGATGATGGGGTAGCTATTCCATTTTTCTTAAAGATTTTCATCCATATTACCGGGACCAGACATTACATTAAAGCCGCAAGCAGTTTTAAATGACTTTTTTTCCTTTAGAAATTTCATTTTGTGCAGGGACAGTTCTAAACACGGGAAACACGTGGCACTTCACAGGCATACTTTAGACACCCCCCAGGTACGATATTTAAAGGAATATTTGACTTTTTTTTTTCACTTCATGCATCATTAAAATGACTGCTCCCGAAAAACTGACGTTTTTAAAACTTATTTTTGCATTGATACATGTCCCCTGGGGCAGAACCCAGGTTCCAAAACCCTTTTTAGGACAATAACATGCATATTAGTCGTTATAATTAGCACTTTAGATTTCGAACGTTCGCATCCATTGTATTTAATAGGGTTCTAACGTTCGTGCAAACTTTCGGTCCGTTCGCGGGTTCTGGTGCGAACCGAACCCGGGGGTGTTCGGCTCATCCCTAGTTCTGAACTTGCATCAATAGAAATTCTTGTTAATCAGGTATTCATTTGAATCATATGACCTGTGTTGTCAATAAGACATCCATTAATCTATTGATAGATCAGCTCATGTTCCTTTTGTCATTTTCCATTTTTCTGGAAGTCCTTCTCAAGTATACACCATATATATATATTTGTTAAAAGTCTATGAGTATCCATTTTCTTTTACCATTACGGATTTAAGAGTTCTGCACATACACGTGCGATCGTCTCTATCCCCTGCATACATGTCCACGATCACAACCCAGTTAGACTGGGTCTATATGGAGGCATTATTGTCCCACACATCTATTTGGACAGCAGGAGTTTAGAGTATGACACACACACCATATCATACCTATTAAATCTGTGCTTCACATATTCCCCAAATTCATGGAGGATACAGAAATGACAGATAAACGGTTCTCTTTTCTTTTCCCTTTTTTCTTTTCTCTTCTTCGCAGGAAACAAATACGGTTCCTTTTTTTTTTTTTTTTTTTACATTAACAAGTGTACATCTGTGTGATGGATGTTGCACTAGTGTACATCTTCACACAGCTTACTTGGCGACGTGTACACATGTCGCTCAGATTTTCCGTGTTGTGATCCTTTGATCAACCAATCATCATCTTTTCATCGCAAATAACATGTCCAGAGATTTTCTAGATACTCGCCACTTGAATCCTTTACATTATAGTCATGTTTGATCTATCATTTATTCAAAGTGGGAGCTAATATCTGATATCTCATGGAGCAACTTTTTATTCAGTATAATATAACTTATGTTCCGCTTTTTTAGCGTGAAGTTTTTACAATATACTTTTATGTTTCTATGTATTCCTCTGCATGCAGTGGCTGATAGACATGGGCAAAGCTGCATAAAACAAGCGCACATTATAGAGGCGACATCGCGGCTAATTGCAAGCAGACATGTTGGAATGCATTCCACACAAAAAACTATCATCCATCCATACACAAGATTGTTTCATTGGCCTCCATATCATGAAGCCCACACATGACAGTGTATCGGAACAATTCTTCACATTTTTCCTAACACGTCAACTCACATTTACATTATTTTTAGTTAGCTCTTTGTTGTTTGCACACATCACTAATTAACATTGCAACCAAAATAGGTGTACACACACTCAAGTCCTAAATATACCAATACTTTTTAACATAAATTTGTATATATATTCATTTATCACTGCATATATGGAAATATTGTGTTGGACTTTTAATACATAGAATTTTTTAGCTATCTGTATATAATAATACACTTTATTATACACATACACATACATATACAGTATTTCTTTCATCCATGTCACATAACTTTTATCTTAAGAGTAGTATCCAATCCACACATATTCACATTGTAGCACAGTTTTGCACTTGATTTATATGTCCTGTAGATAGCATTACCACCCACACTTAAGTTTGACAACCACTAGGGATACACGCTATCTACATAGTCATATTAATATGTATTTTTTTGAATGGTCTCTTCTTTTTTTTTTTTCTTCTTTTCTTCTTCCTCTTTCCCCTTTTTCTTTTTCTAACACAGGTGTGTGTTCTTCTTCACAATCACATTACTCACTCTAATTACCTTCACAGGTAACACCCAACATTTTACCAATTAACCAATTGGAACTTTGATTCTTTTTTCACTTGTCATGTGAATAGAGGTATATATTTGATGTGAATTGAGTGTATGTTAGCTATGATTAAGCACTGATTTGCAGTGTGAAACATGTCAGCGCCTCTTGCTGTTTTTTGCTGTCAGATGTGTTGATGTGACCTTGTTTTTTTAAATAAAGAACCAACAAATTTTTTGGAGTGCGGCTGTCCAAGCTTTTCTTTAGTTTCTACTTAAAGGGTTAACCTGTGCTTAGCAGTGATAGAGGTTATTATTGTTAAATATATATTATTTCCTTCAGTTTCTGTGGCAGATATTTGTTTTATACATATCAGTGAGTATACATATTGTAGATATTCATATTATAGATATTGTATAGTTGCCTTTTATTAAAAATATTTTGTGTTGTATAGTCTATGTTTAATGACTGAGAAGCCTGGAATAAACATGCTCCTACAAGTATGTGGGAAGAAAGAAATGCTCTGGGCTTCAATCATGGTAAATAATAATTATTATTATTATTATACACGATTTATATAGTGCCAACAGTTTACACAGCGCTTTACAATGTATAGGGGGGACAACACAATTACAGTACAGTTCAATACAAAAGGTACAGGAGGGTCCTGCTCGTATAGAGCTTACATTCTAAAAGAAGGGGTGGTGGTACAAAAGGTAATAGCTGCATAGAATTTGATGGGGGTGGCTCGGGGATAGTTGTTAGGTGGCTGTGGGATAGGCTTCCCTGAATAAATTAGTTTTCAGGGCTCTCCTGAAGGTGGACAGGGTAGGGGCTGATCGGACATACTGGGGCAGGGAGTTCCAGAGGATGGGAGAGGCTCTGGAGAAGTCCTGAAGACGAGCATGGGAGTAGGTAACAAGGGAGCTAGAAAGCAGGAGGTCCTGGGAGGAGCGGAGGGGACGATTTGGGCTATATCTGCAGATGAGATTGGTGATGTAGATGGGGGCGATGTTGTAAATGGCCTTGTATGTTATGGTTAGCATTTTGAATTGTACACGGTGGGGTAGGGGAATTATTATTTATAATAATTAAGAATAAGCTAATGTTTGGGCCAAACCCTGTCACATGACAGAAGGCTGCCATCCCAATAAGCTGCGGACATGGAACATGTAACAAGTAACAGCAGAGATGCTGGTGACATTGTTGATCGAATATGACCACATTATGGTCAATTACATTGTCTAAATGTGGCCATCTTAGGTTATAGGGGTGTTATGACATTAAAATTTACTGTGAGGTTGATTTACTAAAAGCAGTAATTTTTTACACTGATCTGTGTTTACTAGAAATGTGCAATGTAATGGAATGGTGCCATTTCACCACTGGCCTTTAACTGTTACATGTGGCCACTGCCAGAGATTATAACGAAATATGGCTTGGAGGCTCAAATATATGCGGATGACACACAAATACTGGTAGATATGGCTAGCGGTACTGATATGCAACTAAAACTCCAACTTTGTTTAGCTGAAATACATCAATGGATGCTTACCAGTAGACTTGGTATTAACACTGCTAAGACTGAAGTTCTTTTAATTGGTAAAATTACATCTATATCACCAATTTCTAATTGGCCCATATCATTTGGCCCTACTCCAATGCCTGCCAAAAATATTAAGAACTTAGGGGTCTGGTTCGACTTGGAATTCCCATTTATACCACATGTCTTAAATATCTCAAAAAATGCAAGCTACTATCTATATATTTTCTACGGAAGCTGAAAAATCTGTTTACCGAACTGAATCGGAAAAAACTAGTACAAGCATTTATACTTTCCAGGCTGGATAACTCGGATGTTTTCTTATTAAATCTCCCAAAGAAATGGATTACTAAGCTGCAGCTAGTTCAAAATCAGGCCGCTCGCCTGATTAAAGGACTAAATTATAGAGAACACGTTACAAGCTCTCTTCAAGAGCTTCACTGGCTACCCATTGCTAAAAGGGCCAAATTCAAGGCCCTCTGCCTTGTTTTTAAGGCATACTGGAGTCAAGGTCCTATTTACTTATCTAGTATAGTTTCCCACTATACACAAGATCTTTATGCTCGGCGAATCAAAACCGCCTTATGACTAAACCATATAATATTGCAGCAGCTGGTGGAAAAACTCTCCAAGTCTTTGGTGTATTTTTATGGAATAATCTTCCTGAGAATATGTGAAAAATCAATTTTCTAACTTTTTTTTATTCCATAAATGATTTTATGGAAAGAAAAATAAGGCCACATGTACATACAAGACATACAAGCTCATGAACATTTCAAGAATAACCAACACTTAAACAAAGCAATGTCCGAGAACTGAATGAGAGCAAGTAAACCTGCGCAAGAGTGCAAAGACCCACCGTAGACCAATATCAGCAGGCCTATCCGGGGTCATGGTAAAACTTCTCAGTTTGCAAATTGCAATGGTCGTATAGATGTTGGGAACCCCTAGCAAGGCTCCAGGCTATCATTTGGTCGGTTACATCGCAATCGGGAAAGACAAATAAAGTAAAATAATAATAATAATAATAAAAAAAAAAAGAGGGGGGGTAAAAGTAAACAGAAAAGAGGTTTACAATGACATAGATGTGGGAAAGGAGTAAGAGAAGAAGAGGAAGGGTAGGTAAGGGGTAGCAGTCAAGAAGAGAAAATAGAGAGTAGTGGGGAGAAGTGGGGACCGCTCTCCGTCCCGGGCCCTCGCACCAGTTCAAAATGCAGGAGAGATCGCAGTGAGCACTTTAAATACATTAGGACAGCGTTTAGAAGAAGGATTTATAGTAATCCGTGGTCCTAAAATGTGTCCAACAGGACCAGGTCAAACTAAACTTCTGTAAACGGTCATGGGCTGTATGTATCAATTCCTCCATCTCCTCTATCTTGGCGACTCTGATCAACCATTCTCGAATGGTCGGGATATCTTTTGAACGCCAATGTGTAGGAATGCAGAGTCTAGCTGCATTCACCATATGCATAGCCAATGATTTTTGGTAATTTTGTTTGGGTAGAGTAGTATGGTGTAGGAGGTATTGAGCAGGGGTATAGTCTAGAGTGAAAGTTGTGACCCGTGTAATGATGGAGTGGACCTCCCTCCAAAAAGGCTGGAGCAAGGTACACTCCCACCAAATGTGGATCATGAATCCTACCTCTTCTGTACACCTCCAACATATATTCTGGATTGAGGGTAAGAATTTATGTAAACGAGCTGGGGTTCTATACTATTTCGTGATAATTTTATAACCGTTTTCTTGGATCGCTACGTTCATCGAGCCTTTATGCGCAAGAGTGAATATGGATTCTCAGTCATCGTCCTCAAGTGTGATTTGCTTATCCCTTTCCCAAGAAGCACGTACAGTCTGCATCGTGGGAGTACCAGGAACGTCCTGCAGTAGGGCGTAAATGTACGACACAAGGTGTCGTTGTGGTGCATTGCGTGAGCAAAGTGCTTCAAATGGTGTAAGTTGTCTATCCCACGTGACATTCGCATCTTTAGAGGTAAGAAAGTGAGTCAGCTGTCTAAAAGACCAAAAAGGAAAAGTGTTAGTATGTGATTCAGAGGTAAGCTCCTCATAGGATCGCCTACGGCCTTTGTGAAAGAAATTACATGTTAGAACCTCCTCGTGTGGCCATTCCATGTGGAGGAATGCGTTTGAATCTCCCGGAGGGAACTCAGGGTTACCTCTCAAAGAGGTTAGCGGATCCGGTTGTGAGGATAAGTTAAAGAGAGCGACTGCTTTCCTAAAGGCCGATAGGGAGGGTGCGATGAGCGGGTGTGTCTTGAGGGTCAGGGGCCAGAATCGAGGTGACAGCCAAGGTAGTGTGGCAATCGGGGTTCGCGTGAGAGAGTTTTCCAGCATCACCCATGCTTTCCTTAGTTTGTGAAGTTTCCAGTCCACCACTCTAGTTAGGTGGCAGGCCAGATAATATTTATAAAAATCTGGCAAACCAATGCCACCTGTTGCTTTGGAGCATGTCAGCCGTGAGTATTTAATTTGTGGGGCATTATTCTTCCATATGAAGCTAGTGCAGGCTTTTTTATATGCCGCAAAAAATGAGGGGGGTACTGTAAGTGAATCGGAATCGTCTGCATTAAATACAATAGACGGGGGAGAACAACCATCTTAATGAGGGCCGAGCGACCAAACCAACAAATTGTTAGGTTGGCCCAATCCCTCAAATTTGCCTGGAGCCTAGAGAGGGCATGAAGGAAGTTGTGGCTATAAAGATCCGTTATGTCCTTAGTGACCTGGATGCCTAAATAGGTAATGGCTGTCTTCTGCCAATGAAAGGGAAAGGATTCCTGGCAATTAGTGACTTCCTGAGGGGTAAGCGATACATTTAGGGCATGCGATTTGAAGTAATTGATTTTGAGATTTGATAACTCGCCAAAGTGTTTTATGTCTTTCAAAAGATTAGGTAACGATATCCGAGGGGATTGTAAGGATAGTAAGATATCGTCAGCAAAGGCCGCTACTTTAAATTCTCTATGGGCAATGGAGATTCCTTTGATATCCGTGTTGGACCTTAGCCTTGACGGGTGCCATTGCTTATTGAGAAGGCGTCTGACAGGAGGCCATTAGCCCTCACCCTTGCCGAGGGATTAGTATAGAGGGCAGTGATGTGTGCAAGCATACGTGGCAGGAGGCCTATGCCCTCCAAGACCGCCTGCATGTAATCCCATGACACCCTGTCAAACGCCTTCTCAGCATCAAGGGATATGAGGAATCCCCTGGTCTCCGATGAAGCCAGCCAGTGTTGTACATTTAAAGTGTGGATGGTATTATCCCTAGCCTCCCTACCCAGGATAAAGCCCACTTGGTCAGACGATATGAGGCCAGGGATAAAAGGGAGTAACCTATTTGCTAGAATCTTAGCGTAGATTTTTATGTCTACATTAAGCAGAGAGATCGGCCTATAGTTAGAGACTTGTGTGGTATCTTTCCCGTCTTTCGAGATAACTGCTATATGGGCTTCCAATAATCTGCCTAGGGAAGTGTGAGGGGACGAAAGGGATTTGGATTTGGATTCGGGTACGCACTTGTCTAATATTTTCATGGTCTTTGAACATTGATGGATTTAGTCTCCAGGTTTTCGTTGTCTTATGGACTTCAGGAAACGTAAGAGTTACTGTTATGGGATGGTGGTCTGATAAGAACATTGGTTCTATAGTGGCCTGCGAGAGAAAGGATAGGTCTGTCTGGGAGAGAAAAATTATCTATCCTGGAGGACTTCAGATGGGGAGGAGAGAAAAAAGTGTAATCTTTATCGGTAGGATACATGGTATGCCATGTGTCATGGAGCGTTAAGTATTGCATTTGGAGTCTAATCTGGCAAAGGGCCCGGTGTGTGAGGGTAGATGTGCCCATAGAGGAGTCTAGAGTTGGGTTTAATGGAACTTTAAAGTCCCCTCCCAAGAGTACAATACCCTCTTGGAACGTGGCAAGCAGGTCACAGACTTTCCTGAAGAACGACACTTGGTGCTCGTTTGGACAGTACACATTGGCTAATGTGATTGGTTTAGAGGCAAATGTGCCTTTAATAAAAATGTATCTGCCCTCAGGGTCGATTATCGAATCCGATAATCGGAAATCAGCGCGTTTGGAGACCAGTATGGAAACTCCTTTTTTTTTGGACTCTGGGTTCGTAGAATGTATTGCCTGTTTGTAAACATGGTTCCCCAGTTTGGGGATTGCATCAGATCTGAAATTAGTTTCTTGGAACATAAGAAAGTGAGCATTGTGTTTAGTCAATGCTGACAACACCTGTGTTCTTCTTTCAGGGAGATTTAGGCCTTTGACATTGAGTGAAAGACATTTCAGTGACAGATTTTGTTTAATTATAATCTCCGTCTGCATGGTATAATCTAAAGGAGAATATAATATGTATGTGCGAAGTCTGAGTGCTAATGCGGTATTCAGGAGCTACCACGCAGTCCTTGACAGGAGAGAGGGAAGAGGAGCAGCCCCCACAAAAATAAAGAAAAAGAAAAAGGAGAAAAAAGACAAAAAGCACAAAACTCAAAAAAAAAACAAGGGGGGGAGGGAACAAGTAGGATCTAGAGGAAGATGGGAGGGAGTAATTGAAGGAGTCAGGAAATGGGGGGGGACGTACGGAAAAGGACAATGCACTAACGTGGGGAGGACCTACCACGCGTGCGTGAGAATACCGGAGGCAGTTAAATATAAATCTAACCACCTAATGGGGGAAAATCCGGAGTGTCAGCTTCACTCCAATTGGGAAGCTGTGGGGGGATAGGAAACCTAGAACGGGACACTGGAATCTCGCATAACAGTGGATGTAAGGAGATAAACAGGTGCTTAAAAGGCATTGGGTGGAGTGTATGAGAATCATGGGATGGAAATCGAAAGGTACAAGGGGAATCGACAAAGGATATTGGGATGTGAGTTTACCATACATAGGTTGTTAATTCGGGTAACACTATTGCATAATGGTAAACGGGGCGATCAATAAACCTCTCTGAACTAAATGAGAGACCTGTCAAAACCTAGTGTAACCGGAATATAAACGGAACCACTACCTAGGGATCAGAGTGGATAATATACATCCTTAAACGTTATCAAACATTTGTAGAGATCGGTAAATTCCTGGGCTCACAAATACATAGGCCCCTGAACTCACCGATCTAGAAACATAGGAACAGATAAACAAATAGACATTGAAACACTGCCCTCCCCCACCCCCCAAGGAGTTCAGACTGTGTGTTAATCCAGTTGGACCCCAATCTGGGAAGTCATTATCCAGGTCTAGGACCAATCTCCTGAGATCTGTGTTCATGGTAAGGGTATACTCTTCCCCTGAGATCCTATGTCAACCCGCTTAATCATGAACGTAGCTCAAGGTAATTCTCATTATGAAAGAGGTAAATGCCTAACATGGAGAGCGCAACACAAACCACAGAATGACCACAGGTTAAGCCCAAAAGAAAAAAAGTGGAAGAGTGGACCCGTGAAAAACGGTAGTCTAGTTTGGTAAGTACATTAGCATATTCCTACAGCAGGGGCCAATATAACAGGCAATATATCTGGATTGTAGATACATTTCTCTAGCTGCCAGGAGCCGAGTCCACCCCCCCCACAGTAGTCAGCAGGCATAGGAACAAGGCAGTCTAAATAGGCAAAGGCATATCCCTGGCATACAGTACGTGTGAACACATGTTACCTTCTCGGTAGTATACCACACATAGTCTCTGGAAAGAATGGGCCATGAGAAAGCCCCCTAGAAAAACAGTAGGGGCAAATCAGAGTTAGTCATACGAAGAAAAAAAATTAAAAAGGGAAAAAAAAGGGGAGGCCATTGAGTGTTCCTAGCGAGTTGGAAGACATCAAAAGACTGCAGCATGGAAACATCCGTCCAGGTGAAAGTGACTGACAAAGGTAGCTGGAACCAAAGGGGGCAGTAAGTTCCGGTCGGGCTTGGGGGGTTTGAGGTCAGCAAAAAGTCTTCGTTTTGGAACCGCAAACAAAGTTAAACAGCAATAGAACGTTCCTGTGTGATCTCAACTAGGTAGTGTGGAGGCCTGATGTAGAATGGAGCGGGGTTAAGCATCCTGATGTCCCCTTCACGGGGTGTCAACAGGGTCCGGGTGTTGCAAAGGGTAATCTCAGCAGGCATAGCGATCTCCTGGTGAAGTCGGGTCCAATCTGCGACGTCTGGAATGTTGCCGCTGAGATTTTGGTGAGGAGTTGTGAGAGACCGGTTTCCAAGGTTCCGCGGGGAAATAGAAGGAATACCAGTCAGGCAGGTCAATCAGTGGTATGTCTAGTTGTTTGCAGAACACAGGCAAATCTTCCGGGGTCCGTAAGAGAGCTTTACGGCCCCTGGTGGATGCTGAAAGGCAAAACGGGAACTTCCACCTACACTGTATATTGCGGGCCCGCAGTGTATCCAGCAGGGGTCGCAGAGTGCGCCTGTTCTGCAAAGTTATTTGAGAGAGGTCTTGGAACAATTTAATGTCTGTGCCGTTAAACAAAATGCGGCCTCTGTCTCTCGCCTTCCTCAGTATCTCCTCTTTGAGGGGAAAGTTAACAATGCAGCACACAATGTCTCTGGGGGGTTCAGAATCTCGGGGAGGGGGTCTCAGGGCACGATGCAGTCTCTCAATCTCAATGGGAGAGTCAGCTGGGCGGCCCAAGAGGTCATTGAAAATGGAGCAGACCGTTTGTGGTAGTGTAGTCGGGTCTATACCCTCGGGGACCCCCCGCACCCTAACATTATGTCTGCGGCCCCTATTATCTAAATCCTCCACATGTCTGTGGAGCTCAAACATGTGGGACAGTTGTGAGTCATAAGTCTTTTGTACTTGCCTGATCGCCACTGCCTGAGTTTGGGTAGTTTCTTCCACTTCAGTGAGGCAGTGATTCATTGTGTGGATGTCCGACTTCAGATCCGCAATGGCCGTTGTCAGAGTATGTTTGATATCTAGTGCCACCCTCTGCAGGTCTCTTTGGAGGTCGAGTAGGCTCGGGTTAGGGTCTGTAGCACCGCCAACTGCTGATCTCAGTCCAGCTGTGTTTTCAAGCGGGATGAGGTTTGTGAGGCCTGCAAAGCCTGTGAAGCCTGCATCTCCCCGTGGTCCCCTGTGGACCGAGTCCTGAACATCTCCGGAATATTGTTGCTCAATTGTGTCCCTGAGTCTTTGAGTGTTTGTGGTGTGGAGGAGCTTCTAGTAGATTTCCCATGATTCAGCTGATTGTGGTGTCTAAATAAAGCGTTTTACATCCCCGTCATGCAGGAGTCCTACCTTCACGCTGCCATCTCAGTCGCCGTCTAATCTACTCCCCTCCTAAATAAATCATCTAGTTCAGCAGCCCGGGTCACCCCTCTTGCGGGCGGGGTGTCAGTATTAAGCCGTGGGGCTTGAATCTAGTGCAGGGGGGATGGAGAGGCTGCCTGTAGGCCTGGAGTGTAGCAAGATGGCCGCCGCTCCCCTGCACAAACAGCACGCCGTTCACCATAGGGTGCCTCCACCGGCCTTCGGAACTCCCCCTCTCCAGCCTGACTGTCCAGGAGGGCTGAGATAGCTGTATCCGGAGGTGTTTGCCGCTCGTCATGCAGCCGCTGTACTCGAGCCCCGGGGATTCGGAGGTCCCGCAGGTCTCAAGATGGCGGCTGGTCGCTTGTGGATGGGAGCAGCGCAGGCAGTCCTTATAAGCACCCCCGGCTATGGCAGGCCCAGGATGGGAGACCGGGCGGGTGTTGAGAGGAGATCCGGGCCACCAAAGTCGGGTCGGGCCGGTCGCAGTGCGCTCTTGCGGGGATACCGCCGCAGGAAACACCGGGGATTCAAGCCCTCACAAGGCCGAGCCAGGTCGCGGCCACCACAGATGTCTCCAAGACTCGGCTCTGCATCTGGACTGCACCAGGTAGGAGGATGGGTGGCGGGTGGGGACGGGTGATGGTCCCTTACCTCCAAGACTGCCGGGGTCTGGGCTTCTCCGGGAGGCCTTAGGCCGACCCAATTTGCTAACTCATTTACTAACTCATTTACTTTCCAATGTATATGGATAAGGGACGTTTGCTACCTACTACTATCCAGCTGGTTAGCCTGCCCTGACTTGTTGCTACTTATCTAAATGTGGACTGTTACTCTGTTTCTTTTATTTTGATTTATTTTTCCCTCTGTCGTTATTTATTGTTAATTTATTTTGTACAGTATGTGATATTTGTTATGCTCATTTTTGAAGGTCAGTATATGTATCTGGTCTATCTAGCACTTAGGCGCAGTTCATGAACTGTATTTGGCACTTTATAAATAATAAATCAATCAATCAATTGAAAAGGAACAATTTACCCCTTGACAAGATTCGGAAATCGAAGTAAACCCACACCAGTGTATGAACTACTAACTCAGGGTTACTTGCCCTTGTCCTATTTCCTAGAAATCTGCATTAAATGTTTATCTTATAGCAGTTTTTGATCTGGAATATAAATCTGCTAATGCTTCTGTATTTTGAATGTAATAAACATAGAAATGCGTAGATTAGCCACTAGAGTTCTCCTTGGCTTAGTATTATTGTCTATCATCCAAAAAGGAAGTGCATTTCATTGCGAGAATGCATAAAGCACAACCATTTTCTAGAATTTTAAAGCTGAAAGTGGAGTCTACATATAGTATGGCCGGAACAAATAAGCCTGTCCCCTTTTACAAATAAAATTACAAATGTATACATAGGAACAAGGTGTATAAATAACAGACAGTTAAAAGATAACTTACATTGACCTGATGTCTTGTACGTCTGTCTTAAAAAAAAAAAAATATACCCCTGTGTAACAAATGATACATTTGCTTTAAAAACACCTTCCTCTCCCAGGATATGCATTATTCTATACATAGATCTTCTGCCTGTAGGTTTGCTCCAGTCATTGTTTAGTAATTTAATGTAAATCTGCAAGCAGGGGTGCTGTATGTCATTTAAGTAATTTTTTCTATGTGTAGCACTACCCCCTTGGAGCTGCTGGAAATAATTTTGGTCCTGCCGTTACCCCACACTTCACCATCCCAGTGTAACTACGCAGCTTCTTCTCTTCAGCGCACGCGTCTCACGCAGCAGCAGGCGGGAACTCCTCCCACTTGTTCTTTGAGTCACGTAGCTCCCGGGATTTCTTGGCTCCGCCCGTAGCCTACGCACTTAGAAAGTGATCCACACTTAAAGGGGTTGTAAAGGTTTGTTTTTTATTTTCTAAATAGGTTCCTTTAAGCTAGTGCATTGTTGGTTCACTTACCTTTTCCTTTGATTTACCTTCTAAATGTTTTTTTTCTTTGTCTGAATTTCTCACTTCCTGTTTCTCCTCACTAAACTTCACACCATCATCCGAGTGGTGTTGAGTCAGCCAGAACAGCTTGCTGAACAGCTTACTGAGGAGGAACAGGAAGTGAGAAATTCAGACAAAGAAAACAAAGAAAAAAAACATTTAGAAGGTAAATCAAAGGAAAAGGTAAGTGAACCAACAATGCACTAGCTTAAAGGAACCTATTTAGAAAATAAAAAACAAACCTTTACAACCCCTTTAACCCCTTATTGTCCCGTAACAAGTAACACAGTCCAGGGCCCTCTTTAACGTAGACTATCGGTGAATGTCTTTGCTTGAGTTGCTAGGGGCAACAGCAAATCGTGGATTACGAGCCCCAACATGTAGCACTACCCCGTAGGAGCTGCTGGAAATAATTTTGGTCCTTCCGTTACTCCACACTTCACCTTCCCAGAGCTTTGAGTCTAAATTGGGAAATGTGCCCACAGATGCATGCACCAGTCACTTAGTCTTTTTCCAATGCTTTTTTATTAAACACAACTTGAAGCAGTAGAGGGATGGAGGGTTAGGGGAATTCAGATACCTTGTGCAGATCACTGAGAAACTTTAGATCCTGGAGACAAGTACACTTGCTGTCAACAGATCTTGCTCACCCGGATAGGCCTCTCTCACTGGCTTAGCAGCCGGAATGATGCACGGACAAAAGTCTCTGCCACAGACTCAATGATAGTAATAAACTTTTGAACAATCCTCTGCCACAGGATTTGGTAATCAGTAATTGACTGAGCGAACACAGCTACACAGTACCAAAGTCCTTTAAGCCATCCGGCAGTAATGTGAGGTAGATTGGTTAGGATGCATCCTCCAATTGAGTCACCGGGCTCTTCTTGAGATTCCAGCCTTCTGCTCGGTCCTCTCCAAGATGAGTCCCCCCCTGGATCTTCCAATTGCTCGGCTTCTTCCCGCAGGCAAGACAGCACAGGACCATCCCCAGACCAGTAGACCCCAGACAGACTTCCGGGCCTACTTGCAGTAACGTATCCTCGGGCCAGCAGGCCCTGAGGCAGAAGAGGAGTTGTCACATACCTTAGGCCAGGTGGGCCATGAGGTCAGAGAAAGAGAAAAATGGTGTCTGCCCCTTAAGTATCCTCTCCCAGAATGCACAGCAGTAAAACACTCCCACTGGGCTGTTTCTGGGGAAGGGACACCCAATACACTTCAGCCTGTTGTATTTCCAACACTGGCTGGTGGTGAAAATGATACCTACAGGCGACAGTGGGAAATGCTCCCAACACAGCCAAAGCTGGAACAGAGGCTAATTTAGCCATAAACATTACATTCTGAACATGTACAATTCAGATGACCCACTAAATTTACATGATAGCGCCTGGTCAACAGGAGCAGGGCGCTACATACTCCCCCCATTACAAAAAGTCGATGTCCTCAGCGTCTGGGAAAAAATGGCTCTCAATCCTGAGAGCAGATAACTGAACCGCAGAATCTTGGATGGGAGAGGGAAGGATAAGAAAAGAAGAAAAGTTACAGATTTAAAACATGAACACACAGTACGGTCACATCAACATATATTTCAACACCTCACTCTCTATCTAAACCACCCACTCTCCGGCAGCTTGACAGAAGATCCAATTCACCTTAAAAGAAACAAAGACACACAGGCAAAAATACTGTATAAAACAGCATTTCTGTACATTAAGAAGCGAAGCTGCACTTCCTAAGAAATTGAACTTTCCTTCACACTCTGACTATAAAAGGAACTAACTATAAGCTTGAAAGTCCAGCCCTCACTATGAGCAACTTCCACCACCTAGTGGCAGAAAATCAGTATGGCACAAAAAGGAAGAACTTAATAGCAAGTACTGGAGCAGGTAGGAAAAAATCTTGACCGGGAAGTTCTCTCACCTAACACTACCTGGCTATGTAACCCCATAGTCCATTTTTAGCAAGAGAAAAAAAATATGTCAGTCTCCTTGCAGAACTAAAGTTAAAGCAGTCATTTTTTCCTTTTAAATGATCACCAATAGAACCGGGGATCCGGCAGGGTCACTGATTTTCCTTGCCTATCCAAGGTGGTAATGAAATAGACAACATCATCTTTCCCTGGTCTCTCACCCGTTCCTGTCGTGAATTTTCCAGGGGTCAGGCCTTCCTCTGGCTCCGATTCAGGTAGTCTTTGGGGTAAGCCTCGGCCACAGGAGGCTTTCACATATCCCACCTTCCTTTGGACAGGTGCAGCGAGGGCAGGTGCAGCGGAGGCGGTAACAGAAATGATGTCCGCTGATGACTCTTTGGTGACAGTAACAGCGACATCTCCCTCAGGAACACTCAACGCAGTAGACGTGGTGGGCGTAGATTTCACTGCAGGAGCGAGGGCAGCAGCTTCCACCGTAACAATATCCGTGGCCCAGTCAACTTGGTAGGCACGGGGTGACATGGTAGGTTGCTCCACTGCAATGCAGGCACCGGACAAATGGACAGGGATGTATGGCCAGTCCCTCACACTTTGGGCATATCATACCCAGCGCTTCGATGTTCGCAATAGTGTACAGCACGAACCGCCCATGCGGCTTCAGGCGGATTCCAGTATCCGTCAGCAGGGTTCCGGGCAGCTTGGCACTTGCAGCGGGGCTAGTAGGAAGCATCTTAGGCCCCATTGCAGATTGTATCAGCGAAAATTAAGACATGGCTGCACTCTGATCTTCTCAGTGTAACTACGCAGCTTCTTCTCTTCAGTGCCAGACACACACACGCGTCTCACGCAGCAGGCGGGAACTCCTCCCACTAGTTCTTTGAGTCACGTAGCTCCTGGGCTTTCTTGGATCTACCCGTAGCCTACGCACTTAGAAAGTGATCCACACTTAACCCCTTATCGTCCCGTAACAAGTAATACAGTCTTTACTTGAGTTGCTAGGGGCAACAGAAAATCCCGGATTACGAGCCCCAACATGTAGCATTACCCCGTAGGAGCTGTGGAAATAATCTTGGTCTTGCCGTTACTCCACACTTCACCTTCCCAGAGCTTTGAGTCTAAATTGAACAATGTGCCCACAGATGCATGCACCAGTCACTTAGTCTTTTTCCAATGCTTTTTTATTAAACACAACTTGAAGCAGTAGAGGGATGGATGGTTAGGGGAATTCAGATACCTTGTGCAGATCACTGAGGAACTTGAGATCCTGGAGACAAGTACACTTGCTGTCAACGGATCTTGCTCACCCGGATAGGCCTTTCTCACCGGCCTAGCAGCCGGAATGATGCACGGACAAATGTCTCTGCCACAGACTCAATTATAGTAATAAACTGTTAAACAATCCTCTGCCACAGGATTTGGTAATCAGTAATTGAGTGAGTGAACACAGCTACACAGGACCAAAGTCCTTTAAGCCATCTGGCAGTACTGTGAGGTAGATTGGTTAGGATGCATCCTCCAATTGAGTCACCGGGCTCTTCTTGAGATACCAGTCTTCTGCTCGGTCCTCTCCAAGAAGAGTCCTCCCCTGGATCTTCCAATTGCTCGGCTTCTTCCCGCAGGCAAGACAGCACAGGACCATCCCCGGACCAGTAGGCCGCAGACAGACTTCCGGGCCTACTTGCAGTAACGTAGCCTCGGGCCAGCAGGCCCCGAGGCAGAAGAGGAGTTGTCATATACCATAGGCCAGGTGGGCCATGAGGTCAGAGAGAGAGATAAATGCCCCTTAAGTATCCTCTCCCTGAATGCACAGCGGTAAAACACTCCCACTGGGCTGTTTCTGGGGAAGGGACACCCAATACACTTCAGCCTGTTGTATTTCCAACACTGGCCGGTGGTGACAATGACACCTACCGACGACATTGGGAAATGCTCCCAACACAGCCAAAGCTGGAACAGAGGCTAATTTAGCCATAAACATTACATTCTGAACTATGTACAATTCAGATGACCCACTAAATTTACATGATAGTGCCTGGTCAACAGGAGCAGGGCGCCACATATGTAATACCATGAACTGATCTATGCTACATATATCGTCTCAGATTTTGGCTGAATTACAGAAACATCTGATGTGTGAGCTAGTGATGCCTTATGAAAACCCTTATTCTCAATTGTTCCCAGCACTGTGGAATAAGACAGCTATAGGAATACATTTTCATATAATTATCACTGCCCGCACTTGACCTCCAGCTTGTAGGGTAGTAACGGAATTAATAAGATGGAATGAAAAAAGTGAAGATATTCAAAGAATAGAGAATGTTGTTAATATTTCTATGCTGGTAGTAGGAATGTTTTCCTCATGAGGATCAATGACTAGAAATGTCTTAGCCTCATCTAAACTTCACACTAATAAAGCTAAATGTACTGTTTAAAAAACGGTAAAACTGTTTTAACCCTCACTGCTCTGCTAGTTATTTATCATACCTGTAGCCGTTGAAAGCATTTCCTCTCGCACCCTTGTTTAAAATTTCAGATGGTGTATAGAAGATAATGAGATTGGCATGCATGTAAATCTACCAACATGGCAGATGTTTTTTTTAAAACAAGCATTTACTAATATCTGTAAACTCTTTTGGATATCTTATGGAAAATCCTGACGGCCCAGGGAACACTCTATGCAATTCTCAACTTTATATAGACTATCTATTTTGGGACCTACTATTGGTCAGTAAGGCCACCCATAACTCCAAGAAATGGACAAGAGAATGTTGCAAAAGGAAAAAAAGATGGCAAAATGTTGAATTTCTATACTAAGGTCAAAATTTCTACAACAGAGCACCCCAGGTTTTGGAAACAGTGTATACCCCTGTGCTACCAAATAAACTGTACCTAGTGACTTCAATTATGTACCATCAACAATGTGAACAGTAATGTGAATTTTAAAGAGAAGGAAAATTATAATTAATATTAAATTCAACACCTATAGCAATAATATTGTATTTCAATTAAATAAAGTTTTTTATAAAGTGAATATAGTCCATCAGATAGGTATACTGGCCATTCCACAGAAAACTTCTTATAGTGTTTCAAACTTCAGTGATTAGGGGAACCCTTCACCTTATATGTAATGGATATAGCAAGCCTTAATGGTAACACCATGTGCTCCTTTTAGGCTCTCAAAACTCTCACCTTCTAAAAGTAGAAGTTGAGCAAATTATATTTGGACACTATAGTATCACCATTTCTCAGGTTAGGACCACTTTTAGCCTCCTGTCCACAGAGGTCCGCTATTGAGATTTTTCTCTTGTGTCTGGAGGGATATCTGCACCCTAGATCGATGCATTATTAGGCGGATCACTTTTTCCCTACTTGGATAATTATTAGCTGATGACCGCATGGCCTGGTATGTGATCTAATGCCCACCAGACCTGATTGATGACTCCGACATCATTGATCATCACCGGATTTTGGTCTGTCTTTTCCCTATGATGCTGTGGTTTGCAAGTAATCAATATTTTGTAACTTGATGTATGTAGAGCTGCCCAGACGAAGCAGCTTTTGATTCTGCGAAACGTGTTGGCTTACTACATGCACAAGTGTTTTTCAAGTTTTTAGGGATTGAGTATCAATTGTGGCCAATGTTCCATATGGCCTGAGGTTCAAATGTGAAAAATATTTCATGCTTTTTGTAATAAATTCATAAATTTATGATAAACTGTGTATGTGCTTACCTCAATGACAGTGACATATCCTTTAAAGTCCTATCACCTTATGGGAGAGTGGTGTCCTCCCAATGTTTTCTTCTTAAATATTTCCTATTGATGTGGATATGACAAACTGGCTCTAGAACTGGTTCAACAATTAAACATAGGTTTATTGATGACATTATCATATGGAAAGGTACAGAAGAGAGTCTCCTTGAAGTTAGGAATTTTAATGATGTAGGTATACATTTATCATGGGAGACCAGCAAAGAAAAATATAACTTTTTGGATTTAGATGTAATGATTGAAGAAAATGGCTTGTCAACTAAAACACACTTCAAACATGGTTAATCGTAACAGCTATTAGCCAGTGGATTGTTGTCATCACAGTCCCTGGCTTCATAACATTCTGAAGGGCCAACTAATGTGACTTATAAGTAATTGTACAAGGGAGAGTGACTATATAGATCAGGCAAGAATGATTGGGAAAAGATTCTTGATAAAGAATATAAAGCATGAATTTATTAAGAAAAGATACAAGAAGGGGCCAAGATGAAACAAGCAGAGTTAATTCAAAAAAGTGCACAAAGAACAGCAGTATGATCAAATACCTCTATTTTTGGAATATATTATGCGTTATAAAACAGGTGGGAAAGATCATACAGCATCATACAGCATACAGCATCATTGGCACATAATAAAGGCGGATAAACACTTCCAGACTATACTACCTGATAAATTAAAGACAAGATTTGTAAAGAGTGTCATAAATCCACTGCTTGAAAGAAAATGGTAATTTTCTAATGACATAGGCTTTTACCCATGTAGAAGGTGTTACGCTTGCAATCACAATAACCAACCAAAAGGGAAGAAATTTGAATTTATGTCCACCAGCATGGGAAGAGTGCACCCAATCAGAGATTTCATAACTTGTAAGGTGTTCTATATTCTTAGAATGAAGGAAATTTTAAGAAATTCCACATCCAACAAAAAAACACTTAACCAAAAACAGCACACATACTGTAATAAATACATACTATAACTCCCAATCCATTTATTCCACAAGACCTCTAGTTTTCAAAAGCCACACAGATCGAGGTAAAAAACTATTCCACAACCTGTTAGTATGAGAGCCAATACTTCTATACCGCCTACCAGACGGTAGCAATGTATACAGAGCATTACCAGGATGTGAAGTATCTTTCAATATATTAATCAATCTCTGAAGACACCTTCCCTCCCCCAGTTTATCAATACAATAGACTAACTCCTGCAATAATCTTCTGTACAGTTCTTATTACCCTCTGCAGGGCATTTCTGTCATTGATTGTGCATGATACTTGCCACAAAATAATGTGATACGTTAGCACACTTTCAATAGGAGCTTTATAAAAGCTAAAAAGGACCCGCTCTGTCGTCCCCTTATATGCAGATGACACACTGATTTACCTAGGAGACACTGACAGTTCCTTGCAGAATGTGATGAGCCTGATAGCCAACTTTGGAGGGCTGTCGGGTTTCAGCATTAATTGGAATAAGTCGGTGCTTATGCCTCTAGACCCCTTGTCACGGTCCCTACCTGACTGTGCAAAAGACATAGTCGTGGTTGGAGAATTCCGCTACTTAGGCATACAAGTGACCCCGGACCCTACTCAATACCTTGATCTGAACATGTGTTATGTACAGAACATACCTGATCGTAGAGCCTGACTTGTAGGAGGGGACCTCTCTTACAGCCCTGGCTCAGGAGTCACTGGAGTGAGGACAGTGAACTCAGGAGAGCAGCGAGGTAGGAGTGCCTGAGGTTTGATGTAGTGGTTGGCACAGTGGCAAGATGATGATCCTCCAGGGATGGCTGGAACAGTAGGCAGCAGAGGAGGTGGTTGCAGGTCAGCGACCCGGGAGCTGGCAGGTATAGGAACAGCAGGAAGCTGGAGCAGGGTGAGACAAGCCGGATTAGGTGCACACAGAACAGCAGACAGAAGCAGGGTCAGACAAGCTGGGTCAGAGCAGGTAATCAGATGGTAAGATTCAGCAGGCTTAAGCGTGGTCAGAGGTACAGGCAAGGTCTGGCAGCAGGTAGGCAGATAGGAGACTGAGCAGGGTCAAGACAAGCCAAGGTCAGGATTGGAGATATCGGATGGTCAAGCAGAGCGGGTCGGTACAGGTAACAGATAACAGGTATGCAGATTACTGGTACAGAGCTGCAGATCAGATAGCAATGCATCATTGCAGTTGCTGACTTTTTAAAGGCATAATGGCGCCAAGTAGCACTAACGTGCACATGCGCGCACCCGATGAGTGCGCGCACAATTGGCGCACGCGCGCGCATTTGACGCATGCCAGTGCACAGGCACGGATGGATGCTGTTGCCTATTCTGCACAGGAGCACGTGTGTGCATGCGCACACGCAAGAGCCTTCTTCCCATTCCAGCAGGTCCCTGACAACATGGTTCTATTGCTTCGCAAATTCAGACTGAAATGCTCTGCATGGACAAAGTTACCCCTTTCAGTCACCGGGAGGGCAAATTTATTTAAAATAGTTTGGGCCCTACAACTTCTTTATATATTCCACAATATGGATACCGCACAAATGGTTTACCCAAATAGATGCTCAGTTTAGAGACTTAATTTGGGGCAACAAACCGGTGCGGATCAGTCTGCGTTCTTTACAATTGGCTAAATATCAGGGTGGCCTGTCAGTGCCACATGCTAGATATTACTTTGTAGCCTCCCAGCTGCAACACCTAGGTAACTGGGGGTGTGAGGATACGACGGACCCCATCAGATCTTTGCTGGTTCTTAATGATTCCAGTCTCCCAGCACTGGCCCATTTAGAGGCAGGGTTTACACACATACCTAACACTCTCCCCACTATCATCTTACTGAATACCCTGTGGAAATATACCAGGTCTCTCCTGAAAATAAGGGGAGGAATAAATACTTTAAGGAGTGCCTCAAGCTCAAAGACTTCCATGCTTGGGAGGAAGCAGGCGTTCAATAAATTACTCAGTTGTATACTGGAACGATATTTAAATCCTTTGCAGACATTAGTGAGGAATTCTCCCTTCATAGAACACAATTTTACAAATACCTCCAACTGAGGCACGCAATTCAGTGTGAAAATAGAATACTTCCACTTGCGCCGATAGCGCATCCTCTGACAAATGATGTGCTGTTGACGGATGAGAGGAAAGGTATGATATCAAGGGTATATATTAGACTGCTTAACTCCACGCATGAAGCTTCTACACTTCCTTTCAGAAAAGGTTGGGAATGAGACTTGGGCCCTATAGACGGGGAAACTTGGGAGCTATGTCTGACGTCTGCACCATTAGTGTCAGTCTCTGCGTCAAAGAGATTATCACATCTTTACTTATTACATAGGGTATATAGGACCCCAGCTCGCTTACATAAATGGGGATTTAGAGACACACCGTTATGCCTGAAATCTTGCAGCCACAATGGTGATCTATTACATATGATGTGGAAGTGCCCAAAACGTTTCCGGTATTGGCAATATGTTCTTACTACTATTTCACAGGTATACCAATTCCCGATTCTGCAAAACGTTGTGTGCCTACTTGGTGCCTTGGAGATACCCTCACTCTCGCCGAATGGACATACCGCTGTATTACGTCTATTATACGTGGCTCGCAAGGCGATTGCGGGGCTCTGGATACCAACGGGTGGACAATGGGTGGAATTGGTGAATAGCCTGCTAATATGTGAAAAGCTTACATATCAGCACCGTAATGTCCTGAAGAAATGTTATTCCATGTGGCAACCATGGTTAGATACACCGGGACTGGGTCCCACTCAGCTAGTGAAGGACAGACTTTTACAAATGTGATGTGATGATCCGAGAGGCACGAGTATGGCATGAGATGCGATACGGGATTTGTACTGGGAATGCTGTTGGAGATGTCGTGGTGGATAGATAGAATTTAATAATATGTTTAGTGGTTAAGATACCCACATACCCTCTAGGGGTATAGTTGTTTTATTTCTTCCTTTTTATGTCTCTTAAGATTTATGTTAGTTATCCGGTACTTTCTACAACTCAGGGAATACAGTCCAGTTTATCGCTTCCTCAATCTAATCACTGACAGGCAGCACTGTATACTACACTGCTCATATACTTGTATCAGCCTAAGTTATTATATACCTGTAGCGGGTATGTACTTTCCCGGGTGTAATTTGAACTTGGCAGAGACATCAGTGATGTGTAATTCCCTGCAGCCCAGCAGGTGCCGCTGTCGCCCTGGGCTGGGGTTGAATCATTGCTGTGTGTTGTGCCTCCTTTTTGTCCTCCCTCGGCAGCGGTATGGTGGGGCAGGGAACCCGCCGTGCTTGCCGGGAGAGGGTATAAAGGGGCCGGCCATCTTTGTCACGGGGTCGAGTCCCAGGCACCTTCAGCCTGCGGGCGGTGGTTCGTGTCGGTTCTCTAGGTGGGCCTAGGCCTAGAGGACAGCCGGAGGTCGTGTTCCATCCCAGGCACCTTAGCCTGGGGTGAGGTACTCGGATGGAGGTCTGGAGCTCAGTGCCCAACACTGAGTTCCGTGAGGGAAGGAGATCCTAGGGAACCCAGGGGTTGGGTACCCGAATCCGGAAGGCGTAATGGACCGGGGGGAGCTCCTCACTTGAAGACCTGGTGCAGCATATTGCCAGTGACGGGTGAGCCTCTCATCGGAGACCGCCTGGAAGGAAATTCCCCCTCACTCGGAGACTGCAACCCACTTTCAGGGAGGAAAGTGGAGAACACATTGTGTCTGGGCCTATTCGCATCCACACCTCCTTTTCTGTTCTGTTTCTACAAGGGAGTTCAACTGATTGTGTTCATTCGAGAAGAATAAAGGAGTGTTGAACTTTAATGGTGTGGGGCTCATTTCCTGACATTGTTCAAGGTAACTCTCGGTGGAGGCTCCAGGTGCACAGCACTGACCCGAAGGTAAAGGAACTTTGCTTATACCACACTGACACCTGTGGTGAAGGCCAGGCGTGGTGTCCCCGCTCCCTTCCCCTCTAAGGTACCCCTAGACAAGAGAAAAGACAAGCTGAAGACAAAGCGGGGAGTGAGGAGGGCGCTACATACCTGTGAATGTATAATTCAACAGAATGTCATAGACACTGTACTTGAATTTTTTGCTGCACATGACTTATGACTGTATGTATATCTGTCCGGTTTTTCAATAAACTTGTTTTTGATTTAAAAAAAAAAAGAAGGACCCGCTCTGAAAAGCCTGCCCTCCATAGGGTTCTCAAAATGTACAGTCTCTGATGAGCCTTGCCCACCAGATGGGATATATACGCCATCCATGACAGGTCCTCCCTAAATATTGTTCCCAGGAAGCGGAATTCCTCTACCCTCTGAACCTCCATCCCATTAACCTCCCTGGCGGTATTCCCGAGTGTGGCTCGGGGTGAGATTTTTGTACTTAAAGTGGTAACCCCGAGCCACACTCGGGATTGCCTCGCTGGATCCTGGAAGAGGTGACTTACCTTGTCTCTGAGATCCCGCGATGTATTCCCGCAATGTACGGCGGCCGGACTTTCCGTCCGATGCACTGTGTGTTCCCCTGATTCCCTTCCCGGAATGGCGGTAAATTCAAAATGTATAAAGCACAAACACACTGATACAATGTAATCCTATTGGATTACAATAAAAAATAAAATAAAGTGACCTTAGATTGCCCCCCCAGTGCTTTCTCCAGTGCCCTTATCTGCAGTTTTACTGTACTTTGTGTCTGTAAACTGCACAGCGACCATGGCATCCAAAAAGCGCGCCTCCACCTCAAAATTGCTATATGACCTGCTGGAAGTCAGCGACAGCGATACAGAATCGCTTGCAGAGGAGTTGAGTGACAGCGACTCGTACCGAAGTTCGTCATCAGCTGCAGAAAGCAATTTTAGCGACGATCCTGCGACTGTGCCCAGCGATGTGCGGACTTGGTGCTTGATTGATTGCGGTACAGAGCACATAGCGCCCCCAATATTTCAGTTTACAGGAGCACCTGGGATCAAAGTGGAAGTTGAGGAAGATAACCCCTTGGCATACCTCGAGCTCTTTCTGACTAATGAAGTTATTGCCAAAATTGTTTTGGAGACAAATCGCTACCAGGAGCAACAAGCTGCTACCCATCATCGCTTTTCAAGGACCAGAAAATGGGAACCGGTAACCAGAGAGGACATCTGGAAGTTTTTGGGCCTTATAATTCTACAGGGAGTGGTGGGGAAACCCCTGCAGAAATGGTACTGGACAACCAACAAATTGCTGGCCACTCCTTTTTTTGGCACCGTTATGTCGGAATACAAATTTTCGCTTATAATGAAATATTTGCATTTTGCAAATAATGAACACTTTTATGAGAGTTCTCATGCAGCTCCAAAGCTGAAAAACATTTGGGAGATTTACCAACTTATTCTGAAGAATTTCCAGCAGACCTATGTGCCGGACAGAGATATAAGTATCAATGAAAGTCTTATGGCCTACAAAGGTAGACTTAGCTGGATACAGTTCATCGCATCAAAGCGAGCTCGTTTTGGCATAAAGTCATTTATGCTGTGTGAATCCAGCTCTGGGTACATCTGGAATTCAGTCCTGTACACCGGGAAAGGGACCAAATTCAGCGATCGATTCAGCAGTTTTGGAATAGCAACCGCTTTGGTTCTTTCTTTGATTGAGCCATTGCTGAACCACAGACAATTTTTATACGTCCCCAAAACTCTTTGAGTTCCTTCTCCTGAACAAAACGTATGCATATGGGACCGTTAGGCCTAACCGGCGTGACATGCCGCCAACCTTTGCCAATAAAAACCTCGGGGCAGGAGAAATAGTTGCCTGGCAGAAAGGAAAAATGATGGCACTGAAATGGCGGGACAAAAAAAATGTGTACCTTATGAGTACCATTCACAACACCTCTACTGTAATGGTACATACCAAACGTGGAAAAGATGTCATGAAGGCACAGGTCGTGTTGGATTACAACAATACCATGGGAGGTGTGGACAGGGCTGACCAGGCCATGACCTTTTATCCTGCCATGGGGAAGCAACAAAAAAAATTATAAAAAAATATTCAGGCATCTTCTGGAACAGTGCCTGTGGAATGCTTTCATTCTTCTGAAAAAAAAAAGTGACAGGCCTATGATTCATGCAGACTTTGTGTGGAAGGTTGCCAAACTAATTTTTCTAAAGCACCAGACGCCAATGGCAGTAAACAGATCTGGACGTCGGGCTGCTGGCGTTGTGAACCCGGAACGCCTGACTGGTCGTCACTTTATAGACCACATTCCACCTACTGAAAAGAAGACAGCACCGACAAGGATGTGTGTTGTTTGCTGCTCCAAACGTGACGACTCCGGAAGGAAAATCCGAAAAGAAACCCGATTCTATTGTCCCGACTGTGACGTTGGACTTTGTGCTGTACCTTGTTTTAAAATTTTCCATACCCGAGACGTTTACTGACGCAATATGACTTCTAATATTGCACCCTTGTTTGACCAAAAAAAAATTCAGTGTTTTTGATTATATTATTTTCTAAAATGTATTGAATAAAAAGTATTATTATTATTAAATTATTATTTGTTATTATTTATTATATTATAATTTATGATTTTGTGTTTCAAACTTTATCATACCCGAGATGTCTACTTGACTCTGGTTTGGACAGATTTAGGTGAGTTATTACTAAGAATTACAGGCCTACAATGTAAAACGCCAAATTTCCATGCAAAATAATGGTACCGCTTTCAGCACCTAAAATCTTCCAGAATCATACCGCCACGGAGGTTAATCACCACTGGCTCATAGCTTACCTCCCGCACTTTCCTGAAATCAATAATAATCTCCTTTTGTTTTTTGCTACATTTAACTGTAAATTGTTCTCTTTGCACTATCCAACTAGATTTTTAATATCCTGACGATATGCAGACTCATCACCGCCCCTTATTTTCCCCACTAACATGGTGTCGTCTGCAAATTTTAACACATAGTCCACCTTTTAGCGAGAAACACAAAGAACATATACAAAACATCAAAAAAGGATTTCACAAACAAAAATGTATTTAAACATGTTGCCAATGTGCCACAACAAGGATACAACCCAGTTACATTTCTGGGGTATTGAGTTCTATAAGAAGAATTGGTAGGGAAGCCACAAAATTATAACCCTGAGCCAGCAGGAAACTAAATGGATATTTACTCTCAATACTCTGGCATCATATGGGTAAATGTAGAATTTGATCTTAACTGTTTCATAAGTAATTGTTAGTGAGGAAATTGAGTACTAAGTTAAATGTTTCATTCTCCTCAGAAATTGTATGTATAATATTTATTTATTCATTTTAATTAAAATTGTATTTATCTATCTATCTATCTATATATATATATATATATATATATATATATATCACAACACTGAACCTTAAAGTCGTTAAACTGTTTACATACAGTATAAGTCACTCAGTGACTACTAAGTAATGATATTTACTAAGGGTTGATTATATATATATATATATTTTTTTTTAAAGAATGTCACTACTTTCTTTTGTCGTTTTAAATATAAACATAAACTGATTAATTTATTGATGTTGATTTTATTTATGTCCTATGTATGTGTTTGTTTTATTACTCAGATGTTCTGCTTTAGGTCTCTTTTAGTGGCATATATAATGCAGGGGCGGATCCAGGGGGGGGCAACAGGGCAATTGCCCCCCCCCCCCGAGACCATCTGTTACACTCACTTGCTTGCTCTGTTTGTTTTTTTTTGCACCTGATCTCCCGGACTTTGGGGACCCAGTACTGGTCGGCCGGCCGTAGATCCCCTGGACCCCAAACGTGGTACATATGTAGCCCCATGTCTCCTCTACATGTGGGCAAAGTTTGGAGTCTGGGGGACCTATGGCCGGGGAGCACTGATTTTTTAAATCAGGGCACCCCTTCCATAGACTCCAATGTTAAACGCTAATTTCTCCGGTAACTTTGCGGACCTGGTAATGGGTAACTTGGCACACATGTAGCCCCATATCATCTCTACAAGTGTGCAAAGTTTGGTGTCTGGAAGATCTACGGCCGGGGAGAACCGATTTTTCAAAGCCGGGCACTCCTTCCATAGACTTCCATGTTAAACATCAGTCTAGTCATGGTCACAGTGAAGCATGGGCACAGTGAGGCATGGGCACAGTGAGGCATGGGCACAGTGAGGCATGCAGATGGACACCCTAGGCTTTTACTCAAGTCAATACGTTTTCCCAGTTTTTTTGGGTAAAATTAGGTGCCTCGGCTTATATTCGGGTCGGCTTATACTCGAGTATATACAGTACTTGTTCTGCGGCTGCCGCTGCCTCTCTGAATCTCTCTCTCAGTTTCTCACATCAGCCGATCAGCGGCGCCAAGAGAGAGACTCGTCTAATGTAGTTACGTGGCGCACTGACACGATACCAGGAGCGGAGGAGGAGGTGGGTGGAGCCTCTTCCCTGCACTCGTTGCTAACGCCTGGGCCGCTTGGCGTCTAGCAACGAGTGACATCAGTGAGTCACGTCTGGCCGCTCTGCGGGCAGGTGCGATAGCGTGCGGCTCCACAGACAGGTAAGAAAGCGGTCGGCTCCGCTTGCGGCGCGGTTTGTGGGCGGTCAGCGCGGTTCGTGGGCAGACCGTGCTGCTCAGTGTGTTGGCAGCGCAGGTGAGAGTGAGAGAGCAGGCTCAGTGTGGCAGCTGGCCAATCAGCTAGCCGGGAGCAGGGGAGCAGAGAGATGAGATCATCTCTCACCACCCATGCCTGCCCTGCATTCCTGCAGTGACTTCTGCCCTCACTGTGCAGGCAGCAGAGAGATTACATTATCTCTCTGCTGCCTGACTCTGGGAGTCTGGGACACAGCAAGAGACAACCAAAACTACACCTTAGCAGGCAAGTTAGTGACAATCCGCAAATTGTGGCAGGTGACGTGGCAAATGACAATCTGCATCTGGTGGCAGGCAAGTGACAATCAGCAAGGTGTGGCAGGTGACGTGGCAAGTGACAATCCGCAAGGTGTGGCAGGCGACGTGGCAAGTGACAATCCGCAAGGTGTGGCAGGTGACGTGGCAAATGACAATCCGCAAATTGTGGCAGGTGACGTGGCAAATGACAATCTGCATCTGGTGGCAGGCAAGTGACAATCAGCAAGGTGTGGCAGGTGACGTGGCAAGTGACAATCCACAAGATGTGGCAAGTGACAATCCACAAGATGTGGCAGGTGACGTGGCAAGTGACAATCCGCAACGTGTGGCAAGTGACACGGTCAGGGCTCCCACTAATTGCAGGCGACGGTGGCAAGTGACACACTGGGGACTCCCACTGATTCTGCATTGAACTATTTAATTTTATATTACAATGTAATAATAGAAATAATGCGCTTCAATCATCCTGACACCATAACAACCATGGTGCCAGGATGATTGAAGCGCCGACACCAGCTATTTCCCCGATAAATTTCCCACCAAAAAAAATATTTTTTTGGCAGTGCCCCTCCCGAGAAAAGACTCTGGATCCGCCCCTGATATAATGTCAGTGGAAGATTATAGCATACAGAAGGCAAGTGCTCTGTATTAATGGGTGTTAACCCAGTACCTACATCCTAAAACATCAGACTTTGGAATAAAAATAACAGGATTTTTCTTGGTACCAACAAGGACAATACAACAAAATAAAAAACATAATATTTATTACAAATATCATATAAGACAATATTTTTATATAAAAAAAGAGACATATAAGTAAAAATTACCTCTTAATTGGCTATACTATAACCACAATGATGATGCCAATATGCACCAAAATTATGTTATTGCAAGATAAAAAAGTGGACATATAGTTAACCAGTTCTTGACATGTTTCGCAGATTGCCTGCTTCTTCAGAAATACAATGATGGAATAAAATTCTATAACAAAAAACAACATAATAATAGCAACCAATAAGTGTATATACAGTTCAGTATAGTATAGTGTCAGAATGTTTATACTGAAATAAAACAGTATTGTATTTATGAAATTATGCAAATCTTTGTTTTGGGAGACTTTACATTTTTCCACAAATACAAACAAGAAATTCAAGTTTGTTTATCCATGCAATTTTAAAGACAAGTGACACAAATGATATGCTCAAAATATATATATTTATTAACTAAAAATACAGTGCAAATTAATATCAGGTATATTTTGTGATAATTCAAATACAAATGGATATACTATTAAATATCAAAGATAAATGATGATATAGATGATATTCACATTTCTACGCCAGCTCTTATTACAAAATACCATATTTCAATACTTGAATGATAACGGTAAATTTTAGCCTTGGTAACTCTTATGCCCCGTACACACGATCCGAATATCGTACGACGGATCGTACGACTTTTTTCGCTTAATAGTCGCAAGTAAAATTAAATAGGTTATTAAAGTCACGAAAATTCTCGTACGACAGAAAAAAAAAAATCGGAAGTGATGTCATGTGTTGTAATGTATTTGTATTGTATTTTCGGACGACAACTGTACTGACTAAAATAATATTGGATGAACTGTCATGATCGGCTCTCGAAGCTCTGTACTAACGATCCGATTATCGTACGATTCTTCCTCGGACGACATTTTTCGTACGATATTCGGATCGTGTGTACGGGGCTTTAGTGAATAGCTTTTCGTGACTTTACGGACTTGTGTATTAAAAAAATCAAAAATAAAGAAAGAAACGAACGACATGGGGTTCCCCTCAGTACATACCAGGCCCTTCAGGTCTGTTATGAATTTTAAGGGAAATCCCACTCCAAAATAAAAAAAATGTTGCGGGGTCCCCCTCAAAATCCATACCAAACCCTTATCTGGGCATGCATCCCAGCAGGTCAGTAAAGGGGGGGGCGAGCTAGTGGCCCCTCCTCATGAATCATACCGGGCAACATGCCCTCAAACATGGGGGGTGGGTGCTTTGGGGCAAGGGGGAAAATGGGGACAAGGGCCTCCTCCTGACAAAAATTGGCTGTAGTTGTCGGTTTCTGCGGGCGGGGGGCTTAAAAATAATAAAAACATAGAGATAGTTTTAGACAAATCCTTTATTAAAAAATAAAAAACAGTGTCCCCCGATGTAGATTCGTCATCGATTACACCGCCCCCCCCCCCCCCGACCCAGAAAAAGGCGCTATGTCTACTGCAGGATCCTCCGTTTGACTCTTACCATATAGTTACCATATAGTTACGTCTGTAAGTACTTTAGACTGTGGGGGCTTTTATGGGTTTAATCTTTAGATGTATTTTGCCGTGTACCTACCTATTATAGTTATTATACGTGAATTATGTGATATCAACTGTTTACCTTATGCAATGATCTGTTTTTTTATTACATGTAAATTTGTGTTTATATATATATTAACTGCATTAAATCCATTATGTATCATGATTACTATTATGTACCAGATTATTGATATTATCATTATTAAATTATTTCTGTATACCTATGTGCTTCATTTAAAGTCCCATTCTCTGTGTTTTTATTATTTTTTTACACTTTTTTGGTAAATTGGTACAGGTACTAAGTATCCGATACCCATTCACATAGGGTAGGGGCTGGGATCTGGGGGCCCCCTTGTTAAAGGGGGCTTACAGATTACGATAAGTCCCCCGCCTGCAGACCCTGACAACCACAGCCCAGGGTTGTTGGGATGAGGCCCTTGTCCACATCAATAAAGATGTGTGTTTTTCACTTGTCTCAGGAGCTGCACTATAATTGTGTTTGTTTAAAGGCTTTTCTATGTCTAATTTGAATACACAGAGTCATTACTACTGGGAAAAACACTGTAGCAGTAAAAATCAGAGAAGGTTTCATTAAGTGCTGGCTGACATTACAGCATGCACTTAAGGATTCTCTGGATATTTTCAAAAGAAAGAGAGACGCTCTTTAATCTGATCAGTAGTTACTTGTCATTAATACTAATGAAGCCTGTTTACCAGTCAAAAAAAAATATCCTAAATGTGTAACCCATTCACCATTGACTGTGGTTGCACTTGTAATATGCCCTAAAATCATTGCTGTTGAGCACAGTTTTATAATTTATTGCATCAGTGTGGCTACTATGTCAAATATTGAAAGCATCTCTTCAAACCTGCTTCATTTCCCCCTGATCAAACTGGTAAAGCTGCATGCCTTTCCAGAGTAATTTATTGATATCAAAGGGAGAGCAGTGTTAAAAATGTTGGCTCACTCTGCTAAGGGTTTTGCATACAGATAAATCTTTGCGTTTAGATTCATCTCTTTTTATCCTGTCGTGATTTTTTTCTGCTATTTTTTGTGCTATACCTAAATTGGATGTAATAGCAAACAGTTAAATTCATGACCGTTAAGCCCTGTACACACAATCGGATTTCCTATGGTTTTTAAACCAATGGATTTTTCCATCGGAAAACCGATGAAGCTGACTTCCATCAGTCTTGCCTACACACCATCAGTCAAAAAACCGACCGTTCCAAACGCGGTCACGTAAAACACTCCGATGAGCCGAGAAAAATGAAGTTCAATGCTTCTGAGCATGCGTCAACTTGATTCTGAGCATGCGTGGGTTTTTTATCCGATGGAGTTCTCCACAGATGATAGTAATTTGCTATTGGTTTTTTAACCATCGGATAAATTTAAAACATGTTCTATTTTTAAACACCGATGGAAAAAATACCGATGGGGCCCATACACGATCGGTTTGTCCGATTAAAAAAGTCCATCGGACTGTTTTCATTGGTAAAACCTATCGTGTGTACACGGCTAAAGTGTAAACTGCCCTACCTGCCCAATAAAATGCGCTTATGCAGAAACAGCATTGTAACCTAGAATGCCAGCATTTTCATCCCATCAAGTGCTGTGTGTCTCTACGATTAGCCTGATTTCCTTTCATGAGACCTGCCCCACTGATTTCAAAGTTAAAGTGTTTGTTACTAGGGATGAGCTTGATGTTCTTCCGTTTGCCGAACATCGAACATTATGGGGTGTTTGCGGCAAATTCGAGCGCTGCAGAACGCCCTATAATGCACTGCAAGATCACAGTGCATTGATGTCTGATGATTGGCCAAAGCATGAACCTAACCTAACCTGCATGCTTTGGCCAATAACAGCGCGCTCTGCTGCGAGAGCCATAATTGGCCAAAGGCAGGGTGCCTTTGGCCAATCATGGCTCAGGGGGACAAAGTCCACGCCCTACACTATATAAGGCTGCTTACATAGCGGCCATGTATAGTTTGTGACTGTGGATGGAGATAGAGTGAGCTTGATTAGGCAGGCAGGTCAGTTAGTTAGTGGAAGTGTATTTAATATATATATATATATATATATATATATATATATATACACAGTATATATATATATATATATATACACAGAGGCGGCTCTTTAATTAGGCAAATTAGGCGGTCGCCTAAGGCCTCACACTCACAGGGGCCTCGCGGCCACCTTACTTACCTAATGCATTACTCCAGTTTTGAGGGACAGGGAACCTTAACGCTGCTGTGCTCAGGCAGCGTCAAGAGACCTGACTCAGGAGCGGGGCCACCAGCATCCCTAACAACCAGTGATGTCAATGACCCAGCATGCCCTCAGTCAATGACGTCACAAGGGGACGGGTTCACCAGGTGACATCTCTAGGTGGCCCCCGCCCCTTAGTTATTAAAGAGCAGGATCTGGGGGCCGCCTTGTTAAAGTGGGCTTCCAGATTCCGATAAGCCCCCTGCACGCAGACCCCAACCACCGGCCAGGGTTGTGGGGAAGAGGCTCTTGTTCTTGAATTATTTTTTCCATCATGGGCATGAGTGAGGCCCCATGTCAAGTTTTGCCTAAGGCCTCACAAAGCCTAGAGCCGCCTCTGTATATATACACAGTCTAGTGTATGTATGTATATATATTGTAACCTGGGGGACAGGTAGTAGGTACAAAAACTCCCTGGGATGAGCAGGCACAGATACCAAGTCCATTGGATCAGTGAAAACAGTGTTGTTTATTGGTGCTATATACAAAGTCTAATGACAGGTGCTGTACAGTGTGCTGAAAACAAACAGAAGAAAAAATAGCTAAACAAAAGCCTAGCCGTGTCTCGGCTCTAACTACACAGTATGTACAGGCCCTCACTACCAGGCTGGACAAGCCTAACGCTTGTCAGCTTCCACATTCACAGGGTAACAAGTTTCACCAACCTTCTTGCTCTCACAAACCAACGTTGTCTGTGTTTCCCAGGCTGAGCAAAGGCTGTCTGCTCAGGTGAGCTTTTAATTAACCTGTGGGAGAGAACCAACACCTGAACTGGACCCTGGCTCAGAGATCCCTGAATGTATATGAGAGGAGCCTGGGAGATGTATAAACCCCGAATAGGACTTTCCCAGGCTCTCTCTGGGATGCTCTGTCACACATCCTCCCCCCTTGTTTCAACCCCAGGGTTGGAACACCTGTAGCCCAACAGGAGTGAACACGGGAGAGGGCATCTACATTCCCCATCTCAACACCTGGCCTGTGTTTTACTGTAAAGGCGTAGTCTTGTAGGGCCAAAAACCACCGGTTCACCCGCCTATTAGTCTCCTTCTTTTGGGCCATCCATTTCAGGGGAGCATGGTCAGTTATCAACTCAAACTGGCGCCCCAACAAGTAGTACCTGAGCGCGTCCACGGCCCACTTTATGGCCAGACACTCCTTTTCAATGACTGCGTACTTCTTTTCATGGTCATTGAGCTTTCTGCTTAAGTACACCACAGGGTGTTCTTCCCCATTGTGTACCTGTGAAAGTACTGCCCCGATACCCACATCAGATGCATCCGTCTGGACCAAAAAGTTTTTGGAGAAATCGGGGGAGTATAGGATTGGCTGTGCACAAAGAGCCTTCTTCAGTACTTGAAAAGACTCTTCTGCTACTGGAGACCATTTCACCATTACGGAGGCTTTCCCTTTTGTAAGGTCTGTCAGTGGGGCAGCTATAGTTGCGAAATTTGGGATGAATCTTCTATAGTACCCCGCAATGCCAAGAAAGGCCCTGACCTGCTTCTTGTTTGCAGGACGTGGCCACTCCTGGATGGCTTCTATTTTATTCACCTGGGGCTTTATGACACCCCGGCCAATAGTGTAGCCCAAATACCTGGCTTCCTCTAGCCCAATGGCACATTTTTTGGGATTTGCCGTAAACCCTTCTTTGAAAAGGGAATCCAGGACAGCCTGGACACGGGGCAAGTGAGACTCCCAGTCAGTGCTATGCACCACTATGTCGTCCAGATAGGCTGCAGCATACTGTCGGTGAGGTCTTAGGGTCCTGTCCATAGCCCTCTGAAATGTTGCAGGGGCATTTTGCAACCCAAAAGGCATTTTCTTATACTGAAACGACCCCTCCGGGGTCACAAATGCAGTCTTTTCTTTGGCCCTACCAGTCAGGGGTATTTGCCAATATCCTTTGGTCAAGTCCAAAGTGGTCAGATAACGGGCCTTGCCAAGTCGGTCTATAAGCTCGTCTACCCTGGGCATTGGGTATGTGTCAAACTTTGTTACCGCATTAAGCTTCCTGAAGTCGTTACAAAACCTCCAAGTGCCATCCGGTTTTGGGACTAATACAATGGGGCTAGACCAGTCACTATTGGATTCCTCAATAACATCTAGCTCCAACATCCTTTTAACTTCCTCACTGATGTCCTTTCTTCTAGCTTCGGGAATTCGGTATGGTTTGAGCTTGACACGGACCCCAGGTTCAGTAACAATATCATGCTGAACTGCTGAAGTCGTGCCCGGCAACTCTGAAAATTTCTCTTTATTCCTTATCAGGAACTCTCTAGCTTCCTGTTTCTGGGAACATGACAGGGTGTCTGGAATCGTGACCTCAGGGATCAGAGGGGATTCAGTACCCTTAAGGGTTACCGGGAGAGACCTGGCAGTTAATGCCAGTCTATCCTTCCAGGGCTTTAACAGGTTTATGTGGTAAATCTGTTCGGGCTTCCTTTTACCTGGTTGATACACCTTGTAATTGACCTCCCCAACTCTTTCAATTACTTCAAAGGGTCCCTGCCACTTAGCCAGGAATTTGCTCTCAACAGTGGGAACTAACACGAGGACCCGGTCACCAGGTGAGAAAACACGAAGTAGGGCCCCCCTGTTGTATATCCTCTGTTGGGCGGCTTGGGCCTGCAGTAAATGTTCTTTTACTACCGGCATGATTGCTGCAATCCTATCCTGCATTTGAGCGATATGCTCAATAACACTTTTGTGAGGTGTCTGCTCCCCCTCCCAAGTTTCCTTGGCTATGTCTAAGAGTCCCCGAGGGTGTCTCCCATAAAGCAGCTCAAATGGAGAGTACCCCGTAGAGGACTGGGGAACTTCCCTGATGGCGAACATCAAGTAAGGTATCAGGAAGTCCCAGTTTTTCCCATCCTTATCAACAACCTTTTTTAACATACTCTTTAATGTCTTATTGAAGCGTTCCACCAAGCCATCCGTTTGAGGATGGTACACTGAGGTACGCAACTGCGTCACCTTAAATAACTTGCAGAGCTCCCTAGTTATTCGTGACATGAATGGGGTACCTTGGTCTGTAAGGACTTCTTTCGGGATGCCAACCCGACTGAACACCATAAACAGCTCTTTGGCAATGTTTTTAGCAGATGCAGTGCGTAAGGGAACGGCCTCGGGGTAACGGGTAGCGTAATCCATGATCACGAGGATATGTTGATGACCGCGGGCAGATTTGGGGAGTGGACCCACCAGGTCCATGGCAAGGGTAGGGTCTTTTCTCTGTTCCGTACCAAAATTTTCCTTGTGCACATTTAGATCGGTAAACTCTAACGTAGGCTCAGATTCAGCAGACGGCTGTCCAGCTCTACTGGTTGTGGGGACTTCTTCAGGCTCCCCCAGCTCTCCTGCCATAACTGAGAAAGGATCACCCGGAGAGCCCTGAGAGGAGTCCCCTGAACTCACAAGGTCAGTAATGGCCATGAGTTCTGGCTCTGCGACTGAGTTAGGTACTGCGACTGGGTCGGGACAATCCCACAGTTCCCAAAACTTAGGGAAGTCCCTACCAATGATAGCCTCGTGCACCAAGTGGGGCACCAGTCCGACCGAATGGGTCACCGTACCTAAGCCAGTTTTAAACTGAACAGTGGCTATTGGATACTCGCGGGTATCCCCATGTACACAGATCACAGCAACTTTTTTTGCATGAAAATTCACAGTTTCAACCATCTCAGCTGTAACCAAAGTAACTAGACTTCCTGAGTCCAGCAAGGCCGTAATAGGCTTATTATTAATAGTCACTTGACACATGTGTTTTCCCACATTTGGCACTGCAGTGCATGAAACGGCAGCAAACATAGACTGCCTTCTAAAAGATAGATCACACTGCATTGGTTCATCTGTTAATGGACAGTTTGCTGCAACATGTCCCAGTTCTTGGCAACGAAAACACCTGATGTTTCCCCAATCTGGTTTGCTGACAGGCAGTGGCTTCCCTTGCTTGGGCCGCCAAACTTCAGTCCTGGCACCAAAATTCCTCCCCCCTATTTCCTTGCCATGCTTACCACCCACTTCCCCTGGAACAGTCTTACCGGTTGCCTGGGGAGACCGTGGTTTTGGATGGAAAGTCCGTGCGGCTGTAGGGGTGGTGACCAGGTTCTCTGCAGCAAAGTACCTCTCAACGAGCTCCACCAGGTTGTCTGCTGACTTGGGGTCTCCTTGACTCACCCACTTCTGCAGGGGAATTGGCAGTGACCTCAGGAATTGGTCCATGACTACACGCTCCACTATTTGTGGCGCAGACAGGGACTCCGGCTGTAGCCATTTCCGCACCAGGTGGATCAAATCAAACATCTGCGATCTTGGGGGCCTCTTTTCTTGGAAGAACCAGCTGTGGACCCGCTGAGCTCGAACAGCCAAGGTAACGCCAAGTCGTGCCAGGATTTCCCGCTTGACCTTCTCATAATCTCCCGCTTCTGCTGACTCCAGATCATAGTAGGCCTTCTGCGCTTCTCCAGAAAGTAAGGGGGCGATCAGTCCTGCTCACTGGGTTTGGGGCCAACCTTCCCTCTCAGCGGTCCGTTCAAATGTTAGTAGGAAAGCCTCTGGATCATCATCTGCCGTCATCTTTGAAAGAAAGCGACCCACATGGATGGTTGAGGGCTTGTCTCCAATATCCTTCATTATCGCAGGTGACCCCTGTGCTAGCGTCTCCAAAACCTCAGTAAGGGTTTTCCTATCCGCTTTTGCAGCAGTGGCAAGCTGTTCAAACAGCCTCTGCGATTGCTCCTGTACAGCACCAATCTGTTGGAACAGCACCTTGGTTTGCTCCTGTGCGATAGCGTTGGCTTGCTGTTGTGCAGCGTTTGCTTGCCGCAATTCAGCGTTAGTTTGCTGTTGTGTAGCGTTTGCTTGCTGCCATGCAGCGTTAGTTTGCTGTTGTGCAGCATTTGCTTGCTGCAACGCGGCATTTGCCAACACCATTTGTTTGAGGAGGTCCTCCATGTTGTCACTTTAGGTACTGGCCTTTTAAGTAGTAACTTACTACAGCTGGTCGCAGCCTCCACCATATGTAACCTGGGGGACAGGTAGTAGGTACAAAAACTCCCTGGGATGAGCAGGCACAGATACCAAGTCCATTGGATCAGTGAAAACAGTGTTGTTTATTGGTGCTATATACAAAGTCTAATGACAGGTGCTGTGCAGTGTGCTGAAAACAAACAGAAGAAAAAATAGCTAAACAAAAGCCTAGCCGTGTCTCGGCTCTAACTACACAGTATGTACAGGCCCTCACTACCAGGCTGGACAAGCCTAACGCTTGTCAGCTTCCACATTCACAGGGTAACAAGTTTCACCAACCTTCTTGCTCTCACAAACCAACGTTGTCTGTGTTTCCCAGGCTGAGCAAAGGCTGTCTGCTCAGGTGAGCTTTTAATTAACCTGTGGGAGAGAACCAACACCTGAACTGGACCCTGGCTCAGAGATCCCTGAATGTATATGAGAGGAGCCTGGGAGATGTATAAACCCCGAATAGGACTTTCCCAGGCTCTCTCTGGGATGCTCTGTCACAATATATATATATATATATATATACTCTGCATTTAGTGTAGACTAGATATTCAGTGTAGACTCTATATTCAGGCAGTGCAGGCAGTGTAGTATATATAACACAGTGGGGCTGATTTACCAAACGTTTGCGCCATGAGTATTGGCGCATCTGCGTGCGCAATGGCTGTTTAGGTATTTACAAAACATTAGCGCCAGTATCGCAGCCCTATTTCCCATTTACTATAGTGTTCTCTGCGCCCGGGAGGAGGCGCTCAGTGCGCTACTATGGACCTGGCGCAGGGCATGTTAAAATCTAAATATAAAGAAGCTGGAAGTGAGAAAATATTGGGGGTGACATGGGGTGATGTGAGGAAGTGTAGGGACACCTGCCCAAATAACTAATATGCCCAAAATAGAGAGGGAAAGTAACTTTTTCAAAACCAGCCCGCTGCGCGGCAAGTACGATTCGAGCTGCGGGAGTTTTTTTTTAGCTCAGCGCGGGAATTTCAATGGTTTAAATGCGCCGGGACACTGCGCCGGCAAAATCTTAGTAAATGGCAAGTCACCTAAGACAATTTGCATAAGTTGAACAGGCGCAGCTCTGAACATGCCAGTGCGCCTGCAAAATGTCATTTCTAAAGGAAAAAAAAAAACATTTAAAAGCAGCCGGCTCCCGGCAATATAGAGAAAAGTCATAGAAAGTCATTGCTAACCAAAAAAAAAAAGCGTGGGGGTCCCCCCAAATTCCATAACCAGGCCCTTCAGGTCTGGAATGGATATTAAGGGGAACCCCGCTGCAAATTTGAAAAAAAAATGACGTGCGGGTTCCCCCCAAATATCCAAACCAGGCCCTTCAGATCTGGCATGGATTTTAAGGGGAACTCCACCCCAAATTTTATAAAGAAATGGCGTGGAGTTCCCCCAAAAATCCACACCAGACCCTTATCCAAGCACATAACCTGGCCGGCCACAGGGGAAGAGGGGAGGACGAGAGAGCGGCCCCCCCTCCCTCCTGAACCGTACCAGGCCACATGCCCTCAACATGGGGAGGATGTCCCCATGTTGATGGGGACAAGGGCCTCATCCCCACAACCCTTGCCCGGTGGTTGTGGGGGTCTGCGGGCAGGGGGCTTATCGGAATCTGGAAGACCCCTTTAACAAAGGGGACCCCCAGATCCCGGCCCCCCCTGTGTGAAATGGTAATGGGGTACAAATGTACCCCTACCATTTCACAAGGAAAGTGTCAAAAATGTAAAAAATGACAAGAGCCGTTTTTTGACAATTCCTTTATTAATGTCTTCTCCTTTCTTCCATCTTCTTCCTTCTTCTTCTTCCATCTTCTTCTTTTCTCCATTTGGGTTTCTTCCTCCATCTTCCTCTTCATCTTTATCTTCATCTTCATCTTCCTTCTTCCTTCGGTGTTCTCGTCCAGCATCTTGCTCCAGTGTCTTCCCGTCTTCTTTCTTCTCCGGCCGCTCCGTTTGAATTGGAGGTTCCCACTGTGCGACGCTTCAGTTCTCCACTTGGTCCGCTTACACCCGGTGGCTCCGCCCCCCTCTGTCACCACGGGAAAAGTCCCCGTGAAATCCATGTGCGTCAGAGGGGGGCGGGGTCACCGGGTGTAAGCGGACCCAGAGGGGAACTGAAGCGTCGCACAGCGGGAACCTCCAATTCAAACGGAGCGGCCGGAGAAGAAAGAAGAAGGGAAGACGCCGGGGCAAGATGCGGACGAGAACACCGAAGGAAGAAGGAAGATGAAGATGAAGATAAAGATGAAGAAGAAGATGAAGATGGAGGAAGAAACCCGAATGGAGAAAAGAAGAAGATGGAAGAAGAAGAAGGAAGAAGATGGAAGAAAGGAGAAGACATTAATAAAGGAATTGTCAAAAACCGGCTCTTGTCATTTTTTACATTTTTGACACTTTCCTTGTGAAATGGTAGGGGTACATTTGTACCCCATTACCATTTCACACAGGGGGGGCGGGATCTGGGGGTCCCCTTTGTTAAAGGGGTCTTCCAGATTCCGATAAGCCCCCCGCCCGCAGACCCCCACAACCACCGGGCAAGGGTTGTGGGGATGAGGCCCTTGTCCCCATCAACATGGGGACATCCTCCCCATGTTGAGGGCATGTGGCCTGGTACGGTTCAGGAAGGAGGGGGGGGCGCTCTCTCGTCTCCCCTCTTCCCCTGCGGCCGGCCAGGTAATGTGCTCGGATAAGGGTCTGGTTGTGGATTTTTAGGGGGACTCCACGCCATTTTTTTTTTATTTGGGGTGGAGTTCCCCTTAAAATCCATGCCAGATCTGAAGGGCCTGGTTTGGATATTTGGGGGGAACCCCACATCATTTTTTTTTTAATTTGCAGCGGGGTTCCCCTTAATATCCATTGCAGACCTGAAGGGCCTGGTTATGGAATTTGGGGGAACCCCCACGCATTTTTTTTTTGGTTAGCAAAGACTTTCAATGACTTTTATCTGTATTGACGGAAACCAGCAATTCATTACAGCCGCAAGGACTTTTAAATGACTATTATTTTACTTTAGAAATGTCATTTTGCTCTCCAACTGTTATAAACATGGAAAACATGTGCTACTTTACAGGCATACTATAGACACCCCCCGGGGATGATATTTAGGGCCAGTTCACACCGGATGCAGTGCAGTGCGTTTTTTTGATGCCTGAAAAACGCAAAGAAAGTTGATCACATTAATGCCAATGGCATAGTTCACACCACTGCAGTCCGTACCAGTGCATTTCAGAAAGCCAAAAAATAATTGGTCATGCTGCATTTTTTAGGTACAAAACTGTACTGGACCCCAGTAAAACACATCAAAAATGCAACGGAACGTACCAAAAATGCACTGGAATGCACCGCAACGCACCTAAATGCACCAAAGACGCACTGCAACACACTTGTCCTAAGTGAAAAGAGGGGGAAAAAAACACTGGACTGCATCAAAAACGCCTCAAAAATGCACTGGAATGTGTCAAAAACACGCATGCAGAAAAGCACCTGGAACGCACCCAGACTGCGTTTCTATAGTGTGAACTAGGGCCAGTTCACACCATAGAAACGCAATCCGGATGCGTTCCAGGTGCTTTTCTGCATGCACGTTTTTCATGCGTTCCAGTGCATTTTTGGTAAGTTTTTGATGCAGTCCAGTGCTTTTTTTTCACCCCTCTTTTTTATTAACCATAGATAAGGACATGTGTGTTCCAGTGCGTTTTTGGTGCATTTAGGTGTGTTCCTGTGCGTTCCTGTGCGTTTATGATGCGTTTTGATGCGTTCCAGTACAGTCCAGTGCAGGTAAAATGCAGCATGTTCTACTTTTTTGGTGGAACTGGTACGCACTGGAACAAACACTGCCATTTAGAACCATATAACCAACTTTCCATGCATTTTGGATGCATAAAAAACGCAATGCACTGCATGTGGTGTGAAATGGCCCTTAAGCAATTTGGCATATTTAAAGGCACTTCTCCTTGTTTTGTTTTTGGTGTTTTCCAAATTGGTGACATTGATATATGTCCCTTAGGGTGGGACCTGGGCCCCCATTTTAAGGCCAATAACTAGAAGATAAGCCAGCCAAGTGGGGACTAGCTAAATTAACAAGTCAGTTCCCATAGACTGCAATGGTATTTGTTGGTGGGGGGAGGGGTGATTGTCCCATCTCTAATTTTGTAGCATGCTGGATGATGTGCTTAATTTTGGACGGGGGGAGGGGGGGGGGTTATTTTTTGCTAGCTGCATTGGTGTTGTTCTGCACATGCCCAGCCAGTTAGTTTTTTTTGGGGTGCTTTTTGTGTGTGAACAGCGCTTGGATATTTCTGGGCATGCTCACTCAGAGAGTGTTTTTATGGGTTAGAAATTGAAGGACATCCTTAACAGGTGTACCCACTTTGAATTTCAGTCTCTACATTGGGAGAACTTGCATTTTGGGTGTTTCATGGACTGTGCATGTGTTTTCAATTGCCTCATTAGCACACAAACATATGTTATATAAAGCTCACAGAGCAATTGGTTGCTTGCCTTGAGAAGAGGCAAGTGTGTGTGTGTGTGGGGGGGGGGGGGGGAATGTACATGTTGGTGTCCTTATCAAGTTTGTAACACATGTATTTTATTTGTTATGTCTTTGCAAAACAAGTGATTGGTTAACTTATGTGGATTGTATATTTTTGGTGTGGGGGAGATATGTTCCCCTGAAATAATTCTGATGTTGTTAATGTGTGTTGTTTGTTCACATTGATTTAATTGTCTGCTGCATTTTTTTGGCCAAAAATTGCTCAAGATGTTGAGTCTGTAACTGTTTCAAATTGACCATGTTTTTTATTTTGCCTTCCCTTTTGTTTTGTTGAACAATAAAATTAGATGGAAAGTTTTGATGTTTGTTTTGTGTTTTCTTTGCAACAAATGTGCCAGCTGATTGGCATGTCAAAACAAAACTGGTGTGATTTGTCTAACCTGGTGTGTTCATGGTAGTATATGCATGAATTGTGTGCTGCCATGGAGCGTCACCAGGAAATGAAAAATACAGAGCGGTAAGTATTCAATTTTCCTTTTTTACTGCAGTGGTTCTCAGCCTCAGTCCTCAAGTACCCCCAACAGGACATGTTTTGTGAATTTAGCTTATCGAGAATTGCTGTCCAAAAATCAAAACCATTGACTGTGATTTAAAGCACATGTGCAAGATGAAGGAAAACCTGCAAACATGGCCTGTTGGGGGTACTTGAGAAGCACTGATTTAGAGCACTGCACTTAAAAATAGCTCAAGGCCATACAATTCTAATTGTGGGCATTTTGAGGGAAACTAAGTAAGTGTTAGAACCCCTGCGTGTGTGGTTTTTTTTTTTTTTTTTTTTTTTTTTGTAGTTTGGCCTTTGTCTCCTTTTCTTAACATTGGCTTCACTTCCTGTCACACAGCTAAACAGGAAGTGAAGGTAAAACCCTACCAATGGTTTTTCTTGGGCACACACAGATCAATCTAACTAGTGTCCCCATTAAGTAAATTGCACTCTAGCACTTTGTTGTGTACACACCAAATCATTGGGTAGTTTGGGGTTTAGTAAAGACAAATCCACTCTGCAGTAAAAGTGTAGCTGCTGAAAATCTGAGGGAAAGTACTGGTGATTGGATGTTACAATCATGTAAAAGCAAAGATGTTTTTTTTTTTTGGCTTGCATGTCCCCCTCAGATATACAGCAAGTGCACTTGTAGTGCAAAGTAGATTTGCCTTTAGTAAATAAACCCCACAGTCCAAACTACCTAATAATAATTTGTGGTGTACCCCGCAATATGCTCGAGTGCAATGTGCATAATGGGGAAAGTATTTAGACTGACCTGTGTGTCCCCAAGGAAAGACATTGTTAGGGATTTTCCCTCACTTCCTGTGTGGCTATGTGACAGGAAGTGAATTTTTTGGAAGGATAAAGTGGCCAAATTATTTAGTTTAACTTTTCAAAGACTCATTTCTAAGTTGAATTGTGATGCATGTCAATGGCCCATTTTGACCCTCTTTAATCACTTGAGATCAGCGCTATAACTGATCGACGGCCACAGCATTGTCCTCAATTGCCGGGAGTCCGTCAATAAACGTCCTCCCCTTTGCGCACGCTGTGGTCACAGAGTCACTGAGACTCGGGTGATGACAGATCCGAGTAAGGGGCCGATCCCTGCCCTTTACCATGTGATCAGCTGTCAGCAAATGACAGCTGATCACGTGATGTAAACAAAAGCTGGGTAATGGTTTTTGTTTTCTCCTTGTGCTGACAGTGTGAGCATAAAAAAAAGGCAATCACCGGCTTATGTGCAAGGGACATGGGGCCCGAAGAGGAAGAAGCAATTCTGCATCATCTGTGACAATTAGTAGCCCCTGCCAGTGCCATATATCAATGCCCACCACTGGTGCCAATCAGTGGCACCTAGCAGTGCTGCCAGTGCCTATCAGTGCCCATCACTGCCAACTATCATTGCCACCTAGCAGTGCCACTTCTCACTGCCCACCAGTGCCAAATAGCAATGCCACCTCTCAGTGCCCACCCTTGCCACCTTATCGGTGCCCATCAGTGCAGTCTCATCAGTGTACATCAATGAAGAAGAAAAATTACCTTTTTTAAAAATATTAACCAGTTTCCTACCGCCCACCGTCAAATTACATCCTTGGCTTTGGGCGGTGACATCTGAATGATGCCTGCAGTTGCAGGCATCATTCAGATATCATTCTTTTCAGCCGGCGATTCTGTGCACAATAAAAACGATCATAGTGGCAGTTCCGCCGCTTGATCGTTCTTATAGGCGGGGGGAGGGGACGTTCCCCCCCTCTTGCCGCCATCCGGTGCTTCTCCGGGCTCTCCCGTGCCATCTGGGGCTCGGAGAACGATTTGGAGATGACTTCTTCTCTTCGGCCGATGTTGCCTCGTCGCTGTCCACCGCCGCAATGATCTGTCCAAGCAGCGGTGCCACTTTTATTGGCATGGGCGTGGTCACCGGATGATGCCACCGCTGACCCCGCCCCCGTATGATGTCACAGTCCCGGGGAATGATGGGACTGTGACGTGAAACGGGGGCGGGGTCAGCGGTGGCATCATCCGGTAACCACGCCCCATGCCAATAAAAGTGGCACCGCTGCTTGGACAGATCATTGCGGCGGTGGAGAGCGACGAGCCAACATCGGGCGAAGAGAAGAAAGAAGAAGGCGGCGAAGAAGACCGTCCCCCGCTAGCAAAAGAGCTGGCACAAGATAGCGGGGCGTCCGGCAGAAAGAACCGGAGATCGAGGAGAAGGCGTCGGAGAGGGGGAGAAGAACCGGAGAACAGAACAAGAGACCCCCGAATTTGGAAGAAGACGGCGAGGAAGCCCGGGACCCCCGCTAGCAAAAGAGCTAGCAGAAGATAGCGGGGGCCCGGCAGAAAGACCCCCGAAGTCGGAAGAAGATGGCGAGGAAGCCCGGGACCCCCGCTAGCAAAAGAGCTAGCAGAAGATAGCGGGGGCCCGGCAGAAAGACCCCCGGAGCTGCCCAATAAATTACTTTTCAAACCTGTGTTGTCTTTTTTTATTGACTTATTTTGCCACCAGGTGAATGGGTAGGGGTACGATGTACCCCATACTCATTCACATAGGGTGGGGGGCCGGCATCTGGGGTCCCCCTTTTTAAAGGGAGCGCCCTGATTCCGAAAAGCCCCCCGCCCGCATACGCCAACAACCAACGGCCAGGGTTGTCGGGAAGAGGCCCTTGTCCCCATCAACATGGGGGCAGGGTGCTTTGGGGTGGGGGGGCCGCAGGTCGCCCCCCTGCCCCGAAGCACCAAACCCCCCATGTTGAGGGCATGCGGCCTGGCATCCCCCCCTTTTCCCCTGCGGCCTGCCAGGTTGCGTGCTCGGATAAGGGTCTGGTTTGGATTTTGGGGGGACCCCCACGCCGTTTTTCGGCTTGAGGGGTTCACCTTAAAATCCAGACCAGACCGAAGGGTCTGGTTTGGATTTTGGGGGGACCCCCACGCCGTTTTTTGGTTTAGGGGGTTCACCTTAGAATCCAGACCAGACCTAAGGGCCTGGTATGCTCCTGAAGGGGAACCCATGCCGTTTTTTTCATTAAAATTTGGCCTGGAGTTCCCCTTCATGATTCATACCAAACATGGGACAGCGAGGCTGCCGAGGACCAGCGCGATTACATCGCGCTGGACACATTCTCGGCCAGCTAGTCGCCTCTAGGACACGACTTGAGCGGCTGCTGCACGCTCAGGTCGTGTCCAGATTGCCTCGCAAAGTCGCGCTGTCCCTGTGTCAGCCGGCACACGAGTCGCCCGCAAGTCGGATCCGACTTCCCGGGCGACCTCTATTCAAATCAATGGGCTCCCATTGCGCCGCTGACATTTCTATTTACTATAACAGTGCGCCGCTGCTTCCTGCGCCCAGTGAAGGAGTTATCCGGCGCACCAATTAAGGTTAGAACCAGCGCAGCGCACTGTTATTAGTAAATCAGCCCCAGTGTATTGAAGTGGTTAAGAGGAACTCTGCTCCAAAAAAAAATGCCGTGGGGGTCCCCCCAAAATCCATACCAGGCCCTTCAGGTCTGGTATGTATTTTAAGGGGAACCCCGCGCCAAAAAAAATGGCGTGGGGTCCCCCCAAAATCCATACCAGACCCTTATCCAAGCAAGCAGCCATGGCAGGGCAGGAAAGTGGGGGGGAGCAAGCGCCCCGCTCCTGAACCATACTAGGCCGCTTGCCCTCAACATGGGGAGGGTACTTTGGGGTCCCCCCAAAGCACCTTTATAGAGTGATTCCTTATGGAATTTTTAAACACATCCAACTTCTGTTTCATTAATCTGCAACAGACTGGATGTGCTTCTTTGCCTTGTTCATTGGTTCCAGGTTCTTCTCATGCAGCTGCTACTGTTATGACGTTGAAATCTGGAGTGAAGGTATCAAAGCCATACATGGATCCCTGAGTCAATTCCAGATCCATACTGAAATTCTTCCAAGCTGTTTTCCCTAATTGATGTCTAAAATTAGCATTATTTACCGATTTGATCTGGCTGGCCTTTGTGATGGGGTATTTTGTGAGTTTTCTGATGAATCTGGTCATACCTCTATTACTGCATCACAGTCTTTTCAAGTTTCTTACCTTCAGCCCAGGTTCACACTGAGCTGCGGGAATGAAGCCTTGCTAGTTCAGCTGAACTCGCACAATTTCACTCCCCCATGTCAGTCCCGATTTCGGCTGCGATCTCACAGACATCTGTGCAGGTTTCTGCACAGATGTCAATGAAAATTGCAAAATGTAGTATGGAAACTACTTTTTGAAATCGGTGGGGTGCCGCAAGTGCGGCGTTGCACCGATTAGGACGGTGCCAGTGCCAGCAATTGCCGCCAATTTGACATGTGATTTGACAATTCAAATCGCATGTCAAATCGCAACAATGTGAACCAGGGCTCAAGCTGATGTATATCAGTTTTTTCACCATAATCAGCTGGATGAAATATGTTCCCTTCACCCTGGATGACCTGGTGCATCAGACTTTCCAGAAGACAGGAAAGAAAGGCAATTTGCTTCTAGAAACTAGTGGCCCCTTTTGTTGAGACAACTAAGTGGACATGCCCATTCCCAGATTAAGCACCTTATGTTTAAATTACACTTGAAAATGATATTATGCTAATAATTGAAACAAAAGTAGTAAACCAGCAGTGGATAAAATACCTCTTCGTACTTACTACCATTTCTTCAATAGGAAAGAGTACTTGTCTCTTGCAAAAAGCACTATTTTTGTACTAACGGCTGTCATAGTTTCTGACACTGCTGTTAAAGTATATCTAATGCCAAAAGTGTTTTTTTTTTTACATTTTGGATTTAGTAGGGAAGTGTTAAAACCACAGTTGTTTTTTCCTCCATCTGTAGCTTATGAGGTTAATTTTTCTTCACTTCCGGGTCTTTAGACTCAGCAGGAAGTGAGAGTTTATCTTTCCAATGTGAGGATATCACCTCTTAGACAGTTATCACAGGAACATGAATCGGAGGTTCATGTTCCCACCAGTGAGGTAAGTATACAGCAGGAGATGCATCCCAAAGTGTTAAGCAAGGAGCTTCTTCGGGGCATCTGGGCACTGTTGATAAAACATATGCACACAGCAGGGTTGATTTACTAAAACTGAAGAGTGCAAAATCTGGTGCAACAATGCATAAAAAACAATCAGCTTCCAGTTTTTTTTTTGTCAAAGTCTAATTGAACAAGCTGAAGTTAGAAGCTGATTGGCTACCATGCAGAGCCGCACTAGATTTTGCACATTCTAGTTTTAGTAAATCACCCCCCCCTCTGCAGTGTGTTACATTATATAATACTAGAGTGTAGGGATGAGCTTCGAGTTCGAGTCAAACCCATGTTCGTCTCGAACATCGCCTGTTCGGTTGTTTGTCGAATTGCAAACATTATGGGCCATTCACGCCAAATTCGAGTGGCATGTCATGGCCCATAATTCACTGCGGCATCGCAGTGCATTGCTGGCTGATGATTGGCCAAGCATGCACTATATGACCCGCGTGCTTTGGGCAATCATAGCGCGCAAAAAACGGAGAGCCATAATTGGCCAAAGCCAGGGTGGCTTTTGCCAATTATGTCTCAGGTGGTTTAGTACATCCAAAAAACACAAAAACAGTCTCCTGCGCTCGGATGTACAGTCTCTTAGTGGCACAACCAGAGTATTCCGTAGGGAAATGACCAAGAATCTTGCTGCCCTCCTCAGAACAATTGGTATTCTTTAAGACTGAAAAGTAAAGGAAAACAGAAGGCGCACCGACCTAGTGCATTACCAGTGGCTAGGTTTTATTTAAAAGGTTTGAAGAATTAAAAATACTCACAAAGCAAGTACAGTATTGAACACACAATCTTTCCATCAAAAGGAGATAGCCTCCTACTGGAACCGGACGACCAGAGAGTCCAGATAACAAAATTCACAGCCACGGCTGATGCGTTGCGAGGGCGCACCCTCTTCCTCAGAGCCAAAAGATGATGGTGACTGGACCCCCCTCTCTCTCTGGGCTCCTTTTTATCCATGTGTAAATGGGCCTGAGTGGTCACCTGACTACAACTCCACCCACCACAGGCCACTCCTCCTCTCGCCTAAAAGGCAAACCCATATAGGCTTAACCCCTCACTATACACTCTCATATGTCTATCTAAATCTTTACATGGTAACTATTAGTACGCCATACCTATATACCTAAGTGCCAGCTAGCAAATGGCAAATAAAAAGCCATTGCCTGGCGGGACTTACCCATGCCATTCAAACTATCATGGGCCGCCGATCGCTGCTGCCACCCGTCTACAGGTAGTCCAACGTCATGGGAGCTGATGCATCTATCTTCCCACTACTAGATGGGACGCACACTGGCCGGAGAAACCGGAAGTAGCGGTGGATGTGCGTTCCACCCGCCACTTCCGGTGGATGTAACCGTCACTTCCGCCCTCAGATGGGCTGGACAGGTATCAAGGATTATCCCGGATATGAAGGCGGCTCTCGCACTCCGTATCCGGTTTTGTTGATCCTCTCTGTACAGGCGCAATTACCTGCCAATCACAGTGTCCCCGGGGTTTTTGAGACAGAGCTAATTAGTAGAAAATCAGGCAAATTTGAGAGGGATCGACAAGACTATGCTTTGGGCTGTGAGTTTAACTGGAAGAAACAGAGAGGTTTAGAGCCCCCTGCTAATGAACAGGAAGGGGCCAGGGATACTCATTTTAGACAGTCGAATTATAATCATTACCACAATAATGATATGCATACCTCTCCTTCTCGTCCTGGTAATACACAGCATAAAAATACTAGGAGGAATAACACTAGGAAAAACAATAGATACTGGAATAGAAACAAGAACAAGAATAGAGAGAAGGATGAAACTAGAGTTACTAATATATCTGAGTATAGGGGTGCACATAGGAACATTAACGATATAGAAAGGTCCCATGGGTTCCCCATGGAATATAGGGGGCATGATCACTTTCCAACCCCTCTTGCATTCAGAGAGGGACTTATAGAGCAGTGGAAAAAAGATCAATGGAATACCCAATCGCAAGGCCCTAGGGGAGCCACAGAGATGGATATGGCTCCGGGGGTCCATGTGACTGCAACACATGTGGAGACGATGGATACCCCTATAGTGGTTGGTGCCGCTTTGGAGTTGCCAAAAGAACAACGGGAGTTTCCTTTGAAGTCAGGCTCAACGATTGAGAATCAAAACCCGCTGAAGGACACCGTTAAGGCTAACGGCACCACCTTTACAAATAGTATAGAATTAAACAAGGATAAGTCTCCTTTTTTTGTGGATGGAGCTGCGGGGAAGCTGAAACCCGCAGCGTTGAAGAATCTAGCATCAAAACTCCTATCCCCTCCAATTACCAGGGGACAAAAAGGCCAACGAGAAGAGGTAGGAGGGGAGGTAAGAAGTCGAAGAAGGGATCAGAAATAACCGAGGGATGCTCTACCATAAAAATTTACAACCTTTCAAAAAATGTGTTTTCAGAAACAGAGCTGGATCTACTTAGAAAAGGCCTGAATTATGCTCCCGAAAGCCCCCCAACCTCTTTGAGCTTTTTATTGATTTAAACAAATTTGTACGCAATTTAACAGTGAAACGCCACTACAGGCTGAAAGAAATTAATAGAGGGACGAAAAAAGACGAGGAAATAGAGGTACAATTACCGTCGTCTCCGTCTGATACACTGGAGAGAGAAATGCTCGAAATATTGGAGGAGTTATACATGGAAGGAGGACATGAACTCCATGGGGAGGCGTTTGTACCTGTTGAGGAGGCTGGAGTGATTAGTACTCGGTTTAGACCAAAGTCCAGCTTTTACCCACACTGGAACAAAGGGAACTTTATACCAACGTTCTATGAAATTGTCTTGGATGAGTTTAGAAACCTTTGTGGGAAGAAAAAAACAGCTCGGAGTCATCAACTAGATCTAGCAGGTCCTCTAAACAGTCTAAAGAAAAATTCTGATGTGGTGATAAGAAAAGCCGACAAAGGCGGAGGGTTGGTGATTCAAGACAGAGAGCAGTATTTAGAAGAAGCCTATAGACTAATTGGGGACACAAGTACATATGAAAGACTTATGTGGGACCCTACGGCTATCTATAATGCTGAGCTTAAAAAGCTTTTGGATAAAGCTCTAGCGGATCAGATCTTGACTAAACATGAACACCAATTCTTGTACTCTAAACATCCTGTGGTCCCTCATTTTTATCATATACCGAAAGTTCACAAGGATCTGGAAAAGCCGCCCGGCAGACCAATTATAGCAGGCATTGATAGCCTCACGAGTAACCTAGGCAGCTATATAGATCACTTTCTTCAGGACTCGGTTACGAGTTTGCCATCCTACATCAAGGACTCAGGCCATGCCTTAGAAATTCTAGCCCCATATATATGGGAAAAAGGATATAGGTGGCTTTCTTTGGATGTGGCGTCATTATATACGTCCATCCAACATGAATTTGGTCTAAGGGCAATTGAATATTATATTGCAGAGTCTCAATGGTTCAATCCTATGCAGGCGCAGTTCCTTTACGAGTGTATCGAGTTTACACTTACTCACAATTATTTTTCATTTCTGGGCAATTTCTATAGACAAGTGAGAGGTACAGCTATGGGCGCACGGTTTGCACCTAGCTATGCAAACCTCTTTATGGGGTATTGGGAGCATAAGCATATTTGGGCTAACAATCCCTACGGAGGGAATCTCATTCTATACTCGCGTTACATAGATGACATTCTTATTATTTGGAATGGAACAGACGAAGAGTTAGCTGGTTTCCTGACACATTGCTCAAGAAATTCCTTCGGAATATCCTTTACCCATGTAATTGATGAGAAATCTCTGGTGTTTCTGGATTTGGAATTACAGGCTAATGACGAAGGCATGATCTACTCAAAAACACATTTTAAACCAAGCGCAGGAAATTCTTACCTTCATGCTCGCAGCCATCACCATCCTAGGTGGATTAAAAATGTCCCCTTTGGACAGTTTTGTAGATTGAGGAGGACGTGTACCTTTAAGAAGGATTATGAGGAACAGGCACAGATCCTCAAAAATAAATTTAGCGAGAAAGGCTATGAGGATAAACATATCGATGAAGCATTCCAGAAGTACCTCAAATTATATGATAACACCTTGGTAAACGACTTGGACAATGTAGCTAAGTCGGAGGCCAACGATGAAAAATCGCAGGTGAGATTCTGTACTAGATACAACAACAACGTTCAAATGATTCAGAGGATCTTTAGGAGAAACTGGAAAGTTCTAAGGTCCGATCCTATTCTACGAACTAGCCTGCCTTTATATCCAAATTTAGTGTTTAGAAGGCCAAGAGATTTGAGAAGTATGGTGGCCCCGAGCAGAGTTAAGAAGCTCAGAAACACAGGTCTAAACAAACCTTGGACCACATTGTTCGACCAAAAAGGCAGTTACAAGTGTGGGGTTGGAAACTGTGGTAATTGTTTACACATGAGCCATCGTAAGAAGGAAGTTCAGGGAACAGACGGGAAGAACCATAAGGTCAGGCAGTTCATTAACTGTGGGACCTCCTTTGTAATTTATGGTCTTCTCTGTCCATGTGGCCTCCTGTACGTTGGTCGTACTTCACGACCAATGAGAACGAGAATGGGGGAGCATAGGAGTAGTATCCTGACGGAAAAAGAGAACTATTCGGTACCCAGACATTTCAAAGAGGCCCATGATAGTTCGGTTAGTGGTTTGAAAGTGTTTGGGATTGAGGCCATATCGAATGATTTTGATAGCGGTAAAAAACACCAGATACTGTGTACTAGAGAGACATATTGGATATTCACCTTGGGCTCTCTAGTTCCTCATGGCTTAAACGAAGGGATCGAGTTACATAATATAGTGTAGATCCCCCTCTGTCTCATTTGGATCGGATAGCGGTATGTTCTGTGTACAGTCTAGATACATAGGTAGTGTTTACCACTCTAAGTTAGTGGGACCACCTGCTCCGCCATTTAGTGTAACTATGTATCGTGGTCAGGCTCATTGGTCCTCTAGTGTAGTAGGACCTTTTAGGTTATTATTACTTTCTATAGTTTTTATAGCATTTTAGAGGAAATACATTTTAAGTATTAGGGTATGCATTATATTACATTTAATACTTTTTTAGCAATCCTGTATTTTTTAATTAGGTATTTATTAGTTTTTACTTAAGTATCCAATATTGTGCTAGTGGGGTTGTGGTAGGTTAGACATATAGTCCTGGGGTATTTGTTAGGTCATTTCCTTTTGGTGGATGTTGTCATCTAAAAATAGGTTTTGACAGGGTTTATATTATGGACTGCGGGTGGGCCCTTCAGGATATTTTTACAATGTTGCACAATGCTCGCATACTGATTTGTTACATTGTTTGAGAGTTTGTGCATGTGTGTGGGCGCGTGTGCACGAGCCCAAGGTGTTGGGTGACTCGGTGCACATATGCGCCTGCCGCTGGCCCAACCACTATTGGTATGCGGTGGGGCGGATGTGGGCCCCGGGTGGGTGGCGTGCGTGCACACATGCATATTTCTATTGCTGAGTTTTGTGTCGTCTGGTCCTATATTATGATGGACCGAAGTGTGGTATTGGACCTCCCCTGGAGCAACTGAAGAATAATTGTTCCCTATACCTAGTGTATTTGATAGATTGATTCCATGTGTATTTGGGCAAGAGTTAATTATGTCACTACGGGTGCTTATACTATTCTAAATTGATTAATTTTATCAATTATATTCTCTGGTGGGATTTTGCATAGGTGTGGGGTCAGGTGTTTGGGGCAATAGCCCTCACAGGCCACCTAGTATGACACTGCCCTTTTTCTAATAGTTTAGGGTCCCCCCCCCTTTTCCTTTTTTTTTTTTATTTTTTTTTTTTTTTTATTTTTTTTCTGTATTTGAGGGTGTGGGGGCCACCACTATCATAGCGGCTTTGGGACCCGATATAGATTGGAGTCTGTGCTGGCACCAATATGTCCTCCTAGCTTCTGGTCAGCGCGGGTCACGTTTGTGCTGTACCGCGCACAGATCAGCAACTTGGGGACACTGTGATTGGCAGGTAATTGCGCCTGTACAGAGAGGATCAACAAAACCGGATACGGAGTGCGAGAGCCGCCTTCATATCCGGGATAATCCTTGATACCTGTCCAGCCCATCTGAGGGCGGAAGTGACGGTTACATCCACCGGAAGTGGCGGGTGGAACGCACATCCACCGCTACTTCCGGTTTCTCCGGCCAGTGTGCGTCCCATCTAGTAGTGGGAAGATAGATGCATCAGCTCCCATGACGTTGGACTACCTGTAGACGGGTGGCAGCAGCGATCGGCGGCCCATGATAGTTTGAATGGCATGGGTAAGTCCCGCCAGGCAATGGCTTTTTATTTGCCATTTGCTAGCTGGCACTTAGGTATATAGGTATGGCGTTCTAATAGTTACCATGTAAAGATTTAGATAGACATATGAGAGTGCATAGTGAGGGGTTAAGCCTATATGGGTTTGCCTTTTAGGCGAGAGGAGGAGTGGCCTGTGGTGGGTGGAGTTGTAGTCAGGTGACCACTCAGGCCCATTTACACATGGATAAAAAGGAGCCCAGAGAGAGAGGGGGGTCCAGTCACCATCATCTTTTGGCTCTGAGGAAGAGGGTGCGCCCTCGCAACGCGTCAGCCGTGGCTGTGAATTTTGTTGTCTGGACTCTCTGGTCGTCCGGTTCCAGTAGGAGGCTATCTCCTTTTGATGGAAAGATTGTGTGTTCAATACTATACTTGCTTTGTGAGTATTTTTAATTCTTCAAACCTTTTAAATAAAACCTAGCCACTGGTAATGCACTAGGTCGGTGCGCCTTCTGTTTTCCTTTACGGTTTAGTACATCCCCCACCCTATATAAGGCCGCCTCCGTGGCAGCCTTGTGTAGTGTGTTGCGGTGTTTGTTAAAGAGAGAGCTTACAGAGAGAAAGAGACAGTGTCATTTATATTGAGTTAGATAAAGCAGGCAGGCGAGTCAGTTAGCTGCAGTTACAGTGTGTAGAGGATATATATGCATCCTAGGTGTTGTATATATATTTATACACTGTATTCAGTTTAGCTAGATCAGTTCCTGTTATTCTCTATACTGTGACAGGCAGGCAGGTGATTGTGCTAGCTGCAGTGTTTGACTTAGTGTACTGTGTGCTTTGCATAGCGTTCACCTAAAGCTTACCTGAATACAATTTGTGGTGTTCTCATAATAAAACCACAGGCAGAGAGCTGCAAGTATTTTCAGTTAGTGTACTGTGTCCTCTGCACAGTGTTCACCTAAAACGAACTGAAGACAATTGCTGCTTTTCTCATACTAATACCACAGCAGGCAGTTGATTCTGATAGCTGCATTATCAGTACAGATATATATATATATATATATATATTGTGACAGCAGGAAGGTAAAGTCACCTGGTTGCATCCAGGGGGGTAGATATATTTCGCCCAGATTCAGGCTTTACGCTGACTTATACAACTAGGTGGAGAGTTGTATAAGCCCAGCTAAGGCTAGTGGGCTCATGGATGACTCATATGTCTAGGGAGAGTGTGGGGCGTCGTGCAGACAGGGAGTTGATGAGACCAGCTGAAGCTTGTCAGCTCATTTAGGCCTCTATAAGAACTCCCAGCTTCATTAGATGTTAGCTCATGCCTGGAACCAGACCTGTGTGGACTGTCTAGGGAGAGTGAACCCCTGTGCGGTGAGACAAAGCCTGTGTGGCTATTTGCTTGGACATTTAAAACCAGGGACTTAGGGACTAGGACAGCACTAGGCTGATCCCAGTTGTTAGTTAGGAAACCTGTATGTTTAGTCAGAGGTCAAATTGACCAGGATTTATTTTGTTTATGTTTCTTTTGCTTTGCTATGTTTTGTCACTGTAAATAGAAAATAAACCGCACCTTTTTGATTTTGAAAACCACAACCTCCGTCTGCTGGGCCTGTTTTTGTGTGGGGAGCCCATCCCGGGGGTCACACACACCCGCTGCCGAGCCAACCCCCTCACAGTTGGTGGAGAACCAGTGGCAGTTTTTTTTAAGCCAGCATGGAGGAGATACTGAAGCAGCTGGCTCTAGCAAATGCCAATCAACAGCAGACAAATGCAGGTTTGCAAAAGAGCCTTGCAGCTCAACAACAGAACTTCGCAGCCCAGCAGCAAGCCCAGCAGCAAGCTCACCAACAGAGTCTGGAAGCTCAGCAACAAGCCCAGCAGCAATCTGAGGCCCGCTTCATAGACCTGTTACAGAAGCAAGAGCAGAGACTACAACAAATGGAAGCAGTAATGCAGCAACGTCCGCAGACCAGTGAGGAAAGCCGTCCCACTAATACCGCGTCCTTTGGGGTGAGTCGTTTATTGACAAAAATGACTGGAGAGGATGATCCAGAGGTATTTTTGACCACATTTGAAAGGACTGCTGAAAGAGAAAAGTGGCCTGAGGAGCAGTGGGCTGGACTGGTGGCTCCTCTGTTAACTGGTGAATCGCAGAAGGCTTACTATGACCTAGAGCCTGACCAAGCAAAAGACTATGTGATGCTAAAAGCTGAGATATTGGCAAGGCTGGGTGTCACCCAGGCTGTCCGGGCTCAGCGTGTGCATAACTGGACTTTCCAGCTTGGAAAACCCCCCAGGTCTCAAATGTATGATCTCATTCACCTGAGCAGAAAGTGGCTACAGCCAGAGACTTTGTCCGCACCAAAGATTGTGGAATGTGTTGTAATGGATCGGTTTTTGAGAGCTCTTCCTACTGCCATCCAAAAGTGGGTAAGCCATGGAGACCCAGAGACGGCCGATGGTCTTGTGGATCGTGTGGAGAAATACTTGGCTACAGAGAACCTGACGGCCTCTTCCAGAGACACTCGGACTTTCCACCCTAAGACCAGACCATCCCCAGGGGCGGATAAGAGGATTCCAAGGGGTAAGGGTGGAGAGAGTGAGAGGGTGGGAGCTCTACCCCAAGTTTGGCGAGAACAGCCTGGGAAATCAGCGGCTCAAGAGGCGGCAAGAAGGATCGTTTGCTACCGCTGCCGGCAAGCGGGACATATTGCAGCCAATTGCCCGGTTGTGGAGGAACCCATGCAGTGTGACTTTCTGACGGGCAGACGTCAGTCGCTGTGTGCGACAGTCGCATGCACTGCCATTCGAGGAACTGAGAAACATTTATGCAAAATGTGTGTTAATGGTAGAAATGTTGTGGTATTGCTGGATTCAGGTAGCCTTGTGACCCTGATAAAGGCTGAGTTAGTTAAAACAGAGGTCTCTGGGAATAGCAAGGTAGCTGTTATTTGTGTGCATGGGGACACCCGAGAGTATCCAGTGACTACAGTGTGTTTCGAGACCCCCAAAGGTACCCTCTCTCATCCAGTGGGCTTAGTATCTCAGTTACCGTATGATGCCATTGTGGGAAGGGATTTTCCGAAGTTCTGGGAACTGTGGGATGATCCTGAGCCCCCCACTGGTGCCCCTATGTACCAGGAATGTGATAGCCAGAACTCCCCTGAGAGTGGTGAGGACTCTCCGGAATTTCCCTTATCAGTATTGGCAGGGGAGACTCAAGAAACTGGAGAGGAGCCCACCTCCTCAGACGAAAACCTACCGTCTGTGGAGTTTTCTGATCTTGAGGTTCACAGGGAAAACTTTGCCACAGAACAGTTGAAAGACCCCGCCCTAATAAAGGCACGGGAAAACGTAGTGAAAATAGATGGCGAGTTAGTGAACCCAGATAATACCTGCACTTACCCATACTTCAGCGTAGAGAAGGACCTACTGTATCGGGTGGCAAATAGGGCAGAAGAAACCGTTGAGCAGCTTGTGGTGCCCAAACCTTACAGGAAGTTGGTGTTGGAGTTGGCCCATGGGCACATTCTTGGAGGTCATCTGGGGACAGAGAAAACCCGAGAGAGGGTATTACAGAGATTCTATTGGCCGGGGGTGATGAAGGACATAGAAAATTATTGTTCCTCCTGCCCTGTGTGTCAGAGGTCGGGCCCGATGCCACATTTCCGTAGCCCGCTGGTCCCTCTACCCATCATTGAGGTCCCGTTTGAGAGGATCGCCATGGATTTGGTAGGTCCTATAATCAAGTCCGCTAGGGGGCACCAGTACATATTAGTTATAATGGACTATGCCACCCGTTATCCAGAAGCGATCCCTCTCCGAAATACCTCGGCCAAAACCATAGCCAAAGAGCTATCTCTTGTGTTTAGCCGGGTGGGTATTTGTAAAGAACTGCTTACGGACCAAGGTACACCCTTTATGTCCCGGGTTATGAAGGAGCTGTGTAAATTGTTCAAAGTGACGCAATTACGTACATCTGTGTATCACCCCCAGACCGATGGGCTGGTTGAAAGATTCAACAAAACCCTAAAACAAATGTTGAAGAAAGTGGTGGATAGAGATGGAAAGGATTGGGACTGTCTACTTCCTTATCTGATGTTTGCTATTAGGGAGGTGCCCCAATCCTCTACGGGATTCTCCCCCTTTGAGTTACTGTATGGGAGACACCCAAGAGGGCTGTTGGATATTGCCAAGGAAACTTGGGAAAGTGAGAGTTCTCCCCACAGGAGTGTGATTGAGCATGTCGCCCTGATGCAAGACCGAATTGCACAGGTAATGCCCATCGTGAAGGAACATTTGGCCCAAGCGCAGTTAGCACAGCAGAGAGTGTACAACCGTGGAGCCAAGACCCGTACCTTTTCCCCGGGGGATAGGATACTGGTACTTGTCCCTACGGTTGAAAGTAAATTCCTTGCCAAATGGCAAGGCCCCTACGAGATAATGGAAAAAGTGAGCGAAGTGAATTACAAGGTCAGACAACCAGGAAGGCGAAAGCCCGAACAGATCTATCACGTTAATCTGTTGAAAGCCTGGAGGGATAGAGAGTCCCTAGTCGCAGACACTTGGTCACCAGCTCAAACTGGTTGCGTCATTCCTGAGGTTGGAATAGCAGCCACCTTGTCACAACCCCAACAACAGGAGGTTAAGGAGTTTGTGCTTCGCAACAAGGAGGTATTCTCTGAGCTGCCGGGACAAACATTTGGGGTAGAGCATGACATCATTACCCCGCCCGGTGAAAGGGTGAAGTTAAAACCCTATCGGATCCCAGAGGCCCGACGGGAGGCAATACGGGAGGAAGTACAGAAAATGCTGAACTTAGGGGTGATAGAGGAGTCCCAAAGTGATTGGTCTAGTCCCATTGTGTTGGTGCCTAAACCGGATGGGAGCTGGCGATTTTGTAACGATTTTCGTCAGTTGAACAAAGTTACAAAATTTGACACCTACCCCATGCCACGTATAGATGAGTTGATCGACCGGCTGGGAACAGACGACTCTTGACCTCACAAAAGGGTATTGGCAAATCCCCCTGGCCAAATTGGCCAAAGAGAAAACCGCATTTGTAACCCCAGACGGGGCGTTCCAATATAAAAGAATGCCGTTCGGGTTACAGAATGCGCCGGCCACATTCCAGCGGAAAATGGACCAGATGCTGAGGCCCCATCGGAAGTATGCTGCGGCTTACCTGGATGACGTAATTGTCCATAGCACAGATTGGGCCTCACATCTGCCAAAAGTGCAAGCAGTCCTGGACTCTGTTCGGGAAGCGGGGTTTACGGCTAACCCCAAGAAGTGTACCATTGGGCAGGAGGAGGCCAAATATCTTGGGTACACCATTGGGAGGGGAGTAATAAAACCCCAACTCAACAAAGTCGAGGCCATCCAGAGTTGGCCACGTCCCAACAGCAAGAAGCAGGTACGAGCCTTTCTGGGAATCGCTGGGTATTATCGGCGATTCATTCCCCACTTTGCTTCTAAGGCTGTGCCCCTAACCAACCTAACGAAGGGGAAAGGGTCGGTCATGATTAAATGGACCCCCGAGGCTGAGGCAGCATTCCAATTCTTGAAACAAGCCTTATGTAGCCAGCCAGTGTTGTACTCACCCGACTTCTCTAAAGACTTTGTCGTACAAAGTGATGCGTCAGATGTGGGGTTAGGAGCAGTATTGTCCCAGGTCTGGAACGGGGAAGAGCACCCAGTCATTTACCTCAGCAGGAAATTGAAGTCCCATGAGGTAAATTACGCCACCGTTGAAAAGGAGTGTTTAGCGGTGAAGTGGGCTCTAGATTCCCTTCGGTACTACCTGCTAGGTAGGCACTTTGACATGGTTACGGATCACGCTCCGTTAAAGTGGATGGCTCAAAACAAGGAAACAAATAGAAGAGTGAATAGGTGGTTCCTGGCCCTCCAGGAATTCAACTTCACAGTAAAGCATCGCCCTGGCGTTCAAATGGGGAATGTGGATGCTTTGTCTCGAGTACATGAATGCCTGATTGCTGGTGTTCCAACCCCGAGGTTAAAACAAGAGGGGGGGTATGTGACAGCAGGAAGGTAAAGTCACCTGGTTGCATCCAGGGGGGTAGATATATTTCGCCCAGATTCAGGCTTTACGCTGACTTATACAACTAGGTGGAGAGTTGTATAAGCCCAGCTAAGGCTAGTGGGCTCATGGATGACTCATATGTCTAGGGAGAGTGTGGGGCGTCGTGCAGACAGGGAGTTGATGAGACCAGCTGAAGCTTGTCAGCTCATTTAGGCCTCTATAAGAACTCCCAGCTTCATTAGATGTTAGCTCATGCCTGGAACCAGACCTGTGTGGACTGTCTAGGGAGAGTGAACCCCTGTGCGGTGAGACAAAGCCTGTGTGGCTATTTGCTTGGACATTTAAAACCAGGGACTTAGGGACTAGGACAGCACTAGGCTGATCCCAGTTGTTAGTTAGGAAACCTGTATGTTTAGTCAGAGGTCAAATTGACCAGGATTTATTTTGTTTATGTTTCTTTTGCTTTGCTGTGTTTTGTCACTGTAAATAGAAAATAAACCGCACCTTTTTGATTTTGAAAACCACAACCTCCGTCTGCAGGGCCTGTTTTTGTGTGGGGAGCCCATCCCGGGGGTCACACACACCCGCTGCCGAGCCAACCCCCTCACAATATATATATATATATATATATATATATATATATATATATATATATATATATTGTACAGGACGCCAAGGTTGGGTCCTGGACGGGTGCTATATAGCCCCAATATTTGGGTTATGGTCCGTTTAATGAGTAGTAATGGTGCTCAGGAGGTCACCCAGAATGGGTGAGGAGTTCCGGGCAAAATAAATAGCCCAGAGAGGACTGTCTCGCAGTCCTCTTTGTATTAATAGAAAGGTATTTGGGGCCCGGAATTTCGGAGGCTCTAAAGTGACATTCGGGTGGGATAGAGCCTCCACTCCTGACCACTGAGAGTCAGCACACAGGGGGTTAAGGGCTTCCAGGAAAACAGCTTGTATAACAGGAAGTAGTGCTAGAGGTGTGAGAGAGAGGAGTATGAGGATTGCACCTGAGATGAGCTGTGTGTCTGATAGGAGCTGGTAAAGTTCAGCAAGAGCCCTGGAAGTCCCCTACAAACTGTATGTGCCTTTTTCTTTGATTTATACTTGTGCTGAAGACAAGCCGGACTTTGTTTTGATATTTTTCTGTGTGCTGAATCAAGCTTGTTTCTTTTGGTTTGTTCACGAATAAAAGCCTTTCTGCTCAAAGTACATCGGTTTATGCACTTAGTCCCGTGGAGCTATAACCCCCAAAGTTTACAATATATATATTACATCCCACCTTTGTGCAGCTACATCTCACTGCAGGCCATTAGTATGTCTTGAAGGCAAACAAGGAGAAGCAGACAGTCACGAGGCAATAAAAGAGGGCAAGCAGGCTCTGTGTCTAGAGGCAACAGTGCTGGTCATGGACACGGTGCATCCTCATCAGCATGTGGCGGTGGGACGCGCTTGTCCTTCTTTTCGGCAGCTGGCCATGTTGAGCCGCAACATGCCCAAGACTTGGTAGAGTGGATGACCAAGCCGTCCTCATCCTCCTCATCCTCTCTCACCTAGGCTCAGGGTACTTTGTCTGGCAAAGCAGCTGCCAAAGCAGCCTCTTCCCTCGGCTCAATGGCATCAGTCACTCCTTCCCTAGCCCCACCATGTCCTCCTGAGGAGTCCCCCGAACTGTTTGACCACAGTGTTGGGTACATGCTCCAGGAGGATGCCCAGCGTTTTGAAGGCTCCGATGATGGAACCCAGCTAGAGGAAGGCATTAACGTGAGCCCAGAGAGAGGGGGTAGTAACGTGAGCCCAGAGAGAGGGGGTGTCCAACAAGGACAGCTATCTGGCAGTCATGTTCCCCCAGCTGCAGCATACTGACAGATTTGCTCCAGTGATGAGGAGGGAAGGGGTGATGAGGTCACTGACTCCACGTGGGTGCCTGATAGGAGAGAGGAGGAGGAGAAGGAGGAGGCACATCTCCAATGAGGCAGGATGCCCTCCAGGGGCCAGATTAAGGGCATCACACTGACTGCATCACACTGCAGAGCTCCGCATGTGCAGGGCGCTGCTGTCTCTGCGCGTTATTCCAAAAGATCTTTGGTGTAGGCCTTTTTTCAGACGTCTGCAGCAGATCGCACCATTGCCATTTGCAACATATGTCTCAGGCATATCTCGCATGGTTAAAACATCAGCCACTTGGGCACCGCGTGCTTGACCAGACATATGTCGACCTGCCATGCAGCTTGTTGGCAAGCCTACCTAAAAGACCCACACCAAAGAACAAAGCGGACCTCTCCTTGCTCCTCATCAGCTGGGATCTCCAACCTCACTATACCTTCAGTCCTCTCTGAAACCTGCACTGAGAGGAATGAAGGTGTAGAATTAGGTGTGTCACAGCCAAGTACTTGCGGGCAATCTGCTATTGGTACACTGACGTCAGATTGTACCAGGCAAATTTCCCTGCCCCAGCTGCTGGACCGTCTAAATAAGTTTGCTCCAAGCCAATAAAAATGCCCAGCGGTTGAATGCTAGCTTGGCTAAATTGCTAGCACTTCAACTGCTGCCTTTTCAGTTGGTAGACTCTGCCCCCTTGCGTGAGTTTGTGGAATGTGCGGTTCCTCAGAGACAGGTTCCCAAACGCCACTTTTTCTCACGGAAGGCGATTCTGGCTCTCTACCGGCATGTGGAAGGCAATGTCTTGGCCTCGCTGGACAGGGCGGTCAGTGGTAAGGTGCATATTACCACTGACTCATGGTCCAGCAGGCATGGACAGGGATGTTACCTATCTTTCACGGTGAATTGGGTGATTCTGCTGGATTTTGCGGCGGCCTACCTGGCCACGGCTTCTGCGGCCTGCTAGACCTCGTGGCCGCCTCTTACCAGAGGGGTGGCACGGTGGGGGTCGGCACCTCCTGTGACGGGTCCTGGTGTGTGGCCCCTGGGAGGGGTCCCGGTGTGTGGCCCCTGAGAGGGGTCATGGTGTGTGGCCCCTGGGAGGGGTCCCGGTAGGTGGCCCCTGGGAGGGGTCCCGGTAGGTGGCCCCTGTGAGGGGTCCCGGTAGGTGCCCCCTGTGTGGGGTCCCGGTAGGTGCCCCCTGTGTGGGGTCCCGGTATGTGGCCCCCGTGACGGGTCCCGGTATGTGGCCCTTGTAGGGGGACCTGGTATGTGGCCCCCGTGAGGGGTCCCGGTATGTGGCCCTCGTGAGGGATCCTGGTATGTGGCCCCCGTGGGGGGTCCCGGTCTGTGGCCCCCGTAGGGGGTCCTGGCCTGTGGGGGACCTTGGGCGGGGGGGTCCTGGTGGGTGGTTCTTCCCCCCACCCCCCTGAGTTTTTTTCTTGGGGTATCTTGGTGTATGGCACCTCCGCTCTCCCCTACCTCCTCTGTCTTGAACAGTCTGATCTGGCTCTGCCACCACGGACGTGGCCCATGCTCCCTATCCTGTCAGGGAGTGGGGATAACTGCAGTAGTGAACAAAGGGGCAATGGTTGTCGCACTTATTACATCTGTGCAGGTACCTTTTGGAGGATGGGGGATTCAGTGGTGTCTGCAGTGGAGGGCCGGTACCCTTTTGGATAAGCCGTCTCGCGCGGCAAAATCGTTTCCTTCTCCGTCTTATTTTGTCAAATTTTTCCATGAGGACTGGGAGTATCCAAGACGCTTGTTGTAAGAAATCCTTTTTGGGAAGTCCCTCCTTCGAAAGTGGACTGTTCCACCAGTAGTGGATCCCCCTGTCTTTAGGCGGCTCAAGGCATCCATGGTTCTAATAGAGGAATCTCTGGCTTTTATAGGTCCAGCTGACGTACCTGGAGGGGGACCAGAATCCCCCTTCCTTTGCTGCATTGGCGGACCGGTTGGTCTAGGCGCTGAAGTTGTCCGCTATGCTGCTTGGCCGCAGTTCCCCTGGTTGCTGAGCTCTGTTTCCTCAGTGGTGCTTAGACATGTGTTTTGGGGGGGCTACCCTGAATGACATCAGTTCGCGTTTTGGCTTTCTCCGGTTACAAGATAGTTTTTTGGTTGGGTTCTTCCAAAGAGTTGTTTTGCTTCCAATGAGCGTTTGTCGCTAGACATGCTGAGAACAGTTTTGAGGGGTTTATTCAAACTTGATCACAGTCTAAAGGATAGAGGGCATGGTACATCCAAGTCTGGAGCTCAGGGTCCTGACCTGCCTTGTGTGGGTACAGAAGTTCAGGATGGAGTCTGTCCGCAAGGAGGTGGCACTCCTTCATCATGAGGACTTTCTGACTTCTATCGACATCACAAATGCTTACTTACGCATTCTGTTGTGTGCCTGACTCCAGCACTTTCTTTGTTCTGCTGTGGGTGCGGAGCATTATGAGCGTGTGGTGTTGCCCCTTTGGGTTTGGCCATAGCTCCTCGGGTGTTCACGAGGTGTTGGCCCCGGATCTGGCGTGGTTACGTCAGTGAGGGTTTGCGGTCCTGGGCTGCCTGGACGATCTTCTTCTCTCTCCTCGACTACCCCGAGGAGCAACGTAGTTACTATACAGACCTTGCCTGATTTCAGTTGGCGTCTATACCATCGAAGGTCTGCTTGGGCCCTGCCAGAACGTTTGATTAGCTGAGCCTGACCCGGGCTTCGGTTCTGGCCAGCGTGTTGCTTCTCCTGGACAAAACTCCAGAAGTTGCAGGATGCGTTTTTTCATTTACTGTCCAGCAGGTGGGCTCCTCTGCGGATCTGCTTGAAGGTGTTGGGTCTGAAGGTATCTACCTTTTTGAGGCGATTTCCATTTGCACAGTTCTATACAGGCTCCCTTCGGGGAGAGCCTGGCATAATGGGTCAAATAACCAAGGCTCTGGATAATCGGTTTTGGCTGAGTCAGGAAACCAGAGGTTCCCTAGTCTGGTGGCTTTGCTCTCTGATTCTTTGCCAGGATAAGTCCTTTCTCCTGTGGTATTGAACAGGGTGACCACCAATGCCCATCTGTCTGGGCCGGGGGATGTCCAGGGACTGAGCTCTGCTCAGGGTCGTTGGACGTTGGTGGAATCCGAACTACTGTGTAATATCTCTGAAACTTCAAATGATCAGCCTAGTTCTGGATCATGGACGGATCGACTTGGGGGCTCCCGGTACGGATCCACTCGGACAAGGCAATGGCGGTGGTTTATGTCCTTTACCAGGGCGGGCCAAATGGGCCATTGGCCCTGGCTGTTGCCAGTATCCTCCGGCGGGCAGAGCGTCTCGTTCTGGCCTTTTCTGGCGTACGTTTTCCAGGAGTGGAACACTGTCAGACGGATGCCTCAGTTGGCTAGGGCTGTGTATCAACGGATTTGTCTCCGCTGGGGCACTCCTGAGGTAGGTCTGTTTGCATCCTGGCTCAGCAGGACGGTACCAAGGCTTCTGGCAAGATCACGGGATCTTCTGGTGGCCCTAATTTTTTTTGCCTTTTCTCCTCTCCGGCTTCCGCTGTGTTTTTTTTGCGCAGGATCACCGCAGCAGGGATTTGGGCCATTTTATTGGCCCCGGATGGGTCCCGTAGGTCTGGGGCTGCGTTGAGCCGGGTGCTACAGTTCCAACACTGCTGAGGGATAGGGAATCTACCTTCTAGGAGGTTTTTACCTCTGGGTGTGAGTCACTGGGCATTCATCCCCGTTCTTTCTAGGTGGCTCCGATTCCGACCTCCATTTACGGGGGGATGAGCAGGAAAGGGCCTTGAGTGTTATAGAAGGTCAGGTGTCAGCCTGGGTGGTCTTCTTCGGCGTCTCCTGGTCTCGCACTCCCTGGTGCGTACTGTTTATTCAAGGGGTTAGACGTCTGTTTCCACAGATGCGTTTTCTTCTTACCACTGTGGGATCTGAACTTGATGATTTTGGTTCTACAAAAGTCTGTATATCTCTCGCTCTCTCTGAAAATTTAGGAGAGTCCTCTGCTTACTATGTCTTGGAGGGTGACCTCTCTGTGGCTATCACCTCTGTTCACAGGGTGTCAAGAATGGGGGTGTTCTCTTGTCGTTCACCTTACCCAGGTTAAGGTGGTGCTTCGCCCTTTTTTTCCATACTTCCGTCCTTGGATTTCCATTTGAATAAGGACGTTGTGTTGCCTTTCTTGTGTCCCTGGCCAGCACATCCCAAGGAATTTGCCCTATCTGCCCTGAATGTGTTTTGGGGGATTTGGGTGCATTTGCCAGCCACTGAGTCTGTTTGAAGGGCATGTTCACTGTACTCACAGATGGGCCAAGAAAGGGGCTGTCTGCTGCTTTTGCAACCTTTTTCTGGATGGATCGGACAGATGATGACTCTGGGCTATTCTGTCAGGGATCAGGTTCCTCCTGTCCCTGTTACGGCGCATTCTTCCTGGGTGCTTAGGCTTCTTGGGCCTCCTGTTGTCAGGCGCCCATTGCGCAAGTTGCAAGGCGGCCACTGGTCATCGGTGTAAATTTTCACAAGTTCTATGAAGGGATGGTTTGGCATCTGCAGATGTCTCCTTTGACCCCAAGTTTATGCATGCTGCTGTTTAGAGGGTCTATTCCCTCTTGAAGGGGTAACGTTCAGTTTGGTTTCCAGCTTGGCCTGTGTGAAGCTCTTGTTATTACATGGTTGGCTCTTGTGTTAGCCTTGGGATTTCTCGTTGTCCCACCCCTCATGTTTTGCACTGCTTTGGGACATCCCAATGGTTCTGAATTAAGAAGGCTGTGTCTGTCAATGAACAAAAGAGAAAATAGGATTTTTTACTTATCGTAAAATCTGTTTCTCTGAGTTCATTGACAGACACAGCACCCACCCCCTCTATGGAGTTTTTTGATACTTCTATTACTGCTTGCTACTAAACTGAATACCTAGAGCAGGGAGGGTGTTATATACTGACTAAGGATGGCCCATGGGCGTAACCAGGGGTTTGTTTGTTTTTTTGTTCTGCCTAGTCCTACTCCTAATAGAGGCGATATAACCCAATGCTTCTGAATCAGGAAGGCTGTGTCTGTCAATGAACTCAGAGAAACTGATTTTACGGTAAGTAAAAAATCCTATTTTTAATTTTGGATAGAGTGGAGCGGGAATAGAAGTCCTATCAGGTTTTTATTGCTGTCCAGCGCTGTCCGTCATTGGCTGAGCCTGAGCGGACCTAATGGGGAACTTCCTCCGCAGTCTATTACATGTATAGACCCGCCCCTTCTAAAGTTCCCCATCAGGTCCGCTCAGCCAATGACTCGGTGTAAGGCTGAGGACCTGATGCGGAACATGAGAAGGGGTGGGTCTATACATGAATTACACAGTGAAGGAAGTTCCCCATCAGGTCCGCCCCCTCGGTATGTCAGACCGCGCCTACGTCATTGGCCTAAGCGGACCTGATGGGGAACTTCCTTCACTGTGTAAATTTAAATTACACAGTGAAGGAAGTTCCCCGCTCAGTCCAATGACGTAGGCGGGGTCTGACATACCGAGGGGGCGGACCTGATGGGGAACTTCCTTCACTGTGTAATACACATATAGACCCGCCCCTTCTCATGTTCCGCATTAGGTCTTCAGCCTTACACAGAGTCATTGGCTGAGCGGACCTGATGGGGAACTTTAGAAGGGGCGGGTCTATACATGTAATAGACTGCGGAGGAAGTTCCCCATCAGGTCCGCTCAGGCTCAGCCAATGACGGACAGAGCTGGACATCGGATCGTCGCGGGACACTGGATTTCACCGCTGGAATGCTTTTTCAAGGTGTTTGTGTGTTTTTTTTTAAATTTTTGACACTTTCTTCGTGAAATGGTAGGGGTACAATGTACCCCTTACCAATTCACATAGGGGGGGCGGGATCTGGGGGTCCCCTTTGTTAAAGGTATCTTCCAGATTCCGATAAGCCCCCCACCCGCAGACCCCCACAACCACCGGGCAAGGGTTGTGGGGATGAGGCCCTTGTCCCCATCAACATGGGGACATCCTCCCCATGTTGAGGGCATGTGGCCTGATACGGTTCAGGAGGGGGGGGCGCTATCTCGTCCCCCCCCTCTTTTCCTGCGGCCTGCCAGGTTGCGTGCTCGGATAAGGGTCTGGTATGGATTTTTGGGGGGACTCCACGCCATTTTTTTTTATTTGGGGTGGAGTTCCCCTTAAAATCCATGCCAGATCTGAAGGGCCTGGTATGGATATTTGGGGGGAACCGCACGCATTTTTTTTTAAATTTGCGACGGGGTTCCCCTTAATATCTATACCAGACCTGAAGGGCCTGGTAATTGAATTCTGGGGGACCCCCACGCTTTTTTTTTATCAATGACTTTTGTATGTATTGCCGGGAGCCGACAATTCATTAATAGCCGCGAGTGAGTTTTAAATGACTTTTTTTCCTTCAAAAATGACATTTTATGCAGGGACAGTTCTAAGCACGGGAAAAATGCGCCACTTTACATGCATATCATACACACCCCCTAGGTATGAAATTTAAAGGAATATTTCACTTTTATTTTTTTCATTTTAAGCATTATTAAAATCACTGCTCCTGAAAAAACGGCCGTTTTTAAAACTTCTTTTTGCATTGATACATGTCCCCTGGGGCAGGACCCGGGTCCCCAAACACTTTTTAGGACAATAACTTGCATATAAGCCTTTATAATTAGCACTTTAGATTCCGAACGTTCGAGTCCATTGTATTTAATAGGGTTCTAAAGTTCACACGAACATTCTGTCTGTTCGCAGATTCTGGTGCGAACCGAACAGGGGGGTGTTCGGCTCATCCCTGGCCGCGTACACACGGTCGAAAATTCCGCCAGCAAAAGTCCGATGTGAACTTTTGGTCGCAAATTCCGACTGTGTGCATGCTCTATCGGACTTTTGCTGTCGGAGCTGGTAGTTGAGCTGGTTCTCAAATTTTCAGACGGAAAAAAATCAGATCGGAAAATCCGATCTTCTGTAGCAATTCCGACACGCAAAATTCCTATGCATGCTCAGAAACAATTTGGCGCATGCTCGGAAGCATTGAACTTCATTTTCTTGGCTCGTCGTAGTGTTGTACGTCACCGCGTTCTTGACGGTCGACAGTTCAGAGAACTTTTGTGTGACCGTGTGTATGCAAGCCAAGCTTGAGCGGAATTCCCTCGGAAAAACCATCCAAGGTTTTTCCGACGGAAAATCAGATCGTGTGTACGCGGCATTAGGCTATAGTAAATGGGTTGACAATGTCAGTGACAGGCTTTTTATGTGTATCCTGTGTAGATGTATTAAAAATAGTTTTGTGACTGATAACTAAGCCTAAGAAATTTTGAGAAATAACACAATTAAAATAAATGCTATATTGTGTTGGTCATATGTACATACTACATAAAATAGCCTGTTTATATCTTAGAAATATACAGCACAAAGTCTAGAGTTATTAAGCTGTAAGAAAAACAGTGCAGACCAGGTTTTTTTTCTACTAATTAATCAAGTGGACAGATTTTACAACTGTGGTAAGATTAGGGAACTGATTTATCTCACTACTCTCTAAATCTATTGCTTAGTGAGGTCTCTGCTCGTTTTTTATTTGTGAGGGGCCAGTACACTCACAGGCAAGAATTATTATTACAGGCAAAACAAGTATAACAGTCCTTTATAGTCTAGATTGAAATAATTTGAATAATTATATTCAATGATTTATATTCTACCTTTAACCATAGCTCCCAATAGGGATGAGCTTCGAGTTCGAGTCGAACTCATGTTCGACTCGAACATTGCCTGTTCGCCCGTTCGCCGAACAGCGAACAAATTGGGGTGTTCGCGGCAAATTCGAAAAATCTATGGGAGAAATCTAAAGTGCTAATTATAAAGGCTTATATGCAAGTTATTGTCCTAAAAAGTGTTTGGGGACCCGGGTCCTGCCCCAGGGGACATGTATCAATGCAAAAAAAAGTTTTAAAAACGGCCGTTTTTTCGGGAGCAGTGATTTTAATAATGCTTAAAGTGAAACAATAAAAGTGAAATATTCCTTTAAATTTCGTACCTGGGGTGTGTGTATGATATGCATGTAAAGTGGCGCATGTTTCCCGTGCTTAGAACTGTCCCTGCAAAAAAATTCATTTTTGAAAGAAAAAAAGTCATTTAAAACTGACTCGCGGCTATTAATGAATTGTCGGCTCCCGGCAATACATACAAAAGTCATTGATAAAAAAATAAAAAAAAAGCGTGGGGGTTTCCCAGAATTCAATTACCAGGCCCTTCAGGTCTGGAATGGATATTAAGGGGAACCCCGCCGCAAATTTAAAAAAAAATTGACGTGGGGTTCCCCCAAATATCCATTCCAGGCCCTTCAGATCTGGCATGGATTTTAAGGGGAATAGTTGTATTTTTTTGAAATAAAGGACTTTTTCAAGGTGTTTGTGTGTTTTTTTTTAAACATTTTATTACGCTTTCTTCGTGAAATGGTAGGGGTACAATGTACCCCTTACCAATTCACATGGGGGGGGGCTGGGATCTGGGGGTGCCCTTTGTTAAAGGGGTCTTCCAGATTCCGATAAGCCCCCCGCCCGCAGACCCCCACAACCACCGGGCAAGGGTTGTGGGGATGAGGCCCTTGTCCCCATCAACATGGGGACATCCTCCCCATGTTGAGGGCATGTGGCCTGGTACGGTTCAGGAGGGAGGGGGGGCCGCTCTCTCATCCCCCCCTTTTCCCCTGCGGCCGGCCAGGTTGCGTGCTCGGATAAGGGGTCTGGTATGGATTTTTAGGGGGACTCCACGCCATTTTTTTTTACATTTGGGGTGGAGTTCCCCTTAAAATCCATGCCAGATCTGAAGGGCCTGGAATGGATATTTGGGGGAACCCCACGTCGATTTTTTTTTAAATTTGCAGCGGGGTTCCCCTTAATATCCATTCCAGACCTGAAGGGCCTGGTAATTGAATTCTGGGGAACCCTCACGCTTTTTTTTTTTTTTTTATCAATGACTTTTGTATGTATTGCCGGGAACCGACAATTCATTAATAGCCGCGAGTGAGTTTTAAATGACTTTTTTTCTTTCAAAAATGACATTTTTTGCAGGGACAGTTCTAAGCACGGGAAACATGCGCCACTTCACATGCATATCATACACACCCCCCCAGGTATGAAATTTAAAGGAATATTTCACTTTTATTTTTTCATTTTAAGCATTATTAAAATCACTGCTCCCGAAAAAACGGCCGTTTTTAAAACTTTTTTTTGCATTGATACATGTCCCCTGGGGCAGGACCCAGGTCCCCAAACACTTTTTAGGACAATAGCTTGCATATAAGCCTTTATAATTAACACTTTAGATTTCGAACGTTCGAGTTCATTGTATTTAATAGGGTTCTAAAGTTCACACAAACATTTTGTCTGTTCGCAGGTTCTGGTGCGAACCGAACAGGGGGGTGTTCGGCTCATCCCTGGCTCCCAACTGTCCCTGATTTTGAGGGATTGTCCCTCATTTGGAACAAAGTCCCTCTGTCCCTCTTTCCCTCTTTCCTCCTCATTTGTCCCTCATTTTGGTGTATAGTTGTATATAAAACACACTTTTTTTTGTTTCTCAAAGTATTTCCCAGTGCTAAACCCTTCAACCAATTTTTAAATTGCTGCTTTTGTAAATTTCAAAAACCAGTGTAGCGGGCTCACCCCTCTCACCCCTTCTTCTTCTCGGCTTGCTGTCTTGTCTAGGGGAACCTGGGAGGAGGGATGAGATCCACCACGGCCCATGTCCTCTTCTGGATAGAGGTGAAGGCCCGAACGTATTTTACCATCTGGTCGTGTGTATAACCCAGGGTCAAGTCTTTCCTCTAAATGACCCCCCTTTGCTCCCAGTAACCAGAGTTCCACACCACTGAAAAGGTCCAACTCTTATTTATTCTTCAACAGCAATAAATCGTCACTTAGCACAGACAGGTTGTGACCAACGAACAGTTCAGCATAGGTGGGGAGTAGGTCAGGCACAATCCTTAATCAAACAAAACCATTGAGATATCACCAACAGTTATGGCGCACAGTGGCTGTGAATGTATTTCTTTCCTTTTCTGAGCAACTCTGATGAACATGAAACAGGAGTTACCTTCTTTAAGCTGTGGCCCCAGTCAGAGGGAAGACATCCTTCCAAGAGAGTTACCGGAGGCCCCACCGTCACCGGCAAATGCTGCACCGGGCTGTTCGGAAGGGTTACACTCCCCGGCCTCCTCGTCTCAGATTCAGGCGCCCAACACCTTAGGGCCCCTCGGACTCCTCCACCCTTACGGAACCCAGCCGAAGGTACTGGGTCCCAGGCCTCCTCAATAGTACCTCACCCCAGGGCTAAAGGTGCCTTGGATGGACTCCATCTCCCGCTCTGGCCAGGTCAAGGGCCCCTGTGCCCGGAACTCCAGAATGCCCGCACCCAGGCTGAAGGTGCCTGGGCGTGGCTGTGTCCTCCGACTCTGAACCCCGTGCTCAGGGCGTCCGCCCCCTTTATTTCCTCTCCACAGCCTCATAGCAGGTTCCCCGGCCCGCTGTACAACTGCCGGAAAGGGACAAAAAGAGTACAGTCTTGCAGTGAGGGTTCAACCCCCGTCCCAGGGCAACAGCACCACCCTCGGACCCCAGGGAACCTCACACCACCAGAGTCCTCCATAAACAATAATCAGTGCATCTGGGTTACACTACCACGCAGATGCTTCCCTTAAATTTAAATACCCGCTACACCAGTATAAAGGAATAGCAGTGGTAAAAAAAAAAAGCACTTGTGGGTTTAAATAATCTTTATTTTATATAATTCTCCTTTAAGGGGTCATGGCAGGGGTGTGTCCTATGCCTACATACTTTTGCTAATAGGTGTCCCCCATTCCTATCTCAAAAAGTTGGGAGGTATGCTTTAACTCTGTCCTTCATCTTGTACTGCCTCCACTCACTAACTCACTCACTGCCCAGGAGATTGCCAGTTACTTCAAAAAGATTGATGAAATTTATGATGAGATCTCCATTGTACAGACATCTCCCCTGCCTAACATTCCATGTTCACTGGCACACGCAGTACTTATCTCTTTTAACCCTGCTACCATAGAGGAGGTTGCTAAAGTTTTATCTAGTTCGCAACTAACTACTTGCCCCATGGACCCTGCTCCCTTGCATCTACTACAATTACCGTCTTGCTCTATCCTACTCTCTATAACTTACATCTGAAATCTGACCATCTCTACTAATGTTTTCCCCAACCCTCTAAAACATGCACTGGTCATCCCCATACTTAAAATGCCCTTGCTATACCCACCAATCTTAAAATCCTAAGACCAATCTCCTTGCTGTGGTTTACTGCCAAACTCCTTGTCTATAACCACCTGAGCTACCACCTTACTGATAACAACCTTCTCAACCCTTTTCAATCTGTATTTTGAATGCAACACTCCACAGACACTCTCTGAAAACTAACAACTAACTGCTGGTCACTATATTGTACTCTTACTTTTGGACCTCTCTGCTGCCTTTGATACAGTGGACTACTCTCTTCTCATAAAAAAAAACTCCATTACCTTGGCATCAATGACCCTACTCTGTGTTGGTTCTCTTCTTATCTACCTCACTGCAATTTCACTGACACTTACAATTTGATCACCTCCTCTACTCTTACTCTTACTCTTACCAAGGTTCTGTGTTTGGACCTCTTCTATTCTCTAGCTATGCCTACTCCCTGGGTCAGCTGATAGCCTCCCACAGCTTCCAATACCATTTATATGCTGATGACACCCAATCTATTTTTCTACCCCTCAGCTCACTCATCAGTTTCTTCGCACATCACATCACTAAATTACTAACAGACATATCGGTATTGATGTGACAACAATTCCTCATACTCAGTCTATCCAAAACTGAGCTCCTAAATCCCCCATTGTGGGTTTTTGTATGTACTATCTGGTGAATTCTATAATCTGTCTGAGTGGTAAAATTCCCATGCAGTCTAGCATTGGAAAGATTCTCCCACAATATGGTTTATTACCCTGTTTATACAGTGGGTACGGAAAGTATTCAGACCCCCTTAAATTTTTCACTCTTTGTTATATTGCAGGCATTTGCTAAAATCATTTAAGTTCATTTTTTTCTCATGTATGTACACACAGCACCCCATATTTACAGAAAAACACAGAATTGTTGACATTTTTGCATATTTATTAAAAAAGAAAAACTGAAATATCACATGGTCCTAAGTATTCAGACCCTTTGCTGTGACACTCATATATTTACTCCAAAGACATGCTGGAAGGTTAATTGGCTTCTGTCTAAAATTGGCCCTAGTATATGAATGTAAGTTAGGGAATTTAGATTGTAAGCTCCTTGAGGGTAGGGACTGATGTGAATGTACAATGTAGATGTAAAGCGCTGCGTAAATTAACGGCGATATATAAGTACCTAAAATAATAATAATAATAATATATTTAACTCAGGTGCTGTCCATTTCTTCTGATCATCCTTGAGATGATTCTACACCTTCATTTGAGTCCAGCTGTGTTTGATTATACTGATTGGACTTGATTAGGAAAGCCACACACCTGTCTATATAAGACCTTACAGCTCACAGTGCATGTCAGAGCAAATGAGAATCATGAGGTCAAAGGAACTGCCTAAAGAGCTCAGAGACAGAATTGTGGCAAGGCACAGATCTGGCCAAGGTTACAAAAAAAATTCTGCTGCACTTAAGGCTCCTAAGAGCACAGTGGCCTCCATAATCCTTAAATGGAAGACGTTTGGGATGACCAGAACCCTTCCTAGAGCTGGCCGTCTGGCCAAACTGAGCTATCGCAGGAGAAGAGCTTTGGTGAGAGAGGTAAAGAAGAACCCAAAGATCACTGTGGCTGAGCTCCAGAGATGCAGTCGGGAGATGGGAAAAAGTTGTAGAAATTCAACCATCATTGCAGCCCTCCACCAGTTGGGGCTTTATGGCAGAGTGGCCCGACGGAAGCCTCTCCTCAGTGCAAGACACACGAAAGCCGGCATGGAGGTTGCTAAAAAAAACACCCGAAGGACTACAAGATGGCAAGAAATAAGATTCTCTGGTCTGATGAGACCAAGATAGAACTTTTTTGGCCTTAATTCTAAGCTGTATGTGTGGAGAAAACCAGACACTGCTCATCACCTGTCCAATACAGTCCCAACAGTGAAGCATGGTGGTTGCAGCATCATGCTGTGGGGGTGTTTTTCAGCTGCAGGGACAGGACGACTGGTTGCAATCAAGGGAAAGATGAATGCGGCCAAGTACAGGGATATCCTGGACGAAAACCTTCTCCAGAGTGCTCAGGACCTCAGACTGGGCCGAAGGTTTACCTTCCAACAAGACAATGACCCTAAGCACACAGCTAAAATAATGAAGGAGTGGCTTTACAACAACTCCGTGACTGTTCTTGAATGGCCCAGCCAGAGCCCTGACTTAAACCCAATTGAGCATCTCTGGAGAGACCTAAAAATGGCTGTCCGCCAACGTTTACCATCCAACCTGACAGAACTGGAGAGGATCTGCAAGGAGGAATGGCAGAGGATCACCAAATCCAGGTGTGAAAAACTTGTTGCATCTTTCCCAAAAAGACTCATGGCTGTATTAGATCAAAAGGGTGCTTCTACTAAATACTGAGCAAAGGGTCTGAATACTTAGGACCATGTGATATTTAAGTTTTTCTTTTTTAATAAATCTGCAAAAATTTCAACAATTCTGTGTTTTTCTGTCAATATGGGGTGCTGTGTCTACATTAATGAGGGAACAAATTTACTTAAATGATTTTAGCAAATGGCTTCAATATAACAAAGAGTGAAAAATGTAAGGGGGTCTGAATACTTTCCATAACCACTGCATACTGAAGACTATGTTCCCCTGCTGGGCTTAAGGGTCTGTCCAGTGTAAGTTCTGACCAACTAGGGGGTAAATTGCAGGTTACCCACACAAGCAGTGGCTTCATGGAGCGGTGTTGTAGTATTGTGAGCTCCTGCAGCACTGTTTGCATCACTGTGGTATAGTAATATAGGAAATTGACCTGACAAGAGGGATCACCATAGCAACATATAAACATCACAGTTTTTATAATGCCGGCATTACGTCACCACAGCTCTTTTTCCTCATGGTGACATAGGATGTCCATGTGTGTATCGTAGTAGTACGTTTTGGAAGGTACCTGGTATCTTGTGGCTTTAAGCTACAGCCTCCTGCAGTGATGCCCCACATGGTGGATTTTTAATACACACATGCTATTTGTCTGTTGTGCATCAGCCATCAGTGCACTTTTAAATATGAGTAGTTTTACTTTAAGTTTTTTAATAAATATGGTTTGTTTTATGGAGCACTATGATGGCCTAAACCAGGGATATGCAATTAGTGGACCTCCAGCTGTTGCCAAACTACAAGTCCCATCATGCCTCTGCCTCTGGGTGTCATGCTTAATGCTGTCAGAGTCTTGCTATATCTCATGGGACTTGTAGTTTGGCAACAGCTGGAGGTCCGCTAATTGCATATCCCTGGCCTAAACTGTATGTTTTATTTCTGAGCATCCATTTGTGATATTGGTCAATGTCATAACCAGGGATTTTTTTCTCAGAAAATAGGTACAGAAACTCTAACACGACCCCCTCAGAAGACCCCTCCCCCACACCCTCCAAATCGCATTAAATAGTGGGTGTGGTCAAATGTCACTAACAGTGGTACGGCCTTAAAGGAGTGCATTACATACAGAGTGCAGAGTTCGGTAAGGGGGGTTACAAATGGAGTGCAGTGTTCGGGGGTGCACTGCATACAGAGTGCAGAGTTCAGCCTTTTTTCCACAGTTTCTTACCTCTGCATCCCCCATTCACATCTAACTTTCACCTCTTTTCAGCTCCAGCATCTTCCACATGTCTTACTTTTGTTTCTGGATTAGGCCGCAGCACCCAGTCGGCTTTAGTACCTTCCCACACACTGTAGTTGTCTCCACCTCTCTCACTTGGGGGGAGATCATCCAGTGGGGGGTGTTGACATATGCACTGCACCCCAGGCACCTGAATCTCGATTGTCCCCATCCTGCATTCAGTGGAGGCCACTCAGGAGATCAGATCCGTGGGAGCCATTGGGAGACAATCTGTCAGTTGTAAACACAGAAGCCAGACTTCTGTTTTTACAAGTAATAGTGGTGAGCAGGGAGCAGAGGGTCTGAGCCAGAGGTATTGGAACTGAGTTCCACCAAGTTCCAGCTGAAAAAAATCCCTGGTCACAACACAGACGAGAGCAAACCAGGAGACATACAAAGGATCAGACTGCATCCCTTAAAAGGGACAAGCGCATTGGACCTATTATTCATAGGTCATAACAGGAGGTGAGCGGCAAATGGTGGTGGTTACACAAAGCGTGGATAATATATAAAAGCAAGCATGTTTATAAGGATTTTGTTGTTGGTGGTGAAGCACATACAAGAGGACTTTTCTATTTTTTTATGTATTTTGTCTTCTTTTAGTTTTGTGAATTGTGACATTATGTGAGGACTCTATATTTGATAGACTTTTGAATTTACATATATGTATTAATTCACTTAGTGCAAGTGTGGCACTGAATCACTTTAAGTATTTTAGCACATTGGAGTGAGTGGTACATTCTCAGATTCTAGCAGCAGCACTTTACTTATTTTATTACATTGTGTATTTTTTTCACATAGGTGTGTGCAAGGGTTTATGTGTTTTATACATATCCAGGCGCCCTTTGGCATCATATATTGCCCAAACTATACCTCATCATAATTTGAGTTACTCCATGTCTTTCCTTGTTCTTTTCCTTTTTCAGTAACCTTACCTAGAAGCCATTATTCGTTACTTCTAAAGCCATCACGGCACCATTACTAGGCTTCTTATACTGTGAATTGTCATCTCTTTTTAATTAACTTGACTACTTAAAGTCTATACCTCTTTGTCAATTCAAGCTATCTTTATACTGTTTACTTTTGTACTTTTTGTAATTTTCACTTTATCTTTGAAATAAAAACAAATGAACACAAGGACATGCCTTTTTACAAATCCTCAAGATAACATCAATCCAACTACAGAGGTAAGTAAATAGAACATTTTACATTTTAAATATCAATACACTTTATAACATAATACCACTAAATCAATATCATCAAAAAAGAAAGAATTTATTACACAATTGGATTGCAATTGGTTGGGAGTGTGTGTTGGGTCCTGATGTGTGGTTGCATCCTCCTGGCCTGTGTCCCTATATTTGGGTTGGCCCATAACTTTGCCCCTAAGTGGCAGGTTTCCATTTGGGGATGTGGGCTTGGTCCTGTACTTCTAGATGGAAAACAAATGGTGGATGGGTGATGGCTTTGACAATACTTCTGGTTCTAGATGGCGCCACGTCCGATGATGCTGTTTGTAGCCTGGCTGCTGCATCATTTCTGGCGTTCTTCTGTGATATCATCTGCTTTTTTATATATGTAGTAGGTCAATCCACCCCTATATTTAGCATTCTGAGCTTCCCCATAGACTGGGAGAGCCCTGATTACCCGTCTGTAAACCATGTACACATTGTTGGTTTTAGGTAAAAGTGAGTGAGGTGGGGTGGGATAACATAGGGGGTAGGCGTGTGTGGTATATGTGTCATGTGATATGTGTGTTTCCCCCCCTTTTTTTTATTTCACCATTTTGGAGGACAGTTCTTTTTTATTTAAGTTTATTGTAATTATATCTTTCTTTTTGATGTTATTGTTTTAGTGGTACTCTGTTATAAAGTGTATTGCTATTTTCAATTTGTAATGTTCTATTTACTTACCCCTGTAGATAAATTGATGTTATGTTGAGAATTTGCAAAAAGACACATTTAAAGTCCTGAAGTGGAATATCCACAAAATGCGTAGACCACAAAACAACTCATTGTTGGGATGTTTGACCTTTCTAATGTATGTAGCTCTGGCCCCGTGGGGTTGCTATGTGTTACAGCATCCACGCATTTCACCCTCCTCCTAGACATCCATTAGACACACTTTTCAGTCAATGAACAGTCTCTTGCTTGTTTTTGTTCTTTTTATTAGGGGATTGAACTTGGTTGGGGAAAAGGGACATGGGTACCTATAGGATGAATATTCCTTTGCAGAATAAAAGTAAAATAAAGTAAAGTAAAAGTCAAACTTCTCAGCAGAGTAAAAGTAACTGTGCATATACGTCTTAGTAGAACAAAAGATGGTTGACTCTAAACTTGACAGTCCTTTCCTCAGCACACTTCCTCCAGCTCACTACTTAGGAGCACTTACTTCACTGTCCAACTTTAGTCTCCTGTCACACCATCAGCACATGACTAGGCTTCACTCTGAATATGTCCCAGTGGCTTTACTTGATAGCCCTTTGCAGGCCCGGGTCTGCAGTACCCCTTTGTGGTAGAAACCAATTTGATAGAGAAGAATAAATGTAGATGTAAATGTACTGATCCCAGCAAGTCCGATTGCAAATCCTGCCCGCCCTCCTGGCTATAAAACATTCGAAAAAAACAGACAGCGCACAACCCAATACTACCAATATGCAGCTGAACACTGAAGGTCAATATATAAAAAATCCTTGAGTAAAACGTGTATAGAAAGCAGTGCAGCGCTCTAAAATCTAAATCACATATAACACAAAGAGTCCATAAGTGTAAAGTTCAGGAACCAGAAAGTGTCGGCTGGCACACCAACAGGGAGATAGAGAGATCCTTTGGCCATGAAACAGGGTGCTTGAAAACAATCACTTGTGCAACCACTTCCGTGTTTATCCGCCACCAGAAATACAGGCCGCTCACCTCAAACCATGAACCTCTGTTTTACCAGAAAGGTCATGCATGCAGTCCCTTAACAAGGGTAATAGTAAAGATGAGAAGGCTGTCTTCATATGGTCCTTCAACTTGCATTTCTTAAGGACACCAAGCATGTCATACAAATTCTGGAGTCTTTGTCAATCATGTCCTCTTGCTTTCTGATCATGGCTGATGTCAGTTCGTTATATACAATCATCAGCCATGAGGATGCCCTATCCTCGGTCAGTTGGGCATTAGGAACATCTGGTTTGTCTAGAAGACATCGTAATTTTTTGATCGACAGTCTTACTTTCTGTTTATCAAAGAATTACTTCTGGTATGGAATGCAATTCTTCCTTCAAACTGGAGGGGTGGCAATGGGGGCTTGGTTCGCTCCCAGTGTTGCCAATTTATTTATGGCACACTGGGAGGAAAAGGCAGTTTTTAAGAACAAACCCCCGCAATTGATATGCTACCAGAGGTACATAGATGACCTTATTATGATCTGGGATGGAGATAGAGCAAGCTTTGATATCTTTGGATCTAAGTTGAATGCTAATAGTAAGAATATTGTTCTGACATGGAACATTAGTTCAGATAGATTGGTCTTTTTGGACCTTGATCTAACTAAGGATGGGGACAAGATCAGTATGACTACACATTTCAAGGTCACAGATCGTAATGCCTTTATCCCGATTGAAAGCTGCCACCATTCCAAATGGTTGTGTACCATACCGAGAGGGCAATTTATACGCCTGAGGCGCAATTGCACCAATGAAAGTGATTTTGTTTCACAATCACAGGTCTTGGCCTCAAGATTCATAGAAAAAGGATATGACAGGAATAGTTTGGGTATAGAAATGGAGAATGTCCGCAAATTGGATAGAAAAGTGTTGGTGTCAAATGCCCCCAGGGTCAATCAGAACGATCCCATAAGGACACGACTGATTTTGGATTTTAACATTGAGTATAGGAAGTTTGAGAGCATTGTGCAGAAACATTGGCCAATCCTTAACCACTTCCATACCGGGTCATTGTAAAATGACGCCGGCAGGAACCCTCTCTCCCTCCGGGTGAACGTCAAATGACGTCCTGGGTTTGAGGGGGGATATCTGAATGATGCCTGCAGCTAGAGGCATCATTCAGATATCCTTGTCTTCAGCCGGCGATTCTGCGCACCATAAGAATGATCATAGTGGCAGTTCCGCCGCTTGATCGTTTTTATAGGCGGCGGGAGGGGACATCCCCCCCTCCCGCCGCTATCCGGTGCTTCTCTGGGCTCTCCCGTGCCATCGGGGGCCCGGAGAAAGAACCGTCTGGCGCCGGTGGTCACATGACGAGGAGCATAGAGATGACTGGTGACCAGATGGTCACCAGTCATCTCTATGACCGTCTGAGGCCCGGGCGCGATGTGATGACGTCACGCCCGGGTCCTCAGATGTAAACAAAGCCACCATTGCGGCTAGTAAGCATGAGATTGGTGAATTATTTTCATTGACCCCGCATCTATCCATAAAGAGGACCTGTCACACACATTCCTATTACAAGGGATGTTTACATTCCTTGTAATAGGAATAAAAGTGATCAAAAAATAAATGTGTAAAAAAATAAAAAAAATAAGTAAAATAAAATAAAAAAATAATAAAAACATTTTTTAAAACGCCCCTGTCCCCAAAAGCTCGCGCTCAGAAGCGAACGCACACGTAAGTCCCGCCCACATATGTAAACGCCGTTCAAACCACTTATGTGAGGTATCACCGCATGCGTTAGAGCAGGTGCAACAATTCTAGCATGAGGCCTCCTCTATAACTCTAACCTGGTAACCTGTAAAAATTTTCAAAACGTCGCCTATGGAGATTTTTAAGTACCAAAGTTTGCCACCATTCCATAAGTGTGCGCAATTTTAAAGCGTGACATGTTAGGTATCTTTTTACTCGGCGTAACATAAGCTTTCATATTTTACAAAAACATTGGGCTAACTCTACTGTTTTGTTATTTTTTAATTCATGAAACCATTTTTTTTTCCAAAAAAAAGGCGTTTGAAAAATTATTGCACAAATACCGTACAAGATAAAAAGTTGCAACGACCGTCATTTTATTCCCTAGGGTGTCTGCTAAAAAAAACATATATATATATATATATAATGTTTGGGGGTTCTGAGTAATTTTCTAGCAAAAGAATGATGATTTGTACATGTAGGAGAGAAGTGCCAGAATAGGCCCGGTATGGAAGTGACATAAAAAGCCCTGTATGGAAAGGGTTAAACATGATAGGATTTTAGGCCCCTTCCTACCTGACCGTCCACAATTCATTTACAAAAAGGCACCTTGAGGGATAAGTTAGCCCCTGGGGTCATTGACCCCCCTACTCATTCTGAGAATAGGATTTTTGATTTTCTGACTGGCTTTCACAAATGTGGTCGTTGCCCACCATGTAGACAGGCCAGAAAGGATATCAAGAATATCAAGAAGCGTAAGGAATTTTTGGCATCAGCAACTGGAAAAAAATTCTAAATCAAGGATCTGATCACTTGTGATACTACTGGGGTCGTGTATATGTTGCAGTGTGAGTGTGGCCTTCAATATGTTGGTAGGACCTCTAGGCCCCTCCATGTGAGGATAGGGGAGCATGTCAACAACATAAAAATGGGGCTAGTCACACACAACCTCAGCCCTGCTGGGCTGCAGTTTTGGGTGATTGAGAAGGTGACAAACCATTGGAGAGGAGGCAACTTTTTTCAGCAACTTAGCCGACGTGAATCATTTTGGGTATATGAGCTGAAGGTGGGGGTTCCGTTGGGGTTGAACGTTGAGTTCAATCTCAATTGTTTTATTTCTGATCGCTAAACATTATTGTTTACTGTTTTATAGTATTTTTTAGGTTTTATTCTGTTATTATGTATGTGACATTTGTTTTCTGTTAAACAGGTTAGGTGGTTGTGCTGACGTCCATATTGATAGTTTTACAGGTCTAGTTATGACTCTGTTTTTATACCCTTATGTATCTCTGGCCCTTTAAGAGTGCAATCACTGCTATTGTGTGAGGACTATTTGGTCCCATGAGAGGGGGGTGTTCTGGTGAGTTTCTACACACATCAGTGATCTGGTCATTGTGCCTTTTATATGGCCAGACCACTGGGTTTGTTTGTGATTCATATTAGCAGATATGCATTGTGTGCATCTGCAAGGTACCCTTTACTATATGTGTTTTGTTATATGCATTTGAGGCCATTGATACTTATTTTCTATCTTCATTTTCATTTTTATTTTTATTCATTTTAGATTTTATATAATATGCATAACAGGTCTATTAGCACCTATTGGCACCCTGTGGTGCCTTGTGTTGGCTATGTGGCCACTTTTGGTATGCTAATAGTATTGCCTGCTAACATCATGCTATGCCCCATCTGTGAAAGAAATCTGTGCCTTGGAGATGCGACTGTGTTGGACATGTGGGTGGGTCAGACTGTTTAATAATGTTGCTACATGCAGTTTGCCCGCCGGGGGATAACATCTCCACACATTGTTTACATGATGTGTCATGTGATCGCTCCGTCCCGCCCTCGGTCCTGCGTAGGTGCGGTGGGTGGGACGAACTGTATGTCTCAGCGCCGCTGGTGGTTGCTGTGACGACGGTTCACGTGGGTGGCGCCAACCCGGAAGTACTGTGAATGGGAAGGGATATCCCCCGTGACGCCGCCGCTGATTGGAGCTGTGGCAGGTCATGTGGGGGTTCCTACCCAGAAGTGTTCTGTGTGTGTTTGGCGTCCATCCAGTCCAATACCATGGCTGGTTATGTTTTTGGTAGGTCTCTTAGCCACCAATGGTGGAGTATGTTACATGAACCATTAGTCACAGGGGGGTGGGATCTCTCTAATTGGATGATGCACATACCAGGATTATGGCTTATAAAAAGAACTGACACGCTGGCCCCAATTCAATTTAGCTGAGGAAGTCCTTACCCACGGACGATACGCGTGCGAGGGGCTATGTGACGTCAGGACAGCCATCTACCTGGTTCCATTCATATGTTACATGACTGTTATCCAAGCACAGGGACTCTGTGCCGCGCTTGTGAGTAACCTTTTTATCCAATAAATCAAGTGTTTTTTTTTATATACGAAGGGCACTATGTATTTCTTTTGACATTTTTGCATGTATAAACGCAAGTCAAAGAGTTTGTTTTGGGATTGCTGAGTGAATGAGGATTCTGGTTGAAGGACCATATGAAGACAGCCCTCTCATCTTTACTATTACCCTTGTTAAGGGACTGCATGCATGACCTTTCTGGTAAAACAGAGGTCAATGCTTTGAGGTGAGCGGCCTGTATTTCTGGTGGCGGATAAAAACGGAAGTGGTTGCACAAGTGATTGTTTTCAAGCACCTGTTTCACGGCCAAGGGATCTCTCTATCTCCCTGTTGGTGTGCCAGTCGACACTTTCTGGTTCCCGAACTTTACACTTATGGACTCTTTGTGTTATATGTGATTTAGATTTTTGAGCGCTGCACTGCTTTCTATACACGCCCTCCTGGCTTCAGCGACTTGACCCAAAACTCCCACTGTCTCTCCCTCTGGCTCTACATCCAGATCCCCTGGCATGTCTCTTTGAGAGCTTTCCACTGTGCTTTCTACTCACCGACACCTGTCCCGGATCCTTCCTGAATGACTTTACTCCAGATGTGCTGACCAACTGTCCTTCCAGCTCCTGTTCCAGGACACCTCTCCATTACCGTCTCCCCGCCTGAGGTACACCCAGTCACAACAGTTTAACACTCCATCATCCAGTTCACCCAGCCGACAACTCCACTCCCAGCAGGCTGACCATGGGTATATATAGGAGGCCTGTCCCCTGCCAATCCTAGTTGGGGATTGGTCAGGGCTCCTACATGCACCCCATGGCTCTCTGCCCTGCCCCTTTTCTAGAACCTTCTCCCTGGAAACAGAGGAGGTGCCCAAGAGCTGAGGCACATGTCGGTCACCTATTGCTATACTAAACCACTCCCCTGCCCCAGGCATGGGCCTGCTTAAATGTGTATCTGCGCTGGCAGCTTATAAAAAAAAAACTACACTCAGCACCTACCTACCTAACTACTTAGACCACTTTCACACTGAGGCGCTTTTCAGGCGCTTTCATGCTAAAAAAAGCACCTGAAAACTTATTTCCATTAAAATCAATGAATCCTTTCACACTGGGGCAGTGTGCTGAAAAAAAAACCCTCTCCATTGAAATGAATTGAAAGCGCTTCAAAAGCGCTCAGTGTTTTACTGGCAGTTTTTCAAGCGCCTTAGTGTGAAAGTGGCCTTAAGGTAGAGGGTGCTACATGTATATTATGCTGCAATCCAACTTTGTAATACAAATGTCCCACTTTATGAAATTATTACTATTTCTATGTTGAATTAATATTTTCCTGGGGTGCATATTTAAAAGTTCTTTTAACAATTGTGTGCTGTTGTTGTGTCTATTTGGGATGATGCCCTCATGGAAATACTGTAATACAACATTCGTGACGGGGTGACTCCACATTTACCTTATATAAGCCTATTGAAGGCAAATCATGATATCAAATTCTGGCCATTTTCAAGGCTTATAGACAAGCTATCATCAAAAAAGGACGTAGGGAGTAGGGCACTGCCATGGGGGGACATATACCAAAGCAAAATAAAAAAAATACTGTACTTTAAAACAAAAAGGGGGTCATTTTAATGTTGAGGGCAACATGGAAAAAGACACCAGTTTTTTAAATATGCTTGGGAGATGCCTTTAAGCTGTTTGCAGTGTTACAGAATAGTACAATTTTCACAAGCAGAGTCAGTGACAACAGTATTTTGGCATCATATATTTGGAATGTGTAATTGATTTTTTTAAACTTTTATATTTAGCCCAGTTTAAACGCAGCTTTAGTAGCCCAATCTGACTCAACATGGAAACAGGGCTTTATAGGTAGTCTTGGCTGCCAAACAATTTTTTTTAAAGTGGAACTAAACTCTCTCAATGAACATGAACAAATGTTGGAGGGGGGTTTCAAATAGATTTCTCAACAAAATAAAGCATGGAGACACAGATGGATACGTTTGCTTTTGAATGTTAAAAATTATTTAAATAAGCTTTTTTTAGTTTTTTGTGCCCAGATCCAGTTTAGTTGCGCTTTACAAATGATAATAAGTACTGGCCATTAGAGGTTGCAGACACAACAGATCTGGAAGCTGTAGGAAAATGTACTGTTGCTAAAATCTTCTTTAACAAATTTTGTTTACTAAATCTACTAAAGTTTACTGTTACTAAATGCTTCTTTACTAAGGCTAAAGCCATTTACTTCATACAAAGTCCAAGCAGAGCATTATGGTTAATAAAACGAATGGCACATATCCACATATATTTGCAAATGTGTGCAACTAAAACCTTTTTTTTTGTTTTTGTTTTTCTGGCTAGCTGGTAAGTATGCTGGAAAACGTGTGTATTGTTTTGCTTTATCATGGTGAATTCACACTTTTTTTTTCAGGGTCTGCAAACTGCAAACACGCAGAATTCTCCATGAATCTGTGTTATCGGTTAACATGAACCTCCTCCCTAGTTTTTGAACAACACTTATGTAGCGACCCTCTCTCTCCCTCTTGCTTTATCGGTTATGTGGCTGTTGTCTAGGGGTCCCTGGGAGGGAGAGATGAGATACACCACGGCCCATGTCCTCCATAACTAAGAGGTGAAGGCCAGAAAATTGGGCCCTGTGCAGGTGTCCTAGAGTCAAGTCCAGTACTTCGTTCCTGACTCCTTTGCTCCTAGTAACCAGAGTTTCACACAGTGAATAGGTCCAACTCAGTTTTATTCTTCTTGCCAAACAACAAACAGTTTCTTCTACTGAGTTATAATGGGTAATAGATCGAGGCACAATCCTTTCCCTTCTGATGCTAACCACTGTGATAACACCAGTGGCGGATAGTCATTGCAACTGACTATGTGAGGTAGAACGTGAATTACCTTCACTAGCACGGCCCCTGTCAGGGGAAGGAGATCCGTCCAAGGGAGAAACAGGAGGCCTCTCTGTCACCAGCGATGCTGCGCCGGACTCTCCAGAGAAGTTCCGCACACCAGTCCTCACGAACTCAGACACGGCACCCAAGGAATTAGGGCCCCCCTCGGATTCCTCCACCCTCGCGGAACTCAGTCGAAGGTACTGAACCCCAGGCCTCCGCCATAGTACCTCACCCCAGGCTAAAGGTGCCTGGGATGGACTCCATCCTCGCTCCGGCCAGGTCAAGGGCACCTAGGCCCCCGAACACCGGAACGCCAGCACCCAGGCCGAAGGTGCCTGGGTGCGGCCGCATCTTCCAACTCTGAACTCTGAACCCCGTGGTAAGGGCGTCCGCCCCTTTTATCCCCTCTCCCTTTGCGTCACAGCGGGTTCCCCGCCCCGCTGTAACAGCTCCAGGGGAGGACAAAAAGGTACAGTCTTGCGGTGTGAGTTCAGCCCCACCCCAGGGCAACAGTGCCACCTGTGGGCCGCAAGGAACCTCACACCACCAGAGTCCTCCAAGAACCAGAAAAGGGTCTCGGATACCCTAGCAATCTGTGCATCTGGGTTACACTACCACCCAGATGCCTCCCCCAAATTCAAGTACCCGCTACACTTAGATTACGCATCAAAGTCCTAAATACTGCCCCATCTATATTTTCACCTCATCCAAAACATGTTGACCTTTGTCACATCGCTGTAAATGTTTTCTACACTTCCAAAACAAAATCATTGACAAGTAGATATCTCTAATTATCAAAACAGCAGCCACTGTGTACCTTTATTTTGTTTATCCTGTTTTGATGTACAGAAGCTGTATTGGTAATTTTTGTCTTAGGCAACTTGTGTTGTTTGCCATTAAAAGAAACCCTGCTGGGGTCAGCTTCACTCTGCCTTATTGTTTGGCGCTGGCATCCTTTTTTTTTGTTCTTTTTTTTCTCTGTTCTAATGCATGTTTTCTGAAATTATTGTCTTGAAAATGGATAATACTTTGTGTGAGAAACAAATTCACTGCTGTTTAATTGTGCTGATCAAGTTTTGCATGCAGATGGATTAAATGTGAAATGCAATGAGCAGAGAAAAATATAGTGAACCCCCTCCAAGAAATTCTGTTTTATTTCATCTTATTATTTTTTTTTTATTGATTTGCTCTCATCTGTTAGTAAATTGTTGATTCTAATTGATAATAGCTATGGCTTTTTAAATGTTTGGTAATAACATTTATTACATGACAGTACTATCTGCTACACAGGCCTCATTAATCTGCCCATGAGCTAACATCTGAGCAGCAGAAGTTTTTGCAGCTGACTAGTAATGGCAATCTATGGCACTCAGGTGTCTCGGATCGACCCAATGTAAACAAATCAGTTAGACCCCTTTCAAACTGACAACGGGCAGCGTTAGCGGTAAAGTGCCGCTAGTTTTAGCGGCGCTTTACTGTAGTTTTAGCGGTGCTTTTCGGCCGCTAACGGGGCACTTTTAACCCCCGCTGGCAGCAGCAGAAAGGGTTAATAGCGCCCGAAAAGAACTGCTGCCAAAGCGCTTTGCAGGCGCTTTGGCAGCGCTGCTTATTCATTTCAATGGGCAGTGGCGGTGGAGGATTCTCTACCGCCCCAAAGATGCTGCTTGCAGGACTTTTTGTAACATCCTGCAAGCGCACCACCCCAGTGTGAAAGCATTAAGGCTCTCACACTGGGGCTGCAGGGGAGGCGTTTTAAAGGCTCTATTTTTAGCCCAAAAGCACCTGAAAAACGCCCCAGTGTGAAAGGGGTCTGAAAGGGTTTGTACAGTCAGAAGTTTTTTTTATCTTAATGCATTCTATGCATTAAGATAAAAAGCCTTCTGTGTGCAGCAGACCCCCTCAGCCCCCCTAATACTTACCTGAGGTCCATCTCTATCCAGCGATGTCCACGAGTGTTTCAGCCGTTCAAGACTCTCCCTCCTGATTGGCTGAGACACAGCAGTGGCACCATTGGCTCCCATTGCTGTCAATCAAAGTCAGTAGCCAATCAGGAGAGAGAGGGGGTGGGTGGGTCGCAGCATTGTGTCAGCAAATCTTGGGTGCCCCTATAGCAAGCTGTTTGCTGTGGGGGCCCTCAACAGGAGGGAAGGGCCAGGAGCACAGAAGAGGCACCTGACAAGAGGAGGATCCGGCTTCTATGTGCAGATCCACTACAACATAGCAGGTAACCTGTGAGTCTAATGACTTTTGGAATGAAAAGGCCCTAAACATAGATGTTGGGGATAGTGTTGGCTGCATTAACTGAAATTTAACCTTACTGTATCACTTAAAGTGAAGTCTTGTTTTTTTTTTCCTATAAAAATAACAAACATGTTATACTTACCTGCTCTGTGTAATGGTTTTGCACAGAGCAGCCCAGATCCTCCTCTTCTCGGGTCCCTCTTCAGTGCTCCTGACCCCTCCCTGCTGTTGAGTGCCCCCACAGCAAACAGCTTGCTATGGGGGCACCTGAGCCAAGCCGCAGCTTTGTGTATCCATTCAGACATGGAGCCGTGGTTCTGCCCCACCCCCTCTCTCCTCATTGACTAACAGACTTTGATTGACAGCAGCGGGAGCCAATGGTGCCACTGCTGTGTCTCAATCAATCATCTGGATGGCCAAGGCACTCATGGATATCGCTGGATCAAGATGGGGCTCAGGTAAGTATTAGGGGGACTACTGCATGCATAGAATGCATTAAGATAAAAAACCTTCTGCCTTTACAATCACTTTAACAAAAATTGAGAAAATCTTTTAGAAAGAGCCAATCTGTAGGTGGCACTATACCATACCATAAACATTCATACATCTTTTTTTTTACCTTCCTATCTCTGACCCCCTTCAATCAATAAAATTGTTAGAGCTTCAACCCATCTCCTGTCAAATCCCTTATTTATTTATTTTTAGTCTGACTGGCTTCACAGTTTGCAATTTATTATTTCCCAATGTGAACAAATCTCGCTAGGTAGCTAGGTTTTCTGAAACACTTCAGCTTCTCATTAAATATGTAAGTTTGATGTAATCATTAAGGGGTTCCACTCAGTACAAGAAAAAAAGCCACAACGTTGGTAAAATATAAATGATGTCACTTTACTTTATTAGGTACAAATAATCATCTTAAGCTGGTTATATATTAATGACTTTTTTCATTCAGTCGGCAGGTTCAATGAAAATAATTACCAGATTCCCCCATCCACACATTCAATGTGGGTGGGGGAATCACTCCTGCTGGACTATTGTATTCTGACACAGAGGAGACTTCCCCACCATCAGAATATACTGATCAGTGCGGCTGGCTATAGCTGGTGGCACTGATTGTTCAGGAAACCAGCCTGCCCATATGTGGATCGAAATGGTCCGTGCTGAACCAGCCAAATTTTGGTCCATGTATGGCCACCCGTACATTTTTCTTAGGCTGGCCATACACAGGTCATCTTTTTTTTTGTTGAACTAATGGGTTAAATGACAGAAAATAACTGGATTTCCCCATCCACACACTCAGCATGGATAGCGTAAATTTCTCCTGTTGAGCCCTATTCTGACAGTGGGCAGATTTCCCTTCTATCAGAAAGCACTCATCAACACCACCAGCTATACCCGGTAGCACTGATCACGAGAGAATTTTCCAGCAGGCTGGCTGTACACAAGTTGATTTATAGATTGACTTGAGTACAACCTGGCTGCCCACACATGGATCGAAGTTCAGTCAGTCCCTGCTGAACTGGCTGAATTTCAATCCATTTAAGGCCAGCTTTAAGCTTAGACACTTCTTGTGCAGATTCAAAAAGAGAGAAAAAAAAAAGAGGGAACAAACGCAGCATCATAAAGTGATGAAGGTCACCTAAGAGCAGGGGTCAGTACCATGTGAACAATCAAGGTCTAGATGGCTATAAGACACAGACAGAGGGAGAGTAGTAGAAGAGACTAGAGGTTGTGTCACAAGTTGGTGGCAATGGCTCAAAGTGAGAGGGTATGTCTTGAAAACACTCCCAGACTGTGGCTCTTTCTGGTGACACAACAGAGACAAACAAACTTACAAACAAATACAGACTCCAGATGAACAAACAGACATTAGATCAGAAGGTTGCAGTGAGCAACCACACAGATTCAAAAGTATCCTAAAAGTTAATGTTGGAAGATATATTTTCCAGGAAAGCTGACATATACTCAAAACTAGGGATGAGCTCGGTGTTCGAGTCGAACATACGTTCGACTCGAACATCGGCTGTTCGATCGTTCGACGAAGATCGAACGATTTGGGCCATTCGCGCCTAATTCGAGTGACGTGAACGGCCCACAATGCACTACGCCATCGCAGTGTCATCCAGGCGCTGTGATTGGCCAAGCATGCACTGTGACCCCGCATGCTTGGCCAATCAGAGCGCCGGCAGCGAGGAGAGCAATGATTGGCCACAGGCAGGATGCCTGTGGCCAATTATTGCTGAGGGTGTTTAGTACACGCCCCACACTATAAAAGGCCGCCAGCACGGCGGCCTAGTGTAGTGTGTTCCGGAGCAGGGAAAGAGAAGCATAGGCAGGGACAGTGACATTTTTTTTTCTTGCTTAACCTGGATTCCTTTAGTTTAGGGAAAGAGAAGGATAGGTAGGGAGAGTGTCAGTGTGTTTTACTGTGCTAATCCTTGTTTGTAGGGACAGGGAAGGACAGTGAGGGAAATTCTCCTTGTGCTATACTGTGCTAAAGCATTGATCATCAACCATCTTTAAAAAAACATTTTTTATAGGGACAGAAAACTATAGGTAGGGAGAGTGTCAGTGTGTTTTACTGTGCTAATCCTTGTTTGTAGGGACAGGGAAGGACAGTGAGGGAAATTCTCCTTGTGCTATAGTGTGCTAAAGCATTGATCATCAACCATCTTTAAAAAAAAAAAAATTCTAGGGACAGAAAACTATAGGTAGGGAGAGTGTCAGTGTGTTTTACTGTGCTAATCCTTGTTTCTAGGGACAGGGAAGGACAGTGAGGGAAATTCTCCTTGTGCTATACTGTGCTAAAGCATTGATCATCAACCATCTTTAAAAAAACATTTTTTCTAGGGACAGAAAACTATAGGTAGGGAGAGTGTCAGTGTGTTTTACTGTGCTAATCCTTGTTTCTAGGGACAGGGAAGGACAGTGAGGGAAATTCTCCTTGTGCTATACTGTGCTAAAGCATTGATCATCAACCATCTTCAAAAAAACATTTTTTCTAGGGACAGAAAACTATAGGTAGGGAGAGTGTCAGTGTGTTTCACTGTGCTAATCCTTGTTTCTAGGGACAGGGAAGGACAGTGAGGGAAATTCTCCTTGTGCTATACTGTGCTAAAGCATTGATCATCAACCATCTTTAAAAACACATTTTTTCTAGGGACAGAAAACTATAGGTAGGGAGAGTGTCAGTGTGTTTTACTGTGCTAATCCTTGTTTCTAGGGACAGGGAAGGACAGTGAGGGAAATTCTCCTTGTGCTATACTGTGCTAAAGCATTGATCATCAACCATCTTTAAAAAAACATTTTTTCTAGGGACAGAAAACTATAGGTAGGGAGAGTGTCAGTGTGTTTCACTGTGCTAATCCTTGTTTCTAGGGACAGGGAAGGACAGTGAGGGAAATTCTCCTTGTGCTATACTGTGCTAAAGCATTGATCATCAACCATCTTTAAAAAAACATTTTTTCTAGGGACAGAAAACTATAGGTAGGGAGAGTGTCAGTGTGTTTTACTGTGCTAATCCTTGTTTCTAGGGACAGGGAAGGACAGTGAGGGAAATTCTCCTTGTGCTATACTGTGCTAAAGCATTGATCATCAACCATCTTTAAAAAAACATTTCTTCTAGGGACAGAAAACTATAGGTAGGGAGAGTGTCAGTGTGTTTTACTGTGCTAATCCTTGTTTCTAGGGACAGGGAAGGACAGTGAGGGAAATTCTCCTTGTGCTATACTGTGCTAAAGCATTGATCATCAAAAATCTTTAAAAACACATTTTTTCTAGGGACAGAAAACTATAGGTAGGGAGAGTGTCAGTGTGTTTTACTGTGCTAATCCTTGTTTCTAGGGACAGGGAAGGACAGTGAGGGAAATTCTCCTTGTGCTATACTGTGCTAAAGCATTGATCATCAACCATCTTTAAAAAACATTTTTTCTAGGGACAGAAAACTATAGGTAGGGAGAGTGTCAGTGTGTTTTACTGTGCTAATCCTTGTTTGTAGGGACAGGGAAGGACAGTGAGGGAAATTCTCCTTGTGCTATAGTGTGCTAAAGCATTGATCATCAACCATCTTTAAAAAAACATTTTTTCTAGGGACAGAAAACTATAGGTAGGGAGAGTGTCAGTGTGTTTTACTGTGCTAATCCTTGTTTCTAGGGACAGGGAAGGACAGTGAGGGAAATTCTCCTTGTGCTATACTGTGCTAAAGCATTGATCATCAACCATCTTTAAAAAAAAAAATTCTAGGGACAGAAAACTATAGGTAGGGAGAGTGTCAGTGTGTTTTACTGTGCTAATCCTTGTTTCTAGGGACAGGGAAGGACAGTGAGGGAAATTCTCCTTGTGATATACTGTGCTAAAGCATTGATCATCAACCATCTTTAAAAAAACATTTTTTCTAGGGACAGAAAACTATAGGTAGGGAGAGTGTCAGTGTGTTTTACTGTGCTAATCCTTGTTTGTAGGGACAGGGAAGGACAGTGAGGGAAATTCTCCTTGTGCTATAGTGTGCTAAAGCATTGATCATCAACCATCTTTAAAAAAAAAAAATTCTAGGGACAGAAAACTATAGGTAGGGAGAGTGTCAGTGTGTTTTACTGTGCTAATCCTTGTTTCTAGGGACAGGGAAGGACAGTGAGGGAAATTCTCCTTGTGCTATACTGTGCTAAAGCATTGATCATCAACCATGTTTAAAAAAACATTTTTTCTAGGGACAGAAAACTATAGGTAGGGAGAGTGTCAGTGTGTTTTACTGTGCTAATCCTTGTTTCTAGGGACAGGGAAGGACAGTGAGGGAAATTCTCCTCGTGCTATACTGTGCTAAAGCATTGATCATCAACCATCTTTAAAAAAACATTTTTTCTAGGGACAGAAAACTATAGGTAGGGAGAGTGTCAGTGTGTTTTACTGTGCTAATCCTTGTTTCTAGGGACAGGGAAGGACAGTGAGGGAAATTCTCCTTGTGCTATAGTGTGCTAAAGCATTGATCATCAACCATCTTTAAAAAAACATTTTTTCTAGGGACAGAAAACTATAGGTAGGGAGAGTGTCAGTGTGTTTTACTGTGCTAATCCTTGTTTCTAGGGACAGGGAAGGACAGTGAGGGAAATTCTCCTTGTGCTATACTGTGCTAAAGCATTGATCATCAACCATCTTTAAAAAAACATTTTTTCTAGGGACAGAAAACTATAGGTAGGGAGAGTGTCAGTGTGTTTTACTGTGCTAATCCTTGTTTCTAGGGACAGGGAAGGACAGTGAGGGAAATTCTCCTTGTGCTATACTGTGCTAAAGCATTGATCATCAACCATCTTTAAAAAAACATTTTTTCTAGGGACAGAAAACTATAGGTAGGGAGAGTGTCAGTGTGTTTCACTGTGCTAATCCTTGTTTCTAGGGACAGGGAAGGACAGTGAGGGAAATTCTCCTTGTGCTATACTGTGCTAAAGCATTGATCATCAACCATCTTTAAAAACACATTTTTTCTAGGGACAGAAAACTATAGGTAGGGAGAGTGTCAGTGTGTTTTACTGTGCTAATCCTTGTTTCTAGGGACAGGGAAGGACAGTGAGGGAAATTCTCCTTGTGCTATACTGTGCTAAAGCATTGATCATCAACCATCTTTAAAAAAACATTTTTTCTAGGGACAGAAAACTATAGGTAGGGAGAGTGTCAGTGTGTTTTACTGTGCTAATCCTTGTTTCTAGGGACAGGGAAGGACAGTGAGGGAAATTCTCCTTGTGCTATACTGTGCTAAAGCATTGATCATCAACCATCTTTAAAAAAACATTTTTTCTAGGGACAGAAAACTATAGGTAGGGAGAGTGTCAGTGTGTTTCACTGTGCTAATCCTTGTTTCTAGGGACAGGGAAGGACAGTGAGGGAAATTCTCTTTGTGCTATACTGTGCTAAAGCATTGATCATCAACCATCTTTAAAAAAACATTTTTTATAGGGACAGAAAACTATAGGTAGGGAGAGTGTCAGTGTGTTTTACTGTGCTAATCCTTGTTTCTAGGGACAGGGAAGGACAGTGAGGGAAATTCTCCTTGTGCTATACTGTGCTAAAGCATTGATCATCAACCATCTTTAAAAAAACATTTTTTCTAGGGACAGAAAACTATAGGTAGGGAGAGTGTCAGTGTGTTTTACTGTGCTAATCCTTGTTTCTAGGGACAGGGAAGGACAGTGAGGGAAATTCTCCTTGTGCTATACTGTGCTAAAGCATTGATCATCAACCATCTTTAAAAACACATTTTTTCTAGGGACAGAAAACTATAGGTAGGGAGAGTGTCAGTGTGTTTTACTGTGCTAATCCTTGTTTCTAGGGACAGGGAAGGACAGTGAGGGAAATTCTCCTTGTGCTATACTGTGCTAAAGCATTGATCATCAACCATCTTTAAAAAAACATTTTTTCTAGGGACAGAAAACTATAGGTAGGGAGAGTGTCAGTGTGTTTTACTGTGCTAATCCTTGTTTCTAGGGACAGGGAAGGACAGTGAGGGAAATTCTCCTTGTGCTATACTGTGCTAAAGCATTGATCATCAACCATCTTTAAAAAAACATTTTTTCTAGGGACAGAAAACTATAGGTAGGGAGAGTGTCAGTGTGTTTTACTGTGCTAATCCTTGTTTCTAGGGACAGGGAAGGACAGTGAGGGAAATTCTCCTTGTGCTATACTGTGCTAAAGCATTGATCATCAACCATCTTTAAAAAAACATTTTTTCTAGGGACAGAAAACTATAGGTAGGGAGAGTGTCAGTGTGTTTTACTGTGCTAATCCTTGTTTCTAGGGACAGGGAAGGACAGTGAGGGAAATTCTCCTTGTGCTATACTGTGCTAAAGCATTGATCATCAACCATCTTTAAAAAAACATTTTTTCTAGGGACAGAAAACTATAGGTAGGGAGAGTGTCAATGTGTTTTACTGTGCTAATCCTTGTTTCTAGGGACAGGGAAGGACAGTGAGGGAAATTCTCCTTGTGCTATACTGTGCTAAAGCATTGATCATCAACCATCTTTAAAAAAACATTTTTTCTAGGGACAGAAAACTATAGGTAGGGAGAGTGTCAGTGTGTTTCACTGTGCTAATCCTTGTTTCTAGGGACAGGGAAGGACAGTGAGGGAAATTCTCCTTGTGCTATACTGTGCTAAAGCATTGATCATCAATCATCTTTAAAAAAAAAAAAATTCTAGGGACAGAAAACTATAGGTAGGGAGAGTGTCAGTGTGTTTTACTGTGCTAATCCTTGTTTCTAGGGACAGGGAAGGACAGTGAGGGAAATTCTCCTTGTGCTATACTGTGCTAAAGCATTGATCATCAACCATCTTTAAAAAAACATTTTTTCTAGGGACAGAAAACTATAGGTAGGGAGAGTGTCAGTGTGTTTTACTGTGCTAATCCTTGTTTGTAGGGACAGGGAAGGACAGTGAGGGAAATTCTCCTTGTGCTATAGTGTGCTAAAGCATTGATCATCAACCATCTTTAAAAAAACATTTTTTCTAGGGACAGAAAACTATAGGTAGGGAGAGTGTCAGTGTGTTTTACTGTGCTAATCCTTGTTTCTAGGGACAGGGAAGGACAGTGAGGGAAATTCTCCTTGTGCTATACTGTGCTAAAGCATTGATCATCAACCATCTTTAAAAAAAAAAAAATTCTAGGGACAGAAAACTATAGGTAGGGAGAGTGTCAGTGTGTTTTACTGTGCTAATCCTTGTTTCTAGGGACAGGGAAGGACAGTGAGGGAAATTCTCCTTGTGATATACTGTGCTAAAGCATTGATCATCAACCATCTTTAAAAAAAACATTTTTTCTAGGGACAGAAAACTATAGGTAGGGAGAGTGTCAGTGTGTTTTACTGTGCTAATCCTTGTTTGTAGGGACAGGGAAGGACAGTGAGGGAAATTCTCCTTGTGCTATAGTCTGCTAAAGCATTGATCATCAACCATCTTTAAAAAAAAAAAATTCTAGGGACAGAAAACTATAGGTAGGGAGAGTGTCAGTGTGTTTTACTGTGCTAATCCTTGTTTCTAGGGACAGGGAAGGACAGTGAGGGAAATTCTCCTTGTGCTATACTGTGCTAAAGCATTGATCATCAACCATGTTTAAAAAAACATTTTATCTAGGGACAGAAAACTATAGGTAGGGAGAGTGTCAGTGTGTTTTACTGTGCTAATCCTTGTTTCTAGGGACAGGGAAGGACAGTGAGGGAAATTCTCCTCGTGCTATACTGTGCTAAAGCATTGATCATCAACCATCTTTAAAAAAACATTTTTTCTAGGGACAGAAAACTATAGGTAGGGAGAGTGTCAGTGTGTTTTACTGTGCTAATCCTTGTTTCTAGGGACAGGGAAGGACAGTGAGGGAAATTCTCCTTGTGCTATAGTGTGCTAAAGCATTGATCATCAACCATCTTTAAAAAAACATTTTTTCTAGGGACAGAAAACTATAGGTAGGGAGAGTGTCAGTGTGTTTTACTGTGCTAATCCTTGTTTCTAGGGACAGGGAAGGACAGTGAGGGAAATTCTCCTTGTGCTATACTGTGCTAAAGCATTGATCATCAACCATCTTTAAAAAAACATTTTTCTAGGGACAGAAAACTATAGGTAGGGAGAGTGTCAGTGTGTTTTACTGTGCTAATCCTTGTTTCTAGGGACAGGGAAGGACAGTGAGGGAAATTCTCCTTGTGCTATACTGTGCTAAAGCATTGATCATCAACCATCTTTAAAAAAACATTTTTTCTAGGGACAGAAAACTATAGGTAGGGAGAGTGTCAGTGTGTTTCACTGTGCTAATCCTTGTTTCTAGGGACAGGGAAGGACAGTGAGGGAAATTCTCCTTGTGCTATACTGTGCTAAAGCATTGATCATCAACCATCTTTAAAAACACATTTTTTCTAGGGACAGAAAACTATAGGTAGGGAGAGTGTCAGTGTGTTTTACTGTGCTAATCCTTGTTTCTAGGGACAGGGAAGGACAGTGAGGGAAATTCTCCTTGTGCTATACTGTGCTAAAGCATTGATCATCAACCATCTTTAAAAAAACATTTTTTCTAGGGACAGAAAACTATAGGTAGGGAGAGTGTCAGTGTGTTTTACTGTGCGAATCCTTGTTTCTAGGGACAGGGAAGGACAGTGAGGGAAATTCTCCTTGTGCTATACTGTGCTAAAGCATTGATCATCAACCATCTTTAAAAAAACATTTTTTCTAGGGACAGAAAACTATAGGTAGGGAGAGTGTCAGTGTGTTTTACTGTGCTAATCCTTGTTTCTAGGGACAGGGAAGGACAGTGAGGGAAATTCTCCTTGTGCTATACTGTGCTAAAGCATTGATCATCAACCATCTTTAAAAAAACATTTTTTCTAGGGACAGAAAACTATAGGTAGGGAGAGTGTCAGTGTGTTTTACTGTGCTAATCCTTGTTTCTAGGGACAGGGAAGGACAGTGAGGGAAATTCTCCTTGTGCTATACTGTGCTAAAGCATTGATCATCAACCATCTTTAAAAACACATTTTTTCTAGGGACAGAAAACTATAGGTAGGGAGAGTGTCAGTGTGTTTTACTGTGATAATCCTTGTTTCTAGGGACAGGGAAGGACAGTGAGGGAAATTCTCCTTGTGCTATACTGTGCTAAAGCATTGATCATCAACCATCTTTAAAAAAACATTTTTTCTAGGGACAGAAAACTATAGGTAGGGAGAGTGTCAGTGTGTTTTACTGTGCTAATCCTTGTTTGTAGGGACAGGGAAGGACAGTGAGGGAAATTCTCCTTGTGCTATAGTGTGCTAAAGCATTGATCATCAACCATCTTTAAAAAAACATTTTTTCTAGGGACAGAAAACTATAGGTAGGGAGAGTGTCAGTGTGTTTTACTGTGCTAATCCTTGTTTCTAGGGACAGGGAAGGACAGTGAGGGAAATTCTCCTTGTGCTATACTGTGCTAAAGCATTGATCATCAACCATGTTTAAAAAAACATTTTTTCTAGGGACAGAAAACTATAGGTAGGGAGAGTGTCAGTGTGTTTTACTGTGCTAATCCTTGTTTGTAGGGACAGGGAAGGACAGTGAGGGAAATTCTCCTTGTGCTATAGTGTGCTAAAGCATTGATCATCAACCATCTTTAAAAAAACATTTTTTCTAGGGACAGAAAACTATAGGTAGGGAGAGTGTCAGTGTGTTTTACTGTGCTAATCCTTGTTTCTAGGGACAGGGAAGGACAGTGAGGGAAATTCTCCTTGTGCTATACTGTGCTAAAGCATTGATCATCAACCATGTTTAAAAAAACATTTTTTCTAGGGACAGAAAACTATAGGTAGTGTGAGGGGGTTAACTCGGTAGCGGGTGTGTGTGACCCCCTGGTTGGGCTCCCCACACAAAAACAGGGCCAGCAGACGTAGGTTGTGGTTTTCAAAATCAAAAGGTGCGGTTTATTTCTCTATGTACAGTGACAAAAACACAGCAAAGCCAAAAAGAAACATAAACAAAATAAATCCTGGTCAGTTTGACCTCTGACTAAACATGCAGGTTTCCTAAACTAACAACTGGGATCAGCCTGGTGCTGTCCTAGTCCCTAAGTCCCTGGTTTAGTAAAAGTCCAAACAAATAGCCACACAGGCTTTGCCTCACCGCACAGGGGTTCACTCTCCCTAGACAGTCCACACAGGTCTGGGTCCAGGCCTGAGCTAACATCTAATGAAGCTGGGAGTTTTTATAAAGGCCTTAAATGAGCTGACAAGCTTCAGCTGGTCTCATCAACTCCCTGCCTGCACGACGCCCAGCCCTCTCTCTAGAGGTATGAGTCATCCATGAGCCCACTAGCCTCAGCTGGGCTTCATCAACTCCCTAGTTGTATAAGTCGGCATAAAGCCTGAATCTGGGAGAAATATATCTACCCCCCTGGATGCAACCAGGTGACTTTACCTTCCTGCTGTCACATACCCCCCCCTCTTGTTTTAACCTTGGGGTTGGAACACCAGCAATCAGGCATTCATGTACTCGAGACAAAGCATCCACATTCCCCATTTGAACGCCAGGGCGATGCTTTACTGTGAAGTTGAATTCCTGTAGGGCCAGGAACCACCTATTCACTCTTCTATTTGTCTCCTTGTTTTGAGCCATCCACTTTAACGGAGCGTGATCCGTAACCATGTCAAAGTGCCTACCTAGCAGATAGTACCGAAGGGAATCTAGAGCCCACTTCACCGCTAAACACTCCTTTTCAACCGTGGCGTAATTTACCTCATGGGACTTCAACTTCCTGCTGAGGTAAATGACTGGGTGCTCTTCCCCGTTCCAGACCTGGGACAATACTGCTCCTAACCCCACATCTGACGCATCACTTTGTACGACAAAGTCTTTAGAGAAGTCGGGTGAGTACAACACTGGCTGGCTACATAAGGCTTGTTTCAAGAATTGGAATGCTGCCTCAGCCTCGGGGGTCCATTTAATCATGACCGACCCTTTCCCTTTCGTCAGGTTGGTTAGGGGCACAGCCTTAGAAGCAAAGTGGGGAATGAAGCGCCGATAATAACCCGCGATTCCCAGAAAGGCCCGTACCTGCTTCTTGCTGTTGGGACGTGGCCAACTCTGGATGGCCTCGACTTTGTTGAGTTGGGGTTTTATCACTCCCCTGCCAATGGTGTACCCAAGATATTTGGCCTCCTCCTGCCCAATGGTACACTTCTTGGGGTTAGCCGTAAACCCCGCTTCCCGGATAGAGTCTAGGACTGCTTGCACTTTTGGCAGATGTGAGGCCCAATCTGTGCTATGGACAATTACGTCATCCAGGTAAGCCGCAGCATACTTCCGATGGGGCCTCAGTATCTGGTCCATTTTCCGCTGGAATGTGGCCGGCGCATTCTGTAACCCGAACGGCATTCTCTTATATTGGAACGCCCCGTCTGGGGTTACAAATGCGGTTTTCTCTTTGGCCGACTTGGCCAGGGGAATTTGCCAATACCCTTTTGTGAGGTCAAGAGTCGTCATGTATCGGGCTGTTCCCAGCCGGTCGATCAACTCATCTATACGTGGCATGGGGTAGGTGTCAAATTTTGTAACTTTGTTCAACTGACGAAAATCGTTAAAAAATCGCCAGCTCCCATCCGGTTTAGGCACCAACACAATGGGACTAGACCAATCACTTTGGGACTCCTCTATCACCCCTAAGTTCAGCATTTTCTGTACTTCCTCCCGTATTGCCTCCCGTCGGGCCTCTGTTTTAACTAATTCAGCCTTTATCAGGGTCACAAGGCTACCTGAATCCAGTAATACCACAACATTTCTACCATTAATACACATTTTGCATAAATGTTTCTCAGTTCCCCGAATGGCAGTGCATGCGACTGTCGCACACAGCGACTGACGTCTGTCCATCAGAAAGTCACATTGCATGGGTTCCTCCACAACCGGGCAATTTGCTGCAATATGTCCCGCTTGCCGGCAGCGGTAGCAAACAATCCATTTGGCTGCCTCTTGAGCCCCTGACTTCCCAGGCTGTTCTCGCCAAACTTTGGGTAGAGCTCCCACCCTCTCACTCTCTCCACCCTCACCCCTTGGAATCCTCTTATCCGCCCCTGGGGATGGTCTGGTCTTAGGGTGGAAAGTCCGAGAGTCTCTGGAAGAGGCCGTCAGGTTCTCTGTAGCCAAGTATCTCTCTACACGATCCACAAGTTTACCGGCCGTTTCTGGGTCTCCATGGCTTACCCACTTTTGAATGGCGGTAGGAAGAGCTCTCAAGAAACGATCCATCACAACACGTTCCACAATCTCCGGTGCGGACAAAGTCTCTGGCTGTAGCCACTTCCTGCTCAGGTGAATGAGATCATACATTTGAGACCTGGGGGGTTTTCCAAGCTGGAAAGTCCAGTTATGCACACGCTGAGCCCGGACAGCCAGGGTGACACCCAGCCTTGCCAATATTTCAGCTTTTAGCATCACATAGTCTTTTGCTTGGTCAGGCTCTAGGTCATAGTAAGCCTTCTGCGATTCACCAGTTAACAGAGGAGCCACCAGTCCAGCCCACTGCTCCTCAGGCCACTTTTCTCTTTCAGCAGTCCTTTCAAATGTGGTCAAAAATACCTCTGGATCATCCTCTCCAGTCATTTTTGTCAATAAACGACTCACCCCAAAGGACGCGGTATTAGTGGGACGGCTTTCCTCACTGGTCTGCGGACGTTGCTGCATTACTGCTTCCATTTGTTGTAGTCTCTGCTCTTGCTTCTGTAACAGGTCTATGAAGCGGGCCTCAGATTGCTGCTGGGCTTGTTGATGAGCTTGCTGCTGGGCTGCAAGGCTCCTTTGCAAACCTGCATTTGTCTGCTGTTGATTGGCATTTGCTAGAGCCAGCTGTTTCAGTATCTCCTCCATGCTGGCTTAAAAAAAACTGCCACTGGTTCTCCACCAACTGTGAGGGGGTTAACTCGGTAGCGGGTGTGTGTGACCCCCTGGTTGGGCTCCCCACACAAAAACAGGGCCAGCAGACGTAGGTTGTGGTTTTCAAAATCAAAAGGTGCGGTTTATTTCTCTATGTACAGTGACAAAAACACAGCAAAGCCAAAAAGAAACATAAACAAAATAAATCCTGGTCAGTTTGACCTCTGACTAAACATGCAGGTTTCCTAAACTAACAACTGGGATCAGCCTGGTGCTGTCCTAGTCCCTAAGTCCCTGGTTTAGTAAAAGTCCAAACAAATAGCCACACAGGCTTTGCCTCACCGCACAGGGGTTCACTCTCCCTAGACAGTCCACACAGGTCTGGGTCCAGGCATGAGCTAACATCTAATGAAGCTGGGAGTTTTTATAAAGGCCTTAAATGAGCTGACAAGCTTCAGCTGGTCTCATCAACTCCCTGCCTGCACGACGCCCAGCCCTCTCTCTAGAGGTATGAGTCATCCATGAGCCCACTAGCCTCAGCTGGGCTTCATCAACTCCCTAGTTGTATAAGTCGGCATAAAGCCTGAATCTGGGAGAAATATATCTACCCCCCTGGATGCAACCAGGTGACTTTACCTTCCTGCTGTCACAGTAGGGAGAGTGTCAGTGTGTTTTACTGTGCTAATCCTTGTTTCTAGGGACAGGGAAGGACAGTGAGGGAAATTCTCCTTGTGCTATACTGTGCTAAAGCATTGATCATCAACCATCTTTAAAAAAACATTTTTTCTAGGGACAGAAAACTATAGGTAGGGAGAGTGTCAGTGTGTTTTACTGTGCTAATCCTTGTTTGTAGGGACAGGGAAGGACAGTGAGGGAAATTCTCCTTGTGCTATAGTGTGCTAAAGCATTGATCATCAACCATCTTTAAAAAAACATTTTTTCTAGGGACAGAAAACTATAGGTAGGGAGAGTGTCAGTGTGTTTTACTGTGCTAATCCTTGTTTCTAGGGACAGGGAAGGACAGTGAGGGAAATTCTCCTTGTGCTATACTGTGCTAAAGCATTGATCATCAACCATCTTTAAAAAAACATTTTTTCTAGGGACAGAAAACTATAGGTAGGGAGAGTGTCAGTGTGTTTTACTGTGCTAATCCTTGTTTCTAGGGACAGGGAAGGACAGTGAGGGAAATTCTCCTTGTGCTATACTGTGCTAAAGCATTGATCATCAACCATCTTTAAAAAAACATTTTTTCTAGGGACAGAAAACTATAGGTAGGGAGAGTGTCAGTGTGTTTCACTGTGCTAATCCTTGTTTCTAGGGACAGGGAAGGACAGTGAGGGAAATTCTCCTTGTGCTATACTGTGCTAAAGCATTGATCATCAACCATCTTTAAAAACACATTTTTTCTAGGGACAGAAAACTATAGGTAGGGAGAGTGTCAGTGTGTTTTACTGTGCTAATCCTTGTTTCTAGGGACAGGGAAGGACAGTGAGGGAAATTCTCCTTGTGCTATACTGTGCTAAAGCATTGATCATCAACCATCTTTAAAAAAACATTTTTTCTAGGGACAGAAAACTATAGGTAGGGAGAGTGTCAGTGTGTTTCACTGTGCTAATCCTTGTTTCTAGGGACAGGGAAGGACAGTGAGGGAAATTCTCCTTGTGCTATACTGTGCTAAAGCATTGATCATCAATCATCTTTAAAAAAAAAAAAATTCTAGGGACAGAAAACTATAGGTAGGGAGAGTGTCAGTGTGTTTTACTGTGCTAATCCTTGTTTCTAGGGACAGGGAACGACAGTGAGGGAAATTCTCCTTGTGCTATACTGTGCTAAAGCATTGATCATCAACCATCTTTAAAAAAACATTTTTTCTAGGGACAGAAAACTATAGGTAGGGAGAGTGTCAGTGTGTTTTACTGTGCTAATCCTTGTTTCTAGGGACAGGGAAGGACAGTGAGGGAAATTCTCCTTGTGCTATACTGTGCTAAAGCATTGATCATCAACCATCTTTAAAAACACATTTTTTCTAGGGACAGAAAACTATAGGTAGGGAGAGTGTCAGTGTGTTTTACTGTGCTAATCCTTGTTTCTAGGGACAGGGAAGGACAGTGAGGGAAATTCTCCTTGTGCTATACTGTGCTAAAGCATTGATCATCAACCATCTTTAAAAAAACATTTTTTCTAGGGACAGAAAACTATAGGTAGGGAGAGTGTCAGTGTGTTTCACTGTGCTAATCCTTGTTTCTAGGGACAGGGAAGGACAGTGAGGGAAATTCTCCTTGTGCTATACTGTGCTAAAGCATTGATCATCAACCATCTTTAAAAACACATTTTTTCTAGGGACAGAAAACTATAGGTAGGGAGAGTGTCAGTGTGTTTTACTGTGCTAATCCTTGTTTCTAGGGACAGGGAAGGACAGTGAGGGAAATTCTCCTTGTGCTATACTGTGCTAAAGCATTGATCATCAACCATCTTTAAAAAAACATTTTTTCTAGGGACAGAAAACTATAGGTAGGGAGAGTGTCAGTGTGTTTTACTGTGCTAATCCTTGTTTCTAGGGACAGGGAAGGACAGTGAGGGAAATTCTCCTTGTGCTATACTGTGCTAAAGCATTGATCATCAACCATCTTTAAAAAAACATTTTTTCTAGGGACAGAAAACTATAGGTAGGGAGAGTGTCAGTGTGTTTCACTGTGCTAATCCTTGTTTCTAGGGACAGGGAAGGACAGTGAGGGAAATTCTCCTTGTGCTATACTGTGCTAAAGCATTGATCATCAACCATCTTTAAAAAAACATTTTTTCTAGGGACAGAAAACTATAGGTAGGGAGAGTGTCAGTGTGTTTCACTGTGCTAATCCTTGTTTCTAGGGACAGGGAAGGACAGTGAGGGAAATTCTCCTTGTGCTATACTGTGCTAAAGCATTGATCATCAACCATCTTTAAAAACACATTTTTTCTAGGGACAGAAAACTATAGGTAGGGAGAGTGTCAGTGTGTTTTACTGTGCTAATCCTTGTTTCTAGGGACAGGGAAGGACAGTGAGGGAAATTCTCCTTGTGCTATACTGTGCTAAAGCATTGATCATCAACCATCTTTAAAAAAACATTTTTTCTAGGGACAGAAAACTATAGGTAGGGAGAGTGTCAGTGTGTTTTACTGTGCTAATCCTTGTTTCTAGGGACAGGGAAGGACAGTGAGGGAAATTCTCCTTGTGCTATACTGTGCTAAAGCATTGATCATCAACCATCTTTAAAAAAACATTTTTTCTAGGGACAGAAAACTATAGGTAGGGAGAGTGTCAGTGTGTTTCACTGTGCTAATCCTTGTTTCTAGGGACAGGGAAGGACAGTGAGGGAAATTCTCCTTGTGCTATACTGTGCTAAAGCATTGATCATCAACCATCTTTAAAAAAACATTTTTTCTAGGGACAGAAAACTATAGGTAGGGAGAGTGTCAGTGTGTTTTACTGTGCTAATCCTTGTTTCTAGGGACAGGGAAGGACAGTGAGGGAAATTCTCCTTGTGCTATACTGTGCTAAAGCATTGATCATCAACCATCTTTAAAAAAACATTTTTTCTAGGGACAGAAAACTATAGGTAGGGAGAGTGTCAGTGTGTTTTACTGTGCTAATCCTTGTTTCTAGGGACAGGGAAGGACAGTGAGGGAAATTCTCCTTGTGCTATACTGTGCTAAAGCATTGATCATCAACCATCTTTAAAAACACATTTTTTCTAGGGACAGAAAACTATAGGTAGGGAGAGTGTCAGTGTGTTTTACTGTGCTAATCCTTGTTTCTAGGGACAGGGAAGGACAGTGAGGGAAATTCTCCTTGTGCTATACTGTGCTAAAGCATTGATCATCAACCATGTTTAAAAAAACATTTTTTCTAGGGACAGAAAACTATAGGTAGGGAGAGTGTCAGTGTGTTTTACTGTGCTAATCCTTGTTTGTAGGGACAGGGAAGGACAGTGAGGGAAATTCTCCTTGTGCTATAGTGTGCTAAAGCATTGATCATCAACCATCTTTAAAAAAACATTTTTTCTAGGGACAGAAAACTATAGGTAGGGAGAGTGTCAGTGTGTTTTACTGTGCTAATCCTTGTTTCTAGGGACAGGGAAGGACAGTGAGGGAAATTCTCCTTGTGCTATACTGTGCTAAAGCATTGATCATCAACCATGTTTAAAAAAACATTTTTTCTAGGGACAGAAAACTATAGGTAGGGAGAGTGTCAGTGTGTTTTACTGTGCTAATCCTTGTTTCTAGGGACAGGGAAGGACAGTGAGGGAAATTCTCCTTGTGCTATACTGTGCTAAAGCATTGATCATCAACCATCTTTAAAAAAACATTTTTTCTAGGGACAGAAAACTATAGGTAGGGAGAGTGTCAGTGTGTTTTACTGTGCTAATCCTTGTTTGTAGGGACAGGGAAGGACAGTGAGGGAAATTCTCCTTGTGCTATAGTGTGCTAAAGCATTGATCATCAACCATCTTTAAAAAAACATTTTTTCTAGGGACAGAAAACTATAGGTAGGGAGAGTGTCAGTGTGTTTTACTGTGCTAATCCTTGTTTCTAGGGACAGGGAAGGACAGTGAGGGAAATTCTCCTTGTGCTATACTGTGCTAAAGCATTGATCATCAACCATGTTTAAAAAAACATTTTTTCTAGGGACAGAAAACTATAGGTAGGGAGAGTGTCAGTGTGTTTTACTGTGCTAATCCTTGTTTCTAGGGACAGGGAAGGACAGTGAGGGAAATTCTCCTTGTGCTATACTGTGCTAAAGCATTGATCATCAACCATCTTTAAAAAAACATTTTTTCTAGGGACAGAAAACTATAGGTAGGGAGAGTGTCAGTGTGTTTTACTGTGCTAATCCTTGTTTGTAGGGACAGGGAAGGACAGTGAGGGAAATTCTCCTTGTGCTATAGTGTGCTAAAGCATTGATCATCAACCATCTTTAAAAAAACATTTTTTCTAGGGACAGAAAACTATAGGTAGGGAGAGTGTCAGTGTGTTTTACTGTGCTAATCCTTGTTTCTAGGGACAGGGAAGGACAGTGAGGGAAATTCTCCTTGTGCTATACTGTGCTAAAGCATTGATCATCAACCATCTTTAAAAAAACATTTTTTCTAGGGACAGAAAACTATAGGTAGGGAGAGTGTCAGTGTGTTTTACTGTGCTAATCCTTGTTTCTAGGGACAGGGAAGGACAGTGAGGGAAATTCTCCTTGTGCTATACTGTGCTAAAGCATTGATCATCAACCATCTTTAAAAAAACATTTTTTCTAGGGACAGAAAACTATAGGTAGGGAGAGTGTCAGTGTGTTTCACTGTGCTAATCCTTGTTTCTAGGGACAGGGAAGGACAGTGAGGGAAATTCTCCTTGTGCTATACTGTGCTAAAGCATTGATCATCAACCATCTTTAAAAACACATTTTTTCTAGGGACAGAAAACTATAGGTAGGGAGAGTGTCAGTGTGTTTTACTGTGCTAATCCTTGTTTCTAGGGACAGGGAAGGACAGTGAGGGAAATTCTCCTTGTGCTATACTGTGCTAAAGCATTGATCATCAACCATCTTTAAAAAAACATTTTTTCTAGGGACAGAAAACTATAGGTAGGGAGAGTGTCAGTGTGTTTCACTGTGCTAATCCTTGTTTCTAGGGACAGGGAAGGACAGTGAGGGAAATACTCCTTGTGCTATACTGTGCTAAAGCATTGATCATCAATCATCTTTAAAAAAAAAAAAAATTCTAGGGACAGAAAACTATAGGTAGGGAGAGTGTCAGTGTGTTTTACTGTGCTAATCCTTGTTTCTAGGGACAGGGAAGGACAGTGAGGGAAATTCTCCTTGTGCTATACTGTGCTAAAGCATTGATCATCAACCATCTTTAAAAAAACATTTTTTCTAGGGACAGAAAACTATAGGTAGGGAGAGTGTCAGTGTGTTTTACTGTGCTAATCCTTGTTTCTAGGGACAGGGAAGGACAGTGAGGGAAATTCTCCTTGTGCTATACTGTGCTAAAGCATTGATCATCAACCATCTTTAAAAACACATTTTTTCTAGGGACAGAAAACTATAGGTAGGGAGAGTGTCAGTGTGTTTTACTGTGCTAATCCTTGTTTCTAGGGACAGGGAAGGACAGTGAGGGAAATTCTCCTTGTGCTATACTGTGCTAAAGCATTGATCATCAACCATCTTTAAAAACACATTTTTTCTAGGGACAGAAAACTATAGGTAGGGAGAGTGTCAGTGTGTTTTACTGTGCTAATCCTTGTTTCTAGGGACAGGGAAGGACAGTGAGGGAAATTCTCCTTGTGCTATACTGTGCTAAAGCATTGATCATCAATCATCTTTAAAAAAAAAAAAATTCTAGGGACAGAAAACTATAGGTAGGGAGAGTGTCAGTGTGTTTTACTGTGCTAATCCTTGTTTCTAGGGACAGGGAAGGACAGTGAGGGAAATTCTCCTTGTGCTATACTGTGCTAAAGCATTGATCATCAACCATCTTTAAAAAAACATTTTTTCTAGGGACAAAAAACTATAGGTAGGGAGAGTGTCAGTGTGTTTTACTGTGCTAATCCTTGTTTCTAGGGACAGGGAAGGACAGTGAGGGAAATTCTCCTTGTGCTATACTGTGCTAAAGCATTGATCATCAACCATCTTTAAAAAAACATTTTTTCTAGGGACAGAAAACTATAGGTAGGGAGAGTGTCAGTGTGTTTTACTGTGCTAATCCTTGTTTGTAGGGACAGGGAAGGACAGTGAGGGAAATTCTCCTTGTGCTATAGTGTGCTAAAGCATTGATCATCAACCATCTTTAAAAAAACATTTTTTCTAGGGACAGAAAACTATAGGTAGGGAGAGTGTCAGTGTGTTTCACTGTGCTAATCCTTGTTTCTAGGGACAGGGAAGGACAGTGAGGGAAATTCTCCTTGTGCTATACTGTGCTAAAGCATTGATCATCAATCATCTTTAAAAAAAAAAAAAATCTAGGGACAGAAAACTATAGGTAGGGAGAGTGTCAGTGTGTTTTACTGTGCTAATCCTTGTTTCTAGGGACAGGGAAGGACAGTGAGGGAAATTCTCCTTGTGCTATACTGTGCTAAAGCATTGATCATCAACCATCTTTAAAAAAACATTTTTTCTAGGGACAGAAAACTGTAGGTAGGGAGAGTGTCAGTGTGTTTTACTGTGCTAATCCTTGTTTCTAGGGACAGGGAAGGACAGTGAGGGAAATTCTCCTTGTGCTATACTGTGCTAAAGCATTGATCATCAACCATCTTTAAAAACACATTTTTTCTAGGGACAGAAAACTATAGGTAGGGAGAGTGTCAGTGTGTTTTACTGTGCTAATCCTTGTTTCTATGGACAGGGAAGGACAGTGAGGGAAATTCTCCTTGTGCTATACTGTGCTAAAGCATTGATCATCAACCATCTTTAAAAAAACATTTTTACTAGGGACAGAAAACTATAGGTAGGGAGAGTGTCAGTGTGTTTCACTGTGCTAATCCTTGTTTCTAGGGACAGGGAAGGACAGTAAGGGAAATTCTCCTTGTGCTATACTGTGCTAAAGCATTGATCATCAACCATCTTTAAAAACACATTTTATCTAGGGACAGAAAACTATAGGTAGGGAGAGTGTCAGTGTGTTTTACTGTGCTAATCCTTGTTTCTAGGGACAGGGAAGGACAGTGAGGGAAATTCTCCTTGTGCTATACTGTGCTAAAGCATTGATCATCAACCATCTTTAAAAAAACATTTTTTCTAGGGACAGAAAACTATAGGTAGGGAGAGTGTCAGTGTGTTTCACTGTGCTAATCCTTGTTTCTAGGGACAGGGAAGGACAGTGAGGGAAATTCTCCTTGTGCTATACTGTGCTAAAGCATTGATCATCAATCATCTTTAAAAAAAAAAAAAATTCTAGGGACAGAAAACTATAGGTAGGGAGAGTGTCAGTGTGTTTTACTGTGCTAATCCTTGTTTCTAGGGACAGGGAAGGACAGTGAGGGAAATTCTCCTTGTGCTATACTGTGCTAAAGCATTGATCATCAACCATCTTTAAAAAAACATTTTTTCTAGGGACAGAAAACTATAGGTAGGGAGAGTGTCAGTGTGTTTTACTGTGCTAATCCTTGTTTCTAGGGACAGGGAAGGACAGTGAGGGAAATTCTCCTTGTGCTATACTGTGCTAAAGCATTGATCATCAACCATCTTTAAAAACACATTTTTTCTAGGGACAGAAAACTATAGGTAGGGAGAGTGTCAGTGTGTTTTACTGTGCTAATCCTTGTTTCTAGGGACAGGGAAGGACAGTGAGGGAAATTCTCCTTGTGCTATACTGTGCTAAAGCATTGATCATCAACCATCTTTAAAAACACATTTTTTCTAGGGACAGAAAACTATAGGTAGGGAGAGTGTCAGTGTGTTTTACTGTGCTAATCCTTGTTTCTAGGGACAGGGAAGGACAGTGAGGGAAATTCTCCTTGTGCTATACTGTGCTAAAGCATTGATCATCAATCATCTTTAAAAAAAAAAAAAATCTAGGGACAGAAAACTATAGGTAGGGAGAGTGTCAGTGTGTTTTACTGTGCTAATCCTTGTTTCTAGGGACAGGGAAGGACAGTGAGGGAAATTCTCCTTGTGCTATACTGTGCTAAAGCATTGATCATCAACCATCTTTAAAAAAACATTTTTTCTAGGGACAGAAAACTATAGGTAGGGAGAGTGTCAGTGTGTTTTACTGTGCTAATCCTTGTTTCTAGGGACAGGGAAGGACAGTGAGGGAAATTCTCCTTGTGCTATACTGTGCTAAAGCATTGATCATCAACCATCTTTAAAAACACATTTTTTCTAGGGACAGAAAACTATAGGTAGGGAGAGTGTCAGTGTGTTTTACTGTGCTAATCCTTGTTTCTAGGGACAGGGAAGGACAGTGAGGGAAATTCTCCTTGTGCTATACTGTGCTAAAGCATTGATCATCAACCATCTTTAAAAAAACATTTTTTCTAGGGACAGAAAACTATAGGTAGGGAGAGTGTCAGTGTGTTTTACTGTGCTAATCCTTGTTTGTAGGGACAGGGAAGGACAGTGAGGGAAATTCTCCTTGTGCTATAGTGTGCTAAAGCATTGATCATCAACCATCTTTAAAAAAACATTTTTTCTAGGGACAGAAAACTATAGGTAGGGAGAGTGTCAGTGTGTTTCACTGTGCTAATCCTTGTTTCTAGGGACAGGGAAGGACAGTGAGGGAAATTCTCCTTGTGCTATACTGTGCTAAAGCATTGATCATCAATCATCTTTAAAAAAAAAAAAATTCTAGGGACAGAAAACTATAGGTAGGGAGAGTGTCAGTGTGTTTTACTGTGCTAATCCTTGTTTCTAGGGACAGGGAAGGACAGTGAGGGAAATTCTCCTTGTGCTATACTGTGCTAAAGCATTGATCATCAACCATCTTTAAAAAAACATTTTTTCTAGGGACAGAAAACTATAGGTAGGGAGAGTGTCAGTGTGTTTTACTGTGCTAATCCTTGTTTGTAGGGACAGGGAAGGACAGTGAGGGAAATTCTCCTTGTGCTATACTGTGCTAAAGCATTGATCATCAACCATCTTTAAAAACACATTTTTTCTAGGGACAGAAAACTATAGGTAGGGAGAATGTCAGTGTGTTTTACTGTGCTAATCCTTGTTTCTAGGGACAGGGAAGGACAGTGAGGGAAATTCTCCTTGTGCTATACTGTGCTAAAGCATTGATCATCAACCATCTTTAAAAACACATTTTTTCTAGGGACAGAAAACTATAGGTAGGGAGAGTGTCAGTGTGTTTTACTGTGCTAATCCTTGTTTCTAGGGACAGGGAAGGACAGTGAGGGAAATTCTCCTTGTGCTATACTGTGCTAAAGCATTGATCATCAATCATCTTTAAAAAAAAAAAAATTCTAGGGACAGAAAACTATAGGTAGTGTGACAGCAGGAAGGTAAAGTCACCTGGTTGCATCCAGGGGGGTAGATATATTTCGCCCAGATTCAGGCTTTACGCCGACTTATACAACTAGGTGGAGAGTTGTATAAGGCTAGTGGGCTCATGGATGACTCATACCTCTAGGGAGAGTGTGGGGCGTCGTGCAGACAGAGATGAGGAGACCAGCTGAACCTTGTCAGCTCATTTAGGCCTCTATAAGAACTCCCAGCTTCATTAGATGTTAGCTCATGCCTGGAACCAGACCTGTGTGGACTGTCTAGGGAGAGTGAACCCCTGTGCGGTGAGACAAAGCCTGTGTGGCTATTTGCTTGGACATTTAAAACCAGGGACTTAGGGACTAGGACAGCACTAGGCTGATCCCAGTTGTTAGTTAGGAAACCTGTATGTTTAGTCAGAGGTCAAGTTGACCAGGATTTATTTTGTTTATGTTTCTTTTGCTTTGCTGTGTTTTGTCACTGTAAATAGAAAATAAACCGCACCTTTTTGATTTTGAAAACCACAACCTCCGTTTGCTGGGCCTGTTTTTGTGTGGGGAGCCCATCTCGGGGGTCACACACACCCGCTGCCGAGCTAACCCCCTCACAGTTGGTGGAGAACCAGTGGCAGTTTTTTTTTTTAAGCCAGCATGGAGGAGATACTGAAGCAGCTGGCTCTAGCAAATGCCAATCAACAGCAGACAAATGCAGGTTTGCAAAAGAACTTCGCAGCCCAGCAGCAAGCTCATCAACAGAGCCTTGCAGCCCAGCAGCAGACAAACGCAACTTTGCAACAGAGTCTGGAGGCTCAGCAACAAGCCCAGCAGCAATCTGAGGCCCGCTTCATAGACCTGTTGCAGAAGCAAGAGCAGAGACTACAACAACAGATGGAAGCAGTAATGCAGCAACGTCCGCAGACCAGTGAGGAAAGCCGTCCCACTAATACCGCGTCCTTTGGGGTGAGTCGTTTATTGACAAAAATGACTGGAGAGGATGATCCAGAGGTATTTTTGACCACATTTGAAAGGACCGCTGAAAGAGAAAAGTGGCCTGAGGAGCAGTGGGCTGGACTGGTGGCTCCTCTGTTAACTGGTGAATCGCAGAAAGCTTACTATGACCTAGAGCCTAACCAAGCAAAAGACTATGTGATGCTAAAAGCTGAAATATTGGCAAGGCTGGGTGTCACCCAGGCTGTCCGGGCTAAGCGTGTGCATAACTGGACTTTCCAGCTTGGAAAACCCCCCAGGTCTCAAATGTATGATCTCATTCACCTGAGCAGAAAGTGGCTACAGCCAGAGACTTTGTCCGCACCAAAGATTGTGGAACGTGTTGTAATGGATCGGTTTTTGAGAGCTCTTCCTACTGCCATCCAAAAGTGGGTAAGCCATGGAGACCCAGAGACGGCCGATGGTCTTGTGGATCGTGTGGAGAAATACTTGGCTACAGAGAACCTGACGGCCTCTTCCAGAGACACTCGGACTTTCCACCCTAAGACCAGACCATCCCCAGGGGCGGATAAGAGGATTCCAAGGGGTGAGGGTGGAGAGAGTGAGAGGGTGGGAGCTCTACCCCAAGTTTGGCGAGAACAGCCTGGGAAATCAGCGGCTCAAGAGGCCGCAAGAAGGATCGTTTGCTACCGCTGCCGGCAAGCGGGACATATTGCAGCCAATTGCCCGGTTGTGGAGGAACCCATGCAGTGTGACTTTCTGACGGGCAGACGTCAGTCGCTGTGTGCGACAGTCGCATGCACTGCCATTCGAGGAACTGAGAAACATTTATGCAAAATGTGTGTTAATGGTAGAAATGTTGTGGTATTGTTGGATTCAAGTAGCCTTGTGACCCTGATAAAGGCTGAGTTAGTTAAAACAGAGGTCTCTGGGAATAGCAAGGTAGCTGTTATTTGTGTGCATGGGGACACCCGAGAGTATCCAGTGACTACAGTGTGTTTCGAGACCCCCAAAGGTACCCTCTCTCATCCAGTGGGCTTAGTATCTCAGTTACCGCATGACGCCATTGTGGGAAGGGATTTTCCGAAGTTCTGGGAACTGTGGGATGATCCTGAGCCCCCCACTGGTGCCCCTATGTACCAGGAATGTGATAGCCAGAACTCCCCTGAGAGTGGTGAGGACTCTCCGGAATTTCCCTTATCAGTATTGGCAGGGGAGACTCAAGAAACTGGAGAGGAGCCCACCTCCTCAGACGAAAACCTACCGTCTGTGGAGTTTTCTGATCTTGAGGTTCACAGGGAAAACTTTGCCACAGAACAGTTGAAAGACCCCGCCCTAATAAAGGCACGGGAAAACGTAGTGAAAATAGATGGCGAGTTAGTGAACCCAGATAATACCTGCACTTACCCATACTTCAGCGTAGAGAAGGACCTACTGTATCGGGTGGCAAAAAGGGCAGAAGAAACCGTTGAGCAGCTTGTGGTGCCCAAACCTTACAGGAAGTTGGTGTTGGAGTTGGCCCATGGGCACATTCTTGGAGGTCATCTGGGGACAGAGAAAACCCGAGAGAGGGTATTACAGAGATTCTATTGGCCGGGGGTGATGAAGGACATAGAAAATTATTGTTCCTCCTGCCCTGTGTGTCAGAGGTCGGCCCCGATGCCACATTTCCGTAGCCCGCTGGTCCCTCTACCCATCATTGAGGTCCCGTTTGAGAGGATCGCCATGGATTTGGTAGGTCCTATAATCAAGTCCGCTAGGGGGCACCAGTACATATTAGTTATAATGGACTATGCCACCCGTTATCCAGAAGCGATCCCTCTCCGAAATACCTCGGCCAAAACCATAGCCAAAGAGCTATCTCTTGTGTTTAGCCGGGTGGGTATTTGTAAAGAACTGCTTACGGACCAAGGTACACCCTTTATGTCCCGGGTTATGAAGGAGCTGTGTAAATTGTTCAAAGTGACGCAATTACGTACATCTGTGTATCACCCCCAAACCGATGGGCTGGTTGAAAGGTTCAACAAAACCCTAAAACAAATGTTGAAGAAAGTGGTGGATAGAGATGGAAAGGATTGGGACTGTCTACTTCCTTATCTGATGTTTGCTATTAGGGAGGTGCCCCAATCCTCTACGGGATTCTCCCCCTTTGAGTTACTGTATGGGAGACACCCAAGAGGGCTGTTGGATATTGCCAAGGAAACTTGGGAAAGTGAGAGTTCTCCCCACAGGAGTGTGATTGAGCATGTCGCCCTGATGCAAGACCGAATTGCACAGGTAATGCCCATCGTGAAGGAACATTTGGCCCAAGCGCAGTTAGCACAGCAGAGAGTGTACAACCGTGGAGCCAAGACCCGTACCTTTTCCCCGGGGGATAGGATACTGGTACTTGTCCCTACGGTTGAAAGTAAATTCCTTGCCAAATGGCAAGGCCCCTACGAGATAATGGAAAAAGTGAGCGAAGTGAATTACAAGGTCAGACAACCAGGAAGGCAAAAGCCCGAACAGATCTATCACGTTAATCTGTTGAAAGCCTGGAGGGATAGAGAGTCCCTAGTCGCAGACACTTGGTCACCAGCTCAAACTGGTTGCGTGATTCCTGAGGTTGGAATAGCAGCCACCTTGTCACAACCCCAACAACAGGAGGTTAAGGAGTTTGTGCTTCGCAACAAGGAGGTATTCTCTGAGCTGCCGGGACAAACATCTGGGGTAGAGCATGACATCATTACCCCGCCCGGTGAAAGGGTGAAGTTAAAACCCTATCGGATCCCAGAGGCCCGACGGGAGGCAATACGGGAGGAAGTACAGAAAATGCTGAACTTAGGGGTGATAGAGGAGTCCCAAAGTGATTGGTCTAGTCCCATTGTGTTGGTGCCTAAACCGGATGGGAGCTGGCGATTTTGTAACGATTTTCGTCAGTTGAACAAAGTTACAAAATTTGACACCTACCCCATGCCACGTATAGATGAGTTGATCGACCGGCTGGGAACAGCCCGATACATGACGACTCTTGACCTCACAAAAGGGTATTGGCAAATCCCCCTGGCCAAGTCGGCCAAAGAGAAAACCGCATTTGTAACCCCAGACGGGGCGTTCCAATATAAAAGAATGCCGTTCGGGTTACAGAATGCGCCGGCCACATTCCAGCGGAAAATGGACCAGATGCTGAGGCCCCATCGGAAGTATGCTGCGGCTTACCTGGATGACATAATTGTCCATAGCACAGATTGGGCCTCACATCTGCCAAAAGTGAAAGCAGTCCTGGACTCTGTTCGGGAAGCGGGGTTTACGGCAAACCCCAAGAAGTGTACCATTGGGCAGGAGGAGGCCAAATATCTTGGGTACACCATTGGGAGGGGAGTAATAAAACCCCAACTCAACAAAGTCGAGGCCATCCAGAGTTGGCCACGTCCCAACAGCAAGAAGCAGGTACGAGCCTTTCTGGGAATCGCTGGGTATTATCGGCGATTCATTCCCCACTTTGCTTCTAAGGCTGTGCCCCTAACCAACCTGACGAAGGGGAAAGGGTCGGTCATGATTAAATGGACCCCCGAGGCTGAGGCAGCATTCCAATTCTTGAAACAAGCCTTATGTAGCCAGCCAGAGTTGTACTCACCCGACTTCTCTAAAGACTTTGTCGTACAAAGTGATGCGTCAGATGTGGGGTTAGGAGCAGTATTGTCCCAGGTCTGGAACGGGGAAGAGCACCCAGTCATTTACCTCAGCAGGAAGTTGAAGTCCCATGAGGTAAATTACGCCACCGTTGAAAAGGAGTGTTTAGCGGTGAAGTGGGCTCTAGATTCCCTTCGGTACTACCTGCTAGGTAGGCACTTTGACATGGTTACGGATCACGCTCCGTTAAAGTGGATGGCTCAAAACAAGGAAACAAATAGAAGAGTGAATAGGTGGTTCCTGGCCCTCCAGGAATTCAACTTCACAGTAAAGCATCGCCCTGGCGTTCAAATGGGGAATGTGGATGCTTTGTCTCGAGTACATGAATGCCTGATTGCTGGTGTTCCAACCCCGAGGTTAAAACAAGAGGGGGGGGTATGTGACAGCAGGAAGGTAAAGTCACCTGGTTGCATCCAGGGGGGTAGATATATTTCGCCCAGATTCAGGCTTTACGCCGACTTATACAACTAGGTGGAGAGTTGTATAAGGCTAGTGGGCTCATGGATGACTCATACCTCTAGGGAGAGTGTGGGGCGTCGTGCAGACAGAGATGAGGAGACCAGCTGAACCTTGTCAGCTCATTTAGGCCTCTATAAGAACTCCCAGCTTCATTAGATGTTAGCTCATGCCTGGAACCAGACCTGTGTGGACTGTCTAGGGAGAGTGAACCCCTGTGCGGTGAGACAAAGCCTGTGTGGCTATTTGCTTGGACATTTAAAACCAGGGACTTAGGGACTAGGACAGCACTAGGCTGATCCCAGTTGTTAGTTAGGAAACCTGTATGTTTAGTCAGAGGTCAAGTTGACCAGGATTTATTTTGTTTATGTTTCTTTTGCTTTGCTGTGTTTTGTCACTGTAAATAGAAAATAAACCGCACCTTTTTGATTTTGAAAACCACAACCTCCGTTTGCTGGGCCTGTTTTTGTGTGGGGAGCCCATCTCGGGGGTCACACACACCCGCTGCCGAGCTAACCCCCTCACAGTAGGGAGAGTGTCAGTGTGTTTTACTGTGCTAATCCTTGTTTCTAGGGACAGGGAAGGACAGTGAGGGAAATTCTCCTTGTGCTATACTGTGCTAAAGCATTGATCATCAACCATCTTTAAAAAAACATTTTTTCTAGGGACAGAAAACTATAGGTAGGGAGAGTGTCAGTGTGTTTTACTGTGCTAATCCTTGTTTCTAGGGACAGGGAAGGACAGTGAGGGAAATTCTCCTTGTGCTATACTGTGCTAAAGCATTGATCATCAACCATCTTTAAAAACACATTTTTTCTAGGGACAGAAAACTATAGGTAGGGAGAGTGTCAGTGTGTTTTACTGTGCTAATCCTTGTTTCTAGGGACAGGGAAGGACAGTGAGGGAAATTCTCCTTGTGCTATACTGTGCTAAAGCATTGATCATCAACCATCTTTAAAAAAACATTTTTTCTAGGGACAGAAAACTATAGGTAGGGAGAGTGTCAGTGTGTTTTACTGTGCTAATCCTTGTTTGTAGGGACAGGGAAGGACAGTGAGGGAAATTCTCCTTGTGCTATAGTGTGCTAAAGCATTGATCATCAACCATCTTTAAAAAAACATTTTTTCTAGGGACAGAAAACTATAGGTAGGGAGAGTGTCAGTGTGTTTTACTGTGCTAATCCTTGTTTCTAGGGACAGGAAAGGACAGTGAGGGAAATTCTCCTTGTGCTATACTGTGCTAAAGCATTGATCATCAACCATCTTTAAAAAAACATTTTTTCTAGGGACAGAAAACTATAGGTAGGGAGAGTGTCAGTGTGTTTCACTGTGCTAATCCTTGTTTCTAGGGACAGGGAAGGACAGTGAGGGAAATTCTCCTTGTGCTATACTGTGCTAAAGCATTGATCATCAATCATCTTTAAAAAAAAAAAATTCTAGGGACAGAAAACTATAGGTAGGGAGAGTGTCAGTGTGTTTTACCGTGCTAATCCTTGTTTCTAGGGACAGGGAAGGACAGTGAGGGAAATTCTCCTTGTGCTATACTGTGCTAAAGCATTGATCATCAACCATCTTTAAAAAAACATTTTTTCTAGGGACAGAAAACTATAGGTAGGGAGAGTGTCAGTGTGTTTTACTGTGCTAATCCTTTTTCTAGGGACAGGGAAGGACAGTGAGGGAAATTCTCCTTGTGCTATACTGTGCTAAAGCATTGATCATCAACCATCTTTAAAAACACATTTTTTCTAGGGACAGAAAACTATAGGTAGGGAGAGTGTCAGTGTGTTTTACTGTGCTAATCCTTGTTTCTAGGGACAGGGAAGGACAGTGAGGGAAATTCTCCTTGTGCTATACTGTGCTAAAGCATTGATCATCAACCATCTTTAAAAAAACATTTTTTCTAGGGACAGAAAACTATAGGTAGGGAGAGTGTCAGTGTGTTTTACTGTGCTAATCCTTGTTTGTAGGGACAGGGAAGGACAGTGAGGGAAATTCTCCTTGTGCTATACTGTGCTAAAGCATTGATCATCAACCATGTTTAAAAAAACATTTTTTCTAGGGACAGAAAACTATAGGTAGGGAGAGTGTCAGTGTGTTTTACTGTGCTAATCCTTGTTTCTAGGGACAGGGAAGGACAGTGAGGGAAATTCTCCTTGTGCTATACTGTGCTAAAGCATTGATCATCAACCATCTTTAAAAAAACATTTTTTCTAGGGACAGAAAACTATAGGTAGGGAGAGTGTCAGTGTGTTTTACTGTGCTAATCCTTGTTTGTAGGGACAGGGAAGGACAGTGAGGGAAATTCTCCTTGTGCTATAGTGTGCTAAAGCATTGATCATCAACCATCTTTAAAAAAACATTTTTTCTAGGGACAGAAAACTATAGGTAGGGAGAGTGTCAGTGTGTTTTACTGTGCTAATCCTTGTTTCTAGGGACAGGGAAGGACAGTGAGGGAAATTCTTCTTGTGCTATACTGTGCTAAAGCATTGATCATCAACCATCTTTAAAAAAACATTTTTTCTAGGGACAGAAAACTATAGGTAGGGAGAGTGTCAGTGTGTTTTACTGTGCTAATCCTTGTTTCTAGGGACAGGGAAGGACAGTGATGGAAATTCTCCTTGTGCTATACTGTGCTAAAGCATTGATCATCAACCATGTTTAAAAAAACATTTTTTCTAGGGACAGAAAACTATAGGTAGGGAGAGTGTCAGTGTGTTTCACTGTGCTAATCCTTGTTTCTAGGGACAGGGAAGGACAGTGAGGGAAATTCTCCTTGTGCTATACTGTGCTAAAGCATTGATCATCAACCATCTTTAAAAAAACATTTTTTCTAGGGACAGAAAACTATAGGTAGGGAGAGTGTCAGTGTGTTTTACTGTGCTAATCCTTGTTTGTAGGGACAGGGAAGGACAGTGAGGGAAATTCTCCTTGTGCTATACTGTGCTAAAGCATTGATCATCAACCATGTTTAAAAAAACATTTTTTCTAGGGACAGAAAACTATAGGTAGGGAGAGTGTCAGTGTGTTTTACTGTGCTAATCCTTGTTTCTAGGGACAGGGAAGGACAGTGAGGGAAATTCTCCGTGTGCTATACTGTGCTAAAGCATTGATCATCAACCATCTTTAAAAAAACATTTTTTCTAGGGACAGAAAACTATAGGTAGGGAGAGTGTCAGTGTGTTTTACTGTGCTAATCCTTGTTTGTAGGGACAGGGAAGGACAGTGAGGGAAATTCTCCTTGTGCTATAGTGTGCTAAAGCATTGATCATCAACCATCTTTAAAAAAACATTTTTTCTAGGGACAGAAAACTATAGGTAGGGAGAGTGTCAGTGTGTTTTACTGTGCTAATCCTTGTTTCTAGGGACAGGGAAGGACAGTGAGGGAAATTCTCCTTGTGCTATACTGTGCTAAAGCATTGATCATCAACCATCTTTAAAAAAACATTTTTTCTAGGGACAGAAAACTATAGGTAGGGAGAGTGTCAGTGTGTTTTACTGTGCTAATCCTTGTTTCTAGGGACAGGGAAGGACAGTGATGGAAATTCTCCTTGTGCTATACTGTGCTAAAGCATTGATCATCAACCATGTTTAAAAAAACATTTTTTCTAGGGACAGAAAACTATAGGTAGGGAGAGTGTCAGTGTGTTTCACTGTGCTAATCCTTGTTTCTAGGGACAGGGAAGGACAGTGAGGGAAATTCTCCTTGTGCTATACTGTGCTAAAGCATTGATCATCAACCATCTTTAAAAAAACATTTCTTCTAGGGACAGAAAACTATAGGTAGGGAGAGTGTCAGTGTGTTTTACTGTGCTAATCCTTGTTTCTAGGGACAGGGAAGGACAGTGAGGGAAATTCTCCTTGTGCTATACTGTGCTAAAGCATTGATCATCAAAAATCTTTAAAAACACATTTTTTCTAGGGACAGAAAACTATAGGTAGGGAGAGTGTCAGTGTGTTTTACTGTGCTAATCCTTGTTTCTAGGGACAGGGAAGGACAGTGAGGGAAATTCTCCTTGTGCTATACTGTGCTAAAGCATTGATCATCAACCATCTTTAAAAAAACATTTTTTCTAGGGACAGAAAACTATAGGTAGGGAGAGTGTCAGTGTGTTTTACTGTGCTAATCCTTGTTTGTAGGGACAGGGAAGGACAGTGAGGGAAATTCTCCTTGTGCTATAGTGTGCTAAAGCATTGATCATCAACCATCTTTAAAAAAACATTTTTTCTAGGGACAGAAAACTATAGGTAGGGAGAGTGTCAGTGTGTTTTACTGTGCTAATCCTTGTTTCTAGGGACAGGGAAGGACAGTGAGGGAAATTCTCCTTGTGCTATACTGTGCTAAAGCATTGATCATCAACCATCTTTAAAAAAAAAAAAATTCTAGGGACAGAAAACTATAGGTAGGGAGAGTGTCAGTGTGTTTTACTGTGCTAATCCTTGTTTCTAGGGACAGGGAAGGACAGTGAGGGAAATTCTCCTTGTGCTATACTGTGCTAAAGCATTGATCATCAACCATCTTTAAAAAAACATTTTTTCTAGGGACAGAAAACTATAGGTAGGGAGAGTGTCAGTGTGTTTTACTGTGCTAATCCTTGTTTGTAGGGACAGGGAAGGACAGTGAGGGAAATTCTCCTTGTGCTATAGTGTGCTAAAGCATTGATCATCAACCATCTTTAAAAAAAACATTTTTTCTAGGGACAGAAAACTATAGGTAGGGAGAGTGTCAGTGTGTTTTACTGTGCTAATCCTTGTTTCTAGGGACAGGGAAGGACAGTGAGGGAAATTCTCCTTGTGCTATACTGTGCTAAAGCATTGATCATCAACCATCTTTAAAAAAACATTTTTTCTAGGGACAGAAAACTATAGGTAGGGAGAGTGTCAGTGTGTTTTACTGTGCTAATCCTTGTTTCTAGGGACAGGGAAGGACAGTGAGGGAAATTCTCCTTGTGCTATACTGTGCTAAAGCATTGATCATCAACCATGTTTAAAAAAACATTTTTTCTAGGGACAGAAAACTATAGGTAGGGAGAGTGTCAGTGTGTTTCACTGTGCTAATCCTTGTTTCTAGGGACAGGGAAGGACAGTGAGGGAAATTCTCCTTGTGCTATACTGTGCTAAAGCATTGATCATCAACCATCTTTAAAAAAACATTTCTTCTAGGGACAGAAAACTATAGGTAGGGAGAGTGTCAGTGTGTTTTACTGTGCTAATCCTTGTTTCTAGGGACAGGGAAGGACAGTGAGGGAAATTCTCCTTGTGCTATACTGTGCTAAAGCATTGATCATCAAAAATCTTTAAAAACACATTTTTTCTAGGGACAGAAAACTATAGGTAGGGAGAGTGTCAGTGTGTTTTACTGTGCTAATCCTTGTTTCTAGGGACAGGGAAGGACAGTGAGGGAAATTCTCCTTGTGCTATACTGTGCTAAAGCATTGATCATCAACCATCTTTAAAAAAACATTTTTTCTAGGGACAGAAAACTATAGGTAGGGAGAGTGTCAGTGTGTTTTACTGTGCTAATCCTTGTTTGTAGGGACAGGGAAGGACAGTGAGGGAAATTCTCCTTGTGCTATAGTGTGCTAAAGCATTGATCATCAACCATCTTTAAAAAAACATTTTTTCTAGGGACAGAAAACTATAGGTAGGGAGAGTGTCAGTGTGTTTTACTGTGCTAATCCTTGTTTCTAGGGACAGGGAAGGACAGTGAGGGAAATTCTCCTTGTGCTATACTGTGCTAAAGCATTGATCATCAACCATCTTTAAAAAAAAAAAAATTCTAGGGACAGAAAACTATAGGTAGGGAGAGTGTCAGTGTGTTTTACTGTGCTAATCCTTGTTTCTAGGGACAGGGAAGGACAGTGAGGGAAATTCTCCTTGTGCTATACTGTGCTAAAGCATTGATCATCAACCATCTTTAAAAAAACATTTTTTCTAGGGACAGAAAACTATAGGTAGGGAGAGTGTCAGTGTGTTTTACTGTGCTAATCCTTGTTTGTAGGGACAGGGAAGGACAGTGAGGGAAATTCTCCTTGTGCTATAGTGTGCTAAAGCATTGATCATCAACCATCTTTAAAAAAAAAAAATTCTAGGGACAGAAAACTATAGGTAGGGAGAGTGTCAGTGTGTTTTACTGTGCTAATCCTTGTTTCTAGGGACAGGGAAGGACAGTGAGGGAAATTCTCCTTGTGCTATACTGTGCTAAAGCATTGATCATCAACCATGTTTAAAAAAACATTTTTTCTAGGGACAGAAAACTATAGGTTGGGAGAGTGTCAGTGTGTTTTACTGTGCTAATCCTTGTTTGTAGGGACAGGGAAGGACAGTGAGGGAAATTCTCCTTGTGCTATAGTGTGCTAAAGCATTGATCATCAACCATCTTTAAAAAAACTTTTTTTCTAGGGACAGAAAACTATAGGTAGGGGGAGTGTCAGTGTGTTTTACTGTGCTAATCCTTGTTTCTAGGGACAGGGAATGACAGTGAGGGAAATTCTCCTTGTGCTATACTGTGCTAAAGCATTGATCATCAACCATCTTTAAAAAAACATTTTTTCTAGGGACAGAAAACTATAGGTAGGGAGAGTGTCAGTGTGTTTTACTGTGCTAATCCTTGTTTGTAGGGACAGGGAAGGACAGTGAGGGAAATTCTCCTTGTGCTATAGTGTGCTAAAGCATTGATCATCAACCATCTTTAAAAAAACATTTTTTCTAGGGACAGAAAACTATAGGTAGGGAGAGTGTCAGTGTGTTTTACTGTGCTAATCCTTGTTTCTAGGGACAGGGAAGGACAGTGAGGGAAATTCTCCTTGTGCTATACTGTGCTAAAGCATTGATCATCAACCATGTTTAAAAAAACATTTTTTCTAGGGACAGAAAACTATAGGTAGGGAGAGTGTCAGTGTGTTTTACTGTGCTAATCCTTGTTTCTAGGGACAGGGAAGGACAGTGAGGGAAATTCTCCTTGTGCTATACTGTGCTAAAGCATTGATCATCAACCATCTTTAAAAAAACATTTTTTCTAGGGACAGAAAACTATAGGTAGGGAGAGTGTCAGTGTGTTTTACTGTGCTAATCCTTGTTTGTAGGGACAGGGAAGGACAGTGAGGGAAATTCTCCTTGTGCTATAGTGTGCTAAAGCATTGATCATCAACCATCTTTAAAAAAACATTTTTTCTAGGGACAGAAAACTATAGGTAGGGAGAGTGTCAGTGTGTTTTACTGTGCTAATCCTTGTTTCTAGGGACAGGGAAGGACAGTGAGGGAAATTCTCCTTGTGCTATACTGTGCTAAAGCATTGATCATCAACCATCTTTAAAAAAACATTTTTTCTAGGGACAGAAAACTATAGGTAGGGAGAGCGTCAGTGTGTTTTACTGTGCTAATCCTTGTTTCTAGGGACAGGGAAGGACAGTGAGGGAAATTCTCCTTGTGCTATACTGTGCTAAAGCATTGATCATCAACCATGTTTAAAAAAACATTTTTTCTAGGGACAGAAAACTATAGGTAGGGAGAGTGTCAGTGTGTTTCACTGTGCTAATCCTTGTTTCTAGGGACAGGGAAGGACAGTGAGGGAAATTCTCCTTGTGCTATACTGTGCTAAAGCATTGATCATCAACCATCTTTAAAAAAACATTTCTTCTAGGGACAGAAAACTATAGGTAGGGAGAGTGTCAGTGTGTTTTACTGTGCTAATCCTTGTTTCTAGGGACAGGGAAGGACAGTGAGGGAAATTCTCCTTGTGCTATACTGTGCTAAAGCATTGATCATCAAAAATCTTTAAAAACACATTTTTTCTAGGGACAGAAAACTATAGGTAGGGAGAGTGTCAGTGTGTTTCACTGTGCTAATCCTTGTTTCTAGGGACAGGGAAGGACAGTGAGGGAAATTCTCCTTGTGCTATACTGTGCTAAAGCATTGATCATCAACCATCTTTAAAAAAACATTTTTTCTAGGGACAGAAAACTATAGGTAGGGAGAGTGTCAGTGTGTTTTACTGTGCTAATCCTTGTTTGTAGGGACAGGGAAGGACAGTGAGGGAAATTCTCCTTGTGCTATAGTGTGCTAAAGCATTGATCATCAACCATCTTTAAAAAAACATTTTTTCTAGGGACAGAAAACTATAGGTAGGGAGAGTGTCAGTGTGTTTTACTGTGCTAATCCTTGTTTCTAGGGACTAGGGACAGGGAAGGACAGTGAGGGAAATTCTCCTTGTGCTATAGTGTGCTAAAGCATTGATCATCAACCATCTTTAAAAAAACATTTTTTCTAGGGACAGAAAACTATAGGTAGGGAGAGTGTCAGTGTGTTTTACTGTGCTAATCCTTGTTTCTAGGGACAGGGAAGGACAGTGAGGGAAATTCTCCTTGTGCTATACTGTGCTAAAGCATTGATCATCAACCATCTTTAAAAAAACATTTTTTCTAGGGACAGAAAACTATAGGTAGGGAGAGTGTCAGTGTGTTTTACTGTGCTAATCCTTGTTTCTAGGGACAGGGAAGGACAGTGAGGGAAATTCTCCTTGTGCTATACTGTGCTAAAGCATTGATCATCAACCATGTTTAAAAAAACATTTTTTCTAGGGACAGAAAACTATAGGTAGGGAGAGTGTCAGTGTGTTTCACTGTGCTAATCCTTGTTTCTAGGGACAGGGAAGGACAGTGAGGGAAATTCTCCTTGTGCTATACTGTGCTAAAGCATTGATCATCAACCATCTTTAAAAAAACATTTCTTCTAGGGACAGAAAACTATAGGTAGGGAGAGTGTCAGTGTGTTTTACTGTGCTAATCCTTGTTTCTAGGGACAGGGAAGGACAGTGAGGGAAATTCTCCTTGTGCTATACTGTGCTAAAGCATTGATCATCAAAAATCTTTAAAAACACATTTTTTCTAGGGACAGAAAACTATAGGTAGGGAGAGTGTCAGTGTGTTTTACTGTGCTAATCCTTGTTTCTAGGGACAGGGAAGGAGAGTGAGGGAAATTCTCCTTGTGCTATACTGTGCTAAAGCATTGATCATCAACCATCTTTAAAAAAACATTTTTTCTAGGGACAGAAAACTATAGGTAGGGAGAGTGTCAGTGTGTTTTACTGTGCTAATCCTTGTTTGTAGGGACAGGGAAGGACAGTGAGGGAAATTCTCCTTGTGCTATAGTGTGCTAAAGCATTGATCATCAACCATCTTTAAAAAAACATTTTTTCTAGGGACAGAAAACTATAGGTAGGGAGAGTGTCAGTGTGTTTTACTGTGCTAATCCTTGTTTCTAGGGACAGGGAAGGACAGTGAGGGAAATTCTCCTTGTGCTATACTGTGCTAAAGCATTGATCATCAACCATCTTTAAAAAAACATTTTTTCTAGGGACAGAAAACTATAGGTAGGGAGAGTGTCAGTGTGTTTTACTGTGCTAATCCTTGTTTGTAGGGACAGGGAAGGACAGTGAGGGAAATTCTCCTTGTGCTATAGTGTGCTAAAGCATTGATCATCAACCATCTTTAAAAAAACATTTTTTCTAGGGACAGAAAACTATAGGTAGGGAGAGTGTCAGTGTGTTTTACTGTGCTAATCCTTGTTTCTAGGGACAGGGAAGGACAGTGAGGGAAATTCTCCTTGTGCTATACTGTGCTAAAGCATTGATCATCAACCATCTTTAAAAAAACATTTTTTCTAGGGACAGAAAACTATAGGTAGGGAGAGTGTCAGTGTGTTTTACTGTGCTAATCCTTGTTTCTAGGGACAGGGAAGGACAGTGAGGGAAATTCTCCTTGTGCTATACTGTGCTAAAGCATTGATCATCAACCATGTTTAAAAAAACATTTTTTCTAGGGACAGAAAACTATAGGTAGGGAGAGTGTCAGTGTGTTTCACTGTGCTAATCCTTGTTTCTAGGGACAGGGAAGGACAGTGAGGGAAATTCTCCTTGTGCTATACTGTGCTAAAGCATTGATCATCAACCATCTTTAAAAAAACATTTCTTCTAGGGACAGAAAACTATAGGTAGGGAGAGTGTCAGTGTGTTTTACTGTGCTAATCCTTGTTTCTAGGGACAGGGAAGGACAGTGAGGGAAATTCTCCTTGTGCTATACTGTGCTAAAGCATTGATCATCAAAAATCTTTAAAAACACATTTTTTCTAGGGACAGAAAACTATAGGTAGGGAGAGTGTCAGTGTGTTTTACTGTGCTAATCCTTGTTTCTAGGGACAGGGAAGGACAGTGAGGGAAATTCTCCTTGTGCTATACTGTGCTAAAGCATTGATCATCAACCATCTTTAAAAAAACATTTTTTCTAGGGACAGAAAACTATAGGTAGGGAGAGTGTCAGTGTGTTTTACTGTGCTAATCCTTGTTTGTAGGGACAGGGAAGGACAGTGAGGGAAATTCTCCTTGTGCTATAGTGTGCTAAAGCATTGATCATCAACCATCTTTAAAAAAACATTTTTTCTAGGGACAGAAAACTATAGGTAGGGAGAGTGTCAGTGTGTTTTACTGTGCTAATCCTTGTTTCTAGGGACAGGGAAGGACAGTGAGGGAAATTCTCCTTGTGCTATACTGTGCTAAAGCATTGATCATCAACCATCTTTAAAAAAACATTTTTTCTAGGGACAGAAAACTATAGGTAGGGAGAGTGTCAGTGTGTTTTACTGTGCTAATCCTTGTTTGTAGGGACAGGGAAGGACAGTGAGGGAAATTCTCCTTGTGCTATAGTGTGCTAAAGCATTGATCATCAACCATCTTTAAAAAAACATTTTTTCTAGGGACAGAAAACTATAGGTAGGGAGAGTGTCAGTGTGTTTTACTGTGCTAATCCTTGTTTCTAGGGACAGGGAAGGACAGTGAGGGAAATTCTCCTTGTGCTATACTGTGCTAAAGCATTGATCATCAACCATCTTTAAAAAAAAAAAAATTCTAGGGACAGAAAACTATAGGTAGGGAGAGTGTCAGTGTGTTTTACTGTGCTAATCCTTGTTTCTAGGGACAGGGAAGGACAGTGAGGGAAATTCTCCTTGTGCTATACTGTGCTAAAGCATTGATCATCAACCATCTTTAAAAAAACATTTTTTCTAGGGACAGAAAACTATAGGTAGGGAGAGTGTCAGTGTGTTTTACTGTGCTAATCCTTGTTTGTAGGGACAGGGAAGGACAGTGAGGGAAATTCTCCTTGTGCTATAGTGTGCTAAAGCATTGATCATCAACCATCTTTAAAAAAAAAAAATTCTAGGGACAGAAAACTATAGGTAGGGAGAGTGTCAGTGTGTTTTACTGTGCTAATCCTTGTTTCTAGGGACAGGGAAGGACAGTGAGGGAAATTCTCCTTGTGCTATACTGTGCTAAAGCATTGATCATCAACCATGTTTAAAAAAACATTTTTTCTAGGGACAGAAAACTATAGGTTGGGAGAGTGTCAGTGTGTTTTACTGTGCTAATCCTTGTTTCTAGGGACAGGGAAGGACAGTGAGGGAAATTCTCCTCGTGCTATACTGTGCTAAAGCATTGATCATCAACCATCTTTAAAAAAACATTTTTTCTAGGGACAGAAAACTATAGGTAGGGAGAGTGTCAGTGTGTTTTACTGTGCTAATCCTTGTTTCTAGGGACAGGGAAGGACAGTGAGGGAAATTCTCCTTGTGCTATAGTGTGCTAAAGCATTGATCATCAACCATCTTTAAAAAAACTTTTTTTCTAGGGACAGAAAACTATAGGTAGGGGGAGTGTCAGTGTGTTTTACTGTGCTAATCCTTGTTTCTAGGTACAGGGAAGGACAGTGAGGGAAATTATCCTTGTGCTATACTGTGCTAAAGCATTGATCATCAACCATCTTTAAAAAAACTTTTTTTCTAGGGACAGAAACTATAGGTAGGGAGAGTGTCAGTGTGTTTCACTGTGCTAATCCTTGTTTCTAGGGACAGGGAAGGACAGTGAGGGAAATTCTCCTTGTGCTATACAAAGCATTGATCATCAACCATCTTTAAAAAAACATTTTTTCTAGGGACAGAAAACTATAGGTAGGGAGAGTGTCAGTGTGTTTCACTGTGCTAATCCTTGTTTCTAGGGACAGGGAAGGACAGTGAGGGAAATTCTCCTTGTGCTATACTGTGCTAAAGCATTGATCATCAACCATCTTTAAAAAAACATTTTTTCTAGGGACAGAAAACTATAGGTAGGGAGAGTGTCAGTGTGTTTTACTGTGCTAATCCTTGTTTCTAGGGACAGGGAAGGACAGTGAGGGAAATTCTCCTTGTGCTATACTGTGCTAAAGCATTGATCATCAACCATCTTTAAAAAAACATTTTTTCTAGGGACAGAAAACTATAGGTAGGGAGAGTGTCAGTGTGTTTTACTGTGCTAATCCTTGTTTCTAGGGACAGGGAAGGACAGTGAGGGAAATTCTCCTTGTGCTATACTGTGCTAAAGCATTGATCATCAACCATCTTTAAAAACACATTTTTTCTAGGGACAGAAAACTATAGGTAGGGAGAGTGTCAGTGTGTTTTACTGTGCTAATCCTTGTTTCTAGGGACAGGGAAGGACAGTGAGGGAAATTCTCCTTGTGCTATACTGTGCTAAAGCATTGATCATCAACCATCTTTAAAAAAACATTTTTTCTAGGGACAGAAAACTATAGGTAGGGAGAGTGTCAGTGTGTTTTACTGTGCTAATCCTTGTTTGTAGGGACAGGGAAGGACAGTGAGGGAAATTCTCCTTGTGCTATAGTGTGCTAAAGCATTGATCATCAACCATCTTTAAAAAAACATTTTTTCTAGGGACAGAAAACTATAGGTAGGGAGAGTGTCAGTGTGTTTTACTGTGCTAATCCTTGTTTCTAGGGACAGGGAAGGACAGTGAGGGAAATTCTCCTTGTGCTATACTGTGCTAAAGCATTGATCATCAACCATGTTTAAAAAAACATTTTTTCTAGGGACAGAAAACTATAGGTAGGGAGAGTGTCAGTGTGTTTTACTGTGCTAATCCTTGTTTCTAGGGACAGGGAAGGACAGTGAGGGAAATTCTCCTTGTGCTATACTGTGCTAAAGCATTGATCATCAACCATCTTTAAAAAAACATTTTTTCTAGGGACAGAAAACTATAGGTAGGGAGAGTGTCAGTGTGTTTTACTGTGCTAATCCTTGTTTGTAGGGACAGGGAAGGACAGTGAGGGAAATTCTCCTTGTGCTATAGTGTGCTAAAGCATTGATCATCAACCATCTTTAAAAAAACATTTTTTCTAGGGACAGAAAACTATAGGTAGGGAGAGTGTCAGTGTGTTTTACTGTGCTAATCCTTGTTTCTAGGGACAGGGAAGGACAGTGAGGGAAATTCTCCTTGTGCTATACTGTGCTAAAGCATTGATCATCAACCATGTTTAAAAAAACATTTTTTCTAGGGACAGAAAACTATAGGTAGGGAGAGTGTCAGTGTGTTTTACTGTGCTAATCCTTGTTTCTAGGGACAGGGAAGGACAGTGAGGGAAATTCTCCTTGTGCTATACTGTGCTAAAGCATTGATCATCAACCATCTTTAAAAAAACATTTTTTCTAGGGACAGAAAACTATAGGTAGGGAGAGTGTCAGTGTGTTTTACTGTGCTAATCCTTGTTTGTAGGGACAGGGAAGGACAGTGAGGGAAATTCTCCTTGTGCTATAGTGTGCTAAAGCATTGATCATCAACCATCTTTAAAAAAACATTTTTTCTAGGGACAGAAAACTATAGGTAGGGAGAGTGTCAGTGTGTTTTACTGTGCTAATCCTTGTTTCTAGGGACAGGGAAGGACAGTGAGGGAAATTCTCCTTGTGCTATACTGTGCTAAAGCATTGATCATCAACCATGTTTAAAAAAACATTTTTTCTAGGGACAGAAAACTATAGGTAGGGAGAGTGTCAGTGTGTTTTACTGTGCTAATCCTTGTTTCTAGGGACAGGGAAGGACAGTGAGGGAAATTCTCCTTGTGCTATACTGTGCTAAAGCATTGATCATCAACCATCTTTAAAAAAACATTTTTTCTAGGGACAGAAAACTATAGGTAGGGAGAGTGTCAGTGTGTTTTACTGTGCTAATCCTTGTTTGTAGGGACAGGGAAGGACAGTGAGGGAAATTCTCCTTGTGCTATAGTGTGCTAAAGCATTGATCATCAACCATCTTTAAAAAAACATTTTTTCTAGGGACAGAAAACTATAGGTAGGGAGAGTGTCAGTGTGTTTTACTGTGCTAATCCTTGTTTCTAGGGACAGGGAAGGACAGTGAGGGAAATTCTCCTTGTGCTATACTGTGCTAAAGCATTGATCATCAACCATGTTTAAAAAAACATTTTTTCTAGGGACAGAAAACTATAGGTAGGGAGAGTGTCAGTGTGTTTTACTGTGCTAATCCTTGTTTCTAGGGACAGGGAAGGACAGTGAGGGAAATTCTCCTTGTGCTATACTGTGCTAAAGCATTGATCATCAACCATCTTTAAAAAAACATTTTTTCTAGGGACAGAAAACTATAGGTAGGGAGAGTGTCAGTGTGTTTTACTGTGCTAATCCTTGTTTCTAGGGACAGGGAAGGACAGTGAGGGAAATTCTCCTTGTGCTATACTGTGCTAAAGCATTGATCATCAACCATCTTTAAAAAAACATTTTTTCTAGGGACAGAAAACTATAGGTAGGGAGAGTGTCAGTGTGTTTCACTGTGCTAATCCTTGTTTCTAGGGACAGGGAAGGACAGTGAGGGAAATTCTCCTTGTGCTATACTGTGCTAAAGCATTGATCATCAATCATCTTTAAAAAAAAAAAAAATTCTAGGGACAGAAAACTATAGGTAGGGAGAGTGTCAGTGTGTTTTACTGTGCTAATCCTTGTTTCTAGGGACAGGGAAGGACAGTGAGGGAAATTCTCCTTGTGCTATACTGTGCTAAAGCATTGATCATCAACCATCTTTAAAAAAACATTTTTTCTAGGGACAGAAAACTATAGGTAGGGAGAGTGTCAGTGTGTTTTACTGTGCTAATCCTTGTTTCTAGGGACAGGGAAGGACAGTGAGGGAAATTCTCCTTGTGCTATACTGTGCTAAAGCATTGATCATCAACCATCTTTAAAAACACATTTTTTCTAGGGACAGAAAACTATAGGTAGGGAGAGTGTCAGTGTGTTTTACTGTGCTAATCCTTGTTTCTAGGGACAGGGAAGGACAGTGAGGGAAATTCTCCTTGTGCTATACTGTGCTAAAGCATTGATCATCAACCATCTTTAAAAAAACATTTTTTCTAGGGACAGAAAACTATAGGTAGGGAGAGTGTCAGTGTGTTTTACTGTGCTAATCCTTGTTTGTAGGGACAGGGAAGGACAGTGAGGGAAATTCTCCTTGTGCTATAGTGTGCTAAAGCATTGATCATCAACCATCTTTAAAAAAACATTTTTTCTAGGGACAGAAAACTATAGGTAGGGAGAGTGTCAGTGTGTTTCACTGTGCTAATCCTTGTTTCTAGGGACAGGGAAGGACAGTGAGGGAAATTCTCCTTGTGCTATACTGTGCTAAAGCATTGATCATCAATCATCTTTAAAAAAGAAAAAATTCTAGGGACAGAAAACTATAGGTAGGGAGAGTGTCAGTGTGTTTTACTGTGCTAATCCTTGTTTCTAGGGACAGGGAAGGACAGTGAGGGAAATTCTCCTTGTGCTATACTGTGCTAAAGCATTGATCATCAACCATCTTTAAAAAAACATTTTTTCTAGGGACAGAAAACTATAGGTAGGGAGAGTGTCAGTGTGTTTTACTGTGCTAATCCTTGTTTCTAGGGACAGGGAAGGACAGTGAGGGAAATTCTCCTTGTGCTATACTGTGCTAAAGCATTGATCATCAACCATCTTTAAAAAAACATTTTTTCTAGGGACAGAAAACTATAGGTAGGGAGAGTGTCAGTGTGTTTTACTGTGCTAATCCTTGTTTCTAGGGACAGGGAAGGACAGTGAGGGAAATTCTCCTTGTGCTATACTGTGCTAAAGCATTGATCATCAACCATCTTTAAAAACACATTTTTTCTAGGGACAGAAAACTATAGGTAGGGAGAGTGTCAGTGTGTTTTACTGTGCTAATCCTTGTTTCTAGGGACAGGGAAGGACAGTGAGGGAAATTCTCCTTGTGCTATACTTTGCTAAAGCATTGATCATCAACCATCTTTAAAAACACATTTTTTCTAGGGACAGAAAACTATAGGTAGGGAGAGTGTCAGTGTGTTTTACTGTGCTAATCCTTGTTTCTAGGGACAGGGAAGGACAGTGAGGGAAATTCTCCTTGTGCTATACTGTGCTAAAGCATTGATCATCAATCATCTTTAAAAAAAAAAAAATTCTAGGGACAGAAAACTATAGGTAGGGAGAGTGTCAGTGTGTTTTACTGTGCTAATCCTTGTTTCTAGGGACAGGGAAGGACAGTGAGGGAAATTCTCCTTGTGCTATACTGTGCTAAAGCATTGATCATCAACCATCTTTAAAAAAACATTTTTTCTAGGGACAGAAAACTATAGGTAGGGAGAGTGTCAGTGTGTTTTACTGTGCTAATCCTTGTTTCTAGGGACAGGGAAGGACAGTGAGGGAAATTCTCCTTGTGCTATACTGTGCTAAAGCATTGATCATCAACCATCTTTAAAAACACATTTTTTCTAGGGACAGAAAACTATAGGTAGGGAGAGTGTCAGTGTGTTTTACTGTGCTAATCCTTGTTTCTAGGGACAGGGAAGGACAGTGAGGGAAATTCTCCTTGTGCTATACTGTGCTAAAGCATTGATCATCAACCATCTTTAAAAAAACATTTTTTCTAGGGACAGAAAACTATAGGTAGGGAGAGTGTCAGTGTGTTTTACTGTGCTAATCCTTGTTTGTAGGGACAGGGAAGGACAGTGAGGGAAATTCTCCTTGTGCTATAGTGTGCTAAAGCATTGATCATCAACCATCTTTAAAAAAACATTTTTTCTAGGGACAGAAAACTATAGGTAGGGAGAGTGTCAGTGTGTTTCACTGTGCTAATCCTTGTTTCTAGGGAAAGGGAAGGACAGTGAGGGAAATTCTCCTTGTGCTATACTGTGCTAAAGCATTGATCATCAATCATCTTTAAAAAAGAAAAAATTCTAGGGACAGAAAACTATAGGTAGGGAGAGTGTCAGTGTGTTTTACTGTGCTAATCCTTGTTTCTAGGGACAGGGAAGGACAGTGAGGGAAATTCTCCTTGTGCTATACTGTGCTAAAGCATTGATCATCAACCATCTTTAAAAAAACATTTTTTCTAGGGACAAAAAACTATAGGTAGGGAGAGTGTCAGTGTGTTTTACTGTGCTAATCCTTGTTTCTAGGGACAGGGAAGGACAGTGAGGGAAATTCTCCTTGTGCTATACTGTGCTAAAGCATTGATCATCAACCATCTTTAAAAACACATTTTTTCTAGGGACAGAAAACTATAGGTAGGGAGAATGTCAGTGTGTTTTACTGTGCTAATCCTTGTTTCTAGGGACAGGGAAGGACAGTGAGGGAAATTCTCCTTGTGCTATACTGTGCTAAAGCATTGATCATCAACCATCTTTAAAAACACATTTTTTCTAGGGACAGAAAACTATAGGTAGGGAGAGTGTCAGTGTGTTTTACTGTGCTAATCCTTGTTTCTAGGGACAGGGAAGGACAGTGAGGGAAATTCTCCTTGTGCTATACTGTGCTAAAGCATTGATCATCAATCATCTTTAAAAAAAAAAAAATTCTAGGGACAGAAAACTATAGGTAGGGAGAGTGTCAGTGTGTTTTACTGTGCTAATCCTTGTTTCTAGGGACAGGGAAGGACAGTGAGGGAAATTCTCCTTGTGCTATACTGTGCTAAAGCATTGATCATCAACCATCTTTAAAAAAACATTTTTTCTAGGGACAGAAAACTATAGGTAGGGAGAGTGTCAGTGTGTTTTACTGTGCTAATCCTTGTTTCTAGGGACAGGGAAGGACAGTGAGGGAAATTCTCCTTGTGCTATACTGTGCTAAAGCATTGATCATCAACCATCTTTAAAAACACATTTTTTCTAGGGACAGAAAACTATAGGTAGGGAGAGTGTCAGTGTGTTTTACTGTGCTAATCCTTGTTTCTAGGGACAGGGAAGGACAGTGAGGGAAATTCTCCTTGTGCTATACTGTGCTAAAGCATTGATCATCAACCATCTTTAAAAAAAAAAAATTCTAGGGACAGAAAACTATAGGTAGGGAGAGTGTCAGTGTGTTTTACTGTGCTAATCCTTGTTTGTAGGGACAGGGAAGGACAGTGAGGGAAATTCTCCTTGTGCTATAGTGTGCTAAAGCATTGATCATCAACCATCTTTAAAAAAACATTTTTTCTAGGGACAGAAAACTATAGGTAGGGAGAGTGTCAGTGTGTTTCACTGTGCTAATCCTTGTTTCTAGGGACAGGGAAGGACAGTGAGGGAAATTCTCCTTGTGCTATACTGTGCTAAAGCATTGATCATCAATCATCTTTAAAAAAAAAAAATTCTAGGGACAGAAAACTATAGGTAGGGAGAGTGTCAGTGTGTTTTACCGTGCTAATCCTTGTTTCTAGGGACAGGGAAGGACAGTGAGGGAAATTCTCCTTGTGCTATACTGTGCTAAAGCATTGATCATCAACCATCTTTAAAAAAACATTTTTTCTAGGGACAGAAAACTATAGGTAGGGAGAGTGTCAGTGTGTTTTACTGTGCTAATCCTTGTTTCTAGGGACAGGGAAGGACAGTGAGGGAAATTCTCCTTGTGCTATACTGTGCTAAAGCATTGATCATCAACCATCTTTAAAAACACATTTTTTCTAGGGACAGAAAACTATAGGTAGGGAGAGTGTCAGTGTGTTTTACTGTGCTAATCCTTGTTTGTAGGGACAGGGAAGGACAGTGAGGGAAATTCTCCTTGTGCTATAGTGTGCTAAAGCATTGATCATCAACCATCTTTAAAAAAACATTTTTTCTAGGGACAGAAAACTATAGGTAGGGAGAGTGTCAGTGTGTTTTACTGTGCTAATCCTTGTTTCTAGGGACAGGGAAGGACAGTGAGGGAAATTCTCCTTGTGCTATACTGTGCTAAAGCATTGATCATCAACCATCTTTAAAAAAACATTTTTTCTAGGGACAGAAAACTATAGGTAGGGAGAGTGTCAGTGTGTTTTACTGTGCTAATCCTTGTTTGTAGGGACAGGGAAGGACAGTGAGGGAAATTCTCCTTGTGCTATAGTGTGCTAAAGCATTGATCATCAACCATCTTTAAAAAAACATTTTTTCTAGGGACAGAAAACTATAGGTAGGGAGAGTGTCAGTGTGTTTTACTGTGCTAATCCTTGTTTCTAGGGACAGGGAAGGACAGTGAGGGGAATTCTCCTTGTGCTATACTGTGCTAAAGCATTGATCATCAACCATGTTTAAAAAAAAATTTTTCTAGGGACAGAAAACTATAGGTAGGGAGAGTGTCAGTGTGTTTTACTGTGCTAATCCTTGTTTCTAGGGACAGGGAAGGACAGTGAGGGAAATTCTCCTTGTGCTATACTGTGCTAAAGCATTGATCATCAACCATCTTTAAAAAAACATTTTTTCTAGGGACAGAAAACTATAGGTAGGGAGAGTGTCAGTGTGTTTTACTGTGCTAATCCTTGTTTGTAGGGACAGGGAAGGACAGTGAGGGAAATTCTCCTTGTGCTATAGTGTGCTAAAGCATTGATCATCAACCATCTTTAAAAAAACATTTTTTCTAGGGACAGAAAACTATAGGTAGGGAGAGTGTCAGTGTGTTTTACTGTGCTAATCCTTGTTTCTAGGGACAGGGAAGGATAGTGAGGGAAATTCTCCTTGTGCTATACTGTGCTAAAGCATTGATCATCAACCATGTTTAAAAAAACATTTTTTCTAGGGACAGAAAACTATAGGTAGGGAGAGTGTCAGTGTGTTTTACTGTGCTAATCCTTGTTTCTAGGGACAGGGAAGGACAGTGAGGGAAATTCTCCTTGTGCTATACTGTGCTAAAGCATTGATCATCAACCATCTTTAAAAAAACATTTTTTCTAGGGACAGAAAACTATAGGTAGGGAGAGTGTCAGTGTGTTTTACTGTGCTAATCCTTGTTTGTAGGGACAGGGAAGGACAGTGAGGGAAATTCTCCTTGTGCTATAGTGTGCTAAAGCATTGATCATCAACCATCTTTAAAAAAACATTTTTTCTAGGGACAGAAAACTATAGGTAGGGAGAGTGTCAGTGTGTTTTACTGTGCTAATCCTTGTTTCTAGGGACAGGGAAGGACAGTGAGGGAAATTCTCCTTGTGCTATACTGTGCTAAAGCATTGATCATCAACCATCTTTAAAAAAACATTTTTTCTAGGGACAGAAAACTATAGGTAGGGAGAGTGTCAGTGTGTTTTACTGTGCTAATCCTTGTTTCTAGGGACAGGGAAGGACAGTGAGGGAAATTCTCCTTGTGCTATACTGTGCTAAAGCATTGATCATCAACCATCTTTAAAAAAACATTTTTTCTAGGGACAGAAAACTATAGGTAGGGAGAGTGTCAGTGTGTTTCACTGTGCTAATCCTTGTTTCTAGGGACAGGGAAGGACAGTGAGGGAAATTCTCCTTGTGCTATACTGTGCTAAAGCATTGATCATCAACCATCTTTAAAAACACATTTTTTCTAGGGACAGAAAACTATAGGTAGGGAGAGTGTCAGTGTGTTTTACTGTGCTAATCCTTGTTTCTAGGGACAGGGAAGGACAGTGAGGGAAATTCTCCTTGTGCTATACTGTGCTAAAGCATTGATCATCAATCATCTTTAAAAAAAAAAAAAATTCTAGGGACAGAAAACTATAGGTAGGGAGAGTGTCAGTGTGTTTTACTGTGCCAATCCTTGTTTCTAGGGACAGGGAAGGACAGTGAGGGAAATTCTCCTTGTGCTATACTGTGCTAAAGCATTGATCATCAACCATCTTTAAAAAAACATTTTTTCTAGGGACAGAAAACTATAGGTAGGGAGAGTGTCAGTGTGTTTTACTGTGCTAATCCTTGTTTGTAGGGACAGGGAAGGACAGTGAGGGAAATTCTCCTTGTGCTATAGTGTGCTAAAGCATTGATCATCAACCATCTTTAAAAAAACATTTTTTCTAGGGACAGAAAACTATAGGTAGGGAGAGTGTCAGTGTGTTTCACTGTGCTAATCCTTGTTTCTAGGGACAGGGAAGGACAGTGAGGGAAATTCTCCTTGTGCTATACTGTGCTAAAGCATTGATCATCAATCATCTTTAAAAAAGAAAAAATTCTAGGGACAGAAAACTATAGGTAGGGAGAGTGTCAGTGTGTTTTACTGTGCTAATCCTTGTTTCTAGGGACAGGGAAGGACAGTGAGGGAAATTCTCCTTGTGCTATACTGTGCTAAAGCATTGATCATCAACCATCTTTAAAAAAACATTTTTTCTAGGGACAGAAAACTATAGGTAGGGAGAGTGTCAGTGTGTTTTACTGTGCTAATCCTTGTTTCTAGGGACAGGGAAGGACAGTGAGGGAAATTCTCCTTGTGCTATACTGTGCTAAAGCATTGATCATCAACCATCTTTAAAAAAACATTTTTTCTAGGGACAGAAAACTATAGGTAGGGAGAGTGTCAGTGTGTTTTACTGTGCTAATCCTTGTTTCTAGGGACAGGGAAGGACAGTGAGGGAAATTCTCCTTGTGCTATAGTGTGCTAAAGCATTGATCATCAACCATCTTTAAAAAAACATTTTTTCTAGGGACAGAAAACTATAGGTAGGGAGAGTGTCAGTGTGTTTTACTGTGCTAATCCTTGTTTCTAGGGACAGGGAAGGACAGTGAGGGAAATTCTCCTTGTGCTATACTGTGCTAAAGCATTGATCATCAACCATCTTTAAAAAAACATTTTTTCTAGGGACAGAAAACTATAGGTAGGGAGAGTGTCAGTGTGTTTTACTGTGCTAATCCTTGTTTGTAGGGACAGGGAAGGACAGTGAGGGAAATTCTCCTTGTGCTATAGTGTGCTAAAGCATTGATCATCAACCATCTTTAAAAAAACATTTTTTCTAGGGACAGAAAACTATAGGTAGGGAGAGTGTCAGTGTGTTTTACTGTGCTAATCCTTGTTTCTAGGGACAGGGAAGGACAGTGAGGGGAATTCTCCTTGTGCTATACTGTGCTAAAGCATTGATCATCAACCATGTTTAAAAAAATTTTTTTCTAGGGACAGAAAACTATAGGTAGGGAGAGTGTCAGTGTGTTTTACTGTGCTAATCCTTGTTTCTAGGGACAGGGAAGGACAGTGAGGGAAATTCTCCTTGTGCTATACTGTGCTAAAGCATTGATCATCAACCATCTTTAAAAAAACATTTTTTCTAGGGACAGAAAACTATAGGTAGGGAGAGTGTCAGTGTGTTTTACTGTGCTAATCCTTGTTTGTAGGGACAGGGAAGGACAGTGAGGGAAATTCTCCTTGTGCTATAGTGTGCTAAAGCATTGATCATCAACCATCTTTAAAAAAACATTTTTTCTAGGGACAGAAAACTATAGGTAGGGAGAGTGTCAGTGTGTTTTACTGTGCTAATCCTTGTTTCTAGGGACAGGGAAGGATAGTGAGGGAAATTCTCCTTGTGCTATACTGTGCTAAAGCATTGATCATCAACCATGTTTAAAAAAACATTTTTTCTAGGGACAGAAAACTATAGGTAGGGAGAGTGTCAGTGTGTTTTACTGTGCTAATCCTTGTTTCTAGGGACAGGGAAGGACAGTGAGGGAAATTCTCCTTGTGCTATACTGTGCTAAAGCATTGATCATCAACCATCTTTAAAAAAACATTTTTTCTAGGGACAGAAAACTATAGGTAGGGAGAGTGTCAGTGTGTTTTACTGTGCTAATCCTTGTTTGTAGGGACAGGGAAGGACAGTGAGGGAAATTCTCCTTGTGCTATAGTGTGCTAAAGCATTGATCATCAACCATCTTTAAAAAAACATTTTTTCTAGGGACAGAAAACTATAGGTAGGGAGAGTGTCAGTGTGTTTTACTGTGCTAATCCTTGTTTCTAGGGACAGGGAAGGACAGTGAGGGAAATTCTCCTTGTGCTATACTGTGCTAAAGCATTGATCATCAACCATCTTTAAAAAAACATTTTTTCTAGGGACAGAAAACTATAGGTAGGGAGAGTGTCAGTGTGTTTTACTGTGCTAATCCTTGTTTCTAGGGACAGGGAAGGACAGTGAGGGAAATTCTCCTTGTGCTATACTGTGCTAAAGCATTGATCATCAACCATCTTTAAAAAAACATTTTTTCTAGGGACAGAAAACTATAGGTAGGGAGAGTGTCAGTGTGTTTCACTGTGCTAATCCTTGTTTCTAGGGACAGGGAAGGACAGTGAGGGAAATTCTCCTTGTGCTATACTGTGCTAAAGCATTGATCATCAACCATCTTTAAAAACACATTTTTTCTAGGGACAGAAAACTATAGGTAGGGAGAGTGTCAGTGTGTTTTACTGTGCTAATCCTTGTTTCTAGGGACAGGGAAGGACAGTGAGGGAAATTCTCCTTGTGCTATACTGTGCTAAAGCATTGATCATCAATCATCTTTAAAAAAAAAAAAAATTCTAGGGACAGAAAACTATAGGTAGGGAGAGTGTCAGTGTGTTTTACTGTGCCAATCCTTGTTTCTAGGGACAGGGAAGGACAGTGAGGGAAATTCTCCTTGTGCTATACTGTGCTAAAGCATTGATCATCAACCATCTTTAAAAAAACATTTTTTCTAGGGACAGAAAACTATAGGTAGGGAGAGTGTCAGTGTGTTTTACTGTGCTAATCCTTGTTTGTAGGGACAGGGAAGGACAGTGAGGGAAATTCTCCTTGTGCTATAGTGTGCTAAAGCATTGATCATCAACCATCTTTAAAAAAACATTTTTTCTAGGGACAGAAAACTATAGGTAGGGAGAGTGTCAGTGTGTTTCACTGTGCTAATCCTTGTTTCTAGGGACAGGGAAGGACAGTGAGGGAAATTCTCCTTGTGCTATACTGTGCTAAAGCATTGATCATCAATCATCTTTAAAAAAGAAAAAATTCTAGGGACAGAAAACTATAGGTAGGGAGAGTGTCAGTGTGTTTTACTGTGCTAATCCTTGTTTCTAGGGACAGGGAAGGACAGTGAGGGAAATTCTCCTTGTGCTATACTGTGCTAAAGCATTGATCATCAACCATCTTTAAAAAAACATTTTTTCTAGGGACAGAAAACTATAGGTAGGGAGAGTGTCAGTGTGTTTTACTGTGCTAATCCTTGTTTCTAGGGACAGGGAAGGACAGTGAGGGAAATTCTCCTTGTGCTATACTGTGCTAAAGCATTGATCATCAACCATCTTTAAAAAAACATTTTTTCTAGGGACAGAAAACTATAGGTAGGGAGAGTGTCAGTGTGTTTTACTGTGCTAATCCTTGTTTCTAGGGACAGGGAAGGACAGTGAGGGAAATTCTCCTTGTGCTATACTGTGCTAAAGCATTGATCATCAACCATCTTTAAAAACACATTTTTTCTAGGGACAGAAAACTATAGGTAGGGAGAGTGTCAGTGTGTTTTACTGTGCTAATCCTTGTTTCTAGGGACAGGGAAGGACAGTGAGGGAAATTCTCCTTGTGCTATACTGTGCTAAAGCATTGATCATCAACCATCTTTAAAAACACATTTTTTCTAGGGACAGAAAACTATAGGTAGGGAGAGTGTCAGTGTGTTTTACTGTGCTAATCCTTGTTTCTAGGGACAGGGAAGGACAGTGAGGGAAATTCTCCTTGTGCTATACTGTGCTAAAGCATTGATCATCAATCATCTTTAAAAAAAAAAAAATTCTAGGGACAGAAAACTATAGGTAGGGTGAGTGTCAGTGTGTTTTACTGTGCTAATCCTTGTTTCTAGGGACAGGGAAGGACAGTGAGGGAAATTCTCCTTGTGCTATACTGTGCTAAAGCATTGATCATCAACCATCTTTAAAAAAACATTTTTTCTAGGGACAGAAAACTATAGGTAGGGAGAGTGTCAGTGTGTTTTACTGTGCTAATCCTTGTTTCTAGGGACAGGGAAGGACAGTGAGGGAAATTCTCCTTGTGCTATACTGTGCTAAAGCATTGATCATCAACCATCTTTAAAAACACATTTTTTCTAGGGACAGAAAACTATAGGTAGGGAGAGTGTCAGTGTGTTTTACTGTGCTAATCCTTGTTTCTAGGGACAGGGAAGGACAGTGAGGGAAATTCTCCTTGTGCTATACTGTGCTAAAGCATTGATCATCAACCATCTTTAAAAAAACATTTTTTCTAGGGACAGAAAACTATAGGTAGGGAGAGTGTCAGTGTGTTTTACTGTGCTAATCCTTGTTTGTAGGGACAGGGAAGGACAGTGAGGGAAATTCTCCTTGTGCTATAGTGTGCTAAAGCATTGATCATCAACCATCTTTAAAAAAACATTTTTTCTAGGGACAGAAAACTATAGGTAGGGAGAGTGTCAGTGTGTTTCACTGTGCTAATCCTTGTTTCTAGGGACAGGGAAGGACAGTGAGGGAAATTCTCCTTGTGCTATACTGTGCTAAAGCATTGATCATCAATCATCTTTAAAAAAGAAAAAATTCTAGGGACAGAAAACTATAGGTAGGGAGAGTGTCAGTGTGTTTTACTGTGCTAATCCTTGTTTCTAGGGACAGGGAAGGACAGTGAGGGAAATTCTCCTTGTGCTATACTGTGCTAAAGCATTGATCATCAACCATCTTTAAAAAAACATTTTTTCTAGGGACAGAAAACTATAGGTAGGGAGAGTGTCAGTGTGTTTTACTGTGCTAATCCTTGTTTCTAGGGACAGGGAAGGACAGTGAGGGAAATTCTCCTTGTGCTATACTGTGCTAAAGCATTGATCATCAACCATCTTTAAAAACACATTTTTTCTAGGGACAGAAAACTATAGGTAGGGAGAATGTCAGTGTGTTTTACTGTGCTAATCCTTGTTTCTAGGGACAGGGAAGGACAGTGAGGGAAATTCTCCTTGTGCTATACTGTGCTAAAGCATTGATCATCAACCATCTTTAAAAACACATTTTTTCTAGGGACAGAAAACTATAGGTAGGGAGAGTGTCAGTGTGTTTTACTGTGCTAATCCTTGTTTCTAGGGACAGGGAAGGACAGTGAGGGAAATTCTCCTTGTGCTATACTGTGCTAAAGCATTGATCATCAATCATCTTTAAAAAAAAAAAAATTCTAGGGACAGAAAACTATAGGTAGGGAGAGTGTCAGTGTGTTTTACTGTGCTAATCCTTGTTTCTAGGGACAGGGAAGGACAGTGAGGGAAATTCTCCTTGTGCTATACTGTGCTAAAGCATTGATCATCAACCATCTTTAAAAAAACATTTTTTCTAGGGACAGAAAACTATAGGTAGGGAGAGTGTCAGTGTGTTTTACTGTGCTAATCCTTGTTTCTAGGGACAGGGAAGGACAGTGAGGGAAATTCTCCTTGTGCTATACTGTGCTAAAGCATTGATCATCAACCATCTTTAAAAAAACATTTTTTCTAGGGACAGAAAACTATAGGTAGGGAGAGTGTCAGTGTGTTTTACTGTGCTAATCCTTGTTTCTAGGGACAGGGAAGGACAGTGAGGGAAATTCTCCTTGTGCTATACTGTGCTAAAGCATTGATCATCAACCATCTTTAAAAACACATTTTTTCTAGGGACAGAAAACTATAGGTAGGGAGAGTGTCAGTGTGTTTTACTGTGCTAATCCTTGTTTCTAGGGACAGGGAAGGACAGTGAGGGAAATTCTCCTTGTGCTATACTGTGCTAAAGCATTGATCATCAACCATCTTTAAAAACACATTTTTTCTAGGGACAGAAAACTATAGGTAGGGAGAGTGTCAGTGTGTTTTACTGTGCTAATCCTTGTTTCTAGGGACAGGGAAGGACAGTGAGGGAAATTCTCCTTGTGCTATACTGTGCTAAAGCATTGATCATCAATCATCTTTAAAAAAAAAAAATTCTAGGGACAGAAAACTATAGGTAGGGAGAGTGTCAGTGTGTTTTACTGTGCTAATCCTTGTTTCTAGGGACAGGGAAGGACAGTGAGGGAAATTCTCCTTGTGCTATACTGTGCTAAAGCATTGATCATCAACCATCTTTAAAAAAACATTTTTTCTAGGGACAGAAAACTATAGGTAGGGAGAGTGTCAGTGTGTTTTACTGTGCTAATCCTTGTTTCTAGGGACAGGGAAGGACAGTGAGGGAAATTCTCCTTGTGCTATACTGTGCTAAAGCATTGATCATCAACCATCTTTAAAAACACATTTTTTCTAGGGACAGAAAACTATAGGTAGGGAGAGTGTCAGTGTGTTTTACTGTGCTAATCCTTGTTTCTAGGGACAGGGAAGGACAGTGAGGGAAATTCTCCTTGTGCTATACTGTGCTAAAGCATTGATCATCAACCATCTTTAAAAAAACATTTTTTCTAGGGACAGAAAACTATAGGTAGGGAGAGTGTCAGTGTGTTTTACTGTGCTAATCCTTGTTTGTAGGGACAGGGAAGGACAGTGAGGGAAATTCTCCTTGTGCTATAGTGTGCTAAAGCATTGATCATCAACCATCTTTAAAAAAACATTTTTTCTAGGGACAGAAAACTATAGGTAGGGAGAGTGTCAGTGTGTTTCACTGTGCTAATCCTTGTTTGTAGGGACAGGGAAGGACAGTGAGGGAAATTCTCCTTGTGCTATACTGTGCTAAAGCATTGATCATCAATCATCTTTAAAAAAGAAAAAATTCTAGGGACAGAAAACTATAGGTAGGGAGAGTGTCAGTGTGTTTTACTGTGCTAATCCTTGTTTCTAGGGACAGGGAAGGACAGTGAGGGAAATTCTCCTTGTGCTATACTGTGCTAAAGCATTGATCATCAACCATCTTTAAAAAAACATTTTTTCTAGGGACAGAAAACTATAGGTAGGGAGAGTGTCAGTGTGTTTTACTGTGCTAATCCTTGTTTCTAGGGACAGGGAAGGACAGTGAGGGAAATTCTCCTTGTGCTATACTGTGCTAAAGCATTGATCATCAACCATCTTTAAAAACACATTTTTTCTAGGGACAGAAAACTATAGGTAGGGAGAATGTCAGTGTGTTTTACTGTGCTAATCCTTGTTTCTAGGGACAGGGAAGGACAGTGAGGGAAATTCTCCTTGTGCTATACTGTGCTAAAGCATTGATCATCAACCATCTTTAAAAACACATTTTTTCTAGGGACAGAAAACTATAGGTAGGGAGAGTGTCAGTGTGTTTTACTGTGCTAATCCTTGTTTCTAGGGACAGGGAAGGACAGTGAGGGAAATTCTCCTTGTGCTATACTGTGCTAAAGCATTGATCATCAATCATCTTTAAAAAAAAAAAAATTCTAGGGACAGAAAACTATAGGTAGGGAGAGTGTCAGTGTGTTTTACTGTGCTAATCCTTGTTTCTAGGGACAGGGAAGGACAGTGAGGGAAATTCTCCTTGTGCTATACTGTGCTAAAGCATTGATCATCAACCATCTTTAAAAAAACATTTTTTCTAGGGACAGAAAACTATAGGTAGGGAGAGTGTCAGTGTGTTTTACTGTGCTAATCCTTGTTTCTAGGGACAGGGAAGGACAGTGAGGGAAATTCTCCTTGTGCTATACTGTGCTAAAGCATTGATCATCAACATCTTTAAAAACACATTTTTTCTAGGGACAGAAAACTATAGGTAGGGAGAGTGTCAGTGTGTTTTACTGTGCTAATCCTTGTTTCTAGGAACAGGGAAGGACAGTGAGGGAAATTCTCCTTGTGCTATACTGTGCTAAAGCATTGATCATCAACCATCTTTAAAAAAAAAAAATTCTAGGGACAGAAAACTATAGGTAGGGAGAGTGTCAGTGTGTTTTACTGTGCTAATCCTTGTTTGTAGGGACAGGGAAGGACAGTGAGGGAAATTCTCCTTGTGCTATAGTGTGCTAAAGCATTGATCATCAACCATCTTTAAAAAAACATTTTTTCTAGGGACAGAAAACTATAGGTAGGGAGAGTGTCAGTGTGTTTCACTGTGCTAATCCTTGTTTCTAGGGACAGGGAAGGACAGTGAGGGAAATTCTCCTTGTGCTATACTGTGCTAAAGCATTGATCATCAATCATCTTTAAAAAAAAAAAATTCTAGGGACAGAAAACTATAGGTAGGGAGAGTGTCAGTGTGTTTTACCGTGCTAATCCTTGTTTCTAGGGACAGGGAAGGACAGTGAGGGAAATTCTCCTTGTGCTATACTGTGCTAAAGCATTGATCATCAACCATCTTTAAAAAAACATTTTTTCTAGGGACAGAAAACTATAGGTAGGGAGAGTGTCAGTGTGTTTTACTGTGCTAATCCTTGTTTCTAGGGACAGGGAAGGACAGTGAGGGAAATTCTCCTTGTGCTATACTGTGCTAAAGCATTGATCATCAACCATCTTTAAAAACACATTTTTTCTAGGGACAGAAAACTATAGGTAGGGAGAGTGTCATTGTGTTTTACTGTGCTAATCCTTGTTTCTAGGGACAGGGAAGGACAGTGAGGGAAATTCTCCTTGTGCTATAGTGTGCTAAAGCATTGATCATCAACCATCTTTAAAAAAACATTTTTTCTAGGGACAGAAAACTATAGGTAGGGAGAGTGTCAGTGTGTTTTACTGTGCTAATCCTTGTTTCTAGGGACAGGGAAGGACAGTGAGGGAAATTCTCCTTGTGCTATACTGTGCTAAAGCATTGATCATCAACCATCTTTAAAAAAACATTTTTTCTAGGGACAGAAAACTATAGGTAGGGAGAGTGTCAGTGTGTTTTACTGTGCTAATCCTTGTTTGTAGGGACAGGGAAGGACAGTGAGGGAAATTCTCCTTGTGCTATAGTGTGCTAAAGCATTGATCATCAACCATCTTTAAAAAAACATTTTTTCTAGGGACAGAAAACTATAGGTAGGGAGAGTGTCAGTGTGTTTTACTGTGCTAATCCTTGTTTCTAGGGACAGGGAAGGACAGTGAGGGGAATTCTCCTTGTGCTATACTGTGCTAAAGCATTGATCATCAACCATGTTTAAAAAAAAAAATTTCTAGGGACAGAAAACTATAGGTAGGGAGAGTGTCAGTGTGTTTTACTGTGCTAATCCTTGTTTCTAGGGACAGGGAAGGACAGTGAGGGAAATTCTCCTTGTGCTATACTGTGCTAAAGCATTGATCATCAACCATCTTTAAAAAAACATTTTTTCTAGGGACAGAAAACTATAGGTAGGGAGAGTGTCAGTGTGTTTTACTGTGCTAATCCTTGTTTGTAGGGACAGGGAAGGACAGTGAGGGAAATTCTCCTTGTGCTATAGTGTGCTAAAGCATTGATCATCAACCATCTTTAAAAAAACATTTTTTCTAGGGACAGAAAACTATAGGTAGGGAGAGTGTCAGTGTGTTTTACTGTGCTAATCCTTGTTTCTAGGGACAGGGAAGGACAGTGAGGGAAATTCTCCTTGTGCTATACTGTGCTAAAGCATTGATCATCAACCATGTTTAAAAAAACATTTTTTCTAGGGACAGAAAACTATAGGTAGGGAGAGTGTCAGTGTGTTTTACTGTGCTAATCCTTGTTTCTAGGGACAGGGAAGGACAGTGAGGGAAATTCTCCTTGTGCTATACTGTGCTAAAGCATTGATCATCAACCATCTTTAAAAAAACATTTTTTCTAGGGACAGAAAACTATAGGTAGGGAGAGTGTCAGTGTGTTTTACTGTGCTAATCCTTGTTTGTAGGGACAGGGAAGGACAGTGAGGGAAATTCTCCTTGTGCTATAGTGTGCTAAAGCATTGATCATCAACCATCTTTAAAAAAACATTTTTTCTAGGGACAGAAAACTATAGGTAGGGAGAGTGTCAGTGTGTTTTACTGTGCTAATCCTTGTTTCTAGGGACAGGGAAGGACAGTGAGGGAAATTCTCCTTGTGCTATACTGTGCTAAAGCATTGATCATCAACCATCTTTAAAAAAACATTTTTTCTAGGGACAGAAAACTATAGGTAGGGAGAGTGTCAGTGTGTTTTACTGTGCTAATCCTTGTTTCTAGGGACAGGGAAGGACAGTGAGGGAAATTCTCCTTGTGCTATACTGTGCTAAAGCATTGATCATCAACCATCTTTAAAAAAACATTTTTTCTAGGGACAGAAAACTATAGGTAGGGAGAGTGTCAGTGTGTTTCACTGTGCTAATCCTTGTTTCTAGGGACAGGGAAGGACAGTGAGGGAAATTCTCCTTGTGCTATACTGTGCTAAAGCATTGATCATCAACCATCTTTAAAAACACATTTTTTCTAGGGACAGAAAACTATAGGTAGGGAGAGTGTCAGTGTGTTTTACTGTGCTAATCCTTGTTTCTAGGGACAGGGAAGGACAGTGAGGGAAATTCTCCTTGTGCTATACTGTGCTAAAGCATTGATCATCAATCATCTTTAAAAAAAAAAAAAATTCTAGGGACAGAAAACTATAGGTAGGGAGAGTGTCAGTGTGTTTTACTGTGCCAATCCTTGTTTCTAGGGACAGGGAAGGACAGTGAGGGAAATTCTCCTTGTGCTATACTGTGCTAAAGCATTGATCATCAACCATCTTTAAAAAAACATTTTTTCTAGGGACAGAAAACTATAGGTAGGGAGAGTGTCAGTGTGTTTTACTGTGCTAATCCTTGTTTCTAGGGACAGGGAAGGACAGTGAGGGAAATTCTCCTTGTGCTATACTGTGCTAAAGCATTGATCATCAACCATCTTTAAAAACACATTTTTTCTAGGGACAGAAAACTATAGGTAGGGAGAGTGTCAGTGTGTTTTACTGTGATAATCCTTGTTTCTAGGGACAGGGAAGGACAGTGAGGGAAATTCTCCTTGTGCTATACTGTGCTAAAGCATTGATCATCAACCATCTTTAAAAACACATTTTTTCTAGGGACAGAAAACTATAGGTAGGGAGAGTGTCAGTGTGTTTTACTGTGCTAATCCTTGTTTCTAGGGACAGGGAAGGACAGTGAGGGAAATTCTCCTTGTGCCATACTGTGCTAAAGCATTGATCATCAATCATCTTTAAAAAAAAAAAAATTCTAGGGACAGAAAACTATAGGTAGGGAGAGTGTCAGTGTGTTTTACTGTGCTAATCCTTGTTTCTAGGGACAGGGAAGGACAGTGAGGGAAATTCTCCTTGTGCTATACTGTGCTAAAGCATTGATCATCAACCATCTTTAAAAAAACATTTTTTCTAGGGACAGAAAACTATAGGTAGGGAGAGTGTCAGTGTGTTTTACTGTGCTAATCCTTGTTTCTAGGGACAGGGAAGGACAGTGAGGGAAATTCTCCTTGTGCTATACTGTGCTAAAGCATTGATCATCAACCATCTTTAAAAACACATTTTTTCTAGGGACAGAAAACTATAGGTAGGGAGAGTGTCAGTGTGTTTTACTGTGCTAATCCTTGTTTCTAGGGACAGGGAAGGACAGTGAGGGAAATTCTCCTTGTGCTATACTGTGCTAAAGCATTGATCATCAACCATCTTTAAAAAAACATTTTTTCTAGGGACAGAAAACTATAGGTAGGGAGAGTGTCAGTGTGTTTTACTGTGCTAATCCTTGTTTGTAGGGACAGGGAAGGACAGTGAGGGAAATTCTCCTTGTGCTATAGTGTGCTAAAGCATTGATCATCAACCATCTTTAAAAAAACATTTTTTCTAGGGACAGAAAACTATAGGTAGGGAGAGTGTCAGTGTGTTTCACTGTGCTAATCCTTGTTTCTAGGGACAGGGAAGGACAGTGAGGGAAATTCTCCTTGTGCTATACTGTGCTAAAGCATTGATCATCAATCATCTTTAAAAAAAAAAAAATTCTAGGGACAGAAAACTATAGGTAGGGAGAGTGTCAGTGTGTTTTACTGTGCTAATCCTTGTTTCTAGGGACAGGGAAGGACAGTGAGGGAAATTCTCCTTGTGCTATACTGTGCTAAAGCATTGATCATCAACCATCTTTAAAAAAACATTTTTTCTAGGGACAGAAAACTATAGGTAGGGAGAGTGTCAGTGTGTTTTACTGTGCTAATCCTTGTTTCTAGGGACAGGGAAGGACAGTGAGGGAAATTCTCCTTGTGCTATACTGTGCTAAAGCATTGATCATCAACCATCTTTAAAAACACATTTTTTCTAGGGACAGAAAACTATAGGTAGGGAGAGTGTCAGTGTGTTTTACTGTGCTAATCCTTGTTTCTAGGGACAGGGAAGGACAGTGAGGGAAATTCTCCTTGTGCTATACTGTGCTAAAGCATTGATCATCAACCATCTTTAAAAAAACATTTTTTCTAGGGACAGAAAACTATAGGTAGGGAGAGTGTCAGTGTGTTTTACTGTGCTAATCCTTGTTTGTAGGGACAGGGAAGGACAGTGAGGGAAATTCTCCTTGTGCTATACTGTGCTAAAGCATTGATCATCAACCATCTTTAAAAAAACATTTTTTCTAGGGACAGAAAACTATAGGTAGGGAGAGTGTCAGTGTGTTTTACTGTGCTAATCCTTGTTTGTAGGGACAGGGAAGGACAGTGAGGGAAATTCTCCTTGTGCTATAGTGTGCTAAAGCATTGATCATCAACCATCTTTAAAAAAACATTTTTTCTAGGGACAGAAAACTATAGGTAGGGAGAGTGTCAGTGTGTTTCACTGTGCTAATCCTTGTTTCTAGGGACAGGGAAGGACAGTGAGGGAAATTCTCCTTGTGCTATACTGTGCTAAAGCATTGATCATCAACCATCTTTAAAAAAAAAATTTTTCTAGGGACAGAAAACTATAGGTAGGGAGAGTGTCAGTGTGTTTTACTGTGCTAATCCTTGTTTCTAGGGACAGGGAAGGACAGTGAGGGAAATTCTCCTTGTGCTATACTGTGCTAAAGCATTGATCATCAACCATCTTTAAAAACACATTTTTTCTAGGGACAGAAAACTATAGGTAGGGAGAGTGTCAGTGTGTTTTACTGTGCTAATCCTTGTTTCTAGGGACAGGGAAGGACAGTGAGGGAAATTCTCCTTGTGCTATACTGTGCTAAAGCATTGATCATCAACCATCTTTAAAAAAACATTTTTTCTAGGGACAGAAAACTATAGGTAGGGAGAGTGTCAGTGTGTTTTACTGTGCTAATCCTTGTTTGTAGGGACAGGGAAGGACAGTGAGGGAAATTCTCCTTGTGCTATACTGTGCTAAAGCATTGATCATCAACCATCTTTAAAAAAACATTTTTTCTAGGGACAGAAAACTATAGGTAGGGAGAGTGTCAGTGTGTTTTACTGTGCTAATCCTTGTTTGTAGGGACAGGGAAGGACAGTGAGGGAAATTCTCCTTGTGCTATAGTGTGCTAAAGCATTGATCATCAACCATCTTTAAAAAAACATTTTTTCTAGGGACAGAAAACTATAGGTAGGGAGAGTGTCAGTGTGTTTCACTGTGCTAATCCTTGTTTCTAGGGACAGGGAAGGACAGTGAGGGAAATTCTCCTTGTGCTATACTGTGCTAAAGCATTGATCATCAATCATCTTTAAAAAAAAAAAAATTCTAGGGACAGAAAACTATAGGTAGGGAGAGTGTCAGTGTGTTTTACTGTGCTAATCCTTGTTTCTAGGGACAGGGAAGGACAGTGAGGGAAATTCTCCTTGTGCTATACTGTGCTAAAGCATTGATCATCAACCATCTTTAAAAAAACATTTTTTCTAGGGACAGAAAACTATAGGTAGGGAGAGTGTCAGTGTGTTTTACTGTGCTAATCCTTGTTTCTAGGGACAGGGAAGGACAGTGAGGGAAATTCTCCTTGTGCTATACTGTGCTAAAGCATTGATCATCAACCATCTTTAAAAACACATTTTTTCTAGGGACAGAAAACTATAGGTAGGGAGAGTGTCAGTGTGTTTTACTGTGCTAATCCTTGTTTCTAGGGACAGGGAAGGACAGTGAGGGAAATTCTCCTTGTGCTATACTGTGCTAAAGCATTGATCATCAACCATCTTTAAAAAAACATTTTTTCTAGGGACAGAAAACTATAGGTAGGGAGAGTGTCAGTGTGTTTTACTGTGCTAATCCTTGTTTGTAGGGACAGGGAAGGACAGTGAGGGAAATTCTCCTTGTGCTATAGTGTGCTAAAGCATTGATCATCAACCATCTTTAAAAAAACATTTTTTCTAGGGACAGAAAACTATAGGTAGGGAGAGTGTCAGTGTGTTTTACTGTGCTAATCCTTGTTTCTAGGGACAGGAAAGGACAGTGAGGGAAATTCTCCTTGTGCTATACTGTGCTAAAGCATTGATCATCAACCATCTTTAAAAATCATTTTTTCTAGGGACAGAAAACTATAGGTAGGGAGAGTGTCAGTGTGTTTTACTGTGCTAATCCTTGTTTCTAGGGACAGGGAAGGACAGTGAGGGAAATTCTCCTTGTGCCATACTGTGCTAAAGCATTGATCATCAATCATCTTTAAAAAAAAAAAAATTCTAGGGACAGAAAACTATAGGTAGGGAGAGTGTCAGTGTGTTTTACTGTGCTAATCCTTGTTTCTAGGGACAGGGAAGGACAGTGAGGGAAATTCTCCTTGTGCTATACTGTGCTAAAGCATTGATCATCAACCATCTTTAAAAAAACATTTTTTCTAGGGACAGAAAACTATAGGTAGGGAGAGTGTCAGTGTGTTTTACTGTGCTAATCCTTGTTTCTAGGGACAGGGAAGGACAGTGAGGGAAATTCTCCTTGTGCTATACTGTGCTAAAGCATTGATCATCAAGCATCTTTAAAAACACATTTTTTCTAGGGACAGAAAACTATAGGTAGGGAGAGTGTCAGTGTGTTTTACTGTGCTAATCCTTGTTTCTAGGGACAGGGAAGGACAGTGAGGGAAATTCTCCTTGTGCTATACTGTGCTAAAGCATTGATCATCAACCATCTTTAAAAAAACATTTTTTCTAGGGACAGAAAACTATAGGTAGGGAGAGTGTCAGTGTGTTTTACTGTGCTAATCCTTGTTTGTAGGGACAGGGAAGGACAGTGAGGGAAATTCTCCTTGTGCTATAGTGTGCTAAAGCATTGATCATCAACCATCTTTAAAAAAACATTTTTTCTAGGGACAGAAAACTATAGGTAGGGAGAGTGTCAGTGTGTTTCACTGTGCTAATCCTTGTTTCTAGGGACAGGGAAGGACAGTGAGGGAAATTCTCCTTGTGCTATACTGTGCTAAAGCATTGATCATCAATCATCTTTAAAAAAAAAAAAATTCTAGGGACAGAAAACTATAGGTAGGGAGAGTGTCAGTGTGTTTTACTGTGCTAATCCTTGTTTCTAGGGACAGGGAAGGACAGTGAGGGAAATTCTCCTTGTGCTATACTGTGCTAAAGCATTGATCATCAACCATCTTTAAAAAAACATTTTTTCTAGGGACAGAAAACTATAGGTAGGGAGAGTGTCAGTGTGTTTTACTGTGCTAATCCTTGTTTCTAGGGACAGGGAAGGACAGTGAGGGAAATTCTCCTTGTGCTATACTGTGCTAAAGCATTGATCATCAACCATCTTTAAAAACACATTTTTTCTAGGGACAGAAAACTATAGGTAGGGAGAGTGTCAGTGTGTTTTACTGTGCTAATCCTTGTTTCTAGGGACAGGGAAGGACAGTGAGGGAAATTCTCCTTGTGCTATACTGTGCTAAAGCATTGATCATCAACCATCTTTAAAAAAACATTTTTTCTAGGGACAGAAAACTATAGGTAGGGAGAGTGTCAGTGTGTTTTACTGTGCTAATCCTTGTTTGTAGGGACAGGGAAGGACAGTGAGGGAAATTCTCCTTGTGCTATAGTGTGCTAAAGCATTGATCATCAACCATCTTTAAAAAAACATTTTTTCTAGGGACAGAAAACTATAGGTAGGGAGAGTGTCAGTGTGTTTTACTGTGCTAATCCTTGTTTCTAGGGACAGGAAAGGACAGTGAGGGAAATTCTCCTTGTGCTATACTGTGCTAAAGCATTGATCATCAACCATCTTTAAAAATCATTTTTTCTAGGGACAGAAAACTATAGGTAGGGAGAGTGTCAGTGTGTTTCACTGTGCTAATCCTTGTTTCTAGGGACAGGGAAGGACAGTGAGGGAAATTCTCCTTGTGCTATACTGTGCTAAAGCATTGATCATCAATCATCTTTAAAAAAAAAAAAATTCTAGGGACAGAAAACTATAGGTAGGGAGAGTGTCAGTGTGTTTTACCGTGCTAATCCTTGTTTCTAGGGACAGGGAAGGACAGTGAGGGAAATTCTCCTTGTGCTATACTGTGCTAAAGCATTGATCATCAACCATCTTTAAAAAAACATTTTTTCTAGGGACAGAAAACTATAGGTAGGGAGAGTGTCAGTGTGTTTTACTGTGCTAATCCTTGTTTGTAGGGACAGGGAAGGACAGTGAGGGAAATTCTCCTTGTGCTATACTGTGCTAAAGCATTGATCATCAACCATCTTTAAAAACACATTTTTTCTAGGGACAGAAAACTATAGGTAGGGAGAGTGTCAGTGTGTTTTACTGTGCTAATCCTTGTTTCTAGGGACAGGGAAGGACAGTGAGGGAAATTCTCCTTGTGCTATACTGTGCTAAAGCATTGATCATCAACCATCTTTAAAAAAACATTTTTTCTAGGGACAGAAAACTATAGGTAGGGAGAGTGTCAGTGTGTTTTACTGTGCTAATCCTTGTTTGTAGGGACAGGGAAGGACAGTGAGGGAAATTCTCCTTGTGCTATAGTGTGCTAAAGCATTGATCATCAACCATCTTTAAAAAAACATTTTTTCTAGGGACAGAAAACTATAGGTAGGGAGAGTGTCAGTGTGTTTTACTGTGCTAATCCTTGTTTCTAGGGACAGGGAAGGACAGTGAGGGAAATTCTCCTTGTGCTATACTGTGCTAAAGCATTGATCATCAACCATGTTTAAAAAAACATTTTTTCTAGGGACAGAAAACTATAGGTAGGGAGAGTGTCAGTGTGTTTTACTGTGCTAATCCTTGTTTCTAGGGACAGGGAAGGACAGTGAGGGAAATTCTCCTTGTGCTATACTGTGCTAAAGCATTGATCATCAACCATCTTTAAAAAAACATTTTTTCTAGGGACAGAAAACTATAGGTAGGGAGAGTGTCAGTGTGTTTTACTGTGCTAATCCTTGTTTGTAGGGACAGGGAAGGACAGTGAGGGAAATTCTCCTTGTGCTATAGTGTGCTAAAGCATTGATCATCAACCATCTTTAAAAAAACATTTTTTCTAGGGACAGAAAACTATAGGTAGGGAGAGTGTCAGTGTGTTTTACTGTGCTAATCCTTGTTTCTAGGGACAGGGAAGGACAGTGAGGGAAATTCTCCTTGTGCTATACTGTGCTAAAGCATTGATCATCAACCATCTTTAAAAAAACATTTTTTCTAGGGACAGAAAACTATAGGTAGGGAGAGTGTCAGTGTGTTTTACTGTGCTAATCCTTGTTTCTAGGGACAGGGAAGGACAGTGAGGGAAATTCTCCTTGTGCTATACTGTGCTAAAGCATTGATCATCAACCATGTTTAAAAAAACATTTTTTCTAGGGACAGAAAACTATAGGTAGGGAGAGTGTCAGTGTGTTTCACTGTGCTAATCCTTGTTTCTAGGGACAGGGAAGGACAGTGAGGGAAATTCTCCTTGTGCTATACTGTGCTAAAGCATTGATCATCAACCATCTTTAAAAAAACATTTCTTCTAGGGACAGAAAACTATAGGTAGGGAGAGTGTCAGTGTGTTTTACTGTGCTAATCCTTGTTTCTAGGGACAGGGAAGGACAGTGAGGGAAATTCTCCTTGTGCTATACTGTGCTAAAGCATTGATCATCAAAAATCTTTAAAAACACATTTTTTCTAGGGACAGAAAACTATAGGTAGGGAGAGTGTCAGTGTGTTTTACTGTGCTAATCCTTGTTTCTAGGGACAGGGAAGGACAGTGAGGGAAATTCTCCTTGTGCTATACTGTGCTAAAGCATTGATCATCAACCATCTTTAAAAAAACATTTTTTCTAGGGACAGAAAACTATAGGTAGGGAGAGTGTCAGTGTGTTTTACTGTGCTAATCCTTGTTTGTAGGGACAGGGAAGGACAGTGAGGGAAATTCTCCTTGTGCTATAGTGTGCTAAAGCATTGATCATCAACCATCTTTAAAAAAACATTTTTTCTAGGGACAGAAAACTATAGGTAGGGAGAGTGTCAGTGTGTTTTACTGTGCTAATCCTTGTTTCTAGGGACAGGGAAGGACAGTGAGGGAAATTCTCCTTGTGCTATACTGTGCTAAAGCATTGATCATCAACCATCTTTAAAAAAAAAAAAAAATCTAGGGACAGAAAACTATAGGTAGGGAGAGTGTCAGTGTGTTTTACTGTGCTAATCCTTGTTTCTAGGGACAGGGAAGGACAGTGAGGGAAATTCTCCTTGTGCTATACTGTGCTAAAGCATTGATCATCAACCATCTTTAAAAAAACATTTTTTCTAGGGACAGAAAACTATAGGTAGGGAGAGTGTCAGTGTGTTTTACTGTGCTAATCCTTGTTTGTAGGGACAGGGAAGGACAGTGAGGGAAATTCTCCTTGTGCTATAGTGTGCTAAAGCATTGATCATCAACCATCTTTAAAAAAACTTTTTTTCTAGGGACAGAAACTATAGGTAGGGAGAGTGTCAGTGTGTTTCACTGTGCTAATCCTTGTTTCTAGGGACAGGGAAGGACAGTGAGGGAAATTCTCCTTGTGCTATACTGTGCTAAAGCATTGATCATCAACCATCTTTAAAAAAACATTTTTTCTAGGGACAGAAAACTATAGGTAGGGAGAGTGTCAGTGTGTTTCACTGTGCTAATCCTTGTTTCTAGGGACAGGGAAGGACAGTGAGGGAAATTCTCCTTGTGCTATACTGTGCTAAAGCATTGATCATCAACCATCTTTAAAAAAACATTTTTTCTAGGGACAGAAAACTATAGGTAGGGAGAGTGTCAGTGTGTTTTACTGTGCTAATCCTTGTTTCTAGGGACAGGGAAGGACAGTGAGGGAAATTCTCCTTGTGCTATACTGTGCTAAAGCATTGATCATCAACCATCTTTAAAAAAACATTTTTTCTAGGGACAGAAAACTATAGGTAGGGAGAGTGTCAGTGTGTTTTACTGTGCTAATCCTTGTTTCTAGGGACAGGGAAGGACAGTGAGGGAAATTCTCCTTGTGCTATACTGTGCTAAAGCATTGATCATCAACCATCTTTAAAAACACATTTTTTCTAGGGACAGAAAACTATAGGTAGGGAGAGTGTCAGTGTGTTTTACTGTGCTAATCCTTGTTTCTAGGGACAGGGAAGGACAGTGAGGGAAATTCTCCTTGTGCTATACTGTGCTAAAGCATTGATCATCAACCATCTTTAAAAAAACATTTTTTCTAGGGACAGAAAACTATAGGTAGGGAGAGTGTCAGTGTGTTTTACTGTGCTAATCCTTGTTTGTAGGGACAGGGAAGGACAGTGAGGGAAATTCTCCTTGTGCTATAGTGTGCTAAAGCATTGATCATCAACCATCTTTAAAAAAACATTTTTTCTAGGGACAGAAAACTATAGGTAGGGAGAGTGTCAGTGTGTTTTACTGTGCTAATCCTTGTTTCTAGGGACAGGGAAGGACAGTGAGGGAAATTCTCCTTGTGCTATACTGTGCTAAAGCATTGATCATCAACCATGTTTAAAAAAACATTTTTTCTAGGGACAGAAAACTATAGGTAGGGAGAGTGTCAATGTGTTTTACTGTGCTAATCCTTGTTTCTAGGGACAGGGAAGGACAGTGAGGGAAATTCTCCTTGTGCTATACTGTGCTAAAGCATTGATCATCAACCATCTTTAAAAACACATTTTTTCTAGGGACAGAAAACTATAGGTAGGGAGAGTGTCAGTGTGTTTTACTGTGCTAATCCTTGTTTGTAGGGACAGGGAAACACAGTGAGGGAAATTCTCCTTGTGCTATAGTGTGCTAAAGCATTGATCATCAACCATCTTTAAAAAAACATTTTTTCTAGGGACAGAAAACTATAGGTAGGGAGAGTGTCAGTGTGTTTTACTGTGCTAATCCTTGTTTCTAGGGACAGGGAAGGACAGTGAGGGAAATTCTCCTTGTGCTATACTGTGCTAAAGCATTGATCATCAACCATGTTTAAAAAAACATTTTTTCTAGGGACAGAAAACTATAGGTAGGGAGAGTGTCAGTGTGTTTTACTGTGCTAATCCTTGTTTCTAGGGACAGGGAAGGACAGTGAGGGAAATTCTCCTTGTGCTATACTGTGCTAAAGCATTGATCATCAACCATCTTTAAAAAAACATTTTTTCTAGGGACAGAAAACTATAGGTAGGGAGAGTGTCAGTGTGTTTTACTGTGCTAATCCTTGTTTGTAGGGACAGGGAAGGACAGTGAGGGAAATTCTCCTTGTGCTATAGTGTGCTAAAGCATTGATCATCAACCATCTTTAAAAAAACATTTTTTCTAGGGACAGAAAACTATAGGTAGGGAGAGTGTCAGTGTGTTTTACTGTGCTAATCCTTGTTTCTAGGGACAGGGAAGGACAGTGAGGGAAATTCTCCTTGTGCTATACTGTGCTAAAGCATTGATCATCAACCATCTTTAAAAAAACATTTTTTCTAGGGACAGAAAACTATAGGTAGGGAGAGTGTCAGTGTGTTTTACTGTGCTAATCCTTGTTTCTAGGGACAGGGAAGGACAGTGAGGGAAATTCTCCTTGTGCTATACTGTGCTAAAGCATTGATCATCAACCATCTTTAAAAAAACATTTTTTCTAGGGACAGAAAACTATAGGTAGGGAGAGTGTCAGTGTGTTTCACTGTGCTAATCCTTGTTTCTAGGGACAGGGAAGGACAGTGAGGGAAATTCTCCTTGTGCTATACTGTGCTAAAGCATTGATCATCAATCATCTTTAAAAAAAAAAAATTCTAGGGACAGAAAACTATAGGTAGGGAGAGTGTCAGTGTGTTTTACTGTGCTAATCCTTGTTTCTAGGGACAGGGAAGGACAGTGAGGGAAATTCTCCTTGTGCTATACTGTGCTAAAGCATTGATCATCAACCATCTTTAAAAAAACATTTTTTCTAGGGACAGAAAACTATAGGTAGAGAGAGTGTCAGTGTGTTTTACTGTGCTAATCCTTGTTTCTAGGGACAGGGAAGGACAGTGAGGGAAATTCTCCTTGTGCTATACTGTGCTAAAGCATTGATCATCAACCATCTTTAAAAACACATTTTTTCTAGGGACAGAAAACTATAGGTAGGGAGAGTGTCAGTGTGTTTTACTGTGCTAATCCTTGTTTCTAGGGATAGGGAAGGACAGTGAGGGAAATTCTCCTTGTGCTATACTGTGCTAAAGTATTGATCATCAACCATCTTTAAAAACACATTTTTTCTAGGGACAGAAAACTATAGGTAGGGAGAGTGTCAGTGTGTTTTACTGTGCTAATCCTTGTTTCTAGGGACAGGGAAGGACAGTGAGGGAAATTCTCCTTGTGCTATACTGTGCTAAAGCATTGATCATCAATCATCTTTAAAAAAAAAAAAAATTCTAGGGACAGAAAACTATAGGTAGGGAGAGTGTCAGTGTGTTTTACTGTGCTAATCCTTGTTTCTAGGGACAGGGAAGGACAGTGAGGGAAATTCTCCTTGTGCTATACTGTGCTAAAGCATTGATCATCAACCATCTTTAAAAAAACATTTTTTCTAGGGACAGAAAACTATAGGTAGGGAGAGTGTCAGTGTGTTTTACTGTGCTAATCCTTGTTTCTAGGGACAGGGAAGGACAGTGAGGGAAATTCTCCTTGTGCTATACTGTGCTAAAGCATTGATCATCAACCATCTTTAAAAACACATTTTTTCTAGGGACAGAAAACTATAGGTAGGGAGAGTGTCAGTGTGTTTTACTGTGCTAATCCTTGTTTCTAGGGACAGGGAAGGACAGTGAGGGAAATTCTCCTTGTGCTATACTGTGCTAAAGCATTGATCATCAACCATCTTTAAAAAAACATTTTTTCTAGGGACAGAAAACTATAGGTAGGGAGAGTGTCAGTGTGTTTTACTGTGCTAATCCTTGTTTGTAGGGACAGGGAAGGACAGTGAGGGAAATTCTCCTTGTGCTATAGTGTGCTAAAGCATTGATCATCAACCATCTTTAAAAAAACATTTTTTCTAGGGACAGAAAACTATAGGTAGGGAGAGTGTCAGTGTGTTTTACTGTGCTAATCCTTGTTTCTAGGGACAGGAAAGGACAGAGAGGGAAATTCTCCTTGTGCTATACTGTGCTAAAGCATTGATCATCAACCATCTTTAAAAAAACATTTTTTCTAGGGACAGAAAACTATAGGTAGGGAGAGTGTCAGTGTGCTTCACTGTGCTAATCCTTGTTTCTAGGGACAGGGAAGGACAGTGAGGGAAATTCTCCTTGTGCTATACTGTGCTAAAGCATTGATCATCAATCATCTTTAAAAAAACATTTTTTCTAGGGACAGAAAACTATAGGTAGGGAGAGTGTCAGTGTGTTTTACTGTGCTAATCCTTGTTTCTAGGGACAGGGAAGGACAGTGAGGGAAATTCTCCTTGTGCTATACTGTGCTAAAGCATTGATCATCAACCATCTTTAAAAAAACATTTTTTCTAGGGACAGAAAACTATAGGTAGGGAGAGTGTCAGTGTGTTTTACTGTGCTAATCCTTGTTTCTAGGGACAGGGAAGGACAGTGAGGGAAATTCTCCTTGTGCTATACTGTGCTAAAGCATTGATCATCAACCATCTTTAAAAAAACATTTTTTCTAGGGACAGAAAACTATAGGTAGGGAGAGTGTCAGTGTGTTTTACTGTGCTAATCCTTGTTTCTAGGGACAGGGAAGGACAGTGAGGGAAATTCTCCTTGTGCTATACTGTGCTAAAGCATTGATCATCAACCATCTTTAAAAAAACATTTTTTCTAGGGACAGAAAACTATAGGTAGGGAGAGTGTCAGTGTGTTTCACTGTGCTAATCCTTGTTTCTAGGGACAGGGAAGGACAGTGAGGGAAATTCTCCTTGTGCTATACTGTGCTAAAGCATTGATCATCAACCATCTTTAAAAACACATTTTTTCTAGGGACAGAAAACTATAGGTAGGGAGAGTGTCAGTGTGTTTTACTGTGCTAATCCTTGTTTCTAGGGACAGGGAAGGACAGTGAGGGAAATTCTCCTTGTGCTATACTGTGCTAAAGCATTGATCATCAACCATCTTTAAAAAAACATTTTTTCTAGGGACAGAAAACTATAGGTAGGGAGAGTGTCAGTGTGTTTCACTGTGCTAATCCTTGTTTGTAGGGACAGGGAAGGACAGTGAGGGAAATTCTCCTTGTGCTATAGTGTGCTAAAGCATTGATCATCAACCATCTTTAAAAAAATATTTTTTCTAGGGACAGAAAACTATAGGTAGGGAGAGTGTCAGTGTGTTTTACTGTGCTAATCCTTGTTTGTAGGGACAGGGAAGGACAGTGAGGGAAATTCTCCTTGTGCTATAGTGTGCTAAAGCATTGATCATCAACCATCTTTAAAAAAACATTTTTTCTAGGGACAGAAAACTATAGGTAGGGAGAGTGTCAGTGTGTTTTACTGTGCTAATCCTTGTTTCTAGGGACAGGAAAGGACAGAGAGGGAAATTCTCCTTGTGCTATACTGTGCTAAAGCATTGATCATCAACCATCTTTAAAAAAACATTTTTTCTAGGGACAGAAAACTATAGGTAGGGAGAGTGTCAGTGTGTTTCACTGTGCTAATCCTTGTTTCTAGGGACAGGGAAGGACAGTGAGGGAAATTCTCCTTGTGCTATACTGTGCTAAAGCATTGATCATCAATCATCTTTAAAAAAACATTTTTTCTAGGGACAGAAAACTATAGGTAGGGAGAGTGTCAGTGTGTTTTACTGTGCTAATCCTTGTTTCTAGGGACAGGGAAGGACAGTGAGGGAAATTCTCCTTGTGCTATACTGTGCTAAAGCATTGATCATCAACCATCTTTAAAAAAATATTTTTTCTAGGGACAGAAAACTATAGGTAGGGAGAGTGTCAGTGTGTTTTACTGTGCTAATCCTTGTTTGTAGGGACAGGGAAGGACAGTGAGGGAAATTCTCCTTGTGCTATAGTGTGCTAAAGCATTGATCATCAACCATCTTTAAAAAAACATTTTTTCTAGGGACAGAAAACTATAGGTAGGGAGAGTGTCAGTGTGTTTTACTGTGCTAATCCTTGTTTCTAGGGACAGGAAAGGACAGAGAGGGAAATTCTCCTTGTGCTATACTGTGCTAAAGCATTGATCATCAACCATCTTTAAAAAAACATTTTTTCTAGGGACAGAAAACTATAGGTAGGGAGAGTGTCAGTGTGTTTCACTGTGCTAATCCTTGTTTCTAGGGACAGGGAAGGACAGTGAGGGAAATTCTCCTTGTGCTATACTGTGCTAAAGCATTGATCATCAATCATCTTTCAAAAAACATTTTTTCTAGGGACAGAAAACTATAGGTAGGGAGAGTGTCAGTGTGTTTTACTGTGCTAATCCTTGTTTCTAGGGACAGGGAAGGACAGTGAGGGAAATTCTCCTTGTGCTATACTGTGCTAAAGCATTGATCATCAACCATCTTTAAAAAAACATTTTTTCTAGGGACAGAAAACTATAGGTAGGGAGAGTGTCAGTGTGTTCTACTGTGCTAATCCTTGTTTCTAGGGACAGGGAAGGACAGTGAGGGAAATTCTCCTTGTGCTATACTGTGCTAAAGCATTGATCATCAACCATCTTTAAAAAAACATTTTTTCTAGGGACAGAAAACTATAGGTAGGGAGAGTGTCAGTGTGTTTTACTGTGCTAATCCTTGTTTCTAGGGACAGGGAAGGACAGTGAGGGAAATTCTCCTTGTGCTATACTGTGCTAAAGCATTGATCATCAACCATCTTTAAAAAAACATTTTTTCTAGGGACAGAAAACTATAGGTAGGGAGAGTGTCAGTGTGTTTCACTGTGCTAATCCTTGTTTCTAGGGACAGGGAAGGACAGTGAGGGAAATTCTCCTTGTGCTATACTGTGCTAAAGCATTGATCATCAACCATCTTTAAAAACACATTTTTTCTAGGGACAGAAAACTATAGGTAGGGAGAGTGTCAGTGTGTTTTACTGTGCTAATCCTTGTTTCTAGGGACAGGGAAGGACAGTGAGGGAAATTCTCCTTGTGCTATACTGTGCTAAAGCATTGATCATCAACCATCTTTAAAAAAACATTTTTTCTAGGGACAGAAAACTATAGGTAGGGAGAGTGTCAGTGTGTTTCACTGTGCTAATCCTTGTTTCTAGGGACAGGGAAGGACAGTGAGGGAAATTCTCCTTGTGCTATACTGTGCTAAAGCATTGATCATCAACCATCTTTAAAAACACATTTTTCTAGGGACAGAAAACTATAGGTAGGGAGAGTGTCAGTGTGTTTTACTGTGCTAATCCTTGTTTCTAGGGACAGGGAAGGACAGTGAGGGAAATTCTCCTTGTGCTATACTGTGCTAAAGCATTGATCATCAACCATCTTTAAAAAAACATTTTTTCTAGGGACAGAAAACTATAGGTAGGGAGAGTGTCAGTGTGTTTTACTGTGCTAATCCTTGTTTCTAGGGACAGGGAAGGACAGTGAGGGAAATTCTCCTTGTGCTATACTGTGCTAAAGCATTGATCATCAACCATCTTTAAAAAAATATTTTTTCTAGGGACAGAAAACTATAGGTAGGGAGAGTGTCAGTGTGTTTTACTGTGCTAATCCTTGTTTGTAGGGACAGGGAAGGACAGTGAGGGAAATTCTCCTTGTGCTATAGTGTGCTAAAGCATTGATCATCAACCATCTTTAAAAAAACATTTTTTCTAGGGACAGAAAACTATAGGTAGGGAGAGTGTCAGTGTGTTTTACTGTGCTAATCCTTGTTTCTAGGGACAGGGAAGGACAGTGAGGGAAATTCTCCTTGTGCTATACTGTGCTAAAGCATTGATCATCAACCATCTTTAAAAAAACATTTTTTCTAGGGACAGAAAACTATAGGTAGGGAGAGTGTCAGTGTGTTTTACTGTGCTAATCCTTGTTTCTAGGGACAGGGAAGGACAGTGAGGGAAATTCTCCTTGTGCTATACTGTGCTAAAGCATTGATCATCAACCATCTTTAAAAAAACATTTTTTCTAGGGACAGAAAACTATAGGTAGGGAGAGTGTCAGTGTGTTTCACTGTGCTAATCCTTGTTTCTAGGGACAGGGAAGGACAGTGAGGGAAATTCTCCTTGTGCTATACTGTGCTAAAGCATTGATCATCAACCATCTTTAAAAACACATTTTTTCTAGGGACAGAAAACTATAGGTAGGGAGAGTGTCAGTGTGTTTTACTGTGCTAATCCTTGTTTCTAGGGACAGGGAAGGACAGTGAGGGAAATTCTCCTTGTGCTATACTGTGCTAAAGCATTGATCATCAACCATCTTTAAAAAAACATTTTTTCTAGGGACAGAAAACTATAGGTAGGGAGAGTGTCAGTGTGTTTTACTGTGCTAATCCTTGTTTGTAGGGACAGGGAAGGACAGTGAGGGAAATTCTCCTTGTGCTATAGTGTGCTAAAGCATTGATCATCAACCATCTTTAAAAAAACATTTTTTCTAGGGACAGAAAACCATAGGTAGGGAGAGTGTCAGTGTGTTTTACTGTGCTAATCCTTGTTTCTAGGGACAGGGAAGGACAGTGAGGGAAATTCTCCTTGTGCTATACTGTGCTAAAGCATTGATCATCAACCATGTTTAAAAAAACATTTTTTCTAGGGACAGAAAACTATAGGAAGGGAGAGTGTCAGTGTGTTTTACTGTGCTAATCCTTGTTTCTAGGGACAGGGAAGGACAGTGAGGGAAATTCTCCTTGTGCTATACTGTGCTAAAGCATTGATCATCAACCATCTTTAAAAAAACATTTTTTCTAGGGACAGAAAACTATAGGTAGGGAGAGTGTCAGTGTGTTTTACTGTGCTAATCCTTGTTTGTAGGGACAGGGAAGGACAGTGAGGGAAATTCTCCTTGTGCTATAGTGTGCTAAAGCATTGATCATCAACCATCTTAAAAAAAACATTTTTTCTAGGGACAGAAAACTATAGGTAGGGAGAGTGTCAGTGTGTTTTACTGTGCTAATCCTTGTTTCTAGGGACAGGGAAGGACAGTGAGGGAAATTCTCCTTGTGCTATACTGTGCTAAAGCATTGATCATCAACCATCTTTAAAAAAACATTTTTTCTAGGGACAGAAAACTATAGGTAGGGAGAGTGTCAGTGTGTTTTACTGTGCTAATCCTTGTTTCTAGGGACAGGGAAGGACAGTGAGGGAAATTCTCCTTGTGCTATACTGTGCTAAAGCATTGATCATCAACCATCTTTAAAAAAACATTTTTTCTAGGGACAGAAAACTATAGGTAGGGAGAGTGTCAGTGTGTTTCACTGTGCTAATCCTTGTTTCTAGGGACAGGGAAGGACAGTGAGGGAAATTCTCCTTGTGCTATACTGTGCTAAAGCATTGATCATCAACCATCTTTAAAAACACATTTTTTCTAGGGACAGAAAACTATAGGTAGGGAGAGTGTCAGTGTGTTTTACTGTGCTAATCCTTGTTTCTAGGGACAGGGAAGGACAGTGAGGGAAATTCTCCTTGTGCTATACTGTGCTAAAGCATTGATCATCAACCATCTTTAAAAAAACATTTTTTCTAGGGACAGAAAACTATAGGTAGGGAGAGTGTCAGTGTGTTTCACTGTGCTAATCCTTGTTTCTAGGGACAGGGAAGGACAGTGAGGGAAATTCTCCTTGTGCTATACTGTGCTAAAGCATTGATCATCAACCATCTTTAAAAAAACATTTTTTCTAGGGACAGAAAACTATAGGTAGGGAGAGGGTCAGTGTGTTTTACTGTGCTAATCCTTGTTTCTAGGGACAGGGAAGGACAGTGAGGGAAATTCTCCTTGTACTATACTGTGCTAAAGCATTGATCATCAACCATCTTTAAAAAAACATTTTTTCTAGGGACAGAAAACTATAGGTAGGGAGAGTGTCAGTGTGTTTTACTGTGCTAATCCTTGTTTGTAGGGACAGGGAAGGACAGTGAGGGAAATTCTCCTTGTGCTATAGTGTGCTAAAGCATTGATCATCAACCATCTTTAAAAAAACTTTTTTTCTAGGGACAGAAAACTATAGGTAGGGAGAGTGTCAGTGTGTTTTACTGTGCTAATCCTTGTTTCTAGGGACAGGGAAGGACAGTGAGGGAAATTCTCCTTGTGCTATACTGTGCTAAAGCATTGATCATCAACCATCTTTAAAAAAACATTTTTTCTAGGGACAGAAAACTATAGGTAGGGAGAGTGTCAGTGTGTTTTACTGTGCTAATCCTTGTTTCTAGGGACAGGGAAGGACAGTGAGGGAAATTCTCCTTGTGCTATAGTGTGCTAAAGCATTGATCATCAACCATCTTTAAAAAAACATTTTTTCTAGGGACAGAAAACTATAGGTAGGGAGAGTGTCAGTGTGTTTTACTGTGCTAATCCTTGTTTGTAGGGACAGGGAAGGACAGTGAGGGAAATTCTCCTTGTGCTATAGTGTGCTAAAGCATTGATCATCAACCATCTTTAAAAAAAAAAAAAATTCTAGGGACAGAAACCTATAGGTAGGGAGAGTGTCAGTGTGTTTTACTGTGCTAATCCTTGTTTCTAGGGACAGGGAAGGACAGTGAGGGAAATTCTCCTTGTGCTATACTGTGCTAAAGCATTGATCATCAACCATCTTTAAAAAAACATTTTTTCTAGGGACAGAAAACTATAGGTAGGGAGAGTGTCAGTGTGTTTTACTGTGCTAATCCTTGTTTCTAGGGACAGGGAAGGACAGTGAGGGAAATTCTCCTTGTGCTATACTGTGCTAAAGCATTGATCATCAACCATCTTTAAAAAAACATTTTTTCTAGGGACAGAAAACTATAGGTAGGGAGAGTGTCAGTGTGTTTTACTGTGCTAATCCTTGTTTCTAGGGACAGGGAAGGACAGTGAGGGAAATTCTCCTTGTGCTATACTGTGCTAAAGCATTGATCATCAACCATCTTTAAAAAAACATTTTTTCTAGGGACAGAAAACTATAGGTAGGGAGAGTGTCAGTGTGTTTTACTGTGCTAATCCTTGTTTCTAGGGACAGGGAAGGACAGTGAGGGAAATTCTCCTTGTGCTATACTGTGCTAAAGCATTGATCATCAACCATCTTTAAAAAAACATTTTTTCTAGGGACAGAAAACTATAGGTAGGGAGAGTGTCAGTGTGTTTCACTGTGCTAATCCTTGTTTCTAGGGACAGGGAAGGACAGTGAGGGAAATTCTCCTTGTGCTATACTGTGCTAAAGCATTGATCATCAACCATCTTTAAAAACACATTTTTTCTAGGGACAGAAAACTATAGGTAGGGAGAGTGTCAGTGTGTTTTACTGTGCTAATCCTTGTTTCTAGGGACAGGGAAGGACAGTGAGGGAAATTCTCCTTGTGCTATACTGTGCTAAAGCATTGATCATCAACCATCTTTAAAAAAACATTTTTTCTAGGGACAGAAAACTATAGGTAGGGAGAGTGTCAGTGTGTTTCACTGTGCTAATCCTTGTTTCTAGGGACAGGGAAGGACAGTGAGGGAAATTCTCCTTGTGCTATACTGTGCTAAAGCATTGATCATCAACCATCTTTAAAAAAACATTTTTTCTAGGGACAGAAAACTATAGGTAGGGAGAGTGTCAGTGTGTTTTACTGTGCTAATCCTTGTTTCTAGGGACAGGGAAGGACAGTGAGGGAAATTCTCCTTGTGCTATACTGTGCTAAAGCATTGATCATCAACCATCTTTAAAAAAACATTTTTTCTAGGGACAGAAAACTATAGGTAGGGAGAGTGTCAGTGTGTTTTACTGTGCTAATCCTTGTTTCTAGGGACAGGGAAGGACAGCGAGGGAAATTCTCCTTGTGCTATACTGTGCTAAAGCATTGATCATCAACCATCTTTAAAAAAACAGTTTTTCTAGGGACAGAAAACTATAGGTAGGGAGAGTGTCAGTGTGTTTTACTGTGCTAATCCTTGTTTCTAGGGACAGGGAAGGACAGTGAGGGAAATTCTCCTTGTGCTATACTGTGCTAAAGCATTGATCATCAACCATCTTTAACCACTTGACCACTGGGCACTTAAACCCCCTTAATAACCAGACCAATTTTCAGCTTTCGGTGCTCTCACATTTTGAATGACAATTACTCAGTCATACAACACTGTACCCATATGAAATTTTTGTCCTTTTTTTCACACAAATAGAGCTTTCTTTTGGTGGTATTTAATCACTGTTGGGTTTTTTATTTTTTGCGCTATAAGAGAAAAAAGACTGAAAATTTTGTAAAAAAATGATTTTTTTTTCGTTTCTGTTATAAAATTTTGCAAATTACTATTTTTTCTTCATAAATTTTGGCCAAAATTTATACTGCTACATATCTTTGGTAAAAATAAGTACAAATTGGTGGATATTATTTGGTCTTTGTGAAAGTTATAGAGTCCACAAGCTATGGTGCCAATATCTGAAAATTGATCACACCTAGGGATGAGCTTCGAGTTCGAGTCGAACTCATGTTCGACTCGAACATTGCCTGTTCGCCCGTTCGCCGAACAGCGAACAAATTGGGGTGTTCGCGGCAAATTCGAAAAATCTATGGGAGAAATCTAAAGTGCTAATTATAAAGGCTTATATGTAAGTTATTGTCCTAAAAAGTGTTTGGGGACCCGGGTCCTGCCCCAGGGGACATGTATCAATGCAAAAAGAAGTTTTAAAAACGGCCGTTTTTTTCGGGAGCAGTGATTTTAATAATGCTTAAAATGAAAAAATAAAAGTGAAATATTCCTTTCAATTTCGTACCTGGGGGGTGTGTATGATATGCATGTAAAGTGGCGCATGTTTCCCGTGCTTAGAACTGTCCCTGCAAAAAGTGTCATTTTTGAAAGAAAAAAATGCATTTAAAACTGACTCGCGGCTATTAATGAATTGTCGGCTCCCGGCAATACATACAAAAGTCATTGATAAAAAAAAAAAAAAGCGTGGGGGTTCCCCAGAATTCAATTACCAGGCCCTTCAGGTCTGGAATGGATATTAAGGGGAACCCCGCCGCAAATAAAAAAAAAATTGACGTGGGGTTCCCCCAAATATCCATTCCAGGCCCTTCAGATCTGGCATGGATTTTAAGGGGAACTCCACCCCAAATTAAAAAAAAAATGGCGTGGAGTCCCCCTAAAAATCCATACCAGACCCCTTATCCGAGCACGCAACCTGGCCGGCCGCAGGGGAAAAGGGGGGGACGAGAGAGCGTCCCCCCCTCCCTCCTGAACCGTACCAAGCCACATGCCCTCAACATGGGGAGGATGTCCCCATGTTGATGGGGACAAGGGCCTCATCCCCACAACCCTTGCCCGGTGGTTGTGGGGGTCTGCGGGTGGGGGGCTTATCGGAATCTGGAAGACCCCTTTAACAAAGAGGACCCCCAGATCCCGGCCCCCCCCCCTATGTGAATTGGTAAGGGGTACATTGTACCCCTACCATTTCACGAAGAAAGCGTAAAAAAATGTTTAAAAAAACACACAAACACGTTGAAAAAGTCCTTTATTAAAAAAAAAAAAAAAAAAAAAAAAAAACATTCCAGCGGTGAAATCCAGTGTCCCGCGGCGATCCCGATGTCCAGCGCTGTCCGTCATTGGTTGTGCCTGAGCGGACCTGATGGGGAACTCCCTCTCAGTATTTTAAATGTATAGACCCGCCCCTTCTAAAGTTCCCCATCAGGTCCGCTCAGCGGACCAGACGCGGAACATGAGAAGGGGCGGGTCTATACATGTATTACCAAAGTGAGAGCAGTTCCCCATCAGGTCCGCCTCCTCGGTATGTCGGACCCGCCTACGTCATTGGCTTGAGCGGGGAACTTCCTTCACTGTGTAATTTAAATTTACATAGTGAAGGAAGTTCCCCGCTCAAGCCAATGACATAGGCGGGTCCGACATACCGAGGGGGCGGACCTGATGGGGAACTGCTCTCACTTTGGTAATACATGTATAGACCCGCCCCTTCTCATGTTCCGCATCTGGTCCGCTGAGCGGACCTGATGGGGAACTTTAGAAGGGGCGGGTCTATACATTTAAAATACTGAGAGGGAGTTCCCCATCAGGTCCGCTCAGGCACAACCAATGAAGGACAGCGCTGGACATCGGGATCGCCGCGGGACACTGGATTTCACCGCTGGAATGTTTATTTATTTATTTTTTTAAATAAAGGACTTTTTCAAGGTGTTTGTGTGTTTTTTTAAACATTTTTTTTACGCTTTCTTCGTGAAATGGTAGGGGTACAATGTACCCGTTACCAATTCACATAGGGGGGGGCGGGATCTGGGGGTCCCCTTTGTTAAAGGGGTCTTCCAGATTCCGATAAGCCCCCCGCCCGCAGACCCCCACAACCACCGGGCAAGGGTTGTGGGGATGAGGCCCTTGTCCCCATCAACATGGGGACATCCTCCCCATGTTGAGGGCATGTGGCTTGGTACGGTTCAGGAGGGAGGGGGGGGCGCTCTCTCATCCCCCCCTTTTCCCCTGCGGCCGGCCAGGTTGCGTGCTCGGATAAGGGGTCTGGTATGGATTTTTAGGGGGACTCCACGCCATTTTTTTTTTAAACTTGGGGTGGAGTTCCCCTTAAAATCCATGCCAGATCTGAAGGGCCTGGTAATTGAATTCTGGGGAACCCCCACGCTTTTTTTTTTTTTTTTTCTCAATGACTTTTGTATGTATTGCCGGGAGCCGACAATTCATTAATAGCCGCGAGTCAGTTTTAAATGCATTTTTTTTCTTTCAAAAATGACATTTTTTGCAGGGACAGTTCTAAGCACGGGAAACATGCGCCACTTCACATGCATATCATACACACCCCCCAGGTACGAAATTTAAAGGAATATTTCACTTTTATTTTTTCATTTTAAGCATTATTAAAATCACTGCTCCCGAAAAAACGGCCGTTTTTAAAACTTCTTTTTGCATTGATACATGTCCCCTGGGGCAGGACCCAGGTCCCCAAACACTTTTTAGGACAATAACTTGCATATTAGCCTTTATAATTAACACTTTAGATTTCGAACGTTGGAGTCCATTGTATTTAATAGGGTTCTAAAGTTTACACGAACATTTTGTCTGTTCGCAGGTTCTGGTGCGAACCGAACAGGGGGGTGTTCGGCTCATCCCTGATCACACCTGAAGTACTGACGGCCTATCTCAATTCTTGAGACCCTAACATGCCAGAAAAGTACAAATACCCCCCAAATGACCCCTTTTTGGAAAGAAGACATTCCAAGGTATTCAGAAAGAGGCATTGTGAGTTTTTTGAAGTTGTCATTTTTTCCCACAATTCTTTGCAAAATCAAGATTTTTTTTTTCTCTTTTTTTTTTTTCACAAAATTGTCATATTAGCAGGTTATTTCTCACACACAGCATATGCATTCCACAAATTACACCCCAAAACACATTCTGCTATTACTCCCGAGTATGGCGATACCACATGTGTGAGACTTTTACACAGCGTGGCCACATACAGAGGCCCAACATGCAGGGAGCACCTTCAGGCGTTCTGGAGCACCAAGGCCAATTCTGACATTTCTCTCCTACATGTAAAAATCATCATTTATTTGCTAGAAAATTTCATAGAACCCCAAAACATTATATATGTTTTTTTAGCAAAGACCTTAGAGAATATAATGGTGGTTGTTGCAACTTTTTATCTCGCACGATATTTGCGCAGCAATTTTTTTAACGCGTTTTTTACGGAAAAAAAATGTTTTGTGCTAAAAAAAAAAAAAAACAGTAAAGTTAGCCCAATGTTTTTGCATAATGTGAAAGATGAAGTTACGCAGAGTAAATAGATACCTAACATGTCGCCCTTAAAAATTGCACACACTCGTGGAATGGCGCCAAACTTCGCTACTTAAAAAATCCCCATAGGCAACGCTTTAAATATTTTTACTGGTTACATATTTTGAGTTACAGAGGAGGTCTAGGGCCAAAATGATTGCTCTCGCTCTAACGTTCGCAGAGATACCTCACATGTGTGGTTTGAAAACCGTTTTCATATGTGGGCGGGACTTACGTATGCGTTCGCTTCTGTATGCGAGCTCACGGGGACAGGGGCGCTTTAAAAAAAAAAAAAATATTTTATTCTTCATTTTACTTTATTTATTTTAGTTTGACATGTTTTTCCGCCCTAAACATTTTTTTGATCACTTTTATACCTATTACAAGGAACGTAAACATCCCTTGTAATAGGAATATGGCATGACAGGTCCTCTTTACAGTGAGATATGGGGGGGGGGGTGTCAATAAGACCCCACATCTCACCTCTAGGCTGGGAAGCCTGAAAAAAATACAAAAAAAAAAACAACAATCCTGGCTTTGATCGTAGCGGTGAGTCGGTAGAAGCACCGGAGGGCGGCGGGGGGGGGGACATCCCCTCTCGCCTCCCGTAAGAATGATCAAGCGGCGGAACAGCCGCTATGATTGTTCTTATGGTGTAGGGAATCGCCGGCTGAAAAAGCTAATATCTGAATGATGCCTGTAGCTGCTCCCATCATTCAGATATCCCCGCACAAAGTCAAGGACGTCATATGACGGCCGGAGGGCGGGAAGTGGTTATTGCAGAGTATTGCCGGGCATTGCGGAGTATTGCCGGGCATTGCGGAGTATTGCTGGGCATTGCGGAGTATTGCAGGGCATTGCGGAGTATTGCGGACTATGGCAGGGTATTGCGGTGTATGGCAGGGTATTGCACGGGTATTGCACAGGGTATTGTGGAGGGTATTGCACAGGGTATTGTGGAGGGTATTGCAGAGTATTGTGGAGGGTATTGCAGAGTATTGTGGAGGGTATTGCAGAGTATTGTGGCGGGTATTGCAGAGTATTGTGCAGGGTATTGCAGAGTATTGTGCAGTGTATTGCAGAGTATTGTGCAGGGTATTGCAGAGTATTGTGCAGGGTATTGCAGAGTATTGTGCAGGGTATTGCAGAGTATTTTGCAGAGTATTGCGCAGGGTATTGCAGAGTATTTTGCAGGGTATTGCAGAGTATTTTGCAGGGTATTGCAGAGTATTTTGCAGGGTATTGCAGAGTATTGTGCAGGCTATTGCAGAGTATTGTGCAGGGTATTGCAGAGTATTGCACCAGGGTATTGCAGAGTATTGCACCAGGGTATTGCAGAGTATTGCACCAGGGTATTGCAGAGTATTGCACCAGGGTATTGCAGAGTATTTCGCAGGGTATTGCAGAGTATTTCGCAGGGTATTGCAGAGTATTGCACCAGGGTATTGCAGAGTATTGCACCAGGGTATTGCAGAGTATTGCACCAGGGTATTGCAGAGTATTGCACCAGGGTATTGCAGAGTATTGGCAGGGTATTTTGCAGAGTATTGGCAGGGTGTATTGCAGAGTATTGGCAGGGTATAGCACAGGGATGGCTGAGCAGGGATGGATGGATGGCTGGATCTGTGACTGCAATTGTCACAGATCCAGCCCACAGTGCTGCTGCTGCCATCCGCTCCCTCCCCCTCCCCTCTCACACTGTACCGATCGGTACAGAGTGGGGAGGGAGGAACCGGCGTCATCAAATGACGCCGGTCTGTTTACAAGTGATTGCTCCGTCATTTGACGGAGCGATCACGTGGTAAACGGCCGCTATCAGCGGCGATTTACCGCGATTCGTGATCCGCCGGGTCCTCTGGACCCGGCGGTCACGGAGTTTCCCGTGTGCACGCCCCAGGGGGCGCGCGGGAGCGCGATTCTGGGAGGACGTTATATAACGTCCTCCCAGAGTTAAGCAACCACCTTGTCTACGTTATTTGTCGGCAGGTGGTTGTTAAGTGGTTAAAAAAACTTTTTTTCTAGGGACAGAAAACTATAGGTAGGGAGAGTGTCAGTGTGTTTTACTGTGCTAATCCTTGTTTCTAGGGACAGGGAAGGACAGTGAGGGAAATTCTCCTTGTGCTATACTGTGCTAAAGCATTGATCATCAACCATCTTTAAAAAAACATTTTTTCTAGGGACAGAAAACTATAGGTAGGGAGAGTGTCAGTGTGTTTCACTGTGCTAATCCTTGTTTCTAGGGACAGGGAAGGACAGTGAGGGAAATTCTCCTTGTGCTATACTGTGCTAAAGCATTGATCATCAACCATCTTTAAAAACACATTTTTTCTAGGGACAGAAAACTATAGGTAGGGAGAGTGTCAGTGTGTTTCACTGTGCTAATCCTTGTTTCTAGGGACAGGGAAGGACAGTGAGGGAAATTCTCCTTGTGCTATACTGTGCTAAAGCATTGATCATCAACCATCTTTAAAAACACATTTTTTCTAGGGACAGAAAACTATAGGTAGGGAGAGTGTCAGTGTGTTTCACTGTGCTAATCCTTGTTTCTAGGGACAGGGAAGGACAGTGAGGGAAATTCTCCTTGTGCTATACTGTGCTAAAGCATTCCTCATCAACCATCTTTGAAATCCTTGTTTTTTGGACAGTCAGGGAAATTGTCATTGTGCTATTCTGTGCGAAAGCAATCATCCTCAACCATATTTAGAAATCCTTAAGTAAAGGGACAGAGAAGGACACCTGAAGGTAGCCCTTATTGCTTTTTTCCCATCTCCCTGCAGGCCATCCATTAGAATGTCTGGAAGGCAAACAAGGAGAGGCAGACAGTCAGGAGGCAATAAAAGAGGGCAAGCGGGCTCTGTGTCTGGGGGCAACAGTGCTGGTCGTGGACGCGGTGCATTGTCATCAGCACATGGCCATGGGACACGCTTGTCCTTCTTTTCGGCAGCTGGACATGTTGAGCCACATCATGCCGAAGACTTGGTAGAGTGGATGACCAAGCCCTCCTCCTCCTCCTCATCCTCTCTCACCCAGGCTCAGGTTACTGGCAAAGCAGCTGCCAAAGCGTCCTCTTCCCTGGTATCAATGTCAGACTCATCATCAGTCACTCCTTCCCTAGACCCACCATGTCCCCCTCCTGAGGAGTCCCCCGAACTGTTTGAGCACAGTGTTGGGTACATGCTCCAGGAGGATGCCCAGCGTTTCGAAGGGTCTGATGATGAAACCCAGCTACAGGAAGGCAGTAGCGTGAGAGCAGACAGAGGGGATGCTCAAGAAGGACACCAATCTGGCAGTCATGTTCCAGCAGCTGCAGCATACTGCCAGATTGGCTCCAGTGATGAGGAGGGAGGGGATGATGAGGTCACTGACTCCACGTGGGTGCCTAATAGGAGAGAGGAGGAGGAGGAGGATGAGGAGGAGGCACATCTCCAACGAGGCAGGATGCCCTTTGGTGGCCAGCGTAAGGGCAGTACACCGACGGAATCACACCGCAGAGCTCCGCCTGTGCAGGGCGCTGCCTCTGCCCGTCATTCAAAAAGTTCTTTGGTGTGGGCCTTTTTTGAGGCTAGTGCATCAGATCGCACAGCTGCTGTTTGCAACATATGTCTCAAGCGTATATCGCGTGGCCAAAACATCAGCCGCTTGGGTACCACATGCCTGACCAGACATATGTTGACCTGCCATGCAGCTCATTGGCAAGCCTACCTCAAAGACCCACACCAAAGAACAAAGCGGACCTCTCCTTGCACCGCATCAGCTGGGATCTCCAACCCCACTATAACTTCAGTCCTCTCTGAAACATGCACTGAGAGGAATGAAGGTGTAGAATTAGGTGTGTCACAGCCAAGTACTTGCGGCCACTCTGCTAGCAGTACACCGACGTCCGATTCTAGCAGGCAAATTTCCCTGCCCCAGCTGCTGGACCGTCGAAAGAAGTTCACTCCCAGCCATCCACATGCCCAGCGGTTGAATGCTAGCTTGGCTAAATTGCTAGCGCTTCAACTGCTGCCTTTTCAGTTGGTAGACTCGGCCCCCTTCCGTGAGTTTGTGCAATGTGCGGTTCCTCAGTGGCAGGTTCCCAAACGCCACTTTTTCTCACGGAAGGCTATTCCGGCTCTCTACCGGCATGTGGAAGGCAATGTCTTGGCCTCGCTGGACAGGGCGGTCAGCGGTAAGGTGCATATTACCGCTGACTCATGGTCCAGCAGGCATGGACAGGGACGTTACCTTTCTTTCACGGCCCATTGGGTCACTCTTTTGGCAGCTGGGAAGGATGCAGGACAAGGTGCAGTAGTGTTGGAGGTTGTTCCACCGCCACGCCTACAAAATGCTACTAGTGGTTGTGACACACCTCTCTCCTCCACCCCCTCCTCTTCTTCTTCCTCCATGGCCTCTTCCTGTGCTTTGTCCTCTGAACCAGCGGTGCTCCGTAGCCGTTCAAGGGGCTACGCAAGTACGCAGGCAAAAAGATGCCATGCCGTGCTTGCGCTGGTGTGTTTGGGGGACAGAAGCCACACTGGGGCAGAGGTCCTGTCTGCTCTGCAGGGCCAGGCCGAGAGGTGGTTGACGCCATGCCAGCTTAAGCCAGGAATGGTGGTTTGCGACAATGGCACCAACCTCCTCTCCGCCCTCCGACAGGGACAACTGACCCATGTGCCCTGTGTGGCTCACGTCCTTAACCTGGTGGTGCAGCGGTTCTTGAGCAGGTACCCGGGCTTACAGGATGTCCTGAGGCAGGCCAGGAAAGTCTGTGTGCATTTCCGCAGATCTTATAATGCCAGTGCTCGCCTGGCTGAGCTGCAAAAGGAGTTGAACCTGCCCAAGAACCGCCTTATATGTGACATGCCCACCAGGTGGAACTCAACGTTGGCCATGCTGCAGCGGCTGCACACGCAGCAGAGGGCCATCAATGAGTACCTGTGCGACTACGGCACCAGGACAGGGTCAGGGGAGCTTGGTTTTTTTTCTCCACGCCAGTGGGGCATGATCAGGGATGCATGCACTGTCCTGGCACCATTTGAGGAGGCCACGAGGATGGTGAGCAGTGACAGTGCATGCATCAGTGACACTGTACCTCTTGTCCACCTGTTGGAGCACACGCTGCGTGGAATAATGGACAGGGCACTTGAGGCAGAACAGAGGCAGGAAGAGGAGGACTTCCTTGCCTCTCAAGGCCCCCTTTACCCAGACAGTGTTCCTTCTGTCCCACCCATCGCACAGGAAGAGGAGGAGGAGGAGGAGGATTGTGTCAGCATGGAGGTGGAGGCTGGCACTCAGCATCATCAGCAGCAGTCTTTTAGGGATGATTTACAGTCCCAAGAAACCAGTGGACTTGTACGTGGCTGGGAGGAGGTGGCTGCGGATCATGTCGTCCTTAGTGACCCAGAGGACTCCGGACCGAATGCCTCAGCTAACCTACGCTGCATGGCCTCCCTGATCCTGCAAAGTCTGCGGAAGGATCCTCGTATTCTTCGGATCAAGGAGAGGGACCATTACTGGCTGGCCACTCTCCTTGATCCACGGTACAAGGGTAAGGTTGCGGACCTTATGTTACCGTCGCAGAGGAAGCAGAGGATGAGACAACTCCGGGAGGCCTTGCAGAAAGGTCTGTGCAATGCGTTCCCAGAGACTGGGAGGTTACAAACTCCTGGTCCTGGACAACGAGTTGCTGAGGCTTCGGCCAGTCAAAGAAGGAGCGGTGGGGAAGGTGGCCGTCTGACCGATGCGTTCAGACAATTCTTTAGTCCGCAGCCCCAAAGTATGATCGGTTCCAGCAACCATCGCCAGCGTCTGATAAACATGGTGCAGGAATATCTAGGGGCAAGGTCAGACTTGGACACCTTCCCCACCGAAAATCCTCTGGCTTACTGGGTCTTGAGGATGGATCACTGGCCAGAGCTTGCACAGTATGCAATTGAGCTACTGGCCTGTCCTGCATCCAGCGTTCTTTCGGAACGCACATTCAGTGCTGCTGGAGGATTTGTCACGGATCACAGGGTGCGCCTGTCCACCGACTCGGTTGATCGACTGACTTTCATCAAGATGAACCAGTCTTGGATCACCACCAGCTACCACACACCTGATGCTGATATAACAGACTAATTGATTTTAACATGTCACATCCCTTCAAGACTGATGCTGATGCTGAGTGCCTGTGCTGTTATGTTGACTGGCTATCCTCCTCCTCCGAGTCCTCAATGATACGATTGATGATGATAGCTTGGAAGATCATTTTTGTTTATGGGTGCCGCCACCAGTGGCTAAGGCCCAATTTTTCAGCCCCTGTTTAACAGGGGCGTGTAATTACAATTTTTGAAGCAATACTTTGCAACAGGGCTCATTGCTGTGCTCCAAGTACAGTATCTGTGAGGGGTTGCAGTGTTGTGCCACCAGTGCCTAAGGCCCAATTTTTCAGCCCCTGTTCAACAGGGGCATGTAATTACAATTCTTGATCTAATAATTCACAGCAGGGCCCATTGCTGCACCCACCAAGAGTAACTCTGAGGGCTTACAGTGTTGTGGCAACACCACCACCACCACCACCACGAAAGGCCCAATTTTTCAGCCCCTGTTCAAAAGGGGCATGTAATTACAATTCTTGATCTAATAATTCACAGCAGGGCCCATTCCTGCACCCACCAAGAGTAACTCTGAGGGCTTACAGTGTTGTGGCAACACCACCACCACCACCACCACCACGAAAGGCCCAATTTTTCAGCCCCTGTTCAACAGGGGCATGCAATTACAATTCTTGATCTAATAATTCACAGCAGGGCCCATTGCTGCACCCACCAAGAGTAACTGTCAGGGCTTACAGTGTTGTGGCACCAGCACCACCATCAAAGGCCCAATTTTTACTACCACTGTTCAACAATTATATGTAATTACAATTCCTGATATAATAGTTGACAGCAGGGCGTTCCAGCACCAACCAAGAGTAACTGTGAGTGCTTACAGTGTTGTGCCAACACCAACAACTAAGGGGCCTATTTCTGCAGAGTATATACGGCAGGTCCCTACTTTCAAACATCCAACTTACAAACGACTCCTACTTGCAAACGCAAGAAGACAACAGGAAGTGAGAGGAAATCTACCCCTAGGAAGGAAAATTCTCTCCTGTAAGAATTAATATGGGAGAAAGGTGTCTCCTCTGTACTGATGCTTTATCACCAATCCTTGTTTCAAGAAAAACACCACATTTCAAAAACAGTTGTCATTGGGACGGAAAGTGAGGTGAAATGTTCTGAACAGGGGCACAGACAGCAAAACAAATGTTACAGGGGTGATAACCCTTACCTATGTTTTCCAAAAAGTTTAAAAATAGATTTTTGGGCTGGAGCTACACTTAAACAATGTACCTGTTCAAAATTACAAACACATTCTACATAAGAACAAACCTACAGTCCCTGTCTTGTATGCACCGCCTGTATACGGCTGTTCAGAGTATATAGGGCCTTTTTTATTTTGTGTGCGGTGTTCCCCTTAATATCCATACAAGACCCAAAGGGGCTGGTAATGGGCTGGGGTAGGGGGGGGGTCATGGGGTAGCTATGCCATTTTTCTTAAAGATTTTCATCCATATTACCGGGACCAGACATTACATTAAAGCCGCAAGCAGTTTTTTAAATGGCTTTTTTTTCCTTTAGAAGTGTCATTTTGTGCAGGGACAGTTCTAAACACGGGAAACACGTGGCACTTCACAGGCATACTTTAGACACCCCCCAGGTACGATATTTAAAGGAATATTTGACTTTTTTTTTTTCACTTTATGCATCATTAAAATGACTGCTCCCGAAAAACGACCGTTTTTAAAACTTCTTTTTGCATTGATACATGTCCCCTGGTGCAGAACCCGGGTTCCCAAACCCTTTTTAGGACAATAACATGCATAATAGTCGTTATAATTAGCACTTTAGAATTCGAACGTTCCCATCCATTGTATTTAATAGGGTTCTAATGTTCGTACGAACGTTCGGTCCGTTCGCGGGTTCTGGTGCGAACCGAACCCGGGGGTGTTCGGCTCATCACTACTCAAAACTATAGGCAAACAGACAACAGAAAGTAGATTGGAAAGTTGCTGGAAGCAACCACACAAACAGAAGCAACCTGTCAGCTTGTCCTGGAAAGGAGATTTGCCAGGAGAGCAAACAGTGTAGAGAAGAGCAAGGCTAAATACTTAGGAAACAGGAAACAACCCAGAGAGTGACCAGGTATCAGACAAGTACTGCATGTTCCAGGTAGAGTAAAATTAACACACTCCATGAAATAGCAACAGAAACGCCACACAGGTGGGAATAGGACAGAGAGATGAGCAGGAGATATACAACAGATAGTAAGATGAGTGTGCTGGAACTTAGATTTCTAAATTTAAGTTAATAAAACTTAAACTTATAAAACAAGGTTACCCCCACATATTCTAGACAGGACTCTAAATACTGCCTGAAAGAGGTTCACTAAAGTATCACGCGTCAAAATAAACACCTTTATGGGTAGAGTGCAATCCCATATCCATGGCAAACGTGCTTTGGCTTCAACCAAAAGATAGAACCTCTATTATAAATCCCATTACAAAAGATTCCCTATATATCTGGGACAAATTTAGGGACTCACAAAATCTGCACACTCCTTATAACCCTTTCATTTCTTTTGATAGGAACCCTGCATTTTATCCAGCTATGGAATCTCCCGTGGCATTCACAGCCTGGTCCGATGCTAATTTACTTAGACTCCACAAACTGGTCTCCAACAATTCCATACATACGTTTCCTACCTTCTGTGAGTCTTATAGACTCCCAAGATTCGAATTATTCCGCTACTTACAAATTAAAAATTTCAATATGCTCTTCCTTAGAACGGGATCATTGCTGAGTCAGATGACACAATTCAAATGTATTTGTAAGAGCGACCCATATATTAGAGTCCTAATTTCCATTCCATATCAGCAATTGAACGCCACTCCAGATAATGCACTTTCATCCTTTACTGATAAATGGGCATATGATTTAGAGCGCACATTTGAGATCGCAGCTTGGTCTGGCCTTAAAACCACCTTGCCTAATGTCTTGGCAATCAGGTCCTAGCACGTTGGTATTTTGTACCTGAAATGATCACAAAATTCGTCCCATCAAATGTGTTTTTGAGGCTGCTCAGCTCTTGGCACCCACATACACGTCTGGTGGCAACGCCCTGCCACTCAAGAGTTCTGGAAGAGCATTTTTTGCCATGGCCTCCAAGGCCTTAGAAACCAATATCCACACTGACCCGGCAACGGCTCTTTTAAATCTTAAGCCAGCTGAGCTTACCCGTACCCAGTTCCAATTACCCTTACAACTCACCACAGCGGCCAAGCAAACCATAGCCTAGGCGTGAAAATCACAGACTTTGGTTGTGGCTGAAGCTAAACATAGAATGAACATGGCCCTTATCTACGCTAAAATGACAGCCATTGAAAACGACAAAATACAGAAATTTGAAAAAATGTGGCAACCTTGGGTCAAGCACTGCTTACCCCCTGACTTTAAACCAATTCTTATTATTGCCTTGGTAGTTGAACTTCTCTTTTACTCGCTTGTAACATGTCCTGGACAGAAACTGTTCTACCGTATTGGGAGACTTCTCCCCCTCTGAACCTGTTTCTCCCTTTTCTCTGTCTGACCTTCTGGATGTGTGCGTTCTACAGTAAGTATTCACTGGCAACGCACCTTCCAAGACCTTGGACACGCACGCACCCATACTTCCTTCTTTTACCCCTCTTCTATTTTGGTACCACATCTTCACCTCTCTGAAACATCTGTTAGTGATATCGTCTCTTGCCTCCACTCACATTCTGCAATGGGTTCACTTCTTATTTACTAGCGACAATTGTTTACTCCTTTATGGTTGTTAGTTTAATATGGTCGCAGACAATCACATACATAACCTATCTATGTGAACCCATGCCTCTACTCATCTCTGACGACAATGTGATAATGCATATAGCATAACATACATTTGAACAATGTGAGAAGATACTCACCTGTTTATGTACCTACTTGGCTTCTTTCTTAAACTCAATAAAATTATTTGACAAAAAAGAGGTTCACTAATCCTATCCTACACCTGATCCCCAGAAAGGCCATTCCTTTTGTAAAAACCCACAATTTCCTTTCTCATTGTATAAAAAAGATCCTCAGATGACATGGACACATCCTGGCAGGAGATAAGGAACTATGCTCTGAGGTGAGACAACGTTTTTTACATGCATACAGATGCAGTTAAAAAAATCTTATCACAGGAAAAAATATTCAAAATCCTGACCTAAATTGTCAGATAAAAAAAGTTTACAGCATATCCCACTGCTGCCAAGGCTACCTTTATCCTAAGCCCAGTTATGATGAAACACATTGGGAAATGTGGCTGAAGGTGGAAGGCTCACAATGTGTGCTTGTCTAAAAATCTAATTGAATTTTGAAAATGCGCAGGTGTGCAGTCCATTTTCTTGAATTTAGAAAAAGTTTGTTACTAATATTGCAACTCTAATGTTTGTAGTGTGACGATTTGTGGTTAATTTTTTCTCAAATTGACACACAGGATTTAAATTCTTTATTAATGAATGTTTCATCTGCAATACAGAGTTTTGAATTCATCTGCTAAAATGTCCCTGTTCCCTAGTTTATATAAGTGTAGCGGGTATTTGAATTTAGGGGAGGCATCTGGGTGGTAGTGTAACCCAGATGCACTGATTGTTTGGGGATTTGGGACCATTTGTTGTTCATGGAGGACTCTGGTGGTGGACTTCGGCCTGTGGGTGGTGCTGTTGCACTGGGCCAGGGTTAAACCCTCACTGCAGTGCTGTGCCCTTTTTGTCCTCTTCCGGCGGTTGTGCAGTGGGGCGGGGAACCTGCTTTTTAAGAGGGGGCGGACGCCCTGAACACGGGGGTTCAGAGTCGGAGGTCAGAGTCGCGCCCAGGCACCTTCAGCCTGGGTGCCGGCGTTCCGGAGTTCCGGGCCTAGGTGCCCTTGACCTGGCCGGAGCGGGAGATGGAGTCCATTCCAGGCACCTTTAGCCTAGAGTGAGGTACTATTGAGGAGGCCTGGGGCCCAGTACCTTCGACTGGGTCCCGCAAGGGTGGAGCAATCAGAGGGGGCCCTAAAGCCTTGGGTGCCCGAGTCTGAGACGAGGAGGCCAGTGTGCACAACTTCTCCGGATAGTCCGGTGCAGCATTCGCCGGTGACGGAGGGGCCTCTGGTAACTCTCTTGGACGGATGTCTTCCCTCTGACAGGGGCTGCGCTTAGCGAAGGTAATTCACTTTCTGTTTTACACAGTCGGTGGCAGCGGCTGTGCGCCATAACTGCTGGTGACATCACAATGGTTAGTTCTATCTAGAGATTGTGCCTCGACCTACTCTCCACCTATACTGAACTGTTCTTTGGGTTACAACCTGTCTGTGCTAAATGATGATTTATTGCTATTGGAGAATAAATAAGAGTTGGACCTTTTCAGTGGTGTGGAACTCCAGTTACTGGGAGCAGAGGGGGTCATTTACAGAAAAGACTTGGCTCTGGGTTATGCACACGACCCGATGGTAAAATAGGTTCTGGCCTTCACCTCTAGCCAAAAGAGGACATGGGCCGTGGTGTATCGCATCCCTCCTCCCATACTCCCCCCTAGACAAGACAACAAGCCAAGAAATAGAAGGGGTGAGAGGGGTGAGGTCGCTACACGGGCAAGACTTATGACCCTTTTAAATGCCTGTTTACATTGTGGAGGCACCAAATCCATGTACTCCATGGCATGGTATAAATGTATTCAAGTGTGGAATACCCTATCGATTTATTAAAGTATGAGATACGCTATACAGCCCTTGTATAATATAGTTTTATTTAAGTATGGGATACTCTATATAGCCCATGTATGATATAGTTTTATTTAAGTGTGAGATACTCTACATAGCACATGTATGATATAGTTTTATGTACAGAACACCTCCAGGTATCCATATTGCATTAGATTTACAGAAAATTACAGCACTGCAGATTGAAAAAGAAAGGTAATTTTTAATAACATTTAATTAAAACATGACTTATGTCACAATTGTATATGTACATATAATATTTTTTTTATTTGCTTCCCCCCCCCCCCCCACAAAAGTGGAGTTACCCTTTCAGTATGGGATACTCCATACAGCCCTTGAATTCAAATATTATTATTATAATATGGTGTATTTCACATGTTCTATTTGCAGTTGGATATCACTTTTAAGTGGCTCTAACAACTGGTCCCAGTGAGATATATATTGCTATCAAGGGTGCTACATGGAGATACCAAGCCGGCAAAAGGTTGCTTTATTCTACTCCCTTTCCTTTTACTATCAGTTGTAACTTGTAAGTATATATTATAGATACAATAGGGAAATCTTAAATACTTTAGCAATGTTAGAATTGTCTAAGCTTGTGCCTTTTTGATTATTTCTTTAGGCCTCTGTCTGTTCGTGGTCTGTATGCATGGCATAGGTGTGCGCAGCCTATTGCATTAGGGTGTGCAACCCAAAGCTCAAACACACATGTCTTTCTCTGCAGCCTCAGCTGCAAAGGACAGTAATGAATAGGAAGTGCTCTGGGCTGAACGGCTTCCTGTTCAGTCACAAACTGAAGCATAGTAAAAACAGTTTATTATACTTCACTTATAATTGAACACAGTGAGTGAGTGTTCACTGTGTTCATTTAGAAAAGGAAGGGGTCGGTAAATTACATATTACCCCCTTCCCCCACTCTCCATCCTAAAATATCCCAAAGCAGCTGGGGGGTGGGGGGAGAGGAGGGGAGCCATTAGCACTGCGGTGGTGCAACACAGGGGGTAGCCTGGGCAGTTGGGAGAATCAGCACCACACAGAGTGATTAGGGTGTGCCCTGGCACACCCCCTGAGCACACCTATGATGTATAGGTTGATGCACATTGTGCTTTCTGTGATCCCTATGTCCACTTAAAATACTTTTTACATGGTTATCATACTCCCTCAACATGTGAGCATTTTGCTTTCTGTTATGTTAACTTATAAAATGCTTTGCATGTAAAATTGTTGGTAACTTCTATTTTCATCTGTTCACTTCTGTGTCTTGAAGAAGTGTAATTTCACACAAAGGTGATTGTAAAACATTGAATGTATATATTTGAAGAATAATGTCTAGAGATGCGAGGATATGGTAGGAATATGAAGAAGGCATTTTTAAGGTGCTAGAGACATCAATACAACATTATAATAAAATCAAGAAATTTTATTTACACATATTTCAAAAATATTGTTAACAGGAAATAGGTAATATTTCATAAAACCAGGTAACAATTTCATACGGTCATCGTTTAAGTACAATGGTTTCTGCTCAGCGTGTTACACTCTGTCGAATGTATATGTTTGTAAAACAAAGAAAAGAGGGTTCACCAATCTTCACCAATCTTGCGCATTACCCAGGTGGTATCTTTAATAGTATATAAAAAAAGAGATATATATTAACAAACATGTTCAAGATAAAATCATTTCACAGTCTATAGTAGTCAAAGGACCTTCCAGAGGGCTGATGTGTTTCGAGAGGTGATCCCCTCTTCCACAGAGTCAATCTAAATGTTGCATTGACCAGCTTAATATAGCACCAGCTTAATAATAAATGTATATGTTTGTCAGGGATCTGATCGCAATTTTGGGTGGTGTTCATATATGACCACTTTTATTATGGTTTTATGTGGTTTGGTATTACGGTTTTAAAGACGATAAAAAAAAACAATAAAAATGTATGATGTTACAATGAGTGTGGTTTACCCTACGTCTGTATTGTGGAGCTATGGTTATCTGTTAACTCTGCACAGAAACCAATCAGCTTCCAGGTTTTATTGCCAAAGCTTAAATTGTAGTTATAAGGTGATTGGCTACCATGCACAGCTGCACCAGATTCTGAGTGCTCCAGTTTTAGTAAATCTCCCATTATGTCTCTGACTTTCACCTTGTAAAAAGAGGGCATGGTGCTTTTGAATCGTTGGTGTATATTTTTTGATGATATGAGATTCTAGTAAATCCTGCTCCAGAATTTACTTCTCGTGTGCTGGTTTTCTCTTCATTGTCAGCAGTAAAATCCCCTTAGTACTCTATTCAGAAATAAAAAAAAGTTTTGACTAGATACATTATTAAAAGATTTCCAGTTTAAATGTGATTTCCTTCTCTTTTTGGGGTCCCTTGGTGACACGACTCCAAACACCTGCAGCCCATAATATATATTGGGGCCCCATCCAACAAATAAATAGATGCCACTGTGCCTACACGGAGGAGTCAAAAATAAATAGGAGAATTTCAATATTTAATGTAATTCTATTTAAAACAACTTTATAGTTACTGAGCTGAATATAGATACATGTACGTATTTGAGAGTAGTGATTTAAAAATACCTAAAACTGCTCTCAGCACTTCAAGATCAAGTTTCATCCATTATTTCCTGTCATGCTGATATCTCTCTATATAGTACAGGCTACAGTTAGACTGATCGTTTGTGATATTTCTGAGTCTAGAATAATATTCTTCCAAAGATTGTCTGTTTTTTTATAACTTAATTTATCCAGGGAAGGTTGAGCACATCCTTATATGCATCTTTCATCAGCTACAGTATAAAATCAAACCTCAAAATGTTTTGCGGTGCATAATGTATGTTTCCACAAAGATGTGAAATGTTTGCTGCAAAGTGAAAATTAGCCTATGGTTGATATCCATTTGGTAAAGTAAGGTATCGGGGTGGGCATAGCTGTAAATGGACACAGATCTCCTTATTTCACCTTTGTAATTTTCCAGTATACACAAATACCCTGTTTCTGTCAATTTAAATACTCTACAACGGGGCTCAAAATTTCAGGTCCTGAGCTACTCGCCAGGCCTTAAGAGTTACTCGCCACCAGTTGCCCCGCCCCTAAATGCCCTCGTAAATTATCATATTTTATCCAGCTCATACACAGGTATAGCATGATTGCAAATGCCCCCCAGGTCTCTTACCTCTCACAAATGCCCCCCAGTTCTCTCATCTCTCACAAATGCCCCCCCCCCAGTTCTCTCACCAATGCCACCCTCCCAACTCTCTCAATAATGCCCACCCAGCTCTCTCACTATTCCCCTTCAGCTCTCTCACTATTCCCCCTCAGCTCTCTCACTATTCTCCCTCAGCTCTCTCACTATTCCCCCTCAGCTCTCTCACTATCCCCCCCCCCCAGATCTCTCACTATCTTCCCCCAGCTCTCTCACTATTCCGCCCCCCCAGCTCTCCCACTCATCCCCCCCAGATCTTTCATAAATTCCCCCCAGCTCTCTCACCAATGCCACCCTCCCAACTCTCTCAATAATGCCCACCCAGCTCTCTCACTATTCCCCCTCAGCTCTCTCACTATTCTCCCTCAGCTCTCTCACTATTCCCCCTCAGCTCCCTCACTATCCCCCCCAGATCTCTCACTATCTTCCCCCAGCTCTCTCACTATTCCGCCCCCCCAGCTCTCTCACTCATCCCCCCCAGATCTCTCATAAATGCCCCCCAGCTCTCTCACCAATGCCCCCCCCAGTTCTCTCACCAATGCCACCCTCCCAACTCTCTCACTATTTCCCCTCGGCTCTCTCACTATTCCCCCCCAGCTCTCTCACTATTCCCCACCCCAGCTCTCTCACTATTCCCCCCCAGCTCTCTCACTCACCCCCCAGCTCTCTCCCATCCTGCCCCAGCTCTCTCTCTCATTCCCCCAAGCTCTCTCACTCATCCCCCCAGCTCTCTCACTAATCCCCCACAGATCTCTCACAAATCCCACCCCCCAGCTCTCTCACAAATCCCCCCTTCCAGCTCTCCCACAAATCCCCCCCACCCCAGCTCTCTCACAAATCCCCCCAGCTCTCTCACAAATCCCACCCCCAGCAGCTCTGTCACCTCTTGGAAATATAGGATGCAGCCGGCACCGTGCTGTTTGTTTTTATTTTTATTTCTTCAGCACAGTGCTGCTGACAGAGCTCCGACTGTCAGGACTGTAGCACAGAGACGATGAGAAGTTTCACTGCACTTTACTCAGCTCCATGCTATAGTCCCGACAGTCAGAGAAAGAAGGTGCCTTGGACTCTAACAAAAGCAATACGGGCGGTTGCGGCGCGGGGACACCCACCAGCAAATGTGGGGCATATGCCCTGGGTGCCTGGTGCTCACAATAAAGCTGTCTCTCCAAACGATTTCATGATGGGGCTGCAGGATTCCGAGCCTCTGAGACCGAGGCAAAAAGCAGGAGCGGAAGGCCGAGGGCGGAGCTGGCCAAAAATTGTGTGATCGGAGTCTACATTGAGGGGGGAGAGCAGAGATTGCCAGCAAGCCAGGACGGTTGGGGGTTATCCCCTCAGCATCCACCGGGCGCCTCTTCTCCTGCCTCAGCGGCATCCTGTCTGCTTCTGCCTGCTTCACTCGCCCTACCTAAATATCCACTCGCCAAATGCGAGCAGGCGAGTGGAATTTTTGAGGGCTGCTCTACAGCATTATAATACAAATAATTCAGATGTATTTTGTATCTATGTATATGGCATGTTGCACTGTTTCTGTATGGAGTGTCTTGTGAAATCCATTTGCCTGCTTGTGTGTAATTGGCTCACTGGTTTTCAAAGAAGACTGCACAGAGATGGAAATCAAACTGCTGGCAATCCCTAAAATAAGAGTTTTACTTTTAGTGAAATACTTTCAAAGAGCTTGCATATTCAAATGGATGCAGATGAAGCAAGATTTCATATTAAAACAAAGAACACACAAAAGGTGATATACAGTAGAAAGCAGATCCTCCTGCTCAAACAAAATTTTGGGAAATACTTGCAAGGTTTACAAATTACCTGGATGGGATGATTTTCCCCAGAAACTGCCATTTGACTTTAAACAGTAAATGTATCAGTATTTAAAGCAAAATCATTGTTGAAAATATTCACCTTTACTCCAACTATCCAAAATTAGTAAGGTCCTTCAGCATCAATGGATATGGGATCTAATTCATTTGGATCAGCATTCGTTTGGATATAGCACAATATATGTGAAAATAAATGTCAATTTAATAAAGACTACTCTGAATAAAGCTCAATAAGTGCAAAAAGTGTTAAAAAGTATTATGAAACCTTCAAATTTGAAGTGACAATGTGGCACAGAATCAACAACAACATTGATATAACTAAAGTACATTGCAAAATCGCAATGTAGCTTATCCTGCCTTAAAGAGACAAGAACATGCCTCTTTTTTTTGATTTACAAACACTTTATAGATGAATTTCAGGTATTAGTATTTTATACATAGTTACATTGGTCCAGTTTGGACCAATGTAACTATGCATATACCATACCTTGCTGATATCCCTGAAAGATGGAAATCACCATAGATGACATGGCTACTCCGGTGATGTCCACTTGCTTCTAGGTCCCATGCTGAGTGACTGCCCTGCTGCATTCTAAACACAGGAGGTTGGTCGCTCAGCATTAGAACTGTTTAACCGCTTGCTGACCAGCCGGCGTCAGTATATTGCGGCAGGTCGGCACGTTCCCGCGAGCCGTCGTAGCTGTACATCGGCCCTTTAAGCAGGGATAGCAGGCACGGCGCGCCACTGCACTGCGGGGGAATGATGACCGCTGGCCATGCGTGATCGCAGGCACGAGAGCCAGAACAGGGACATGTGTGTGTAAACACACACATATCCCTGTTCTGTGAGGAGAGGAGAGACAGATCCTGTGTTCCTACTAGCTAGGAACAGCGATCTGTCTTCTCCTCTAGTCAGTCCCATCCCCCTACATTTAGAACACACACTGAGGGAACCCCTTGATCGACCCCTAGTGTTAACCCTTTCCCTGCCAGTGACATTTACACAGTAATCAGTGAAATTTTATAGCACCGATCGCTGTATAGATGTCAATAGTCCCAAAAATGTGTCAAAAGTGTTCGATCTGTCTGCCGCTATTAAAAAAATTCATAAATCTTTCCCATAGTTTGTAGACGCTATAACTTTTGCGCAAACCAATCAATATACGCTTATTGTGATTTTTATTACCAAAAATATGTAGAAGAATTCATATTGACCAAACTGATGAAGAAATTCGATTTTTTAAAACATTTTTGGGGATATTTATTGTAGCAAAAAGTAAAAAATATATATATTTTTTCAAAATTGTGGCTCTCTTTTCTTGCTTATAGCGCAAAAAATTAAAACCGCAGAGGTGATCAAATACCACCAAAAGAAAGCTCTATTTGTGTGAAAAAAAGGACGTCAATTTTGTTTGGGTATAGCATTGCATGACTGCGCAATTATCAGTTAAAGCGATGCAGTGCCGTATTGCAAAAAATGGCCCGGTCAGGAAGGGGGTAAATTCATCCTGGGGTGAAGTGATTAAAGAAGGCCTTGCATTTTCTAAATGAAAGCAAAAGAGTTTTCTGACTGGATGAGGTGGAGAGGCTTGGCAGTGATGTCACAATCTCAACAAAGTCCAATCAGAGAACGGTTTGCATTCATTCCGAAAATGCAAAGCATTCTTTGAATAGCACCCGTGCTAAGTGGCCAACCTACTGTGTTCAGAATGTAGTAGGGAAGCCACTGGGTGATGGATCTAGACCCCTTTCACACTGAAGTGTTTTTCAGGCGCTTTTGGGCTAAAAATAGCGCCTGTAAAGCGCCTGAAAAACTGCTCCCCTGGAGTCTCAGTGTGAAAGCCCTCTTTCACACTGAGGCGATGCGCTGGCAGGACGTGAAAAAAACTCCAGCAAGCAGCATCTTTGGAGCGGTGAAGGAATGGAGTATACACCACTCCTGCCCATTGAAATGAATGGACAGCGCGGCCGAACCACCGGCAAAGCGCTGCTGCAACGGTGCTTTTAGCTAGCGGCAGAATACCTACGCAGAAATGACGATAAAGCAGCGCTTTACTGCCGATGCCACCCATGCCCCAGTGTGAAAGCAGCCTAAGAGCAAGTGGAGATCACTGAAATAGCCGTGTCTACTTCAGTGATTTCCAGCTTCCAGGGACATCAGCCAGTTATGGTATATGCATAGCTACATTCGTTGCTGAACCAATGTGACTACTGTATGTATAAAATACATACATACATACCAGGAATTCCTCTTTAAACACTTCCCGCCCCGTCAATAGCAGATTGACGTCCGGGAAGTGGTTCTGTTATCCACACTGGACGTCATATGACGTCCTGCGGGATAACAGCCGCGGCGCGCATCGCGGCGATCGGTGGAGCGGTGGGTCAGTCTGACCCACCGCTACACTGATCTCGGTAAAAAGCCTCCGTCGGAGGCTTTTTACCATGTGATCAGCCGTGTCGAATCACGGCTGATCAGGAAGTAAACAGGAAGAGCCGTTGATCGGCTCTTCCTCACTCGCGTCTGACAGACGCGAGTAGAGGAGAGCCGATCGGCGGCTCTCCTGACAGGGGGGTTCACGCTGATTGTTTATCAGCACAGCCCCCCCTCGGATACCCACACTAGACCACCAGGGAAGCCCCCCAGGACCACAAGGGAAGCCCCAATCATGTGGATGGCCCCCATGGCCACCCACATGTAGTAAAAATAAATAAATAAAATAAAAACATTACAAAAATATGCCAATCAGTGCCCACAAATGGGCACTGACTGGCACTTTCACAATGTGTGGTGGCTGGCATTGCTGGGCACCAGTGCCACCAATGCCACCTACTAGTGTCCATCAGTGTCACCTATCAGTGCCCATCCATGCCCATCCGTGCCAGTCTGTGCCCACCTATCAGTGCCCATCCATGCCACCTATCAGTGCCACCCATAAGTGCCCATCAGTGCCGCCCATGAGTGCCAATCAGTGCCGCCTATGAGTGCCAATCAGTGCCGCCTATGAGTGCCAATCAGTGACACCTATGAGTGCCCATCAGTGCCGCATACCAGTGCCACATATCAGTGCCCATCAGTGCCGCCTATCAGTGCCCATCATCAGTGCCCATCAGTGCCACCTCATCAGTGCCACCTCATTGGTGCCACCTCATCGGTGCCCATCAGTGTCGCCTTATCAGTGCCCTTCAGTGCCGCCTTATCAGTGCCCATCATTGAATTAGAAAAGGTACTTATTTACAAAAAAAATTAACAGAAACAAAGAAAAACTTAGTTTTTTTTAAAAATTTCGCTCTTTTTTTATTTGTTGTGCAAAAAATAAAAATCGCAGAGGCGATCAAATACCACCGAAAGAAAGCTCTATTTGTGGGAACAAAATGATAAAAAATTTGTTTGGGTACAGTGTAGCATGACCGCGCAATTGTCATTCAAATTGCGACAGCACTGAAAGCTCAAAATTGGCTTGGGCAGGAAGCTGTATAAGTGCATGGTATTGAAGTGGTTAAGCAAAGGAAATGTTTGAGACTCATATGCCTTTAAGCAGCAGACTCATTAGACTTTTTTCAGACTTAAGCCCTGTACACACGATCGAAGTTCAATGCTTCTGAGAATGCGTCGACTTTATTCTGAGCATGCGTGGGCTTTTTAACCGATGGACTTGCCCATAGATGATCAAAATTTGCTATCGGTTTTTTATCCATCGGAAAAATTTAAAACATGTTCTATTTTTTGACACAGATGGAAAAAAGACCGATGGGGCCCATACACGATCGGTTTGTCTAATGAAAAAAATCCATCGGACTGTTTTCATCGGTAAAACCGATAGTGTGTACGCGGCTTTAGACTCCGTGACCTTTTTTCAAAGTGATATTAACAGTTAAAGTGACCAAGTGACTGAACTGGAGGTGAAGTGCAGTGATGAAAAAGTGAATGTGTACTGCAGGTATAACAAAACCCTTTAATGGTAAACTTAACAAACCAATAAGAAGAAAAAATGAGAAATGTTCACTGTTAACGTTTACATTCACTTTAACAAGCCCAGTTGGGGGTCACCCACAGACATGAGATTATCACCTAATACCACTTTTTTCTATCTTCAATGAGATATACATCATTAGAATCCAGCTCGGGCAAAACTATTTCATTTTGTAAGAACAGTAAGATTCAATTATTTTAGCATAACTGTCTTTTAACACATTCTGCTCCATTCTGTCCATATATCTTATATGCTTTTTTTTTAGTGCATGTGTTAACCACTTCAGTACTGGAAGATTTGGCTACTCAATGACTAGGCCATATTTTGTGATACGGCGCTGAGTCGCTTTAACTGACAATAGCGCGGTCGTGCGACGCTGGACCCAAACAAAATTGAGGTCCTTTTTTTTCCCCCATAAATAGAGCTTTCTTTTGGTGATATTTTTATTTTTTTATTTTATTATTTCTTTATTTTATTTTTTTATTATTTCTTTATTTCATTAATCCATCAATCATATAAGCTCCAACGAGTCCATTCAAAATCCAGTTAACAGCATTACTCCTATCTCAAATACATCCACAAAAAAAAAAGAAAACAATAACTAGTTATTTGAGATAGTCCCCATTCTATCTTCCGTTATACCTGCTTCTCTTGTATGCCCTGACAACATACTTTACTAAAAAGAAAAACCTCTACCTATCTGAAGAGGCAAAAGGAGAAAGTAAGAAGCCCCATGAGGGGAAGAATTCCTAAAAAAAAAAAAAAAAGATGGAAAGAGAGAAGAGAAAAAAAAAAGAAAAAGGAGGAAGAAAACACTGATAGGGTAAGGGGAGTCAGAGTTGGAGGGGAAAATGTACCGAGGCAAAGGTGAGTTTACTATACCATAATCCAGGGAAGTTAGGACACCCCCAAGGTCCCCCACCCCTCTCTTTTTCAAGCACTCTCAGGAGCAGAGGGAACTCCCTTCCTCCTAGAATTTAAATGTGTTCCATTGGCCCCAAGTTTCTAAATATGTCTCCTTTCCATTTTGAGCCGATAATAACAGATCCTCCATCCTATTAACCTCTTCAATTCATGTGACCCATGTAAGAATTGTGGGAGGGCTCGCATCTCTCCACTGCCGTACAATACATGATCTAGCAGCATTAATAAGATGGCGCAAAATTAATTTACTATATGTTTTCCCCGGTATGTTTGAGACATGTAACAAAAATAAGGCTGGATCTTCTGGGAGGTTATACTCAGTAAATTTCTGTGCTATCCGCCGTATCTCCCTCCAGAAGTACTCCAGTTTTGGGCAGGACCAGAGAACGTGAAAGAGTCCCTCTTTCCTCCTGACACCTCCAACATTTGTCCGGGATCTCCGGAGAGAATTTATTAAGTAATGAGGGTGTACGGTACCATCTTGTCATTATTTTAAAATTTGTTTCTTGGTTTCTTGTAGATATTGAAGATTTCAATGCAAGATTTACTATCTGCCTATGTTGTGCCTGGGTGAACGTCCTGTCTAATGTCATTTCCCACTTGCTTTTATATGGAGGGACATAATCCTCTTGGGGGGCAACCAGTAGTGCATACATTTGCGAGATTAAGTGAGAGCAAGGCCCCGTCCCCTCACATAGTTGTTCTAAGGGTGTCAATGTTCGTTGAAATCTGTCTGGAGGTGGGAGAGTGTTAAGGAAATGTCGCAACTGAGCTCCACTCCAGAAATCAAGACAGAAACGGTCACTGGATGAGGTTAGTTCAGGTAATGAGGGCCATGTCCCAGTCACTATTTGTATAAAATGCGAGGCCTGAAAACACTGTGAGTCTGAAAGTTTCCTGAAGGGTCCCTCCTGTAGTCCTGGAGAAAAATGAGGATTCCCTACAATAGGGTACAGGGGGGAGTTGACAGATGATAATAAAGTGGTGGAGCATATTCGAGAGCAAATATGCAGGGTAGGGCCCAAGGTTGGGTGCTTTTTGAGGGCTGAACTCATGTCACCAAAGCACCAAACTACACGACGCAATGGGACCTCACACTGTGATTGCTCTATCTTTGGCCATATTTTAGAGTTTGCACGGCACTATAAAGGGGAAGTTCAAATCCAACGGCGCCACCCTTTGGGCTGCTTTTGCTGATTTTGTGTTGCCGCGTGTTAGTAAATGTTTGGTGAGAGCCGATTCGCGCTTTTCAGTGTTCCTGCTTTTCAGATAGATTTCTGCTGTTCAGTTGGTGCTTGTGGGTTCGTATTTGACTTTCTGTCCTTTGCCGTAGACACAGATGCATGTAATTTTTTGCAAATATCTCCCAGTGCGTTGTGTTTAGTTTGTTCTGACCAGCCGACCGGTTTCTAGCCATGTTGGAAGTACGTTCTCGTCGTAGAGCTCGTGCTGGGTATGGGCTTGGTGTTGCGGTTAAAACTTTAACCCGAGCTCAGTCCATGAACAGGATGAGGAGGAGTTCATGGACCAAGAATTGGTTGCTCCGGCGGGACCAATTCTGTCATATGCCTCTGCTGCGGGAAATCCAAGAGAATAATCCTGATGACTTCAGGAATTATCTCCGGATGACGGACCCTGTTTTTCACCGTCTGTTGGATTTTCTGTCCCCCTATATCACGAGGCAGGACACTGTGATGCGCCAAGCCATCACTGCCGAGCAGAGGCTAGTTGCAACGTTGCGATACCTGGCGACTGGGAGAAGTCTGCAGAACCTTAAGTTCACAACAGGCATCTCCCCCCAGGCTCTGGGGATCATTATCTCAGAAACCTGTTCTGCCATAATTCAAGTTCTGCAGAAGGACTGTATTAAGGTAAGTTTTCTCCTTTAACATCACATTCTTTTTTTTTTGTCATTTAAGTTTTTTTATTTTTCATCAGAAAAAAATCATTACAGAATCATAAATATTAAAGATGATTACAATTGACTCAACAAAAATCTCAGGTATTATTACCATAGAAACTTAGACAAATTATTATTGTAAAAACCAATACTGACAATGTTTAAACAAAAAGTAATAATATCTAGCCTCATCTTGGTCAAGTATATAATCAAGTAATCTTATAAACTGATAATAACTTATATTAAGAAAATCTAGTTCCCACAAAAATAAACCGAAAATATGAAGGGCTCCTACTCCCCTCCCCAGCCACCCCTAACGGGAACACACTGTGACTGGGAAGGAGAGAACGTCCCCTGCCCGGCCTTCCTGTCACCACCAACAATCGTCGGTAGAGACAACTGGAGAGATAATAGAAAAAATTTCATTTGTACATGCAAAAAAAAAACACAATACTCGACCTAAGTATGAAAATTAAGAGTTGTTCTCAGACTTGTTAGAGCTAAGTTCAACAGTCCAAGCCTCAAACAATAAAAAAAGGAATCTGAGCCTGAAACTATTATATTTTATCTGATGTAATAAAACAATAAACATACTATGAAATAATAAAAGCCAAAACCGAGAGAATAAAGTATAGGATAAAAATAAAGAAGAGAAAGAAAAAGAGGAGAGAGAAAGAGAAAAAAAAAAATTCTCAAAGATATGAAGTGAAAAGATTATAGAATGCCTACAAACCAAATATACATTCTAAAGATCAGTGATTGGTGTTGATGACCAAGTTATGTGACAAAGAGATTCCCATAAATCGTGCCCAAGGTTCCCATATGGCTTCAAAATTTGAGGTCTCGTCTAACAAGAAGCTAACCAGTTTTTCTTGTTCCATAATCCAGGAAACTTTTCGTTTCATGGATAATATAGATACCGAAGGTTTCTTCCATGCCCTTGCAATAGTTAGTTTTGCTCCCGTTAAAATAAACAAAATTAGTTTACGAGTGGCTTTAGGAATATGAGGTAAATGTCCATTGAGTAAAGCAATTGTGGGAGATTGATGTATCGGGCAACCTGTAATATTGCGTAAAATGTGAAATACCTTATTTCAAAATCCACAAATTCTTGGGCACTCCCACCATATGTGGATCATAGTACCCAGTCCCTGACATCCCTTATAACAAAGAGGTGAAACAGAGGGGTACATAACAGTCAATCTCGTGGGAACTAGATACCATCTTGTAAAAAGTTTTATATTGGCCTCTATGAGCGAAGTATTGCAGAGGCCTGAAGTCGAGCGAGAGTAGCTTGCATGCCAGTCTACAATATTTCTATCAATTAGGAGTTCCTTCTCCCAGGCCAACATGTATGGTAGTTTCACTAAATTGGATGCCAGTGACTTGTAGATCACAGAGATCCCCCCCTTCGCTCCACTGTCTGTCCACACCAATTTTCATAATCTGTAAAGTCTCGGGATGAATATCCAGTTTTACACCTAGAATGAATTAAATTAGCGATTTGATGAAATCTTGGTTTTTCGGATAAAGGGAGATCTAATTTGTTCATAAAATATTCAATAGGTAAAGGGCCTATAGAGGAAAAAAATTGACCAATGCGGTACAACCCCTTGTCGTACCACCATTTAAAGGTTTGAAGGTCCAAACCTTGATGAAAAAATGGGTTTTTGAACACCGGGGTCAAAGGTTGAGCTTTAGAGACCAGCGAGGGAAGTTTCCGAAGTGAATCCCATAAAGATAAGGATTGTGAGAGTGATGGTGATAAGATGGGAGGTCTATTTCTGGGAGGGCACCACAACAGGTGTATTAGTGATGAGGATGGAACAGCTTGATTTTCAATTGATATCCAATCAGGAAGTTCTGTGTTAAAATATAAAGCAGATAGTTGTGCCAATCGTGCTGCTTGGTAGTACCATAAGAGATTCGGAAGACCTAACCCACCCTGTTTGGGAAGGTTGAATAAGCATCTGTTTGAGAGTCGTGGACCTTTATTGTTCCAAATGAATTTAGTGAGCTTACTTTGAAAAGATTTCAAATGATCTCTTTTGATTGGAATAGGAAGTGATCGAAATAAATATAAAAGCCTGGGCAAAAGGGTCATCTTGACTGAGTTAATCCTGCCAATCCAAGAAATACTGTGCGACTCCCAGTCTTTGAGATCGAGTTCGAGTTTCTTGTACATAGGAGGGTAGTTAGCTTGGTATAGATTTTCAAATTTAGATGTAACATTAATTCCTAAGTACTTAACGAATGAGCTGCTCCACTTGAATTGGTGAGTTATCTGTAAATCGGACACTATAGAATCTGGGAGAGACACGTTAAGAGCTTGAGATTTAGACATATTAATTCTGAGACCTGAAAGAGTCGAAAACTTATTAAGCAATGAGCAAACCTCCGGTAAAGAAGACCGTGGAGAAGTGACAAAAAGTAAAAGGTCATCTGCGAATAAGGCACATTTATGGGTATCTTGACCACATTGCACCCCCCTGATATTCGGATTACTACGAATGGCAATGGCTAAAGATTCGATCATAATAGCGAATATCAGGGGGGATAGGGGGCAACCCTGACGTGTACCTCTTCCAATCTGAATAGGGTCGGAAAAAATTCCTTGCATTCTGATTCTGGCCTTAGGATTAGAATAAAGGGCTTCTAAAATTCCTAACATATTCTGTCCAAATCCCCAGCGTTTAAGTACAGCGAATAGATATGTCCACGACACCGAATCGAATGCCTTCTGGAGGTCCAGTGACAGTAACATACCCTCCTGTTTATGACCTCCCTCCCAATTAGATTGTAGGATTGATACTAGGTCAACCGCTCTTCGCACCTGATCAGGACCTTGCCTACCGGGTATAAAACCGACCTGGTCTTTGTGAATATAAGATCCTATAAAAGAAGCAAGTCTGTTCGCTAATATCTTGGTTAATATTTTAAGATCATTATTGATTAAGGAGATTGGTCTGTAGTTTTCTATTTGACTAGTATCTTTATCCGGTTTGGGGATCACAGAAATATAAGCCATATTTAGTTGATTATCTATCGGGGAACCTTTAGACATAAAATTAAAAAGTGTGTAAAATGTTTTGTAATATGGTGTGGAAAAACCATCAGGTCCAGGAGCTGTTCCCCCCTTTAAAGCTTTTATGACATCTGAAACCTCTTCATTTGAAATAGGAGCATCCAATTCCTCTTTATGAGTTTCTGTTAATTTCGGAATATGTAATTTATCCAAGAATTCCTCTAACTCGGTAGAGACAGAGAGATTTTCAGCCATATATAACTTAGAATAAAAATCCTGGAATGCCTTAATAATATGTTGAGAATTCATGGTAAAAGAGCCATCTGCCTGTTTAATCTTTGGGAGAGCTTGTGAACGGAATCTGGGTGAAAGTTTACGTGCCAACATAGGACCCAACTTGTCTCTCATCTGGTAAAATTTTGCCCCAGACCATTTAATGGATTTTTCAGCCTTCGCTGTTAGAGCCAAGTTAAGAGCTACTCGTGCTGCATCCAGTGTGAATATAGATACACTAGAAGGACTTCTCTTATGTTTTTTGCACAACTCAGCGAACTCTTTCTCCAATCTCTCAATCTCGACCACCCTCTCTCTCTTCTTTCTGGCCGCTATTTGGATCAACTTGCCTCTAATAGTAACCTTATGAGCTGCCCATAAAGTTTCTGGAGAGACCTCCCCTCCATCATTAAAGTAAAAATAATCCTTCAAAGCTCCCTGAATTTCCGCCACTACTGCGGGATCCTTCAATAAAGACTGATTGAGAGTCCAATGTGAGGTCTGTGTACTAGGGATATCCCTTCTAATAGCCAATAGAATCATCGAATGGTCTGACCAAGCAGCTTCCACTATAGAAGAAGAAAGAGCTAGTGGAATATGGTGAGTAGAGATCCAAATGTGGTCAATACGGGAATAGGACTGGTGCGGATTAGAGTAGTGTGTAAAATCTCGTTTTTTTGGATGGAGTTCCCTCCATATATCCGTCAATCTAGATTGAAAGATTAATCGAGCAATTTGAACACTTGTTTTATTGGGCCTAACAACTTGTGATCTTAAGGGTTTGGATTTGTCCAGACTAGAATCAAAAGCTGTGTTAGAGTCCCCCCCCATAACTATGATCCCCTCCATAGACGGTCCAAGTGACTGGAACAATTGTTTAAAAAACTGTTTTTGTCCTCTGTTAGGGGCGTAGTAAGATATAAAGGTATATAGCTTATTATCGATAGTTCCCTTGACCAATAGGAACCTTCCCTCCTGGTCTCTGAGTTCCAACTCAAGATTGAATTTGCAATTCTTAGAAAACAATATTGCCACTCCCTTGGTCTTATCTTTAGCCTTAGACAAGTAAAAAACTGGAAAATGGGCATGAAGAAACAATGGGGTGTACCGCTGAGGGAAATGGGTCTCTTGTAAGAGTACTACATCAATATGACGGGATCTATAGGCTTGGAGGGCTTTCCTTCTTTTGACTGGGGAATTTAATCCCTGGGTGTTATGAGACACAACACGAAGGGGTAAAGAGTTAGTGTTAGTGCCGGCCATGGAGCAAAAGGGGGAGAACTCCAAATAACCCACAGCCACCTACCTTCCTCCAGGAAGAACCAAGGGCATATAATGAAAGGTCTTTCACTATGTTAGGGGAGGATATACATAGCATCACTTCACAGGTAAATCTCAATGACATGTAGGCTGAAAAAGAAAAAAAAGTTAGAATGAAAGAAGAAGAGTAAAAAAAAATATTCAAATAAAAATAATATCAGTTGTAAAACGCAGTGTAACGAAAGGCCTTTAAGCGGCCCAGAATGGGAGGAGGGGTATGGCTCCCTCCCCTCATTCAGAAAAAAAAAATAGAATAGCCCAGATGTAGGGCTATATACCTACCCCTCAGCATGGTTTACAACCAAACTGAGCGGTAGGTGGAGGCACAATGCAGCAGCACCAGCCAGTGACAGCACTCAAACTAACGATGTAATATTAAATGAACGGAACCAAACATCCCTGGATTTCCAATATAGTAGCAATTAAGAATAGTTTAACTATTAGATGTTTTCTAAACAAGAGAGAAGAAAAAAAAAAAAACATTATCTATTGAAAATTTAGCAACAGAACTATGTGTGAAAAAAAAATAAAAAAAATTAAAAAAATTTTTAATAAAATAAAATAAAAAAATTAACCCCCATTGTCTATTGACAGTTTAGCAACAGAACTATGTGTCAAAAAGAGTTGCACAGGAAATCCAAGAGTCAATGTAATGAATTGTGTTTCCTCCCAAGGAACCTACAGGGGGGAAGAAAAAGATGAAATACAGTAAAGTCATGTAAATCCTCTTCATGGGGGGATGTTATCCTTTACTCTCTTAATTTTGGACATCTCCCAAAGTGGCGCAGTCGGGCTCGGAGGTGATTGGCGTTTAGATGACCCCTGCATAGAGGGAGAGGTATCCATATTTGAATCCAGCGTAATGAGTCTCAAGTCAAGTAACAGGCGTTCTCCTTCTGGGAAATTGTGAAAAACATGTTGCTTCCCATTGTACGTAAATTTCAGGGCAAAAGGGAATGCCCACCGGTATTTAATATCCTTTTTGGTCAGGGCTGCAAGGAGGGGTTTCAAAGATCTCCTCTTTTGGATGGTGTATGGGGATATGTCAGAAAAGATTTGAATAGAAGCACCTTGGAACTGTATCTGATCTTGTTGGCGGGATATTTTCATCACTTCTTCCTTGACAGAAAAAAAGTGGGGTTTTACTATAATGTCCCGTGGAGAGCCATCTTTCCTGAGGGGTCCCAAGGATCTATGCGCTCTATCCAATTCCAGTTTATTAGCTGGAATCGAAGGGAGTAAATTTTTAATAAAATCTTTCACAGTTGTATGAACATCAGTGATTGATTCAGGCAGTCCTCTAATGCGAAAGTTTTCCCTTCTTGAACGATTCTCGAGGTCGTCTATTCTGGCTTGAGCGGTATCAAGCTGATCCTGCAAGAACTGCAAGTGCTCAGAATTTTGGTTTGTCTTAGTTATAGCAAAATCCAACTTATGTTCAATATGCTCTATTCTGCTTCCCAGGTTCTGAAAGTCTGCTTTAATTTCTCCTGTGATCCTGTCAGCATTTAAAGCTAACCTTTTGTCCAGCATATCAGAAATCCTGTTAAAAAGTTCAGTCATATTAAAAGACATATCAGGAGCCTGTTCAGGATGTGTATTGAGAGAGCCTATGTGAGGTAAATTCACTTCATGAGGTGGATGACCCTCAGATCCCACATAGTTCTCCTTTAGGTTTAATTTAAGCTCAGAAGGTTGTAAGGTAGCAGAGGAGTCTAAGCTCAATGACTGTGAGCTAAATGGGAGAGTTGCAGGCTGAATAACTTGCCTGCTAGTTGAGGAGACATCATTAGCAGTCTGTATCTTATTCTGAGGTGCGGCAGCCATTTTGGATTTCTCCCGTTTTTCAGAGAGCTTGTAGTTCTGTTTCTGCACTTTTTTATATGCCTTACCTGGCATAGGTAGGTGCCTGGCACTATTTGCTGCCTTTCCCTGTAGTTTTTAACCGCAATGTGGCTTCTTTTTCCGCCGCTATTAGCGCTGTTTAGCTGGTGCTGAGCAGAGCTCCGGTCCTAAGCCTCCATCACAGGAGTCCCCGCCTTAACATCACATTCTATGTATTTAATGTTTGCTAATGTATTGTATTTCTTTCATCATTCCCTAATTACCATGACTGTAATATGCTATGAATGTCCCCTTTGTCCTCATGCATGCTGTAAGCTTTTAAAGTGATTGTAAACCCTGGAAATGTTTTTGTTTTTTTAATCCGACCTGCAAGACAAAGGAATAATGAGCTAGTATGACTAGCATACTAGCTCATTATGCATCACTTACCTTAGATCGGGGCCCCCAAAGCCATCCTCGTCTCCCTCTCCAGCCGCAGCCATCACTGCGGCGATAGCCGGAAGGTTACTTCCGGGGTATCGCCGCTCCAGCCAATCACAGCGCCGCTCCGGCTCTGTGATTGGCCGGAGCGGCGAAGACGTCACCCCGCGCGTGCGCGCAGGAGCCGTCAAATCCGGCTAAGCCGGATTTGTGAATGGGATTAACCCTGTGAATGCGCCGTTATCTATGGCGCGCATGCGCCGCAGACACTGATGCATGTAATTTTTTGCAAATATCTCCTAAAGCATGTTGGTTTAGGAGATATTTCTTGCACCTACGGGTAAGCCTTAATCTAGGCTTACCTGTAATTGCAAGTTGCATAAGTGGGTTTACAACCACTTTAATGCTCCTTTTTTGGCCTACATGCATATTTGCCTTTACTAACCTCTCCAGCATGCTATCCTGGGCCCATAAATACCTAGCCTAGTCACTTAACAATATATTTTGTCAGCTCCATTGTAGTGCTTTTCCCTAAACACCCCCTAAAATGTGTACAAATGTTTTATTTCTCATTAAATGAAGGCATAGTGTCAGAGGCTTTTTTTGGAGGGCCCCAAACTCATCTAGAACCCCCCCCCCCCACTAAAATTTTAAGAATGGGCCATCAGAGTTGAGTTGAGAGGTATCTTTATATAGCGAAGGGTCCCGACGGACATGCAGAGGGGGTGAATAATCTGATAATTGGGCCTTCTATTTTTGTCTTTAAATACTCCTTTAAATAAATGTTATACTGATGTTGGTCAAGAATGTTTTTGTGTAATCTGCTTGCAATGTTATGTGCAAAAGTACTAATTTATTTTTCTGGTTTGACTCCACAGTTTCCTTCAACGCCACAGGAATGGCAGACTGTGGCCTCCCAGTTTGCCCAGCGGTGGGACTTCCCCAACTGCGGAGGGGCAATAGACGGGAAGCACGTCCGCATAGTGCCACCACCCCATTCTGGGTCGTACTATTATAATTATAAAGGATTTAATAGTATTGTCTTAATGGTGGTGGTATCGGCACAGTATGAATTTCTTTATGTGGATGTGGGGATGAATGGCCGGATGTCAGATGGGGGAGTCTTCGCATGGACGGAGTTTGCACGACATTTCCAGACTGGTGGCCTGGCACTGCCACCTGATGAAGACAATGTTGAGGGCCTTCCATTTGTTTTTATCGCAGATGAAGCTTTCGGGCTGGGGCCACACCTGATGAGGCCATTCCCCCAGAGCACCCTCACCCCGGAGAGGAGGGTTTTTAACTACCGGCTGGCCAGAGCCTGAAGGGTTGTTGAGAATGCCTTCGGGATAATGGCCAGCTGGTTCCACCTGTTCCTTACCTCAATACACATGGCAGACTACAAACTAAATCATATTGTTTTCAGCTGCTGCATACTGCACAACTTTTTAAGGTCAAATAAAGCAAATTATCTGGCCACAGTTCGGCCTGGAATCCCCCGACGGACCTGGATACTGGCCGTACTGGCTAGGCCCCCCAAAGCGCTCATGAAGTGCGGGAGAAATATGTTCAGTATTTTATGGGTAGGGGGGCCATTGCTATGCCAGATAATGTGTGATATTTTTTTATAAAATAAAACAAAAAGTTTTCTGTGAAAAGCTAGATGTTTTCATTATTGCTTGTGTTTCTTTTATCTGTCTCCTAGTGCACTTTTACTGCCAAGTGGATTTGTCTTTAGTAAATAATCACCATTGTCACTGGAAACAACAACTTAATTTTAAAACTGGTATTGAGCATAGAAAGAAGAATCCACACATTGTTGAGTAGAAAACTATTTTTACTCTCTGCACATTTACATGTGCGTTAAAAAGTTCAACCTTTGAAAAACTGAAGGCAATATCAGACATTATATAGTGTTTAAAAAATGTGTTGCTGTTGCCATGAGATTGGTTGATGTCACCCCTGAACAAGCCAAATTTTGAAGATGCACACAATTTGTGCGGCAAAATGGGGATTTTCCTCAGGATCCCATGCCAAATGTCAACATGTGCTATCTGCCATCAATGGACGTGTTTTAGGGGTGCAAACCCTTCCTCTCACCTACTTAAGTTGCGAGGAAGGGGTTGCACCCTCAAAACACGTACATTGATATCCCCTGATGGCAGACAGCACATGTTGACACACTGTGTGCATCTTCAAAATCTGGCTTCTTAAATTACACAAAAATTTTAGGAAATTTGTCCACAAACAAAAACGTTAAATGGTGGCATCACGAAGATCTTTAGACTCTCCCCAACACATCAATCATGTTCTTAATTTGTTGGTCAAAACAATTGAGTTTGTGCCTTATAATGTCTATTTCACGACTCATAACCATGAGGTCCTGGATTAGGATTTGTGTGCTACCACTTGAGAAAGGAGGAGATTCTTCTTCAACAAGCAGCACATCACCTAAAAACAAAAATTAAAAAAATATGTCTTATAAATATGCATGCATGCATCTATTCCCTGAATCTGTGGTGTATGACACTGACCTGTTGTGGTGACAATTTCGCACACTTCCTCCACCTCTCCTTCCTCAACCTCTTCTTCCTCCACATCTCCTTCCTCCACATCCTGGGTTTGGGGTTCTCTCTGCTCTTTAGGAGGTGTGGGGTTCCTGGGCTCCTCAGAGTGGTGTCCTCCGAGTCTTCGCTCCCCTATGAGAATGAAACAAAAGGTATACTTTACTCAGAGCACACATATTTGAGGGCAGACATAGGAATATGAAACATTGCTTGGAAGTGGGGTACAATTGTCTGTTTTGGCAGAGTTTCAAGATGAAGACATGATTTTGAATTTGTAAAAAGCTGGAATACCTACCTTTTTTGGCCAAGTTTCACACATGGAGACACCCCAAGTATCCACTGGAGCACCTGTGTGGGACCCCCTAAAAAGGTTGTTCTGGTGTCCCACACAGGTGCTCCAGAGTCCAGATGTGTAAACAGCTGCTGAGTGTCCTCTCCTATTCACTGAATCAAGTTTGCATTTCACATTCTAGTTACAAACACATCTAGACAACAATGTTCTAAACGTTGTTTTAATACAAATAGGCGTGACCAAATGTGGTATAAAAGCTAATGGAGCAACATGCAAGTATAATAATCAAATTATTAATAACACAGGAGAAATACTTACTTTTTGCAAGCATTTTTTTGATCCTCCTGTACTGCTCCGGCTCCCTCAGCTTCAGGTCAGACCACCTTTTTCTGAGCTGCTCTTTGGATCTCCAGACCCCAAATTTCTGGTACAGACTCCTCACCACTTTGCTCATTATTTTGGCCTTTTTTGAGATTAGGGGTCTTGTACGGACCATGTTTTCCATCATAATCTCTACTCCGCAAGATATCCACCATCTCCACCATCTCAGCAAAGAACATATTACTGGCCTTGTATCTTCTCCTGGATCGGGACTTTTCCGGCTCCGGGCTTTCCTCGTCGTTACTTAAAATAACACGCACCTGCTGTGTCTCCGCCATGTCGTCTCCCACTGCGCGACGAAAGAGAAGGGGCGGGGAATATACTATAAAGAACGCCAGGGGCGGGCGACAAGGCCGGTGTTTCACGCATGCGCACTGTATATAAAGCTAACATGCATGTGTCGTAACTACGTTGTGTGTGCGGAGTAAGGAGGACCGGAAGCGTCGAACGTCATGAACAAAGGTAAATTTGAAACTTGGGGCATCAGTGGCCTATACTGATTCATGATTGAGGCCTATATTGGGATAAAATTAGGACAGTTTAGGCTGACCTAGTGTTTTTGTCTTGTGTTTTATCTTGCAGCAAATATGCAGAAATTTAAAGACCCAGTAATCATGAGAGCTTTCATTGACAAGTACAGGGAAATGCAAAATTTATGGCAGCTGAAGCATGAATTGTATAACAACCACGACGTAAGGAGGGCAACGATGGACAAATTGGTCAAATTTATGAAGACAATGATCCCCGAGGCAAACTTTGAGATGGTGAATAAAAAAGTAAATAACTTGAGGAATATGTATAGGAAGGAGTACATGAAAATCCTCAAATCACAGACATCAGGAGCAGCAGCAGACAAAGTGCATGTCCCCAGGCTGTGGTACTACAAACATTTGCGTTTTCTGGATGACCAAATAGAAGCCAGGGAAACACTTTCCAGCCTTCCCTCCACCCTTCCCTCCAGCCTTCCCTCCACCCCAGCAGAGGATGACGAGGAACAACCTGACCTGGAAGACCCCGATCTGAATATCTATAGCCAGGTATAATATTTGTAAACATATTTACTGTCCTATAATTATTGTTGGGAACTAGATGTTATTATTCCCAAATTAAGGATTAAGCAAAAAGTTAATTACATATCAATAGACAGTAGTGGCCAGAAATTATTGGGACAGGAAGGAAAAATTATGGGCTCAGAATGAGAGTCTTTTCTATTTATTAACATTCAATTTGCAACAGTCATGAGCTTAAAATTGTGTGTGATTGATGAACCAAAAACTAAAACTATGTCCCTTTTTTATACACAGGATGACCTCAGCAAGGACAAGGCTCTGGATTGTGGCAGCCAGTGGCAGGCAGGAGGTGGCCAGAACCAGTGGCAGGCAGGAGGTGGCCGGGCCCAGTGGAACCAGCAGGTGCCCAGGCCCAGTGGCAGCACCCAATCACAGGTGCATGCCCTCCACATTAGATCAAAAAGCCCAGGAAGGTGAGTCAGACAGAGGAGGAATTCCTTAGAATAATAAGGAAGGCCAGTGAGATCATGAGAGCCCCCCCCCCCCACCAACGTTGAAGAGGCCTATGGCTTTAATTTATCCAGTAGGCTACAGAATGTGGAGGAGAGCCAACGTATCCTCTGTGAGAGGATTTGTTCTATGGCCCTTCATGGCCATTTAGAAAGTAAGACTTTCACTCTACTCAGTAGAGGTAAAAAATTCAACGCAAAGGTTTGATCCAATTTAGGTGTAATCAACGTGCCCAGGTATTTGATGCCTGTATAGGTCCATCTAAACTTAAAATTAAATTTTAAAGCGTTAATTTGAGTCGTAGTCATAGATACACCCATTGCCTCTGACTTGGACATATTCATTTTTAAATTGGACAGTGCACCATATTGATCCAATTCTCTTAGTAGGTTTGTCATAGATATAACAGATGAAAAGGACATGGGTATTAAAACCTGGGATCTTTTAAACAGTGTTTACTTACTAAGGATAGAAATACAAAGTATTAAAAGTTTTAAATTTTTTATTATAAAGATAAAAAAACAAGCAAGGATAAAAAACCATCCATGTTGGGTACAAGACATGTGGCCATAAGCAAAGATAACTCTACCGATCGCTCTACTAGTTTCGCTCAGATGAGCTTCCTCATGAGCTTTCGATGTTTAGAGCAGATAGATGCTGCAAATTAAAAGACACGAAAACAATGGATGGACAGCAAGTTAGTGTTGTATGATACAAAATCAAACAAAAGATCAGAAAAAAATATATTGGTTGCATTAACCAAAACAACATTATAGAATTATATGGTACATCAAAAAAGGACATCGAATTGTAATCACGGTGCAAGCAGGGAACAAATCTTACCAATGCAGCCAAATCCAACCCATCAACAGGAGAAAGTCACATAAAGTTGATCTAGGAGCGTCCCATAATTAGTTCAAAAAGCCAGCCCTCTGGATGGTCCCATCCATTCAATTGGAAAACACAGAAGGAAAAAGAGGAATGTGGAGTCCCTAAAGAATGTGAATAAAACATGGATAGGAATCCAAATCAAAAAGGAGAATAAGGCACAGTGGCATCAACAGGATGGGAACCACAGCTCCCAAACCAGACAGTGTTAATGAATCAAACATCTCAAATATATCAAAAAGGTCCATACCTACCATGAAGGGTTGGAAAAATAAAGTCAATAGAGTTTGTCCGTTGGTTCATAAGCTGTGTCACAAGAAAAAGGGAAAGGAAAATGGAAATAACATATAGAAAAGAAAAATAAGAAAAATAAGAAATTACAAAAAAGGTTTGAAACTGAAAGCATCATTGCGGCCTGGGTATTTTAGTGCGGATAATTTGTGTATCCATCTTGCTTCCCTTTGGAGAAGCGTTCAGTCATAGTCTCCTCCTCTGTCCCCTGGGCGGACGTGTTCAAGAGCCGAAAAGTGCATTTTAAAACTATCAAAATGATGAAAAAGGCCAATATGACGACTTATTGGAATCTGCATTTTTTCTTTTTTAATTAATGAGACATGGTCACGAATACGATGGTAGAAAGGTCGTTTTACCTATATAGAAGGCACCACACTCACACTGCATAGTGTAAACAACGCCAATGGATTGGCACGTCACTGTGAATTGAGGTCTAAAGGTATGTCCATTCGGAAGAATGACCATTCTTGAATAATGGACATACCTACAGAAGGGACATCTATGGCATGGTCTAGTACCACCAAGGTCCAGTGTAGGAGACACTTGAGAAATATGGTGACTATGGACAAGACTGTCACGAAGCGAGCAAGATCTTTTGTAGGTGATCTCAGGGTAGGCATTTATGTGTTTAGATACCACCTCGTCGCTCGTCAGTAAATACCAATATTTCTCAAGGAACTTGCGAATCTGATGATGTTGACCTGAGTATTTAGTAATCAGACGCACTCCTGGGTTAGATTTAAGTGGTTTGGAGAGATCTCCTATTTTGCTTTTTGGCCCGTAAGTAGGCCTTTTTTAGACATTTGTTGCTGTATCTCCGCTCCAAGAAGCGAGACTTTAGCAACTTAGCTTCTGCCTCAAAGTCAACATCTTGGCTGAAATTTTGTCGCAGTCTCAAATATTGCCCATAGGGCACACTCGAGACTAGTGATGAGCCGAACACCCCCGGGTTCGGTTCGCACCAGAACCCGCGAACGGACCGAAAGTTCGCACAAACGTTAAAACCCTATTAAATACAATGGATGCGAACGTTCGAAATCTAAAGTGCTAATTATAACGACTATTATGCATGTTATTGTCCTAAAAAGGGTTTGGGAACCCGGGTTCTTCACCAGGGGACATGTATCAATGCAAAAAGAAGTTTTAAAAACGGCTGTTTTTCGGGAGCAGTCATTTTAATGATGCATAAAGTGAAAAAAAAAAGTCAAATATTCCTTTAAATATCGTACCTGTGGGGTGTCTAAAGTATGCCTGTGAAGTGCCACGTGTTTCCCGTGTTTAGAACTGTCCCTGCACAAAATGACATTTCTAAAGGAAAAAAAAAGCCATTTAAAACTGCTTGCGGCTTTAAAGTCATGTCTGGTCCCGGTAATATGGATGAAAATCTTTGAGAAAAATGGCATAGCTACCCCATCACCCCCCCCCACCCCAGCCCATTACCAGCCCCTTTGGGTCTTATATGGATATTAAGGGGAACCCCGCAGACAAAATAAAAAAGGCCCTATATACTCTGAACAGCCGTATACAGGCGGTGCATGCAGTACAAGACAGGGACTGTAGGTTTGTTCTTATGTAGAATCTGTTTGTAATTTTGAACAGGTACATTGTTTAAGTGTAGCTCCAGCCAAAAAATCTATTTTTAAGCTTTTTGGAAAACATAGGGAAGAGTTATCACCCCTTTAACATTTGTTTTGCTGTCTGTGCCCCTGTTCAGAACATTTCACCTCACTTTCCGTCCCAATGACCAATGTTTTTGAAAAGTGGGGTTTTTATTGAAACAAGGATTGGTGATAAAGCATCAGTAGAGAGGAGACACCTTTTTCCCATATTAACTCTTACAGGAAAGAATTTTCCTTCCTAGGGGTAGATTTCCTCTCACTTCCTGTTGTCTCCTTCCGTTTGCAAGTAGGAGTCGTTTGTAAGTTGGATGTTTGAAAGTAGGGGCCTGCCCTATATACTCTGCTGAAATTTGCCCCTTACATGTTGGTGTTGCCACAACACTGTAAGCCCTCACAGTTACTCTTGGTGGGCGCATGAATGGGCCCTGCTGTGAATTATTAGATCAAGAATTGTAATTGCATGCCCCTGTTGAACAGGGGCTGAAAAATTGGGCCTTTGGTGGTGGTGGTGTTGACACAACACTGTAAGCCCTCACAGTTACTCTTGGTGGGCGCATGAATGGGCCCTGCTGTGAATTATTAGATCAAGAATTGTAATTGCATGCCCCTGTTGAACAGGGGCTGAAAAATTTGGCCTTTGGTGGTGATGGTGGTGGTGTTGACACAACACTGTAAGCCCTCACAGTTACTCTTGGTGGGCGCAGGAATGGGCCCTGCTGTGAATTATTAGATCAAGAATTGTAATTACATGCCCCTGTTAAACAGGGGCAGAAAAATTGGGCCTTAGGCACTGGTGCCACAACACTGCAACCCCTCACAGATACTGTACTTGGAGCACAGCAATGAGCCCTGTTGCAAAGTATTGCATCAAAAATTGTAATTACACGCCCCTGTTAAACAGGGGCTGAAAAATTGGGCCTTAGGCACTCGTGCTGGTCCCACGACACTGCAACCTCTCCCAGATACTCTAGTTGGAGTGCAGGAATGAGCCCTGCTGCAAAGCATTGCATAAAAAATTGCAATTACATACCCCTGTTAAACAGGGGCTGAAAAATTGGGCCTGCGGCACCCAGAAATAAAAATGTTCTTCCAAGCTATCATCATCAATCGGATCATTGAGGAGGAGGAGGATAGTCAGTCAACATAACAGGACAGTCACTCAGCATTAGCATCAGTCTTGAAGGGATGTGACATTTGAAAATAAATTAGTCTGTTATATCAGCTTCAGGTGTTTGGTAGCTGGTGGTGATCCAAGACTGGTTCATCTTTATGAAGGTCAGTCGATCAACCGAGTCGGTGGACAGGCGCACCCTGTGATCCGTGACAAATCCTCCAGCAGCACTGAATGTGCGCTCTGAAAGAACACTGGATGCAGGACAGGCCAGTAGCTCAATTGCATTCTGTGCAAGCTCTGGCCAGTGATCCATCCTCAAAACCCAGTAAGCCAGAGGATTTTCGGTGGGGAAGGTGTCCAAGTCTGACCTTGCCCCTAGGTATTCCTGCACCATGTATATCAGACGCTGGCGATGGTTGCTGGAACCGATCATACCTTGGGGCTGCGGACTAAAGAATTGTCTGAACGCATCGGTCAGACGGCCACCTTCCCCACCGCTCCTTCTTTGACTGACCGAAGCCTCAGCAACTTGTTGTCCAGGACCAGGAGTTTGTAACCTCCCAGTCTCTGGGAACGCGTTGCACAGACCTTTCTGCAAGGCCTCCCGGAGTTGTCTTATCCTCTGCTCCCTCTGCGACGGTAAGATAAGGTCCGCAACCTTACTCTTGTACCGTGGATCAAGGAGAGTGGCCAGCCAGTAATGGTCCCTCTCCTTGATCCAAAGAATACAAGGATCCTTCCGCAGACTTTTCAGGATCAGGGAGGCCATGCAGCGTAGGTTAGCTGAGGCATTCGGTCCGGAGTCCTCTGGGTCACTAAGGACGACATGATCCGCAGCCACCTCCTCCCAGCCACGTACAAGTCCACGGGTTTCTTGGGACTGTAAATCATCCCTAAAAGACTGCTGCTGATGATGCTGAGTGCCAGGCTCCACCTCCATGCTGACACAATCCTCCTCCTCCTCCTCATCCTCCTCCTCCTCCTCCTCTTCCTGTGCAATGGGTGGGACAAAAGGAACACTGTCTGGGTAAAGGGGGCCTTGAGAGGCAAGGAAGTCCTCCTCTTCCTGCCTCTGTTCTGCCTCAAGTGCCCTGTCCATTATTCCACGCAGCGTATGTTCCAACAGGTGGACAAGAGGTACAGTGTCACTGATGCATGCACTGTCACTGCTCACCATCCTCGTGGATTCCTCAAATGGTGCCAGGACAGTGCATGCATCCCTGATCATGCCCCACTGGCGTGGTGAAAAAAAAACGAGCTCCCCTGACCCTGTCCTGGTGCCGTAGTCGCACAGGTACTCATTGATGGCCCTCTGCTGCGTGTGCAGCCGCTGCAGCATGGCCAATGTTGAGTTCCACCTGGTGGGCATGTCACATATAAGGCGGTTCTTGGGCAGGTTCAACTCCTTTTGCAGCTCAGCCAGGCGAGCACTGGCATTATAAGATCTGCAGAAATGCACACAGACTTTCCTGGCCTGCCTCAGGACATCCTGCAAGCCCGGGTACCTGCCCAAGAACCGCTGCACCACCAGGTTAAGGACGTGAGCCACACAGGGCACATGGGTCAGTTGTCCCTGTCGGAGGGCGGAGAGGAGGTTGGTGCCATTGTCGCAAACCACCATTCCTGGCTTAAGCTGGAGTGGCGTCAACCACCTCTCGGGCCTGCCCCTGCAGAGCAGACAGAACCTATGCCCCAGTGTGGCTCCTTTCCCCCAAACACACCAGCGCAAGCACGGCATGGCATCTTTTTGCCTGCGTACTTGCGTAGCCCCTTGAACGCCTACGGAGCACCGCTGGTTCCGAGGACAAAGCACAGGAAGAGGCCGTGGAGGAAGAAGAAGAGGAGGGGGTGGAGGAGAGAGGTGTGTCACAACCAGTAGTAGCATTTTGGAGGCGTGGCGGCGGAACAACCTCCAACACTACTGCACCTTGTCCTGCATCCTTCCCAGCTGCCAAAAGAGTGACCCAATGGGCCGTGAAAGAAAGGTAACGTCCCTGTCCATGCCTGCTGGACCATGAGTCAGCGGTAATATGCACCTTACCGCTGACCGCCCTGTCCAGAAAGGCCAAGACATTGCCTTCCACATGCCGGTAGAGAGCCGGAATCGCCTTCCGTGAGAAAAAGTGGGGTTTGGGAACCTGCCACTGAGGAACCGCACATTGCACAAACTCACAGAAGGGGGCCGAGTCTACCAACTGAAAAGGCAGCAGTTGAAGCGCTAGCAAGTTAGCCAATCTAGTATTCAACTGCTGGGCATGTGGATGGCTGGGAGTGAACTTCTTTCGACGGTCCAGCAGCTGGGGCAGGGAAATTTGCCTGCTAGAATCGGACGTCGGTGTACTGCTAGCAGAGTGCCCGCAAGTACTTGGCTGTGACGCACCTAATTCTACACCTTCATTCCTCTCAGTGCAGGTTTCAGAGAGGACTGAAGGTATAGTGGGGTTGGAGATCCCAGCTGATGCGGTGCAATGAGAGGTCCGCTTTGTTCTTTGGTGTGGGTCTTTAAGGTAGGCTTGCCAACGAGCTGCATGGCAGGTCAACATATGTCTGGTCAAGCATGTGGTGCCCAAGCGGCTGATGTTTTGGCCACGCGATATACGCTTGAGACATATGTTTTAAACAGCAGCTGTGCGATCTGATGCACTCGACTCAAAAAAGGCCCACACCAAAAAACTTTTTGAATAACGGGCAGAGGCAGCGCCCTGCACAGGCGGAGCTCTGCGGTGTGATTTCGTCGGTGTGCTGCCCTTACGCTGGCCCCCCAAGGGCATCCTGCCTCGTTGGAGATGTGCCTCCTCCTCATCCTCCTCCTCCTCCTCTCTCCTATTAGGCACCCACGTGGAGTCAGTGACCTCATCATCCCCTCCCTCCTCATCACTGGAGCCAATCTGGCAGTATGCTGCAGCTGCTGGAACATGACTGCCAGATTGGTGTCCTTCTTGAGCATCCCCTCTCTCTGCTCTCACGCTACTGCCTTCCTCTAGCTGGGTATCATCATCAGACCCTTCGAAACGCTGGACATCCTCCTGGAGCATGTACCCAACACTGTGCTCAAAAAGTTTGGGGGACTCCTCAGGAGGACATGGTGGGTCTAGGAAAGGAGTGACTTATGATGACATTGATAACAGGGATGAGGACGCTTTGGCAGCTGCTTTCCCAGTACCCTGAGCCTGGGTGAGAGAGGATGAGGGGGATGAGGAGGGCTTGGTCATCCACTCTACCAAGTCTTCGGCATGATGCGGCTCAACATGTCCAGCTGCCGAAAAGAAGGACAAGCGTGTCCCATGGCCACATGCTGATGGCGATGCACTGCGTCCACGACCAGCACTGTTGTCTCTAGACACAGAGCCTGCTTGGCCTCTTTTATTGGCTCCTGACTGTCTGCCACTCCTTGTTTGCCTTCCAGACATTCTAATGGCCTGCAGGGAGATGGGAAAACCAGCAATAAGGCCTAGCTTCAGGAGTATATTTTGCAGGAATTACACTACGCCTGCTGTAAGTGCTGCAAATGCCTGTTGGTGTAACACACTAGGAAAACACAGCAATACGGCCTAGCTTCAGGAGAATATTTTGCAGGAATCACACTACGCCTGCTATAAGTGCTGCAAATGCCTGTTGGTGTAACACACTAGGAAAACACAGCAATACGGCCTAGCTTCAGGAGTATATTTTGCAGGAATTACACTATGCCTGCTGTAAGTGCTGCAAATGCCTGTTGGTGTAACACACTAGGAAAACACAGCAATACGGCCTAGCTTCAGGAGTATATTTTGCAGGAATCACACTACGCCTGCTGTAAGTGCTGCAAATGCCTGGTAGTGTAACACACCAGGAAAACACAGCAATACGGGCTAGCTTCAGGTGTATAATGTGCAGGAGGCACACTACGTCCGCTGTAAGTGCTGCAAATGCCTGGTTGTGTAACACACCAGGAAAATACAGCAATACGGGCTAGCTTCAGGTGTTTAATGTGCAGGAGGCACACTACGTCCGCTGTAAGTGCTGCAAATGCCTGGTTGTGTAACACACCAGGAAAATACAGCAATACGGGCTAGCTTCAGGTGTTTAATGTGCAGGAGGCACACTACGTCCGCTGTAAGTGCTGCAAATGCCTGGTAGTGTAACACACCAGGAAAACACAGCAATATGGTCTAGCTTCAGGTGTTTAATGTGCAGGAGGCACACTACATCCGCTGTAAGTGCTGCAAATGCCTGGTAGTGTAACACACCAGGAAAACACAGCAATACGGGCTAGCTTCAGGTGTATAATGTGCAGGAGGCACACTACGTCCGCTGTAAGTGCTGCAAATGCCTGGTAGTGTAACAAACCAGGAAAACACAGCAATACGGGCTAGCTTCAGGTGTTTAATGTGCAGGAGGCACACTACGTCCGCTGTAAGTGCTGCAAATGCCTGGTAGTGTAACACACCAGGAAAACACAGCAATACGGGCTAGCTTCAGGTGTATAATGTGCAGGAGGCACACTACGTCCGCTGTAAGTGCTGCAAATGCCTGGTAGTGTAACAAACCAGGAAAACACAGCAATACGGGCTAGCTTCAGGTGTTTAATGTGCAGGAGGCACACTACGTCCGCTGTAAGTGCTGCAAATGCCTGGTAGTGTAACACACCAGGAAAACACAGCAATACGGGCTAGCTTCAGGTGTATAATGTGCAGGAGGCTTAGCAACAATGACACTGACACTGTCCCCTGCCTATCCTTCTCCCTCCCTGCACACAAGGTTTAGCAAAGAATATGACACTGACACTGTCCCCTGCCTATCCTTCTCTCTCCCTACACACAAGGTTTAGCAAAGAATATGACACTGACACTCTCCCTGCCTATCCTTCTCTCTCCCTACACACAAGGTTTAGCAAAGAATATGACACTGACACTCTCCCTGCCTATCCTTCTCTGTCCCTACACACAAGGTTTAGCAAAGAATAGATTTGACACTGTCCCTGCCTATCCTTCACTTTCCCTGCTCCGGAACACCCTACATGAGGCCGCCGCGCTGGCGGCCTTTTATAGTGTGGGGCGTGTACTAAACCCCCTCAGCTATAATTGGCCACAGGCATCCTGCCTGTGGCCAATCATTGCTCTCCTCGCTGCCGGCGCTGTCATTGGCCAAGCATGCAGCGTCACAGTGCATGCTTGGCCAATCACAGCACCGGGATTGCACTGCGATGGCGCAGTGTATTGTGGGCCGTTCGCCTCACTCGAATTTGGCGCGAACGGCCCAAATCGTTCGTTGTTCGCCGAACGCGCGAACAGCCGATGTTCGAGTCGAACGTATGTTTGACTCGAACACCGAGCTCCTCCCTACTCGAGACTAAGGATTTTGGATGGGAATTGGCGGCATGCAGCAAGGAATTACCTGCCGAAGGTTTTCAGAAAAGTGAAGTGCCAATACATCCATCCTCTTGAACCACTATCTTTAGGTCCAAAAAATTCAATTAAGTTTGGTCCATTTCAAATGTGAATTTAAGATTAAAGTCGTTGACTTTAAGACTGTCAAGGAATGTAATTAAAATCTCTCTTGGGCCTGTCCAGATAAAGAAAATGTCATCTATAAATCTTCTCCATATTGGAATTTGCTCAAAAAATGTTTGCATACTCTCTCTGAAGAAGAGATCCCACTTCCACCCCCCAGATACAGGTTGGCATAGGAGGGGGCACACTTGGTCCCCATAGCCACCCCTTGTATCTGGAAGTAGTGGGAGCCACCAAATAAAAAAAATGTTGTTAGATAAGATAAAATCTAGAAAATCCAAAATGAATCGATTATATAGTTTTGGTGCTTCTCAGCTTTCTGAAATGAATCCCTCCACAACTCGAACACCCAGGGAATGGGGTATGGAGTTGTAGAGGGCCTCGACGTCCAGTGCCACCAACCATGATCCCACTGGTATGGTAATGCCATCCAATGTCCTGAGGAGGTCAGTGGTGTCCTGTAGGTAGGACACCAAGCCCTGAACATGCGGTCTAAGGAAGTCATCCACTAATTGGCTGGTGGTTTCAGTCAAGGATCCATTGCCAGACACTATTGGACGTCCTGGAGGTGAAGAATGATTCTTGTGAATCTTGGGAAGGGCGTACAACGTCGGTGTACGCGGGAGGCAACATTCAAAAATTCCCAAGTTTTTTTGGTAATTAGGCCTTTGTGATAAGCGGTGCCAATGAGGTGTTGGTACCGGTTAATTGTTAGTTTGATGTGACTATTGGATACCTTTCGGTACCATTCCTTGTTATGTAGTAAAGCCAGGACCATAGATTCATAATTCTTTAGTCCATAACCACCAAATTGCCCCCCTTATCGGAGGGCTTGATGATTATATTCTTATTTTGTTGTAAGGATAGTAAAGCATCCCTCTGACTAGCAGTTAAATTTGACTGGGATAAATCCTTCCAGTTGATTTGACATACTTCTTGTGTCACTTGTTTGGTAAAGGCCCAAATGTTAGGATTGCCTTGCAGGGCTGGAAAGATTTTTGATTTAGGTTTATAGTCTTTAGAGAGGGATATCACAGGGGATGAAGAGAGAGGTGTGGAGATGGGGGAGGAGGACGTAGAGACCAGATCAAGATCCTCGGACTCCAGGAGATCTGTCTGGTCAAAATTGCCCTCCTCCCACAGCCCCATCAACTCCTCCAAGGCCCTGATATCCTCTATGGTCATTTCTTTCCATAGAGGATTGTCTAGATTGGTGGTTTGGATGTTGGGTCTAGGCTTATCATACAGAACTTTAAACAAAAGTTTATGAGAGAAGAGATTAAGATCTTTAATGAGTTCAAATTCATCCACCTTTTCGGTGGGACAGAAAGTGAGACCTAAACTTAAAACAGAGATATGATCCAGAGATAATTCATAAGAAGATAGGTTGATCACCTGGAGTTTGTTTTCGGAAGTTTGAGATTTGGAGGTTTGGTGCTCCCTAATTTATTTTGGTCTTGCACGGTTGGGTAAAAATTTGGGCAGGACGAAAATCCGCTTGAGAAGGAATAGAGTGAATGTTGCTTACCTGTGAAGGTGAAGGATTAAAAGTGGTCGTGCTAGAGGGTGATTCAGAATTACCCGGTGCATTGGTCAATATATTCTTGGCAGCAGCTGCCCGAGTATTGGCAGGTGCCTGGGGACCGGGAGTGCGTTTAGTTGTGCTGGGCTGAGTCCTACCTTTACCCGTTTTAAGTTGAAAAAAACATGAGTTTTGGTAGTGCGATCATGATCCGGTGCCTGGGAGGAAGAGATAGATGAAGCAGAAGAATCAGATTCATTAGGTTCATTTGGTGACTCATTAGGATTATGTTTTTTGTTTGGATATCGCCTGCGGTTTTTTAACGTTGACCCCCAGTTGTATGCCTGTGAATTATCATACGATAACTTATCTCTAATGATATTTTTCTCTTTGGTCTTGAGAATGGCAGAGACATAGGTTTCAAGATCTGCCTTGAGAGTACTTTCTCGAGAGTATATTCCCAGCATGTCAGTCCCCAGTTTTGGGTGACAGTATAGGATCATTCCCTATCATTAATATTACAGGACTTTGTCCTCGCATTTGTTCCGCATTTCTGAAGTCTCATGTGACACAGCTTATGAACCAGCGGACAAACTCTATTGACTTTATTTTTCCAACCCTTCATGATAGGTATGGACCTTGTTGATATATTTGAGATGTTTGATTCATTAACACTGTCTGGTTTGGGAGCTGTGGTTTCCATCCTGTTGATGCCACTGTGCCTTATTCTCCTTTTTGATTTGGGTTCCTACCCATGTTTTATTCACATTCTTTAGGGACTCCCCATTCCTCTTTTTCCTTCTGTATTTTCCAATTGAATGGATGGGACCATCCAGAGGGCTGGCTTTTTGAACTAATTAAGGGACTCTCCTAGATCAACTTTATATGACTTTCTCCTGTGGATGGGTTGGATTTGGCTGCATTGGTAAGATTTGTTACCCTCTTGCACCGTGATTACAATTTGATGTCCTTTTTTGATGTACCATATAATTCTATAATGTTGTTTTGGTTAATGCAACCAATATATTTTTTTCTGATCTTTTGTTTGATTTTTTATCATACAACACTAACTTGCTGTCCATCCATTGTTTTGTGTCTTGTAATTTGCAGCATCTATCTGCTCTAAACATCGAAAGCTCCTGAGGAAGCTCATCTGAGCGAAACTAGTAGAGCGATCGGAGTGCAGTTATCTTTGCTTACGGCCACATGTCTTGTACCCAACATGGATGGTTTTTTATCCTTGCTTGTTTTTTATCTTTATAATAAACATGTTAAAACTTTTAATACTTTGTATTTTTATCCTTAGTAAGTGAACACCGTTAAAAAATCCCAGGGTTTTATACCCTTGTCCTTTCCTTTTGATATATATTTAATGGGATGTGGTGTTAAACGGATTTGAATGTTTATGCCCCATATTGTCAACATAGATATAACAGTTTTGGTAAGGCAGAATAAAAGATCATCCGCATATATGGATACTTTATGATGTAAATCTCCGGTTATTAACCCCCTAATGTAGGAGTTTTGCCTAACCTTACAAAGAAATGTCTCTAAGGTGATAGCAAAAAGGAATGGTGATAAAGGGCACCCATGGCGGGTGCCGTTAGAGATAGAGAAAGGTTCAGATAGAACTCCATTTGCTTTTATTTGTGCCTCCGGCCTTGTGTATATGCTCAAGATCCACCCTACCATCCTCTCCCCTACACCCACATACCGTAGGACTGAGAACATAAAAGACCAATTAACTCAGTCGAATGCCTTTTCGGCATCCGTTCCTAGGAACACAGTGGATGTTTTAGAATGACCGGCTAAAGGGACTAGATTCAAAATTTTAATGGTATTATCACGGGCCTCCCGCGTTTGGATAAAGCCTACCTGGTCTGGTTGTACTATACGTGTGGCTAATATTTTTGTAAATAACTTAAGATCTACATTCAATAATGAAATGGGGCGATAGCTGCCACATATTGATGGGTCCTTATCCTCCTTCGGAATAATGGTGATATGTACTTTCAGGGTTTCTGGAGACAATCCTGTCCCGTGTTCCATGTCGCATTACATTTTGGTGGTATTTGATCACCTCTGCATTTTTTTATTTTATTTCTATAAACAAAAGAACAGCGACAATTTTTAAAAAAAAAACACAATATCTTTTATTTTTTGCTATAATAAATATCCCACATATTTAAAAAAAAATAAAAAATGTCTTCAGTTTAGGCCAATATGTATTCTTTTACATGTTTTTGGTAAAAAAAACGCAATAAGTGTATAATGATTGGTTTGCACAAAAGTTATAGCGTCTAAAAAATAGGGGATAGATTTATGGCATTTTTTTTTTTTTTTACTAGTAATGGCGGCGATCTGCGATTTTTATCGGGACTGCAATATTGCGGTAGGCACATGAGACACTTTTTGACACATTTTTGGGACCATTGACAATTTCACAGCGATTAGTGCTATAAAAATGGACTCATTACTGTATAAATGTCACTGGCAAGGAAGGGGTTAACACTTGGGGGCGATCAAGGGGTTAACTGTGTTCCCTCACTGTCCTAACTGTAGGGGAGATGGGACTAACTAGGGGAAGAGAGAGATCGGTGTTCATACATTGAATGAACACACGATCAGTCTCCTCTCCCCTGAGAGAACCGGGATCTGTGTGTTTACACACACACAGATCCCGGTTCTCGCTCTGTCGCGAGCGATCACGGGTGCCCGGCGGTCACCGCGCCTGCCGGGCACTCGCATCGGCAACGGCGGCGAGCTGCAAGCCTGCGCGAGTGCGCCCCTAGTGGCCAAAAGGCGAAGCGACGTAAGGTAACATCGCTTCGCCTAGCCGTGCCATTCTGCCGCAGTAAAACTGCGGTGGATGGTCAGCAAGTGGTTAAAGAGGAAGTAAACTCTCAAATATTTTTTTTTTCTTCCCTGCACAGTAAAGGCATAATGTGCTAGTATGCATCGCACACTAGCACATTAGGTGACACTTACCTGCAAACCAATCCCGCGTCGTCCCCGCTGGAGGCCGCATCCATCTTCGCCCCTCTTCCTTCTGGAGCTGCGGACTCAGGCTGTGCGACCGGGTGGAGCCGCGTGACATCACTCCAGCGCATGTGCGCGGGAGCCACCGGTCATGGCACACGCTACTGAGGAAATGGCACAAGCGGCCGTTCCTTCAGGGCGCATACGCTGATGACATCATCGGCGCAGTATACAGTAAAAGTCTCCTAAACGGCACACGTTTTGGAGATATTTACAGTACCCATAGGTAAACCTTATTCTAGGCTTACCTATAGGTACAAATAGTTCAGGAAGGTTTACAACCTCTTTAGGCTTGCTTGAAAATATTCCCTAGGTGTAAAAGGATAGACGGTTGTCAGTATTTTTCTGGTAACAGTTAACATACCTGTTTTCACAAATGTATTTCAACTTTATATCTGCAAAATGTTTGAAACTTATTTATATAAAAGAGAAACTAGGTTGACCTGAATTACAGACCTCCTCTGTCATTGTCTTACAGGGATTTGCGTTGTGTTTCCCTGGTAACAAAAAGTAATTTAATTATACCTTGCACCACATTTTTCCAGGTATGGCATGAGCCAGTGGATTAGCTCAGCAGTGACTTTAGACAAAACATAAATCTGGGTTGATGTAGTCTCTAATTACTCAGTGTGAGAAATATATTCAATATTCAGTGCAGAGGTCGCACTTTCTGCACATTAATTGAAGATGATGTGGCTTGTAATATGCCGGATCACAGTCACCTAGGAGGACTATGGAAAGGAGACAGAAAAACTTTAACACTACAGTAACATTTAATAAGTCATGACAGAAAGAACAAAATTATATATATATATCTCTATATATCGATCTACAAATGCTCATGTAAAAAAAAAAAAAAAAGATCATAATTGATTGTAATGAGCTTATCACACTTAAATAAACACAGCAATAAAAATGCTATACCTTTTTCTCCACATAAACTAAGATTTTGTCATGGTCTACTAAAGGCCTAATTTTTGTCTGCAGGTAGGGTGGGGGAGTGTAAAAACACAGCTGTGACACATTTTTTTGGGCCCTTAAAGCGGAGGTTCCGCGAATTTTTATTTTTTTTTAAAAGTCAGCAGCTACAAATACTGCAGCTGCTGACTTTTAAAAAATGGACACTTACCTGTCCAGCGCGCCCGTGATGTCGGCAGACGAGGTCGAGCAGTCGCTCGGTCCTCAGATGCTGCCGCCGCCATTCTCGGTGAGGGAATCAGGAAGTGAAGCCTTGCGGCTTCACTGCCCGGTTCCCTACTGCACATGCGCGAGTAGCGCGCCGCGCCGTCACTGGTCCCCGCTCTCTCATGGGAACAGTGTGTTTCCCAGAAGACAGCGGGGGGTGACGCGAAGGGGCGCGACTCCAGTGGGAGTCAATACCCGGAAGTGGTACAAATACCTGTCTTAGACAGGTATCTGCACCCCCCTCCCCCTGAAAGGTGCCAAATGTGACACCGGAGGGGGGGAGGATTCCGAAAAGCGGAAGTTTCATTTTTGGGTGGAACTCCGCTTTAACTGCTTCCCCTGAAGCAGCAAAGGCTGTGGAGGAAGGTGTATGCATGATGTGTCCACAATACCTTGCATTTCAGCACAGCAAAAATTATCCCCACTAACATACCATACAGGCAATACCGACCACTGAATTCAACCCATTTAACTGAATAGGGCCACCCAGTAACTGACTTGCAACTGCGTGCTGGTGTGTGGTTTAAATAGTTAAAACAGGTGGTGTGGAGGTGATAAGGCCTCCTCACTACCTGTCAAATGCCTTCTAAGCCTTCCAATGCAATTTGCTCTTCACAAGGTAATTCAAGTGTACACAAGCCCTAAGTTGGCTCTGTTGTCAAAATCAACTAAAATAGTTTCCACTTACATCATTCATCACTAAGGGGCAGTTCACACCTAAATCGCACAAGAACATGGTACACGTTCCTGGGCCATTCCTGCAGTGCGATTTTGCAGCCCATTTATTTGAATGGGCTGTAAATCACACCAGAACACAGTAAAAGTAGTGCACTACTTTTCAAAAGTGCACCACACCAAATCACTGTGGTACCCTCACCTGCGTTTAGGGTGCCATTAACGATTTATTAGCACCAGCAGCAGATTGCAAAGTTAGTGTGTTTTGAGTGCCAGAAAGGGGCATTACATGTGTTCTGGTGTGAACCAACCCTAACTGACCCCAGCACCTCTGTAAAGGCAGTACAGCTGGCCCTCCTGTACCAGGTCCGGGCCCCATCAGTTCACAAGAGGGCCCGGACACCTGCAGTGCTACCAACTTCTACTCCTCTTTCTCCCTCCGACTGCTCTGCAGGGGAATCAGTTCTAGAATATGTGCCCCACCCCTCTGCTGTCCAGGACCCCTGTATGCCCCTTCACTCCTCTCCTGCTGGCAGCTCCTGAGGAGATTGTTTTATAATGGAAAATGGGGGAGGGGCTATAAATACAATATGTCCTATTTACTGGCCCCTTTCTTTCCTGAATGAACACAGCGAGCAATTGGTACCAATTATTCACGGTGTCTATTCATCACTGAATCATAGTAAACTGTTGCTTCAGTTTGTAAATGAACAGGAAGCCTCAAAGAACTTCTTAATCATACATCCATGCAGTTGAGTCTGCAGAGAAAGGGACTGATGAATCTCTGTTCTTAGTCCCTTTCTCAGTCTCAAATATGAGACATCATTTGGTTTTTCTCCAAAGCCCCCCAAACAGGGCAGTTAAAAAAAATTAAATAAAAAATATAAATAAAAAATTAAATTCTACAACAAATTGTAAAAAATATTGTAGCGGTGCACTCGGCACAAGTTCAAAAGATCCACACATCACCTTGTTGTCTGACCCTCCATTCATCCATTTCTCTCTTAAGACACAATGAAGAGTCACTTGCTTTACCTTGCGGTATTTTTATTATAAAGGTTTCTTAGGTAGAGTAGGGAAGGTTAGGAATGACATGGGATGCCCATAGATATTAGTACTTAGTAGATTAGATTCTGAGGATAAGGCACAACAAAGATTGTACAGTAGTTTAGTGAGCTGCGTCACTGCAGACTATTGCTCCCTTGTATGCTGTACTGATTCCTGCAGAATATTACTTTAAGGATTTCTGAGTAAAACCCCTTTTGGATTTCTTGCCTTCTTGTGGAAAAGTCACTCTGAATGACTTCCTGAGGTAATGACAGTTATCCAAATGCTGGCCCTGCATCCGGAGCGCATCCTCACACACCCCCCTCTGACATCACAGTCCCTCTACTGCAAATGGTAACTGACGGACTACTAGGCCCAAATAGTCCAGTGATATGGAAGTTGAGTTCCCCGGCCACAGCCTTCCATATTGAGTTTAGATAAGGTTAGATTCTCTTCTTGTAACATCCTGCTGTATAGGACTAGGATGCAACATCCCGTCTAAGACACCCCCTTGTGGCTTTCAGTTACTAGGGGCAACAGCAGATATTCCCAAGCTCTTTGAATAGACTCCTCCGGTCCTATCACTTGCTGTCATGTACCCACTGACCTGTTCCATGGTCCCCGGTCCATGGAAGAGACATGGTTCAACCGCACAGTCCAGCAGTTCCAGGTTCCTTTCTCTTAGTACTGAATTCCTCCTCTGCGGTGTTAACCACTTAAGGACCGGCCACGGCATATATACGTCGGCAGAATGGCACCTACAGGCACAATCATGTACCTGTACGTTGCCCTTTAACTGCCTGCCGTGTGGTCACGCGCACTTAACCCCTTCAGTGCCCCTAGTGGTAACCCCTTCACTGCCAGTGTAATTTTTACAGTAACCAGTGCATTTTTATAGTACTGATCGCTGTAAAAATTACAATGTTCACAAAAATGTGTCAAAAGTATCCGATGTGACCGCCATAATGTTGCAGTCATGAAAAAAAATGCTGATCGGCACCATTACTAGTAAAAAAAAAAAAATTTTTATAAAAATGCCGAAAAACTATCCCCTATTTTGTAAACCCTATGACTTTTGCGCAAACCAATCAATAAACGGCGATTACGATTTTTTTTACCAAAAATATGTAGAAGAATACGTATCGGCCTAAACTGAGGAAAAAAAAAAAATTTTAGATATTTTTTGGGGATATTTACTATAGCAAAAAGTAAAAAATAGGATTTTTTTGCACTCACCGTAAAATCCTTTTCTCTGACGTCCATGGACTAACACAGCATCTTCAATCTTGACAAAGTGGGTTATGTTCCTGCTCATAGGAGAAGACTAGGCAGAATGTTAGATGTTTTAACATACATTACATTACCAGAGCTTAACAGCCCCGCCCAGGGGGCGGTCCCTCCGGACATAACCCTGCAGCCAGCTGCCTCAGTTCGTAACAAAGCAGTACAACCTAAAAATAGGAGGGGTGGGTGCTGTGTCAGTCCATGGACGTCAGAGAAAAGGATTTTACGGTGAGTGCAAAAACATCCTGTTTTCTCTTACCGTCCATGGATCTTCAATCTTGACAAAGTGGGATGTCCCAAAGCAGTGTCAAAGAACGAGGGGTGGGAACAGTATCAAGGAAAAAAAAAACTTCACCCCAAACAATCAGAGCTCCTCAACGAAGGAGTTGCAACTTAAAACAGCCGCCTGCAAAACCTTGCGGCCGAAGGAAGCATCAGAAGATGCCTCCACATCAACCTTATAAAACTTTGAAAAGGTATGTGCGGACGATCAGGTCACCGCCTTGCACACGTGTGAAACAGACGCTTGATGACGGAAAGCCCAGGAAGCACCAAGTGCCCTGGTTCAGTGCGCCATAACCAGAAAGGGAGGCGCCCGCCCCTTAAGGACATAGGCCTGTATGATGGTCTGCCTGATCCACCGAGAAATGGTAGCAGACGTAACCGCTTGGCCCTGTTTTGGACCAGATACAGACACAAACAGCGAGTCAGACTTCCGAAAGAAGCCGTAGCAGACAGGTACACCCGCAAAGCACGTTCCATGTCTAAAGAGTGAAGCGCAAACTCTCTGGAATGCGATGGACGAGGACATACAGACGGAAGTACATGTCCTCATTAAGGCGAAAGGCTGGGACCGCCTTATCCGTATGGAGGACCAAGTATGGCGGTGTGCAAGACAAAGCCGCCAATTCGGAACCCTCCTGACAGAAGTAATGGCTACTAGAAAAGCCACCTTCTGAGTTTTCAAAAGGAGGTTCTTGAAGAACCGAGAGAACCAAATTCAAATCCCAAGGAGGAAGAGGTGGTTTAATAGGGGGGAGCACATGGCGGACCCCCTGTATGAAGGTACTAATCAAAGGACGGCCCGCTAGCGGCCGCAGAATGAAAACAGTCCAAAGCCCTTGGGCTGATAGAACTCCCCAGACTCCACCCCAGCCCATAAGACTGGCGTCCGAGGTGATCACAGTCCACTGGACAGGAAGGAACAACTTCCCCGACCAAAGGGCTGGGGATCTCAGCCACCATGTCAGGGATGCCCTGACCAGGTGACTCACCTGGATCTGACGATCCAGTGATAATGGAAACCTGTCCCAGCTGGATAGGATCTCCTTTTATAAGGCTTGAGTGTGTTATTGGGCACACAGTACAGCCTCGAAGGAAGCAACCATGAGACCCAGGACCCTCATGCAAAAACGGAGTGACGACCATTTGCGGCACGTCAGCACCCTTACCACAGATTGAAAAGTCTGTAATTTTTCCAAGGGTAGAAAGACCTTTGCCTCCGAGGAGTCCAGGATCAATCCTAGGTACTCCACGACAAGTCGGAACCAGGACCGACTTCTGAATGTTCAGAAGCCAACCGAATTCTCGGAGGGCCTGACTGGCTATCAACACATTTACCTCTAATTCCGAGTCAGAGTCTGCTCTCAGAAGAAGATCGTCCAGATAGCCCACGATAGCAATGCCTCGCTGACTCAGCAAAGCCAGAATCGGGGCAAGCACCTTGGTGAAAGCCCGCGGTTCTGATGCCAAACCAAAGGGAAGAGCCACTAGTTGATAGTGGACTTTGCCTATCGCAAAGCGCATAAACTTCTGGTGACCCACGCAGATTGGGATATGCAAGTAGGCGTCCTTCATGTCCAAGGATGCCAGAAAATCCCCCGGGTGGAGCGCAGCAATCACCAAGCGAATGCATTTCATACAGAATTTTCTAACCTATACAAAGGCAATTAGGGCCTTGAGGTCCAGAATTGGACGGACTCCGTCTTTCTTTGGGACCACAAAAAGATTTGAATAAAAATCCCTGAAACCTCTCCTTTGACAGTAGTGGCAAAAGCACCCCGTACCCCAGCAAATCCTACACTGCCACCAATAGGGCAGCCCGACGTGCTGGAAGGAGAGAGAGATTCGAGGGAAAGAATCCGTCTGGTGGCCAGGAAAGAAACTATCCTGTACCCTGAGGTGAACACCACGCATACCCACCGATCGGAAAACCGGGAGGTCCACCGGTCTGTAAACCTGCAAAGTCATCCCCCCACCCCAGAGTGGGGCGGGGGCAAGACTCCATGCGGTGGTGGGATTGTGTGCCGGCTTGTTAGGCTTATGCACCCAGGGACGCTTCTGTCCTCCAGCTGCACTTAAAAAGTAAATCCGTCAGGAGCCAGATAAGGTGACGCAATACCACCGCAGACACTGAAGCCCTAGAAATTAAGGGAGCTGCGTCCATAGTGGCAACACAAACATATACCAGGCCTGCACCATTAGGTCGGCCAGTTTGATACAATCCAGAGGAAGGTTATGCTCCTGCACAGTCTGGTGCAAACATTTTCGCCCATTCCGTGAGTGTCTGAGACACCAGGGTCGCTGTTACAATAGGCTGCATCGCAGACCCCAGCATGGTGAACATGGCCCTGCTTACCACTTCGGACCTCCTATCAGGAGGATCCTTAAAAGCAGGAGTTGTAGCTGGCCAGCTAAGACATGTCCTAGGTTGCTAATGTGGCTTACATGCATATATAGCTAGACCTGCTAATAATGTTAAAACAGTGCATATGCTCATTTGTGAGAGATAACAGCAGAGTTATTTACTGTGACTTTATATATGGATGTCATATAACAGTTGTATATTGTGTTCACAGAAGCAAAAGAAAAAATATGCCTTTAAGATTATTATATACTATGCAGAAAAGTAAGCTTAACCACTTAAGCCCCGGACCATTTGGTAGCTAAAGGACCAGAGGTGAATTCAGAATTTTGCACTGCGCTGTTTTAACTGTAAATTGTGCGGACATGCAATGTTGTACCCAAACGAAATTTGCGTCCTTTTCTTCCCACAAATAGAGCTTTCTTTTAATGGTATTTGATTGCCTCTGCGATTTTTATTTTTTGCGATATAAACGGAAAAAGACCGAAAATTTTGAAAAAAAATGATATTTTCTACTTTTTGTTATAAGAAAAATCGAATAAACTCAATTTTAGTCATACATTTAGGCCAAAATGTATTCAGCCACATGTCTTTAGTAAAAAAATGTCAATAAGCGTATATTTATTGGTTTGCGCAAAAGTTATAGAGTTTACAAACTAGGGTACATTTTCTGAAATTTACACAGCTTTAAATTTATGACTGCCTATCTCATTTCTTGAGGTGCTAAAATGACAGGGCAGTACAAAACCCCACCCAAATGACCCCATTTTGGAAAGTAGACACCCCAAGGAAATTGCTGAGAGGCATGTTGAGCCCATTGAATTTTTTTTTTTTTTGTCTTAAGTGATTGAATAATGACTAAAAAAAAAAAAAAAAATACAAAAAGTTGTCACTAAATGATATATTGCTCACACATGCCATGGTTATATGTGGAATTGCACCCCAAAATACATTTTGCTGCTTCTCCTGAGTACGGGGATACCACATGTGTGGGACTTTTTGGGAGCCTAGCCGCGTACGGGACCCTGGAAACCAAGCACCGCCTTCAGGATTTCTAAGGGCGCCATTTTTGATTTCACTCCTCACTACCTATCACAGTTTTGAAGGCCATAAAATGCCAAAATAGCACAAAACCCCCCAAATGACCCCATTTTAGAAAGTAGACACCCCAAGGAAATTGCTGAGAGGCCTGTTGAGCCCATTGAATATATTTTTTTGTCCCAAGTGATTGAATAATGACAAAAAAAAAAAAAAATACAAAAAGTTGTCACTAAATGATATATTGCTCACACATGCCATGGTTATATGTGGAATTACACCCCAAAATAAAATTTTCTGCTTCTCCTGAGTACGGGGATACCACATGTGTGGGACTTTTTAGGAGCCTAGCCGCGTACGGGACCCCGAAAACCAAGCACCGCCATCAGGATTTCTAGGCACAAATTTTTGATTTCACTCCTCACTACCTATCACAGTTTCGAAGGCCATAAAATGCCAAAATAGCACAAAACCCCCCCAAATGACCCCATTTTGGAATATAGACACCCCAAGCTATTTGCTGAGAGGCATGGCGTGTATTTTACAGCTCTCATTTGTTTTTGAAAATGAAGAAAGAAAATATATATATATATATATATTTTTTTCAATTTTCAAAACTTTGTGACAAAAAGCGAGATCTGCAAAATACTCACAATACCTCTCAGCAAATAGCTTGGGGTGTCTACTTTCCAAAATGGGGTCATTTGGGGGGGTTTGTGCCATCTGGGCATTCCATGGCCTCCGACACTGTGATAGGCAGTGAGAAGTGAAATCAAAAATTTACACCCTTAGAAAGCCTGCTTGGTGCTTGGTTTTTGGGGTCCCGTACGCGGCTAGGCTCCCAAAAAGTCTCACACATGTGGTATCCCCATACTCAGGAGAAGCAACAGAATGTATTTTGGGGTGTAATTCCACATATGCCCATGGCATGTTTGATCAATATATCATTTAGTGACAACTTTGTGCAAAAAAATAAATAAAAAATTGACGTTTTTCCGCAACTTGTGTCAACATATAAAATATTCCATGGACTCGACATGCCTCTCAGTATATAGCTTGGGGTGTCTACTTTCCAAAATGGTGTCATTTGGGGGGGTTTTGAACTGTTCTGGCATTTTATACACAACATTAGGAAGCTTACATCCACTCTTCTAACCACTTGAAGACAAAGCCCTTTTTGACACTTTTTGTTTACATGAAAACATTTTTTTTTTTGCAAGAAAATTATGTTGAACCCCCAAACATTATATATATTTTTAAAGCAAAGGCCCTACAGATTAAAATGGTGGGTGTTGCATTTTTTTTTCTACACAGTATTTGCGCAGCGATTTTTCAAACGCATTTTTTGGGTTAAAAAATACACTTTTTTTAATTTTAATGCACTAAAACACACTATATTGCCCAAATGTTTGATGAAATAAAAAAGATGATCTTAGGCCGAGTACATAGATACCAAACACGACATGCTTTAAAATTTCGCACAAACGCGCATTGGCGACAAACTACATACATTTTTAAAAGCCTTTAAAAGCCTTTACAGGTTACCCCAGTAGATTTACAGAGGAGGTCTACTGCTAAAATGACTGCACTCGATCTGACCTTCGCGGTGATACCTCACATGCATGGTGCAATTGCTGTTTACATATGACGCCAGACCGACGCTTGCGTTCGCCATTGGGCAAGAGCAGGGCAGGACAGGGGTGCTTTTTTTTTATTTTTATTTTTTTTATTATTAATTTTGCTTTTTTATTTTATTTTTAAATTGTTCCACCAAGTATTTTTTTTTTTTATCATTTTTATTGTTATCTCAGGGAATGTAAATATCCCCTATGATAGCAATAGGTAGTGACAGGTACTCTTTTTTTGAAAAAACTGGGGTCTTCTAGACCCTAGATTTTTCCTCTGCCCTCAAAGCATCTGACCACACCAAGATCGGTGTGATAAAATGCTTTCCCAATTTCCCAATGGCGCTTTTTATATCCGGGGGGGGCATTCCCTCCAACTGCTTGTAAAAGCAGTCCAGAGGCTAATTAGCCACTAGGATTGCTTTTACATGAAAGCCAGCCGCTGGCTAAAAAGAATGATACCAAGATGATACCTAAACCCGCAGGCATCATTCTGGTATAAACATTCAAAGTCCAGCAACATACCAGTACGTTGCTGGTCCTTGTTGGACATGTATTGTAATCTTTTTTTTTCATGCAGCCAGTTGGCTGAATGAAAAAAGAGATTGATCGGTGGGTATGCCCACCATTAGAATACCGCCCTTCATCCACCCACTTCCAATGATGGGCATACACGCACCATTTATATATGCCGAAGCATGGGGGCATCCTCCCGCAAAAAAGTTATGCCGCACACACGTGGTCGGACTTTTCCACGGGCAAGCCTCCGTCGGAATTTCGACCGTATGTACGCGGCATTAGGAGCAAAATCGCTCCTCCGCTCCTGCTGCCCCAATGCTTCGGCATATTTGCTTTTTTTTTTTAACTGTGGTGGTGAAATCACCTCCTACAGCACTGGAGTCGCAGGGATCAGGCCTGTCTCTGCGAACGCTGCAGTTATGTGTGTTTTTGTTTTGTAAGTGACAGTGATCGATCGATACTGCACTTGGGTGGCCTGGGCTGGACGGAGGGGCAAAATGCAGGTGCCAGCAGGTATCTGGGCTGATCCCGCTAACACTGCATTTTTGGGAACCCTAAACTGCTGGGGACGCTAGTATAGATCTGATCAGATCAGATATTGATCTGTTCAGATACTATACCACTAAGGGGGGTGTATGCTTCACGCGTGGGTGTTAGCGTTACTGGCACTAACCTGACGCTGCCTGGGGTGTGATGCAGACACTCTCTGATGCTAAAACCTAATTGATATCACCCGCCGGGCGATCAGTGGGTTAAACCTTTATTGGGTTATATACGGCGGGTGCCCTGACACTATAAAAAGCAAACTAACTAATCAGCGTCACCCGTAACACTTATATGGTGATCACTGGTGAAAGGGTTAACTAGGGGCAATCAGGGGGTTAAAACCTTTATTAGATAATATATGGGGGTACCTGACGCTATAAAAACCTGCGGCGAACCTAAAAAAATTACTGGCTACCGATCTGCATCACCGACACTAAGACAGCGATCAGAAAAACGATCGCTTAGCGACATTGGTGATAGGGGGTGAAAGGGTTACCTGGGGGGCGATCAAGGGGGTTAAACCTTTACTAGATAATATATTGGGGTACCTGACGCTATAAAAACCTGCGGTGAACCTAAAAAAAATTACCAGCTACCGATCTGCATCACCGACACTAAGACAGCGTTTAGAAAAACGATCGCTTAGCGACAGTGGTGATGGGGGTGAAAGGGTTACCTGGGGGGCGATCAAGGGGGTTAAACCTTTATTAGATAATATATTGGGGTACCTGACGCTATAAAAACATGCGGCGAACCTAAAAAAAATTACTGGCTACCGATCTGCATCACCGACACTAAGACAGCGTTTAGAAAAACGATCGCTTAGCGACAGTGGTGATAGGGGTGAAAGGGTTACCTGGGGGGCGATCAAGGGGGTTAAACCTTTATTAGATAATATATTGGGGTACCTGACGCTATAAAAACCTGCGGCGAACCTAAAAAAAATTACCGGCTACCGATCTGCATCACCGACACTAAGACAGCGTTTAGAAAAACGATCGCTTAGCGACAGTGGTGATAGGGGGTGAAAGGGTTACCTGGGGGGCGATCAAGGGGGTTAAACCTTTATTAGATAATATATTGGGGTACCTGACGCTATAAAAACATGCGGCGAACCTAAAAAAAATTACTGGCTGACGATCAGCATCACTGATGCTAAGACAGCGATCAGAAAAATGATCGCTTAGCGACAGTGGTGATAGGGGGTGAAAGGGTTATCTGGGGGGTGATCAGGGGGTTAAACCTTTATTAGGGGGGGTTAGGGAGCTACACTGGACCTAAAACTGAATGTACTGACACGTTTACAGTCACAAATGTCACTGATTGCAGTGATCACTAAATAAATGGTCACTGCAATCAGTGACACTGTGACTGGGGGCTGGGGGGTGATCTGGGGGGTGATCTGGGGTGTCTGGGGGGGGCCTGCGGGGGCGATTTATGTCCCTATGTGTCCTGGTGTCAGTGTAGTGTTGTGTGCACTGACCTGATGTCTTCTCTTGTACGGCGCTCGGTATATGTGAGCGCCGCACCAGAGATGACATCACTTCCTCCTGCTTCCTCTGTCTGACACAGACAGAGGGGGCATTTCCATTCGCCGGGAGCGATCGCGAGGGGGTGGCCGGAAACGAATGGCTGCCCCCTCATCCCGGAACGCTCCCGGACACTTAGCCACCGCTCACTGTATAGGATGGGGGTCCGATTGGACCCCCAACTATACAAAGGCAATCACGTATGCTCTACGTGATTGTGCCTGTCGGTGCCATTCTGCCGACGTATATATACAGTGAGCGGTCGTTAAGTGGTTAATAACACAGCAGAATTGCAACCAGAAAGCATAGAGTTAAGCTTTTGCGACTCATCAGGAGTTTTAGCCAATCACAACCAATCTCACTGAGCAAATGTCTCTGGCCAATCATAGCCAGCATTTCACTCATGTTCTGTCTAGGAAATCTCATAGGACATGTCTAGAATTTCATTTTACATCAGAGTGTGGAGCTGAACAGTTCAGATCCATCCAGAGTCCAGTTTTATGGAAGCAAGTGGCCAAAATAGGTATTTAATACAGTTATATAAGTTCCTATTGTAAATAATGTGATTAGAACTGTATACTGAAACTAGTTATGTGTTCACTTGTAGTTCCACCAAACCAGGTTTGCAAACAATCAAACCAGCAATCAAACCAGGAATCAAACCAGATTCAAACCAAGTTTCAGAGCAAACCTCAGAGCAAACAGCATTATAGAGCAAGTCCCAGATAGATCATAAAGTGTCTAAAGTATTTTAAAGTGAAAGTACAGATACTGAAGAGAGAAATATATCTACCATTTTATGTAGAATTACAAGATTGAACAGTTGAACCGACATTTGTTATACTTTATTCAACACGTGTTTGTACATGGACTTCCTGCTGCTAAATTGTCAGTGTTATATAAGAAGAAAAGCTGAAGTGAATAAAGAAGTTATCTTAAAGGTTTGGTGTGCTCTTTAAACCTACTGCTTCCATAGAATGGCGCTAGAGGAATTAGAGTAACAGATAGTCTTGTGTGGACTAAAAGATCAGAGAAATCAAATTCTTCTAATGCCACAGCGCATAAAGGCACTTCATAGTGCTGCGCCTGCCACAGTGGAACTATTTAGCCCAAAGTGGAACTATTTAGCCCAAAGTGGAACTATTAGCCCAAAGTGGAACTATTAGCCCATTGAGGGTGAAGCGATTGTGCTCCTCAACTTGCACAGTAAAGAGCGCATTTGAGCAGCGGAGCTACCATAGAGGCCATAGGACATGTGTTTTAGTCAAACTGCAGCCGACTCTTAAAGTGGCAGAACGGCAAAGGCAAGATAGTCACAGAGAGAGTGCCAACCCTCCTGCGATCCCTAGAGAGAGAAAAAGACGCATGGTGGGAGGCCAAAGTCCAGAGTTAGAGTGCCTGCACCGCTACCCACAAAGAGGCCACATACTGCAGCCAGCTATTTCCCTGCCACTAGGCCCAAAGCCTGCAGCACAAAGCATCGCAAGTCAGCGCAGAGCATCGCAAGACAGCACAGAGCATCGCACGTCAGCGCAAAGCATCGCACATCAGCGAAAAGCATCGCAAGTCAGCGCAAAGCATCGCAAGACAGCACAGAGCATCGCAAGACAGCACAGAGCATCGCACGTCAGCGTAAAGCATCGCACATCAGCGAAAAGCATCGCAAGTCAGCGCAGAGCATCGCAAGACAGCACAAAGCATCGCACGTCAGCGCAAAGCATCGCACGTCAGCGCAGAGCATCGCAAGTCAGCGCAGAGCATCGCACGTCAGCGCAAAGCATCGCACGTCAGCGCAAAGCATCGCAAGTCAGAGTAGAGCATCAGATCAAAAAAGACAAGTCTCCTTTAAGACTAATTGTTCCAGCAACCTACAGATCACAGTATCCCGCTCTTCAGAATAAGGTCAGAACTTTCCTTTATTACTATCATTGCACATAGGCTTGACAAGAAAGAGACATTTTCGTGTTCAGGAGTAAAAGGACTGTAAATAAAGAACAAGAGTCAGTTGTAGTACACGGACTCTAAAGTATTTTAAAGAGAAAGTCATTTTTACTGCCTGCACCTATTGCTATTGCATTTAAAGTGAAAGTCTTCTTAATATTGGTATTGATTGTTATAGCACTTAAAGTAAAATGTCTAAGCCTAGTATTTCTATGCCACTGTTTGAGGATACAAAGATAGATAAGATAGAAGGTGAAGAGCAAGTGAACTTGTTTGAGGTAGAAGAGTCTGATGCAGCATTAGTCTTGCCCCAAACAGATGAACTAAGACGTTCAGAACGTATCAGAAAACCGACCCTAAAGATGCTGGAAAATTTGGAGCAAGAAACAGTATTGAAAGGAAAAAAGTTCACCAGAATGTATGATAAGTGGAAATCCTACATTAAAGATGTTCGTAGAAAGCTAAAGCAAGAAAGTATAAAAGGAAACTTGAGTGATATGATAGAGACAGTAGAAGAATCTGAAGCAGAGCTTATGGCAGCATATGTCAACCTGCGGTCTTCTACAACACCTCCCCAGGATATTGTAAGGAACATGGACACATGTACTGAAGTCACTAAAGGTTTAGTAAAGCTCATGAGAGAACTATCATCTGAAGCCAACTATGATGAAGTTAAGGCAAGAAAGAGAATCAATGAGCTTTTTATGAGAGACTATGCAAGGTCCTTAGGAGGAACCACAATCACAAGTAGGACTTCTTCCACTAGCAGAAGTGCCAGTAACATATCAGAGTCCACAAGTACTTTAATAGCCAAAAGAAAGGAACTTGTCGAACAACTTGCTGTCAAGAGAGCAGAAATTGAGATGGAATCTGCAATCGAGGCGCAGCGTCTACGAGTAGCAGAAATGAAAAGGCTGAAGGAAGTCAAGATTATAGAAGCCAGACTAAGAGTACACGAAGAGGACATGAATAGTAATCATAAGTCCAAATCTGTACTAAGTGAAGATGCAGACTCCTACTTCCTTTCATACGCCCAGGAGAATGGAAGGAAATCTCCAGTATGTAATGAAGCAAAAAGTCATTGCCCTTCCATCCCTGCTCAGAAAGACGAAAAAAGAGACTCACCCAATTCAGAACTAGGTGAAAAAATAAAACAGGATAATTCTGTTCCTAGATGTCACTGCAATAATCAGGAGAATGTTGTGACTATTGTCCCAGCAAGACGACAGAGAACAGTCCCACCAAGACTTCCCGTTCCAGTACCTACTGTATTTTCAGGAGACATACTGAAGTTTATAGAGTGGAAGGCAAGTTTTGAAATGATCATTGAGCATCATTGCTCCAGGCCAGTTGACAAGTTATTCTACCTTCAGAAATATGTTGGTGGAGAAGCGAAGAAAGCTCTTGAATGTAACTTCTATAGAACAGATGAAGAAGCCTACAAGCAAGCTTGGGAAAAGTTAAACGCAAGATATGGTCATCCTTTCTTAGTACAAAGAGCCTTTAGGGAGAAATTGAATAACTGGCCTAAAATAGGTCCTAAAGAACATTTAAAACTCCAAGAGTATGGTGACTTCCTGCAAGCATGCAGCAATGCCATCCCACATGTACGAGGACTAGAAGTACTGAACGACTATCTAGAAAACCACAGGATGCTAGCTAAGCTACCTGAAGAAGTGGCTTCTAGATGGAATCGCTATGTGACTGAACAGTTAGATCTAAGTAAGGACTTCCCAAGTTTTGAAAAGTTCTCTGAGTTCGTTAATAAGGAAGCACGAATAGTATGTAATCCAGTAACAGGATCTTACACCTTAAAGTCCTTAGAAGAAAGGCCTGCGAGGGATATAAGACGTGCAAGAGCAACTAGCTTTGCAACCGACACATCAGAGAAAGGTATAGATACCTACGAGAGCAAGTTCAAAGTTACTACTGGGATCGGTAGAGAGACAGAACCGACAAATCCTCAGACTACTTTTAAGTGTATGTTCTGTGGAGAGAACCACTCTATACACAAGTGCCAACAATTGAAGGAGAAATCTCCAAATGAAAAGAAAAAGTTTGTACTTGTTAGCCAACTGTGTTTTGGGTGCCTAAGGAAAGGCCATATTATTAAGGAGTGTAAGAAAAGGGCCACATGCAGCGTTTGCAAAGGACGCCATCCTACACCACTACATGAAGAACGTCCAAAAAAGAATAAATCCTCAATAGCTAAAGATGCTGAGGAAGAAAAGAAAGCATCGGTATTCTCTTGCAGAGTGAGGGAAAGCAACGGCACATCAATGGTTGTACCAGTGTGCATTTCAAATCCTAAAAGGAAGAATAAGAAGGTATATGCCTATGCACTACTGGATGCCCAAAGCGATGTCACCTTCATTGATCAAGAAATCTGCAAGAAATTACAAGTGGCTACAGAACCAGTGAAGCTCAAACTCACCACAATGATGGGGAGAGACACATTAGTGAACAGTCAAAGGGTCAAAGGATTGAGAGTTAGAGGACTTCATTCAAACCTCACATTGGATCTACTTCCAGCTTATACGAAAGACGATATACCTCTAGATCGAGATCGCATACCTACCTGTGAAACAGCCAATAAATGGGAGCACCTATCTGTCATATCTCATGAAATGTCCCCGCTGAAGGAGTTTGGTGTTGGACTGTTGATAGGTTATGATTGTCCCGAAGCTTTGGTACCACGAAGGGTAATCACAGGAGGAAAGGGTGAACCCTACGCTGTTCAAACTGATCTAGGATGGGGCGTTGTTGGAGGAAAACAGCAGATTGCAAACTCAAGACAGGTGACAGGATTGTGTCATCGAATATCTGTCCAAGAGTTACCAGCTGTAAGTTCAGCGGCAGTAATCAAGATCCTTGAATCTGACTTTGCAGATCATGCTTCAAGAGGCCTGAATGTAACAGATTTGAAAAATTCAAACTGGCTCACCGGTCCAGAGTTCCTTTGGGAAAAGGAAATCATACCCAGTGAAGGTTACACAGAATTGTCTGTGGGTGATCCAGAAGTAAAAGTTGTACAAACATTGAGCACTGCCGCCAAGTGTCAAGATGACATACTTGAAAGACTAGCCAGATGTTCAAAATGGAATACAGTCATAAACGTAGTAGCTCGAATTCAACGTTTGGCAAAGGAAGTCAAAAAGAAGGAATCATTGAATGTAGAGGAAAGAATGAAAGCTGAAGAAACGGTCATAAGACTCATTCAACAGAGATTCTATAGTGAAGAGTTGAAGAGACTTGGTCAAGAACCTAAAAGACTTCCCAACAACCACCCATTGTACAAGCTTAATCTTATTCTACAGGATGGTATACTGAAGGTGGGAGGGAGACTGGAAAATGCATCGTTACCCAGCAGAGTGAAGCATCCAGCAATTTTACCCAAAAATTCTACCTTCACAAGATTGATTATTGATCACTACTACAACAAATCCTTGCATCAAGGAAGAAGCTTTACCCAGAACTGTTTGAGAGAAGGTGGTTACTGGATAGTAAAAGGAAGCAAAGTTATAGCAAAGTATATAAGTAAATGCGTAACCTGTAGAAAGGCACGTAGACCTACCGAAGAACAAAGAATGGCAGATTTACCGGCAGACCGTGTAAACCCATCACCACCATTTCTTTATAGTGGAATGGATTGTTTCGGCCCGTTCATCACCAAGCAAAACCGCAAGGAGTACAAGAGATATGGACTAATATTTACATGTCTAAGCTCCAGAGCAATTCATCTGGAAATGTTAGAAGATATGTAAACTGACGCATTCATTAATGCCTTGAGATGTTTCATAGCCATTAGAGGTACTGTCAGAGAGCTTAGATCTGACCAAGGATCTAATTTTGTTGGAGCAAAGAATGAATTGACGAAAGCTCTAAAAGAGATCGATAAAGAAAAAGTAACTCAGTATTTGTCAAAAAATCAGTGTGATTTTCATATGAATGCTCCACATGCAAGCCACACGGGAGGAGTTTGGGAAAGACAAATCAGAACTGTAAGAAATGTGTTAAGTTCAGTGTTGAGAAAGAGCTCCGGAAGAATAGATGATGCCTCACTTAGGACCCTATTCTATGAAGTAATGTCTATTGTTAACAGTCGTCCACTTACAGTAGACAACATCAATGATCCAACAAGTTTGGAACCTTTAACTCCCAACCATCTACTTCACCTTAAGTCTGATTACATACAACCACCACCTGGCAAGTTTACCAAAGAGGATTTATATGCCAGAAAGAGATGGCGAAGAGTCCAATATCTATCAGAACAGTTTTGGAATAGATGGAAGAAAGAGTACTTAGCCAATCTTACGTTAAGAAGTAAATGGCAAACACCCAGAAGAAATGTACAAGTTGGTGACATAGTATTAGTGAAAGAAGAAGATTTACCTAGAAGTCAATGGAAATTGGCCAAAGTTCTAGAAGTTCAAAAGGATAAAGACAGACTAGTAAGAAGAGCGTTGTTACAAATAGGAGACTCAAAACTTGACAAAAAGGGAAAACGTCTCACTATTCCACTCAGGTTGGAACGTCCTATACAGAAGTTAGTTGTTCTACTTGAGAGTGATAAAAGACACTTGGAAGTTGAGAACCTGATGGAAAATTCCCCAAATTCATGTTCAAATCCTACTATAGAGAACATAGAATTATAGGTAATTTGGTGGGAGTGTAGCTGGCCAGCTAAGACCTGTCCTAGGTTGCTAATGTGGCTTACATGCATATATAGCTAGACCTGCTAATAATGTTAAAACAGTGCATATGCTCATTTGTGAGAGATAACAGCAGAGTTATTTACTGTGACTTTATATATGGATGTCATATAACAGTTGTATATTGTGTTCACAGAAGCAAAAAAAAAAAATATGCCTTTAAGATTATTATATACTATGCAGAAAAGTAAGCTTAATAACACAGCAGAATTGCAACCAGAAAGCATAGAGTTAAGCTTTTGTGACTCATCAGGAGTTTTAGCCAATCACAACCAATCTCACCGAGCAAATGTCTCTGGCCAATCATAGCCAGCATTTCACTCATGTTCTGTCTAGGAAATCTCATAGGACTTGTCTAGAATTTCATTTTACATCAGAGTGTGGAGCTGAACAGTTCAGATCCATCCAGAGTCCAGTTTTATGGAAGCAAGTGGCCAAAATAGGTATTTAATACAGTTATATAAGTTCCTATTGTAAATAATGTGATTAGAACTGTATACTGAAACTAGTTATGTGTTCACTTGTAGTTCCACCAAACCAGGTTTGCAAACAATCAAACCAGCAATCAAACCAGGAATCAAACCAGATTCAAACCAAGTTTCAGAGCAAACCTCAGAGCAAACAGCATTATAGAGCAAGTCCCAGATAGATCATAAAGTGTCTAAAGTATTTTAAAGTGAAAGTACAGATACTGAAGAGAGAAATATATCTACCATTTTATGTAGAATTACAAGATTGAACAGTTGAACCGACATTTGTTATACTTTATTCAACACGTGTTTGTACATGGACTTCCTGCTGCTAAATTGTCAGTGTTATATAAGAAGAAAAGCTGAAGTGAATAAAGAAGTTATCTTAAAGGTTTGGTGTGCTCTTTAAACCTACTGCTTCCATTGAACGGCGCTAGAGGAATTAGAGTAACAGATAGTCTTGTGTGGACTAAAAGATCAGAGAAATCAAATTCTTCTAATTCCACAGCGCATAAAGGCACTTCATAGTGCTGCGCCTGCCACAGGAGTCCCCTTGACCGGGAGAGTTGTTGCCTTGTTCAACCGAGCGACCGGGGGGTCGACAACTGAAGAAGAGGCCCATTTTTTAATCAGGCTCTCCTCAAAAGGGTACCTAATCTCCAGACGCTGAAAGACCGCAAAGTTCTTATGCGGTGTTTCCCAGACCTGGTCTATGAACCTGTCAAAGAAAGGCGTATAGGGAAAAACCTTCTTAGAAGGGTTAGCCCTGAAGGAACCAAAGGAGACTTACTCCACCACGGGCTCCTCAGCCGCAGCATCCAGCTTGAGAGTGTCCCTCACAGCATCAATGAGTTCACTAACAAGTGTCCTGTCATTATACTGAACCATAAGGAGTCTTCCTCACAAGGAATGTCCTGGTCAAAAAACAAACAAAAGCTCAGAGCTAGGGTCCTGTGCCACAGCAAGGCCCATATCTGAATCAGAGCAATCCCCAGGAGATGCGGGGGAAGGGGACACTTTTAACCTCCCTTGTGCTCGCACGCCGCTTCCATCATGGTATCCAGGACTGCCTCCATGGAGACTGCAGGTGCATGGGCACCGCCAGTTGCCTCAGACATGGTAGCAGAAGCATGTGATACTGACTCCATAGAAAAAAACACACCCCCTCTGTGACTTAGTCAAGAAAGAAAAAGTCCACCCTCCTGCTGCACTGACCGTGGGGGGGGGTTTACCCAGGGGACTTACCGACCCAGCTCAGGACCACTCATTGCCGCTGCCTGTCTGTCAGTCTGTCCACGGAAGTGAAACAGTGAAGGAAAAACTGTGAGGAGAATCGCCGCTATAGTCAGCACTAGAGGCTGAATACCACCGCCAGTACAGCATAGGTAGAAAAGAGCGTGCGACTACAGTAAAATGGCCACCGCTAATAATAACTGCACCATAGCGTGGCCACGGCAAGATGGCTGCCAATGGGAATTTCAATACATAAGAAAAATACCCCAAAAAATGGCGCCCGACAGTGCGGTGTGGATGATTCTAGCACAGGCTGACAAAATAAACAGGCCACCTCACATAGTAACAAAAAAAACAGGCCCCAACACCTCACGGTCCCCCGGAACAGCGCGACCCCCAGGCACCCCCCGGTCAGCATGATTAGACAGAGCAAGGTGACAGAGAGTAGGAAAAAAAGGGGGGACAGGGAAACCCCCGTAGCATAGGAACACACAGCATGTACTCACCTTCTGAGGCAGGAGGAACAGTACTTACCCGTCCAGCAAGGACCCACTAGTGTGTTACTGACAGACCTATCACAGTGCAGTACTGAGTAGCTGTCAGCCCGGTCCACTGTGAAAGATACAGCAGAACTGTTCAGTCATATATGGACCCTGGAGCAAAAGCTCACCGGCCACCCCTGGAGCCGTGGGGTATGTCGTGGACTGATCTCACGAAGAGCGAGGATCAGCACGCTCAATGGTAGGACTGGGAAGACTACGAGGATAGCAACTACCCAACCTGTTGCCCAGCCGACTGTTGATAGAAGAATCTCAAAAATAAAAAATTAAAAACAAAAAGAATAAAAAATGTCTTCAGGAGACTGGCTCCGAAGAGAGCCACATGCTCCCCTCTGCTAGGCAGAAAAAAACTGAGGCAGCTGGCTGCAGGGAGGAGGGTTATGTCCGGAGGGACCGCCCCCTGGGCGGGGCTGTTAAACTCTGGTAATGTAATGTATGTTAAAACATCTAACATTCTGCCTAGTCTTCTCCTATGAGCAGGAACATAACCCACTTTGTCAAGATTGAAGATGCTGTGTCAGTCCATGGACAGTAAGAGAAATTGCATTTTTTTTTTTAAATTGTTGCTCTATTTTTGTTTATAGCGCAAAAAAAACAAAACGCAGAGGTGATCAAATACCACCAAAAGAAAGCTCTATTTGTGGGAAAAAAAGGACGTCAATTTTGTTTGGGAGCCACGTTGCACGACCGCGCAATTGTCAGTTAAAGCGAGCAGTGCTGAATCGCAAAAAGTGGCCTGGTCTTTAACCAGCCAAAATGGTCCGGGGCTTAAGTGATTAAAGAAAAGTGGTCCCCCATCAGGACTTTCTCCTCAGCACCTGGTAGACCCTCAGCCCTGGGGCCTTCACACAGACACATCTTCTTTTCTCTCACGACTCCTCCCCAGTGGCATGTTACCTCAGCTTATATAGCAGGCCGCCCCCTGCCAACCCTATTTGCTGATTGGTCAGAGCTGCCACACAAGCTGCCTGTCACTCAGAGCCTCCAGCTCCTCCCCCTTCCAGAACATTCTCCTGAAAGCAGGGGAGGAGTTCCAGAGTCCGAGCACAGGTGGCCACACCCACTGCTACTCTGACACTCCCAGTCCCAGATCAAAACAACCAGGCCTAGCTTAATGCACAGGCCTGGCTAAATTTACCTGCACTGACAGTTTAAAACAAATAAACACTATTTCTACACATACCAAAAGGTAGTGGGCGCTACAATATTAAAATTCTAAAAAATAATTTAAAAAAATAAAGGACTCGGTCATGTGTGTATTGCTCTCTGAATAGCAGTCAGCATTTGAATTGCTCTTCAGAAAGCATTTGATGAAATATGCCTCCTCACCAACTTCTTTAACCCTGCATTAGCATGCCAGAACCGCACACTTTGCATGGAGCTGCACTATTCACTTGAATGGGTCTTGTTCAATGGGAGCATAATTTCTTGGCTATGAAGCATAGCATTGTGACTGTGGCCAACACTGTATCCTGGCCTAGGCCAACAAGGCCCAGGCCTAGGGCAGCACTTTGCAGGGGGGCAGCATGAAAAGAGTCTCTGCCGGCTTGCGCTACACTGTTAGGCAAATTAATCTAGCGCCCCCATAAAGTGGCCGCACTGCTTCCGGTATGCGAGCAGCCGGCATTCCGCAACTGTGGGGGGGGGGGGGCGACTCTTCTAATTTTGACTGTCCTATCATCCTAGACCACAAACCTTCCTCCCTGTGCTATGTTTCTGCTGCACCATTGGCATGGTTATATCTTCTTAGTCCTCTCCATAAAATTATCAGTAATTTGTGCTTAACCACTTAAGCCCCGGACCATTTGGTAGCTAAAGGACCAGAGGTGATTTCATAATTTTGCACTGCGCTGCTTTAACTGTAAATTGTGCGGACATGCAATGTTGTACCCAAACGAAATTTGCATCCTTTTCTTCCCACAAATAGAGCTTTCTTTTAATGGTATTTGATTGCCTCTGCGATTTTTATTTTCTGCGATATAAACGGAAAAAGACCGAAAATTTTGAAAAAAAATTATATTTTCTACTTTTTGTTATAAGAAAAATCGAATAAACTCAATTTTAGTCACACATTTAGGCCAAAATGTATTCAGCCACATGTCTTTAGTAAAAAAAATGTCAATAAGCGTATATTTATTGGTTTGTGCAAAAGTTATATCGTCTACAAACTAGGGTACATTTTCTGGAATTTACACAGCTTTTAATTTTTGTCTGCCTATCTGATTTCTTGAGGTGCTAAAATGGCAGGACAGTACGAAACCCCCCCCCCCCAAATGACCCCATTTTGGAAAGTAGACATCCCCAAAAAATTGCTGAGAGGCATGTTGAGCCCATTGAATATTTTTTTTTTTTTGTCTCAAGTGATTGAATAATGACTAAAAAAAAAAAAAAAAATTACAAAAAGTTGTCACTAAATGATATATTGCTCACACATGCCATGGTTATATGTGGAATTGCACCCCAAAATAAATTTTGCTGCTTCTCCTGAGTACGGGGATACCACATGTGTGGGACTTTTTGGGAGCCTAGCCGCATACGGCCCCTCGGAAACCAAGCACCGCCTTCAGGATTTCTAAGGGCGCAAATTTTTGATTTCACTCCTCACTACCTATCACAGTTTTGAAGGCCATAAAATGCCAAAATAGCACAAAACCCCCCCAAATGACCCCATTTTAGATAGTAGACACCCCAAGGAAATTGCTGAGAGGCCTGTTGAGCCCATTGAATATTTTTTTTTGTCCCAAGTGATTGAATAATGACAAAAAAAAAATTACAAAAAGTTGTCACTAAATGATATATTGCTCACACATGCCATGGTTATATGTGGAATTACACCCCAAAATACATTTTGCTGCTTCTCCTGAGTACGGGGATACCACATGAGTGGGACTTTTTAGGAGCCTAGCCGCATACGGGACCCCGAAAACCAAGCACCGCCTTCAGGATTTCTGGCACAAATTTTTGATTTCACTCCTCACTACCTATCACAGTTTCGAAGGCCATAAAATGCCAAAATAGCACAAAACCCCCCCAAATGACCCCATTTTGGAAAGTAGACACCCCAAGCTATTTGCTGAGAGGCATGGTGAGTATTTTACAGCTCTCATTTGTTTTTGAAAATGAAGAAAGAAAAAATATATATATATATATATATTTTTTTTTTTTATTCAATTTTCAAAACTTTGTGACAAAAAGCGAGATCTGCAAAATACTCACAATACCTCTCAGCAAATAGCTTGGGGTGTCTACTTTCCAAAATGGGGTCATTTGTGGGGGTTTTGTGCCATCTGGGCATTCCATGGCCTCCGAAACTGTGATAGGCAGTGAGAAGTGAAATCAAAAATTTACACCCTTAGAAAGCCTGAAGGCGGTGCTTGGTTTTTGGGGTCCCGTACGCAGCTAGGCTCCCAAAAAGTCTCACACATGTGGTATCTCCGTACTCAGGAGAAGCAACAGAATGTATTTTGGGGTGTAATTCCACATATGCCCATGGCATGTTTGAGCAATATATCATTTAGTGACAACTTTGTGCAAAAAAAACCAAAAACAATTGTCTTTTTTTCCGCAACTTGTGTCAACATATAAAATATTCCATGGACTCGACATGCCTCTCAGTATATAGCTTGGGGTGTCTACTTTCCAAAATGGGGTCATTTGGGGGGTTTTGAACTGTTCTGGCATTTTATACACAACAATAGGAAGCTTACATCCACTCTTCTAATCACTTGAAGACAAAGCCCTTTTTGACACTTTTTGTTTACATGAAAACATTTATTTTTTTTGCAAGAAAATTATGTTGAACCCCCAAACATTATATATATTTTTAAAGCAAAGGCCCTACAGATTAAAATGGTGGGTGTTGCATTTTTTTTTCTACACTGTATTTGCGCAGCGATTTTTCAAACGCATTTTTTGGGGGAAAAATACACTTTTTTTAATTTTAATGCACTAAAACACACTATATTGCCCAAATGTTTGATGAAATAAAAAAGATGATCTTAGGCCGAGTACATAGATACCAAACACAACATGCTTTAAAATTTCGCACAAACACGCATTGGCGACAAACTACATACATTTTTAAAAGCCTTTAAAAGCCTTTACAGGTTACCCCGTTAGATTTACAGAGGAGGTCTACTGCTAAAATTACTGCCCTCGATCTGACCTTCGCGGTGATACCTCACATGCATGGTGCAATTGCTGTTTACATATGACGCCAGACCGACGCTTGCGTTCGCCATTGGGCAAGAGCAGGGCAGGACAGGGGTGCTTTTTTATTTATTTATTTATTTTTTATTATTCATTTTTAAATTGTTCCTTCCATATTTTTATTTTTTTTATCATTTTTATTGTTATCTCAGGGAATATAAATATCCCCTATGATAGCAATAGGTAGTGACAGGTACTCTTTTTTTGAAAAAACTGGGGTCTTCTAGACCCTAGATCTTTCCTCTGCCCTCAAAGCATCTGACCACACCAAGATCGGTGTGATAAAATGCTTTCCCTATTTCTCAATGGCGCTTTTTATATCCGGGGGGGGACATTCCCTCCCACTGCTTGTAAAAGCAGTCCAGAGGCTAATTAGCCACTAGGATTGCTTTTACATGAAAGCCGGCTGCTGTCTGAAAAGAATGATACCAAGATGATACCTAAACCCGCAGGCATCATTCTGGTATAAACATTCAAAGTCCAGCAACATACCAGTACGTTGCTGGTCCTTGTTGGACATGTATTGTAATCTTTTTTTTTCATGCAGCCAGTTGGCTGAACGAAAAAAGAGATTGATCGGTGGGTATGCCCACCATTAGAATACCGCCCTTCATCCACCCACTTCCAATGATGGGCATACATGCACCATTTATATATGCCGAAGCATGGGGGCATCCTCCCGCAAAAAAGTTATGCCGCACACACGGTCTGACTTTTCCACGGGCAAGCCTCCGTCGGAATTTCGACCGTATGTACGCGGCATTAGGAGCAAAAGTGCTCCTCCGCTCCTCCGCCCCTGCTGCCCCAATGCTTCGGCATATATGCAGGGCCGGATTTCCCACAAGGCCAACAAGGCCAGGCCTCGGGGCGGCACTGTGTGAAAGGGCGGCGCCGCGGAGGAGACAAGTCCTCCTAAAATTTATTTACTGTGTCCCCGGCCGCCTGAAGCTCCGGCCGCCATTTTTCAAAGTCCGGCGCCCTGTGATTGGGCCATGGGGGTCATGTGCGGCGTGGGGCTGGCCTGTCCGTGATCTTGAACTCCCCCCTCTGCACATGACCTCCATACGCCCAATCACAGTGCCCGGGACACTAAACAAACATGGCGGCCGCCTCCTCCTATCCTCCAGGCCTATGTCCATGATGCAGGACAAGCAGGTGAGGAGGAACACAGACTGGGGAGAAAAACGGAGGCAGAGACAGAGCGGCAGAGGCAAAGAGAGAGTGAGGCAGAGAGACTGAGGCACTGAGAGAGAGAGAGAGAGTGAGGTAGAGAGACAGAGGCACTGAGAGAGAGAGACAGAGGCACTGAGAGAGAGAGAGAGAGAGAGACACACAGAGGCACTGAGAGAGAGAGACAGGCACTGAGAGAGAGACAGAGGCACTGAGAGAGCGAGAGACAGAGGCACTGAGAGAGCGAGAGACAGAGGCAAAGAGAGAGCGAGAGACAGAGGCAAAGAGAGAGCGAGAGACAGAGGCAAAGAGAGAGAGAGAGACAGAGGCAAATAGAGAGAGAGAGAGAGAGACAGAGGCAGAGAGAGACAGAGGGAGAGAGAGGCAAAGAGAGAGAGATCCAAAGAGAGAGAGAGAGGCATAGAGAGAGAGGCAGAGAGAGAGAGAGAGGCAAAGAGAGAGAGAGAGACAGAGGCAAAGAGAGAGAGACACACAGAGGCAAAGAGAGAGAGAGAGGCAGAGACAGAGAGAGAGGCAAAGAGAGAGGCAGAGAGAGACAGAGGCAGATAGAGAGTGAGAGACGGGGCAGAGAGTGCAAGTGACATTCCCATCTGGTGGCAGGCAGCGTGGCAAGTGACATTCCAATGTGGTGGCAGGCAGCGTGGCAAGTGACATTCCCATCTGGTGACAAGCGTCGGTGGCAAGGTACACGCTCAGAGCTCCCACTCATTCTGCTTTATGGTGAGTTGAACTGTTTCATTTTATATTACAATGTAATGATAGAAACAATGCATTTCAATCATCCTGGACACCATAACAACCATGGTGCCGGAATGATTGAAGCACTAACACCAGTCATTGTCTGCGAAAAATCGATTACCCCCCCCACGCGTCGCCCCCCCGCCCCCCCCCTATGTGATGGTGGGGGGCGGCATTGAAGGACCCGGCCTTGGGGCGGCAAAGGGAGTAAATCCGGGCCTGCATATATGCTTTTTTTTTTTAACTGTGTTGGTGAAATCACCTCCTACAGCACTGGAGTCGCAGGGATCAGGCCTGTCTCTGCGAACGCTGCAGTTATGTGTGTTGTGTTTTGTAAGTGACAGTGATCGATCGATACTGCACTTGGGTGGCCTGGGCTGGACAGAGGGGCAAAACGCAGGTGCTAGCAGGTATCTTGGCTGATCCCGCTAAACTGCTGGGGACGCTAGTATAGATCTGATCTGATCAGATCAGATATTGATCTGTTCAGATACTATACCACTAAGGGAGGTGTATGCTTCACATGTGGGTGTTAGCGTTACTGGCACTAACCTGACGCTGCCTGGGGTGTGACGCAGACCCTCTCTGACACTAAAACCTAATTGATATCACCCGCCGGGCAATCAGGGGGTTAAACCTTTATTGGGTTATATATACGGCGGGTGCCCTGACACTATAAAAAGCAAACTAACTAACCAGCGTCACCCGTAACACTTATATGGTGATCACTGGTGAAAGGGTTAACTAGGGGCAATTAGGGGGTTAAAACCTTTGTTAGATAATATATGGGGGTACCTGACGCTATAAAAACCTGCGGCGAACCTAAAAAAAATGACTGGCTACCGATCGGCATCACCGACGCTAAGACAGCGATCAGAAAAACGATCGCTTAGCGACAGTGGTGATAAGGGGTGAAAGGGTTACCTGGGGGGCGATCAAGGGGGTTAAACCTTTGTTAGATAATATATGGGGGTACCTGACGCTATAAAAACCTGCGGCGAACCTAAAAAAAATTACTGGCTACCGATCGGCATCACCGACACTAAGACAGCGATCAGAAAAACGATCGCTTAGCGACAGTGGTGATAGGGGGTGAAAGGGTTACCTGGGGGGCGATCAAGGGGGTTAAACCTTTATTAGATAATTTATGGGGGTACCTGACGCTATAAAAACCTGCAGCGAACCTAAAAAAAATTACTGGCTACCGATCTGCATCACCGACGCTAAGACCGCGATCAGAAAAATGATCGCTTAGCGACAGTGGTGATAGGGGGTGAAAGGGTTATCTGGGGGGTGATCAGGGGGTTAAACCTTTATTAGGGGGGGTTAGGGGGCTAAACTGGACCTAAAACTAACTTTAGTGACACTTTTACAGTCACAAATGTCACTGATTGCAGTGATCAGTAAATAAATGGTCACTGCAATCAGTGACACTGTGACTGGGGGCTGGGGGGTGATCTGGGGGTGTCTGGGGGGGCCTGGGGGGGCGATTTGTGTGCCTATGTGTCCTGGTGTCAGTGTAGTGTTTTGTGCACTGACCTGATGTCTTCTCTTGTACGGCGCTCGGTATATGTGAGTGCCGCATGAGAGATAACATCACTTCCTCCTGCTTCCTCTGCCTGTGTTTACATTACATGGACAGAGGAAGCATTTTCATTCGCCGGGAGCGATCGCGAGGGGGTGGCTGGAATCGAACGGCCGTCCCCTCATCTCGGATCGCTCCCCAACGAATACCGACCGCTCACTGTATAGGAGGGGGGTCCAATCGGACCCCCCAACTGTACAAAGGCAATCACGTACACTGTACGTGATTGTGCCTGTCGGTGCCATTCTGCCGACGTACATATACAGTGAGCGGTCGTTAAGTCGTTAAAGTAGAACTATAGGCAACATTTTTTTTTACATTTTGGATAGAGTAAGGGAGGGTTATAGCCCCTGTCAGTTTATTTTTTACCATTCCTGTCCCATTGCAGAGATTTCCCTTCCCTTCCTCCCCCATAGCCAAACAGGAAGTGAGAGGAAATCTATGCAAATTAAGGGAATCCATTGCCCCCCCCCCCCCGTCCTCAGAACTAGTGTCCCCACTCGAAAATTTCAGGGCGGGTCTTATACAACAAAAGGTGTGGCCTTGAAAGGACGGGGTGGGTCATATTTAAATTAGGGGTTGCGCGAGTTTAGTCAGGCTTAGGGCAGCACAAAGCCTAAATACACTACTGACTGTGGCATGTGTGCACCCCTAGCCACTGCCTCTGTAGTAGTGGTTGGTGGGTGGTAAAAGCCCAGCTCAACCATGGGTTTTTTACCTCCCCCAAACTACATGTGTGAATGAGCCCTAAAAACTCATTCACACAGGTACTCTGGCCATGTGAATTAGTGGATTGTTCATGCAGCTGGAGCCAACTGTTACTCTAAAGCTTCGAAAACAACACAATCAGATTTCCATCGGACAAATCCGCGGATTTTTGTCTGAAGGGCGTTAGCCGTAAACTTGTTCTGCATACAGACAGCAGAACTTTTTCAGCCAACATTCACAAAACTACGTGTTTTTTCTGCTCTTTAGTGCCACCCTTTGGGAAACTTCTGCTAATGTTATCTTATGGTTAGCATTGGTTCGGAGCATGCGTGCTTGTACTTTGGATTTTAGTCCAACGGACTTGGGTACACACGATCGGATAATCCGATGGAACACATTTGTTGTCGGACAATTTGAGAGCATGGCTATCCAACATTTGTTGTCGGAAATTTCGACAACAATTGTCCGATGGAGCATACAGACGGTCAAATTATGCGACAAAACACATCCATCACACAATTGTTGTGGGAATATCTGATCGTGTGTACTGGCCTTGAGGTGACACAGCATCTGTACGAACACAGCCACATGTCCTAATATGGCAGGTGTTCAGGTGGAGGTGAGTGGCCTTGAATGCACATTGTCTTTGTTCACATCCATAAACCTGTCAAATTAGAACCTGTGGCTGTTTGTATAGCTGCTGCGTCTCTGTGGCATAACATAGACTGCCAACACACAACTCCAGGTGGCTTCAGCAACATAAGCAAATGAGACTACAGACCACATTGTCCATGTGAATAAGCCCCTAATACTTTATTCACACACAGAGCTTTAACAGGAACTTTGTTATGTTTGTATCCACTAATGATTTTAGTGTATTTTTAACGAAAATATAATTTTATATTTTCAGGCGGGGGGGCTTCCTGCCAGTCCCTCTGCTTTCCTATTAAAACCTGACCATGCTAAGCATAAGAACACAATGCGGTCAGTTCTCTAGCTATACTTGGAACTCAGTGTGCTCTCCTCCAATGATCAGGGTCAATGCAACCACTAGGCAAACTAGGCAGCCGCCTAGGGCGCACTGCTTCCTAGGGTGCCCGGCCACTGGTGTTCCTACTTTCTCTGCAGAAAGCAACAACGTCTCAGAATTAGCAGGCAGCCACCGCTCCATTCGCACATAGTGTCAGAGGTGCAGCAGCGGTGGAGGCCTGTGTCTGTGTCCTGACTCCCGAATGAATGAAAGCAAGCAAACATTTATTGATGGGCACTGGTAGGCTGCATTTGATGGGCGCTGGTGAGGCTGCATTTGATAGGTGCTGGTGAGGTTGCATTTGTTTGGCGCTGGTGAGGCTGCATTTGATGGGAGCTGGTGAGGCTTCATTAAAAAAGGTGGGGTATACATGGGCAGGGAAAAGGGGGTGGAGTCAGGGGTGGAGCCAATTTGGGGTGGAAAAATGAGGTCTCGCCTAGGGTGTCAAACATCCTTGCACCAGCCCTGCCAATGATCACACTTGTCCTGACATGCCTCCCCTGCACAGCCTTTCACTGGGAACCACAGTGTGCTACTGAGGGTTGAGAAGCTGAGAACAGAGAGTATGTGGTCACTTATAAAATGTTTTTTTTTATCTATACATAAATCTTTTGCCTTTCATTTCTACTGTAAACTGAATAGGCTTCTTTGCAAGGTGATCGTTTACAATCACTTTACTTTCCCCTTTAACCACCTCGGGCCCGCCGTACGACTATGTACGGCCGCAAGGTGGTTCTTAAATGCCGGGAGGCCGTCTTTTTATGGCCTCCGCTCCTCCGGCCACTGGGGGGTGCGCAAGCACACAGATCCATGTCCTGTCAGGGAGAGAGGAGACCGATGCTGTGTCCCTTGTACATAGGGACACAGATCGGTCATCTCCCCCAGTCAGTCCCCCTCCCCCCACAGTAGTAATCACTCCCAGGGCATACATTTAACCCCTTCCTCGCCCCCTAGTGTTAACCCCTTCCCTGCCAGTCACATTTATACAGTAATCAGTGCATATTTATAGCACTGTTCGCTGTATAAATGTGAATGGTCCCAAAATAGTGTCAAAAGTGTCCGATGTGTCCGCCATAATGTCGCAGTCACAAAAAAAAATCGCTGATCGCCGCCATTACTAGTAAAAAAAAAAAAATTATAAAAATGCCATAAAACTACCCCCTATTTTGTAAACGCTATAACTTATGCGCAAACCAATCAATAAACGCCGATTGCGATTTTTTTTTACCAAAAATATGTAGAAGAATACGTATCGGCCTAAACTGAGGAAATTTTTTTTTTTAAATTGGGATATTTATTATAGCAAAAATCAAAAAATATTGTGTTTTTTTTTAAATTGTCGCTCTTTTTTGTTTATAGCGCAAAAAATAAAAACCGCAGAGATGATCAAATACCACCAAAAGAAAGCTCTATTTGTGGGAAAAAAAGGACGTCAATTTTGTTTGGGAGCCACGTCACACGACCGCGCAATTGTCATTCAAAGCATGACAGTGCCGAAAGCTGAAATTTCGCCTGGGCAGGAAGGGGGTATAAGTGCCCAGTAAGGAAGGGGTTAATAAGACCAATGGTCAGTATGCCTGCTGCTCCCTTGGCAACCGGTTTTGTGAATTTCCCCATTTATTTGTTTTTACTGTGAGAGGCATCGTAATTGCATTGCTGCTTACTGTAGTTGGAGGACCCAGAAGTCTAATGCCACGTACACATGGTCGGAATTTCCGACAAGAAAAGTCAGATGTGAGCTTTTGGTCGGGAATTCCGACCGTGTGTATGCTCCATTGGACTTTTGCTGTCGGAATTTCTGACAAGATTTGCGTGACCATGTGTATGCAACACAAGTTTGAGCCAACATTCCGTCGGGAAAAAAACAAGTTTTTTGTCGGAATTTCCAATCGTGTGTACGCGGCATTAGAGTCAGGGCTGTTTGAAGGAATTTGGGGGCCCCAAGCAAATGGACATGGAGGCCCCTCCCAAAGTTGGGAGGCCGCCGATTGTGGAGGGAGGGGTGCTGCCGCGGGACAGCTATTACAGCAATTTTTTTGGTGGAGATCAAAGTTGGGAGGCCGCCGATCGCAGGGGGGGATATCGTCTTACCTCCTCCTCCCGTTATGCCTCCACTGGCTCCTCTTCCTGCTGTGCGGGAAAACATACACTCTCGCGGGACTGCGGGAAACTCAGTGTGTGCACTTCCTGTCAGTCCGGCCGGGAACAGGAAACTGAATATGCTGTACCGCGCGGTACCTGGCCGGACTGGGGCCCCAGGCCAGCTCGGGGGCCCCAAGCAATTGTTTGGTTTGCCTGTCCTGTTGCAACAGGCCTGATTAGAGTTCTAGTCTAAACTTCCCACCGTCATTGCATCATTTGATTGACGAGCCAATGGTTTCCTGGTCTGTCTCATTGGCCTACCCACATTAATGCCCTTTGAGAACTACAATTACCATGGCATGATGGAAATTGTAGTTCACATCAGTGGTGCCTCTCAGTGGGAGGAAAGGATATTGCTGCTTTAATGATTTCTCCTCTGGCTGCTCAGAAATAGCTAAAATGTATGCATTCAATTAAGAAAAAATGGACAGTTATAGTGGACTGAGTTGCAGAGACTGATGGTCAGAATTTCTAACTTTCCAGACTTCAGCTTTAAGAGGAAAGCACCCACTTAAGTTGATGCTACAAAATTAGAAACCTGAGTCATCTGGAATATTAGTTTCATAGTACAATAAAAAGGAAAAAGCCATCTCAGCAATAAAGACATCTACAATGTGTTTATGACCTTTATCCATAAATCACAGAGCTTGCTCTTTCCTTTAACAGAATCCTTTCTTTACTCTGTCTTAAAAATTATAGACGCATGACAGATTTCCAATCCAATACTACACTACTAATGACTGCGTATTCCTTCAATATTGCTACACATAAAGCAATGCTAATTATATTTGAAAAACATTTCATAAATATGAGGAGTGCAAAACAAAACTAATATTTTGCAACATTACAACATGCCACAGCAGCAAAAATGTAATCTACCTTCTTTTTTTTTACTTCAAAACTGGTTGCCCCCCTACAATCAGCACAAATAAAAACTCAAGTGTTTCTTTAGTGCTACGTTTGTGCTGTTTTGTATCGGGAGATGGGAGCTGCAGAGGGTGGGAGTTGGCAAAAGGAACGAGCTGTAGGGGGTGGGAGTTGGGAAGAGAAACTTGCTACAGGGCGCTAGGCGCACATGTGATGTCACTGGTTGTTGGAACCTTTTGTGTCTAAGTGTGTTTCTAAGTGCCTATTGCTATCACAAGAATGTCGGAACCGGTGTTCTATCGATTTGTGTCCTCCATCAAAAAGTGCCCTTCAGCTGATTTCCCGAGCAGCTAGAGTGACGTCACCATAGCGCATGCGCACATCGTAGGAGCCTTTTTTCTATGGGAGATACCATTTCTCAGGCACGATTTAATGCTATGCAAAGAGCGGAGGGACACCGTATTTGTCATATTGTGCCTCGCTGTTGCACCGCGGATTTACAGCGAGGCACAATCTGACATCCACAGTGTCTCTCCGCTCTTTGCATAGCTTTCAATTGTGCCCGTGAAATGGTATGGTATCTTCCATCAAAAAAAACATCCTACGATGTGCACATGCGCTATGGTGACGTCACTCAAGCTGATCAGCAAATCAGCTGTAGTGTCCTTGCGTTTTGTGCATGTGTGGGCACTTTTTGACGGAGGGCACAAATCGACAGAACACCGGCAAAAAAGAGTAAAAAAAAAAAATGTCTATTTCAGACTCTTATCCAAGCATGCAGCCTACCCCAAAGCAGCTTGTCCCCATGTTGATGGGGACAAGGGCCTCATCCTCACAGCCCTGACGTTGATTGTGGGGGTATGTGGGCAGGGGGCTTATCGGAATATGGAAGCCCCTTTAACAAGGGGGCCCCCAGATCCTGCCCCCCCATGTGAATGAGTATGGGGTACATAGTATTATTACCCATTCACCAAAACACCAAACACAGAGACAGTTTGACAATTCCTTGCTTAAAAAAAAACGAACAAACAGTGCCCACTCTCCAATGTAAATCCATCATCAATCACGCCGCCTGCTGCACCCGGAAAATGTAAAAAAAAGATGCCCCCTTGTGACGTCACTGACCCAGCATGCACCGGTCTGTGACATTACAAGGGGGTGGTGCCACCAGGTGACGTCGCCAGGTGGCCCTGTCCTTATCTATATAAGAACTGAGAAACGCAGAACTTGCAGTAGGTGGCCAGCCTTCATGGACGGCAAGAACTTTTTTTTTTATTTCATTTTTCAGGTGCGGTGGGCGGTGTGATTAATGATCAATCAGTGGACACTTTATTTTTTAATAAAGGATTTGTCAAAAACTGTCTCTGTGTTTTTATAAAGTTTTGACACTTTTCTGGTGAATGGCTACTCATTCACATGGGGGAGGGGCGTGATCTGGGGGTCCCCATCTTAAAGGGAGCTTCCAGATTCCGATAAGCCCCCTGCCAGCATACCCACACAACCACTGGCCAGGGTTGTGGGGAAGAGACCCTTGTCCTTATTAACATGGAGACAAAGTGCTTTGCTCCAGGGAAGAGCCCCAAAGCACCCAACCTCCCATGTGGCCTTGTTTGGTTTAGGAGGGGGGGGCACTCACTCATGTGTGTCCCTTTCCTGAGCTTCCAGGCTCAATGCTCAGTTAAAGGTCTGATATGGATATATGAGGGAACCCCAAGCCATTTATTTTTACATTTTGATATGGTGTTCCCCTTAATGACGTTTTTTACCTTTATTTTTCTTTTTTTCATAGCTGGGTGTCAGGAATTGCAAACGAGAGTCAATTTAATTGTGATTTGAGTTGTTTTTTTTCTTTAGAAATTTAATTTTCGCTGCAGCATATTTTATATATGCTACAGATGCATCACTTTTCAGGCAGGTCTAAGAGGACCCCCCAGGCACTATATTTAAAAAAAAAAATTGTTTTTATTGTTGCAGTTTAAGCATCATTAACCTTTTTGCTGCCAGGCCCTGCGCTCCACTTTTAAACTCAGCTGGCCAGGCCATTTTTGCAATTTTTTCATTGCCTTTTTGTTTTTCCCTTATATAGTTTCTGAAAGCATATGACCAGCAGAATAAAAAAAAAGTGCTAATGATTTTTAAGGCCCTTCAATATTTGCGCAAATGTTTATCAAAGCAATATTTTCACTGAAAATACAGTAAAATCATTATTAGCAGATAAAATCACAGCATATTTGACAAAATTCTTGATAAATATATAAGCTTAACATGTATTGAATTAATAAATAACAAATATTTGTATATTATAAATTGCACCTTTTTGCAAAATGGTGAAAATTGAACATATGCAAAAATGTAAATATCCAAATCTCTCTAAAAATCTGGAGGTTTTAATTTTTCTCTTTCAGAGTTTGTAAAAGACCCTCCAAACCATTTCTACATGACCTGTAGAATAAAAAGAAGGTGCTACAAATTTTTAGGACCCTTCGATATTTGTGCAAATGTTTATCAAAACAATATTTTCGCTAAATGTCCACAAAATTATTATTAGCAGATAAAAACACAGCAAATTTTACAAAATTCCTACTAAATTCCTACTAAATATAAAATCTTAACCTGTGTTGAGTTAATAACAAATATGTGTACATTTTAAATTGCACCTTTTTGCAAACTGGTGAAAATCGAACATGCGCAAAAAAATTCTCAATAAATCTGGAGGTTTTCATTCTTCACTTACAGCTTTCAGAGTTTGTCAAACCATATATTTTCTAAAAGCACATGACCAGTAGAATAAAAATAAGGTGTTACTGATTTTTAAAGCCACACAATATTTGCGCAGATGTTTATCAAATAACTATTTTCACTACAAAAACACTAAAATCCCCATTTTGCACACATACAGTAAATACGGCAAAAATACTACAAAATTCTTGCTAAATTCCTATGGGGTATACTAAAGCAAATGCCCATGGAGGGTCGTGTTTACCTGCACCAGGAAGCACAGTTGTTCTGTGAATTCCTGTGCAGCCAGTCCTATTCATGTGATGTCATCTGTGCGGAAATAGATGCATGGCCCCAAATGGAGACAGTGTGAGTTCAGTGCCATGCACCCACATGGATGTCAAGTTGGAAACAGCAGCTGTTTTCATGCAGCTGCTGCATCCCAATTGATATGGATGGGACTGCCTGCATGGGGATGCACAGAACAGCTGTGCATCCCTGTGCAGCAAAACATGGCCTTACTGTATTATGACCTACGTGAACAAAGCTGTAAGCCTTGTTAACACTTGCAGTTTGGGGCAGCAAAAATGCAAGATTGGGCTGCATTTCTGCTTCCTGCCAACCACACGCCATAAGCTGCAATAGGCATTAAAATGCTGCAGCTTCGTGGCCGCAGCACAGTTGACCTGACTTGTAGTGATGCCGCCTTCCGAGCGCTACACATTCAAGCCTGAGGAAATGCTGCAAAGGCATTGCAACTGTGTGCAATGCACGTGGTTACAGCCCATTTGTTGGCAAACATGGGGTTAAAACAGGTGGTGAGGAGGCATCGAATAGCTTCCTCACTGCCTGTCAGTAGCCTCTGTAGTGCAATCAGAACGCGGATCGGGCTTCAGCATCAAGGAAGATTTAGACGCATGTCTAAATCTACCTTTACTAGATTTCTTTATTTTTATTATTTTTTTAAAATGTTATTATTATTATTATATTTTTTTTAGTGGGGTGGGGGGGGCCTTTGGAGGGACATAAGGGGTCTAAACAGAATCAGTGAGGTCTGAAGGCAGGGGACAGTAGAAGGAAAGGGAACAGGGGGGCAGCACAGGCATTTTATGCAGGAGGCGAGGAAGCAGTGGGGGGTGAGAGATAGAGAGGTGGCAGCAGTTAGGGGGTTGTCATTTTAGGTAAATAGCTCTGATCAGCTTGTTAGCTGCTAATTAGAGCTATTATTTTGTTCAGCAGAGTCCGTACAGCATAACAACCTGTCAGTGAAAGGGTTAAATATACTGCTCCTGAAAAACGATTGTTTTAAAAAAAAGATTTTTGCATTGATACATGTCCCCCAGGGTAGTATTCAGACCCCCATACCCCTTTTATGGCCAATTACTTGCATATAAGACTTCAAAATGGGCTCTTTTCATTTTTTCTGTTCGGCTCCCATAGACTTTAATGGGGTTCGCCTTTCAGGTTAGAACTTTTCCCCTGTTTGGGAGTTCTGCTGTGAACCAAACAGGGGGGTGTTCGGCCCGTCTCTATCTCTCATTACTGTTCTCAATTTAAAGTACACAATTAGCCAATGTCCCAGCTATCTCGACAGTTCTCAATGAGCAAAGCATCAGAGACTGGGTATTACCTATTGATCGCTACTAAACTCTGAAAAATCTCTTACCTCATCTTCCTCTTAGAGTTGTCAGCCATAACTCTTCTTAAATGCACAAGGGGTGAGAGGTTCACTTTCTTCTCGTTTACTGTAGCCCCCTCACAATTTATGGTGCCAATATGACACTGTCATCTGGTCCTCTTCTATCACCCATTGCAAGCGAGCCCAAAAAAGCAGAAGTGTCCCTTTGTCATTGTGAAGTTCTAAGATCAGGGCAAACATAGGACCTACACATTTCTCCAAGTTGAGATTTAGTTTCATGCCTTAATATTCAGCCTCTGTGGGTATTAGAGGCTCTAGGATTTCAATGTTGAACAGGAAACAGATTTTAAGGGGTGGGTTTAATTTTGATTATGGAGAAATCAAGGCCCTTAATTCAGCCTGGGTCTATCATACCAAGGTGCTCTACAATGACACCATGGTCATGGTTGAAGACAAACACAAGTACCTGAAGGCACCACAAGCTGCATAAACAGCTGCATAGTTAACTATGATACTTTTAAGGCATGTCAATGTCCCTAAATAACATATGTAGCGGGTATTTAAATTTGGGGGGGAGCATCTGGGTTAGTTAACCCAGATGTACTAATTGTTAAGGAATCTGAGGATCCCTTTTGTGGTTCTTGTAGGACTCTGCTGGTGCAAGGTTCTGGTGGTGCAGCTGGGCGGGGAACCCGCTGTGACGCAAAGGGAGAGGAGATAAAAGGGGCGGATGCCCTGACCTCGGGGGTTTAGAGTTGGAGGACGCGGCCGCACCCAGGCACCTTCGGCCTGGGTGCTGGCATTCCGGAGATCCGGGCCCAGGTGCCCTTGACCTGGCCGGAGCGAGGGATAGAGTCCATCCCAGGCACCTTAAGCCTGGGGTGAGGTACTATGGCCAAGGCCTGGGGCCCAGTAACTTCGACTGGGTTCCGCGAGGGTGGAGGAGTCCGAGGGGCCCTAAGGTGTTGGGACCCGTATCTGAGGCGAGGAGGCTGGGGAGTGTAACCCTTCCGGATAGTCCGGTACAGCATTAATCCGGTGACGGCGGGGTCTCTGGTAACTCCCTTGGAGGGATGTCTTCCCCCTGACAGGGGCTGCAACGTAGCGAAGGTAACTCCAGTTCCTGTTCTCTAGAGTCGCTGGAAGAGACTCTGAAGCCAAAAAGTCCATTTAACAGCCACTGTGCTTAGCAACCGTTGGTGAAACCTCAACGGTTTAGTTTCTTTGAGGATTGTGCCTTGACCTACTCCCCACCAATACTGAACTGTTCTATGGGTCTCAAACTGTCTGCTCGCAAAGGACTATTTGTTTGCCGTTATGGAATAAATAAGTGTTGGACCTTTTCAGTGTGTGATACTCCAATTACTGGGAGCAAAGGGGGTTATCAGCAGAACAGACTTGGCTCTGAACGTATACACAGCCCGGGTGTAATCTGATTCTGGCCTTCACCTCTACACGCAGTAATCGAGAGGACATGGGCCGTGGCGCACCTCGCTCTCCCCTTCAAAGTACCCCTAGACCGAAGCCAAAGTATGCACTAAAAAAGAGAGAGAGGGTGAGGCCGCTACACCTATATTCCCCATAAAGTTTTACCACTGTAAGAAGTATATTTATTTCCTTTTATTGATAGAAAAATACTACTGTGCATTTCATCTCCATCCACACAATATTTGAGTCTATTTCACCCAATCTTTTCAATTCAAAGGCATATACTTTTTTCCTTATTGCCAATTGTTTGTTTTCCAGCATAAAAAGAAACCAATCAACCAATATGAAAAAGAAAACAGAAGCAAGGAAACTCAGGGGGGAATTTAAAAATTAAGAAAAACAAACTGCTCATATAGAATGTGGAGATGAAGCCGTCTGCATTTTCATTACTTTGAAGAGTGTGGAAACAACTCTTGACAATAGGCTTAAGTCCCTACAGCTCTGAATTAGTTAATTATTCTGACTTTACTGGAAGATTTTAAATTCAGCTACAGATGAAAGCAAACCTGGGCTGCATTTGAATAGAAGCATGTGCTATTTTCTCTTCATTACATGTCTTGACTGGTTCTACTGCATTCACACCATTATAATAAATATTTTTTCCTTATCTTGTTTGTTCAAATTATATTAACTCTGTATTATTAGTTAGCATGTTAGCTATTTACTCTTAATAATCAAATGAACAATATTTCAGGAACAGAAAACATTTTAGCAAGTGTTACTACATATATAAATAAATAAATAAATAATAATGATAATAAACAAATATGCTGACTAGAATGAATGCTGTTATCAAACAGAGCCAGGTTTGGTTCTTACCTAGGGCAGTATATATTATCATGGTAAATAAAATGAAAATGTCTGCATAATGTACTGTACATGTGGCGGGCTCCTTATTAGGTACACCTACTTTATTGAGCTTCAGACACATGAGCCAAATCAAGAATCAAAATTAAAAGATGCAATCATGGTCAGTTATTTTTTCAACTCAACAGAATAGAGAATACACATGATCTACTTCTACCTGATCTATGCATCCTACTCCCAGAATGTGGGACACCTATTAGCAAATGTATGTAAGCATAGGACACGCCCCCTTAAAGGAGAACTGTACACAAAAAAAGGACTGATTAAGCCCACAATTGCTTTTTACTACTACTACTATTTCTTTATATTGGCTTTTGGAATTTTACAAATGAAAGATTTGTCACTGGGAAACAATATTTGATATATAAATAGTGGATGTTATATACCACTCTATTGATCAAACCAAAATGAGGGACAAATGAGGAGGAAAGAGGGACAGAGGGAATGTACAATATAGTGGGGGTGATTTACTAACAACAGTGTGCTGCGCCAGTTCATACCTTAATTGGTGCGCCAGATAAATCCTTAATTGGGCGCATGAACTGGCGGTGCACTGTTATAGTAAATAAAAATGTCAGCGGCGCTTGCATCTCTATTCAAAATGAATGGTTCCCTATGGGAGCCCATTGATTTTAATAGAGGTCGCCCGGGGAGTCGGATCAAGACGTTCCGACTTGCGGGGCGACTCGTGTGTTGACACAGGGGCAGCGTGACTTTGCGAGGCAACTTGGATACGACTTGAGCGTGAAGCAGATGCTCAAGTCGTGTTCTGGAGGCGATTTGAAGTACCTGCCCGAGAATGTTCTTGGCGACAAGGTACTGCAAGCCTCGCACTCGCTGTCCCCTGTGTTTGGTATGAATCATGAAGGGGAACTCCACGCCAAATTTTAAATAAAAAACCGGCATGGGTTCCCCTCCAGGAGCATACCAGGCCCTTAGGTCTGGTATGGATTTTAAGGGGAAACCCCCCTACGCCAAAAAAAAGGCATGGGGGTTCCCCCAAAATCCATACCAGACCCTTATCCGAGCACGCAGCCCGGCAGGTCAGGAAAGGGGGGGCGAGTGAGCGCCCCCCCTCCTGAACCGTACCAGGCCGCATGCCCTCAACATGGGGGTGTTGGCGCTTTGGGGCAGGGGACGCCGCCCCCGTATGACGTCACAGTCCCGGGGAATGATGGGACTGTGATGTCATACGGGGGCTGGGTCACCGGGTGGCATCGCCCGGTGACCATGCCCCATGCCAAAATAAGTCGTTGCGCTCCGCGCACACAGCATTGTAGCGGCAGACAGCGACGAAGCAACATTGGCCGGAGAGAAGAGGGAAGAAGACGATGATGAAGACCGGGACCCCCGCTAGCAAAAGAGCTGGAAGAAGATAACGGGGCGCCCAGCAGAAGGCAGAAAGAACCGGAGATCATGGAGAAGGCACCGGAGAGCAGAAGAAGAGATCCCCGAAGTTGGAAGAAGACCCCCAAAGTCGGAAGAAGACCCCCGGAGCTGCCTAATAAATTACTTTCATAACCTGTGTTGTGTTTTTTATTGACTTTTTTTGCCACCAGGTGAATGGGTAGGGGTACGATGTACCCCATACTCATTCACATAGGGTGGGGGGCCCGGGATCTAGGGGCCCCCCTATTAAAGGGGGCTCCCAGATTCCGATAAGCCCCCCGCCCGCAGACCCCGACAACCAACGGCCAGGGTTTGTCGGGAAGAGGCCTTTGTCCCCATCAACATGGGGCCAGGGTGCTTTGGGGGGGCGCAGGGCACCCCCTGCCCCAAAGCACCCAACCCCCCCATGTTGATGAAATGATGAAAAACCATTAAAAATACATGCAAAAAAATGTAATTGCTTCCATTGCATTGTGGACAATCCACAACTTGTGGCAGGTGACGTGGCCAGGTGACGTGGCAAGTGGACAATCCACAACTTGTGCCAGGTGACATGGCCAGGTGACATGGCAAGTGGACAATCCACAACTTGTGCCAGGTGACGTGGCAAGTGGACAATCCACAACTTGTGGCAAATGATGTGGCAAGTGACACGCTAAATACAAGTACACTGCTGCTCTCTCAGTGCTGCTACTCACTCTGGTCTCACAAAATAGCTGAAATTGTTAATAATACTGTTTTTTGAGCTTAGGGCGGCTCCTTATGATGTTAACTAACTAAACGCTTATAGGCGCAAATGCGGTAAAACTCGGCATGCAAACGCGACAAAACGCGCGTTTAGAGACGCTGCTTTCAACCTTAGTTCTGAAGACGTTGCACCAGCATCCCATGTACATGGGGCCTAAAAACGGCTTTGCAATTTACAGCTCAAAAACGCCATGGTGGCCATGAGGCCATAGGCTAACATGGAGAGGCGTTTTTAACCTGCAAAAAACACTCAAACAAGCGGCTGGAAAAACGTCCGTGTGCATGTAGCCTTATATTAACCACTTGCTTACTGGCCACTTAAACCCCCTTCCTGCCCAGACAAATTTTCAACTTACAGCGCTGATGCACTTTGAATCACAATTGCGCGGTCATACAACACTGTAACCCAATGAAAATGTAATCATTTTTTGCACACAAATAGAGCTTTCTTTTGGTGCTATTTGATCACCTCTGTGTTTTGTTTTGTTTTTCTTACTATAAATACAAAAGACTGACTAAAACAAAAAAAAAAAAAAGGATATTTTAACCACTTCAGCACCGGGCCTATTCTGGCACTTCTCTCCTTCATGTAAAAATCATAATTTTATGGTTATACAATTACTTAGAACCCCAAAACATTATATATGTTTTTTTAGCAGACACCCTAGGGAATAAAATGGCGGTCATTGCAAATTTTTATCTCGCTCGGTATTTGCGCAATAAATTTTCAAACGCCTTTTTTTTGGAAAAAAATGGTTTCATGAATTAAAAAATTACAAAACAGTAAAGTTAGCCCAATTTTTTTGTATAATGTGAAAGATGTTTTTATGCTGAGTAGGGATGAGCTCGGTGTTCGAGTCGAACGCATGTTCGACTCGAACATCGCCTGTTCGGCGAAACCAGAACTTTGTGGGCCGTTCGCCCAAATTCGTGTGACGCGAACGCCCACAATGAACTGTGCCATCGCACTGCATTGCCAGCGCTGTGATTGGCCAAGCATGCACTGTGACCCCGCATGCTTGGCCAATCGCAGCGAGGAGAGCCATAATTGGCCACAGGCAGGATGCCTGTGGCCAATTATAGCTCAGGGGGGTTTAGTACACGCCCCACACTATAAAAGGCCGCCAGCGCGGTGGCCTTGTGTAGTGTGTTCCAGGCGTGCAGGGAAAGAGCTTGATAGGCAGGGACAGTGTGCCTCCAGCACAGTATACACCTGTATCTACCCTTTATTGCTGTTCTCTAAGCTAGATAGGCAGGGACAGTGTGTTCTTTTCTCAGGCATCTGCAGGAGTTAGTGGGTGTTGTGTGCCTCCAGCACAGTATACACCTGTATCTACCCTTTATTGCTGTTCTCTAAGCTAGATAGGCAGGGACAGTGTGTTCTTTTCTCAGGCATCTGCAGGAGTTAGTGGGTGTTGTGTGCCAGAGCACAGTATACACCTGTATATACCCATTATTTATTTTCTCTAATACAGGCATCTGCAGGAGTTAGTGGGTGTTTTGTGCCCCAGCACAGTATACACCTGTATATACACATTTTTGCTGTTCTCTAATACAGGCATCTGCAGGAGTTAGTGGGTGTTGTGTGCCCCAGCACAGCATACACCTGTATATACACTTTTTTGCTGTTCTCTAATACAGGCATCTGCAGGAGTTAGTGGGTGTTGTGTGCCCCAGCACAGTACACACCTGTATATACACTTTTTTGCTGTTCTCTAATACAGGCATCTGCAGGAGTTAGTGGGTGTTGTGTGCCCCAGCACAGTATACACCTGTATATATACTTTTTTGCTGTTCTCTAATACAGGCATCTGCAGGAGTTAGTGGGTGTTGTGTGCCCCAGCACAGTATACACCTGTATATACACTTTTTTGCTGCTCTCTAATACAGGCATCTGCAGGAGTTAGTGGGTGTTGTGTGCCCCAGCACAGTATACACCTGTATATACACTTTTTTGCTGTTCTCTAATACAGGCATCTGCAGGAGTTAGTGGGTGTTGTGTGCCCCAGCACAGTATACACCTGTATATACACTTTTTTGCTGTTCTCTAATACAGGCATCTGCAGGAGTTAGTGGGTGTTGTGTGCCCCAGCACAGTATACACCTTGTGACAGTAGGAGCTACTGTCACGGCAAAATGTCCAGACTTTGCTGATTACCAGCAGGGTGTGTGCTCAGGTGAGCACAGCCCTTATAATGAATGTATGGGAAGACCTCATGGCTCCCAGTTGGAGACGGCTCCACACCAAGAGACAGGAGGTCTTCAGGAGTCAGAGAGGCTGTAGGAGGCAGCCAGAAAGTTGGTGACTGCAAGAGGCAGCCAGAAAGTTGGTGACTGCAAGAGGCAGAGCTGTGAACGCTAAAGGGAAGCCGTCTACTTTGAGCAGTCCAGTGGTCTGGCTGACCAGGATAAAGTGCAGAAGTACTGCTACAGAGAGCCAGGTGGGCTAGCATTTTCTGTTCTGTGTATTTAATGGAGAAGAACCCCTGCGTGGGAAACCTTTGTTTGGACTTTTATTTTGCCTTTTTTTAATAAAAATGGGCTACCATGCCCTTAAATATAGTTCCTGACTGGCTTGAATCGCTGGAAAAACGCATCTACCACTTGAGCTAAACAACCCCCATCTCACAAGTGGTGGATTCAGCGGGCACAAGACGGTGGAATCTGGGTCCTTGCTCCACAGTGAGTTCAGGTCAGGAACTGTTGGCTGTGTGTGGAAGTGCAGCCAGGCAAAAGGCATTGCGTGTTGCAGGTGGTGTACCTGTGAATGAAAACTCATTTTTTTTTTCTGCGGTGAACTGCTGCTAGCTGTGTGTGGAAGCCAGGCAAACTGCATTGCACAGAAGTTCAATTGATGGACTATGTTGCATACAGGGGGTGTACCTGTGGAAGTGAGCTCAGCGTGGCCTGAGAAGATGTCTCCACCTAGAAGGGTCAGTCCAAAAGGCTTAGTGATGCGTGAGACAGTGAATGGATGGTTCAAGCGGAATCGCAAAGACTGGGATGCAGTGCAAGGGGCTGTGATCGTGGCCTCTGACTATATGCAACCCATGCTGCCTACAGAGGAGGTTGAGGACTTCCTGCTAAGATTTGAAAAAGTTGCTGTGAAGAGAAAATGGCCTAGGAACTGGTGGCCAAAATTGCTGCAAACATTGTTACGGATAGAGTACCGGTCGGTTTACCATTTGATGGATGGGGACCAGGATGACTACCGCAGGTTTAAAGAGGAAATCCTTCTCAGAGGAGAGTTCCATCGTATCATGGGCCGCCAGCAATGCTCCGTGATGGGAGAAGTGTCACCAGTAGACTTTGGTTTTGGAAATCCAGAGTTACCTGCTACAGGATATGGTAAGACTGTTGCAATTTGTGGGTCTGATCCCAGTGAAGTGGCATTGTGTTCGGTGGGGAGATCCGCAGGTGTAAAAATGGACTTGCTGCAGTGTGCTACCCAGATCAGCGGGGAGACACAGGTTAAAACCCAGCTTGCAGCAAGGTCAAGGACTGAAAAGGACATGTGGACTCTGTGTGCACCTAAGGTAATCCAGCAGAGTGCTGGGAGAGATGTTCTAGGGGTAACCAAAGCAGTTGGTGTGCCATGTTCCCTAGTGACAGTGACAGGTGCTGCAGAGTTGCCAAGGGAAACCGCCAAGGAGCCTGCAGTGGTGAGGCAAGTGGTTTCCCAGGACAACTGTAAAGCCGCCCTAGTAGGAAAAATAATTCCTTTGGAGAGGAAGGGTGGTGTGCTGAGTGGCACGCAGGGTGCCATGCGTTATGACAAAAGTAAACCTGATAGAGCTTATGAAACTGCTATGTTTATGAATGCTGATGATAAAGGTATTGCTGATGATACATGTACTTACGGTGATGTGTTCTTTAGTAGAGTTGAGCGGGTAGCTGGATATTCGGGTCCGGCGGGTTCGGCCGAACTTCGGAAAAAAGTTCGGATTCGGGACCGAACTTTAACCCGAACCCGGACCCGGACCCCATTGAAGTCAATGGGGACCCGGACTTCTGACGACTAAAAAGGCTCTAAAAAAGTAATGGAAAGGGCTAGAGGGCTGCAAATGGCAGCAAAATGTTGTTAAGAACATGGCAAGTGCTCTGCAAACAAATGTGGATAGGAAATAACTTAAAAGAACATAAAAAAAAATAAAAAATAAAAAAATATGCTGGAGGCCCCCTTTTCAGCAGAAGAGGTACAGGAAGTCATTAAGAACCTCAGAAACTCAACGGCACAATGCCACACATATGGTGGGAATGCCCCAGAATACGCCCTTTCTGGAATAAATTATTTAATTTAATGGATAAGCTAGTGGGAAAATAAAATACTTTGAAATAAAAATGTAGCGGGGTGCTAAATTTAAGGAAAGTGTTTGAGTGGTAAATAGGCTCAAATACCCTAATTCTGTAGGATTCATGGACCATTTTGTCCGCGGGGGACAGTATTGGTGTGCAGTTCCCTGCGGCCTACAGGTGGCGCCTTTTGTGTCCCCTCTTGGCAGTAGTACAGCGGGGCGGGGAACCTGCTGTGCATGCCGGGAGAGCATGTAAAAGGGGCAGACCTTTGGCCTGGGGGCTGATGTCCAGTGGGGTCCGCGCCCAGGTGCCTTCGGCCTGGGTGCATGTGTTCCTGTTCCATCTCGGGCACCTTTAGCCCGGGTTGAGGTACTATCCTGGAGTTCTTGCTGCCCTGGGTATGGAGGCCTAGGGGCGGGAGTAAAGCCTGGAGTCCAGAGCCGCCTCGTGTAGGGGACCCTGTTCCAGGGAAGGGAGGATCATTCTGATGGACCGATGCGGGAGTCATGGTGAAGGAATGGTCTGTTGACTCCCTGGAGAGATGTCTTCCCCTTGATATGGGCTAGGTTCGTAGAAGGAGAAGCTCAAGGTCACCTTGACTGTATCAGAGGCCTTATTCAACCGGCCCGTGGCAGGGGCCTTATACACCCTGGTCTGTGGCTGAGACCAAAGTTCTCCAGGCCCGTGGCAGGGGCCTTGTACACCCGGTCTGTGGCAGAGACCAACCTCAATGTCTGTGGCAGAGACCGTGCACCAAAAACTGTTTGAGAAACCTAAGCAGTGAAGTGAATGTGCTACGTTTGTGCCTGGACCTCCTCCACACCTTAAGCTGTCCTGTTTCTTTGCTCTAACCTTTTCTATCTGAGTACAGTTTATTTTGCCATGAGAGAATAAGAGTTGGAGTTTCAGCTGGTGTGGACATTGACTTTACTGGCAATTAAAGGACTTGCCTCTACCTACAGTAGAGGTGAGAATCATCCTCTGGAGGAGTTTTGACTCCGGCTGTGGACACGGCCCGTCAAGTACACCGCTCAACCTCTTTATATAGGATGATACGGGCTGGTAGTGCGGTGTGCCTTTCTCCCTCCTGCGAAGAGCCAACAACATAAAGGCAGGTAAGGGGGAAAGGATCTGTGCGCTACAAAAAAATAAAATAAAAATTTTAATCTTGGCCTAGCAGGACGAGGTCCATATGGAGTAGGAGGTTGAGGTGGCGGTGGATGTGGCTGTGTAGGTGGAAGCGGCGGTGGAGGAGGACGAGGTAGCCAACACTGGTTCAAAAATACAACAATGGCTGGGTAAGGCCGGTGATGTGTCGAATTCTGTCCCCTGTCGAATAGTGTCTGCCCTGTACTGCGCTTGCTGAGTATGTAGGACAAGGGGATTTCAAAAATCTCCCAAGACTAACGGCGCCTGCGTGTTGAGTTCAGGTGAAGGCCACACCATCCGTGGTTCAAGCCGAGCCAAGCAAGGCCGCGATCGAAGCGAGCCCGTGAGGGGCCCTGTTACTATGTGCTACCGTATGTCCTCTTGGATGGTGGGGCTTGAACCTGCACTCACAGCGCAGGCGCCGTTCATCTTCGGAGATTTTGTGAATCTCCTTGTCCTCTGTACTGCGCAAGCGCTGCGCCTGCGCAGTACGGGCTGGGCACAATCCGATGGCCGGACAGTTTTTGTCACAACACCGGTATACATGTCTATTCTGCACAAGGTACGGACAAGTCCTGTGGGATCCATGCCTGGTTCATTTTAATGAACGTGAGCTTGTCCACATTGGCTCTGGACAGGCGGCTGCGCTTGTCTGTGATAACGCCCCCTGCCGTGCTAAATACACGTTCAGATAATACACTGGCTGCAGGGCAGGCCAGCACCTCCAAGGCATAAACGGCAAGCTCAGGCCATGTGCCCAATTTGGAGACCCAGAAGTTAAAGGGGGCAGACCCGTCATCCAGTACGTGTAGGCCTGTGGACACATACTGCTCAACCATGTTGGTGAAATGCTGCCTCCTGCTAAGACGTTCCATCTCAGCTGGTGGTACTGGTTGTTGTGGCGTGCTGACAAAGCTTTTCCACATTTCGGCCATGCTAACCCTGCCTTCTGAGGTGCTGCCGGTGCCCCGGCTGCGTTGGCGACCTCTTCCTCCTCCTCTGCCTTCGCCTTGTGCTTCCACCGTACGCCCGCTGTCAGGTGGGAATGCCACCAGCAGCGCGTCTACCAGCGTGCGCTTGTACTCGCGCATCTTACGATCCCGCTCCAGTGAGGGAATTAAGGACGGTACGTTGTCCTTGTAACGGGGATCCAGCAGGGTGGCCACCCAGTAATCAGCACCAGTTAAAATGTGGGCAACTCGGCTGTCGTTGCGGAAACACTGCAGCATGTAATCGCTCATGTGTGCCAGGCTGCCCAGAGGCAAAGAAAAGCTGTCCTCTGTGGGAGGTGTATCGTCTGAGTCCTCTGTATCCCCCCAGCCACGCACCAGTAATGGCCACGAGCTGGTCTGAGTGCCACCCTGCTGTGAACATGGCTCCTCCTCCTCCTCCTCCTCCTCCATCTCCTCCTCCACCTCGTCATCCTCCAGAACTGTGCCCTTTCTGCCGGACAATTGTGTACCTGGCGTTTGTTGGTGCAGGAACCCACCCTCGTAGCCACTTGTGAAAGACTGCCCTGAAAGCCTTTGAAATGATCCCGCTTCCTCCTCCTCCTCCTCATCCTCCTGTGCCACATCCTCTTCCATCATCGCACGAAGCGTTTTTTCAAGGAGGCATAGAACTGGGATAGTAACGCTGAGAACGGCGTCATTGGCACTGGCCATGTTGGTGGAGTACTCGAAACAGCGCAACAAGGCACACAGGTCTCGCATGGAGGCCCAGTTATTGGTGGTGAAGTGGTGCTGTTCCGCAGAGCGACTCACGCGTGATTGCTGTAGCTGAAACTCCACTATTGCCTGCTGCTGCTTGCACAGTCTGGCCAGCATGTGCAAGGTGGAGTTCCACCTTGTGGGCACGTCACATATGAGGCGGTGAGCTGGAAGGCCGAAGTTACGCTGCAGCGCTGACAGGCGAGCAGCAGCAGGGTGAGAACGCCGAAAGTGCGCACACACAGCCCGCACTTTCTGCAGCAGCTCTGGCATATTGGGGTAATTTTTAAGGAACCTCTGGACCACCAAGTTCAGCACATGCGCCAGGCAAGGGATGTGCGTCAAACCGGCTAGACCCAGAGCTGCTACGAGATTTCGCCCATTATCGCACACCACCAGGCCGGGCTTGAGGCTCACTGACAGCAACCACTCATCGGTCTGTTGTTCCATGTCCCTCCACAACTCCTGCGCGGTGTGGGGATTTTCCCCCAAACAGGAAAGTTTTAAAACTGCCTGCTGTCGTTTACCCCTGGCTGTGCTGAAGTTGGTGGTGAAGGTGTTACGCTGAATGGATGAGGAGGCGGTAGAGGATGAGGAAGCGGAGAAGGAGGAGTTAGCAACAGGAGGCAAACTGAAGCGCCCTGCAATCCTCGGTGGTGGAAGGACATGCGCCAAACCGCTATCTGCCTCAGGCCCAGCAGCCACTGCATTTACCCAGTGTGCTGTTAGGGAGATATAACGTCCCTGACCGTGCTTACTGGTCCACGCATCCGTAGTTAGGTGGACCTTGCCACAGATGGCGTTGCGCAGTGCACACCTGATTTTGTCCCCCACCTGGTTGTGCAGGGAAGGGATGGCTCGCCTGGAAAAGTAGTGGCGGCTGGGCACGACGTACTGCGGGACAGCCAATGCCATCAGGCTTTTAAAACTCTGCGTCTCCACCAGACGGAATGACAGAATTTCAAAGGCCAGGAATTTTGAAATGCTGGCATTCAGGGCCAGGGATCGCGGGTGGCTAGGGGGGTACTTCCTCTTCCGCTCCAATGTTTGGGAGATAGAGAGCTGAACGCTTCCATGGGACATTGTGGAGATGGTCGGTGACCCAGGTGGTAGTGTTGCTGGCAGATCCTCTGTTTGCGGGGTGACAGGTGCCACTGTCACTACAGAGGTGGATGAAGAGGCTGAGACTGCAGCAGAAGAGGAAGCAGGAGGAGCCAGAGACCTTTCTTGGTTTCTGAGGTGTCTACTCCACTGCAGCTCGTGCTTTGCACTTAGATGCCTGGTCATGCAGCTTGTGCTCAGGTTGAGAACGTTTATGCCTCGCTTCAGGCTCTGATTGCACAGCGTGCAAACCACTCGTGTCTTGTCATCAACACACTGTGTGAAGAACTGCCATGCTAGGGAAGTCCTTGGACCTGGCTTTGGTGTGCTCGGTCCCTTGCTGCATTGGGCAGTAGCAGATGTACTGTCTAGGGGACGAATGCTCCGTTTTTGCACCCTGCTCCCTCTTCTGCTGTGCTGGTGGCTCTGTGCGACCACCGCCTCTTCCTCCGAACTACACTGGTCACCTGCATAACGTTGATTCCATGTGGGGTCGAGGACCTCATCGTCCTCCACATCATCTTCCACCCAGTCTTCACCCCTGCCCTCCATGTCTGTCTGCACAATTGCGAAAGCAGCAGCAGTTGGCACCTGTGTTTCGTCATCATCCGAGACGTGCTGCGATGGTCCTCCCATGTACCCATCATGAAACATAAGTGGTTGGGCATCAGTGCACTCAATCTCTTCCACTTCTGGGGCAGGGCTAGGTGGATGGCCCTGGGAAACCCTGCTAACAGAGTCATCGAAAAGCAGAAGAGACTGCTGCATGATTTGGGGCTCAGACTGTTTGGCTGATTTGCAAGGGGGTGAGGTGAAAGACTGATGGACATGGGCTTCAGGTGCCAACTCTGATCTTTCAGCAGAAGAGTGGGTGGGAGACAATGTGAAGGAACCCGAGGCACTGTCAGCAACCCAATCTACTATCGCCTGTACTTGTCCTGGCCTAAACATTCGTACAGCCTCATTAGGCGTGACAAAATACCGCCGCAGGCTCGGTCGCCTACTCGCACCTGAGGAAGGTGTTTCACTTGTGCGTGTAGCTGGCACAGATCCACCACGTCCTCTCCCTGCAACAGGAGCTCCACCAGCAGCACCACGACCGGGGCCACCACGTCCCTTTGACCTTCCCCTCATATTTTCCAAATTTAGGATCTTGCCCTAAATGGCGTTTTTTGGAAGACCACAACACACCCACAGTACGTAATGGCTGAAACGCACAGCTACAGAACTGCAGAAAATGCTATTCAAAAAAAAAAAGGTTGTTTTTTTTAGTATAGCACAGTACAAGGAAAATATATATAAATTGTTTTTTACACACACCTCCAGATGTGTATTTCACACTGCAAAATATTTTCTGTGGCCCTAAATGGCGTTTTTTGCCAGACCACAACACACCCACAGCACGTAACCGCTGAATCGCACAGCTACAGAAAATGCTATTCAAAAAAAAAGGTTGTTTTTTTTAGTATAGCATAGTACAAGAAAAATATATAGAAATTGTTTATTTTACACACCTCCACATGTGTATTTCACACTGCAAAATATTTTCTGTGGCCCTAAATGGCGTTTTTTGAAAGAGCACAACACAACCACAGTATTTAACCACTGAATCGCACAGCTATAGAAGTGCAGAGAATGCTATTCAAAAAAAATGTTGTTTTTTGTAGTATAGCACTGTACAATATATAGAAATTGTTTATTTTACACACCTCCACATGTGTATTTCACACTGCAAAATATTTTCTGTGGCCCTAAATGGCGTTTTTTGAAAGAGCACAACACAACCACAGTATTTAACCACTGAATCGCATAGCTATAGAAGTGCAGAGAATGCTATTCCAAAAAAATGTTGTTTTTTTTAGTATAGCACTGTACAATATATAGAAATTGTTTATTTTACACACCTCCACATGTGTATTTCACACTGCAAAATATTTTCTGTGGCCCTAAATGGCGTTTTTTGAAAGAGCACAACACAACCACAGTATTTAACCACTGAATCGCACAGCTATAGAAGTGCAGAGAATGCTATTCAAAAAAAATGTTGTTTTTTTTAGTATAGCACTGTACAATATATAGAAATTGTTTATTTTACACACCTCCACATGTGTATTTCACACTGCAAAATATTTTCTGTGGCCCTAAATGGCGTTTTTTGAAAGAGCACAACACAACCACAGTATTTAACCACTGAATCGCACAGCTATAGAAGTGCAGAGAATGCTATTCAAAAAAAATGTTGTTTTTTTTTAGTATAGCACTGTACAATATATAGAAATTGTTTATTTTACACACCTCCACATGTGTATTTCACACTGCAAAATATTTTCTGTGGCCCTAAATGGCGTTTTTTGAAAGAGCACAACACAGCCACAGTATTTAACCACTGAATCGCACAGCTATAGAAGTGCAGAGAATGCTATTCAAAAAAAATGTTGTTTTTTTTAGTATAGCACTGTACAATATATAGAAATTGTTTATTTTACACACCTCCACATGTGTATTTCACACTGCAAAATATTTTCTGTGGCCCTAAATGGCGTTTTTGAAAGAGCACAACACAACCACAGTATTTAACCACTGAATCGCACAGCTATAGAAGTGCAGAGAATGCTATTCAAAAAAAATGTTGTTTTTTTTAGTATAGCACTGTACAATATATAGAAATTGTTTATTTTACACACCTCCACATGTGTATTTCACACTGCAAAATATTTTCTGTGGCCCTAAATGGCGTTTTTTGAAAGAGCACAACACAACCACAGTATTTAACCACTGAATCGCACAGCTATAGAAGTGCAGAGAATGCTATTCAAAAAAAATGTTGTTTTTTTTAGTATAGCACTGTACAATATATAGAAATTGTTTATTTTACACACCTCCACATGTGTATTTCACACTGCAAAATATTTTCTGTGGCCCTAAATGGCGTTTTTTGAAAGAGCACAACACAACCACAGTATTTAACCACTGAATCGCACAGCTATAGAAGTGCAGAGAATGCTATTCAAAAAAAATGTTGTTTTTTTTAGTATAGCACTGTACAATATATAGAAATTGTTTATTTTACACACCTCCACATGTGTATTTCACACTGCAAAATATTTTCTGTGGCCCTAAATGGCGTTTTTTGAAAGAGCACAACACAACCACAGTATTTAACCACTGAATCGCACAGCTATAGAAGTGCAGAGAATGCTATTCAAAAAAAAATTAGTTTTTTTTAGTATAGCACTGTACAATATATAGAAATTGTTTATTTTACACACCTCCACATGTGTATTTCACACTGCAAAATATTTTCTTTGGCCCTAAATGGCGTTTTTTGAAAGAGCACAACACAACCACAGTATTTAACCACTGAATCGCACAGCTATAGAAGTGCAGAGAATGCTATTCAAAAAAAATGTTGTTTTTTTTAGTATAGCACTGTACAATATATAGAAATTGTTTATTTTACACACCTCCACATGTGTATTTCACACTGCAAAATATTTTCTGTGGCCCTAAATGGCGTTTTTTGAAAGAGCACAACACAACCACAGTATTTAACCACTGAATCGCACAGCTATAGAAGTGCAGAGAATGCTATTCAAAAAAAATGTTGTTTTTTTTAGTATAGCACTGTACAATATATAGAAATTGTTTATTTTACACACCTCCACATGTGTATTTCACACTGCAAAATATTTTCTGTGGCCCTAAATGGCGTTTTTTGAAAGAGCACAACACAACCACAGTATATAACCGCTGAATCGCACAGCTGCAGAGAATGCTATTCAAAAAAAAGTTTTTTTTTTTTTTTTAGTATAGCATAGTACAAGAAAAATATATAGAAATTGGTTATTTCACACAACTAGAGATATACACTGCAAAATATGTTTTTTGCCCAAAAATAGGTCTTTTTTGCGCACAACAAAGTGCCTTTTTTTTTTTTGCAACAGCACAATAAAGTGCCTTTTTTTTTTTTGGGGCCCAAAAATGGGTCTTTTTAGCAAAAGCACAATAAAGTGCCTTTTTTTTTTTTTTTTTTCTGACCAAAATAGGTCTTTTAGCAAGAGCACAATACAGCCACAGTATGGAATAGGTGTATCACTCAACGTAATGCAGTGCTGGTGCACTGAGCTTGCAACACAAACCGATAAACCTATGCAGATCGCTGAGCTATTATATCTCTCAATCTGGACTCCTATCTAAATCTCTCTCCCTGAAAGCACAAACAGGATCCTGCCCCTACACTACACTACACTACACTGTCTCCCTATCTTTTCTATCAGTAGATTGCAGAATCAGGACTAACTCCTATTCTCTCCCTCACAGCAACAGCAGCCAGGATCCTTTCCCTACACTGTCTAAAAGCAGAGTGACGATCTGTGCTGTGTGCCTCTTTCTTATATAGAAGCTGGTCACATGCTGGGTCACATGTTGCACTGACCAATTACAGCCATGCCATTAGTAGGCATGGCTATGATGGCTTCTAAGGGCACACCAGCTAATCAAATGGTGATTGGCTGGCCCCTGAAGCATTTCTAACTGCGCCATTAAATTCCCGAATCCGAACCCGAACCCGGACTTTAGCGCAAAATCCGGGTCCGGGGTCGGGAAAACGCCAAAATTCGGTACGGACCCGAACTTTACAGTTCGGGTCCGCTCAACACTATTCTTTAGTAATGAAAAAAGGGGGATGTGATAGTGTATTGCAGCCTGCCTTGTTTGATGAAGCTTTAGCAAAGAGTAAAAGCATGTTGTCAAAATGTGATTTATATATGTAGCGGACTCACCCCTCTCTCTCTCTTTATCGGTTATGCGGCTGTTGTATAGGGGTACCTGGGAGAGAGAGATGAGACGCACCACAGCCCACGTCCTCCGTAACTAAGAGGTGAAGGCCAGAAGATTGGGCTTTTGTGTAGGTGTCCTAGAGTCAAGTCCAGTCCTTCGTCCCTGACTCCTTTGCTTTAGTAACCCGAGTTCCACACAGTGAATAGGTCCAACTCAGTTTTATTCTTCTTGCCAAGCAATAAAACAATCTCTTTTCTTTGGAAAATGGGGACAGATCGAGGCACAATCCTTTCCCTTCTGCTGCTGCCCACTGTGCTGTCACCAGTGGTGAATAGTCACTGCCACTGACTAAGTGATATAGAACGTGAATTACCTTCGCTCATTTTGCCCCTGTCAGAGGAAGAAATCCGTCCAAGTGAGAAGTGGAGGCCTCTCCGCCACCAGCGATGCAGCACCGGACTCTTCAGAGAAGTTTTTGCGCACCAGTCCTCACGAACTCAGACACGGGCACCCAAGGAGTTAGGGCCCCCTCGGATTCCTCCACCCTCGTGGAACTCAGTCGAAGGTACTGAGCCCCAAGCATCCACCATAGTACCTCACCCCAGGCTAAAGGTGCCTGAGATGGACTCCATCTCCGCTCCAGCTAGGCCAAGGGCACCTAGGCCTGGAGCACGGGAATGCCAGCACCCAAGCTGAAGGTGCCTGGGTGCGGCCGCATCCTCCAACTCTGAATCCCCAGGTCAGGGCATCTGCCCCTTTTATGACCTCTCCCTTCACCCCACAGCGGGTTCCCCGCCCCGCTGTACCAGCTCCAGGGGAGGACAAACAGGCACAGTCTTGCGGTGCGAGCCCAGCCCCGGTCCAAGGCAACAACGCCACCTTTAGGCCGGCGAGAACTTCACACCAGAGTCCTCCAAGACTCACAAAGGGAACCTTGAATTTCCTAACAATCAAGGCACCTCGGTTACACTAGCACCCAGATGCTTCCCCAAATTCAAGTACCCGCTACATATAGAACTGACAAAGTTACTGTCTGTGCTGCAGAATCCCAGGTGCCTCCTAGAGACGATGATGAGGTACTGCTGAGCCCTCATAATGGAAGCACAACGGATTGGGACAGTTGGGCCAAACAATTACTAGCCATGATAGACAAGGCTATGTTGAGCTACAGGGGTGTGAATACAACAACTGCTATGCCAGACAGGGAAATCGCAGAGCGACCGATGGTTGAGGGTGCGTTGGTCCCTACAAGGGTTGTTTCCCCCCAGTTGGAAGGACCAGATCAGGGTGCATGCATGGCAGATGTGGTGTTCAAAGCCCAGCTGCTGAATGTCAAGTGTGAAGGTGACAATGTAACAAATGTTTACGTGCAGGGGCTCATTGTTGAGTTGGAAGGGATGAGTGGGAGACATGCGTCTGACAGTGTTCCAGAGGAGCATCAGGCTGTGATGGGTACCGCCAGTGAGGTGGAGGCCTGTTTAAATGTCTTGGCCCCTCAAGCCGCAGTGAATGAGCCCCTCCATGTCTCTGATAAGGTTAAGGTCACCAAAAATGTTTTGCATATTGATGTGGAGTGTGTAGAAATGACAGATATGTTAGTGGAACTGCGTGAAATGGTGAAAGCACAGTCCTTGTATACCTGGGTGCCTCCATTACAGTCGGATGTGGTGGTGCTGCGTGGTACCAATGGATGGAGTCAGGTAGTACAACCTATGCTGGTTAAAATTAATCACCAGTGGAACTGGTTGGTACGGTGCTTTCTAATAGTGTGGCAAATGATCTCCCAGTTTCCTGTGATGGTGCTTGGGGCTGCTGGAGACAGAGGTCTCTCCGCCTGATGCGGTGATGGACATGTCTGCTAGTGCGGTCCGAGGTGCGGCTGAGCAGGGATTAATAAATGGCGCGGATACTGCCTCACCCGCTAGACCTCCTAAGAAGGAAGGGCCAGATATGGATGTGGCAAAAGCAGAGATTCTGTCTGTCACCTGCAGAGAGATACAAGTTGGGACTACCCGGAGACGCTCTCAAATATAGTATGGAGAGGAAAAAAAATTGTAACATGGAAAAGTGTGAGTTGGCAAAGATTGGTACTGCTAGAAATGGGTCATGCGTTGTTCAATGTCAGTTGTTGGGACAACTGCCCACAGAGATTTGGACAACAGGTGAAGTGAAGCTTTGCGAAGGTCTCATAGGGGATAGCTTCTAACCTGTGTGTGGGCTTGGCCCTAACAAACCCTGAACAAGAAATAACTGATGATATTGATAATTGGAGAAATGGTGACTTATTACTGAATGTTAATGTAAATAATGGCCTGGATATGAAAATGAATAATTTCTTGGAAAATGAGTGTGATACACAGATATTGAGCCCTGGGGAGTTGGTAGTCAAGGGCAAAGGAGTTGGTAAACCCAAGGGACCTATTGTGATGGGGAAAACGGGTACCAGTGAGGGAAAAGGTGGTTCCTCATCAGGCGTAGTGTCTGGAGCAGGTTCCTTACAGAATCCAGAAACTGAGTTTAAAGGAAGTAGCAGGAAAGGCAGGGGGCTGCCAGAAAAGAAACGTGAGCTCAGGAACCCCAAGGACAGAGGGAGTAGGCTGGGGATACAGAAAGGTAGGACCCCGTTGCGATCCTGGGTAAGGCGTGCCTGGAAACGCACCAGAAAAAAAGATTGGGCCTACGCAGTGAACAGCTGGCACAGAGGTGCCCCAATCAAGGATTTGGGTTTGTGTGTTCCGCCCCCTTCGGGTCCGAAACATGGGGGGTGAGATATGTGACAGTAGGAGCTGCTGTCACGGTAAAATGTCCAGACTTTGCTGATTACCAGCAGGGTGTGTGCTCAGGTGAGCACAGCCCTTATAATGAATGTATGGGAAGACCTCATGGCTCCCAGTTGGAGACGGCTCCACACCAAGAGACAGGAGGTCTTCAGGAGTCAGAGAGGCTGTAGGAGGCAGCCAGAAAGTTGGTGACTGCAAGAGGCAGAGCTGTGGACGCTAAAGGGAAGCCGTCTACTTTGAGGAGTCCGGTGGTCTGGCTGACCAGGATAAAGTGCAGAAGTACTGCTACAGAGAGCCAGGTGGGCTAGCATTTTCTGTTCTGTGTATTTAATGGAGAAGAACCCCTGCGTGGGAAACCTTTGTTTGGACTTTTATTTTGCCTTTTTTAATAAAAATGGGCTACCATGCCCTTAAATATAGTTCCTGACTGGCTTGAATCGCTGGAAAAACGCATCTACCACTTGAGCTAAACAACCCCCATCTCACAACCTGTATATACACTTTATTGCTGTTCTCTAATACAGGCATCTGCAGGAGTTAGTGGGTGTTGTGTGCCCCAGAACAGTATACACCTGTATATACACTTTTTTGCTGTTCTCTAATACAGGCATCTGCAGGAGTTAGTGGGTGTTGTGTGCCCCAGCACAGTATACACCTGTATATACACTTTTTTGCTGTTCTCTAATACAGGCATCTGCAGGAGTTAGTGGGTGTTGTGTGCCCCAGCACAGTATACACCTGTATATACCCTTTTTTGCTGTTCTCTAATACAGGCATCTGCAGGAGTTAGTGGGTGTTGTGTGCCCCAGCACAGTTTACACCTGTATATACACTTTTTTGCTGTTCTCTAATACAGGCATCTGCAGGAGTTAGTGGGTGTTGTGTGCCCCAGCACAGTATACACCTGTATATACACTTTTTTGCTGTTCTCTAAAACAGGCATCTGCAGGAGTTAGTGGGTGTTGTGTGCCCCAGCACAGTATACACCTGTATATACACTTTTTTGCTGTTCTCTAATACAGGCATCTGCAGGAGTTAGTGGGTGTTGTGTGCCCCAGCACAGTATACACCTGTATATACACTTTTTTGCTGTTCTCTAATACAGGCATCTGCAGGAGTTAGTGGGTGTTGTGTGCCTCCAGCACAGCACAGTATACACCTGTATCTACCCTTTATTGCTGGTGTTCTCTAATAAAGGCATCTGCAGGAGTGGGTGTTGTGTGCCTCCAGCACAGCACAGTATGCACCTGTATCTACCCTTTATTGCTGGTGTTCTCTAATAAAGGCATCTACAGGAGTTAGTGGGTGTTGTGTGCCTCCAGCACAGCACAGTATACGTGGGAGAATATTATTTAAACTAAAAAATGGACTTTAAACGGCACATAGATAGTTATTGTAAAAATTCTAAGGGTTTTATTGTTGGTAGAAAATTATAATTGAATTTAGGTAAAAAGTACGTTAATACAAAACAATGACATTATGTAACAGTCATCAATAATTAGTATAGGGTCCCATTTACAAGACTCAACACATCTCCCAGAAATTACATTAACATGTAAAATACACAAAGTAGAATAGGATAATGTATAGCCAACAAACACAAATGAGGAGTTGGACGGTATGCACGAGAGATGACTGGTCTTATTGATAGGTCCGGTAAATTCAAAGATAAAGATCTTGCTTTCGCTCGACTAGTTTCGCGTTCCAAAACGCTTCGTCGGGAGCATAGTATTGAACAGGGCCGTGTTAAGTAGTGAAACCGGCCTAGGTATTTTGACCTGGCAGTCCGTGTATCACAGGGTGCCAGTATTATATAAACACATTCATGGTAAACAATCATGCGTGATTTAAGTAAAAGAGTAACTATGCACAGGCTACTGATAGGTAGGGAACGTGAATCCAGGTGTAACAAACCAGACAATACTGTAGAGGAGTGTGTCAGTCAGAAACACTTGCTCGAGCCACACAGTGGTAGTCTGTTTGGGTGACCCCTAATGATGGACTGACCCAGCTTATAGCTTGACACGGATTATGTGCTGGTGGACCTGGATGGAACCTCTCCTGTGGACAACCTCACAGTGCACTGTGCACCGTTTTTATGTGTCCCTACAGGAAGGCGTCATCACACCCGGAATTATCCTATTCTACTTTGTGTATTTTACATGTTAATGTAATTTCTGGGAGATGTGTTGAGTCTTGTAAATGGGACCCTATACTAATTATTGATGACTGTTACATAATGTCATTGTTTTGTATTAACGTACTTTTTACCTAAATTCAATTATAATTTTCTACCAACAATAAAACCCTTAGAATTTTTACAATAACTATCTATGTGCCGTTTAAAGTCCATTTTTTAGTTTAAATAATATTCTCCCATTGATTATCGGGACGTTGGCGCATTTATACTAGGTGCATCCACAGTGTCACCCTGTGGTGATGCACAATTTAGCAATTTCTTTCTACAGCACAGTATACACCTGTATCTACCCTTTATTGCTGGTGTTCTCTAATACAGGCATCTGCAGGAGTTAGTAGGTGTTGTGTGCCTCCAGCACAATATACACTACCCAATTGCTGGTTTTCCCATCTCCCTGCAGGCCATTACTATGTCTGGAAGGCCAACAAGGAGAGGCAGACAGTCACGAGCCAATAAAAGAGGGCAAGCAGGCTCTGTGTCTAGAGAAAACAGTGCTGGTCGTGGACGCGGTGCATCGTCATCAGCACGTGGCCATGGGACACGCTTGTCCTTATTTTCGGCAGCTGGACGTGTTGAGCCGCATCATGCCGAAGACTTGGTAGAGTGGATGACCAAGCCCTCCTCATCCTCCTCATCCTCTCTTGCCCAGGCTCAGGGTACTAGCAAAGCAGCTGCCAAAGCGTCCTCTTCCCTCGTGTCAATGTCATCATCAGTCACTCCTTCCCTAGACCCACCATGTCCTCCTGAGGAGTCCCCCGAACTGTTTAAGCACAGTGTTGGGCACATGCTCCAGGAGGATGCCCAGCGTTTTGAAGGGTCTGATGATGATACCCAGCTAGAGGAAGGCAGTAGCGTGAGCGCAGAGAGAGGGGATGCTCAAGAAGGACAACAATCTGGCAGTCATGTTCCAGCAGCTATAGCATACTGCCAGATTGGCTCCAGTGATGAGGAGGGAGGGGATGATGAGGTCACTGACTCCACGTGGGAGGGAGGGGATGATGAGGTCACTGACTCCACGTTGGTGCACAGTGTTGGGTACATGCTCCAGGAGGATGCCCAGCGTTTTGAAGGGTCTGATGATGATACCCAGCTAGAGGAAGGCAGTAGCGTGAGCGCAGAGAGAGGGGATGCTCAAGAAGGACAGCAATCTGGCAGTCATGTTCCAGCAGCTGTAGCATACTGCCAGATTGGCTCCAGTGATGAGGAGGGAGGGGATGATGAGGTCATTGACTCCACGTGGGTGCCTGATAGGAGAGAGGAGGAGGATGAGGCACATCTCCAACGAGGCAGGATGCCCTCCGGGGGCCAGCGTAAGGGCAGCACACCGACTGAATCACACCGCAGAGCTCCGCCTCTGCAGGGCACTGCCTCTGCCCGTTATTCCAAAGGTTCTTTGGTGTGGGCCTTTTTTGAGTTGAGTGCATCAGATCGCACCGCTGCTATTTGCAACATATGTCTCAAGCGTATCTCGCGTGGCCAAAATATCAGCCGCTTGGGCACCACATGCTTGACCAGACATATGTTGACCTGCCATGCAGCTCGTTGGCAAGCGTACCTTAAAGACCCACACCAAAGAACAAAGAGGACCTCTCCTTGCTCCTCATCAGCTGGGATCTCCAACCCCACTGAAACCTGCACTGAGAGGAATGAAGGTGTTGAATTAGGTGTGTCACAGCCAAGTACTTGCAGGCACTCTGCTAGCAGTACACCGACGTCCGATTGTAGCAGGCAAATTTCCCTGCCCCAGCTGCTGGACCGTCAAAATAAGTTCACTCCCAGCCATCCACTTGCCCAGCGGTTGAATGCTAGCTTGGCTAAATTGCTAGCACTTCAACTGCTGCCTTTTCAGTTGGTAGACTCGGCCCCCTTCCGTGAGTTTGTGCAATGTGCGGTTCCTCAGTGGCAGGTTCCCAAACGCCACTTTTTCTCACGGAAGGCGATTCCGGCTCTCTACCGGCACGTGGAAGGCAATGTCCATGCCTCGCTGGACAGGGCGGTCAGCGGTAAGGTGCATATTACCGCTGACTCATGGTCCAGCAGGCATGGACAGGGACGTTACCTTTCTTTCACGGCCCATTAGGTCACTATTTTGGCAGCTGGGAAGGATGCAGGACAAGGTGCAGTAGTGTTGGAGGTTGTTCCGCCGCCACGCCTCCAAAATGCTACTACTGGTTGTGACACACCTCTCTCCTCCACCCCTCCTCTTCCTCCATGGCCTCTTCCTGTGCATTGTCCTCGGAACCAGCGGTGCTCCGTAGGCGTTAAAGGGGCTACGCAAGTATGCAGGCAAAAAGATGCCATGCAGTGTTTGCGCTGGTGTGTTTGGGGGACAGGAGCCACACTGGGGCAGAGGTTCTGTCTGCTCTGCAGGGGCAGGCCGAGAGGTGGTTGACGCCACGCCAGCTTAAGCCAGGAATGGTGGTTTGCGACAATGGCACCAACCTCCTCTCCGCCCTCTGACAAGGACAACTGACCCATGTGCCCTGTGTGGCTCACGTCCTTAACCTGGTGGTGCAGCGATTCTTGGGCAGGTACCCAGGCTTACAGGATGTCCTGAGGCAGACCAGGAAAGTCTGTGTGCATTTCTGCAGATCATATAATGCCAGTGCTCGGCTGGCTGAGCTGCAAAAGGAGTTGAACCTGCCCAAGAACCGCCTTATATGTGACATGCCCACCAGGTGGAACTCAACGTTGGCCATGCTGCAGCAGCTGCACACGCAGCAGAGGGCCATCAATGAGTACCTGTGCGACTACGGCACCAGGACAGGATCAGGGGAGCTCAGGTTTTTTTCACCACGCCAGTGGGGCATGATCAAGGATGCATGCACTGTCCTGGCTCCATTTGAGGAGGCCATCAGGATGGTGAGCAGTGACAGTGCATGCATCAGTGACACTGTACCTGTTGGAGCATACGCTGCGTGGAATAATGGACAGGGCACTTGAGGCAAAACAGAGGCAGGAAGAGGAGGACTTCCTTGCCTCTCAAGGCCCCCTTTACCCAGACAGTGTTCCTTCTGTCCCACCCATTGCACAGGAAGAGGACAAGGAGGAGGAGGAGGAGGATTGTGTCAGCATGGAGGTGGAGCCTGGCACTCAGCATCAACAGAAGCAGTCTTTTAGGGATGATTTACAGTCCCAAGAAACCCGTGGACTTGTACGTGGCTGGGAGGAGGTGGCTGCGGATCATGTCGTCCTTAGTGACCCAGAGGACTCCGGACCGAATGCCTCAGCTAACCTACGCTGCATGGCCTCCCTGATCCTGTAAAGTCTGTAGAAGGATCCTCGTATTCTTCAGATCAAGGAGAGGGACCATTACTGGCTGGCCACTCTCCTTGATCCACGGTACAAGGGTAAGGTTGCGGACCTTATCTTACCGTCGCAGAGGGAGCAGAGGATGAGACATCTCCGGGAGGCCTTGCAGAAAGGTCTGTGCAACGCGTCCCCAGAGACTGGGAGGTTACAAACTCCTGGTCCTGGACAACGAGTTGCTGAGGCTTCGGTCAGTCAAAGAAGGAGCGGTGGGGAAGGTGGCCGTCTGACCGATGCGTTCAGACAATTTTTTAGTCCACAGCCCCAAGGTATGATCGGTTCCAGCAACCATCGCCAGCTTCTGATATACATGGTGCAGGAATACCTAGGGGCAAGTTCAGACTTGGACACCTTTCCAACCGAAAATCCTCTGGCTTACTGGATCTTGAGGATGGATCACTGGCCAGAGCTTGCACAGTATGCAATTGAGCTACTGGCCTGTCCTGCATCCAGCGTTCTTTCGGAACGCACATTCAGTGCTGCTGGAGGCTTTGTCACGGATCACAGGGTGCGCCTGTCCACCGACTCGGTTGATTGACTGACCTTCATAAAGATGAACCAGTCTTGGTTCACCACCAGCTACCAAGCACCTGAAGCTGATGTAACAGAATAATTTATTTTGAAATGTCCCATCCCTTCAAGACTGCCTATGCTGATGCTGAGTGACTGTTCTGTTATGTTAACTGACTATCCTCCTCCTCCTCAATGATCCGATTCATGATGATAGCTTGAAAGAACATTTTTGTTTCTGGGTGCCGCCACCAGTGGCTAAGGCCCAATTTTTCAGCCCCTGTTTAACAGGGGCATGTAATTACAATTTTTGATGCAATACTTTGCAACAGGGCTCATTGCTGTGCTCCAAGTACAATATCTGTGAGGGGTTGCAGTGTTGTGGCACCAGTGCCTAAGGCGCAATTTTTCTGCCCTTGTTCAACAGGGGCATGTAATTACAATTCTTGATCTAATAATTCACAGCAGGGCCCATTCCTGCGCCCACCAAGAGTAACTGTGAGGGCTTACAGTGTTGTGGCACCAGCACCACCACCAAAGGCCCAATTTTTCTGCCCCTGTTCAACAATGGCATGTAATTACAATTCCTGATATAATAGTTCACAGCAGGGCGTTCCAGCGCCCACCAAGAGTAACTGTGAGGGCTCACAGTGTTGTGGCAACACCAACATCTAAGGGGCAAATTTCAGCAGAGTATATACGGCAGGCCCCTACTTTCAAACATCCAACTTACAAACGACTCCTACTTGCAAACGGAAGGAGACAACAGGAAGTGAGAGTAAATCTACCCCTAGGAAGGGAAATTCTCTCCTGTAAGAGTTAATATGGGAAAAAGGTGTCTCCTCTCTACTGATGCTTTATCACCAATCCTTGTTTCAATAAAAACCCCACTTTTCCAAAAACATTTGTCATTGGGACGGAAAGTGAGGTGAAATGTTTTGAACAGGTGCACAGACAGCAAAACAAATGTTACAGGGTTGATAACCCTTCCCTATGTTTTCCAAAAAGCTTAAAAATATATTTTTTGGCTGGAGCTACACTTAAACAATGTACCTGTTCAAAATTACAAACAGTTTATACTTAAGAACAAACCTACAGTCCCTGTCTTGTTTGCACCGCCTGTATACTGCTGTTCAGAGTATATAGGGCCTTTTTTATTTTGGGTGCGGGGTTCCCCTTAATATCCATACAAGACCCAAAGGGGCTGGTAATGGGCTGGGGTAGGGGGGGGGGGTCATGGGGTAGCTATGCCATTTTTCTTCCATATTGCCAGGACAAGACATGACATTGATGCCGCGTACACACAATCATTATTCAAGGCGGTTAAAAAAACGCCGTGAATAATGACAGGAAAAACGAGGGAACCGCTTGGTTCCCTACACACGGTCGTTTTTCCCGTCATTTTTTTTCTTGACGAGAAAAACGACCGTCTGTGGGCTCCGCGGCAGTGTCTCCCTATGGGAAAACTGCCGCGGAAAAAAATGCTGGAAAAAACGATGAGAAAATTTAGAATATGTTCTAAATTTTCTCGTCGTTTTTTATGCCGTTTTTCTAGACGAGAAAAACAACATAAAGCCCACAGACGATCGTTTTTCTCGGCGAAAAAAAAAATGCCGTTTTTCTCGTCGAGAAAAGCGGTCGTGTGTACGCGGCATAAAGCCGCAAGCAGTTTTAAATGGCTTTTTTTCCTTTAGAAATTTCATTTTGTGCAGGGACAGTTCTAAACACGGGAAGCACATGCCACTTCACAGGCATACTTTAGACACCCCCCAGGTACGATATTTAAAGGAATATTTAACTTTTTTTTTCACTTTATGCATCATTAAAATGACTGCTCCCGAAAAAAATTCAGTTTTTAAAACTTCTTTTTGCATTGATACATGTCCCCTGGGGCAGAACCCGGGTCCCCAAACCCTTTTTAGGACAATAACATGCATATTATCCGTTATAATTAGCACTTTAGATTTCGAACGTTCGCGTCCATTGTATTTAATAGGGTTCTAACGTTCGCACAAACTTTCGGTCCGTTCGCAGGTTCTGGTGCGAACCGAACCAGGGGGTGTTCGGCTCATCCCTAATGCTGAGTAAATAGATACCTAACATTTCACGCTTTAAAATTGCGCACACTCATGGAATGACACCAAACTTCAGTACTTAAAAATCTCCATAGGCGATGCTTTAAAAAAAATTACACGTTACGATTTTCGCATTACAGAGGAGGTCTAATGCTAGAATTGTTGCACTCATTCTAACGCACGCAGCAATACCTCACATGTGTGGTTTTAACAGCGTTTACATATGTGGGCGGGACTTACGTGTGTGTTCGCTTCTAAACGCGAGCTACCGGGGACAGGGGCATTTAAAAAAAATATTATTATTATTTATTTATTTATTTTTTCCTTTTTTTTTTTTTTTTTACACTTTTTTTAACTTTTTTGTTTTTTTGATAACTTTTATTCCTATTACAAGGAATGTAAACATCCCTTGTAATAGGAATCTATTGTGACAGGTCCTCTTTATTGAGAGATGCAGTGTCAATAAGACCCCACATCTCTCCTCCAGGCTGGAAAGCATGAGATTGGTAAAAAAAAAACACCGATCTCATGCTGACAGCCGAGATCACGGCTTTGTTTACATACGATCACCAGTCATCTCTATGCTTCCCATCCGGCGCCGGCCAATTCGTTCTCTGGGCCACCGATGGCACGGGAGAGCCCGGAGAAGCACCGGATGGCGGTGGGAGGGGGGCAAATGTCCCCTCCCACCGCCTATAAGAACGATCAAGCGGCGGAACTGCCGCCATGATCATTTTAATCATGCACAGAATCGCCGGCTGAAAAGAATGATATCTGAATGATGCCTGCAACTGCAGGCATCATTCAGATGTCACTGCACAAAGTCAAGGACGTCATTTGACGGTGGGCGGTAGGAAAGTGGTTAATATTTAGTTCGAAAAATTTAGATTTTTGATTTTTGGGCACCGATAAGGTGGCAAGGGTGGGCACTGAGAGGTGGCATTGCTAGGTTGCACTGATTGGCACCAGTGGTGGGCATTGATAGGTGGCACTGGGAGGGGCTACTGATTGTCACAGATGATGCAGAATTGCCTCTTCCTCTTCGGGCCCGATGTCCCTTGCACATAAGCCAGTGATTGCCTTTTTTTATGCTCAAGCTGTCAGCACAAGGAGAAAACAAAAAACATTACCGAGCTTTTGTTTACATCACGTGATCAGCTGTCATTGGCTGACAGCTGATCACGTGGTAAGGGGCCGGGATCGGACCCTTACTCGGATCTGTCATCACCCGAGTCTCAGTGACTCGGTGACCACAGCGCGAGTGCGCAAAGGGGAGGACGTCTATTGACGGACTCCCGGCAATTGAGGACCGTGCTGTGGCCGTCGATCAGCTATAGCGCTGATCTCATGTGATTAAAGAGGGTCTAAATGGCCATTGACATGCATCACAATTCAACTTAGGAATGTGTCTTTGCAAAGTTAAACTAAATTAAATCCTTTCTTATTTTTGCTTGGGGATAGAGTGCAGAGGGATTAGAAGTCTAGACAGTTTTTGGGGATGTCTGCACCCCTAATAGGGTGAAGACAACTCCCAAATTTGGCCACTTTATCCTTCCAAATAATTCACTTCCTGTCACATAGCCACACAGGAAGTGAGGGTAAATCCCTACCAATGTCTTTCCTTGGGGACACACAGGTCAATCTAAATACTTTCCGCATTATGTACATTGCACTCCAGCATTTTGCTGGGTACACCCCAAATTATTAGGTATTTTGGACTTTGGGGTTTATTTACTAAAGGCAAATCCACTTTGCACTACAAGTGCACTTGCTGGATATCCGAGGGGGACATGCAAGGAAACAAAAAAATACACCATCTTTGCTTTTACATGATTGGATGTTACAATCACCAGTGCTTCCTCTCAGATTTTCAGCAACTACACTTGTACTGCAGAGTGGATTTGCCTTTACTAAACCCCAAACTACCCAATGATTTGGGGTGTACACAACAAAGTGCTAGAGTGCAGTTTGCTTAATGGGGACACTAGTTAGATTGATCTGTGTTTCCCCAAGAAAAGACATTGGTAGGGTTTTACCTTCACTTCCTGTTTAGCTGTGTGACAGGAAGTGAAGCCAATTTTACTAAAAGGGACACAAAGCACAACCTAAAAAAAACAAAAACAAGCAGGGGTTCTAACTCTTACTTGGTTTCCCTCAAAATGCCCACAATTAGAATCGTATTACCTTGAGCTATTTTTAAGTGCAGTGCTCTAAATCAGTGCTTCTCAACTACCCACAACAGGCCATGTTTGCAGGTTTTCCTTCATCTTGCACATGTGCTTTAAATCACAGTCAATGGTTTGGTATTTTGGAAAGCAATTCTCGATAAGATAAATTCACAAAACATGTCCTGTTGGGAGTAAGCACTGATCCTACAGTGTGAAACGCGTCAGCCTGTCTGTTTTCATTTTGCTGTGGTGTGGACTTCTGTGATTTTATAATAAAGGAACCTTGTTTGGAATGCGGCTGTCCAAGAATTTCTTCCAATTGTTTTGCATTATCGTATGCATTGTCTGCACCCGTGGCTTGGGATAAGGAGTGAGAAGCAATCAAGTACATCTGAGCGGTAAACTCACCCCTTCCTGTTGGGGGTACTTGAGGACTGAGGCTGAGAACCACTGCAGTAAAAAGGAAAATTGAATACTTACCACTCTGTATTTTTTATTTCCTGGTGACTATCCATGGCAGCACACAATACATGTATATGCTACCATGAAGGCACCAGGGTAGACAAATCATACCTGTTTTGTTTTGACATGCCAATAAGCACAGTTAAGCTACAGCTGTCACATTTGTTGCATAAAAAAAAAAAAAAAAAAAAAAACAAACTTTGCATCAAATTTTATTGGTCAACAAAACAGGACTTGGAAAACACAAAGGGAAGCAAAAAAATAAATAAATAAAAAAGACACAAAGGTAAATTTGAAACATTAGTCACATCTTGAGAAAGATTTAGCAAAATAATGCAGCACAGACAATTAAATCAAAGTGAACAAACAACACACATTAACAACATCAAAAATATTTCAGGGGAACATATCCCCCCTCAACAAAATACAATCAACAAAAGTAAAACAAACATCTGTTTTGCAAAGACATAACAAATAAAATGCATGTGTTACAAACACGATAAGTACACCAAAATGTACATTTTGCCGGCCGGCGCCACACACACAATCTTGCCTCTTTTCAAGGCAAGGGAGAGAATGCTATCTGCAAGCTTTATATAACATAGGTTTGTGTGCTAATAAAGCAATTGAAAACACATGCACAGTCCATGAAACACCCAAAATGCAAGCTCACCCAATGTAGAGACTGAACTTCAAAGTGAGTACACCTGTTAAGGATGTCCTTCAATTACTAACCCAAAAAACACACTCTCTCTGAGCATGCCCAGAAATATCCAGGTGCTGTTCACACACAAAAAGCACCAAAAAAAACACCTGAAGCCTCGTACACACGACCGAGTTTCTCGTCGAAAAACGACAAGAAACTTGCTGGCAGAGCTTTCTTGCCGAGTAAATCGGTCGTGTGTACGCGGCTATCAGGTTTCTCGTCAAGAAAACTGACAAGAATCTCAACGAGAAAAATAGAGAACCTGCTCTCTATTTTCTCGTCAAGATTCTTGTCAGTATGTGTCTCGATGAGAAAAGTGTGTGTGTGTACACTTACCTGTCCTCCGGGAAGCCCGTGCATGCTTAAAATGACTTTGACGCATGCGCGGTAGCTTCCTAGGCATAGGTAGGGTGTAGCAAGATAGCGGCGACGGCATCGAATGTGATGAGCACACGCTCGTTGTAGTCGATTACGTCACCGCGTTCGCACCATTCAAAGAACCGCGGGTTCTTTGAAAGGAGCGTCTGTACACTCGGCCGGGAAAAGTTTCTTGTCCAAGAATCTCGTCAAGAAAAACAACATGTTTTTTCTTGACGAGATTCTCGGTCGTGTGTACGAGGCTTAAGTCCCTGGACATGCTCAGACCAACACAAATGCAGCTAGCAGAAAATACCACCACCCCCCCCCCGTCCAAAATTAAGCACATCATCCAGCATGCTACAAAATTAGAGACGGGACAAACACCCCCGGTCCGGGGAGAAAACAAAGAGCCTAACATGGGCAAAAGTTATACAACGAATACCATTGCAGTCTATGGGAACTGACTTGTTAATTTTGCTAGTCCCCACTTGGCTGGCTTTTATTCTAGTTATTGGCCTTAAAATGGGGGCCCAGGTCCCACCCTAAGGGACATATATCAATGTCACCAATTTGGACAACACCAAAAACAAAACAAGAAGTGCCTTTAAATATGCCAAATTGCTTAAGGGCCATTTCACACCACATGCAATGCATTGCGTTTTTATGCATCAAAAATGCATGGAAAGTTGGTTATATGGTTCTAAATGGCAGTGTTTGTTCCAGTGCGTTCCAGTAAAAAAGTAGAACATGTTGCATTTTACCTGCATTGGACTGTACTGGAACGCTGCAAAACGCATCAAAAACGCACTGGAATGCACCGGAACACACCTAAATGCACCACAAATGCACTGGAACACACTTGTCCTTATCTATGGTTAATAAAAAAGAAGGGTGAAAAAAAAGCACTGGGCTGCATCAAAAACGTACCAAAAATGCACTGGAACGCATCAAAAACACGCATGCAAAAAAGCACCAGGAACCCATCCGGATTGCGTTTCTATGGTGTGAACTGAAGTCTGGATGCGTTCCAGGTGCTTTTCTGCATGCACGTTTTTGACGCGTTCCAGTGCATTTTTGATGCGTTTTTTATGCAGTCCAGTGCTTTTTCCCCCCTCTTTTCACTTTGAACAAGTGTGTTGCAGTGTACCTTTGGTGCATTTAGGTGCGTTCCGGTGCATTTCAGTGTATTTTTTATACGTTCCGTTGCGTTTTTGATGTGTTTTACTGTGGTCCAGTACAGTTCTGTACATACAAAATGCAGCTTGACCATTTTTTTTTTCCTTTCTGAAACGCACTTGAACGGACTGCAGTGGTGTGAACTATGCCATTGGCATTAATGTGATCAACTTTCTTTGCGTTTTTCATGCATCAAAAAAACGCACTGCAGTGTGAACTTGCCCTAAATATCATACATGGGGGGTGTCTATAGTATGCCTGTAAAGTAGCGCATTTTTTCCATGTTTATAACAGTTCGAGAGCAAAATGACATTTCTAATGTAAAATAATAGTAATTTAAAAGTAATCGCGGCTGTAATGAATTGCTGGTTCCCGGCAATACAGATAAAAGTCATTGAAAGTCTTTGAAAAAAAAAAAAAATGACTTCAGGTCTGGTATGAATATTAAGGGGAACTCGGCGCCAAATTAAAAAAAAAATGGCGTGGGAGTTCCCCTCAAAATCCACACCAGACCCTTATCCGAGCACGCAACCTGGCAGGCCGCAGGAAAAGAGGGGGGGACAAGAGAGCGCCCCCCTCCTGAATCATACCAGGCCACATGCCCTCAACATGGGGAGGATGCTTTGGGGGTCTGTGACCCCTCAAAGCACCATGTCCCCATGTTGATGGGGACAAGGGCCTCATCCCCACAACCCTTGCCTGGTGGTTGTGGGGGTCTGCAGGCAGGGCGCTTATCGGAATCTGGAAGCCCCCTTTAACAAAGGGGACCCCCAGATCCCGCCCCCCCTGTGTGAAATGCTAATGGGGTACAAATGTACCCCTACCATTTCACAAAAAAAGTGTCAAAAATGTTAAAAATGACAATAGCCGGTTTTTGACAATTCCTTTATTAATGTCTTCTCCTTTCTTCCATCTTCTTCCTTCTTCTTCTTCCACTTTCTTCTTCCATCTTCTTCTTTTCTCCATTTGGGTTTCTTCCTCCATCTTGTTCTTCATCTTCATCTTCCTTCTTCCTTCGGTGTTCTCGTCCGCATCTTGCTCCCGCTTCTTGTTCCCCTTTTCTTTTTCTGGCCGATCAGCTTGAATTCGAGGTTCCCGCTGTGTGACGCTTCAGTTCGCTCTGACGCACATGGATTTCACAGGGAATTTCCCCGTGGTGTCAGAGGGGGGCGGGGTGACCGGGTGGCAGCGGACCCAGAGGAGAACTGATGAACTGAAGCGTCACACAGCGGGAACCTCGAATGCAAGCGGATCGGCCAGAGAAAGAAGAGGGGAACAAGAAGCGGGAGCAAGATGCGAACGAGAACATTTTTGACACTTTCTTCGTGAAATGGTATGGGTACATTTGTACCCCATTACCATTTCACACAGGGGGGGGCGGGATCTGGGGGGTCCCCTTTGTTAAAGGGGGCTTCCAGATTCTGATAAGCCCCCTGCCCGCAGACCCCCACAACCACCGGCAAGGGTTGTGGGGATGAGGCCCTTGTCCCCATCAACATGGTGCTTTGAGGGGTCACAGACCCCCAAAGCATCCTCCCCATGTTGAGGGTATGTGGCCTGGTACGGTTCAGGAGGGGGGGGGGTTGCTCTCTCTCAACCCCCCCCTCTTTTCCTGTGGCCTGCCAGGTTGCGTGCTCGGATAAGGGTCTGGTGTGGATTTTTAGGGGGACCCCCATGCCATTTTTTTTTAAGTTTGGCGCCGGGGTTTCTCTTAAAATCCATACCAGACCTGAAGGGCCTGGTACGGATTTTGAGGGGGACCCGCACGTAATAAAAAAAAATTGGCGCGGAGTTCCCCTTAATATCCATACCAGACCTGAAGGGCCTGGTAATGGAATTTTGGGGGACCCCCCCTTTTTTTTCTTTTCAAAGACTTTCAATTACTTTTCTCTATATTGACGGGAGCCGACAATTCATTATAGCCGCGAGTGCTTTTAAATGCCTTTTTTTTCCTTTAGAAATGTCATTTTGTTGTCGGACTGTTATATAATGGCAAGTTTAGGAGGTGCGCATGTTCAACTTATGCAAATTGATTTACGTGACTTGACATTTACTAGGATTTTGCCGGCACAGTGAACCGGCGCATTTGAACGAGTAAAATTGCTGCGTAGAGCACAAAAAAGATCCCTTGCAGTTATAAACGTAATTTCCGGCACAGCAGGCTGGTTCAGAAAAAGTTACTTTCTCATTCTATTTTGGGCATATTTGTTACTTGTGAAGAAATTGCTTAAACGTGCATCCTCACAGGGTGACACTGTGGATGCACAAGTATAAATGTGCCAACGTCCCGATTGAGCAGGGAAAATATGATTGGACTAGAGAATGAACTTTAGGCGGCACATGAGTAGATATTGCAAAAAACTAGGGGTTTTTATTTTCGAAAAAGTAATAAGAAAATACATATAAACATTCAAAAAATGACAGTCTATTCGTTCTTAGATACAAGGCTCATTGTTACATATTTGTTACTTGGGCAGTTGTCACTAAACTTCCTCACATCACCCCACGGTCACCCCCATTATATTGGCACTTCCAGCTTCTTTATATTTTAATTTGAAGATGCTGTGCGCCAGGTCCATAGTGGCGCACTGAGCGCCTCCTCCCATGCGCCGAGAACACTATAGTAAATAGGGAATAGCGTTTCGTTACCGGCGCAAATGTTTCGTAAATACCAAAAATGCCGTTGCGCACGCAGATGCGCCTATGCTCATGGCGCAAACATTTCGTAAATCAGCCCCAGTGTGTTTAGTGCAGAAGTCTTAAGCTGGCCATACACATTCATTTTTCATTCAGCCTTTAGAACCACTTTAAGGGTGAACTGATGTCTTTAGGTCTGAGGCATGGAAGAAAAATGTATCAACTTTAATATTTTTTCACATGAATGGACTTAAGTTATTGCACAGTGGATATTTACATAAATTAATTGAATGTACACGTATGAAATATTGTTTCTATAAATGATTGCACATGTTTTTATTTATTGTTTTAAGTTCACATCATTGGAGGATAAAATGTAGCACTTTCCTATTTGAGAATATTTATACTGTACATACACACAAACATACATATTTAGATACATACATACACACTCAGATATATAAATACTCGATATTGTCAAAAGTATTGGGACACCCACCAGGAAAAAAAAATCCTTCCTGATCCCCCGAGAGGCAATCAGGTAGGCGTATAAAGGAGCGCAACACGTCCCCATGGCCACACCCTGCACCTGGAGGTAGTGGGAGCCATCTGCATATACACAGCACATCGTCATGTGGCAAAGATACATAGATGACTTGCTGTTGATATGGGATGGTCCAGAGAGCAAATTAATCAGTTGTCTTGACAGAATGAATTGTAACAATTTCAACCTTTTTTAACAATGACCTACGATTAATGTAGGAGTGAGAATTTCTCTTTTTTTTATCTCCATAATGGCCACCCTCAGGGTCTCCGGAAATTGTCATCGCGGAGACAGGATGTGATGCGGCAACGTGAAGCGAGGGCCTGACGCAATCGTATACCTAGATCTGACGCGAGCCGCACACGCAGTACTTAGGAATGCTGGAAATATTAGCCGGCGCCACTCCTTCCTCATCTCTGCAAGGCATGGACGTTCCATTTGATTTGGGGCCGTGCCACACACCCCAGGATTAGCACTTTGCAATAGATCGTAGCCGGCATATGCTACTGTATATTTGGCTTATTTTTCTAAATGCAAGGCTGGAAAAGGCTTTTACAAGCAAGTTAATTTTTTCAATTTAGGTATCTAATGGGCCAAGCTTTTGGTGAACATCATGCAGGTTGACCCAGTATCCCATAAAATAGATACTTATCTTCCGAGGGATTGTTTATAATTTTTTTTTTTTCCTCTCTATAGTGCTTTTTTCATCTCTCTCCAGGGGTATTGTGAAGCTGGTTTCTTTTGATGGGTCCCTGCAGTTCATGAAGAGCATATGATATTTTGATACAATGATATATGGTTCTCTTGTCATCTCAAGGAGTACTTTTGCTAGAAAATTCATACATTGTAAGTGTATATATGGGTATGGATGTGGATGTGCATATGCAGTTCCAGATACAGTCATACACAATATATATTCGTTTTTCAATTGTAATTGTTTTATTCAGAAGTGGTATTATTCCCTTAAGAAGATTTGCTTATAATTGCACATTTTGAAATGCGTTGGAGATCCCCACCTACTCTATCTCACCGTAATCCACGATGAAGAAACAGGAAGTAGCTGGGGATTACCACTTTATGTTTATATCCAATTTTCATGCAATGTGATATCATCACCTGTTGTTATGTCCTTTTTACTTCCAATTTGGAGTTTTATTCAATTCCAATTTAAATAAAATATATACGTTTTGTAAAAAAAAATATCCTTTTTTCAATTGCATATAAAATCCTACTTTTTGAAGTTTATTCTTATATTATATTCCAAGGGGTGATGGCAATCACATGTATAGCCATATGAGTCATTAATTCTAATATCAGCACTTTCTTTCCCCTTTTCTGGTATTTATGTGTATTGATGTTTGATAATTGCTGTACCATTAGCCTGGATCTCCTCCCTGTTCTAAGGGAAATGCATATGTTGCCTGTACCTGAGAGTTTGTCTTTGTCAAGATAGAGGAACTGTGGGAACATTTCATGCATGTACTCTGTCGCACAATTTACCTCTTTACAATGCACTGAACAGAACAGAAAACCTGGATTAAAAAAAAAAACTCTTTGTTGACTTTATGTAGAACGCATTTGCAAGAGATCATGATGAATCTGCACCACCTGTTAGATAAAGAGAGGGCCCCAAAACACCCCTCCATGTTTAGGGCATGTGGCCTGGTATGGTTCGGGGAGGGGGCTTACTCGCCCCCCCCCTTTCCTGGCCTGCCGGGCTGCTTGCTTGGATAAAAAAAAAATGTTGGCGTGGGGTTCCCCTTAAAATCCACACCAGACCTCAAGGGTCTGGTATGGATTGGGGGGGTCCCCACGCCATTTTATTTCAAAATTTTCTATTGCTGGCAATGGTATTATATTGCCAGAAATTTAAATAAAATTTTTCTTTATTTAAAAATTTCAGTTTTGCTGCAGTTGGTTCTATACACGGTATAATTCTTTCAACTTAACCACTAAATGACCAAGCCCATTTTTGACACTTGTTGTTTACAAGTTAAAATCAGTATTTTCTGCTAGAAAATTAATTAGAACCCCCAAACATTATATATATTTTTTTAGCAAAGACTGGAGAATAAAATGGCGATTGTTGGAATATTTTATTTCACACGGTATTTGCGCAGCGGCCTTTCAAACACATTTTTCTTTTGAAAAAATACATTTTTGAATGAAAAAATAAGAAAACAGTAAAGTTAGCCCAATTTTTTTGTATATTGCGAAAGAGGATGTTACGCCAAGCAAATAGATACCAAACATGTAACGGTTGGAAATTGATAACTTTCATAGGCAACGCTTTAAATCATTTCAACGGTTACCAGGTTAGAGTTACAGAGGAGGTCTTGTGCTAGAATTATTGCTCACACTCTGATGATTGATTTGTGTGATTTGAATATCGTTTACATTTGCGAGCACGACTTACTTAAGCTTTTTCTTTGCTGCATGAGCACGCAGGGGTGCTTTAAATATGTATTTTTTTATTTTATCTTATTTTTTAACAATGTCCCTGTAAAAAAAAAAAAAATCTAATCACTTTTATTGCCGTCACAAGGAATGTAAACATTAGGCTGAGACATTTACTCTTTATGGAGGGATCGGGGGTCTAAAATATCCCAAACCCCTCCTTTGCACTTCAAAGTATTCAGATCTCCAAAATCTGTGATTCTGAACACTGTAATTTTTTTTTAATCGGCGCCATTGGCAGCTGAGTAAATTTTGTGATGTTGCTTCTGGAATTTCCGAGTCCGGCTTCATTCGGGTGACAGCCTAGCCGGCGGACAAGCTGTATCATGGATCGGGTCTCTAGGAGGGACATGAGACCCATGAAGAGCGGCAGACGGTGGCAGGTGGGGAAGTGATGGCTAGATACCGACAATGAAGGTTGGAGAAGTAGTACCCAGTGAGATCCACAGCTTTAACATGTTTCACGTGGAATCACGCTTCTTCAGAAAGCGATAACATAAGAGGCTGATGAGTAAGGATACAATATATTAGCAATGTCATAGCTAATAGGTACAATAAGTCAAACTACACAGTATAAACAATATTGATATAAATATTCGGATAGATCCAAACAATGAGCCGGCAACATGAAAGCGGAGGCGAGAACATGAAACTATGCGCTCCAGACAGGACAACAACAGATCATGGGGGCGTGGTAAACAATAAAGGGATATATAAAGGTTGTCAGAGATATATGATTCAAACTAAATTTAGAGTATATAAAATTCATACCAAGTAGAAAGGTTATTAACAAAAATATATGTTTAATCTTTGTATAAACAAAAAGAAAAGAAAACATTGTAATTAGATGGTAGTCAGCATCTAGATGTATAGATATGTAATAATACTCACAGAACGGGGTCTTGAAACCTGAATGTCACTGGATTTGTGTTTGAAAAACCTCCAATAGGGGGGGGGAAGGAGGGGGGAACCTTTTGAAAAAAGGCTGGGAAGTGAAACGGGAAGGGGGAAAGTGGGGGAGGGAAAGTAGGGGAAGAGGAAAGGAGGGGAGGGAAGGAATTTAAGGAAGAGGAGAATTGACGGGAATGGGATGGGGATAGGGGGAGGGGAGCAATGAGGAGAGGAAAGTTGGGAGAGGGTAAAAAACTGGAGGGGTTAATGATAAGGTGAGGTAAAACTCCCGATCAGAACCGATGCCAGCCGAGACAGTAATCAGGCATGAAAACAGGCAGGTACTAAATAATAACAGAAAACAAAATTAAGTGAGGGACTTGATAAAATTATAAAATGCCTATTTGAGACTGTACATGTCTCTTGTGCTTCCGTGGAATAACTGCAAATCATGCGGCCACCCAGCGTCATCTGCATACCCCCTCCCTTCCCTCCCGTTCCCCTCCTCCCACGGGGTTTGATGACGCGTCCATTCATCTCTCGAGAGCAATATCCCAGCTCTCGCCTGATTGAATGGTAACACTGCGCTTGCGCAAGTCCCGCTGTTCATGGGCTCCTCCCATCAAGTCAGCGGTTCTCGCAGCGTTTGTTGTTTGGCCGACGCTCGTGATGTCATCTCGTCTGTGACGGGCTGACTCACCTGCGATGGGACGTGGCTATTTAAGCACGCTGTGTGCAGCGTGCAAGATAGTTGCTTTACATTTATCTCCCTGTCACTCTGCTGCCGGTCGTGTCGAGTTCTCAGGTATGTTCCTTTCAGGCTTGGACTTTACATTGATTGCTTATTTTCTGACTCTTGATGTGTTGGAGCTTAATCTCTGTGCTTTTCACAGGGCTCTGTCACCATATTTTTACATACTTGTTCTGCAGCCTTTCAATCAGCTACATCATGTTTTCTGCTAAAATCCAGATTAATTATCCTTTGTGGGCTATATCGGTAAGATTGCGTTGCTATCTATTCAATTAATGTGCGGCTTTGTTAACTGCAAGCATATACTTTGGAATGGACCACTCTGATAAATTATATTTGTTGTTTCATTCTTTATTTTATTTCTCATAGTGAACGCACCTTGCCTTTTAAGCCATTCTGGTTAATCCGCCTTACTACATACTGCGGTTACTTTCATATAATTATATTCATTGAAATTAGCTACTCACCATTTTACCGGCAACCATCCTGATATATCTGTTGACCATATTAGTTCAACTTAAGGTATATAGGGTGAGTACCCTAGTGTTGAATTTGTTATCTCAAATAGGCGTTTTATAATTTTATCAAGTCCCTCACTTAATTTGTTTTCTGTTATAATTTAGTACCTGCCTGTTTTCATGCCTGATTACTGTCTCGGCTGGCATCGGTTCTGATCGGGAGTTTTACCTCACCTTATCATTAACCCCTCCAGTTTTTTACCCTCTCCCAACTTTCCTCTCCTCATTGCTCCCCTCCCCCCTATCCCCATCCCATTCCCGTCAATTCTCCTCTTCTTTAAATTCCTTCCCTCCCCTCCTTTCCCTCCCCCACTTTCCCCCTTCCCGTTTCACTTCCCAGCCTTTTTTCAAAAGGTTCCCCCTCCTTCCCCCCCCCATTGGAGGTTTTTCAAACACAAATCCAGTGACATTCATGTTTCAAGACCCCGTTCTGTGAGTATTATTACATATCTATACATCTAGATGCTGACTACCATCTAATTACAATGTTTTCTTTTCTTTTTGTTTATACAAAGATTAAACATATATTTTTGTTAATAACCTTTCTACTTGGTATGAATTTTATATACTCTAAATTTAGTTTGAATCATATATCTCTGACAACCTTTATATATCCCTTTATTGTTTACCACGCCCCCATGATCTGTTGTTGTCCTGTCTGGAGCGCATAGTTTCATGTTCTCGCCTCCGCTTTCATGTTGCTGGCTCATTGTTTGGATCTATCCGAATATTTATATCAATATTGTTTATACTGTGTAGTTTGACTTATTGTACCTATTATCTATGACATTGCTAATATATTGTATCCTTACCCATCAGCCTCTTATGTTATCGCTTTCTGAAGAAGCGTGATTCCACGTGAAACATGTTAAAGATGTGGATCTCACTGGGTACTACTTCTCCAACCTTCATTGTCGGTATCTAGCCATCTTGTAGAGTCCTATGGTTACGGAGAGATTATCCTCCCTTAGGCTTTTTTCATGTTACTAATAATTTGGCGATCCCTCTCAATGAGTGTACCTGGTTGGTCCAAATACATAACTGTCTAATTGCTTTTAATGATTTTTTAATGTCATAAATTGTCAATCAATAAATTTGTTATATTTTTTCATCAAATGTATTTTGTCAATCTGTGCCTACAAAGTCCCAAGTCCCCTACAATTTATTTTTTCAAAACATATTTTTAACATTTTTTTTGCATTGATATGTCCCTCAGGGCAGTACCCGGGCCCCAATACCCTTTTTATGGCAATAACTTGCATAAAAGCCTTCAAAATGGGGACTTTTGATTTTTAACATTTGGCTCAAAACTTCAATGTGTGTTCGGAGTTTGGGTCCGAACTTTTGCTATGTTTGGAACTGAGGGGTGTTCGGCCAACCTTTACTGCATACCGTTGTCCACAGTTTGCTATGGTGCAAAGGCCTGATGTACTAAGGGATGAGAAGGCAGATTGTCTTGAGAGGTGGTAGGCGTGGTGTACTGACCTTGGTTTAGGGAGTTGCTGCGACTGGGAGCTCTAAACCTTAACATGGCAGTGGCAAGATAATATTGTTTCTCCAGAGCGCGCACGTGCATGAAAAGCTTTGGGAGGGCCCCACGTGCAGACGTCATGGTCGTAGTGGCAACTACCTCTGTAAGGTTTCTGGACAGTTTTGTTTTTATGCTGCAGCTACTGTAACCATTTTTAATACTAATAAAATACTACACTATATGAGCTGCATTTGGGCTCCCGCTGGTGAGCTTTTTTTGCACAGTGTATGATCCCTTTGGATTCTACCATCTGTTCGCTGCACCTAAGCAGGAGGCCACTTTGCTTCACAGAAACAGTTCATGGCTCATTGTTGTCCGCCATCTGGTGAGAGTCTAGACACGGCTGTGGCAGGCTATCTCTAAGCACATTGGGTGAAGTGCGCTCATTTGACGCTTGGTATTACTTGATTTCTGGTAAATGGTTTGAACACAGCACACCCATTACTGGAATTATATTGAACACATGGAAAAACTCCTTCAGTTACGTCACAGATTTATATATTTCAGGATTATATTTGTTTACTTTACAATAAAACTTGTTTGCATGTTTATCACAGTAGAGCGCTGCACACTACTTTTTACTTTCATCTCTGCTTACTTGCGTGAAGTTTCTGCTTCCAACTCTGCTTTCTTGCTTGCATTTTCTGCTTCCATCTTTTCTTTCTTTTGGGCAAAGGATGCTTGAATTTTAGAAGCTTCAGCATCAGCACAGACTTTAATAGGTTGTTGGCTGAGAGTGGACGATAGTGATTATAGACACTTGTGCTGATCTGGAGGAGTGTCTCATAGATGCCGAACAATTAGATTTAGATGTGATTCTCACTTCTGTCTTTGTCTTTGTAATACTAATTTGTCTCTCTCTAGGCTAAAGGAAAAGTTCCCCCTTGTAAAAAAAAAACAAAGAAAAAAAGTTGGGACTTTATATGAGACCATGACTATAGATAAAGGTAAATGGAGGACACAGCAAGGTGAATGTTGCCATAGGCTGCAGGTGAGGAATGGCATGAGAGTGCCAAGATGAGTGAAAAAGTAGTTACCAAAGAAGTGGGTTGAGCAGCCCGCCCGCCAACAAAAACCCTGCCAACATCACGCTGCAGCGTGCTGGGAAGGAGGAAAGTTAGCAACCCTGTATAGGTGACCAGCGCCTAAAAATGAGCGCCCGACTCCCCCATCACTGTGCACGCAGATGGCACGTAGACAACATCAAGACGTGGCGTCAGAATGACATCAATTGTGCGGGCGTGTAGGACATGGCGTCAACGCGCAGCGAGTGCAAGACACCTGCCCCGCAACCAATAGGATCGAGGAAGTGGGGAATAGCCACTGTGCGCGTCGCAGCTCCCGGGCATGAATGAGAACACTTCCCACAGGTACTAGCCTCACAACAATCAATCAAAAAGGCAATGCCCAAAATAACAAGTAACCTGTACAGGCGCTTGATGAAATATCAAAAGGAAATCATGGAATATTATATTTAACTAAGTGTGCATTTCCATCCCTATTTCGTTAGAAACAAAGAAAAGAAGATGGGACTTTATATGAGACCATGACTATCCAGTAAACAGGTCTCCATCCCTGATTATCTGGAAAAAGAGGGTGAAAATGGGGGCAAAGCGGGCAGTAGGACTTTATATGAAATTCAAACTTAGGGTAGGAAGAGTCAATCAATAAAGGGTAAAAAATATATTTATTAATGACATGATTGGACATATTAATTCAATATGTATATCATTTTATGTACTAATTATGATACAAAATAAAAGGATACATGATTGGTAAATCACATAATGGTAGAATTGGCTACATATAATTCATAGTAGCACATGATTGAAGATGAAAACAGCAGAATGCCTAAAATATGTACAGACATGATACGTAGTATATTAAATAAATTGATGACTCCTACATTTCAAACCCCTGGTAAAAACATGATAACTGTGATATACAGTAGCATCAAATAAAAATCTTGACGCGTTTCGTGGAGTAGTATCCACTCATCAGGAGAAGTTAATTGGGAATCCCTATAATGATTTTTTTTATTATTTATTATAGGTATTCCCAATTAACTGCTCCTGGATACTACTCCACGAAATGCGTCAAGCTTTTTATTTGATGCTATATCACAGTTATCATGTTTTCACCAGGGGTTTGAAATGTAGGAGTCATCAATTTATTTAATATACTACGTATCATGTCTATACATATGTTGGGCATTCTGCTGTTATCATCTTCAATTATGTGCTACTATGAATTATATGTAACCAATACCATTATGTGATTTACCAATCATGTATCATTTTATTTTGTATCATAATTATTAAATCAATATGTATATCATTTTATGCACTATGCCCAATTTATGCTCTATGCTCCTGATGAGTGGATACTACTCCACAAAATGCGCAAAGCTTTTTATTTGATGGTATATCACTGTTATCATGTTTTTACCAGGGGTTTGAAATGTAGGAGTCATCAATTTATTAAATATACTATGTATCATGTCTGTACATATTTTGGGCATTCTGCTGTTATCTTCAATCATGTGCTACTATGAATTATATGTAACCAATTTTACCATTATGTGATTTACCAATCATGTATCATTTTATTTTGTATCATAATTATTAATTCAATATGTATATCATTTTATGCACTATGCCTAATTGTGTCATTAAATATTTTTTTATACCCTTTATTGATTGACTCTTCCTACCCTAAGTTTTCATTTCATATAAAGTCCCATTGCCTCCTTTGCCCCCATTTTCACCCTCTTTTTCCAGATAATCAGGGGTGGAGACCTGTGTCCCACCTTATTTTCTTTGTTTTTAACGAAATAGGGTTGGAAATGCACACTTAGTTAAATATAATATTCCATGATTTCCTTTTGATATTTCATCAAGCGCCTGTACAGGTTACTTGTTATTTTGGGCATTGCCTTTTGGATTGATTGCTGTGAGGCTAGTACCTGGGGGATGTGTTCTAATTCATGCCCGGGAGCTGTGACACGCATAGTGGCTATCCCCCACTCCCTCCATCGTATTGGTTGCAGACTGGGGGCTTGTACTCGCTGCGCGCTACACGCCCGCACAATTGACGTCATTCTGTCGCCACGTGTTGACGTTGTCTACGTGCCATCTGCGTGCACGGTGATGGGGGAGTCGGGCGCCCATTTATAGGCGCTGGTCACCTATACAGGGTTGATTCCAAAGTACTTCTTTGGTAACTACTTTTTCACTCATCTTGGCACTCTCATTATCTTCATACCATTCCTCACCTGCAGCCCATGGCAACATTCACCTTGCGGTGTGCTCCATTTTCCTTTGTCTATGGTGGTTTCTTCTTTTCTTTATTTCTTTATATCACCAGGGTGTTCCATTTATCATTCAAGTATTCCACCTTCCCTACACACCTTATTTCACATCTTCTTTATCCCCACCATATCATTCCCACGCTCACTATGTTATTATTATTGTTACAGATGTCCCCTTGGTCTCCTACACATTACTATAGCGTTTGGATGAGGGGTTTCCTTCCATGCTTTTCTTGCCATTCCTGGCATTCGGATTGTCCTTCTCCATCGCCACATTGCAACCGCCTCAACTCCCATGGGGTCTGTCCACCAAACCCCCCGGTTGCCTTCAATCTTCATTAGCACGATCTACTCTTTCACACAATTATTTTACTACATACCCTAAAGGTAAGAGTGCTAGGACTACATTTCTTGTTCCCTCTCTTCCTGCCTTAATTATTTACCAATAATTAAGAAATTCATTTATTATTTTTTATTATTCATTATAGGTATTCCCAATAAACTGATCCTGATGACTGGATACTACTCCATAAAACGCGTCAAGCTTTTTATTTGATGCTATATCACAGTTATCATGTTTTTACCAGGGGTTTGAAATGTAGGAGTCAACAATTTACTTAATATACTACGTATCATGTCTGTACATATTTTTGGCATTCTGTTGTTATCATCTTCAATCATGTGCTACTATGAATTATATGTAACCAATTTTACCATTATGTGATTTACCAATCATGTATCATTTTATTTTGTATCATAATTATGTATATCATTTTATGCACTATGCCCAATTGTGTCATTAATAAATATATTTTTTACCCTTTATTGATTGACTTCCTACCCTAAGTTTGCGTTTCATATAAAGTCCCACTCCCCCCTTTGCCCCCATTTTCACCCTCTTTTTCCAGATAATCAGGGATGGAGACCTGTGTACTGGATAGTCATGGTCTCATGTAAAGTCCCACCTTTTTTTCTGCATTTATTTATTTGTTTACTAGGCAAAAGCATTGCAAAAGCATTGTACCCATGATCAACAGATTGCGGGTGCAATGCATGGAACCTACAGATGGTCAGTGTAAGTTGTTTGCTCGTACCTCGTACAGGCAGGCAGCTACACACTGACAGGAAGCAACAAAGAACTACCTAGAGAGCCCAACAACACCCTGGTAGTTCATTGAGAACTACAAGCCGATAGCTGCAAAGGCTGTCCATACTTGTAGTTCTCCCATTCACAGAACTCTGTGATTGAATGATGCAGCTGGGTGGGTGGAGGCACATTTTTTTTAAATGTGACAGTGGGTGCAGGGAGAAGATCATCCGCTCACTGTCACAACAGGAGATTGGGAGGGTGCAGGGGATGCTGCAACAGTAACATGTTGCATGTTACTCCCTGAATAACATATTTTGAAAGATGGCAACTGCAATGTTCACTCTAGACACCTGGTACACACATTAAAAGATCCTGGGCATGTGCCTTGGGTGCTAGGGTCAATATTTAACCCACACTGGAAACATTAGCTAATAGCAGGCATAGACAAGTAGCGCCCATATTTGCAGTGGCTGGTGTGTCTTGCATGTTTTTTGCCTGGAATAATTTTCAAGGGCTGCACTATATAGAATGCCTTGAAAAATTATTCATAACCCTTGAAATTTTCCACATTTTGTCATGTTACAACCAAAAACTCAAATGTAAATTTTGGGGATTTTGTGTGACAGACCAACAAAAAGTAAAGTGAAAGAAAAATGATAAATGGTTTTCAAACTTTTTTACAAATAAATATCTGAGAAGTGTGGCATGCATTTGTATTCTCTCAAACTGAAAATGGGACTTCTCATGGCTTTCTTTCAACAATGGCTTTCTTCTTGCCACTCTTCCATAAAGGCTAGATTTGTAGAGGGCATGACTAATAGTTGTTCTGTGGACAAATTTCTCCTACCTGAGCTGTGGATCTCTGCAGCTCCTCCAGAGTTACAATGGACGTGGACAGCCATATCATCTCCTGTAGGTTTGCAGTTGTGCCATACTCTTTCCATTTTCGAATGATGGATTGAACAGTGCTCCATGAGATGTTCAAAGCTTGGGATATTTTTTTTATAACCAAACCCTGCTTTAAACTTCTCCACAACTTTATCCCTGACCTGTCAGGTGTGTTCCTTGACCTTCATGATGCTATTTGTTCATTAAGGTTCTTTAACCACTTCCCTACCCGCCCATAGTAATATGACATCCACAGATGGGATCTCCCATCCTGGGTGGACGTCATATGAGCTTTGTGGAAGGATATCTGAATGATGCTTGCAGCTAGAGGCATCATTCAGTATACCCCAGTCGAAGTCTGTGTAGACGAAACCGGTCGGGATTTATATACGCCAGCTACAGCTGTCCTCACCACGCTACTGCCCTGTTTTCTGATGCTTTGTGAATTTTTATGGATTTTTATGGAATTTAAATTTAAATTTTTTTATTTTTTGTGATGTTCATGTTGGTTTGAACCTTTTTATGGATTGCGAATAAATCTGTTGTTGGATTTACACCATGTCGAGGATTTCTCTCCCTTCTTTTGGTGACTATTGAATGGAGGTGACTGCTGCATGACATTTGGAGTTGCCCCTGGATTGTGAGATACGGAATAGGAGCGCTACCTAACATCAGGAGAAGGTGTCCTATAGATCTCTACAGCCTGTTCCGTCCCTGAAGTGGACAAAGCGTTGAAGATCCACCGCCGCAAGGTGTGTTGGATCCACTTCGGTTGGTAAGAGTACCCTTTTTTTCCCTCATATGATCCAAGGTGAAGGCACTCCTGGGTGGTGATACACACTCCATATGTCTACATAAGAACTTTTGATTCACTCACCTCTACAGTACATCTTATAGTCACCACAGATTCCTTATTGGATTCTGCTTTGAACTTTATTTTGTATGTGATAATTTTATGGACATACACTCCACTGTAATGCCCTATATGGATCTGTCTTTTGGGTTTTATTCATTAATATTTTGGATCATTCACTTTTCACATACGGACCAAGGTGGATACTAATGCAGTATTCCACATGATCTAACTTGTTAATTTTTGTCTTTTATATACATATTGTTGTACGATAATATCTGTATATATTACACTGTTGTATTCACTTTACTTTATTAGGTAATTTACCTTACCTTCTTATTAGCGCTACACTTTATATACTCCTTGTTGCTTTTTTATCAGTCTGATTTTTGGTGTTTGGCTGCTTCTTACTTAATTTCATTCAATGATTGGCGCAGTATTATTATTATTTATTTTGCATCATTCAGATAGCCTTGTCTTCTGCCGGCGATTCTGCGCAACATAAGAATGATCATAGCGGCGTTTCCGCCGATTGATCGTTCTTATAGGCGGCGGGAGGGGACACCCCCCCTCCCGCCGCCATCCGGTGCTTCTCCGGGCTCTCTCGTGCCATCGGGGGCCCGGAGAATGAATCGTCCGGCGCCGGAGGTGAACCATAGAGATTACTGGTGACCAGATGGTCACCAGTCATCTCTATGACCGTCGGAGGCCCGGGCGCGATGTGATGATGTCACGCCTGGGTCCTCAGAAGTAAACAAGGCCGCCATTGCAGCTAGTAAGCATGAGATTGGTGAAATTTTTTTCACGATCTCATGCTTTCCAGTCTGGAGGAGAGATGTGGGGTCTTATTGACCCCGCATCTCTCCATAAAGAGGACCTGTCACACATTCCTCTTACAAGGGATGTTTACATTCCTTGTAACAGGAATAAAAGTGATCAAAAAATAAATAAATTGTAAAATAAAATATAAAAAAAATGTAAAACTCCCCTGTCCCCGGTAGCTCGCGATCAGAAGCGAACGCACACATAAGTCCCGCCCACATATGTAAACGCTGTTTAAACCACATACAGTATGTGAGGTATCGCCTCGTGCGTTAGAGCGTGTGCAAAAATTCTAGCACTAAACCTCCTCTGTAACTCTAACCTGGTAACCTGTAAAAATTTTCAAAGTGTCACCTATGGAGATTTTTAAGTACCGAAGTTTGGCGCCATTCCATGAGTGTGCGCAATTTTAAAGTGTGACATGTTAGGTATCTATTTACTCGGCGTAACATCATATTTCACCAAAAAAATTGGCTAACTTTACTGTTTTGTTATTTTTTAATTCATGAAACCATTTTTTTCCAAAAAAAAGGCGTTTGAAAAATTATTGCGCAAATACCGTGCAAGAAAAAAAGTTGCAATGACCGTCATTTTATTCCCTAGGGTGTCTGCTAAAAAACATATATCATGTTTGGGGGTTCTGAGTAATTTTCTAGCAAAAGAATGATGATTTGTACATGTAGGAGAGAAGTGCCAGAATAGGCCCAGTAATGAGGTGGTAAAAAAAGCCCGGTGTTGAAGTGGTTAACAAACCTCTGAGGGCTTAACAGAATATCTGTATTTATACTGAGATAAAATTACACAAATGTGGACTCTATTTACTAATTAGGTGACCTCTAAAGGCAATTGATTTCACTAGATTTTAGATAGGGGTATCAGAGTAAAGGGGGCTGAACACAAATGCACACCACACTTTGATAATTATTTGTACAAAAAATTGGAAAACCACCTATCATTTTCCTTCCATTTCACAATTATGTGCCACTTTGTGTTGGTCTATCACATAAAATCCCAATAAAATACATTTACGTATTTGGTTGTAACATGACAAAATGTTGAAAAATTTCAAGGGGTATGAATACTTTTTCAAGGCACTGTACAGTAATTGCTCACAACATGATTGGCTTTCACTTTGTTACTGTAAAAAACAACATTTGTACAAGGACAAATATTCATCTGCAAATTCTATATTCTTTTGACAGCATTTACAAAGGTTTATGTGTTCCATATGTTCTATGTGTGTTTTGTGTAGTTGGATGCCAGTCTGAAACTTTGGTGAGGGCACACTGTCAGACTGTAAGGCCCCTTTCACACGGAGGGTCCGTTCAGGTCCGCCTGTCAGTTTTTTAGGCGGACCTGGACGGACGCTCCATGTAGCCCTATGGAGGCACGGATGTCAGCGGTGACATGTCCGCTGACATCCGCTCCGCCAAAGTGTGACGGAGGAAAACCCTATTTTTCCTTCCGTCGGCGGAGCGGATCGGATGACAACGGACTCTATGGTCCAGCGTCATCCGATCCCCCATAGGGGAGAGCGGCGCTCTGACAGGGCGGTCCCTGTACAGTGTACGGGGACCGCCCAGTCATCCGCCGGCTCAGCGGAGATCAACTGAGCGATCCCCGCTGAGCAAGCGGAGCTTCACGGGGCGGATCATGACTGATCCGCCCCGTGTGAAAGAGCCCTTATGGTAGCTGGGTTCTCACAGTTCACCTGTGACTAGCACAGAAGTTTTTAATAAAGTGAAAATTGCTTGTTAGTTGTTATGGCTTGTGGAAATTAACTACTAAAGGACCGAGCCTCTTTCTGAGATTTGGTGTTTACAAGTTAAAAACATTTTTTTTTTGCTAGAAAATTACTTAGAACCCCCAAACATTATAAAAAAAATTCTAACACCCTAGAGAATAAAATGGCGATCATTGCAATAATTTGTCACAACGTATTTGCGCAGCGGTCTTACAAGCGCACTTTTTGGGGAAAAAATACACTTTTTTTAAATAAAAAAATAAGACAAAAGTAAAGTTAGCTCAATTTTTTTTTTTATATTGTGAAAGATAATGTTACGCCGAGTAAATTGATACCCAACATGTCACGCTTCATAACAAAGATATCCCTCTTCAAACAGCCGACGTATATCAGTGTGCGGCAGTCCGGAAGTGGTTAATAAAACTGTGGCCTTCCCTTAAACCTAAGCAGTTTCATGTAGGTATTTGGCCATTCAAGCAGGTGACATCAGGCAATATTTGTACTTACTGTATGCTCCTCAGTATTTATCTGATGTCTCTCTCCGTCTAAGGGCAATAATGAGCAAAGTTGAAACTGTAGAATTTGACAACTGTAGAATGGCTGATACAAATCTTATCCTGGAAAGTGTTAACAGTATGAATGCTGTATACTTAATTCAATGAGCAGTATGAATATTTTGTCAATACTCAACTTTAATGGTGATTTTTTGGACGCTTGTATATAGAGACTGAGGCTGTGTCTATTTCTGACATGTTACGCCTCTGGAGGACGAATATTTTTTGTTCTATGTGAAGCCCCTGTGATTTGAGGTATGGCTATTTTTTGGCCATTTATGGAGTGTATTTATTTATCATTAGAATACATTCCATCACCAATAATTCAAGAAACTGTATTTTAATTAATCGGTGGAATAATCTTTATACCCATTTAGATATATCAAAGTCAAATTTATCGGCCAGCTGCACTCTTTTTGTGTGCTTGTGTCTTATGTGAATCACGGTCGGTCGATGACACCCTGGCCTGTTCAGGCGTGGGTCTGACGGACCATTTTCTCTCTTCATTTGTCGAGTAATTTTCTGCCGTTTGGGTGAAACACTTACACTTGGGGTCAGTATTCTCAGCCGTTAATTTATTGGTTATGTCACAATTTGCATGCATGATTTTTCTGTATGAAATGTAAGATGATTGTAATATTTATATCTTTACACTCTTGCATATTTCTGATGACATGTATTCTATCATCATAGACTTGAGGCACAGTTTTGTAAGTTTCAAGCCCTTTCAGTCCCTGAAGAAGATCTGCACTGTGTTTTTTTCTAAACACGTTGGACGCTCTGTCGGTTTGAGAGTTTTGGGCTTCCCTCTCAGCTGTTTTCATATCTGTCCCCTGTTTTTATCATTTTTGTACATTGTTTATTGTCATATATATTAATAAATGTGTATATTTTTCTATGATTACTGTTTGTGGTCTGTTTAAAATCCCAATTTGAGGAACTTGTTTTTTACAATTACAATGACTGCCCTTTTCAGTGTTCTTATACATCAAAATGACCCCACCATGCTGTTGTTGGGGCTCATTTCTCATGATGCCTAAAACATCTTAATTTACCTTTTAATACAGTGATGAGCTGACACAGCAGTTAGAAATTAAATAATTTATTTTATTATCATTCATTTTTCTTTGGATTTATTATCATTCATTAATAGCTTGTTTTGTTCCCAGTACATTATTCTACAGTCTGATGCAAATGCAAATAACATGGGACAGGTTTATTATGTGCAAGGCACACTTCAAAGCCTGCATTTGAGGCATATTTAATTAAGTACTCAGCATGGCACAGGCCTGGCATGTAGTACAATGTCAGAAAGGAGAGATTGTTTTGCAGACATCATGTGTGTATCAGAGGCGTAAAGGATGTAATGGTATGACATGCAGTTTTAGCCACACAGCTTTAGCCAATTTTCAGCTTTCAGTGCTGTCACACTTTGAAAGACAATTAATCAGTCATGCAACACTGTACCCATATGAAATTTTTGTCACACAAATAGAGCTTTCTTTTGGTGGTATTTAATCACCTCTGGGTTTTTAATTTTTTGCGCTATAAATAAAAAAATACTGAAAATTTTGTACAAAAAATGAATTTTTCTCTGCTTCTGTTATAAAATTTTGCAAATTAGTAATGTTTCTTCAGAAATTTTGGCCAAAATTCGTACTGCTATCTTTGGTAAAAATAACCAAAATCTGTGTATATTATTTGGTCTGTGTGAAGGTCATAGTCTACAAGCTATGGTGCCAATCACTGAAAATTGATCACACCTGATGTACTGATGGCCTATCTCAGTTCTTGAGACACTAACATAGTTACATAGTTGGTCAGGTTGAAAAAAGACACAAGTCCATTTAGTTCAACCATAAAAATAAATAAATAATAAATAATATCAAACAATCCCATATACCCAATCCTATACCCACAGTTGATCCAAAGAAAGGCGAAAAACCCCAGCAAAGCATGATCCAATTTGCTACAGCATGGGAAAAAATTCTTTCCTGACCCCCAAGAGGCAATCCCTGGATCAACTTTACCTATAAATGTTAGTTCCCAGTTATATTGTGTGCATTTAGGAAAGAATCCATGCCCTTCTTAAAGCAATCTACTGAGCTGGCCAGAACCACCTCTGGAGGGAGTCTATTCCACATTTTCATAGCTCTCACTGTGAAGAAACCTTTACGTATTTGGAGATGAAATCTCTTTTCCTCTAGATGTAAAGAGTGCCCCCTTGTCCTTTGTGTTGACCGTAAAGTGAATAACTCAACACCAAGTTCACTATATGAACCCCTTATATATTTGTACATGTTGATCATATCCCCCCTTAATCTCCTCTTAAGGGGGCCAGGAAAGCCAGGAACAACAAGCCAGGAAAGTACAAATACCCCCCAAATTACTCCTTTTTGGAAAGTAGACATTCCAATGTATTTAATAAGAGGCATGGGAAGTTTTTCACGTTATAATTTTTATCCCACAATTCTTTGAAAAATTAAGATTATTTTATTTTTATTTTTTCACAAAATTGTAATTAACAGGTTATTTCTCTCACATTCTTATCTATATTCCTTTTTCACACATTCCTGGCAAAAAAGGCTCATAAAATGGTGGGTGCTGCAGTGATTACCAGCTGAATACTGGCTGACAAAAGGGTCCTGCATGGCTCTGAAACATTGCACTTTTCTCTGTGATGTGATCTTTTCTACGATAAAATAAGCCTTTGGACATTGGATACATGGTGTGCTGGCGAATATGTACACTTATTTCTCTCATATGGCATAAACATACCACAAATTACACCTCAAAATACATTCCTGTTACTCCTCCTGAGTGTTGCAATACCACATGTGTTTTACACAGCCTGTCCACATACAGAGGCCCAACATGCAGGGAGCACCGTCAGGCATTCTAGGGACATTACACTTTTTAAGGCCCTGGAGCACCAGGACAATGGAAACGCCCACAAAATGACCCCATTTTGGAAAGAAAACACGTCAATGTATATTCTAGCAGGCATAATGAGTCTTTTTAATATGTCATTTTTTTTCACGTTTTTGGAAAATGTGGAAAGAAAATGAAAATGCATTTTTCTACGCATTTTTTACAAATTTTGACGGGACGGATGCTGATTAGGATCCACTGATAGGGTGGCACTGATGGGCACTAATGTGCACTTTACTGGAACTGTAGAGCACTGCTGTGGCACTAATGTGGCACTCCTGGGCACTGATGTGGCACTCCTGGGCACTGATGTGGCACTGCTGGGGCACAGATGTGGCACTCCTGGGTACATATGTGGCACTGCTCGGGGACAGATGTGACACTCCTGGGCACTGATGTGGCACTTCTGGGGCCCTCTTTGGCACTGACGGGGCACTCCTGGGCACTGATGTGGCACTTCTTGGCACTAATGTGGCCTGCTGGGACACTCCTGGGGCACTCCTTGGCACTGATAGGGCACTGATGTGACACTGATGGGGCACCCTTTGGCACTGCTGGCCTCTGATGGGGCACTCGTTGGCACTGCTGGGGCACTCCTGAGCACTGATGGGGCTTTCCTTGGCACTGATGGGGAACTCCTGGGGACTGCTCCACACTGCACTCTGCACTCAAGCAGCCTCACGCTGTAGCTTCACCCTCCTCTCCCCACACAAATTACACATCTAATTTCCTGACTGCCTATCATACTTTTGAAGGCCCTGGAGCACTAGGACAATGGAAATACCCACAAAATGACAATTTTGGAAAGAAAACACCCTAACATATATTCTATGAGACATAATGAGTCTTTTGAACATGTACTTTTTTCCCCACAAGTTTTTAGAATATGTGGAAAGATAATGAAAATGCTTTTTTTCTACAAATTTTTTTACACATTTTTACAGCACTGACGGGCGCTGATGAGGATCCACTGTTAGGGTGGCACTGATAAGCACTTACTGATGGGCACTATATTGGCACTAATGTGCACTTTACTGGCACTGTAGAGCACTGCTGTGGCATTGATGTGGCACTCCTGGGCACTGACGTGGCATTCCTGGGCACTGATGTGGCACTGTTGGGGCACTCCTGGGACACTCCTTGGCACTGATGTGGCACTGCTGGGACACTCCTGGGGCACTCCTTGGCACTGGCAGGACACTGATGGGGCACTTCTGGGCAGTAATGTGGCACTTATTGGCACTGATGTAGCCTGCTGGGACAATCCTGGGGCACTCCTTGGGACTGATGGGGCACTCATGGGCACTAATGTGGCACTGCTGGACACTGATGGGACACTCCTTGGCACTGCTGGGCTCTGATGGGGCACTCGTTGGCACTGCTGGGGCACTCCTGAGCACTACTGGGGCAGTCCTTGGCACTGATGTGGCACTCCTGGGCACTGCTTGACACTGCACTGTGCACTCAAGCAGCCTCATGCTGCAGCTTCACCCTTCTCTTCTCACACGATCGATGTGAGGAGGCAGAGAACTGGACATGACGCTGGTTTGTTGACAGGGATTGCTCCGTCCAATTGGACGGAGAGATCACGTGGTAAAGGGCCACTGGGATTGGCCCTTTACCCTGATCTGTAATGCGCTGGGTCCCGAGAACCCGGCATCGCGGACATTCCCGGAAACACGATTCTGGGAGGACGTCATTGTACGCCCTCCAAGAGTTATCCGACTGCGCTGTAGCCGCCATTCAGCTGTGGCCTGGTCGGCAAGTGGTTAAAAATATAAAATACAACATGTACAATCAAAGTGATGTATTGCCCAATAAATACACTGAACTAATAATTGTGAAATATGCAGTGCATCACTAGGGTTGGTGTCACCTGTTGCGGTAAAAAAAAAAGTGTCACCAACCCCCCTGAATTACATAAATAATTATAATTATATAATATTACATACATAAATATAAATTCCTTTCTCTGAACTTCAGCTGTACTGAAGATGAATGACCTGGAGTCAGAGGCTCCTGTTCATTCATAAACTGAAGCACAGAAAACACAGTTTACTATCCTCAGTTATGAATGGACACAGAAGCAATCCATACTCATCACTCACTGTATCCAGTTTCCCTACTCTTCATCTGCCTGCGTGCCAGCGGGAGAGGGAAGCCGGCGGCACTAAGGGGCATACAGGGGGGCCGGGCATACAGGGGGAATCAGGGAGGGGGGTCATTGCAGTGGAATAGGAGGAAAATTACAGGATGATGCACTGTGTCTCTCCCTCCAGCAGCTGAAAGCCAGTGGAAGGGAGAGGGGGAGAAACTGGTTTTTAGCTGTTGGAGGGAGGGAGACAGACAGTGCATCATTCTGTAAATGTCCTCCTGTCCCGCCCGCACCGATCCGCCTGCTGTCTGGGCCCCCTTGTGTGCCTGGGCCCCGCACAAGAGGCCCCGTGGTACCCACCTATCAGCACCTCTGGTGGCACACCCCCCCGTAGTGTTGCAACTGGAAATATGCCTAACTTTGTGAGTGTGTAGGGATTTTCTTCAGTCAATATAGGTCATTGCTAGGAAGACAGGCATGCCATGGGGGGGGGGTGTCACACACAACCACCTACTAATCATGTTGCTGTTAGTAATGCATTTTCTTGTACAATAAAAGCATTCAGGCTACCTCCCTGCCTGCTAGTGTACTAGATTCTTCAGTTAGACGGTCCCTGTGGAGTTTGTGCTTTGTTGATGTAAAATTGTACTTTGTGCTTTTCAATGCATTGTGTTTTTTACTGAAACAGAATGCGAAAAATGTACTTTAGCTTTCTTGATTCCAAACAGGTGTCGCTGTCTGAAAACAAGGTCCCAGTGGTGGGATTCCTCCATTTACCTTGTTTGTGTGGATGGAAAAAAGTGTTTTTTTAGCTTCAGCTTGGTGACTGAACAAAAAAAGCTAACTATGTATGGCCAGATTTAGCTTGCCTTGTGTTATTAAGCCTAACCAGTTGACTGGTGTAGGAGAGGACAGCAGCACAAGAAAGTCAGTCTAGGGGGGTCATTAAGTATAAACTCAGCTGTGTGTGTATGTTTGTTTAGGGGAAAGGGCAGGATGTCTGCCATGATCCAGCCTCACTACACTCACATGGCTGAAGCATTACAGATTGAAAGTCAACAGACTCCTTTGCATCTGCTGTTCATATTGCATAGGGTTCCTCTGAATGGCATGTATTACCACATCATTGCTTTAAAAATCCTTGACAAATAATCAGACAGGTAGCCCTGTTTCACACTGGAGCATTTTGACATGCGATTTGACATGTCAAATCGGCGGCAGTTGCCTTCAATGGCACCATCCTAATCGGTGTGACGCCGCATATGCAGCGCTGCACCGATTTCAAAAAGTAGTTTCTGTACTACTTTTTTGCGATTTCGGGCTGCGATTTACATTGACCTGCACAGATGTCTCTGAAATCACATCCGAATTCGGGACTGACATGTGGGAGTGAAATCGTGCGTGTTCAGCTGAACTCGCACAGCTTCATCCCTGCAGCTCAGTGTGAACCTGGGCATAGTAACTGTAACTGGCAGTTTACTTAACAGGTGCAAAATTAGAAGCGATAATGCAAAACAGGGTCAGAATGGCAAAAAGCATGCATACACGGCAGAATAATATGTAGCGCTACCCCCGCAGGAGCCGCTAGATAGATTGGGTTATCTGTCCTTCTGCCTTGACTCTTAGAACAACCTCAACCCCACTGACACACCAGGTTTAAGCAAATGGATACTGCACTGCTACTAGGAGCACAACTATAGTTACCTTGCACACAACTAAGGTTCAATGTCAAAAAGAAAATATCATCCCAAAATCTGTAACATCCTGCTTTGACTTTATTGTGATATACATTGTAATGTTCGGGGAACCAGCTAGATCGCAGGACACAGGCTTTTCAAACAAAAGGACGTTTATTTAAACTTAAATGGCTTCACAGCAGCAAAACAAAAGAAATGACAGTCTCACCGACTTGTAGAGTTTATAACTGCTGTCGCAGTTAAACAGTCCTTACTTGGTGTTGCAGGTAAGTTTCCCAGCTAGCAGGCTTCCATACAGGCCACTGCCATGTACATTCATAGCTTCCCAGAGCTTTTCACAGCCTCCACAGCTTTTGCAGTGTCCACCATTCACCATGCAGATTTCACTACACTCCTTCTCCCTCACCTACAACTTCCTGTCTCTCTTAAACCACTTCCTTGGACAGGTGTGTTAACCATTGCTGTTCCCTTAAAGGAAAAAAAATAAAAATACAAACAATATTCGCGCTGCTAACACATATGAGCAGCTACAATACCTGTGGAAAAAAGGCAACAACAAACAATATACAAAAAATGCAGCGCTATGTGTATGACAATGTGAAAAACCAAGTGCTCCAAAATTAACTGAATCACAGAAAAAATAATAAATAAAAATCCAAATATATTAATGAATAAAAAGTCCAATTATATATAGAACTCCAAATAGATGTGATGAAACATATATTCAAATCAATTCCAAAAGGTGCAAGTGAATCTTCCAAAGTAAATATGTGACTTGTAACATAACCACCACCACGTGAAGGGGAGGCTTACCGGATGTAGTGGACCCAATACACATACGTGTATGGGGTCAAACAGGCTGAATACGTATACGTCCGTGCATATGGAACCAGATAAACACTGCGCACTGCGCACTGCGCACACTGGGGACGATGCAACATTTTGCGAAACGCGTCGGGAGACTCTACTGCTGCTACTGAGTGTCTTTGCAAAGCATCAAATCTATGGATTGAATGTAAGTGTACTTGCCTATATTCATTAAAATCCTTTGCGCTATTACGCTATGTGCCATCTCCCTTCTTTTTCCACATGAACTTTATGTGAGTCAAATTCCCTATTGGCTTGAATTTCTGGTATCCCCTCCTGAGCTTGGACCTTGGATATAAGGGTGCGCAGTGTTTATCTGGTTCCATATGCACGGACGTATACGTATTCAGCCTGTTTGACCCCATACACGTATGTGTATTGGGTCCACTACATCCGGTAAGCCTCCCCTTCACGTGGTGGTGGTTATGTTACAAGTCACATATTTACTTTGGAAGATTCACTTGCACCTTTTGGAATTGATTTGAATATATGTTTCATCACATCTATTTGGAGTTCTATATATAATTGGACTTTTTATTCATTAATATATTTGGATTTTTATTTATTATTTTTTCTGTGATTCAGTTAATTTTGGAGCACTTGGTTTTTCACATTGTCATACACATAGCGCTGCATTTTTTGTATATTCATTGCTGTTCCCTTAAAGGAACCACAGCCCAAACAGAGGGGAAATATAGCGTCCTTCCAGGACCCAGCCACGGCGTCCTGTACATATCCCCCCCCTGTGCCCCAACACCAAGGAGGTGGAGGCAACAGTGGAGCTAAAACAATGGACTCGGGAGAGGGCATCTGCATTTTGATGCAGTCTCCCGGGCCTATGCTCCACTACAAATTTAAATTCCTGGAGCGCCAGGAACCAACGTGTAATTCTGGCATTAGTCCCTTTACCTTGCCTCATCCATGTTAAAGGGGCATGGTCAGAAATTAACCTAAACTTCCTTCCCAAGAGGTAATATCTGAGGGATTCCAGAGCCCACTTAATGGCCAGACAGACATTCTCGTTCAACTATAGCGTAGTTTTTCTCCGCTGGTGTCAACTTCCTACTGAGGAAGACTACTGGGTGCTCCTCACCATGAACAACCTGTGACAACACAGCTCCCAATCCTACATCGGAAGCATCAGTTTGGACAACAAACTCGTTTGAAAAATTGGGTGCTATCAGGACAGGGTGTTGGCACAGTGCTGACTTGAGCTCCAAAAAAGCCTTTTCAGCATCTGCATTCCATTCCACCATGACCGATTTCCGTCCCTTAGTCAGATCGGTCAATGGAGCCGCCAATGTGGCAAAGTTGGGTACGAATCTCCTGTAGTATCCCACCATGCCCAGGAATGCACGTACCTGCTTTTTTGTGAGGGGGCGGGGCCAATTCTGTATAGCCTCTACCTTGCTAACCTGAGGTTTCACCACCCCTCTACCTACAATATAGCCCAGGTATTTCACCTCCTGCATTCCCAAAGCACATTTTTCAGGGTTTATTGTAAACCCCTCCTTCCAAAGAGAGTCCAGTACTGCCTGGACTTTGGGCAAGTGTGATTCCCAGTCTCTGCTAAAAATGACTATGTCGTCCAAGTACACTGAGGCATACTCCCGGTGAGGTCGTAAAATCCTATCCATTGCTCGCTGGAAAGTGGCTGGAGTAGTTTGTAGTCCAAAAGGCATTCTTTTGTACTGAAAACTCCCCTCTGGGGTAGAAAAAGCAGTTTTCTCTCTAGCAGCCTTAGTCAACGGGATTTGCCAATACCCCTTGGTAAGGTCTAATGTTGTAATATACCTGGCTGGACCTAGTCTCTCAATAAGCTCATCTACCCGGGGCATGGGGTAGGCATCAAACCGTGAAACCTCATTAAGTTTCCGGAAATCATTGCAGAATCGCAGAGTCCCGTTGGGCTTTGGTACCAACACAATCGGGCTCGACCACTCACTCTGTGACTCTTCAATGATCTCCAGGTCCAGCATCTTCTTCACTTCCTCTGAAACGGCCTTCCTTTGAGCCTCTGGGATGCGGTAGGGCCGGACAAAGACCTCCGTGATAATATCATGTTCTATGACACTAGTTAGCCCTGGCAAATCTGAAAACTTTTCTTTATTTCTCTGCAAGAACTCGTTTGCCTGCTGACTTTGGATTTTAGGCAGGGTACTTGCTACTTGGACACTCTCCACCCCAACCTGAGGCTCAAGTCTTGCACTAGCCAGGGAGGTCACCAGTTCCCTGTCTGTCCAGGGCTTTAACAAGTTGACATGATATATCTGATACGGTTTCCTCTTGCCTGGCTGGTGGACTCTATAATTTACCTCTCCCACTTTTTCCACAACTTCAAAAGGGACCTTGCCACCTGGCCAAGAATTTACTTTCCACAGTGGGAATTAGTACCGCTACTCGATCCCCCACTTGGAAGTGCCTTATTTTAGCAGCCCTGTTATAGACCCGTCGTTGAGCCTCCTGGGCTTTTTGCAAATGCTCTTTGACTAGTGGCATCACAGTTTGGATCCTTTCCTGCATTTGGGAGACATATTCAAGAACACTCTTATGCTGAACAGGTTCACTTTCCCATTCCTCTTTAATAAAGTCAAGTAGTCCGCGAGGTCTCCGCCCATATACCAACTCAAAGGGCGAAAACCCAGTGGAGGCCTGGGGCACTTCCCTGATAGCAAACAGGAGAGCTGGTAACAGGCAGTCCCAGTCTTTCCCATCCCTTTGTACCACTCTCTTTAGCATAGACTTAAGGGTCTTGTTAAAGCGTTCCACTAACCCGTCCGTTTGGGGATGGTAGACCGATGTGCGCAGCTGTTTAATCCGGAACAGCTTGCACACATCGGCCATAACTCTCGACATAAATGGGGTGCCCTGGTCTGTGAGTATTTCCTTGGGAAAACCAGTCCGTGTAAACAACTGGAATAATTCCCGGGCAATAGCCTTAGAGGAGGTATTCCGCAGTGGAAGCGCCTCAGGATATCGGGTGGCATAGTCAAGAATCACCAATATGTAGGAGTAACCTCGAGCCGACTTTACCAAGGGACCCACTATATCCATGGCTATCCTCTCGAATGGGACCTCAATTATGGGCAGAGGGACCAAAGGGCTCCGGAAGTGGGTCACCGGAGCGGTCAACTGACAGGTGGGACAAGAGGCACAGTATTTCTTTACCTCTGCTTTCAGACCTGGCCAGTAAAACCGGTCAGTGATCCGTGCTTCCGTCTTCTCAACTCCCAGGTGTCCCCCTAACACATCATCATGGGCCAGGTCCAGAACCTTTCGTCTATATTGTTGGGGTACCAACAATTGTTCTACCACATTTTCCATCACCTTGGTAACCCGATACAATAACTCATTATACATTGCGAAGTGTGGCCACCGCTCATTTGCACCTGGCTCTTGGGGAACCCCATTTACTACTACAACTTGTTCCCGTGCACGGGCCAAAGTGAGGTCCTGCATCTGAGCAGTACCAAACGCCCCCTGGGGAACACCCAAATCTGGCAGGGCAGGGGTAGAGGCCACTTCCTCGTCCTCTTCCCCCAGCATTACCTGAAGTGGGGAAGGTCCTCCCCCTCAGTGTTTTGGTAGGTCTGTGGACCACATATCTTGACATTATCAACAGTATCAGCTCTACTTTCATCACCATTAACCCAACCATTAGCAATTTCATCATTTGGATCCACATTAAGAACATTTGGCAGTTCAGGGTTATTCCTCTCAGCAGCAGGAACAGGGAGGCTAGTTTCTCCCCAATCTCTGAACTGTTCTCCTTGTTCCCACAGTTTTGTAAACAACGGACAGTCTTGTCCTATTATAACATCATGTACCAAGTTCCTTACCACCCCCACCTCTTGAGTACCAGTGCCACATGCTGAGGAGATGGTCACCGAGATGAGAGGGTACTCTCTAGTGTCCCCGTGAATGCACACCACCCGTAAGGTTTTTCTTACCGGACCGATCTTCCCAATTACTCTAGGATGAACCAGGGTTACCATGCTTCCGGAGTCCAACAAAGCCCGAGCAGGGAGATGGTTCACTTGGACTTCACACTCAAATTTTTCCTCACCCAGGTCGAGCTGTGTGGTGCATACTTTATGGGCATAAAAAGACCCCCTCCAAAGAACCCCGCATTCCATGGGCTCCTCTTGCAGTGGGCAGTGCGCCCGGGTATGACCCCAGGAATGACATTGCCAACATTGTACATCCCCTCCTCTCCGAACAGGAACAGAACGCTGAGGAGGTCCTGGGAGTGACTCTTGACCTTTGACCTTCCGGGGTGTTTGCTGCAGGACTCCTTGGAACATCCTTTCGAAGGGCAGCAGTTGGTCGAATAGGCCGTGGTAGACTGGGGCCTATGCGCTTGGTAGGTCCGAGCAGGTCCTCCACCACTGTATATCGTTCCACCATCTCGACAAGGAGGTTTGCTGTTTTGGGGTCTCCATGGCTGACCCACCGTTGAAGGTCGTCTGGCAGGGATCTCAGGTATCGGTCCAGCACGACCCGTTCCACGATTTGGGGGCCCGACAACACCTCAGGCAGCAGCCATTTTTTTACCAGTTGCACCAGGTCATGCATTTGAGACCGGGGTGGCCGATCTGGACGATACTTCCATTGGTGTACTCGTTGGGCCCGAACGGCCGTAGTCACCCCCAGACGAGCCAGAATTTCTGCCTTTAACTTTTGATAGTCTTTAGCATCATCGGGTGGCAGGTCAAAGTAGGCTTTTTGAGGATCTCCGGTGAGAAAAGGGGCAATGAGGCCGGCCCACTGGTCCTGAGGCCACCCTTCTCTCTCTGCCGTCCTCTCAAATGTAGCAAGAAATGCCTCTACATCATCGCTCAGGGACAATTTCTGCAGAAAATGGCTTGCCCTTACAGTCACCTGGTTGCCAGGGGCAACAGCTGCTTGCTCCCGACCCTGAGATAGCTGCTGCACTGCTTCCTTTAAGACAGCCACCTGAGCCTGCATAACCTCTTGCTGGGCTGCTTGCTGGGTCACCAACAGGCGAGTATTTTCTTGCTGCAGCTGATTAGCTAGGGCCAACTGTTTAATTAGCTCCTCCATTGCTTTGGCTTTCAACGTTTGTGCAGCTTTAACCCAGGACATAAATCCAATGTACTGTCCCTTTAACTGTCAGTTCAATGTTATGTTCAATACAAAGAATTTTTTTTTAAAAAAAAGGTTTTTTTTTTTTCTTCTTATGCCTGTTATTCTGTCCTGCCCGCATTCGAGCACCAGTGTAATGTTCGGGGAACCAGCTAGATCGCAGGAAACAGGCTTTTCAAACAAAAGGACGTTTATTTAAACTTAAATGGCTTCACAGCAGCAAAACAAAAGAAATGACAGTCTCACCGACTTGTAGAGTTTATAACTGCTGTCGCAGTTAAACAGTCCTTACTTGGTGTTGCAGGTAAGTTTCCCAGCTAGCAGGCTTCCATACAGGCCACTGCCATGTACATTCATAGCTTCCCAGAGCTTTTCACAGCCTCTACAGCTTTTGCAGTGTCCACCATTCACCATGCAGATTTCACTACACTCCTTCTCCCTCACCTACAACTTCCTGTCTCTCTTAAACCACTTCCTTGGACAGGTGTGTTAACCATTGCTGTTCCCTTAAAGGAACCACAGCCCAAACAGAGGGGAAATATAGCGTCCTTCCAGGACTCAGCCACGGCGTCCTGTACAACATACAATGATACTTACCATGTATACACTGTCGTTTTATTGTTAATAAAAAATATATATTAAAAAAGCAAATATCTGTCTAGTTAGTGGTAAATTAACCCAATATATCGTCACGGTTGCAGTAAATAACAGTATGCACATAAATGAGCAAAGAATTAGGTCAAACACAGTCCACTAGACATTATGTTCACTAAGCTATAGCAGCTTAGAATGGAGTTCTATGCAGCTAAATTAGAGTAAATCTGGTAATCCACAAAATCAGTAATAAGTAATGGCATTAGAAAATAGTAACAGCAATGATAATCAATATTGCAATTATTCCTCTGTAAACAACAGGCTACATTCATTTTAGAGTGCAATCTGTAAATGGCAGCAATGAATTTTAAGACTCTCTAAGAGAGATACATCTTACTATGAACCAGTGACAGTGCGTCCATAAAGGGCGCAGGAGCGCTGCCCCTCTCTCCTGCACCACTCTATCATCATTAGTGATGAGCCGAACACCCCCGGGTTCGGTTCGCACCAGAACCCACGAACAGACCGAAAACCCTATTAAATACAATGGATGCGAACGTTCGAAATCTAAAGTGCTAATTATAATGACTATTATGCATGTTATTGTCCTAAAAAGGGTTTGGGAACCCGGGTTCTGCACCAGGGGACATGTATCAATGCAAAAAGAAGTTTTAAAAACAGACGTTTTTCGGGAGCAGTCATTTTAATGATGCATAAAGTAAAAAAAAAAAGTCAAATATTCCTTTAAATATCGTACCTTGGGGGTGTCTAAAGTATGCCTGTGAAGTGCCACGTGTTTCCCGTGTTTAGAACTGTCCCTGCACAAAATTACATTTCTAAAGGAAAAAAAGCCATTTAAAACTGCTTGCGGCTTTAATGTAATGTCTGGTCCCGGTAATATGGATGAAAATCTTTAAGAAAAATGGCATAGCTACCCCATCACCCCCCCTACCCCAGCCCATTACCAGCCCCTTTGGGTCTTGTATGGATATTAAGGGGAACCCTGCACACAAAAGAAAAAAGGCCCTATATACTCTGAACAGCCGTATACAGGCGGTGCATACAAGACAGGGACTGTAGGTTTGTTCTTATGTAGAATCTGTTTGTAATTTTGAACAGGTACATTGTTTAAGTGTAGCTCCAGCCAAAAAATCTATTTTTAAGCTTTTTGGAAAACATAGGGAAGGGTTATCACCCCTGTAACATTTGTTTTGCTGTCTGTGCAGTGTGCACCTGTTCAGAACAGTTCACCTCACTTTCCGTCCTAATGACAAATGTTTTTTGAAAATTTGGGGTTTTTATTGAAACAAGAATTGGTGATAAATCATCAGTGGAGAGGAGACACTTTTTTTCTCATATTAACTCTTACAGGAGAGAATTTGCCTTCCTAGGGGTAGATTTCCTCTCACTTCCTGTTGTATCCTTCCGTTTGCAAGGAGGAGTCGTTTGTAAGTTGGATGTTTGAAAGTAGGGGCCTGCCGTATATACTCTGCTGAAATTTGCCCCTTACATGTTGGTGTTGCCACAACACTGTGAGCCCTCACAGTTACTCTTGGTGGGCGCATGAATGGGCCCTGCTGTGAATTATTCGATCAAGAATTGTAATTGCATGCCCCTGTTGAACAGGGGCTGAAAAATTGGGCCTTTGGTGGTGGTGGTGTTGACACAACACTGTAAGGCCTCACAGTTACTCTTGGTGGGCGCAGGAATGGGCCCTGCTGTGAATTATTAGATCAAGAATTGTAATTACATGCCCCTGTTAAACAGGGGCAGAAAAATTGGGCCTTAGGCACTGGTGCCACAACACTGCAACCCCTCACAGATACTGTACTTGGAGCACAGCAATGAGCCCTGTTGCAAAGTATTGCATCAAAAATTTTAATTACACGCCCTTGTTAAACAGGGGCTGAAAAATTGGACCTTAGGCACTGGTGCTGGTGCCACGACACTGCAACCTCTCCCAGATACTCTAGTTGGAGTGCAGGAATGAGCCCTGCTGCAAAGCATTGCATAAAAAATTGTAATAACACGCCCCTGTTAAACAGGGGCTGAAAAATTGGGCCTTAGCCACTGGTGGCGGCACCCAGAAACAAAAATGTTCTTCCAAGCTATCATCATCAATCGGATCATTGAGGAGGAGGAGGATAGTCAGTCAACATAACAGGACAGTCTCTCAGCATCAGCATCAGTCTTGAAGGGATGTGACATTTGAAAATAAATTAGTCTGTTATATCAGCTTCAGGTGTTTGGTAGCTGGTGGTGATCCAAGACTGGTTCATCTTTATGAAGGTCAGTCGATCAACCGAGTCGTTGGACAGGCGCACCCTGTGATCCGTGACAAATCCTCCAACAGGACAGAATGTGCGTTCTGAAAGAACGCTGGATGCAGGACAGGCCAGTAGCTCAATTGCATACTGTGCAAGCTCTGGCCAGTGATCCATCCTCAAGACCCAGTAAGCCAGAGGATTTTCGGTGGGGAAGGTGTCCAAGTCTGACCTTGCTCCTAGGTATTCCTGCACCATGTATATCAGACGCTGGCGATGGTTGCTGGAACCGATCATACCTTGGGGCTGCGGACTAAAGAATTGTCTGAACGCATCGGTCAGACGGCCACCTTCCCCACCGCTCCTTCTTTGACTGACCGAAGCCTCAGCAACTCGTTGTCCAGGACCAGGAGTTTGTAACCTCCCAGTCTCTGGGAATGCGTTGCACAGACTTTTTCTGCAAGGCCTCCCGGAGATGTCTCATCCTCTGCTCCCTCTGCGACGGTAAGATAAGGTCCGCAACCTTACCCTTGTACCGTGGATCAAGGAGAGTGGCCAGCCAGTAATGGTCCCTCTCCTTGATCCGAAGAATACGAGGATCCTTCCGCAGACTTTGCAGGATCAGGGAGGCCATGCAGCGTAGGTTAGCTGAGGCATTCGGTCCGGAGTCCTCTGGGTCACTAAGGACGACATGATCCGCAGCCACCTCCTCCCAGCCACGTACAAGTCCACGGGTTTCTTGGGACTGTAAATCATCCCTAAAAGACTGCTGCTGATGATGCTGAGTGCCAGGCTCCACCTCCATGCTGACACAATCCTCCTCCTCCTCCTCTTCCTCCTCCTCTTCCTGTGCGATGGGTGGGACAGAAGGAACACTGTTTGGGTAAAGGGGGCCTTGAGAGGCAAGGAAGTCCTCCTCTTCCTGCCTCTGTTCTGCCTCAAGTGCCCTGTCCATTATTCCACGCAGCGTATGTTCCAACAGGTGGACAAGAGGTACAGTGTCACTGATGCATGCACTGTCACTGCTCACCATCCTCGTGGCCTCCTCAAATGGTGCCAGGACAGTGCATGCATCCCTGATCATGCCCCACTGGCGTGGTGAAAAAAACCTGAGCTCCCCTGACCCTGTCCTGGTGCCGTAGTCGCACAGGTACTCATTGATGGCCCTCTGCTGCGTGTGCAGCCGCTGCAGCATGGCCAACGTTGAGTTCCACCTGGTGGGCTTGTCACATATAAGGCGGTTCTTGGGCAGGTTCAACTCCTTTTGCAGCTCAGCCAGGCGAGCACTGGCATTATAAGATCTGCGGAAATGCACACAGACTTTCCTGGCCTGCCTCAGGACATCCTGTAAGCCCGGGTACCTGCCCAAGAACCGCTGCACCACCAGGTTAAGGACGTGAGCCACACAGGGCACATGGGTCAGTTGTCCCTGTCGGAGGGCGGAGAGGAGGTTGGTGCCATTGTCGCAAACCACCATTCCTGGCTTAAGCTGGCGTGGCGTCAACCACCTCTCGGCCTGCCCCTGCAGAGCTCACAGAACCTCTGCCCCAGTGTGGCTCCTTTCCCCCAAACACACCAGCGCAAGCACGGCATGGCATCTTTTTGCCTGTGTACTTGCGTAGCCCCTTGAACGCCTACGGAGCACCGCTGGTTCCGAGGACAAAGCACAGGAAGAGGCCATGGAGGAAGAAGAAGAGGAGGGGGTGGAGGAGAGAGGTGTGTCACAACCAGTAGTAGCATTTTGGAGGTGTGGCGGCGGAACAACCTCCAACACTACTGCACCTTGTCCTGCATCCTTCCCAGCTGCCAAAAGAGTGACCCAATGGGCCGTGAAAGAAAGGTAACGTCCCTGTCCATGCCTGCTGGACCATGAGTCAGCGGTAATATGCACCTTACCGCTGACCGCCCTGTCCAGCGAGGCCAAGACATTGCCTTCCACATGCCGGTAGAGAGCCGGAATCGCCTTCCGTGAGAAAAAGTGGCGTTTGGGAACCTGCCACAAACTCACGGAAGGGGGCCGAGTCTACCAACTGAAAAGGCAGCAGTTGAAGCGCTAGCAATTTAGCCAAGCTAGCATTCAACCGCTGGATGGCTTGGAGTGAACTTCTTTCGACGGTCCAGCAGCTGAGGCAGGGAAATTTGCCTGCTAGAATCGGACGTCGGTGTACTGCTAGCAGAGTGCCCGCAAGTACTTGGCTGTGACACACCTAATTCTACACCTTCATTCCTCTCAGTGCAGGTTTCAGAGAGGACTGAAGGTATAGTGGGGTTGGTGATCCCAGCTGATGCGGTGCAAGGAAAGGTCCGCTTTGTTCTTTGGTGTGGGTTTTTAAGGTAGGCTTGCCAACAAACTGCATGGCAGGTCAACATATGTCTGGTCAAGCATGTGGTGCCCAAGCGGGTGATGTTTTGGCCACGCAATATACGCTTGAGACATATGTTGCAAACAGCAGCTGTGCGATCTGATGCACTCGACTCAAAAAAGGCCCACACCAAAGAACTTTTTGAATAACGGACAGAGGCAGCGCCCTGCACAGGCGGAGCTCTGTGGTGTGATTCCGTCGGTGTGCTGCCCTTACGCTGGCCCCCCGAGGGCATCCTGCCTCGTTGGAGATAAGCCTCCTCCTCATCCTCCTCCTCCTCCTCCTCTCTCCTATTAGGCACCCACGTGGAGTCAGTGACCTCATCATCCCCTCCCTCCTCATCACTGGAGCCAATCTGGCAGTATGCTGCAGCTGCTGGAACATGACTGCCAGATTGTTGTCCTTCTTGAGCATCCTCTCTCTCTGCTCTCCTGCTGTAAGTGCTGCAAATGCCTGTTGGTGTAACACACCAGGAAAACACAGCAATATGGGCTAGCTTCAGGTGTATAATGTGCAGGAGGCACACTCCGCCCGCTGTAAGTGCTGCAAATGCCTGTTGGTGTAACACACTAGGAAAACACAGCAATAAGGCCTAGCTTCAGGAGTATATTTTGCAGGAATCACACTACGCCTGCTGTAAGTGCTACAAATGCCTGTTGGTGTAACACACCAGGAAAACACAGCAATACGGGCTAGCTTCAGGTGTATAATGTGCAGGAGGCACACTCCGCCCGCTGTAAGTGCTGCAAATGCCTGTTGGTGTAACACACCAGGAAAACACAGCAATACGGGCTAGCTTCAGGTGTATACTGTGCAGGAGGCTTAGCAACAATGACACTGACACTGTCCCCTGCCTATCCTTCTCTCTCCCTGCACACAAGGTTTATCAAAGAATATGACACTGACACTCTCCCTGCCTATCTTTCTCTCTCCCTGCACACAAGGTTTAGTAAAGAATATGACACTGACACTGTCCCCTGCCTATCCTTCTCTCTCCCTGCACACAAGGTTTATCAAAGAATATGACACTGACACTCTCCCTGCCTATCCTTCTCTCTCCCTGCACACAAGGTTTAGTAAAGAATATGACACTGACACTGTCCCCTGCCTATCCTTCTCTCTTCCTGCACACAAGGTTTATCAAAGAATATGACACTGACACTCTCCCTGCCTATCCTTCTCTCTCCCTGCACACAAGGTTTAGTAAAGAATATGACACTGACACTGTCCCCTGCCTATCCTTCTCTCTCCCTGCACACAAGGTTTATCAAAGAATATGACACTGACACTGTCCCCTGCCTATCCTTCTCTCTCCCTGCACACAAGGTTTAGCAAAGAATATGACACTGACACTCTCCCTGCCTATCCTTTTCTCTCCCTGCACACAAGAATAGCACAAAGAATATCAACACTGTCCCTGCCTATCCTTCTCTTTCCCTGCGCCAGAACACACTACACAAGGCCGCCGCGCTGGCGGCCTTTTATAGTGTGGGGCGTGTGCTAAACCCCCTGAGCTATAATTGGCCACAGGCAACCTGCCTGTGGCCAATTATGGCTCTCCTAGCTGCCGGCGCTGTGATTGGCCAAGCATGCGGGGTCACAGTGCATGCTTGGCCAATCACAGCGCCGGGATTGCACTGTAATGGCGCAGTGTATTGTGGGCCGTTGGCGTCACTCAAATTTGGCGCAAACGGCCCAAATCGTTCGATGTTCGCCGAACGATCGAACAGCCGATGTTCGAGTCGAACGTATGTTCGACTCGAACACCGAGCTCATCCCTAATCATCATAGATAGATTCATGCAATGTATGAATCTATCTATAGTCGCTGCTGACACCCCCTAATCAGGTGCCTGGCCCATTTTCGGGCGCAGGGCACCTGAATTACAGTGGCGGGGGTGTTTTTTGGAAGCACCTGATTAGAGCTGTAGGCTCTAATGGGTGCCCAAAACAGTGATCAGCAGGCGCCATGCTGGGCGTTCGCTGATCACTTAGCTGTGTGTTAGCAAAGCGAAGGATTTTGCTTTGCTAACACTAAACCGCCTCTCAGCCAATCAGGTTGCCGGGTCTGTTACCGGTCACCTGATTGGCTGAAACGTCAGGCGCTGTGATTGGACGCCTGAGAGAGGACGGAGGAAGACATGGAGGATGTGCAGGAGACCGATGCTGACCCGCTACAAGACAGGTAAGTGCCGGGCAGCATCTGATGGGGCCCAGTAGCGACAATTGATGGGCACACTGGCAGCATCTGATGGGGCACAGTAGCGGCAATTGATGGGCACACTGGCAGCATCTGATGGGGCACAGTAGCGAGTAGCGACAATTGATGGGCTCACTGGCAACATTTGATGGGGCACAGTAGCGGCTATTGATGGGCACACTGGCAGCATTTGATGGGGCACACTGGCAGCGATTGATGGGAACAGTGTCAGCAATTGATGGGTACAGTGTCTGCGTTTGATGGCACAGTGCAAGTAATTTATGGGTACAGTGGCTGTGTTTGATGGCACAGTAGCTGCGTTTGGCACAGTAGCTGCGTTTGATGGGCACCGTGGCTGCAATTGATGTTTTTTTTTTTCAGTTTGTTTGCGCCCCCCCAAAATTTTTGAGCACCAGCCGCCACTGCTATGAACAATAGGCAAAGTTCTTGTGAAGGGGTCTAATCTACATGGTGGTTCACATGAGTCCCAGTAAAGTCTGCATGCAGTAAATAATGCAACTGTTAGATAGTCAGGCCCTTTGTACTTAATCTCTGCTAGCAGCAACCGGTTACTGAAAGCAGTGTTCTCTCATGAGTCCTAGTGATACAGAAACTGTGGTCTCATGTTCAGATGGCAGCTCACTTTTGGAACTGTGTGGAGTGACTCTGGTCCGATCTGCACATGGTCACAGTGTTGTGGCAGGTTGACGTGCACACAGGAGCAGCCATGAGAGCGTTCCTCAGGCATGTCAGTGGATAGTGGTTTAGAAAGCTCCACAGCAGGAGCATGGACCTGAGCTTTGAGATATGTAATATTTTCAGGGTCCCTGGCTTCTCCTGGAGGCCTTGGGGATAATTATGGAAAAGAAGGAGGTTCTTCCACCATTGAACCTCTGGAGGCAGAGAGATTTCTGAGTCACAAACTTGGACATTTTCTTTGAAAACTCTCTTATCGACTTTGTGAGAATAACAAAGTTAGTCAAGCCCCAATCTGAGTACAGAGGATGGGGAGTCATATTGAACACAATGCCATCTTTGCTGTACAAATCATCAGATTGAACAGGAAAATTCAGATACAAAGCAGGCCATCATAAAGAACATTACCACTGTGACAGGACACAGACACATTAAACCTGTTAGCAAAATCTCTCCTTAGCAAGCCTAAAAGCCATCCTAAAATAGCCACATCAAAAAGACTAGCAGAGCGTTCAACTGGCTCTCTTCCAGTCATATTTGGCTGTCAAAGCTTTTTTGATACAATACCCATTTAAGTCTGGCTATACTTCACCTGAACTTGCCCTTATCATACAACCCAGCTCTCAAACTCTCTCTCTCAAATAATCCATAATCACTGTTGTCCTAAAATTGCCTGCATAACAAGTATCTAACTTGAATGTATAAGTTAATTCTGATCGGTTTGAAACCAAACATGCCTATGCTCTAATGCAGAGGTCTCCAAACTTTCTAAACAATGGGCCAGTCTACTGTCCTTCAGACTTTGCAGGAGCTGGACTGTGGTTACTGTGAGTAGAAAATGCCCTGACAACTGGTAGGCAGGTGCAGTCTATTTTCTTCATTGCAGGTGGTGCTCATCTGCAGTTGTGATGCATGTGGAGGAGGAAGTCGAGAGGAACCTCGTTCCTCTATGATCTCCTCGGTCACAGAAAGGCAGCATCAGATTAAATGTTGGCATCCCATGTGAATTTGGTGACCATCTTGGGTCAGGCAGAGTCGATTTAAGACCCTGGCTTCTGGGTTTGGTGTGCATTCTGCATGTGGGTAGTGAAGGGACAGGTCACCCTTCTGTCAGGGACAGTGTGTAGCAGCAGGGAGACGTTCCAGACTAGTAGGGAAAGTAAAGGGATATGCCATGCTTCCTGGAAGCCTCCCCACTTGGGTACAGAACGGCCAGGCCACATTCTAGCCCTCAAGACAGACACTATCAACTCACCTGGGACCTACTGCTAAACTCATCACTGTATATTTTGTGATTGTGCCGGGTCGGGTCGTCTCCCCACTGGGCTAGTTGTGCTTTGTTGAAGTTCAATTTCAATACAGTTCTGTTTTTGCAACTGGACTCTGAGTGTTTAGTGCCGCCGCACCACTCTACACCTCCCCACAATCCCAACAACAGTGGGAGTAAACAATGGCTCATCATTGGTAGTGCCAGGCCAGCACATCATATACAGTATGTCTAGAAGCTGGCCCTTAAAAGGGCCAAAACACACCACTACATTAGCTAGATATTATCCAGGTTCAGGTCTTCAAGGCAGGGTTCGATCATCCTCTGGTATGTGGCAGGCCTGCTGTTCAGCTCTGCTATGGGTCACATGAGTGCAATTCGTTTTGCATTCCTGTGACCCGTTATTTACAGAGAGCGCTCTGAAGTCCGCTCTCTGCTGACGTCACGGGAATCAGTCCAAGCACTGCCTCATCACAACATAAAAAGTCTGGACTGATGCCTGTCTCAGCCTCTCAGCAAGCCCCTGTGAGACTGAGACAGCCTCTCCCCACCCCTCCACAGCTCAGCACTCCAATGAGCATGGGGGGCAGAGCAGAGAGCTGCTGAGGGACAGGCAGCAGCTCTCTGCTTGGGGAGCTGAGAGAAACGAGCCATTGGCGGTGTTCGATGGCTCGGTTCTCAGGGAAGAGGCGGCAGGGGACATATGCAGCATCGGTCCGATGCTGTATCCACCTAGGTAAGTATGATGGTTAAAAAATGAAATAAAAAACACACTTCTTTTAACTTTACTTTTCACACAACTTCTTCACTTTTGTCAAGGACATCCTGGTCTTCTACTGAGATTCAGGAATAACTGTCTTTCTTCCCCCTCTAAGGCATGAATCACCAGTTTTCCTGCTGAGTGACTGGCGGTAAGGTCCTGATATGTGTAATTGGGTTATTGTTGCAGCAGGAATCTTGCCAGGAATAAGTAGGTTATTATTGCTAGGACAGAAGGATGCCTATTTCCCTCTGATGTTGTATTGAAGAATTTGCCATGTCCCAAAAAAAAATGTACTTAATTCAAGCATTGGTAATATATGTATATATAAACATAACTAGTCGATTGTGCGTATGTATGCTGTCCAGAGTATGAACTGGTCTGTTATTTGCAGGGCCATCTCCTGTTTTTTTTTTTTTTTTTTTGATTAGTGTAGCTCCCTCCTAGTTAGATTGCTAGGACGACAGGTACATTTTGTTTTGTGGCTCCCATGTAATCATTGTAGCAGCTATTGATTTTCCTGGGCTGTTCTAGATTTCACAAGCTGCAGGTGTGATTGCCTCCCCCTGCATTCTGGAGGCTTCCATAACATAGAAGGCTGGGAGAGTCAGAAGGGTGGCTTAGAAATGCATTATCCCTGGAAAGGTGAGCCCAGTAGGGGGCTGGGGGGGACATAAAGAGTCTGGGGTCTGGTACAGCCCTGTTCTTGTCCTGCTGGAGAAGTTCTCAGCCTTAGGGGCAATAAAGGCCTGGTAGATATTCTAAAGACTGTCACACACAGATCAAAATGTGTCTAGTTCAGCAGGAGCTGGCCAAATTTTGATGTGTGTAGTCCCCCCTGTTAGACAAAAGCTGATCATTAGATCAGTGTATTCAGACAGTGGAGAAGTCCCCGCTGTCAGAATACGATAGCACAGTGGGGAGGATTTCTGCATCGACCTCGCTTGTGTGGGTGCAGGAATCGATAATTTTTGTTTTGTTCAGCTCTGATTGAATGAAAAAAAAATAATAATAATAATATTATGTACCCTGGATCTACAGTATCCTAAACTAAAAATCCTTTAGCTTTTTAAATACAGTATAATACTACACACTTTAAAGTACAATTGTGGTCAGGCTATTGGTATTCAAATATTTACATATTCTTAAAAAACAATACATGCTGCTCTCCCCACTACTCTGCCCTGGGTTTCTCCTCCTATCTGTTTTTGGAGGGGCTTCCTTGGATAGATTTTTGGCCTCTGGGTTTGTATTTTCTACTCGCCCAGTACGCCGTATTTTTAATTATTCTCTGCATACTTGATTTATCATTAAATGCTTATATGATTCTTCTTCCTATCTTTTCTTTTTCCATCTTTTCTATCTTTTCTTTTAGAACTCAGCTCCTCCCCGGGGTAAGTATATTTAAATATTTTGCATATATATTGTATGTTTATATTGATTTCTTGATATGTGAATGGCCCCCTTAAATGTCTTATCTTTGAATGTGCAAGGCCTCAACATACCTCAAAAGCGCACAAAAGCATTTCGCTCACTAGCTTCAACAAAGGCACATGTAATTTGTCTCCAAGAGACCCACTTTACTAAAAATTCCGCTCCTAAATATTTTGGCTCTCTATACCCTCAGGTTTTTACAGCCTCGGCTGACACAAAGCAGCGTGGTGTACTGATAGCGTTTCATCGCACAACTCCCTTCTCACTTCAGACAGAGATCAAAGATCCTGAAGGGCGGTATCTCATACTTACTGGGCATATAACTGACTCTCCAGTTACTGTGGTGTCATACTACGCCCCAAATAAAACCCCTTCATCCTTCCTCTCTCACTTGTTACAGGTAGTTGAAACTCATAAAACTGGCACGCTACTAATTTGTGGAGATTCGAATCAAGTCCTTTATCCATTTTTAGACAAATCCCCTATTCCTAGCACACCTATCTCCCGTAAAAGCACATTTCAACAATTACTCCAGCAACATCACTTATTAGATACCTGGCGAGAAGCAAACCCAGCTAAGTGACAATTTACTTTCTACTCACATCCTCACAATTCACTCTCCCGAATAGACCACATACTTATAAATGTACCTATGGCCCCTGAACTTCTCTCTTCCTCCATTATACCCTTCACATGGACTGATCATAGTGCAGTGTTAACCTCATTCACCTCTGCAATTCCAAAAGCACAAGACCCCACTTGGCAGATAAATAACTTCATGCTATCCCACCCATCCCACTATGCAGATTTAGAGACAGCCTTAAAAGATTATATTTCTTTTAATAAAACCTCTGATATCTCTCCTCTGACATTGTGGGAGGCTCATAAATCAGTGCTCCGTGGAGCATGTATTCAAAAAGCCTCATACCTCAAAAAGGAAAAATGGCTGCTCCAACATAAACTGGAGGCAGAATTTAACTCAACCCATGCACTCTTTCAGGCAAACCCTAATCCTACTACGAAATCACACCTGGATAGAGCACGTCTAGACCTTGACCTTTTTCTCTCAAACTCTGCTGTTAAAACGCTAAGTAAATATAGGCATTCATTCTATCTTAAAGCCAATAAACCTACGACACTCCTTGCCCGGGCCCTTAAAAAATCAATACACTCCTCCAAACCGATACGTCTAAAATTGTCCCACGAAACCTACACCAGTAACCCAGTAAAAATTCTTCACACTTTCCAAAAACATCTTGCCACATTATACAATAAAGAAGAACCCCTAAATCAGGCCTCTGCAGATTCCTTTTTTTCCCACATCACACTTCCATCTATTCCCTTGGTCAACCGGGATAGCCTTGAAAGCCCTATAACCACTGATGAAATTAACATGGCAATAAAATCTCTTAAGCTAAATAAACGTCCAGGCCCAGACGGCTTTTCAGCCATGTATTATAAGAAATTTGCACATATATTAACCCCACTATTGACCGAAGCCTTCAATTCTATACTCTCTGGGCATTCCTTCCGACCTGAAACACTGACAGCTATTATTTCCATGATCCCTAAACCAAATTCAGATGAATCAGCTCCCTCCAATTACAGACCCATCTCTCTACTTAATTTGGACATAAAGCTTTTAGCGAAAGTTTTGGCAACACGTTTAAATAATATAATAGGATCTTTAATCCACAAGGACCAAGTAGGCTTTATCCCAAAATGCCAATCTGGTGATGCGGTACGTAGAGTGGCCTTACTTACCCATATTGCCCAAAAAAGACGGATACCTCTTTGCCTGTTATCCCTAGACACCAAAAAGGCTTTTGATACTGTATCATGGCCCTACCTCCAATTTGTCCTACAACGCTGGGGATTTGGCCCCCACTTCCTTAGTTGGATCTCGTCACTGTATAACCACCCCAAAGCCTATGTGAAATATGCAGGTTATAAATCCAACCTATTTAACATCCTTCGAGGAACCCGTCAAGGTTGTCCTCTTTCCCCAATTCTATTTGCCCTTCTCATTGAACCCTTAGCTCAATCTATCCGTTCTGATCCATCTATTAAAGGCCTTGAGATAGCTGGACATCAGCATAAAATTTGCTTATTTGCCGACGACATTTTACTTTTTATGTCCTCTCCCCATATCTCTGCTCCTAACTTAATACAGAAGTTAGACCAATTTGCCCGTATTTCTGGTTTGCACGTCAATCTGCAAAAATCCTCAGCACTCAATATCTCCTTATCTTCCTCAGAATTACAACAAGCACAGGTATCCCTTCCCTTTTCCTGGTCCACTACGCGTCTACCCTACCTGGGAATCAACCTCACGTCTCATATTACAGGACTCTTCTCAGCCAATTACCCACCTATATTACGCCATATCACCTCTTTGTTAACACATTGGTCTTCTCTTCCTATATCGTGGATAGGTAAAATGAATATTATTAAAATGTCTATACTTCCCAAAATTCTGTACTTTTTTCGAGTTTTACCCATCTCTCTACCGGCATACTTCTTAAGAATACTACAAAGTAGAATAACAAAATATGTTTGGGGTACATCTAAACCCCGTTTACCTAAACATACTCTTTACCTCCCTAAATGTAAAGGTGGTCTGGGATTTCCTAATTTATCTACCTACTACTACGCGGCCCAACTAGCACAATTAACCAAATACCATGCAACGTCGGAAATTCCTCTTTGGGTAACTCTAGAATCAATAGATTGCGATCCTTATTCTATCTCCAATCTTTTATGGCTGAGACCTTCTGATCATAAAAGAATCACTAACCCAGTTACCAAAAACTCATTAACTATTTGGAACAGATTTAAAATAACAAATGAGCTACAATCTCCTCACACTCCACTTTTATCATTTATTAAAAATCCCCTTTTTTATCCTGCCTGGAAATTCCCCAAATCTTTTAAAGCCTGGACTAACTCTAAATTAATCCATCTTCATGATCTGACGTCCCAGACTACCTTTATACCGTTCCCAGATTTATGTGAAAAACATGGTCTTCCAAACTCTGAGCTTTTTAGATATCTGCAGATTAAAAACTTTTTTACACCCTGTATCCAAAGCAGAACCAAACTTAATAAATTATCAAACTTCGAAACCAAATGTAAAAATGATCCCCATGCAATTGGACTGATCTCTAACCTCTATGCTCAACTCATCACTAAACCTGTTTCTGACCCTCCTTCTTATGTAGCTAAATGGGAGGCAGATCTCAATCTTAATCTTGTAATATCTGATTGGGCTGCAATCTGGAATAATACAAAATCCTCCTCACAAAACATAACAGCTTTGGAAACTAATTACAAAGTACTCACCCGCTGGTATTTGGTCCCTTCCAGAGTTGCAAAATTTGTCCCCAATTACTCCTCATTATGTTTTCGTGGCTGTGGTGATCTTGGCTCCTATCTACACACTTGGTGGGATTGTCCGGTAGTTCAAAAGTTCTGGAGTGATATATTTCTCATACTCTCAGCCTTGTTTGCAATATCTATCCCTCCAGTACCTTCAATAGCACTCTTAAATCTCAAACCGGCAACACTCACCTATAAACAATTTAAACTTTTATTGCAGATCACAACAGCCGCGAAACAGACCATAGCTAAAGCCTGGAGAACTGACAATTTGGTATTGAATGAAACTAAGCATAGAATTAACCAAGCTATGGTCCATGCCAAAATGGAAGCCATAATTCAAGATAAAATAAATTCCTTTAAAGATATTTGGCAACCATGGATAACTCAGTTTTTGCCACCAGACTTTGATGACACCTTGTTGATGCCTTGATGTTTTACACTCTCTCGCAGTAACTATCTATAAGCAAATGGCTATTGATGCATTTATCCCGGGGATTCTTCCTGTCACTTCCTCTTCTCCTTCTCTTCTTCTCTTCTTCCTGCTCTTCCCCTTCTTTTTTTCTCAACTTGTTTATATGGTCGTTTGATTTTTTTGTGTTTTTATTTTTATTTTTTATTTTTCATGTATATATAGGTTCAACAAGTATACCTACATATGCTCCTCTCAATTTTTTTAGGCACAGATTCTTGATTTTTAAGAGTTATATAGTAGCGATCATTCTGTCTCATACCTTTTGAGGCTTTAATACATTTCTTTATCCTCCTTAGGTGTTTACCTTTAAGGCTTCAATTGTATTTCTCATTCTGAGTCTACACTTTATTTAGACTAAGTGAAGTAACTCACTCTGATTATTGAGTGAAGCAATTGTCTCTTGATCCATGATATATATATGATTTCATATGCTAATTTTGAACCTATTGTAGTGATTACTGTGATTGTTGCTTTATTTATTTATTTATTTTTTTATTATTATTTCTCTGTAATTTGATAAAATTCAATAAACAAATTTGAACAAGAAAAAAAAAACAATACATGACCTGTAGGCTTCATGCAAACTGGACGTTAAAAAAATACCAGTAGCGTTAGCTGTAGAAATCTGTAGCTGTAGAATGCACTGAGAAGGCTGAAGAATATGGCCCGAACAGCTTGGACATGTGGATGCCCCCCGGATAGCTAGATATTGATTTAACCACTTAAGGACCGGCCCATGTAGAATTACGTTGTCAGAATGGCATGGACAGGCATATCAACGTACCTGTACATCCCCTTTAAATGCCTTTCCGTGTGTCGGTCCGCAGATCCCCGCGATCGTCTCACGGAGGTATAGAGCGGGGAGATGCTTGTGTAAACAAGCATCTCCCCGCTCTGACTAGTGACAATGACACTGATCTCGGCTCCGTGTACTCGCAGCGGAGATCAGTGTCATGTGACACAGAGCCCATCTCCCCTACAGTAAGAAACACTATGCAGGGAACACTTAACCCCTACAGCGCCACCTAGTGGTTAACCCCTTCACCGCCAGTGTCATTTTCACAGTAATCAGTGCATTTTTATAGCACTGATCGCTGTGAAAATGACAATGGTCCCAAAAGAGTGTCAAAAGTGTCCGATGTGTCCGCCATAATGTCGTAGTCACAAAAAAAATCACTGATCACCGCCATTACTAGTAAAAAATAAATAAATAATAAAAATGCCATAAAACGATCCCCTATTTTGTAAACGCTATAACTTTTGCGCAAACCAATCAATAAACCAATAAACGCTTATTGTGATTTTTTTTACCAAAAATATGTAGAAGAATACGTATCGGCCTAAACTGAGGGAAAAAAAATGTTTTTTTATATATTTTTTGGGGATATTTACTATAGCAAAAAGTAAAAAATATTGAATTTTTTTCAAAATTGTCGCTTTATTTTAGTTTATAGCGCAAAAAATAAAAACCGCAGAGGTGATCAAATACCACCAAAAGAAATCTCTATTTGTGGGGAAAAAAGGACATCAATTTTGTTTGGGAACCACGTCGCACGACCGCGCAATTGTCAGTTAAAGCGACGCAGTGCCGAATCGCAAAAAGTGGCCTGGTCCTTTAGCTGCAAAATGGTCCGGGGCTTAAGTGGTTAAAAAAAAAAAAAGAAATCATGTCACTTTAACCACTTAAGCCCCGGACCAATATGCAGCATAAAGACCAGGCCCCTTTTTGCGATTCGGCACTGCGTCGCTTTAACTGACAATTGCGCGGTCGTGCGATGTGGCTCCCAAACAAAATTGAAGTCCTTATTTTCCCCATAAATAGAGCTTTCTTTTGATGGTATTTGATCACCTCTGCGGTTTTAATTTTTTGCGCTATAAACAAAAATAGAGCGACAATTTTGAAAAAATTAAATATTTTTAAATTTTTGCTATAATAAATATCCCCATAAAATATATAGAATAACATTTTTTTTCCTCAGTTTAGGCCGATACGTATTCTTCTACATATTTTTGGTCAAAAAAAATCACAATCAGCGCTTATTGATTGATTTGCGCAAAAGTTATAGCGTTTACAAAATAGGGGATAGTTTTATGGCATTTTTATAAAAACATTTTTTTTTTACTAGTAATGGCGGTGATCAGCGATTTTTTGTGATCAGCGATTTTTTGCGTGACTGCGACATTATGGTGGACACATCGGACACTTTTTTGGGACCATTGTCATTTTTACAGTGATCAGTGCTATAAAAATGCACTGGTTACTGTGGAAATGACACTGGCAGTGAAGGGGTTAACCACTAGGGGCGTTGAAGGGGTTAAGTGTGCCTAAGGGAGTGATTACTACTGTTAGGGGGCGTGGCTACGAGTGACATGTCACTGATCTCCGCTCTGATTACACAGAGTGGAAATCAGTGACAGTGTCAGTAGGCGAGCGTGGAGATGTTGTGTTTACACTAACATCTCCCCGCTCCCTCCCTCTGTGAGGCGATCACGGGGATCCCAGCGGCGATTGAGTCCGCGGGACCCGCGGTCCGACTCACGGGGAAGGTAGCAGGGTCGCGAGCGCGCCGCCGGCGGCGCACGCGCGACCCCCACGTCGGGTAGTTAAAGGGGACGTACAAGTACGTTGATGTGCCTGTCCGTGCCATTCTGCCGACGTATATCTACTGGAGGCGGTCGTTAAGTATATAAAAAATAAAAATAAAGTGTACAATACTGTAGGTCACGAGGGAAAAATAGGGTCAGGTAATAGGGAATGTGATTGATCCAATCAGGAAGTTGCAAAAGGTCACATGAATAGGGGGAACATTCTTGAAGGGAGGTAATGTTATATAAAGGGGTCCCCCGCAGGAATCTCCTCACAGCTGGTCAGAGTACAGCAACAAGTTCCCCATCCCCCCCACTCTTGTCGAAGGCACTTTATGTGGTTTTGTCACCCTTTCAAAGTAAAGGGGGAACTTGTTTTTTGAGATACGGTATTGCTCGAGTCCTGAAGACTGAGCTGTTTATATTTATTATTTACAATTGAGAATGTATGAATTATTAATATGATTGAATGGATTTAAGTTATTTACAGTTTACACCAATAAAAGTGCCTCGGCCAATTTTTTTCCAAGTACGTTGTGAGTGTAGTTATTTAAAGTGGGTATTAAAGGAGGGATAGGTGTATCCTACATTTCCATGAGTTTTGCAGCATTTTTGCAGTGCCGTTTTTCAGTGTTTTTCAGCGTTTTTTTTTGTGTTTTTAGCTTTCTTTAGTAAAATTGTACTCCCACAAAAGCTTATGGCGCAAAAACGCATATAAACACTGAATAGCCACATTTTTCAGCGTTTTTGAGTGTTTTTCATCGGTTTTAAGCTTTTGTCAGAGTTAGAGCGTTTTTACAACTGAAAAACTCCTCTCAAAACCCACTAGTTCTGGGGGGTTTTTCCAGCCAAAAAAAACGCCCCTGCCAAAAACTGCTGATAACAGCTTATGTGTGCATGGACACATAAGATAACATGTTAGGGAGTTTATTGACTGCAGAAAAAAAATGCCTCAAGTCAAAATCAGCAGCAGCAAAAATGTCCAGTGCGCATGAGGCCTTAAAGTCTATGTTTAGGTAAAAAAAATGTTTTTTAAAAATGAGCACAAGGAATGTTACTTACATTTAGTGTCCCTTGTGTTGGTGCCTGCTGTCATAATGGAAATCCAAAATCCTCTAATCCTATCTTATGCCCTGCAGCCATAATCGTATGGTGCTGCGAGGGTTAATACCAACACTGGACCTGTGACAGACACTAATAAAGAGTGCCAGCTACGCTTTGTGCCCCCTCCTCTATTTATAGAAGTTGCACTACAGCTTCCATGAATGAAAAGCTATCAATGAAGGTAGGGGGTGCAAAGGGCATGCATAGTTGGGACTCTTGATAAGTGCTTGTCACAGGTCCCTCGGTTCTATTAACCCCTGCAGCACTGAACGATCACAGCTGTGGGGTAATAGAGGGAGGCAGAGAACTTTGGATTTTCACCATGATTGCTGGGACAAGCACAAGGGATGCATTAACCTCCCTGGTGGTATGATTACTTCAGATTTTTGGTGCTGAAAGCGGTACCATTATTATGCATGGAAATTTGGCGTTTTATATTGTAGGCCTGTAATTCTTAGAAATAACTCACTTAAATCTGTCCAAACAAGAGTCTAGTAGACATCCCGGGTATGATAAAGTTTGAAACACAAAATCATAAATTATAATATAATAAATAACTATAAATAATTATAACAAATAATAATATAATAATAATAAAAATTATTCAATAATGTAATCAAATCAAAAACACTGATATTTGCTCAGATGCAGAATTGTCGCTGTCATTACTTTTAGTGTTTGATGACAAATTTCCCCACAAATCGCTATCGCTCAATTCTGCAAGTGATTCTAATTTATTATCGCTGTTTTCTAGCTGGTCTAAAACCACTTTTGATGTAAAGGGACACTTTTTGGTTGCTATGGACAATCTCCAGTTTCCAGGCAGAAAGAACAATTTTTATAATATAAAACTGCATGCAGGACACTGGACAGACCACTAGGGACAAAGGGGATGTGTTATTATTTGATACAGTACTGTAATCAGTAAGATTACAGTATACTGTATGTATTGTGTTTTTTTCACTTTTTGAATTTGGCAACGAACTCTGTCCCTGTGTGCCGCAACATCGCAGGGAAAGGAGCCCGGCACTCGCCAGTCACCAGTGTGAATCGAGCGAGGAGCCAGCTCGCACACCCAGCGGGGAGACATTGCAGGATCCAGGGAACAAGGTAAGTAACTTTCCCTGGATACTGCGATGCGATTCTGAGTCTGGCTCGGGGTTACCGCTTTTGGTACTGAAATATTACCCCAAGCCAGACTCGGGAATACCGCTAGGCAGGTTAAATGTAAGAAACATCCCTTTTGCTGATTTAAAAAATATGTATTACCTAAATGTAGGCTTTAAACCAAGCCCTCACTGGTCTCTGTAGCTGCAAGCATTGTGGAGTGAATTCATACTTAAAGCGGTGGTTCACCGGAATTTTTTTTTTTAAAAGCCAGCAGCTACAAATACTGCAGCTGCTGACTTTAAAAAAAAGGACACTTACCTGTCCAGGTCGCCCACGACGTCGGCAGCCAAGACTAGCTGCCGCTCGGCTCTCGGCTTCCCCCGCCGCTATCCTCGGTGAAGGAATCTGGAAGTGAAGCGCTGCGGCTTCACTGCCCGGTTCACTACAGCGCATGCGCGAGTCGCGCTGCGCCATCCTCACTGGTCCCCGTTGTGTTCTGGGACCTGAGTGTTTCCCAGAACACAACGGGGGGTGATGCGAAGGGGCGGGACTCCCGCGGGAGTCTGCTCCCGGAAGTGGTGCAAATATCTGTTTTATACAGGTATCTGCACCCCCTCCCCCCTGAAAGGTGACAAACGTGACACCGGAGGGGGGGAGGGTTCCGAAAAGCGGAGGTTCACTTTTGGGTGAACCTCCGCTTTAAACTTTACGGCAAAAACTACTTTTATTTTTGTTTTTAACAGCTTAAAGCTGAGTTACATCCATTTTTACAATGTATTTGCATCCATATGCCAATCCGCATTGCAATTCTAAATGGCTACATTTTTTTTACTGTATATACCGTAATTTATGTTAATAATGTTAATGCAACAGTTCCAGTCCGGCCACCAATTATAAGGCGATTCCCTTGGACTCCTGGGATAACGGCGTCACCTATCCCAAGAGTCCAAGGGAATGACCTAGTACTGAAATCTCACATGATGTCTAGACCATTGCAATGGCAACCTTTCATGAAGAAACAGGGATGCACAGTGTCATTACTGCGCAGGAGCACGATCAGGAGGTGCATGCTGGGTAGCCAGCCAAACTGAATCCAGTAAATAAAGACAAGCGGGCTTCAGATGCCCACAGCTGCGATGGACCCTGCCTGTTTCCAAGATCAGGTTAGATTTTACTGATTTTAACCACTTCAGCCCCGGAAGAATTGGCTGCCCAGTGACCGGGCCATTTTTTGCGATTCGGTACTGCGTTGCTTTAACTGACAATTGCGTGGTTGTGCGACGCTGTACACAAACAAAATGGAAGTCCTTTTTTTCCACAAGTAGAGCTTTCTTTTGGTGGTATTTGATCATCTCTGCTTTTTTTTTTTTTGCGCTATAAACAAAAAAAGAGCAACAATTTTGAAAAAAAAAACCACAATATTTTGTACTTTTTGCTATAATAAATATCCCCATTTTTTTTTTAAAAAAGCAAATTTTTCTCAGTTTAGGTCTATATGTATTCTTCTACATATTTTTGGTAATAAAAATCCCAATAAGCGTATATTGATTGGTTTGCGCAAAAGTTATAGCATCTACAAAATAGGGGATAGATTTATAGCATTTTTATTATTATAATTTTTTTTACTAGTAATGGCGACGATCTGCGATTTTTATCAGGACTGCGATATTATAGCGGACACATCGGACACCTTTGACACATTTGTGGGACCATTGTCATTTATACAGCGATCAGTGCTATAAAAATGCACTGATTACTGTAAAAATGTCAGGGCAGGGAAGAGGTTAACACTAGGGGGTGATCAAGGGGTTAATTGTGTTCCCTAGCGTGTGTCTGTAGGGGGAGGGGACTGACCTAGAGGAAATGATAGATCGTGGTTCCTAGCCATTAGGAACTCACAATCTGTCTTTCCTCACAGAACAGGGATTTGTGTGTTTACACACACACACACCTCCCTGTTCTGCCTCTCGTGCCCGTGATCGCTCCTGGCCGGCGGTCATCGTGTATCGAGAATTGGCACCCCTGCGATGCAGCGGGCGCACACGCGCGCCTGCTATCCCGCTTAAAGGGACCGACGTGCAGCTATGACGGTTCGCAGGACCGTGCCGACCTGCCATCATATAACAACGGCAGCTGGTCGGCAAGTGGTTAGACAAACAAGAAGGAACACCTTAGTGACATTATTCAAATCTTAAAGTAGAAGTGTTAAAGTGTTCGTAACCCTAAAAAGAAAAAAAACACAAAAAAAAGATCATTTAGCATTATAGCAGATTAAACAGCAAACTGTTGTCTAACCTGCCCCTCTCTAAGCTGTAAAAAACCTGGCTGATGCTGCCACTTCCTGTGTCCCCCTCTGTGAGCTGATCATGATAATCATGACTGCTGAGCCCAGACTACCGTGGTCAGCTTATGTCCCTCTGTCTTCCGCAGCTCTATTCTGTCCTCCTCACCCCCTCCCTCTCTGCCTGTCAGCTCCCTTGTCTGTGTGAGCTGTCTCTGCCCCCCCTGTCACTATTCGTAGTAAAGAAAACCTTTACAAAATATCCTGGCAGCCCCTCTCCTTTATCTAGCCATAACACACTCTGTAAGTGTTAAAAAGATGCATCTAAATATATTTTTCCAGTTATCCTCAGGCCGGTCACGTGACTCCCCGCCACTCTGCTGCTACGATCCAGGGCTACAGTGGGAGGTGCCAAATGGCCATTCACGGAGGTCACGTGGCCGATGTCAGAGGGAGGTCTCGGCTTCTCCCACTGTAGCCCTGGATCGTAGTAGCAGAGCGGCTGGGAGTCACATTACCAGCCTGAAGATAACTGGAAAAAGGTATTTAGAGGCATCTACTTAAACAAACACTTACAGAGTGTGTTATGGCAAGATAAAGGAGAGGGGCTGCCAGTAAAAGAGTTTTTCAGGGTAACAACAACTTTAACACTGACGAGGGAGTGTTTAAAAAAAAAAATTTGGGGACTGGAACTCCACTTCCCAGTATTGACATAGTTGCATGCCAGACTTCCAGCCACCAAAGTTAAAAAGTTCCAACTATTGTCTAGTTGCAATGACAATAAAGAAATTATCTCCTTCACTGGGACTTCACATCAGGTCTTGGAAACTTTGAGGATGAATTCTCAAGCACCAATAGCTACAGAGGTTGGTGAGGGATTGTATTAAGGATCATTTTCTGCTTGCTAAGAATATGCAAATATTTGAATGCCTTTAGTCTAGTCACAGTTTAGAACCGCGAGAAGTCAAATCAATAAAGCCTGCTACTAATATAAAGAACTGGCAAGCTAAATGAAAGCTGGAATCAAGAAACTCAGTTGATCATTTATTCATGCTTCCAGCATATAGCAAAATGTCTTGTTATAGGTACCTGCATTAGCCTACAGGGACTTCTAATGAAGCACGGCAGAGTTCGGGTTATATATTCATACACTCTGACCTAGGCTGATGGCAGGTCATTTGTTTGTAGATTGTATAGAGCAATTAGGAGTTAGCAGGAGCTTTAATGATTTCACTGGGGTAATTTGTAATGAGCAGCTCAGAAAATCATAAGAATTCATTGTTTACATGTACTTGGGATTAATAAGCAAGGCATAATAATGAGTGACAGCTTCAGTATCTGGAACTGGCCAAATAAGTCAGTTATACTATGTATTAGCGAAACGTATGGTAAAAGGTTAGTTACAGTCAACTGGGCACAATTCAGTATTACAGTGCTAATTAGTACAATTGGTTTGTTATAAACAATGTCCTATAAATTACACTGTTTATTTGAATTGTGTCTTGTAAAACAATAATAACAGAATTCTATTTCCTAGAGAGATCTTTGACTAATTACAGGAGCTGCACATGCTGTTAGTTATTACACTGGGTGAAATCATGACCCATCTACCATTTCAGAGGCACCTAATGCATCGTTAATAGGGTCCGTACTACTTACCTCATAAATCATATCTCATTACCAGCCCCCAGAGGGCACCTTCTACATGCATTCCCCCGGTGCTTGATTGTTTATTAACTTCATTAATGTAAAGTCAATAATAAGCAAACAATTTACTTATGGCTTAAGCTGATCATCATGTAAAATTGTTACGCAAATGCAACTTAAGTGTAACACATTTTTTTTGTCTTTCAAAAGCAATCATTATTATTTATTAATTATGTAAATTGGCAAACAGTGCAAAGTGCTGTTCACTGTATCTCTGGAACAGTGAAACTTAAATCAGGGCTTTCTGAAGTTATTTAAATTAAAGGGAAAATATAGTGGATTTTTTATTAAGCACATATTCTGAGTTTTTTTTTTTTTACCAAACAGCCTACTTAAAAAAAAAAAATTATATTTAATGAATACTGAGCAGTATTTGACACTCAGCTTTTTTAGCTGAACACATTAAGCTCAATTAAATAAACATTCCATATTAAAAACTTGGTAAACATCTTACCCCAGAACTTGTTAGCTAAAAATTTCAATGCTGCTAGGTCCTGCTTTCTCAGTGCTGCTTTCCTGAACTTCACAGGAAAGTGTTAACAGCCCTGATAGCAAGGATAACTTGTCACAAATTTGTGGCAGTGTTGAATTGTAAGTCTTGTTAACTTGCTGCACATTTTTCACTGACAAGTTATACTCTTGCAGAGCACTTGAAGCACAAGTTGTAGTTGACACTTTTCAAATTTGAAGCAAATTTGCATGGCAAGTCTCGAGCATGAGCAAAGTTGCACTGGTGAGTCTACAGCAAGAGCTCTGCAAGTCACAGTGACCCCTGTGGTGGGATGACTATTGCACAACATATTTGACCCAGAACTTGCAGCACACTTGCAGAATGTTTGCAAAGAAAGTTGATCTGGAGTCATGCAATGCAAATTTGCTGAAATTGTGCAACAAACTTGTGAAGCCTGGCAAGTCCAGTAATAGCTTAGCAAGTCATTTTTAAACTTGCGGCTCAATTGCTTCCTATCTGGGAGTGGACAGTGCAGTCTTGAGTCTTTTTGTTAGCTTGGAGAAAGGTGAGGAAGAGCAGGACAGAGCAAGGGAGTGTAAGGTACCTGTGATAGGTAGTGTCCGAAGTGGAACTTGTGTGCTGAGGATTCAGGCGAAAACGTAGTCAGGCAGATTAGGTTGGCAACAGATCAGGCAAAATGGTACACAATCGAAATCCAGAGAGTGGTCAGGCAGGCAAAGGTCATACACAAGCTGGCAGTGAAGTACAAAATCAGCAGGCTAGAGAGTAGTCAGGAATTCAGGCAGAAGTTCAACACAAAAATCAAGATCAAAAAGCAGTCACAACACCCAGGTAGTTATTCAACACAAACGGGCGCTGAGAGATAGCATCACTTCCTTTTTATGGGCTGCTTTGATTGAAAATTGTCCACAGCTGGCAGCAGGTGGGGCTAGTGAGTCCAAGGTAATGCTTAATACTGAGAGGACATTTCCAAAAGTCTAGATCTGTCCGTAGCACAACAGGTAAGGCTGCAGCTGTGGGACCAGGAAGATCCCCGTTCAAATACACCCAGGTACATGACAGGGCCCCCTCCCAGTGGACCCCTCCAGGGGCTTAGTGGGAAAGGAGGCATGGAAGTCTTGAATAAGAGAAGGGGCATGCAGATCTTTTGCTGGAACCCAGGAATGGTCTGTGACAGGATATCCCTTCCAATGAACCAGATACTGAAGGCCACAACCCTGTCTTCTAGAATCAAGAATCTTGGAGACTTCAAACTCATTTTGTCCATCAACAAGAACAGGAGGAGGTAGCTGTTCGTTCTGGAGTAGCGATTGAAAATTGCTTTTTTGAGGAGGGAAACGTGGAACACAGGATGAGTCCGGAGAGAGGAGGGTAATTTCAACCGATATGAGACTGGCCCGACCCCGGGCAATAATTCTGTAAGGACCAATGAATCGGGGGCCCAATTTGGTAGAAGGTTGTTTCAGTCTCACATATTTGGTTGATAGACAAACTCTGTCCCCCACCACATATGGAGGTATATGGAGTCTTAGTTTGTTGGAAAAAAAGTGCATACTTGCCTGCTGACTTCCGTAGTAATAAGCAAATCTTTTTCCAATGTAGCAGAATATTTTTTACCCGCTGATCTGCTGCTGGTACACCAGAAGAAGGCTGAAGTAGGGGAAAAGTCTGAGGGTGATAGCCTAGGGCTGCGTAGAATTGTGTGGTATGAAGAGCACTGTGCCAACGGGAATTAATGGCGAACTCAGCTAAAGGCAAATACTCAGACCAGTTGGAGTGTAAGGCATTGACATAATGTCGAAAATAGGTTTCTAGGGTCTGGTTCATGCGTTCGGTTTGACCATCTGTTTGAGGGTGATGTGAGGTAGAGAGTGAAAGTGTTACTCCCAGTTTATTGCAGAACGCTCTCCAAAATTGGGAAACAAACTGGGATCCGCGGTCTGAGACGACATTGGTAGGTATGCCATGATAACTCACAATATGGGAAAGGAAGAGAGTAGACAGTGCTTCCGCTGGAGGTGATCCCGGGAGCGGCACAAAATGAGACATTTTGGAAAAGCGATCCACTATGACCCATATAGCAGTCATACCCTCGGACTTGGGTAAGTCTGTAATGAAGTCCATAGTCAAATAGGTCCAAGGCTGACGAGGTTCCGAACGTGGTTGTAACAGTCCAGTAGGCAATGTACGGGGTACTTTATTAGCAGCACAAGTTGGACAGGCAGCCACATAGTCAGTAACATCCCTTTTCATATGAGGCCACCAGACAAGACGCTGCAAGGTCTTAAGAGTGATGGTGACACCAGGATGACCAGATAACACACCATCATGTGCCCAGAGGAGTACAGGTTTTCTGAGGCTAGGGGCTATGAACAGGCGACCTGGTGGTATCTTCAAGCCTTAGGGAACACGATTCTGGGTTTCTTGTAACTGTTGGGAAAGAGCCGTAGAGATCTGTGCGACAATTTTGTGAGGTGGGATTATATACTGCTCGGTAGGTTGGTCTTCTTCAGAGGTAGTGAACTGTCTGGAAAGAGCATCGGCTTTCTTGTTTTTATGCCCAGGAACATAAGAAAGAACAAAATTAAAACGGGAGAAAAACAGAGCCCATCGAGCCTGACGTGAGTTCAAATGTCTTGCAGTCTGAAGATACAGTAGGTTTTTATGGTCAGTGAGGATAGAAAAAGGTTTGGGAGCCCCTTCCAGAAGATGTCGCCATTCAGACAATGCCAATTTGATGGCCAGTAGTTCTCGATTCCCAACATCGTAATTCATCTCCGCTGGAGAAAACTTTCTAGAAAAAAATGCTACTGGATGGATTCTACCGGACTTAGGCTGTCTCTGGGAGAGCACAGCACCTGCTCCTGCCTCAGAGGCATCAACCTCAACTATGTACTGGAGATCGGGATTTGGATGCTAAAGAATTGGAGCTTTGCTGAACATGTCTTTTAATTGCTGGAAAGCCGATTCTGCTTCTGAGGACCATACCTTGCAATTTGTACCCTAGAAAGCTTTGGAGTCCTCTTAAAGTGGTCGGTTGGGGCCATTGCAAGACAGCGGAAAGTTTTTGAGGGTCCATTTGGAAACCGACAGCACTTATAATGTATCCAAGGAAAGGAATACGGCTTTGATGGAAAATGCATTTCTCAATCTTTGCGTAAAGATGGTTTTCTCTCAGTCGTTGCAATACCTGCTTTACATGCGAGATGTGCTCTAGATGAGTCTTGGAAAAGATTAAAATGTCATCCAAGTAGATGATCACAAAACTGTTGCTGAAATCATGAAAATTTTCATTCATGAAACGTTGGAAGACAGCAGGGGCGTTACAGAACCCAAATGGCATAACCAGATATTCAAAATCTCCATTACGAGTGTTGAATGCTGTCTTCCACTCGTCCCCGTCTTTAATTCAAATCAGATTATAAGCCCCTTGTAGGTCTAGCTTGGAGAAGATAACAGCCCCCTTAACCACTTAACGACCGCCCACCGCCGATTTACGTCGGCAGAATGGCACGGACAGGCAGAATCACGTAGATCTACGTGATCGCCTTTGTGCAGTTGGGGGGTCCATCCGGACCCCCCTTCACTGCAGTGAGCGGCCGTTAAGTGTTCGGGAGCGATCAGGCATGAGGGGGCGGCCGCTCGATTCCGCCCCCCCCTCGCGATCGCTCCCGGCCAATGAAATTGCTTCCTCCGCCATGTGATGTAAACACAGGCTGGAGGAAGTGATGTCATCTCCCTCGCCGCGGTCTTTTCGTTCCCGGCGCCGAGGAGTGAAGACAGAGGTTAGTGCTCCAACAGTCCACTGACACGTAGGTACACATAGGCACACAAATCACCCCCCAGTCACCCCCAGATCACCCCCCAGGTCACCCCAAAGCCCCCAATCACAGTGTCACTGATTGCAGTGATCATTTATTTTACTGATCACTGCATTTAGTGTCATCTGTGATTGTAAAAAGTTGCAAGGCAGTTAGGATTAGGCCCCTTTAGGTCCAGGGTAGCCCCCTAACCCCCCCTAATAAAGGTTTAACCCCTTGATCACCCCCCAGGTAACCCTTTCACCCCCTAACTTCAGCGTCACTAAGCGATTGTTTTTCCGATCGCTGTATTCGTGTCGCTGGTGTTTTAGATAGGCAGTTATTTTTTTTTTAGGTTCGCCGCAGGTTTTTATTGGTGTCAGGTACCCCCATATTTAACCTAATAAAGGTTTTAACCCCCTGATTGCCCCTAGTTAACCCTTTCACCAGTGATCACCATATAAAGGTTACGGGTGACGCTGGTTGATTAGTTTGCTTTTTATAGCATCAGGGCACCCGCCGTATATAACCCAATAAAGGTTTAACCCCCCTGATCGCCCGGCGGGTGAGATCAATTAGGTTTTAGCGCCAGAGAGGGTCTGCGTCGCCCCAGGCAGTGTTAGGTTAGTGCCAGTAACGCTAACACCCACGCGCAAAGCATACACCCCCCTTAGTGGTATAGTATCTGATCAGATCTATACTAGCATCCCCAGCGGTTTAGGGTTCCCAAAAACGCAGTGTTAGCGGGATCAGCCCAGATACCTGCTAGTACCTGCGTTTAGCCCCTCCGCCCAGCCCAGCCCAGCCCAGCCCACCCAAGTGCAGTATCGATCGATCACTGTCACTTACCAAACACAACACACATAACTGCAGCGTTCGCAGAGACAGGCCTGATCCCTGCGATCGCTAACAGTTTTTTTGTAGCGTTTGATATATTTGCTGACGACAGTCAGGTGCTTTTTTTCCTGTGAATCTTACTAGTGTACCCCTAAATTTAGAGCCCAAAATGGCAAGACGAAGGTACACTAGTAAAGAGGCCTACGAGATTCTGAGCATGACAGATAGTGAAGAGGAGGTCACGTATCTGTCAGATTCAGGCTCAGAATATCTTCCCGTAGAAGACAGTGACGTCAGCGGCCCCACGTCAGATAGCTCTGACAACGAAGTTGAGGTCCCTGCTAAGGTCAGGCGTACCCGATCCCGATCTTCTGAGGTTGTTGAGGAGCAAAAACCGCAGGTCTCTCGTATCATGGAGCAGAGTAGTACTAGCGCCGCTATTCCTTCTGGTGAACTGGCAAGCACCAGTGGCCTAGTACAGCCTGGACGTACATCCAGCACTGCAGTAACACTTGGTGACGTGGCGAGTCCCATAAGTGCAGTTCAAGCTGGCGAGGTGGCAAGCACAAGTAGTGTCCCGCTGCCACCAAGAAGACAAAGGCAGGCCCGTCGTGCCCATACTGCCCTTCCTGCAGAATTCGCCTATCCTGATTGGGTCCCCACCACTTCTGCAGAACCCGTACTTCCCCCATTCACTGCCCAACCCGGTATTCAGGTGGAAACAGCTGATTTTATGCCAATCGATTTTTATTCGCTGTTTTTCACGGAAGATCTCTATAGATCTATTGTGGACCAGAGTAATTTATATGCTGGTCAATTTATCGCCGCTAACCCCCAGTTGCCTAAAATTGCCAGAAATTGGAAACCAATTACGGTTTCCGAATTTAAGACCTTTCTGGGCCTTTCCCTCAACATGGGCACACATAAATTTCCGTCATTGCGTGCTTATTGGTCCACGCACCCAATTGACCACATGCCCGTGTTCTCTGCCTCCATGTCCAGGGCACGATACGAGCAGATTTTGCGGTTCATGCACTTCAACGACAATGAACTTTGTCGTCCACGTGGGGACCCTGAATACGACCGGCTCTATAAAATTCGGCCCCTCATAAACCACTTCAACGAATGTTTTGCAGCCTTGTTTACTCCCGATCAAGTTGTCTGCGTTGATGAGTCCCTGATTAAATTTTCTGTCCGCTTGTCTTTCAAGCAGTACCTTCCCAGCAAGCGTGCCAGATACGGGGTCAAGCTCTACAAGTTCTGTGACAGGGCAACAGGCTATGTAGTGAACTTTACGGTTTATGAGGGAAAAGACAGTCAGATTGAGTCGGTCAACTGCCCGGATTACATAGGGAGCGCTGGCAAGATAGTGTGGAACTTGGTGTCACCCTTATTCGGAAAGGGGTACCACTTGTATGTGGACAATTATTACACGAGCGTGCCACTGTTTAGTCACTTGTTTGATCATAAGATTGGAGCATGTGGCACCGTGCGACCTAATCGCCGGGGCTTTCCCCAGCGGCTTGTAGATGCCCGTCTTAGGCTGGGGGAGAGAGCCTGCTTGAAGTGTAATAACTTGCTCGCTATGAAGTGGAGGGACAATAAGAATGTTTTCCTTCTTACCTCCCTTCATGCAGACACGACAGTCCAAATTCGTACGGCGACTGGTGTTGTGGAGAAACCCCTCTGTGTCCACGAATATAACCAAAATATGGGAGGGGTGGACCTCAACGACCAGTTGATGGCGCCGTATCTAATTGACCGTAAGGCGAGACGCTGGTACAAAAAAGTGTCTCTATCATTATTCCAATTGGCTTTGCTGAACGCTCATGTGCTATACAGAGCTTCAGGCGGGACGTTATCTCTTCTAAAATTCCAGAATGAGATAGTCACAGAACTCCTGTATCCAGGCGGTTCTGCACCTCACCATCCCCAACCAAATGCAGTAAGCCGGCTGCATGAGAGGCATTATTCGTATGTCCTCCCGAGTACCCCTACCCAAAGCCACCCCCAAAAAAGATGTCGTGTCTGTAGCAAGCGCGGATTTAGGCGTGACACCCGTAGTTTTTGTCCACTCTGTCCTGACAAGCCTGGTCTTTGCCAAGGTGAATGTTTTGAACGCTACCACTCAAAAGTGAAGTTTTAGCGTAGGGTACAGCATTTCACAGACTAGGACACACTTACACAGGGTCTCCCAAGATGCCATTACATTTTGAGAGACCCGAACCATTACACTTGTAAAGTTACGAAAAAAAGTGTAAAAAAGAAAAAAAAAACGTAAAAAACAAAACACAAAAAAATATAAAATAAAAAAACCAAAAATAGTTGTCGTTTTATTGTTCTCTCTCTCTCTATTTTCTCTCTATTGTTCTGCTCTTTTTTACTGTATTCTATTCTGCAATGTTTTATCATGCTTGCTTTTCAGGTATGTAATTTTTTGTTTTCAGGTGCGCCATTCAACTGCAGCGCGGAATTATTTATCTTGACAGCAACAGCGTTTGCTCCCACGATACATAAAGCCGTGACTCCAGTGCTGTAGGAGGTGATTTCACCACCACAGTTTAAAAAAAGAGCATATATGCCGAAGCATGGGGGCAGCAGGGGCGGAGGAGCGATTTTGCTCCTAATGCCGCGTACATACGGTCGAAATTCCGACCGTGTGTACGCGGCATAACTTTTTTGCGGGAGGATGCCCCCATGCTTCGGCATATATATATTTTAGGCACAGGTTGCGTTAAAACATTTTTTAATTTTTTACTAGGTTTTGTTTTGGTATTTGCTTTGCAGGTATGGCATGGTAAGGTCTTACTGTTGTACTGTAATGTTACTTTGTTTAAATGTTAACCACCATTTGCTTAGCAGGTACGCCATTCAGTTGCAGCGCGGATCTATTTATCTTGACAGCAACAGCGTTTGCTCCCACGATACATAAAGCCGTGACTCCAACGCTGTAGGGGGTGATTTCACCACCACAGTTAAAAAAAAAGAGCATATATGCCGAAGCATGGGGGCAGCAGGGGCGGAGGAGCGATTTTGCTCCTAATGCCGCGTACATACGGTCGAAATTCCGACCGTGTGTACGCGGCATAACTTTTTTGCGGGAGGATGCCCCCATGCTTCGGCATATATATATTTTAGGCACAGGTTGCGTTAAAACATTTTTTTATTTTTTACTAGGTTTTGTTTTGGTATTTGCTTTGCAGGTATGGCATGGTAAGGTCCTACTGTTGTACTGTAATGTTACTTTGTTTTAATGTTAACCACCATTTGCTTAGCAGGTACGCCATTCAGTTGCAGCGCGGATCTATTTATCTTGACAGCAACAGCGTTTGCTCCCACGATACATAAAGCCGTGACTCCAACGCTGTAGGAGGTGATTTCACCACCACAGTTAAAAAAAAGAGCATATATGCCGAAGCATGGGGGCAGCAGGGGCGGAGGAGCGATTTTGCTCCTAATGCCGCGTATATACGGTCGAAATTCCAACGGAGGCTTATCCGTGGAAAAGTCCGACCGTGTGTACGCGGCATAACCTTTTATGCCGCGTACATACGGTCGAAATTCCGACGAAGGCTTGACCGTGTGTACGCGGCATAACTTTTTTGCGGGAGGATGCCCCCATGCTTCGGCATATATGCCCATCATTAGAAGTGGGTGGATGAAGGGAGGTATTCTAATGGTGGGCATACCCACCAATCAATCTCTTTTTTTCGTTCAGCCAATAGGCTGTATGAAAAAAAAGATTACAATACATGTCCAACAAGGACCAGCAACGTACTGGTATGTTGCTGGACTTTGAATGTTTATACCAGAATGATGCCTGCGGGTTTAGGTATCATCTTGGTATCATTCTTTTCAGCCAGCAGCCGGCTTTCATGTAAAAGCAATTCTAGCAGATAATTAGCCTCTAGACTGCTTTTACAAGCAGTGGGAGGGAATGTCCCCCCCCTGGATATAAAAAGCGCCATTGGGAAATTGGGAAAGCATTTTATCACACCGATCTTGGTGTGGTCAGATGCTTTGAGGGCAGAGGAAAGATCTAGGGTCTAACCCCCCAATTTTTTTCAAAAAAAGAGTACCTGTCACTACCTATTGCTATCATAGGGGATATTTACACTCCCTGAGATAACGATAAAAATGGTAAAAAAATAAAATATGGAAGGCACAGTTTAAAAAAAATAAATAAAAAATAAATAAATAATAAAAAAAAAAAAAAAAAAAAGCACCGCTGTCCCCCCCTGCTATTGCGCAAAGGCGAACGCAAGCGTCGGTCTAGCGTCATATGTAAACAGCAATTGCATCATGCATGTGAGGTATCACCGCGAAGGTCAGATCGAGGGCAGTCATTTTAGCAGTAGACCTCCTCTGTAAATCTAACGTGGTAACCTGTAAAGGCTTTTAAATGCTTTTAAAAATGAATGTAGTTTTGTCGCCGCTGCGCGTTTGTGCGCAATTTTAAAGCATGTCGTGTTTGGTATCCATGTACTCGGCCTATGATCATCTTTTTTATTTCATCAAACATTTGGGCAATATAGTGTTTTTTAGTGCATTAAAAATAAAAAAAGTGTGTTTTTCCCCCAAAAAATGCGTTTGAAAAATCGCTGCGCAAATACTGTGTGGAAAAAAAAAATGCAACACCCACTATTTTAATCTGTAGGGCCTTTGCTTTAAAAAAATATATAATGTTTGGGGGTTCAACATAATTTTCTTGCAAAAAAAAATTTTCTTTCATGTAAACAAAAAGTGTCAGAAAGGGCTTTGTCTTCAAGTGGTTAGAAGAGTGGATGATGTGTGACATAAGCTTCCTAATGTTGTGCATAAAATGCCAGGACAGTTCAAAACCCCCCCAAATGACCCCATTTTGTAAAGTAGACACCTGAAGCTATTTGCTGAGAGGCATGTTGAGCCCATTGAATATTTTTTTTTTTGTCCCAAGTGATTGAATAATGACCAAAAAAAAATAAAAATGTACAAAAAGTTGTCACTAAATTATATATTGCTCAAACATGCCATGGGCATATGTGGAATTACACCCCAAAATACATTCTGTTGCTTCTCCTGAGTACGGGGATACCACATGTGTGGGACTTTTTGGGAGCCTAGTCGCGTACGGGACCCCAAAAACCAAGCACCGCCTTCAGGATTTCTATGGGTGTAAATTTTTGATTTCACTCCTCACTGCCTATCACAGTTTCGGAGGCCATGGAATGCCCAGATGGCACAAAACCCCCCCAAATGACCCCATTTTGGAAAGTAGACACCCCAAGCTATTTGCTGAGAGGTATGTTGAGTATTTTGCAGATCTCGCTTTTTGTCACAAAGTTTTGAAAATGTAAAAAAAGAAAAAAAAAAGAAAAAAAAATGTCTTTCTTAATTTTCAAAAACAAATGAGAGCTGTAAAATACTCACCATGCCTCTCAGCAAATAGCTTGGGGTGTCTACTTTCCAAAATGGGGTCATTTGTGGGGGTTTTGGGCTATTTTGACATTTTATGGCCTTCAAAACTGTGATAGGTAGTGAGGAGTGAAATCAAAAATTTATGCCCTTAGAAACCTTGAAGGCGGTGCTTGGTTTTTGGGGTCCCGTACGCGGCTAGGCTCCCAAAAAGTCCCACACATGTGGTATCCCCGTACTCAGGAGAAGCAGCAGAATGTATTTTGGGGTGTAATTTCACATATAACCATGGCATGTGTGAGCAATATATCATTTAGTGACAACTTTTTGTACATTTTTTTTTTCTTTTTGTCATTATTCAATCATTTGGGACAAAAAAAAAAAATATTCAATGGGCTCAACATGCCTCTCAGCAAATAGCGTGGGGTGTCTACTTTCCAAAATGGGGTCATTTGGGGGGGTTTTGTGCCATCTTGGCATTTTATGGCCTTCAAAACTGTGATAGGTAGTGAGGAGCGAAATCAAAAATTTATGCCCTTAGAAACCTTGAAGGCGGTGCTTGGTTTTTGGGGTCCCGTACGCGGCTAGGCTCCCAAAAAGTCCCACACATGTGGTATCCCCGTACTCAGGAGAAGCAGCAGAATGTATTTTGGGGTGTAATTTCACATATGCCCATGGCATGTGTGAGCAATATATCATTTAGTGACAACTTTGTGCAAAAAAAAAACAGTTTGTCAAATTCCCGCAACCTGTGGCAAAATATAAAATATTCCATGGACTCAACATGCCTCTCAGCAAATAGCTTGGGGTGTCTACTTTCCAAAATGGGGTAATTTGGGGGGGTTTTGTGCTATTTTGGCATTTTATGGCCTTCGAAACTGTGATAGGTAGTGAGGAGTGAAATCAAAAATTTACGCCCTTAGAAATCCTGAAGGCGGTGCTTGGTTTTTGGGGCCCTGTACGCGGCTAGGCTCCCAAAAAGTCCCACACATGTGGTATCCCCGTACTCAGGAAAAGCAGCAGAATGTATTTTGGGGTGCAATTCCACATATAACCATGGCATGTGTGAGCAATATATCATTTAGTGACAACTTTTTGTACATTTTTTTTTCTTTTTGTCATTATTCAATCATTTGGGACAAAAAAAAAAAATATTCAATGGGGTCAACATGCCTCTCAGCAAATAGCTTGGGGTGTCTACTTTCCAAAATGGGGTCATTTGGGGGGGTTTTGTGCCATCTTGGCATTTTATGGCCTTCAAAACTGTGATAGGTAGTGAGGAGTGAAATCAAAAATTTATGCCCTTAGAAACCTTGAAGGCGGTGCTTGGTTTTTGGGGTCCCGTACGCGGCTAGACTCCCAAAAAGTCCCACACATGTGGTATCCCCGTACTCAGGAGAAGCAGCAGAATGTATTTTGGGGTGTAATTTCACATATGCCCATGGCATGTGTGAGCAATATATCATTTAGTGACAACTTTGTGCAAAAAAAAAAAAGTTTGTCATATTCCCGCAACTTGTGGCAAAATATAAAATATTCCATGGACTGAACATGCCTCTCAGTAAATAGCTTGGGGTGTCTACTTTCCAAAATGGGGTCATTTGGGGGGGTTTTGTGCTATTTTGGCATTTTATGGCCTTCGAAACTGTGATAGGTAGTGAGGAGTGAAATCAAAAATTTGCGCCCTTAGAAACCTTGAAGGCGGTGCTTGGTTTTTGGGGTCCCGTACGCGGCTAGGCTCCCAAAAAGTCCCACACATGTGGTATCCCCGTACTCAGGAGAAGCAGCAGAATGTATTTTGGGGTGCAATTCCACATATAACCATGGCATGTGTGAGCAATATATCATTTAGTGACAACTTTTTGTAATTTTTTTTTTTTTTTTTTGTCATTATTCAATCACTTGGGACAAAAAAAAAAATATTCAATGGGCTCAACATGCCTCTCAGCAATTTCCTTGGGGTGTCTACTTTCCAAAATGGGGTCATTTGGGGGGGTTTTGTACTGCCCTGCCATTTTAGCACCTCAAGAAATGAGATAGGCAGTCATAAATTTAAAGCTGTGTAAATTTCAGAAAATGTACCCTAGTTTGTAAACGCTATAACTTTTGCGCAAACCAATAAATATACGCTTATTGACATTTTTTTTACTAAAGACATGTGGCTGAATACATTTTGGCCTAAATGTATGACTAAAATTGAGTTTATTCGATTTTTCTTATAACAAAAAGTAGAAAATATCATTTTTTTTCAAAATTTTCGGTCTTTTTCTGTTTATATCGCAAAAAATAAAAATCGCAGAGGCAATCAAATACCATTAAAAGAAAGCTCTATTTGTGGGAAGAAAAGGACGCAAATTTCATTTGGGTACAACATTGCATGTCCGCACAATTTACAGTTAAAGCAGCGCAGTGCCGAATCCCAAAAACAGGCTTGGTCCTAATGGCCCGAAATGGTCCGGGGCTTAAGTGGTTAAGTACATCAAACAGTTCAAGAATGAGAGGCAAAGGGTAGGAGTCTTTTACAGTGATTTGATTTAACCCTCGATAGTCTATGCATGGTCGAAGATCCCCATCTTTTTTTTCAACAAAGAAAAAACCTGCCCCTACTGGAGAAGAAGAGGGTCGGATAAAACCTCTTTCCAAGTTGTCTTTTACGTATTCCTCCATGGATTTTTGTTCAGGCAAAGACAGGGGATAGGTCCTTCCTTTGGGAAGAGGTGCTCCAGGAATCAATTTAATTGCACAGTCAAAAGAACAATGTGGAGGTAAAACCTCTGCCTTTTGCTTGCAAAATACATCTGCAAACGCATGGTATTCATGAGGCAAGGTAGGTGGGACGGCCACGGAAGCAAACATACAAGCAGAAAGTCTTTTGGGTTGAGGCAAACAGTTTGAATGACAGAACGACCCCCAAGAGGTTAGTTCTCCATTTTCCCAATCAAAAGAAGGGTTATGTTGTTGTAACCATGGGTAACCAAGGATAACAGGCAGAAGTGGAGAATCAATAAGAGACAAGACAACTTCCTCTTTGTGGAGTACGCCTACCTGAAGGGTGATTGTCATAGTCTCAAATTTTACAATGCCATCTCCCAAGGGTTGTCCATTCATGGTGGTAATGTTCAGGGGTCTAGATTTTGGAACAAATGGGATATAATTTTTTTTAGCAAAAGTGTAGTCCAAGAATATGCCAGCAGCTCCAGAATCCACAAAAGCCTCACAGGAGACAAGTTTAGAGGGTAAATGGATAATTGCAGGAATGGTAATCTTGGTCTTGGAGGATATACCTGTAAGGTCTAAGCCAGCTCCTCCAACACTGGTTAGACCCTGCCTTTTACTGGACAGGAAGGGCAGACAGATAATAAATGTCCTTTAAGTCCACAGTATAGGCATAGGCCCAATGCACGCCTCCTTTGTTTCTCAGACTCAGCTAGGTGGAGACGGCTTACATCCATGGGTTCCACAGGTGCCTGGGGTTCAACTGAGATTTCAGGTTCTGGCTGAGGTGGTGCTTGGAAGTTAGGGGCCAAACGGTAAACTGGTCTAGGAAACTTGCGAGTTCTAAGTCTCTCTTGGCACCTTTCATGATACCGGACATCCAGACGAACACAGAGCTCTATGAATTTCTCTAGGTCTTCTGGGGAATCCTTATAGACTAATTTGTCTTTGATGCGATCTGCAAGACCTTTTCGGAAGGCTGCACGTAATGCCCTTGAGTCCCAAGTAGTCTCAGCAGCAAGGGTACGAAACTCAATAGCATATTATGCCACAGACCTTGTGCCTTGTTGCATGTCCAAGAGTGAGTACTCAGCTGCAGAAGCTCTATCTGGCTTGTCAAATACAGTCTGGAGAGAAGCCAAAAATTTGTCAGCGTCTTGCAGCACAGGATCATTGCATTCCAGATAAGGAGAGACCCAGGCTAGGGCCTTCCCCTTTAACAAGGAAATTACAAAAGTCACTTTGGCAGACGAAGTGCTAAAGTTCCCAGGGTTGTTGCAAACGGCAAACATTTAAAAAGCCTCTTATATCACCACCAAATTTGTCAGGCAAGGGAAGTTTGGGTGGTACAGAAGAGGCGGGTTGGATCGTAGCAGAGAAAGCAGGCAAACAAGATTTAAGCATAGTACAAAGTTCATCTAACTTGGCGTCCAGGGAAGAAAGATGCTGTTCATGAGCTCCAATCAATTGTCCCTGACGTGAAATTTGCCTTAACAATCTCAGCAGGGTCCATGGTCATTGTGGCCCGTTTTGTAATGTAAGGTACCTGTGATAGGTAGTGTCCGAAGTGGAACTTGTGTGCTGAGGATTCAGGCGAAAACGTAGTCAGGCAGATTAGGTTGGCGACAGATCAGGCAAAATGGCACACGATCGAAATCCAGAGAGTGGTCAGGCAGGCAAAGGTCATACACAAGCTGGCAGTGAAGTACAAAATCAGCAGGTTAGAGAGTAGTCAGGAATTCAGGCAGAAGTTCAAAGCGAAAATCAAGATCAAAACGCAGTCACAACACCCAGGGAGTTATTCCACACAAACGGGCGCTGAGAGATAGCATCACTTCCTTTTTATGGGCTGCTTTGATTGAAAATTGTCCACAGCTGGCAGCAGGTGGGGCTAGTGACTCCAAGGTAATGCTTAATACTGAGAGGACATTTCCAAAAGTCTAGATCTGCTCCGTAGCACAACAGGTAAGGCTGCAGCTGTGGGACCAGGAAGATCCCGGTTCAAATACACCCAGGTACATGACAGGGAGTGCCTTGCCATCATAGGCTATGGGGCTACGTGTTTTTATTGGTGCATCCATTGTAGGGGGACACAGATCTGCATACAAGGCTGGATCCATAGGATGCTGCAAGAGAAAGGAGCCACTCTAAAGCAGGAAACCTTGGGCCACAGTCATGGCACCAGCTTAAACATTGTTTTTTACTTACAGATCTCGGAAGCAGGCAGGCTACATTTTAGCTATGGGCATTTGAAGCCCTCCTGTGTCTATTTCCAGGATTTCCGTGCAGCTGGCTACCCAGAATGCACCTCCTGATCTCGCACATGTGCAGTAATGCCGCTGCACAGCTCTTCTTCTACCAACAATGCGAGATATCGGTAGTAGGCGATTCGCAAGGACTCCTGGGATACATGACGCCGCTATCCCAGGAACCCTTGCAATTTTCCTAGTGACATATTCGCCTAGGCGGGGACGGGCGGAAGTGCAGGAGAAATAACACTGTAAAAGGTACAGTTGTGCTCATAAGTTTACATACACTGGCAGAATTTATGATTTCTTGGCCATTTTTCAGAGAATATAAATGATAACACAAAATCTTTCACTCAAAGCTAGTGTTTGATTGAAGCCATTTATTATCAATCAACCGTGTTTTCTCTTTTTAAATGATAATGACAGCAGAAACTACCCAAATGACCCTGATCAAAAGTTTACATACCCCAGTTCTTAATACCGTGTATTGCCCCCTTTAACATCAATGACAGCTTTAAGTCTTTTGTGGTATTTGTGGATGAGGCTCTTTATCTTCTCAGATGGTAAAGCTGCCCATTCCTCTTGGCAAAAAGCCTCCAGTTCCTGGAAATTCTTGGGCTGTCGTGCATGAACTGCATGTTTGAGATCTCCCCAGAGTGTCTCAATGATATTGAGGTCAGAAGACTAAGATGAGCACTCCAAAACGTTCACTTTATTCTGCTGTAGCCACTGACAGATCGACTTGGCCTTGTGTTTTGGATCATTGTCATGTTGGAATGTCCAAGTATTTTCCATGCGCAGCTTCCTGGCTGATGAATGCAAATGTTCCACCAGTATTTCTTGATAACATACTGCATTCATCTTGCCATAAATTTTCACCATATTTCCTGTGCCTTTGTAGCTCACACATCCCCAAAACATCAGCGATCCACCTCCGTGTTTCACAGTAGGAATGGTGTACCTTTTATCATAGGCCTTATTGACTCCTCCCCAAATGTAGCGTTTATGGTTGTGGCCAAAAAGCTCAAGTTTGGTCTCATCATTTTAAATGACTTTGTGCTAGAAGGTTTGAGGCTTGTCTCTGTGCTGTAAGCCGGATACTTTCTGGCATTTGCGTAGTAATGGCTTTCTTCTGGTGACTCGACCATGCAGCCCATCTTTCTTCAAGTGCCTCCTTATTGTGCATCTTGTTATCAAAGTTATTTGAGGTTTTTTCTTTGCATCCCGGACAATGTTCCTGGCAGTTGTGGCTGAAATTTTAGTTGGTCTACCTGACCGTGGTTTGGTTTCAACAGAACACCTAATTTTCCACTTCTTGAATAGAGTTTGAACACTGCTGATTGACATTCTCAATTCCTTTGGATATCTTTTTATATCCCTTTCCTTTTATTATACAGTTAAACTACCTTTTCCCGCAGATCCTTTGACAATTCTTTTGCTTTTCCCATGACTCAGAATCCAGACACGTCAATACAGCACTGGCTGAAAGATTTAAGGGTCTGTCAGGAGTCCAGAAACTCATTGACCTTTTATACACACATTAATTACAAACAAACAGATCACAGGTAGGGATAGTTACCTTTAATAGCCATTCAAACCCCTTTGTGTCAACTTGTGTGCATGCTATCCTAGGTGGTGCATGTGGCAGAAAAGAACGGTGTGTGTGGCCAGATTGAGGTAAAACAGCAGGGGCTTATAGGGCTTGTAAACCCTTGTGTTTTTTCACCTTAATGCATCCTATGTAGTAAGGTGAAAAAACTTCTGACAGTGACCTGGCCCACAGCCCCCCCCCCCATTTTACTCACCTGAGCCCTGTAATTCCCATGCCGGAGACACGCTCTTCCACTCTGCTCTCTGTCCAGGGTTCTAAGCTCTTGATTGGATAGATTGATATCAGCGCAGCCATTGGCTCCCACTGCTGTCAATCAAATCCAATGACGCAGGCGGGGCCGAGTCCTACATTCTGCATCTATGGACGCAAATGCTGGACTCGGGAGCGCGCCCGCAAGGTTTCCCCCCCCCCCCCGGGAGAATGCTTCTCCTAGGGGGTTATACGATGCAGAGAGGAGCTGATAGCGCCACCAAGGGTCCCCAGAAGAGGATGATTGGGGCCACTTTGTGCAAAACGAACTGCACAGTGGAGGTAAGTAAAAAAGTATGTTTGTTATTTAACCACTTGCCGACCGCCACACGTCAATATACGTCAGCAGAATGGCACGGGTAGGCAAATGGGCGTACCTGTACATCGTACATCCCTTTAAATTTGCCGCCCAGCGGGCGCGCGCGCCCGCCGCGTGCCTCGTGAGTGCGCCTGCGGTTCCCGGGAACTTGATGTTTGCCGGTGGCCCACGATTGCGGCGGCAAAGGCAGAGCAGGGGGATGCCTTTGTAAACAGGGCATTTTCCTGTTCTGCCTAGTGACACATCAGGGATTTACTGTTCCCTGTGATCGGGAACAGTGATCACTGATGTGTCACTGGTAGCTCCTCCCCCTTAAAGTTAAAATCACTCCCTAGGACGCACTTATCCTCTTCAGCGCCCCCTAGTGTTAACCCCTTCACTACCAGTGTAATTTTTACAGTAATCAGTGCATTTTTATAGCACTGATCGCTGTATAAATGACAATGGTCCCAAAAATTTGTCAAAAGTGTCCGATGTGTCCGCCATAAAGTCGCAGTCATGATAAAAATTGCAGATCGCCGCCATTACTAGTAAGAAAAATAATAATAATAAAAATGCCATAAAACTACCCCCTATTTTGTAGACGCTATAACTTTTGCGCAAACCAATAAATATACGCTTATTGCGATTTTTTTTACCAAAAATATTTAGAAGAATAGGTATCGGCCTAAACTGAGAAAATTTTTTTTTTTTTTAAAAAAACGGGGATATTTATTATAGCAACAAGTACAAAATATTGCTTTTTTTCAAAATTGTCGCTCTATTTTTGTTTATAGCGCAAAAAATAAAAACCGCAGAGGTGATCAAATACCACCAAAAGAAAGCTCTATCACTCTAAAGACATGCTGGTAAGTTAATTAGCTCCCGTCTAAATTGGCCCTAGTCAAGCGCGTCGGGACCCTTCGGGGTAAGACCGCGCTATATAAAGATACCTCTCAACTCAACTCTATTTGTGGGAAAAAAAGGACATCAATTTTGTTTGGGAGCCATGTCGCGCGACCGCGCAATTGTCAGTTAAAGCGACGCAGTGCAGAGTCGCAAAAAGTGGCCCGGACATTTGGCAGCCAAATGGTCCGGGGCTGAAGTGGTTAAAAAATAAAAATAAAATAATGAAGCCTTACAATCACTTTAAAGGGTCAAAATATCAGTTTAAAAATGTTATATATTCAGTCTGTTACTTGCTAGTTAGTGTGTGTTGCATTTGATTTTTTATATATATATATATATATATATATATAAAAAATTCTTATAAGACTGGAACAATCTGTTGGCCATAGTAACAGAAATCAGGTTACTGAGTTTGTTTGAGGATGCTTTTCAAACTAATGCCATGGTAACAGTACACAGGCTGTCCTCAAACAATTGTAACTGTTGACAGCTGGAACAGTTTGTAACTGTTGTTGACAAAAGCCCAAATAAAAACAGCAGCAGAAAATAATAGTGAAGGACTTCATAATGCATTTTCACCATAGCAGGTAGAAGGTTTGTAACCAGCCAGAAGACCTAAAGACTCTTTTGCCTGATTCTCCACCAACTGCTTAAGAAGCCTGAGCCCTAGTTGTCAACGGAGATCACAAACACACAGTAACCAGAGTTAAAGGGGTTGCTCCGCCGGAAAAAAAAAAATTAAAAGCCAGCAGCTACAGCTACAGCAGCTGCTGGCTTTTAATATTTGGACACTTACCTGTCCTGGAGTCCAGCGACGTCCGCAGCAGAGGACGAGCGACCGCTCGTCGCTCTGCTGCTCCCTCCGCCATCCTCACTGAGGGAACCAGGAAGTGAAGCCCTGCGGCTTCATGCCCGGTTCCCTACGGCGCATGCGCGAGTCGCGCTGCGCCGTTCTGATTGGTGCTCCTGTGTTCTGGGAGCCGAGTGTCTCCCAGAACACCAAGGGAAGTCTGCGGGAAGTGACGTAACTCCCACAGATTCCCGGAGACAAGACTCCCGGATGTGGGTGAAAATACCTGTCTTAGACAGGTATCTTCACCCCCCTCCCCCCTGAAAGGTGTCAATTGTGACACCGGAGGGGGGAGGGTTCCAAATAGCAAAAGTTGCTATTTAGGGTGGAGCTCCACTTTAAGTAACTTTTAAGCGTATTTCTACTGTTTACAGACCATAGTTTCTGCTTATTTGCTAGGCATCTTGCTAGATATATTTGTCAGTCTCTATTTGTATTTATAATATTGTAATAGTTTTGTATGTACAGCATTTTTGATCAGAAAAAGCAAATTTATACACTGCAGAGGTCTCAGCTTCCTTGCTTATACCGCAAGGTAACCTTGTTAGATAAACGCAAGCATAATATAGTGTAGATGGGGCGTGGCTTGGCTTGCAACGGGTATGGACGCACACTAGGAGAGCTCAGGCACACACAGCCTGCACTTGCCTGATTACCCGACCCAACGCACTCAGATGCCGGGCAAATGGATTTACAGTACCCCACACTCACGCCCGAAGAGAGGATCATCTGCTACCCCAGCGCGGAACATCACAGACCTGTTCAAGCCAAAGACAGGGGCCCGCAGCAGCGTGGGGAAGGCCAAGATGGCGCCGGAACAACAACATGAGGAGGATTACAGTGAGGACTCCCAATCTATGCCTGAGGACTCAGGTAGGGGGAAAGCCCGCTCGAATCATCCCCTCACCCTAGCCGACATGTCAGTGATAGCCGCTGACATTAAATCCTCGCTCTCGGCCACCATCACGGACATAAAATCCAACCTATTGGCTCTTAATGAGAGGATGGCGGTGGCTGAGACGGCGGGGAGACACAGAGACAAGGCGATTCACAGGCTTGAGAAGGTATCTACTACACAAAACCACCACTTTATTGGGATAAGTAGACATTTAGAAGATTTGGACAACAGAGGAAGGAGAAATACAATACGTGTGAGAGGTATTCCAAAGACAGTGGAACCAGCTCAAATCATTCCAGCATTACAGAGAGTGTTTAATAGCCTGCTAGAAAGACAGGAAGACATGGCAATAGACTTTGTCAGAGCACATAGAGCACTCAGACCAAGGGGACCTGACAATGCACCCCCACGGGACATTATTTGCTGCCTTTAGAACTTTATACTCAAAGAAGAAATAACGCGAAAGGCGAGGAGAAATGAGCAGATTATTTTCAATGGGGCTACTATCATGCTGTTTCAGAATCTGTCACAGATCACCCTGAGTAACCGAAGAGCTTTACGCCCCCTGCTGGAGAAACTCAGGGAACAAGAGTTAAAATATACATGGAAGTTTCCCTTTGCTCTGACGGTGAACTTCGGTGGACACCAGCACACCCTACGTGAACCAGATGACTTACAGGATTTTTGTGCTGTATTAGATCTTGAATACATTCCACTACCCGACTGGTATGCAGAGTTTCAGGAGACACCTCTGGAACGATCACCATCAAGATCTCCCTTTTCCACCCCGGATAAAAGGCTCCACAAGAAGCAGAAATCGGGAGTTCAAAAGCTGGAACACCTAGACCCTCCAGAGAGGATCGCAGAGCACAAGAAGATGACTGATCAAAACCTGAAAGTCCACCCTGTTAAGTTCCTTTGTTGACTTTGTTCCGGTTTTGACTATGTTTAAAATACAATCTGGCGGAAGAAAACCTTTTTGGTGCCCCTGATTGATGCTGTTTACCGCCCTCCCCTCCCTTGTCTCCACCCCCCTTCACCCCCTACCCTCCTTGCCAGCACCCCCCTTCCCCTCTCTCCCTTGCCACTTCCCCCCCTTTTTTTTCTTTCCCCTTCCCCCTTCATGTCTCTTCCCATCCCTCCACTTGTCCTCTACTGACTTTATATAACAGGAAGAGTGGAGTCTCAGGTCACGGCAGATCCCCTTTCCCCCCCTTCTTCACAAGACTGGATCTTTTCCCACCCCAACATGCCCCACTGCCCTGTATCACCAGTTGGTCTGGATGTATGTACATACACATTTTCCACATATTTGCAGCTGCTACCCATATCCAGAAGACTTGTTTGTTGCTACTGAATCTCAGGACCAAGGCATACAGAAGGTTTCAGCTGAAGACTAGCTTTATTAGCTTAACTGACAAAAAACAACTACAATAAGTTGCATTTACTGGGGTCAATTGGTGAACGGCTGGGGGGGGGAGGCTTAAATCTGCATGCTGTTCTACCTGGGGTTGGCGGGACGGGTTGATTTTAAAGGGGCATCATAATTAACATATTGCCCGTCAGACGACCTGTTTTTTCACTACAAGGTCGGGGAAAAATTACATCTAGACATAGATGAGGCTAGGTTAGCTTTAATCTGCAGGCTGTGTGTGTTATATTGCAATTTACCTATATAAATTTGAGTTAGTATTTTTACAGTTTTGAATTGGCAGAGATGAGTGGCTGACTGTTTACCCAGTTGTTAGCTGCCTCCCTCTTCCCCCACCAAGTGCCTCCACACCTACTTGTTGGGTACTGGACGCACTAACTTACTTCCTACTCAGGACAGAAATTTTTGCCTGATAATGGAAATCTTCAGCTCACTCCATCATCTCTTTTTTTTCTCTCTTTCGGATCTTTTATCTATAGTTTCTATCCACTGGTATAGTCAATTTTGATTTGCTTGTGTGAATATAGTTGCATTGATACTAACTTGTAACCAATAGTTTTGTATCCTAGGGGCACTCTAGAACGTCTCGCTCTGAGTTCTCGCCATGGCTTACGTGGACCTCGGCCGAAGTCCATTCGTAATATTCCACAACGTCAAGGGCTTGAACATTCCCGAGAGACGCTCCACATTGTTGAGAGAGCTTAAAAAAGGTAGGCCGCATTTTGTGTTCCTACAGGAGACCCATTTTAAAACTCACCGTGTCCCTAAATTGACAGATTCTTTCTTTAAGGAGGCATACCCCTCTAGCCCTGATGACTCCAGGGCTAGAGGGGTATCCATCTTGCTAAGCAAGGATGCTCCCTTTACCTTACAAGAAAAAATGCTAGATCCCAGAGGTAGATTTGTATTCTTAAAAGGTCTGTACAACAACACACCTATGACTTTAGCCAATGTTTATTTCCCTAACAAATCGCATGTGTCCTTTTGCCAACAAATAGTAAAGGAGCTCTTGGGGTTCTCCTCGGGATTTTTAATCCTGGGAGGGGATTTCAATGTGCCACTTAGTGCACTAAATGACACATCCGATGGGAAAACTTGCATTACTTACAGGACCCTTAAACAAATCAAATCCCTGCTTCAATCATTACAACTGATTGACACTTGGAGATTAATACACCCTGACGGATGTGATTTCACATTCTTCTCACCTCCACACAACCGACACTCTCGTAGAGACTATCTTTTCACATCTCAGAGGCACCTGGCACTGGTCACGGGGGCACACATAGGTATCCACTCCTTCTCGGATCATGCTCCGATTTCACTTTCCTTAAAATAAATCACATCCTCACCAAAATCTCACACTTGGAGGCTAAATGTGTCTCTATTGACTGAACCTGACCTCCTGATGGAACTGACCATCTTAACCACTTCCCGCCCAAGGACGTCATATGACGTCCTGGACTTTCAGTGGGGATATCTGAATGATGCCTGCAGCTACAGGCATCATTCAGATATCCATCTGTTCAGCCGGCGATTCTGTGCACCATAAGAATGATCATAGCGGCGGTTCCACCGATTGATCGTTCTTATAGGCGGCGGGAGGGGATGCCCCCCCTCCCGCCGCCATCCGGTGCTTCTCCGGGCTCTCCCGTGCGATCGGGGACTCGGAGGAACGATCTGCCGGCGCCGGATGGAAGGCATAGAGATGACTGGTGACCAGATGGTCACCAGTCATCTCTATGACCGTCGGAGGCCCGGGCGCGATGTGATGACGTCACGCCCGGGTCCTCAAATGTAAACAAAGCCAACATTGCGGCTGTAAGTATGAGATCAGTGAATTTTTTTTCCCCGATCTCATGCTTTCTAGCCTGGAAGAGAGATGTGGGGTCTTATTGACCCCGCATCTCTCCATAAAGAGGACCTGTCACACACATTCCTATTACAAGGGATGTTTACATTCCTTGTAATAGGAATAAAAGTGATCAAAAATTTTTTTTTTAAAAAAAGTGTAAAAATAAAAAAAAATTAAGTAAAATAAAAAATAAAATAATATATTTTTTTTTAAAACGTCCCTGTCCCCAGTAGCTCACGCTCAGAAGTGAACACACACGCAAGTATGTAAACGCCGTTCAAACCACACATGTGAGGTATCGCCGCGTGCGTTAAAGCGCCAGCAACAATTCTAGCACTAGACCTCCTCTGTAATTCTAAACTGGTAGCCTGTAAAAAAAAAATAAGCGACGCCTATGGAGATTTTTAAGTACTGAAGTTTGGCGCCATTCCATGAGTGTGCGCAATTTTAAAGCGTGACATGTTAGGTATCTTTTTACTCGGCGTAACATTATCTTTCACATTATACAAATAAATTGGGCTAACTTTACTGTTTTGTTATTTTTTTAATTCATTAAACCGTTTTTTTCCCCCAAAAAGGCGTTTTAAAAATTATTGCGCAAATACTGTGCGAGATAAAAAGTTGCAATGACCGCCATTTTATTCCCTAAGGTGTCTGCTAAAAAAAAATATATAGTGTTTGGGGGTTCTGAGTAATTTTCTAGCAAAAAAATTATGATTTTTGCATGTAGGAGAGGAGTGCCAGAATAGGCCGGGTAAGGAAGTGGTTAATTACTGATTTCTTCCGACGAAATTCCTCCGCGGACACTGACCCGCTCATGACTTGGGAAGCTCACAAATGCACGATACGAGGGGAACTCATGGGGATGGGCTCATGACGCAAGAGGGACAGTGACAAAATTATTCAAAACCCTGACAGACCGAATAAAACATTTAGAAACACTTCACAAGCAATCCCTTACCATCCAGACAGCCACTGAACTATTGGAGAAAAGGAAGGCCCTTCAACAGCTCTTTGACGACAGATTAAGGAGATATCTAATTTTCAGAAAGCCGATTTATTATGAATCTGGTAACAAGATGGGGAAACTCTTAGCAAGGGCTCTAAAGGAACAGACAGCTAAAAACTTCATACATGGTATTCGGAGGGGAGATGGCAAATTAGATGTATCCACTGAGACGATAGCGAAACATTTCCATGACTTCTACACAAAGCTATATAATTTATCTGTCCAACATAGATTACAAGGCATGGAGGGAGAGAGGACACAGATCATTCGAGACTACCTTGAAAAAAGTGGCATGCCTGCCCTATCGGACTCAAACATATCACTTTTGGAGGAACCAGTAACAGCCGAGGAAATTACAACTGCCATTAAACAACTTAAATCAGGTAAAAGCCCAGGGCCGGATGGATTAACATCCATTTATTATAAGACCTTCGCGCATATCCTTGTGAATCCACTTAGAGCTGCCTTGGATTCCATGTCTGAACCTAGAAAGGTCACCCCTGATTTTTTATCAGCCCATATCACGGTACTTCACAAGGAAGGCAAGGACTCGGTGGAATGTGCAAGCTATCGCCCTATCTCCTTATTGAATCTAGATGCTAAGATACACGCAAAGATTCTGGCTTCCAGGTTGAACCCCCTACTTCCGGATTTGATAGGCCCGGACCAGGTAAGCTTCATGCCTGGCCGTGAGGCCAAAGATAATGTTATAAAGGCAATGCTTTTGACCCAGGCTGCTCACACAGGGAATATAGAGGTCCTTCTCCTGTCTACGGATGCGGAGAGGGCCTTTGACCATGTAGCATGGGATTATATGCTGGCCGCGTGTGCTAAAGTAGGCTTGGGACCGCGCATGCTGGCCAGGATCTTAGCGTTGTGTCAATGTCCAACGGCAAAGCTAAAGATCAACGGTACCTTGTCAGACAAAGTCCTGATAACAAATTACACAAGACAAGGATGTCTACTGTCTCCTCTACTGTTCATATTGTCCTTGGAACCTTTTATTAGACTAGTCAGAGCTAATGCAGACATTCGGGGCTTCAGGGTCTTGGATAGGGAATACAAGGTGGCCGCCTATGCGGACGACCTACTTTTCTTTCTAACAAACCCAATAACATCCTTGCCTGTCCTGAAGAAGGAGTTTGCTATCTATAGCTATATCTCTAATCTCAAGATCAACTACGCCAGGTCAGAAGCCCTGAATGTCTCCTTTCCGGATAGATTGCTTGACCAAGTGAAAATGGCATCTTCCTTTAGATGGGAATCTAGGGCTTTAAAATACCTGGGAATATGGCTTACACCCAAATTGACAGACACATATGGACAAAACTTCCCCATGTTCATCAAGAGCGTCAGCGAAGATTTGGATAGATGGCGATCAGGACATTTCTCTTGGTTTGGCCGTGCGGCCATAATCAAGATGATAGTCCTTCCCAGGCTTTTCTACCTACTTCATGCTCTCCCCCTCAAAATCCCTATAGCCTTCTTCGCCTTGCTAAAAACCATCCTATTGAAATTCCTCCGGAACTCCCAGAGGCCAAGAATCAAGTATTCTCTCCTGATGAAACCCAAAGAGCAAGGAGGAATGGGAATACCAGATTTTGGGTCCTACTACCAAGCCACACACCTGACTAGAATCATTGATTGGCATTGCCACGGTGCAACAAAAGACTGGGTAACCCTAGAAGCTGATTTGAGTTCACTCCCGCTGAAATATTCTCCATGGATTCCTTGGGGAAGCTGCCATAATAGTCTAAAAAGCACCCCATTACTGGTTGCACGCTAGAAATTTTCCATAAACTAACCAAGACCCTAGACATCTCCTCTCAACTCAGTCCTCTGACACCTTTGAAAGATAACCCTGACTTTGAGCCAGGCTTGAATAACCCCCACTTCCAATCTTTGGAAAATCCGAAGCCTCTCCTAGCGTGGGACTGCTTCAGTAAGGGGGTAGTGAAAGAATGGGCAACACTTAAAAAGGGATCGAACATTCCACATTTGCCTTTTTGGGCCTACCTGCAGTTACTTGGGAAGGCAAACAGATATGAAGTACATTTAGTAGGCCCCCTACAGCTCTGGAGTCAATCTGTCTTGACGGTGCTCAATGTACAAAAACCACTTCCTTGGCCTATGCATGGTTGCGAGACTCAAGACTAGGGATGAGCTTCGTGTTCGAGTCGAACATACGTTCGACTCGAACATCGGCTGTTCGATCGTTCGACGAAGATCGAACGATTTGGGCCGTTCGCGCCAAATTCGAGTGACGCGAACGGCCCACAATGCACTACGCCATCGCAGTGTCATCCAGGCGCTGTGATTGGCCAAGCATGCACTGTGACCCCGCATGCTTGGCCAATCACAGCGCCGGCAGCGAGGAGAGCAATGATTGGCCACAGGCAGGATGCCTGTGGCCAATTATTGCTGAGGGTGTTTAGTACACGCCCCACACTATAAAAGGCCGCCAGCACGGCGGCCTAGTGTAGTGTGTTCCGGAGCAGGGAAAGACAAGCATAGGCAGGGACAGTGACATTTATTTCTTTCTTGCTTAACCTGGATTCCTTTAGTTTAGGGAAAGAGAAGGATAGGTAGGGAGAGTGTCAGTGTGTTTTACTGTGCGAATCCTTGTTTCTAGGGACAAAGAAGGAAAGTGAGGGGAATTCTCCTTGTGCTATAGTGTGCTTTAAAAAAACATTTTTTCTAGGGACAGAAAACTCTAGGTAGGGAGAGTGTCAGTTTCTTTCACTGTGCGAGTCCTTGTTTCTAGGGACAAAGAAGGAAAGTGAGGGGAATTCTCCTTGTGCTATAGTGTGCTTTAAAACAACATTTTTTCTAGGGACAGAAAACTCTAGGTAGGGAGAGTGTCAGTTTCTTTAACTGTGCGAGTCCTTGTTTCTAGGGACAAAGAAGGAAAGTGAGGGGAATTCTCCTTGTGCTATAGTGTGCTTTAAAAAAACATTTTTTCTAGGGACAGAAAACTCTGGGTAGGGAGAGTGTCAGTGTCTTTTACTGTGCGAGTCCTTGTTTCTAGGGACAAAGAAGGAAAGTGAGGGGAATTCTCCTTGTGCTATAGTGTGCTTTAAAAAAACATTTTTTCTAGGGACAGAAAACTCTAGATAGGGAGAGTGTCAGTTTCTTTCACTGTGCGAGTCCTTGTTTCTAGGGACAAAGAAGGAAAGTGAGGGGAATTCTCCTTGTGCTATAGTGTGCTTTAAAAAACATTTTTTCTAGGGACAGAAAACTCTAGGTAGGGAGAGTGTCAGTGTCTTTTACTGTGCGAGTCCTTGTTTCTAGGGACAAAGAAGGAAAGTGAGGGGAATTCTCCTTGTGCTATAGTGTGCTTTAAAAAAACATTTTTTCTAGGGACAGAAAACTCTAGGTAGGGAGAGTGTCAGTTTCTTTCACTGTGCGAGTCCTTGTTTCTAGGGACAAAGAAGGAAAGTGAGGGGAATTCTCCTTGTGCTATAGTGTGCTTTAAAAAAACATTTTTTCTAGGGGCAGAAAACTCTAGGTAGGGAGAGTGTCAGTTTCTTTCACTGTGCGAGTCCTTGTTTCTAGGGACAAAGAAGGAAAGTGAGGGGAATTCTCCTTGTGCTATAGTGTGCTTTAAAAAAACATTTTTTCTAGGGACAGAAAACTCTAGGTAGGGAGAGTGTCAGTTTCTTTCACTGTGCGAGTCCTTGTTTCTAGGGACAAAGAAGGAAAGTGAGGGGAATTCTCCTTGTGCTATAGTGTGCTTTAAAAAAACATTTTTTCTAGGGACAGAAAACTCTAGGTAGGGAGAGTGTCAGTTTCTTTCACTGTGCGAGTCCTTGTTTCTAGTGACAAAGAAGGAAAGTGAGGGGAATTCTCCTTGTGCTATAGTGTGCTAAAGCATTCCTCATCAACCATCTTTGAAATCCTTGTTTTTTGGACAGTCAGGGAAATTGTCGTTGTGCTATTCTGTGCAAAAGCAATCATCCTCAACCATATTTAGAAATCCTTAAGTAAAGGGACAGAGAAGGGCACCTGAAGGTAGCCCTTATTGCTTTTTTCCCATCTCCCTACAGGCCATCTATTAGAATGTCTGGAAGGCAAACAAGGAGAGGCAGACAGTCAGGAGGCAATAAAAGAGGGCAAGCAGGCTCTGTGTCTGGGGGCAACAGTGCTGGTCGTGGACGCGGTGCATTGTCATCAGCACATGGCCATGGGACACGCTTGTCCTTCTTTTCGGCAGCTGGACATGTTGAGCCACATCATGCCGAAGACTTGGTAGAGTGGATGACCAAGCCCTCCTCCTCCTCCTCATCCTCTCTCACCCAGGCTCAGGGTACTGGCAAAGCAGCTGCCAAAGCGTCCTCTTCCCTGGTATCAATGTCAGACTCATCATCAGTCACTCCTTCCCTAGACCCACCATGTCCTCCTCCTGAGGAGTCCCCCAAACTGTTTGAGCACAGTGTTGGGTACATGCTCCAGGAGGATGCCCAGCGTTTCGAAGGGTCTGATGATGAAACCCAGCTACAGGAAGGCAGTAGCGTGAGAGCAGATAGAGGGGATGCTCAAGAAGGACACCAATCTGGCAGTCATGTTCCAGCAGCTGCAGCATACTGCCAGATTGGCTCCAGTGATGAGGAGGGAGGGGATGATGAGGTCACTGACTCCACGTGGGTGCCTAATAGGAGAGAGGAGGAGGAGGAGGATGAGGAGGAGGCACATCTCCAATGAGGCAGGATGCCCTTTGGTGGCCAGCGTAAGGGCAGTACACCGACAGAATCACACCGCAGAGCTCCGCCTGTGCAGGGCGCTGCCTCTGCCCGTCATTCAAAAAGTTCTTTGGTGTGGGCCTTTTTTGAGGCTAGTGCATCAGATCGCACAGCTGCTGTTTGCAACATATGTCTCAAGCGTATATCGCGTGGCCAAAACATCAGCCGCTTGGGTACCACATGCCTGACCAGACATATGTTGACCTGCCATGCAGCTCGTTGGCAAGCCTACCTCAAAGACCCACACCAAAGAACAAAGCGGACCTCTCCTTGCACTGCATCAGCTGGGATCTCCAACCCCACTATAACTTCAGTCCTCTCTGAAACATGCACTGAGAGGAATGAAGGTGTAGAATTAGGTGTGTCACAGCCAAGTACTTGCGGCCACTCTGCTAGCAGTACACCGACGTCCGATTCTAGCAGGCAAATTTCCCTGCCCCAGCTGCTGGACCGTCGAAAGAAGTTCACTCCCAGCCATCCACATGCCCAGCGGTTGAATGCTAGCTTGGCTAAATTGCTAGCGCTTCAACTGCTGCCTTTTCAGTTGGTAGACTCGGCCCCCTTCCGTGAGTTTGTGCAATGTGCGGTTCCTCAGTGGCAGGTTCCCAAACGCCACTTTTTCTCACGGAAGGCTATTCCAGCTCTCTACCGGCATGTGGAAGGCAATGTCTTGGCCTCGCTGGACAGGGCGGTCAGCGGTAAGGTGCATATTACCGCTGACTCATGGTCCAGCAGGCATGGACAGGGACGTTACCTTTCTTTCACGGCCCATTGGGTCACTCTTTTGGCAGCTGGGAAGGATGCAGGACAAGGTGCAGTAGTGTTGGAGGTTGTTCCACCGCCACGCCTCCAAAATGCTACTACTGGTTGTGACACACCTCTCTCCTCCACCCCCTCCTCTTCTTCTTCCTCCATGGCCTCTTCCTGTGGTTTGTCCTATGAACCAGCGGTGCTCCGTAGCCGTTCACGGGGCTACGCAAGTACGCAGGCAAAAAGATGCCATGCCGTGCTTGCGCTGGTGTGTTTGGGGGACAGAAGCCACACTGGGGCAGAGGTCCTGTCTGCTCTGCAGGGCCAGGCCGAGAGGTGGTTGACGCCACGCCAGCTTAAGCCAGGAATGGTGGTTTGCGACAATGGCACCAACCTCCTCTCCGCCCTCCGACAGGGACAACTGACCCATGTGCCCTGTGTGGCTCACGTCCTTAACCTGGTGGTGCAGCGGTTCTTGGGCAGGTACCCGGGCTTACAGGATGTCCTGAGGCAGGCCAGGAAAGTCTGTGTGCATTTCCGCAGATCTTATAATGCCAGTGCTCGCCTGGCTGAGCTGCAAAAGGAGTTGAACCTGCCCAAGAACCGCCTTATATGTGACATGCCCACCAGGTGGAACTCAACGTTGGCCATGCTGCAGCGGCTGCACACGCAGCAGAGGGCCATCAATGAGTACTTGTGCGACTACGGCACCAGGACAGGGTCAGGGGAGCTTGGTTTTTTTTCTCCACGCCAGTGGGGCATGATCAGGGATGCATGCACTGTCCTGGCACCATTTGAGGAGGCCACGAGGATGGTGAGCAGTGACAGTGCATGCATCAGTGACACTGTACCTCTTGTCCACCTGTTGGAGCACACGCTGCGTGGAATAATGGACAGGGCACTTGAGGCAGAACAGAGGCAGGAAGAGGAGGACTTCCTTGCCTCTCAAGGCCCCCTTAACCCAGACAGTGTTCCTTCTGTCCCACCCATCGCACAGGAAGAGGAGGAGGAGGAGGAGGAGGATTGTGTCAGCATGGAGGTGGAGGCTGGCACTCAGCATCATCAGCAGCAGTCTTTTAGGGATGATTTACAGTCCCAAGAAACCAGTGGACTTGTACGTGGCTGGGAGGAGGTGGCTGCGGATCATGTCGTCCTTAGTGACCCAGAGGACTCCGGAGCGAATGCCTCAGCAAACCTACGCTGCATGGCCTCCCTGATCCTGCAAAGTCTGCGGAAGGATCCTTGTATTCTTCGGATCAAGGAGAGGGACCATTACTGGCTGGCCACTCTCCTTGATCCACGGTACAAGGGTAAGGTTGCGGACCTTATGTTACCTTCGCAGAGGGAGCAGAGGATGAGACAACTCCGGGAGGCCTTGCAGAAAGGTCTGTGCAACGCGTTCCCAGAGACTGGGAGGTTACAAACTCCTGGTCCTGGACAACGAGTTGCTGAGGCTTCGGCCAGTCAAAGAAGGAGCGGTGGGGAAGGTGGCCGTCTGACCGATGCGTTCAGACAATTCTTTAGTCCGCAGCCCCAAAGTATGATCGGTTCCAGCAACCATCGCCAGCGTCTGATAAACATGGTGCAGGAATATCTAGGGGCAAGGTCAGACTTGGACACCTTCCCCACCGAAAATCCTCTGGCTTACTGGGTCTTGAGGATGGATCACTGGCCAGAGCTTGCACAGTATGCAATTGAGCTACTGGCCTGTCCTGCATCCAGCGTTCTTTCGGAACGCACATTCAGTGCTGCTGGAGGATTTGTCACGGATCACAGGGTGCGCCTGTCCACCGACTCGGTTGATCGACTGACTTTCATCAAGATGAACCAGTCTTGGATCACCACCAGCTACCACACACCTGATGCTGATATAACAGACTAATTGATTTTAACATGTCACATCCCTTCAAGACTGATGCTGATGCTGAGTGCCTGTGCTGTTATGTTGACTGGCTATCCTCCTCCTCCGAGTCCTCAATGATACGATTGATGATGATAGCTTGGAAGATCATTTTTGTTTATGGGTGCCGCCACCAGTGGCTAAGGCCCAATTTTTCAGCCCCTGTTTTACAGGGGCGTGTAATTACAATTTTTTTAGCAATAATTTGCCATAGGGCTCATTGCTGTGCTCCAAGTACAGTATCTGTGAGGGGTTGGAGTGTTGTGGCACCAGCACCAGTGCCTAAGGCCCAATTTTTCAGTCCCTGTTTAAAAGGGGCGTGTCATTACAATTTTTGAAGCAATACTTTGCAACAGGGCTCATTGCTGTGCTCCAAGTACAGTATCTGTGAGGGGTTGTAGTGTTGTGCCACCAGTGCCTAAGGCCCAATTTTTCAGCCCCTGTTTAACAGGGGCGTGTCATTACAATTTTTGAAGCAATACTTTGCAACAGGGCTCATTGCTGTGCTCCAAGTACAGTATCTGTGAGGGGTTGTAGTGTTGTGCCACCAGTGCCTAAGGCCCAATTTTTCAGCCCCTGTTCAACAGGGGCATGCAATTACAATTCTTGATCTAATAATTCACAGCAGGGCCCATTGCTGCACCCACCAAGAGTAACTCTGAGGGCTTACAGTGTTGTGGCAACGCCACCACCACCACCACCACGAAAGGCCCAATTTTTCAGCCCCTGTTCAAAAGGGGCATGTAATTACAATTCTTGATCTAATAATTCACAGCAGGGCCCATTCCTGCACCCACCAAGAGTAACTCTGAGGGCTTACAGTGTTGTGGCAACACCACCACCACCACCACCACCACGAAAGGCCCAATTTTTCAGCCCCTGTTCAACAGGGGCATGCAATTACAATTCTTGATCTAATAATTCACAGCAGGGCCCATTGCTGCACCCACCAAGAGTAACTGTCAGGGCTTACAGTGTTGTGGCACCAGCACCACCATCAAAGGCCCAATTTTTACTACCACTGTTCAACAATTATATGTAATTAAAATTCCTGATATAATAGTTGACAGCAGGGCGTTCCAGCACCAACCAAGAGTAACTGTGAGTGCTTACAGTGTTGTGCCAACACCAACAACTAAGGGGCCTATTTCTGCAGAGTATATACGGCAGGTCCCTACTTTCAAACATCCAACTTACAAACGACTCCTACTTGCAAACGCAAGAAGACAACAGGAAGTGAGAGGAAATCTACCACTAGGAAGGAAAATTCTCTCCTGTAAGAATAAATATGGGAGAAAGGTGTCTCCTCTGTACTGATGCTTTATCAGCAATCCTTGTTTCAAGAAAAACACCACATTTCAAAAACAGTTGTCATTGGGACGGAAAGTGAGGTGAAATGTTCTGAACAGGGGCACAGACAGCAAAACAAATGTTACAGGGGTGATAACCCTTACCTATGTTTTCCAAAAAGTTTAAAAATAGATTTTTGGGCTGGAGCTACACTTCAACAATGTACCTGTTCAAAATTACAAACACATTCTACATAAGAACAAACCTACAGTCCCTGTCTTGTATGCACCGCCTGTATACGGCTGTTCAGAGTATATAGGGCCTTTTTTATTTTATGTGCAGGGTTCCCCTTAATATCCATACAAGACCCAAAGGGGCTGGTAATGGGCTGGGGTAGGGGGGGGGGGGTCATGGGGTAGCTATGCCATTTTTCTTAAAGATTTTCATCCATATTACCGGGACCAGACATTACATTAAAGCCACAAGCAGTTTTAAATGGCTTTTTTTTCCTTTAGAAGTGTCATTTTGTGCAGGGACAGTTCTAAACACGGGAAACACGTGGCACTTCACAGGCATACTTTAGACACCCCCCAGGTACGATATTTAAAGGAATATTTGACTTTTTTTTTTCACTTTATGCATCATTAAAATGACTGCTCCCGAAAAACGACCGTTTTTAAAACTTCTTTTTGCATTGATACATGTCCCCTGGTGCAGAACCCGGGTTCCCAAACCCTTTTTAGGACAATAACATGCATAATAGTTGTTATAATTAGCACTTTAGAATTCGAACGTTCGCATCCATTGTATTTAATAGGGTTCTAATGTTCGTACGAACTTTCGGTCCGTTCGCGGGTTCTGGTGCGAACCGAACCCGGGGGTGTTCGGCTCATCACTACTCAAGACATAAAGCAACTGATGAACTCAGAGTGAGATGGTCGGAGGAGCTACATATGGAGATCACCGCCAAGCAATGCAGGTATTCCTGTATTTTAACCCATAAGTGTTCTATAAGTACTAAAATGCAAGAAACAGCCTACAAAATCATAACCCATTGGTACAACACCCCAGCCAAGATGCATGGATGGAACCCACAGATTCCAGACACCTGTTGGAGGTGTAAAAAAGAGAAAGGCACACTGTTCCACAAATGGTGGCGATGTTCGCAAATAGCACAATTCTGGGAGAAAGTTAATCTTTTAATTAAGCAAATAACGGAAACCAGAATCATTTTGAATGCAGCCTCGTGTTTTCTTCACATCACGAACGTCTCATTGAAGAGATACAAGAACTCTTTGACAAGACACCTATTAAATGCGGCAAAATCCCTAATTCCACTACACTGGAAATCTCAAAGGGTTCCCTCCACTGCAGAATGGCTGAAAAGGGTGTCTGACATCTATACTATGGAGGAAACTCTGACCCAGACCAACGATAGGGTTGAAAAATTCCACAAAATCTGGCAACCCTGGCTGATCTTCAGGAACTCCGCTGCATACACTGATAACATATCACAATCTCCTGCCTAAGAAAATATACCTGGAAAAACCCTGGGGTATTTCTATTATCACAGATCTCTTTGTCTGGATAAGACTATGTACGCCCTCAGTACAATGACTAATACCGACTTATTCTTTCTGTTTTCTATACTTTTTTCTACTTCTTTTCTACAATGGTTATAAATTACAGATGAAGCTGTAGCTGCTTGTAGTAACTAACATTTTGCTGTCACATTATAGTTGTTTTCCTGAAGGGACAGCATAGCAATTTTTGATCTACTCATCTATCTAGTCCATTAGAATAGATGGAAAATAACTCCTGATGAGGTTGATTTCTAGTAATATAAGTTTGACTACATAATTTCATTGACATTTGGATACTATTTTTTTGTGAAATGTGATATCTCTGCATACATCATAATGTCACATTGCGAGCAGTTGCATATGCACTTGATTTGTTCTGTAATGCTTTACATTTGTTCTAATAAACTTGAAATGATAATAAAAAATAAAAAAACATAGTGTAGATAATTTTCCTTCAAAACAATGTGAAGATGTGTTCACTTCCATCATCCAATCATGTGCAGAGAAAATCCCTGTTTTTTTGTAGTTCTTTTGCATATGATTGGGTATTCAAAAAGAATAAACTTTTTAAGTAAACATTATTTTAGTAAATAGTAAATAATACTAAATAGTAAATAGTAAACATTCTTTTTGTAAATAAATCAACCAGAAAGTGTTAGGTTCCATGCACACAGGACGCTCCAAAAAATTTATTGCTGGCAGGAAAACGCTGCTTTAAAAACACGATATTATCAGTGTTTTGCATTGCCGTCAATGCACGTTTAGCAGCGCTAGCTTTTAGCTGCCTTTCTCTGCCTCTATTCAAAATCAATGGTACCCTATGGGAGCCCATTGATTTGAATAGAAGTCGCACCAGAAGTCGGATCATCATGATCAGACTTGCGGTACGACTTGTGTGCTGAGGATGAGGGAGAACCCTGCCAAAATGAAAAACAAAATTGGCGTGGGGTTCCTCACCTCGGACGATACCAGGCCCTTCGGTCTGGTATAGATTTTAAGGGGAACCCCCTATGCCGAAAAAACGGCATGGTGGGCCCCCCAAAATCCATACCAGACCCTTATCCGAGCATGCAGCCCGGCCGGTCAGGAAATGGGGTGGGGACGAGCAGGTGCCCCCCCCTCCTGAACCGTACCAGGCCGCATGGCTTCAACATGGGGGGGTAGGTGCTTTGAGGCAGGGGGGCCCTGCACCCCCCCCCACTCCAAAGCACCTTGTCCCCATGTTGATGAGGACAAGGCCTCTTCCCGACAACCCTGGCTGTTGGTTGTCGGGGTCTGCGGGCGGAGGGCTTATTGGAATCTGGGAGCCCCCTTTAATAAAGGGGCCCCCAGATCCCGGCCCCCCACCCTATGTGAATGAGTATGGGGTATATCGTACCCCTACCCATTCACCTGGAAAAAAAGTGTCAAAAATAAATCACACTACACAGGTTCTTAAAGTAATTTATTAGGCAGCTCTGGGGGTCTCTTCTGACTTCGGGGGTCTCTTCCGATTTCTTCTCCCCTCTCCGGCTCTTCTCTGCTCTATCTTCGGTTCTTCTCCCGCTGTGTCTTCTGCCGGACTCCTCCGCTATCTTCTGCTCTTTTGCCTGCTCTTTTTCTAGCTCTTGCCCGGTCTTCTCTGTGGTCTTCTTCCCTCTGCTCTTCTTCTGATGTTGACGCGATGCTCTCTCCCGCTGTAATGCCGTGTGCGCGGTGCGCAATGACTTATATTTGCATGGGGCGTGGTTACTGGGTGATGTCATCCGGTGACCCCGCCCCTTATGATGTCACCATCCCATCAAGCTCCTACCCCCCATGTTGAGGGCATGCGACCTGGTACGGTTCAGGAGGAGGCCACTCGCTCGTCCCTACCCCCTTTCCTGACCGGGCGGGCGGCGTGCTCGGATAAGGGACTGGTATGGATTTTGAGGGGACCTCCACACCATTTATTTGGCGTAGGGGGTTCCCCTTAAAATCCATACCAGACCGAAGGGCCTGGTATCGTCCGAGGGGGGGAACCCCACGCCATTTTTTTTATTTTGGCGTGGTTCTCCTTCATCCTCAGCACACAAGTCGCACCGCAAGTTGGATCATGATAGGGAACCATTGATTTTGAATAGAGGCAGAGAAACGCCTAACAAGGCTTAACGCTCTTTTTACAGCGTTAACCCTCGTTTAACACCTTTTACCGGCGTCTGGCGTTTCCAGGACTGCTCTTGAATGCAATTTTATGGCGTTCAGAAAACAGCCCATAAACTCCACTGCTGATAAACATCCAAAAACGTCCATGTGTGTATGAACACATAGGATAACAGAGTTGAGTTTATGGGCTTTTAAAAAAAACACCCAAACTCCAAAAAATGGCCATTTATGAGCTCCAGTGTGCATGGAGCCTTATGCCCTGTACTCACGATCGGATTTCCGATCGAATAAAATCTGATGGATTTTTCCATCGGAAATCCGATGAAGCTGACTTCCATCAGTCTTGCCTATACACCATCAGTCAAAAATCCAACCGTCCCAAACGCTGTGACGTAAAACACTCCGAAGAGCCGAGAAAAATTAAGTTCAATGTTTCTGAGAATGCGTTGACTTGATTCTGAGCATGCGTGGGTTTTTCTCCGATGGAGTTCCCCACAGACGATCGGAATTTGCTATCGTTTTTTTTTCCATCGGTATAATTTAAAACATGTTCTATTTTTTTTTTATACCGATGGAAAAAAGACCGATGGGTTCACACACAATCAGTTTGTCCGATGAAAAAAGTCCATCCGCCTTTTTTCATCAGAAAAACCGATCGTGTGTATGCGGCATTAGAGATGATAAAATCATATGCCAGATGTCTTTAAAGTATATGTGAGCCTACTAATTAAAAATCTTAGGTTTTAATATGGAAATGTGATTTCAAATGTAATTTTATTTTTAAAATCTGCAGCTTTTACTAAAGTATTAATACAATATTATCAGGCGATCCTGTCATGAATGACTTGTTCAGGCACTTCCTGTTATAGGGTTACAACATTTTATTCATGTTTAATGATTGTGCTCTTGATTTTTGACCCTGTTACATGGACTTCTGATTGGAGCTACAGTATATATGCCAATTTCAACATACATGATGTAGGCATGGTCACCATCAGGAAACCCACCCAGAGAAATGCCAAGCAGCTGGAGTGACATGTACATAGACAGGGAGCAGCTGCACAGAGGTTATGGTATATGTATGGTGCTTTGGCAAATGTCAATACATTACGATTACATCTACTGTACTTTAATATGTCACCTGCACAAATAAACCATACAAAACTGACCAATTGCCATACATAATTAAAATGTTTATGAATATTGTAACAGTTTTCAAACTCTTCCACCTATTGTATTACTCTTATACTTTCTGCATTACCCCCCTCTACCTTAAGCATTTAGACCCTCATGATCACTCCTCTATAATACAAATCCCTGAAAGCTTAACTATAGCTGAAAGCTTTGACTTCTATATAACCCCCTTATGCCCTAAATGCACCTATGCCCCTCTGTCTTTTGTAGTATTTATATGATAATAAAATACACGCTCCCCCACCTTCTGCATTGCAGCCCTTCACCTTATCAAACTGTAATCTCTTGAGCCTTTTGTTTTTTACTTTGAAACCCTAAAATCATACAATAAGTTCTTGGATGCAGATCATTTTTGTTTGTTGTTTTTTTCTTCTGTGGACATAAACGGAATTGAATGTAAGCTGATATTCATGAATATCCATCCATTTACATCCACCCTCTCATAGACATATATTGGGGTTCAGTTTGGATTCATCTGAAAAAACTGATTGATGGGTCCAGACTGAGCATTCGTGGGAAAGAACTCCAATAAATGTGTTTCATTTCTGATATTGAGATTACCAATGTAAAATTATTTAGAGTGGGGAAACTGTAAAGAAGTCATTTATTGGCACTGAGGAGTAGGAAAGAAGCTCCTTGACATCCAGTGGGCCCTAGGTGCCTGTGTAGGTCACCTATCTGGCAATCCAGCTCTTTGACGTACTATGGAAATTTCAGAGAGAGCAGCTGCTCCCAAGGTCTGGGTGGGCTAATATCCTAAACTGTAAACCTATATTCCAAAAGACTGTTGGCACCGAAAGGCTTTCTGTGACAGCAGATGTCCCATAAATTATGCTGAGAGCAGCAGTGACCACCAGAAGCCTTGTTCATGACAGTCGTGTTTATGAGGAGGGCGTCAAAGTGCAATTATGATAATGTAATTGCCTCAGCTGCAATTATGCTGCCACTATATAAACTGTGCAGCTGTGGCTACTGCACTAATCAAAAAGGAAAATAAAGGTGTAACCTAATATGAATGTGACAAAGGAAATATGTGTATACATACAGTATATGTTTTGGAGGTGAGATGATTAGTGAGGTGATTAGTGTTAATGCAAGGGTTACCAGAAGGGCTAGGGTGAATGTTTGTGTAAGAGCTACAAGAAGAGTTAGTTTGAGTGTTATGCCGCGTACACACGATCAGAATTTTCGACAACAAATGTTCGATGTGAGCTTTTGGTCAGATATTCAGACCGTGTGTTGGCTCCATCAGACTTTTGCCGTTGTAATTTCCAACAACAAATGATTGAGAGCTCGTTCTCAATTTTTCCGACAGCAAAAGTTCTTGACGGAAATTCCGACCGTGTGTATTCAATTCCGACGCACAAAAATCCTACGCATGCTCAGAATCAATTTAACGCATGCTCGGAATCATTGAACCTAATTTTTCTCGGCTCATTGTAGTGTTGTATGTCACTGTGTTCTTGGCGATCGGAATTTCCGAGCAACATTTGTGTGACCGCGTGTATGCAAGACAAGATTGAGCGAAAATCCGTCGAAAAAAAAAATCCACGGTTTTGTTGTCGGAAATTCCGATCGTGTGTACGTGGCATTAGTGTAGCATTTATAAGAAGGTTTATTGTAAGCCTTGGTGTAACAACTACAGAAAAGGATTAGTGCTAGGATTTACAGGGAGGGTTAGTTTGAATGTTAGTGTTATGCCGCGTACACACAATCGTTTTTTCTGATGAAAAAAGACAGATGGACTTTTTTCATCTGACAAACCGATCATGTGTGGGCCCCATCGGTCTTTTTTCCATCGGTATAAAAAAATAGAACATGTTTTAAATTTTACCGATGGAAAAAAAAAACTATAGCAAATTCCGATCGTCTGTGGGGAACTCCATTGGAGAAAAAACCCACGCGTGCTCAGAATCAAGTCGACGCATGCTCAGAAGCATTGAACTTTATTTTTCTCGGCTCTTCTGAGTGTTTTACGTCACGGCGTTTGGGACGATCGGATTTTTGACTGATGGTGTGTAGGCAAGACTGATGGAAGTCATCTTCATCGGATTTCCGATGGAAAAATCCATTGCATTTTATTCCATCGTAAATCCGATCGTGTGTACAGGGCATAAGGGTTACAGGGAGGGTTAGTTTGAATTTTAGTGTAAGGCGTACAGGGAGGGTTAGTGTTATGCCGCGTACACACGATCGATTTTCTCGACGGTGAAAACACCGTCGGGAAAAACGAGAGAACGGCTTGGTTCCCTACACACGTCCGTTTTTCCCGACATTTTTTTTTTGGTCGAGAAAAACGACCGTGTGTGGGCTCCGCGGCAGTGTTTCCCTATGGGAAAACTGCCGCGGAAAAAAACGACGGGAATCACGACGAGAAAAATTAGAGCATGTTCTAATTTTTCTCGTCGTGAATAATGCAGTTTTTCCCGTCGAGAACAACAACAAAAAGCCCACAGACGATCGTTTTTCTCGTCCAAAGGAAAAAATTTCATTTTTCTCGACGGGAAAAACGGTCGTGTGTACGCGGCATTAGAGTTACAAAGATAGTTTAAGAGAAATCAAAAGTTACTGTAAGGGGCCCCTAGGCTCAAATCTTTTGGTGCCTAGATCTCAGCAGTAACAACTAATAACACTGTTTTCCAAGTACAGAAAAATAAATGTATCTGGAAATGCTGACTTCCGCTAATAAATGTACGTCTCACGTTACTTTTCCTTCCTAAAACACAAACTCTGCTGTCATTTGTTAACTTAGCTTGTTAGTTTTAATGAGCAATAAGTACAAAGTGGTCAAAGCCAAAAAGGATCCTCACAAGTCACGCAAGGCATTTGACGTTTACAATGCATTTTGAATTCCCAGAATTGCAGGGAGACCAACCGTTACAATGTGTCTCAGTAAATACAACATTGAAAAATGACGGCTTCAGATTCTCACTTTACATTATCTTAATGTTTTTAGGTTGTTTTTCTTTTTCTATTGTAAACCATTTTGTATAGCAGATTGTAAAAAAAAACTTACCTATCTTGCTACAAGAATGTATTATACGCAAAGCTTACCATTTCTATCTTTGACAGATTGGCTTATTTGTTTTGTGCTAAGCTTGTTAGATTTAATGAACACCAAAAAAAATGGAAGGTGGACAAATAACTTCACAAGTTACATGTAATTTTACACCTCCACGACATTTCCAATTTTAAGTGGTCGGCATGCTAAGAAAATAAATACTTTACAGAGTCTCCATAAAATCAGCGATCCTTAAATAGACACTGCCCTGACTTTATGCTGAATACAATTTTTTTTTAACTAATAAAAGGTTACAATAGACAGGTAGACCTGTCATTTTTAATGACAAAGATCAGATTTTCGCACACAGAGAACTGTTCACCGCAGTGGTTGTTGTGTTTTTTTTTTTCTGCTCTACAGAACTACAGTATGAGAGTCAAGATCTGGAATAGGATTATCTCTAGTTATGGGCATGTATGAATTATTATGAAAGTGCTAGGGAGAGGAATAGTAGAGGATAAGTACACTTAATGTGCACTTATCCTTCAAACTTCATACAACAGCAAACCATTTTCGTAATATTTGAAGGGAAGAAAAATGTCTTGGTTGGAGCTTGACTTATTTATCTTTTCATATTTTTAACTACGTCAATACCAAACAATTTCAACCCCTTTCTGCTTAGGTCAATTTTCAGCTCTTACTTTGAACGACAACTCTGTACTTTTTATCATTTTTGAGACAGATAGAGCTTTCATTCGGTAATATTTCTTCACCACTGGGTTTTTTATCTTTTTCTACACAAGCGAGAAAATATCAAACATTTAAAAAAAATAAAAATAAAAATCTTAGTTCTATTATAAAGTTTTGCAAATAAATAGTCTATCTTCATACATTTAGGCTAAAATATATCCTGCTACAGTTCTTTGTTAAAAATAACCTTAATAATTGTATATTATTTAGTCTGTGTGAACGTTTTAGAGCCTACAAACTATGGTATATACTAGGATTGCACCAATGTCACTCTTTTAAGACCCGATTACAATACCGATACCGATTACGATACTTTTTTTATGTGAAGTGACAGTTTTGGCCCTGATGGCTGGCACTGATAGATGGCACTTATGGGCACTGATAGGTGGCACTGATATGTGGCACTTACTGATGGGGCACTGATGGCTGGCACTGATAGGTGGCACTTATGGGCACTAGTATGTGGCACTGACTGATGGGCACTGATTTTCAGCACTGATAGGTGCCCCTGATGGCTGGCACTGATAGGTGCCACTTATAGGCATTAATAGGTGGCACTTATGGGCAATGATAGGTGGAACTGATTGGTAGGCAGTGGCACTGAAATGCACCACTGATAATTTCTGGCAGCCTGGCATTATAAAATGAAATCAATAAAGATAAAGAGTATACAAGAGCCCATCTAGGTACACCCTTCACTCGGCCTCAGTAAGCCTAGTCAGAATGTAGCAGTGGACATCTTGTTACACCCAGCCCATATAGTTAGTCACATGACCGGCCAGGTCTCCTCTCTCCTCTCCTCCTCGTGTTCTGCTGACGTTAGCGGGGAAACCTCGACCCTGCCTGCTGCTTCTGCAAGACGGGCAGAGAGGAGACACAGCTGGTTACATGAGCGCCAGGAGCCGCCGTGAGATACGGTGAAGGAGGTATTTTTTTTAATGAAAGACAGAGACAGGTGGTCACTCTATTAGGAGTCAGAATAGATTATGTAAATTACTGAAACTGGGTTAACAACCACTTTACGTGCATCCTGGGCCGATAACCAAGACCTCTCCAAAACACATTCTACTACTTCTTTTGTGTAAGATGTAATGTGTGAGACTTTTTCAATTTTTGGACTAACTATATACCTGACATTGTATCATTAACAAATTGTATCAACCAATCTTATCAAAATCAATGTACTGTAGTGGTTGCCTTGATATGGGAGGTCAGGGAATCACAAAGCCTAGCCTGTTTGTACATTACATGCCTTCCCCAGAAATGCCAAGTTCACTGACCAGGAAGTATAGGAGGCTGAAAAAAGGAAGAACAAGTGTCCCTGTTGGTCCAGGCAACAGGCATAAATGTGGCAAAATATATATGTAGGGCAAACTCGATCAAATCCGGAACACCTCATCCCATTTGAAAACAAATAAATATAATGGACAAAGAGTACAGAAGTACCCGAGACTTTTAAGGTGGTGTTCGATAGAGAAACACAATGTTAAAATTGTTTAAATATTTATTGAAAATAGTACAAAACATACAAGCATTAAAATAAAAAGACCATCCATGCTGAATATGGCTAGAAAGCCATGCGTATGACAAACTGCTGTAAAGTCACTCGACTAGTTTCGCTCAGATGAGCTTCTTCAGGAGTTTAATTGACGTTATAGCAGATCACACTACAATAATGGAATACAAAAATACAGTAAACAAGCAGAATGGTAAAATGGCAAGTAAGTTTAGTTTAGATGGAAGACACAATCTAAACAAATACATATCAAATTGAGTGTGTTCAAGAAGATGAAAACACCTAAACATTTTATATACAATTGTTTAAAGTGGCATAGCGATTGATATTAAATGATAATCACGATCTAGCACTAGAAAGAAAAACTCACCCTAGCTCTCAGTTTGAATAAGGTGAATAATAATGAATAAAACTAAATGTGATTGAAATAGGCTGCTGCAACTTAGAGTGAGATACACGCAATACAATAAATTCAAATACATAAGCTGCGCAAAATGACCATAGATCACTCAGAAGTGAAAAAAAATCATATACGTGAATCCTAAGGATGTCTCAACATGTAAAAACATGACAGGAGATGAATCCTTGTTAATAGAGACTAGTACACCAAAAAGTCCTATAGGTAGGTGTGGAAATGAAATGTAGTTTAAAAGTGAGAGGACAAATCAAACTCTCCCAGCGTCCAATCCACACTTCTATATTTGCTGAAAATAAAATGTCCCAATCAGTGCATGCCTCACCTGCCCGCTGTCACCAGTACCAGCCTGCTTCAGTCTGCCATTCCCCAGCTGCCCACCTGCTCACCTGCTTGTTGGTGCCATCTGACGAATTCTCTTACCCTGCTGCTAGCTAGACTTACAGGCATTTGTGCCACTCTGCACTCCTGCGACTCCTGTCTACACTATTAGGGGCCCCGAGTCAAAGGTGTAAGAGATGCCTTCCTCATCGTACCAGGCTCTGCTACCAGGTAAGTGATAATTTGAATCAGTGAGCTGTTGTTTCTGGTGGACACAGTGGTCACAGTATGGCGCCAATGCACACCCTAGGGGCATGCACAGGGTGCAGTTCTGGGAGAATGCATGGATACGTCCTTCCAGAACAATGCATGTCCAGCCCAGCTGTTTATGTACAGTGGCCAATCAGGAAGCATTTTTTTTGCCTTAACAAATGATTCTTTGAATATGACTGGTTACTAAAAGCAACATAGATGCTTTTCTTCCAGTTATCATGCATGATGCATTGCATTGAAGCAAGATAAACACGTACATCAAAACTGTTTTACCTCCATAAGAATTTGTATTTCTGTCCATCCAGTTCTGGGATTTGCACAGTTCTACAACAGAGCCATCTACAACAGAGTTTAGTCCTCTCTGACAAAGCAGATGGCTAGATTTTTCTTTGCTAAGCATCGTTTACATCATTGCCACCTCTTTGAAAAGCAATCTGCAGTGAATTGCATTTCAAAGGCTTGGAGGTGATATGTTGCCTACTCACTGTTAGTTCTAAAAATGAATTCCCAGTTAAAGCAGATATTGACAGCACACCATGGATCTTCAAAATAGTGCTCAAAAATGTATTAAAGCAATCACATCACAAGAACTGTGACACTATTTTGAAGTTGTACAGTGTGCTGTGATATGTGTTGTGTTATAGCCAAGTCCCAGCCATCAGTTGTTACCGCACCCATTTGTTTCAAAAATCTAAATCCTGCTGCACAGTTGTGGCATCCTCATTCACATGAATAGGTTGCGTTTGGTAGCAGTACTGCCCACCAAACATGGCATTTGATATAAATTTTGCTATTCTGCACCATGACCATGGAAGTGTTTAATAACATGGCCCATGGCTGGGAGGTCAGGGTATGCTCAAACCACAAATCAGCTGCCTGTTCCTCTTCCAGCCAGTGATTGGACAGCAAAAAGAAAAGCAGCAGACTGATAAGCTCATCTCTTAAGGCCGACACACGGTCGGACTTTTGCCCAACAAACTTAGTTTTAAGCAAGTTGGACCAACAATCCGACCGTGTGTACGCCCCATCGGACAAACTTTTTTCGTTTGGTTTTGGATTTCATCGGACAAAAGTTGGGTCTGCAAACGGACAAACCTTTGCCCAACAAAAGTCAGATGGAGCAAAGTCCTACCGTGTGTACAGAAAACCATAGGACTTTTGTCCGATGGACAAAACAACTAATGTTAAAATCAACCAACAATAGCAGAAGTTGACCAAAGGGTGGCAGTAAAGATCAGAAAAGAGCAGAAAAAACACGCGATGTTGTAAGAAGTTTTAAGAAAGTTTGCAGAAAAGTCCTGTGGTGTGTATGCTATGGGTGTTCCCAACCAACTCCGTTCGGACAAAAATCCACGGAAAAGTCAGATGGAAGTCCGACCGTGTGTACGAGGCTTTAGCCATTCTGCTCTCTCCTCCTATCAACATAATCCTTGTTAGCACATGCCCACTGCAGAACAACTGTCTGGTTCATTGTTCTACTTCTTCAAGAGGCTGATATCTGGTGAAAAGTACATGCTTACACTGCTTGAATTTGATATTGTATCCTTATTTATCTATCGACTCATCTATTTTTTGAAAATATCTGAAGAAATTAATTGAATACCCATAAAATTCAAGGGAAGTAAATAAAACAAAAAAACATGTTTGTTTGCACATGACTGGTTGATTAACATGAAAGCAGCTTCACATTTTTCACTAAGATAGGTGAACATTCAGTTTGAAAAGTTCAAATTCTCTTCAACTTTAATAAACATAAACTAACTTTGCCGGAACACAGTTAAGGTTTTCAAACACTGATTCTTTGATATTCAGTAAATAATACCATTAAAATCTGAAAGAGGCTCATCAGAGTAGGCATGAAATAGCACATCACTCTGAAATTAAATCCGGCACAATTCATCCTCGGAAACACAATAAAAGTGGATGGATATAGATATAAATCTGCACATCTAGGCACAGTCAGTACATTTGGCATTCAGCTCACGTTTTTCTTTTTGATCTCATCTCTTTAGTATGTGATCTATCTTGGACAGTGTCAGATTCACATTTATCTTTATTGTTTAATCAACACAGAAGAGGTGTGACTCTGATTATGCAAAAGACAAGAAGAAAATAAAAGATTGTTATACTTGCTGTAAAATCAATTTCTCCAAGTTCATGGAGGAACATAAGAATTCAGAACCAGCTGGGTTATGCTGCTTGTTAAAGGACGTTGGGGCACTGACAAACAAAAAAAGTTGTGAGCAAGTAGTACACAGGCCAGTAAAACACACTAAAGCTGGGATCCCCAACCCCCCTGGGCTGTGAACCGGTGCCAGTCCGTGGCCTGTCTGCAGCCGAGCCACGAAGGCTGCACTGTGAGAAGTGCGGCAAGTGAGCAGAGAGATGACATCATCGCCCACCTGCCCTCACTCTAGGATAGGATAGAACCCAGCAACTGCGCATGTGCCGGTAGCGCTGGGGAGAAAGAGACGCCGTAGCACTGGGGAGAGGCTCAGAGAAGAGCCTTTCACAGCAGAAAAAAACCCTTCCAATTGGCTTAAATTATTAAAGTGACATGTTGCATCTAATGGCAGGCGACCGTGACTAGTGATACGCTACATCTGGTGGCAGGCGACGGTGGCAAGTGACACACTGCATCTGATGGCAGGTGACAGTAGCAAGTGGCAAGTGACACGCTGCATCTGGTGGGAGGTGGCGGTGGCAAGTGACACGCTGCATCTGGTGGCAGGCAACGGTGGCAAGTGACACGCTGCATCTGGTGGCAGGCAACGGTGGCAAGTGACACGCTGCATCTGGTGGCAGGCAACGTGGCAAGTGACACGCTGCATCTGGTGGCAGGTGGCGGTGGCAAGTGACAAGCTGCATCTGGTGACAGGTGGCGGTGGCAAATGACACACTGCATCTGGTGGAAGGCGACAGTGGTAAGTAACAAGCTGCATATGGTGGCAGGCAACAGTGGTGAGTAACAAGCTGCATCTGGTGGCAGGTGGTGAGGCAAGTGACAAGCTCCATTTGGTGGTAGGTGATGGTGGCAAGTGACACACTGCATCTGGTGGCAGGCAACGGTGGCAAGTGACACACTGCATCTGGTGGCAGGCGATGTGGCAAGTGACACACTGCATCTGGTGGCAGGTGGTGGTGGCAAGTGACACACTGCATTTGGTGGCAGGCAACGGTGGTAAGTGACAAGCCGCATCTGGTGGCAGGCAACAGTCGCAACTGACAAGCTGCATCTGGTGGCAGGTGATCAGGCAAGTGATAAGCTCCATCTGGTGGCAGGCGATGATGAGCAAGTGACAAGCTGCATCTGGTGGCAGGCAACAATGTCGAGGGGCAAGCTGCATCTGGTGGCAGGCGACGATGGCAAGTGACACATCAGAGCTCCCACTGATTCTGCATTATGGTGAGTTGAACTATTTCATTTTATTTTACTATGTTATAATAGAAATAATGCACTTTAATAATCCTGACACCATATCAACCGTGGTGTTGTGATAATTGAAGCGCTAACACCGACCATTGCCCCGACAAATTGGATGTGGAGACCGCATCCATCGCCAAACCCCCCCACCTCGCACCAAACCCCCGCACCCGCCTCACACAATTTTTTTGCATCCAGCTTTTCACATTTCAGATATTTTACCTTTTTCCTCTTCCCATCAGTGTATACACACTATCACAGTCATCTTCATGCTTTCTTATGTATACTGGTATCTATTAACCCTGTAGCATCTGATAATATTTGCTCAAGTTACAGACCTATTTCCCTCCTAAATACAGACACAAAATTATTTTCCAAAATACTAGCAAATAGATTAAAGGAGAAGGTAACAAAAATAGTACACATAGATCAGACAGGATTAATGATGGGGAGGGAAACGAAAGACAACACAATACGAGCACTTAACATACTCCATTGGATGCAAAAGGGACCCGATAAAACATCAAGAGTAACCCTATCAATGGATGCCAAAAAGGCATTCTATAGGGTAAACTGGGCTTATATGATGGAAGTATTAAAAGAATTAGGTATGGGGGAATGGATGAGGGGGTGGATAGCAGCATTATATGCAGGACCTAAAGCCAAAGTTAAAGTTAACGGAACACTGTCAGAGGGTTTTAATATAGGCAATGGTACAAGGCAGGGCTGTCCCATATCCCCAATTTTGTTCGCTCTCACTCTGGAACCATTTTTATGCAGGGTGAGAGGGAACAGGGGAATAGTAGGAGTGGAAATTGGACAAAGAGAGCATAAAGTAGCAGCATATGCTGATGATTTACTATTTTTTCTCTCAAAAACAGAAGAATCAGTATACGAGCTTATGCAGGAAGTGACAAGATATGGAAAGATATCCAATTTCAAAATAAATATAGAAAAAACAGTAATATTGCCAAGTCATGTACCATTGCCTGTAATTACATTGTTACAGGATAGATACCCGTTTTTGTGGAACAAAGAATCACTGTACTATTTTGGAGTGCACATACTTGCCGATGAAAAGATACTATATGAACGTAATTATGGAACATTAATTATAGAAATAACAAAAGACCTGAATAACAAAAGGGATGGGCACAAAGGGACAAGGGACAGTGGCTGATGCTGACCCTATAACATTCCCTCCCCCTAAAATTTAAGGACTATCTTGGTACGATAAAATTGACATACATATTGTGTAAAAGGAAGATTTATTACATATAAAAAATTATACAAATAATACATGATTTAAATTGAAAAAACAGAAGCCTGGGGTGACTCCAGGCAATATCTGTAATTACAAACATAAGGAATGGTCTGAGTCTCGACTAGTTTCGTGGTGTAACCACTTCTTCGGGAGAATCACTCTATAAAACAAACAATACAGTAAAACAGACAAAATTGGTACGACAAGGGAAGTACAGCATAGTAAGGTAATGAGAGTAATAAAATAATTGGCTTACCCAATTTAGGGTGGTCATGTGCGGTACCAAACCGCCCGAGCCACTAACCCCACGCAGTGGACAGGGGGGATGTACGGAGATCTCTAAAGGGGGCATAATGTAGATGAGAATTCTGGTGAAGGGCACTGGTGGAGTGGGAGGGGGGAAGGTTAATGGGGGGGGGGGAGAGGGAAAGGAATCACCCGTGGGGAGGAGAGGAGGAAAGGGGGGAAGTGGTGAGAGAGGGGATGGGGAAAAAGGAGAAGGGGGGCGGGGAAGGGGAAGGAGTAGGGTGAAGGGGGGGAGGGAGGAAGGGGGGAGTGCCCAAAACCTGAGATAGATGACACCAATTAAGGTAACGATGCGACCACAATTGGCTCACCGAAAATTGGTATAGAGAGTAATGTAAATACCAAGCCATATGATGGTTGATGATACTGCGCAGGTAGACACACAATTAAGGTAGGTGACGTCCACTTTAAACACTGACATACGATAAAGTGGGTAAGAAGGTATGTATAGATCCGGCAGACCAGGTAGTTGCCCAAACCAGGGTGGAGGGAATCTATAAATATAAGAGGTATTAGTTGTAGTTACAGTAATAACATCAAGGACAGGGTAATGTCCCTAAGAACCAAGGAAACGTACCCATGGAGGTTGCTGAAGGGTAGATGATAGCGGCCCCTGGTCTCTGCCCTGCATATAGGAACCATCAATGGAGAGATCCGGCCGGGGCCCGTTAAATGAGCTCCCCAACCTGGAGACGCCCAGAACGCCGCCAGGTGGCGGTGTGTGACGTCACCAGGTCAGTTTCTCCGCTCAGCGCGGGTGCGTGGGCAATGCTGCCGCGCATGTGCGTTCAGCCCGAGCCAAGGGGGGGGAGCCCGGCTCGGGGAGCACAAGAAGAGGATGAATGGGAGGTCACCCCTGCCAGGGGAAACACAGGTCCACCGCTAGGGAGGAAAACGGGCAGCACAGGGCCGCACAGGACCACCAGGTGTCGCCTGTTACAAAATACAATTGAAACATAAAACAATAACATTCGAGTATACAATATGAACAATATGAACAATACATTATAAGGGGGAGGTATAGATCCCCCAATATTGATTACTTGTATGTTGATGAGACATACAGGAAATGGTCACAAAGGGAACAACTAGTAGGTCATAAGGACTGTCTTTACTGAATAGGGCCCTTGGAATAGGGCAGGTCTTATGGTCGGAGCCATGGGCAGAGACATGATGATCTAATTGGGTACCCCTGTTGTGGAATGGTGAAGATAAGGGCAAGGATGGGAATTGAATTAAGTGTGGAAAGGCGGGGCACACATAGCCCCGCTGGTTTAGTGAGCTCTATGAGCCAATACACAGGATAAGGTGATATTGGGTGTGAGTGGTGAGGGTGATAGGAATTAAATTAGAATTGAGAGTGAAGGAAAGAGGAGTGGCATCAATTAAAAAGATGTATGGCAGTGAGAGGTTTAGGGCAATACTGTCCTAATTACCCCCTGTGCTAAGTAAATGGGGTAACAACCTCGCTAATAGCAGGATATTTGCCCGAAGGAGTGTGAATAACTTAATTGCAGTTAGCAGGGGGGTGTAACCCCACAATGACAAGGTCATGGGGATGAGGAGGAAATCACAAGTTGCAAAATTATGTTAAGGGAGGATAAAATTTTGGCTTAAGGTTCCAAGTGTGGGTAACACATGAAATCCTATTAGATCGGAATGATTTCCGATCCACTAGAACACATAGCCTTCCGTAAAGCTAAGTGGAAGTAGCCGAATTGGCCCTACTTCATAAACATAATCATTGTAATAATGGTTATAGCCAATATTGGCCAAACTCGCTCATATATTTGAATGACATCATAAAAAAATCATTTGTATAATTTTTTATATGTAATAAATCTTCCTTTTACACAATATGTATGTCAAATTTTATCGTACCAAGATAGTCGTAAACTTTTAGGGGGAGGGAATGTTATAGGGTCAGCATTAGTGTTGAGCGAACCCGAACTGTAAAGTTCGGGTCCGTATCGAACTTTAGCTTTTTCCCGAACCCGAACCCGGACTTTGCGCAAAAGTCCGGGTTCGGGTTCGGCAATCTAATTACGCAGTTAGAAATGCTTCAGGGGCCAGCCAATCACCTTTTGATTAGCTGGTGTGCCCTTAGAAGCCATCATAGCCATGCCTACTAATGGAATGGCTGTGATTGGTCAGTGCAACATGTGACCCAGCTTCTATATAAGCTAGAGGCACACAGCACACACATCACTCTGCTTCAGAATAGATAGGGAGAGGATCTTGTCTGCTGCTGCTGCTTTTAGGGAGAGAAAGAAAAATACATGAGTTAGTCCTGATTCTGGAATCTGAGGGAAAAGATAGAGAGACAGTGTAGTGTAGGGCCAGGTTCCTGTTTTTTGCTTTTAGGGAGAGAGATATATTATATAGGAATAGGAGTCCAGATTCAGAGATATAACTCAGCGATCTGCATAGGTTTACCTGTTTGTGTTGCAGTGCAGTCTTTTTACACTGCTATGAGCCCAGTGTCAGAGAAAATCTACCTTTTATCTGCAAGCTCAGTGCACCAGCACTGCATATATTACGTTGAGAGATACACCGTTTCCATACTGTGGGTGTATTCTGCTCTTGGAAAAAGATCCATTTAGGACAAAAAAAAAAGGCACTTTATTGTGCTCTTTTCCAAAAGACCCATTTTGGGCAAAAAAAAAAAAAATTCCATTTTATTTTGCTCGTGCAAAAAAAGACCCGTTTAGGGCAAAAAAAAAAAATTGCACTTTAATGTACGCTTGCAAAAAGACCCATTTAGGGCCACAAAAAATATTTTGCAGTGTGTTATACATATGTGGAGGCGTGTGAAATAAACCATTTCTATATATTTGTCTTCTACTGTGCTATACTAAAAAAAAACATTTTTTTTTGAACAGCATTTTCTGCAGCTCTGTAGCTGTGCGATTCAGCGGTTACGTACTGTGGGTGTGTTGTGGTCTTCCAAAAAACGCCATTTAGGGCCACAAAAAATATTTTGCAGTGTGTTATACATATGTGGAGGTGTGTGAAATAAACAATTTCTAAATAGTTTTCTTCTACTGTGCTATACTAAAAAAAAAACATTTTTTTTGAATAGCATTTTCTGCAGTTCTGTAGCTGTGCGATTCAGCGGTTACGTACTGTGGGTGTGTTCTGCTCTTCCAAAAACACCCATTTAGGGCAAGATCCTAAATTTAGAAAATATGAGGAGAAGGTCAAAGGGACGTGGTGGCCCCGGTTGTGGTGCTGCTGGTGGAGCTCCTGTTGCAGGGAGAGGACGTGGTGGATCTGTGCCAGATACACGCACAAGTGAAACACCTTCCTATAGGTGCGAGTAGGCGACCGAGCCTGCGGCGGTATTTTGTCGCGCCTAATGAGGCTGTACGAATGTTTAGGCCAGGACAAGTACAGGCGATAGTAGATTGGGTTGCTGACAGTGCCTCGGGTTCCTTCACATTGTCTCCCACCCACTCTTCTGATGAAAGATCAGAGTTGGCACCTGAAACCCATGTCCATCAGTCTTTCACCTCACCCCCTTGCAAATCAGCCAAGCAGTCTGAGCCCCAAATCATGCAGCAGTCTCTTCTGCTTTTCGATGACTCTGTTAGCAGGGTTTCCCAGGGCCATCCACCTAGCCCTGCCCCAGAAGTGGAAGAGATTGAGTGCACCGATGCCCAACCACTTATGTTTCATGATGAGTACATGGGAGGACCATCGCAGCACGTCTCGGATGATGACGAAACACAGGTGCCAACTGCTGCTTCTTTCGCAATTGTGCAGACAGACAAGGAGGGCAGGGGTGAAGACTGGGTGGAAGATGATGTGGAGGACGATGAGGTCCTCGACCCCACATGGAATCAACGTTATGCAGGTGACCAGTGTAGTTTGGAGGAAGAGGCGGTGGTCGCACAGAGCCACCAGCACAGCAGAAGAGGGAGCAGGGTGCAAAAGCGGAGCGTCCGTCCCCTAGACAGTATGTCTGCTACTGCCCAACGCAGCAAGGGACCGAGCACATCCTACAGAATTAGGGTGTTTGAGCCTATTTACCACTCAAACACTTCCCTTAAATTTAGCACCCCGCTACATTTTTATTTCAAAGTATTTTATTTTCCCACTAGCTTATCCATTAAATTGAATAATTTATTCCAGAAAGGGCGTATTCTGGGGCATTCCCACCATATGTGTGGCATCGTGTTGTTGAGTTTCTGAGGTTCTTAAGGACTTCCCGTACCTCTTCTGCTGAAAAGGGGGCCTCCAGCATATTTTTTTATTTTTTTATGTTATTTTAAGTTATTTCCCTATCCACATTTGTTTGCAGAGCACTTGCCATGCTCTTAACAACATTTTGCTGCCATTTGCAGCCCTCTAGCCCTTTCCATTACTTTTTTAGAGCCTTTTTAGTCCTTAGAAGTCCGGGTCCCCATTGACTTCAATGGGGTTCGGGTTCGGGTTCGGGTTAAAGTTCGGTCCCGAACCCGAACTTTTTTCCGAAGTTCGGCCGAACCCGTCGAACCCGAACATCCAGGTGTCCGCTCAACTCTAGTCAGCATCAGTCACTGTCCCTTGTCCCTTTGTCCCCATCCCATTTGTTGTTTCATACTAACCTGGATGATGGTACACCCTTAATGATCATTAACTTACTTACATGAGGCTATACTCAAAATTCCTGCAAAAAGACCTGAATAGATGGAAGGGAAACACACTAACATGGTTCGGGAGAATTAATACACTAAAAATGAATGTGGTACCCAGAATTTTATATGTTTTGTATACATTTCCCATACACTTTCACCAGATATTTTTTAAAAAGATACGGAAAGCATTTATATTATTTAAATGGAAGGAGGGAAATGCTAGGATAGCATATGAAATTCTATGTAAAAGTAGGGAGATGGAGGAGTTGGGCTCCCAGATATTGCATCCTATTATAAAGCGATTGCACTGGTGCCATGATGAAGGTAACAGAGCATAGGTACTAATAGAGGCAAATATGGCGGGGAGAAACTTGGCGGGGGCACCATGGATACCAACAAAGGCCAGGGGATTATCAAAATGGACATCCCCATTAACCTGGAACACACTGGCAGTATTAGACAGGATAAATCAACTTGGCAAATATGCCCCAAAAACATCCCCATTGGCACCACTGGGGGGGCTACCCATGGTTCCCTCCAGGAGAGGAAAAAGGAGCATTAGGCCCATGGGAATCGGAAGGTAACACAATGTGCCTGAGGTATGCACCACTGGGAGTCCTGATGCCTCAGGCAGATTTAGTATCATCACAAGGAGACATGGTAATGGCAGGATGGAGATATAGCCAGATGCAAAGCTTCTTTAGACGATTAGACCCTCAAGTAAGAACTCAGGATTCCCTAACTATATTTGAGAAAACATGTAGAAAGATATCAAAACCGGACCATTTACTGTCACAAATGTACAAATTAATACATAGCGAACAGAATAAAACAACCCCTTACTTTATCAAAGAATGGGAAAAAGAACTAGGATGCAGATTCCCTCCATTACATTTAAAACAATTAATCACAATTACACATGCCACATCCACAAGCTCAGCCATTCAGGAAATGGCACATAAGTTCTTGGTTAGATGGTACTGCACCCTGGTGCTCAAATATATCCAAGAAGAGATGATCGATGCTGGAGGGGGTGTGGGGAGAGGGGAACATACCTCCACATTTGGTGGGCATGCCCAGGGATAAGAATCGTTTGGGAGGAAGTGGCGCCATGGATCAGGAAAATGTCTGAGGAAACAATGGAGTTTACACCATTACAATTCCTGTTCCATGGAACCACAAGAGCTATAAAAACTTATAAAAATAGTATTGTACTATATGAACCCTGAAGTCAGTCTGACTAGCTAATGGAGGGAGAGACAAGAGTGATAACACACTGTAACTGTTGACCCTAAACATCAGAAGTGTTAAGCCGTGTACACACGATCGGTTTTACAGATGAAAACAGTCCGATGGACTTTTTTCATCGGACAAGCCGATTGTGTATGGGCCCCATCGGTCTTTTTTCCATCGGTGATTAAAAATAGAACATGTTTGAAATTTATCCGATGGAAAAAAAACAATTGCAAATTCCGATCGTCTGTGTGGAACTCCATCGGAGAAAAAACCCACGCATGCTCAGAATCAAGTCGACGCATGCTCGGAAGCATTGAACTTAATTTTTCTTGGCTTGTCGGAGTGTTTTACGTCACAACGTTTGGGACGGTCAGATTTTCGACAGATGGTGTGTAGGCAAGACTGATGGAAATCAGCTTCATCCATCGGATTTTATTCCATCAGAAATCCGATCGTGTGTACAAGGCTTAAGAGAATGAGTAAGATCTAACCACTAGAAAACTGCGGGATGTTTATCTGGGGTCTGACAGAGAAAACTCTTAGTTATCCATCTGACCCGCTTAGGTCAAGTGAACTGTTCATAAAAAGTTGCTTATTAACCAGTTGCTTACTGGGCACATATACCCCCTTCCTGCCCAGGCAAAATTTCAGCTTTCAGCACTGGTCATGTGACATGGCTCCCAAACAAAATTTACATCCTTTTTTTTCCACAAATAGAGCTTTCTTTTGGTGGTATTTGATCACCTCTGCAGTTTTTATTTTTTGCGCTAAAAACAAAAAAAGAGCGACAATTTTGAAAAAAAAACACAATAATTGCTATACTATACTATTTGCTATAATAAATATCCCAATTTAAAAAAAAAAAAAAAAATAAATTCTCAGTTTAGGCCGATACGTATTCTTCTACATATTTTTGGTAAAAAAATATTGCAATAAGCGTATAGTGATTGGTTTGCGCAAAAGATATAGCGCCTACAAAATAGGGGATAGATTTATGACATTTTTTTTATTTTATTTTTTTACTAGGGACACACCATCGGTCTCCTCTCCCTGACAGGATGTGGATCTCTGTGTTTACACACAGAGATCCAAGTCCCTGGCTCTGTGACTGCCGATCGCGGGTACCTGGTGGACATCGCGGCCACCAGGCACGCGCATCGGCACCCGCGTGACACGGCGGGCACAGCTTTTTCCCGATGCGTGCCCGCGGCGGCACGCATTGTGGGAGTAAACAGGAGGACGTCCATGGACGTCCACCTGGCAGATAGGCAGATAGACGTCTTTCGTCTATAGCGCGGGCGCCAAGTGGTTAATAAAAATACTGCATAAATTATGTTTATGTGTAGCTGTTGAGTAACTGTAAATATGTAGCTTCATTCTCTGCTAAAGCGCAGATCCCACTACCAACATTTAACCCTTTTTAATGCATGAAGTTTTTTTGTTTTTTTTTTACATGAGTTAAAATGTACATTTTAGGCTCATAGATTTTAAACTCTCAAAAATTATATACATATTTTCTGAAAGCAGAGACCATGCAGAATATAATGGTGGTAGTGGCAATTTTTTTTTAAGTCACAAGATATTAGCACTACTATTTAATTTATTAAGTCTATTGTTTTACTAATAAATACAATCAAACCAACTTTAGTACACAAACTGATAAAAATTATTCTGCTGGCTTGTAATTTTTACATAAAAATTTTATAGATGGGAGCAAAGAAAATTGTATTTTTGATGGTGCAGAAATGACAAAGTATCAAGCAGATTATAATAAAATATTTTTATTTTGACACCAAAATAAAAACAATGGTAAAAAACAGTGTAGAGAGTGATTGTTACAAACAGTACAGTTGAATTGGACAGTTGGATGGCCTAACTCCCGACATGTTTCGCCCCTAAATCGGGCTTCTTCAAAGGGGAAGCACTGTCCAATAGGTGACATACACCTAAAAAATACAGAAAAAGACACACACAAATATATATACAATCCATTAATAATGATAACCAAAAACATATATTATAATATTAGTGATAAAAAGGTCTATGCATGCACAATTCACCCCCCTATGGTCAAGCCCCTTACCTCTCTATACACTCCAGACAGCCCAGATGGTCGCGTCCCCAACGGTAGCACCGGAACCTCACCCAGGGCACATCCAAGGATCACAGGGGGCAGCAACAAAACCCGCAAGGGGAGAAAAAACGACCCGTGGCCTGGGTAATATCTAAAGTTGAAAATTAAAGATATGTCAAGTGAGAAGGAAATACACATGGACACACAGATCCCCATAAATCCATATATATGTGGCCCCAGAAAACACATTGCCTAAGCAATGCGTCTCCCGGCAATAATATTACCCAAAAATAGAATAAATGATTGTTGATGATGGTAACTTACACAAGCTACAGGGGTAATTGACTTGATCCCTGGGACGGCAAGGACAAACGATTCACATATGTATAAGCAGTAGTTCCCAAGTGCTGAAAAAGTAATTTGTGATATACGGTAAGAAAAGAGTTAATGAAGCTCCAACACAGATGTTAGAGCAGACTCGGAAATAAATAATTTAGTCACTAGACAGGATTTCAACAGGGGCAAACCATGCCTCCAAATCAAATTTCTCAAAAAGAGAGTACTACAACAAACATACTTAGATGAAGCAGAAAGGAACAGAAGAAGAATAAGCCTGCATACTATAGCAATGAGAAACGATTTACCTTGTGAACATAAAGCGATCGTATGGTCCCAGGGGCTCAGCAGCATCTCTGCACTGAAATCCCTGGTCTATATATACCCCCCATCCGATCACATGGACCGGAAGTGGACACAGGCTGTACTGCACATGCACCGGCGCCATTGTATGATGTCATTCCGCATCGCCACTCTGTACCAGAGTTAAGGAGAGCAAAGAGACAGGAAGCAGTGGAGCACTCTTGTGGTGGAATTAGAGAAGACACCCCGAAGGGGCTTTTCAAGGAATGAATGTTACAGTGGAAAGCCTGCATGCCAGTCAGCAAAATGGGCGTCCAGTTGCAACTGTAACGCCCTTGGGTGTCCATATGATCTTGAAAAAGTGCTAAGCAGAGTCTGGGGCATCCACCAGGGACAACGCCACCCCGAGTAGTCCGATGGGTGAAGAGAGAGGCTTGGCACCAATAGCTGTACCCGGGTGGCGAAGAAGCATGCATATAATGAAAAACATTTATAATAAGATAATAACCAAAGTAAACAACAATGTACAAACAAGAAAAATAATATAAATGTGTATATAAGTGAATAAGTGATAATGTAATACATGAAAATTCCATAATATCTTCATATTTGCAAAAAAATACACATTACACAAAGACTCTTGATTTTATATATATATATATATATATATATATATATATATATATATATATATAAAGATATATATGGTTTGTATATAAGAAAAACATTATTTTATAAGGAGAAGGAGAGCGTCTATATTTTTTTTATCTACAGATTTGTTGTCTCCATATATAGATCACTAAATGAAATATAGTCCATATGATTGGTCGACTAATGCGACCAATGAAACAATGGACCATAGATTTCACATAGACTTCTGGGCCAAAGGAAGGACTGAGTTGTTAAATTAGCCCTAAAGCTCGTGGGGGATAATAGAAAGGTAGGGAAGAGATGTTGTCCCAATTCAGTATTGACCAAAATATTAGAACAAGGGCGAAGAGAGAAAGAAAATGGGGATGGAGGGTGAAAAAATGATAAGAGAAAGGGGTAAGGGAGAGGAAAAGATGGGAAAGGAAAAAAAAAGAAAAGAAGAAAGGGAAAGGGAAAAGGGGGAAGAGCAGGAAGGAAATAGGGGGAAAAATATTTTTTGAAAAAAGAGAAGGAAAAAAGAAAAACAAGCAAAGCTATAGCGAGGATGGGGGAGGCAGCAAGGGAAACAGTATGCAATGTTCATAAAAAAGGTTTATAACTCAACATTTCATTCAATCTAGGATAAATTGTTGCTTTCAGCAAAAAAATCCATCGGGATTCCAATTACAAAAGTTTCTGATCGTTGCTGCCTCCCCTAACATCCGGAGGAATATGTTCCAAGGCCATGAATTTGATGGTGTCCAATCTGAAGTCATGAAATAGACCAACATGGCGACTGATCAGAGTTTCCATTCTTCGTTTTTTTATCAAAGATATATGATCATTTATTCGTTTGAAAAAGGGACGTTTTGTTTTCCCTATATAGAAGGAACTGCAGGTACATTGCATCCTCTAAACAATGCCTGTGGTCTGGCATGTTACTCTGTGTTTTATCCTATGGGTACATCCATTGGGCAGCATGACTTCATTACTGTTTAGCAAGAAACGACAGTTGTCTCACCTCCTACATGGGAAAGACCCAGGACATGTGACAGCTGTCAATAGAGTTTTATAATGACTGTGTCAGCCGATCCCTAAGGGATTTGGCTCGTCTGTAAGTAATTTGAGGTTCCTTCTCAATGTACTTACATGCTATGGGATCTGCCAGTAAGAGTGGCCAATATTTGTTGATGATCTGTCTCACCTGTTTGTGCTTCTTATTATAAGATGTTATAATTCTAACAGGTTGATTTGTACATTTGATTTTTTTCTGATGAATCAAAGTGTCCTTAACATGTGCTTTGGCTCTATTGAAGGCTTTTGTACCCCCTATCCCGAAGACGAGAATACAAAAGATTTGCTTCTTTCAAAAAATCCTCATCCCTGCTGCAGTTTTGCCGCAGCCGCAGATATTGGCTGTAGGGGATGCTGCTAATCAGGGGTTTCGGATGGGAACTGGAGACATGTAGTATAGCATTAGTTGCAGACAATTTTCGAAATAGTGAAGTGCCCAAAGATCCATCACTTTCTACAAAAATCTCAATATCCAAAAAATTCACAGATTTTTGATTACAAGACATTGTAAACTTAAGATTGAACTGATTGTTGCCAAGTATCTCCATAAACTCAAGTAATTCATCATGCGTGCCGGTCCAGACCATCAAGATATCGATATCAATAATTATTGGTTGTGGTGGAACATTTGCGCGAACGTGGCCAATCAAGTGATCCATACAATGATTTTATTCTGGAACTATTGAAATTCGTATTGACTAGGAATGTGTTCATGTTCGGCCTCTCCCACTACCTCCAGATACAGGGCGTGGCAATGGGGACACGGTGTGCCCCATCCTATGCCAACTTGTATCTGGGGGGGTGGGAGAGGGACCTATTTTCCAGAGATGACATTCAGAATTACTTAGAATGTGTGCTTACATTCCATTGATATAACGATAATATCTTGATGGTCTGGCCGGCACGCATGATGAATTACTTGGAGACAACAAATCTGTAGGTAAAAAAATATAGACACTCTCCTTCTCCTTATAAAATAATGTTTTTCTTATATACAAACCATAAATATCTTCTATATATATATATATATATTGTGAGGGGGTTAGCTCGGCAGCGGGTGTGTGTGACCCGCGGGATGGGCTCCCCACACAAAACAGGCCCAGCAGACGGAGGTTGTGGTTTTCAAAATCAAAAAGGTGCGGTTTATTTTCTATTTACAGTGACAAAACACAGCAAAGCCAAAAGAAACATAAACAAAATAAATCCTGGTCAACTTGACCTCTGACTAAACATACAGGTTTCCTAACTAACAACTGGGATCAGCCTAGTGCTGTCCTAGTCCCTAAGTCCCTGGTTTTAAATGTCCAAGCAAATAGCCACACAGGCTTTGTCTCACCGCACAGGGGTTCACTCTCCCTAGACAGTCCACACAGGTCTGGTTCCAGGCATGAGCTAACATCTAATGAAGCTGGGAGTTCTTATAGAGGCCTAAATGAGCTGACAAGCTTCAGCTGGTCTCATCAACTCCCTGTCTGCACGACGCCCCACACTCTCCCTAGAGGTATGAGTCATCCATGAGCCCACTAGCCTTATACAACTCTCCACCTAGTTGTATAAGTCGGCGTAAAGCCTGAATCTGGGCGAAATATATCTACCCCTCTGGATGCAACCAGGTGACTTTACCTTCCTGCTGTCACATACCCCCCCCTCTTGTTTTAACCTCGGGGTTGGAACACCAGCAATCAGGCATTCATGTACTCGAGACAAAGCATCCACATTCCCCATTTGAACGCCAGGGCGATGCTTTACTGTGAAGTTGAATTCCTGGAGGGCCAGGAACCACCTATTCACTCTTTTATTTGTTTCCTTGTTTTGAGCCATCCACTTTAACGGAGCGTGATCCGTAACCATGTCAAAGTGCCTACCTAGCAGGTAGTACCGAAGGGAATCTAGAGCCCACTTCACCGCTAAACACTCCTTTTCAACGGTGGCGTAATTTACCTCATGGGACTTCAACTTCCTGCTGAGGTAAATGACTGGGTGCTCTTCCCCGTTCCAGACCTGGGACAATACTGCTCCTAACCCCACATCTGACGCATCACTTTGTACGACAAAGTCTTTAGAGAAGTCGGGTGAGTACAACACTGGCTGGCTACATAAGGCTTGTTTCAAGAATTGGAATGCTGCCTCAGCCTCGGGGGTCCATTTAATCATGACCGACCCTTTCCCCTTCGTCAGGTTGGTTAGGGGCACAGCCTTAGAAGCAAAGTGGGGAATGAATCGCCGATAATACCCAGCGATTCCCAGAAAGGCTCGTACCTGCTTCTTGCTGTTGGGACGTGGCCAACTCTGGATGGCCTCGACTTTGTTGAGTTGGGGTTTTATTACTCCCCTCCCAATGGTGTACCCAAGATATTTGGCCTCCTCCTGCCCAATGGTACACTTCTTGGGGTTAGCCGTAAACCCCGCTTCCCGAACAGAGTCCAGGACTGCTTGCACTTTTGGCAGATGTGAGGCCCAATCTGTGCTATGGACAATTACGTCATCCAGGTAAGCCGCAGCATACTTCCAATGGGGCCTCAGCATCTGGTCCATTTTCCGCTGGAATGTGGCCGGCGCATTCTGTAACCCGAACGGCATTCTTTTATATTGGAACGCCCCGTCTGGGGTTACAAATGCGGTTTTCTCTTTGGCCGACTTGGCCAGGGGGATTTGCCAATACCCTTTTGTGAGGTCAAGAGTCGTCATGTATCGGGCTGTTCCCAGCCGGTCGATCAACTCATCTATACGTGGCATGGGGTAGGTGTCAAATTTTGTAACTTTGTTCAACTGACGAAAATCGTTACAAAATCGCCAGCTCCCATCCGGTTTAGGCACCAACACGATGGGACTAGACCAATCACTTTGGGACTCCTCTATCACCCCTAAGTTCAGCATTTTCTGTACTTCCTCCCGTATTGCCTCCCGTCGGGCCTCTGGGATCCGATAGGGTTTTAACTTCACCCTTTCACCGGGCGGGGTAATGATGTCATGCTCTACCCCAGATGTTTGTCCCGGCAGCTCAGAGAATACCTCCTTGTTGCGAAGCACAAACTCCTTAACCTCCTGTTGTTGGGGTTGTGACAAGGTGGCCGCTATTCCAACCTCAGGAATCACGCACCCAGTTTGAGCTGGTGACCAAGTGTCTGCGACTAGGGACTCTCTATCCCTCCAGGCTTTCAACAGATTAACGTGATAGATCTGTTCGGGCTTTCGCCTTCCTGGTTGTCTGACCTTGTAATTCACTTCGCTCACTTTTTCCATTATCTCGTAGGGGCCTTGCCATTTGGCAAGGAATTTACTTTCAACCGTAGGGACAAGTACCAGTATCCTATCCCCCGGGGAAAAGGTACGGGTCTTGGCTCCACGGTTGTACACTCTCTGCTGTGCTAACTGCGCTTGGGCCAAATGTTCCTTCACGATGGGCATTACCTGTGCAATTCAGTCTTGCATCAGGGCGACATGCTCAATCACACTCCTGTGGGGAGAACTCTCACTTTCCCAAGTTTCCTTGGCAATATCCAACAGCCCTCTTGGGTGTCTCCCATACAGTAACTCAAAGAGGGAGAATCCCGTAGAGGATTGGGGCACCTCCCTAATAGCAAACATCAGATAAGGAAGTAGACAGTCCCAATCCTTTCCATCTCTATCCACCACTTTCTTCAACATTTGTTTTAGGGTTTTGTTGAATCTTTCAACCAGCCCATCGGTTTGGGGGTGATACACAGATGTACGTAATTGCGTCACTTTGAATAATTTACACAGCTCCTTCATAACCCGGGACATAAAGGGTGTACCTTGGTCCGTAAGCAGTTCTTTACAAATACCCACCCGGCTAAACACAAGAGATAGCTCTTTGGCTATGGTTTTGGCCGAGGTATTTCGGAGAGGGATCGCTTCTGGATAACGGGTGGCATAGTCCATTATAACTAATATGTACTGGTGCCCCCTAGCGGACTTGATTATAGGACCTACCAAATCCATGGCGATCCTCTCAAACGGGACCTCAATGATGGGTAGAGGGACCAGCGGGCTACGGAAATGTGGCATCGGGGCCGACCTCTGACACACAGGGCAGGAGGAACAATAATTTTCTACGTCCTTCATCACCCCCGGCCAATAGAATCTCTGTAATACCCTCTCTCGGGTTTTCTCTGTCCCCAGATGACCTCCAAGAATGTGCCCATGGGCCAACTCCAACACCAACTTCCTGTAAGGTTTGGGCACCACAAGCTGCTCAACGGTTTCTTCTGCCCTTTTTGCCACCCGATACAGTAGGTCCTTCTCTACGCTGAAGTATGGGTAAGTGCAGGTATTATCTGGGTTCACTAACTCGCCATCTATTTTCACTACGTTTTCCCGTGCCTTTATTAGGGCGGGGTCTTTCAACTGTTCTGTGGCAAAGTTTTCCCTGTGAACCTCAAGATCAGAAAACTCCACAGACGGTAGGTTTTCGTCTGAGGAGGTGGGCTCCTCTCCAGTTTCTTGAGTCTCCCCTGCCAATACTGATAAGGGAAATTCCGGAGAGTCCTCACCACTCTCAGGGGAGTTCTGGCTATCACATTCCTGGTACATAGGGGCACCAGTGGGGGGCTCAGGATCATCCCACAGTTCCCAGAACTTCGGAAAATCCCTTCCCACAATGGCGTCATGCGGTAACTGAGATACTAAGCCCACTGGATGAGAGAGGGTACCTTTGGGGGTCTCGAAACACACTGTAGTCACTGGATACTCTCGGGTGTCCCCATGCACACAAATAACAGCTACCTTGCTATTCCCAGAGACCTCTGTTTTAACTAACTCAGCCTTTATCAGGGTCACAAGGCTACCTGAATCCAGCAATACCACAACATTTCTACCATTAACACACATTTTGCATAAATGTTTCTCAGTTCCTCGAATGGCAGTGCATGCGACTGTCGCACACAGCGACTGACGTCTGCCCGTCAGAAAGTCACACTGCATGGGTTCCTCCACAACCGGGCAATTGGCTGCAATATGTCCCGCTTGTCGGCAGCGGTAGCAAACGATCCTTCTTGCCGCCTCTTGAGCCGCTGATTTCCCAGGCTGTTCTCGCCAAACTTGGGGTAGAGCTCCCACCCTCTCACTCTCTCCACCCTCACCCCTTGGAATCCTCTTATCCGCCCCTGGGGATGGTCTGGTCTTAGGGTGGAAAGTCCGAGTGTCTCTGGAAGAGGCCGTCAGGTTCTCTGTAGCCAAGTATTTCTCCACACGATCCACAAGACCATCGGCCGTCTCTGGGTCTCCATGGCTTACCCACTTTTGGATGCCAGTAGGAAGAGCTCTCAAAAACCGATCCATTACAACACGTTCCACAATCTTTGGTGCGGACAAAGTCTCTGGCTGTAGCCACTTTCTGCTCAGGTGAATGAGATCATACATTTGAGACCTGGGGGGTTTTCCAAGCTGGAAAGTCCAGTTATGCACACGCTGAGCCCGGACAGCCTGGGTGACACCCAGCCTTGCCAATATTTCAGCTTTTAGCATCACATAGTCTTTTGCTTGGTTAGGCTCTAGGTCATAGTAAGCTTTCTGCGATTCACCAGTTAACAGAGGAGCCACCAGTCCAGCCCACTGCTCCTCAGGCCACTTTTCTCTTTCAGCGGTCCTTTCAAATGTGGTCAAAAATACCTCTGGATCATCCTCTCCAGTCATTTTTGTCAATAAACGACTCACCCCAAAGGACGCGGTATTAGTGGGACGGCTTTCCTCACTGGTCTGCGGACGTTGCTGCATTACTGCTTCCATCTGTTGTTGTAGTCTCTGCTCTTGCTTCTGCAACAGGTCTATGAAGCGGGCCTCAGATTGCTGCTGGGCTCGTTGCTGAGCCTCCAGACTCTGTTGCAAAGTTGCGTTTGTCTGCTGCTGGGCTGCAAGGCTCTGTTGATGAGCTTGCTGCTGGGCTGCGAAGTTCTGTTGTTGAGCTGCAAGGCTCTGTTGATGAGCTGCAAGGCTCTTTTGCAAACCTGCATTTGTCTGCTGTTGATTGGCATTTGCTAGAGCCAGCTGCTTCAGTATCTCCTCCATGCTGGCTTAAAAAAAACTGCCCGCATTCTCCACCAACTGTGAGGGGGTTAGCTCGGCAGCGGGTGTGTGTGACCCGCGGGATGGGCTCCCCACACAAAACAGGCCCAGCAGACGGAGGTTGTGGTTTTCAAAATCAAAAAGGTGCGGTTTATTTTCTATTTACAGTGACAAAACACAGCAAAGCCAAAAGAAACATAAACAAAATAAATCCTGGTCAACTTGACCTCTGACTAAACATACAGGTTTCCTAACTAACAACTGGGATCAGCCTAGTGCTGTCCTAGTCCCTAAGTCCCTGGTTTTAAATGTCCAAGCAAATAGCCACACAGGCTTTGTCTCACCGCACAGGGGTTCACTCTCCCTAGACAGTCCACACAGGTCTGGTTCCAGGCATGAGCTAACATCTAATGAAGCTGGGAGTTCTTATAGAGGCCTAAATGAGCTGACAAGCTTCAGCTGGTCTCATCAACTCCCTGTCTGCACGACGCCCCACACACTCCCTAGAGGTATGAGTCATCCATGAGCCCACTAGCCTTATACAACTCTCCACCTAGTTGTATAAGTCGGCGTAAAGCCTGAATCTGGGCGAAATATATCTACCCCCCTGGATGCAACCAGGTGACTTTACCTTCCTGCTGTCACAATATATATATATATATATATATAATCAAGAGTCTTTGTGTAATGTGTATTTTTTTGCAAATATGAAGATATTATGGAATTTTCATGTATTACATTATCACTTATTCACTTATATACACATTTATATTAATTTTTATTGTTTGTACATTGTTGTTTACTTTGGTTGTTATCTTATTATAAATGTTTTTCATTATATGCATGCTTCTTCACCACCCGGGTACAGCTATTGGTGCCAAGCCTCTCTCTTCACCCATTGGACTACTCGGGGTGGCGTTGTCCCTGGTGGATGCCCCGGACTCTGCTTAGCACTTTTTCAAGATCATATGGACACCCAAGGGCGTTACAGTTGCGACTGGATGCCCATTTTGCTGACTGGCATGCAGGCTTTCCATTGTAACATTCATTCCTTGAAAAGCCCCTTTGGGGTGTCTTCTCTAATTCCACCACAAGAGTGCTCCACTGCTTCCTGTCTCTTTGCTCTCCTTAACTCTGGTACAGAGTGGCGATGCGGAATGACATCATACAATGGCGCCGGTGCATGTGCAGTACAGCCTGTGTCCACTTCCGGTCCATGTGATCGGATGGAGGGTATATATAGACCAGGGATTTCAGTGCAGAGATGCTGCTGAGCCCCTGGGACCATACGATCGCTTTATGTTCACAAGGTAAATCGTTTCTCATTGCTATAGTATGCAGGCTTATTCTTCTTCTGTTCCTTTCTGCTTCATCTAAGTATGTTTGTTGTAGTACTCTCTTTTTTTAAGAAATCTGATTTGGAGGCATGGTTTGCCCCTGTTTAAATCCTGCCTAGTGACTAAATCTATTTCTTTCCGAGTCTGCTCTCACATCTGTGTTGGAGCTTCATTAACTCTTTTCTTACCGTATATCACAAATTACTTTTTCAGCACTTGGGAACTACTGCTTATACATATGTGAATCGTTTGTCCTTGCTGTCCCAGGAATCAAGTCAATTACCCCTGTAGCTTGTGTAAGTTACCATCATCAACAATCATTTATTCTATTTTTGGGTAATATTATTGCCGGGAGACGCATTGCTTAGGCCAGTGTTTCTCAACTCCAGTCCTCAAGGCGCCCCAACAGGTCATGTTTTCAGGCTCTCCATTGTTTTGCACAGGTTATTTGATCAGTTTAACTGCTTTGGTAATTCCCACAGCTGTTTCATCTGAGGGAAATCCTGAAAACATGACCTGTTGGGGCACCTTGAGGACTGGAGTTGAGAAACACTGGCTTAGGCAATGTGTTTTCTGGGGCCACATATATATGGATTTATGGGGATCTGTGTGTCCATGTGTATTTCCTTCTCACTGGACATATCTTTAATTTTCAACTTTAGATATTACCCAGGCAACAGGTCGTTTTTTCTCCCCTTGCGTTTTTTTTTTGCTGCTCCCTGTGATCCTTGGATGTGCCCTGGGCGGGGTTCAGGTGCTACCGTTGGGGACGCAACCATCTGGGCTGGTTGGAGTGTATAGAGAGGTAAGGGGCTTGACCATTGGGGGGTGAATTGTGCATGCATAGACCTTTTTATCACTAATATTATAATATATGTTTTTGGTTATCATTATTAATGGATTGTATATGTATTTGTGTGTGTCTTTTTCTGTATTTTTTAGAAGGTGTATGTCACCTATTGGACAGTGCTTCCCCTTTGAAGAAGCCTGGTTTAGGGGCGAAATATGTCGGGAGTTAGGCCATCCAACTGTCCAGCTCAACTGTACAGTTTGTAACAATCACTCTCTACACCGTTTTTTACCATTGTTTTTATTTTGGTGTCAAAATAAAAATATTTTATTATAATCTGCTTGATACTTTGTCATTTCTGCACCATTAAAAATCCCATTTTCTTTGCTCCCATCTATTTACCAATTTAGGGATTTGGTGCTATATCTTATCAGTCGGTTATCCACAACCAAAACAAACATAACATTTTTATGATTTTCAACATAAAAATAAATGTTAATTAATTTACTTTGATATTTTAGGTACCTTACTTAATTTTCATTAGTTCTTAAAACACACCTTTTACATTTACAAAAATAATGTATGATATTAATCTAGACAAAACTTTTAAGGTATATGCATTTCCATATTCTAATTGAGTTCCATTTACTTAAAAAAAAATAGAGTTGGCCACAAAAACATCGAGGTGTATTAAAATACAAGAATCAAATTATAAAATTTTAACACGCTGGTATTATACACCGGTAGCCCTAAATAATTTTTTTCCAGAATTTTCTGACAGGTGTTGGAGAGGATGCAAGGAAAGAGGGACAATGATACACATATTTTGGTCTTGCCCAGTAATTAGACAATTCTGCGAAACAGTGCATAGAATTACACAGAAATTTACTGAATATCTAATTCCAGGGGAACCAGATTTCTTCTTGTTGCACAATGTACAAATTCCATCTAAGAGATACAGCAATTCAATTCTGTGCCACCTAATAAACGCAGCAAAAAGTTGTATTGCAACAAATTGGAAAGATATAAAAGCCCCGACGGCGTCGGAGTGGCTTAAGAAAGTTAGGAAAATAGGAATAATGGAGAAACTGTTACCTATAACATTAGATAGAAGGGAACAAGTTAAAGAAATCTGGGCCCCATGGGATATATATATATGCAATCAGAAGAGGGTAAGAGATTATTGGGAGAGTAGGGGAGGGAGGGAGGGGAGAGAGAGAAATTACTTGAGTGAGTTTTTTTTCCCTTTTTTTTTTTCTTCCGGGAGGGGAGGAATATGGGGATAGAAGGGAATGGGAAATGGGTATTGGGAGGAATTTGGGGATAAGGGGGAAGGCAACAGGGGAAGATGAAAATATGTAGATAAGAGATGAAGGAAACTAAATAAACATAAATTAGAGAATAGGAAGAAAGAAAGATGGTTTGTATGAAGTTTAAATATAAACAATTAATTAATATTTTATTAATATAATATGAAGATGGCATAGATTTAATTTCTAAAAGATGAGATGTAAAGAAATGGGGCATGATGTGAACTTTGTTTCTTTGTAATAACATATTATTTAAGAAACCCTGTTGATAAAATAAATAAAGAATTAAAAAAAAAAAAATAATAATCTTTTCATTCGACTGAAATTGCGGGAAGCAGATGTTTACCAAACGTGCAACCGCACAAGTTTTGATACTGTATATTTTAAAGAGTTTGATGTCTTTTGGAACTTTGAAAGCTTGCACAAGGCAGTTCCCATACAATTTGGGTCCATCAGGACAAAAGAGCGCCACCAGTGCAATGCTATTGAAAGGTAAGAGTGAACATTGAACGAATTATCGTAACCAAGATGCAGGGTGAGGGACCGCCAGCTGTTACGCTTAACCACTTCAGACCCGGAAGAATTGGCTGCCCAATGACCGGGCCATTTTTTGCGATACGGCACTGCGTCACTTTAACCTCCCTGGCGGTATGATTATTTCAGATTTTAGGTGCTGAAAGCGGTACCATTTTCTGCATGGAAATTTGGCGTTTTATATTGCAGGCCTGTAATTCTTAGGAATAACTCACTTAAATCTGTCCAAACCAGAGTCTAGTAGACATCCCGGGTATGATAAAGTTCAAAAAACAAAATTATACATTATAATAAAATAAATAACTATAAAATAATTATAACAAATAATATAATAATAATAATAAAAGTGTTTTTCAGTGTTTGATGACGAATTTCCCCACAAATCACTATTGCTTAATTCTGCGAGTGATTCTAATTTATTATCGCTGTTTTTTAGCTGGTCTAAAACCACTTTTGACATAAAGGGACACTTTTTGGTTGCTATGGACAATCTCCAGTTTCCAGGCAGAAAAAAAAAGTTTTTATTATATAAAAGTGCATGCAGTACACTGGACAGACCACTAGGGACAAAGGGGGTGTGTAATTATTACATACAGTACTGTAATCTGTAAGATTACAGTATACTGTATGTGTACTGTGTTTTAACTTTTTTGAATTTGGCGCCGATCTCCGTCCCCGTGCGTCGTAACAACGCAGGGAACGGAGCTCGGCGGCATTCGGCAGTGTGTGAATCGAGCGAGATGACGGCTCGATCACACAGCGGGGAAGCATCGCAGGATCCAGGGGACAAGGTAAGTAACTCCTGCCTGGATCACTGCGACGCAGCCCGAGTCTGGCTCGGGGTTACCGCTTTTGGTGCTGAAATTTAACCCCGAGCCAGACTCGGGAATACCGCCAGGGAGGTTAACTGACAATTGCACGGTCGTGCGACACTGTTCCCAAACAAAATTGATGTCCTTTTTTTCCCACAAATAGAGCTTTCTTTTGGTTGTATTTGATCATCTCTGCGATTTTTTTATTTTTTGCACTATAAACAAAAAACAGCGACAATTTTGAAAAAAAAATATTTTGTACTTTTTTCTAAAAAAAAAAGGAAATTTTTTCTTAGTTTAGGCCGATATGTGCTCTTCTACATATTTTCGGTAATAAAAATCGCAATAAGGGTATATTGATTGGTTTGTACAAAAGTTATAGTGTCTACAAAATAGGGGATAGATTTATAGCATTTTTTTTACTAGTAATGGTGGCGGTACTGTGACATTATGGCGGACACATCGGACACTTTTAACACATTTCTGGGACCATTGGCATTTATACAGCGATCAGTACTATAAAAATACACTGATTACTGTAAAAATATCACTGGCAGGGAAGGGGTTAACACTAGAGGCGATCAAGGGGTTAATTGTGTTCCCTCATGTGTTTCTAACTGTAGGGGGAGGGGACTGACCTATAGGAAATGACAGATCGTGGTTCCTAGCTATTAGGAACTCACGATCTGTCTTTCCTCACTGAACAGAATAGGGATGTGTGTGTTCATCGCGACCGCCGGTCACGAGCATCAGCACCCCCGCGATGCAGCGGGCGCGCGCACACGCCTGCTAGCCCGCCTAAAGCGACCGACGTACAGCTACGACGGTTCGCGCGGCGGAGTCAGCCTGCCACAGTATAACTGTGGCGGCTGGTCCGTAGCAGTTAAAAACGATTTTGTGCCACAAAAATGTAATGTTTCAGCTGTTTCAGTTTTTGAGATATTGGAATTCAAATTCAGATTATGTAACATCAAGCCCCGCCCATTTTGCACCCAATGTTAATAAAATTTAAAAACAAAGATAGTATTAGTTTGCACTGCATCTGTGCTGATTTGTGCTGCAAAAAAAAACGTACAGTCAGGTCCATAAATATTGGGACATCGACACAATTCTAATATTTTTGGCTCTATACACCACCACAATGGATTTGAAATGAAACTAACAAGGTGTCCTTTAACTGCAGACTTTCAGCTTTAATTTGAGGGTATTTACATCCAAATCCGGTGAACGGTGTAGGAATTACAACAGTTTGTATATGTGCCTCCCACTTTTTAAGGGACCAAAAGTAATGGGACGGATTAACAATCATAAATCAAACTTTCACTTTTTAATTCTTGGTTGCAAATCCTTTGCAGTAAATTACAGCCTGAAGTCTGGAACGCATAGACATCACCAGACGTTGGGTTTCATCCCTGGTGATGCTCTGCCAGGCCTCTACTGCAACTGTCTTCAGTTCCTGCTTGTTCTTCGGGCATTTTCCCTTCACTTTTGTCTTCAGCAAGTGAAATGCATGCTCAACCGGATTCAGGTCAGGTGATTGACTTGGCCAATGCATAACATTCCACTTCTTTCCCTTAAAAAACTCTTTGGTTGCTTTTGCAGTATGCTTCGGGTCATTGTCCATCTGCACTGTGAAGCACCGTCCAATGAGTTCTGAAGCATTTGGCTGAATATGAGCAGATAATATTGCCCGAAACAGTTCAGAATTCATCCTGCTGCTTTTGTCAGCAGTCACATCATCAATAAATACAAGAGAACAAGTTCCATTGGCAGCCATACATGCCCACGCCATGACACTACCACCACCATACTTCACTGATGAGGTGGTATGCTTTGGATCATGAGCAGTTCCTTTCCTTCTCCATACTCTGGTACAAGTTGATCCTGGTCTCATCTGTCCATAGGATGTTGTTCCGGAACTGTAAAGGCTTTTTTAGATGTTGTTTGGCAAACTCTGATCTGGCCTTCCTGTTTTGAGGCTCACCAATGGTTTACATCTTGTGGTGAACCCTCTGTATTCACTCTGGTGAAGTCTTCTCTTGATTGTTGACTTTGACACACATACACCTACCTCCTGGAGAGTGTTCTTGATCTGGCCAACTGTTGTGAAGGGTGTTTTCTTCACCAGGGAAAGAATTCTTCGGTCACCCACCACAGTTGTTTTCCGTGGTCTTCCGGGTCTTTTGGTTTTGCTGAGCTCACCGGTGCGTTCTTTCTTTTTAAGGATGTTCCAAACAGTTGACTTGGCTACACCTAATGTTTTTGCTATCTCTCTGATGGGTTTGTTTTGTTTTTTCAGCCTAATGATGGCTTGCTTCACTGATAGTGACAGCTCTTTGGATCTCATATTGAGAGTTGACAGCAGCAGATTCCAAATGCAAATAGCACACTTGAAATGAACTCTGGACCTTTTATCTGCTCCTTGTAAATGGGATAATGAGGGAATAACACACACACCAGGCCATGGAACAGCTGAGCAGCCAATTGTCCCATTACTTTTGGTCCCTTAAAAAGTGGGAGGCACATATACAAACTGTTGTAATTCCTACACCGTTCACCTGATTTGGATGTAAATACCCTCAAATTAAAGCTGAAAGTCTGTTGTTCAAGCACATCTTGTTCGTTTCATTTCAAATCAATTGTGGTGGTGTATAGAGTCAAAAAGATTAGAATTGTGTCGATGTCCCAATATTTATGGACCTGACTGTATGTGCTGGTTTGGTTTCAGAGATATTGCGCATTATAGTTGATGAAACCTCTCCCACTTTGCACCACATGTTATTACATTTTAAAAACAATTATACAATTTGTTTGTGCTGCGTTTGTGCTGATTTGTACCACAAAAAAAAAAAAAATTGTGTTTGTTCGGTTTTTGAGATATTCAACGTTAGATTATGTAACCTAAAGCCCCGTCCACCTTGCACCATGCACCATGTTATTACATTTCAAAAACAAATATACCATATTTACAGTGCCTTGAAAAACTATTCATACCCCATGAAATTTTCCACGTTTTGTTATGTTACAACCAAAAACGTAAATGTATTTTATTGGGATTTTATGTGATAGACCAACACAAAGTGGCACATAATTGTGAAGTGAAAGGAAAATGATAAATGGTTTTCAATTTTTTTACAAATAAATACTGTATGTGAAAAGTGTGGCATGCATTTGTATTCAGCCACCTTTCACTGCAATTACAGCTGCAAGTCTTTTTGGGATATCTCTACCAGCTTTGCACATCTAGAGAGTGAAATTCTCACCCATTCTTCTTTGCAAAATAGTTCAAGTTCTGTCAGATTGGATGGAGAGCGTCTGTGAACAGAAATTTTCAATTCTTGCCACAGATTCTCAATTGGATTTAGGTCTAGACTTTGACTGGGCCATTCTAACACAACGCTTTGATCTAAACCATTCCATTGTAGCTTTGGCTGTATGTTTAGGGTTGTTGCCCTGCTGGAAGGTGAACCTCTGCCCCAGTCTCAAGTCTTTTGCAGACTCTAATGCTGCGTACACACGTAAAAAAATTCCGACAACAAAACCGTGGATTTTTTTCAGACGGAATGTTGGCTCAAACTTGTGCTGCATACACAGGGTCACACAAATGTTGTCGGAAATTTCGAACTTCAAGAACGCGGTGACGTACAAGACGTACAACGAGCCGAGATCAATGAAGTTCAATAGGCAGTTCGGCTCTTCTGCTTGATTCTGAGCATGCGTGTTTTTTTTGGTGCGTCGGAATTGCATACAGACGATCGGAATTTCCGACAAGAACTTTTGTTGTCGGAAAATTTGAGAACCAGCTCTCAAATTTTTGTTGTCCGAAATTCCGACAGCAAATGTCCGATGGAGCCTACACACGGTCAGAATTTCCAGCAAAAAGCTCACATCGAACATTTGTTGTCGGAATTTCCGATCGTGTGTACGTGGCATAACAGGTTTTCTTCTAAGATTGCCCTGTATTTGGCTCCATCCATCTTCGCATGAACTCTGACCAGCTTCCCTGTCCCTGCTGAAGAAAAGCATCCCTACAACATGATGCTGCCACCACCATGTTTCACGATGGGGATGGTGTGTGTGACAGGAGGGTCACTTTGGACACAGGGTGAGCCAGAAAATAATGGATATTAAGAAATATATCTTGGGCTACCTAAAATGGGTCTGTAATATATATCCACCATATCCCCAAGGATACCTGTAAAGGACTATTTACTGTTTCTGAACTCAACAGGTTAATTGAGAGATACTGAGGTGTTCAGCCTCAATCACCTGTCTAGTGTAATGTTAATGAATTCCAGCTTCTAGAAGACCTGTTCATTGTTTGTGGTGATGTGGATTGGGGAAATTAAGTCTGTCCTTGTGTGTATTGTAAAGTATCAGACAGTCTGGTGACTATAAAGGTCATGCATAGTCATTCAAACATAAAGGGGATTATTAAAGTCTGTTGTCTCCTATCAGACGTCAAAATAATGTGTTGAGCCTTGTAATGTGTGGGTGGAGCTGGGCCATTGTTCATGTTAAACTAATGTGTATTAGATGTATATAAAAGTTACAATGTTTCTCAATAAAAGGCATTTGATTTAGGAAGATACAGAGCGTGCGTCTCGTTCTTCCAGAAGGATTAATTATATGGGAAGTGGTCGCCTGGCTGTGGAAGATTGGTAGCGAGTGGATGTGTGTCCAGGAGAGGGGAATATTTAAACAGCGTTTAATACCCTTCGTATTTGGGGTGCCGTTACATTGGTGGCCTGGCTGTGGAAGATTGGTAGCGAGTGGATGTGTGTCCAGGAGAGGGGAATATTTAAACAGCGTTTAATACCCTTCGTATTTGGGGTGCCATTACAGTGTGTTTAGGGTGATGTATAGTGTTAATTCTCCACCACATATGGCATTTTGCTTTTAGGCCAAAAAGTTCAAATTTGGTCTCATCTGACCAGAGCACCTTCTTCCACATGTTTGCTGTGTCCCCCACACAGCTTCTCACAAACTGAAAAATTGATTTCTTATGGCTTTCTTTAAACAATGGCTTTCTTCTTGCCGCTCTTCCATAAAGGCCAGATTTGTGGCGTGCACGACTATTAGTTGTCCTGTGGACAGATTCTCCCACCTGAGCTGTGGATCTCTGCAGCTCCTCCAGAGTTACTATGGGCCTCTTGGCTGCTTCTCTGATTAAAGTGGTTGTAAACCCTGGAATTCTTTTTTTTTCTTTAAAAACACCTGCAAGACAAAGCCATAATGAGCAAGTATGACTAGCATACTAGCTCATTATGCATTACTTACCTTAGATCGAAGCCCCCAAAGCCATCCTCGTCTCCCCCTCCAGTCGCAGCCATCTCTCCACAGATACCCGGAAGGTTACTTCCGGATATCGCTGCTCTGGCCAATCAAAGCGGCGCTCCGGCGCTGTGATTGGTCGGAGCGGTGAAGACGTCACTCCGCGCATGCGCGCGGGAGCCGTCAAATCCGGCAAAGCCGGATTTGTGAATGGGGATTCTCACTGTGACATCGGTGTACTATTTTTGGCAAACCGTGTAGGTTTAGGAGATATTGCAAACACCTACAGGTAAGCGGAGGTTCACACAAAATATTAACATTAGCTTATCCTGATTAGTGCACCATATACGTATACATATGCCTAATGTTTTTTTTTGTGATTATTTAAATACCTTTAATAAGCTTTGTAAAGGTGGACTTCCGGGTTTTCCTCCCACGGGAGTAGGCGTATCTCTTTTCCCTGTCGCTGGGATGTCTCTGCAATGTCTTCCCAGGAGACAATGATGAACGTTATCCATCAAAATCTCTCGAGATTTCACTCGTCGCGTGACTCATCAAGCTCACGTGACGAGGGCGAATCCAATTCTGCCATCTTTAATCATGGCACACAGGTGAATAGATGGCAACCAGGAAGTGTTGACGGCGCTGCTCGCCGTCAACACTGCTCATGCGCGAGATGCCGGGGGACTAGCATTCACCGATTCCCGGAAGTCCGTGCTTGTGGGCTTCACAATGCCCACAAGCAAAATGGAACATGCAAGAATTGTTTTTTAAAAGTTTATCTTTTAACCGAAAACGGACGGGGGATGGTTTTAATCGCGAAAAAAGTGAGTACCAAGTTGTTATCTGAAACATTATTGATTGCACAGAAAAAAAAAGGTTGGACCGCGGAACCTCCGCTTTAAACTAAGCTTACCTGTAGGTGTAACTTCCAGGGGAGGGTTTACAACCACTTTAATGTCCTCCTTGCCCGCCCTGTCAGTTTAGGTGGACGGCCATGTCTTTGATAGGTTTGCACTTTGCAGTTGTGCCATTCTCTTTCCATTTTCAGATGATGGATTAAACAGTGCACCTTGAAATGTTCAAAGCTTGGGATATTTTTTTATAACCTAACCCTGCTTTAACCACTTCAACACAGGGCATTTATACACCCTTCCTGCCCAGACCAATTTTCAGCTTTCAGCGCTCTCACAATTTGAATGACAATTACTCAGTCATGCTACATTGTATCCAAACAAAATTTTTATCATTTTGTTCTCACAAACAGAGCTTTCTTTTGGTGGTATTTAATCACTGCTAAGTTGTTTATTTTTTGCAATATAAGCAAAAAAAGAGAGAAAATTTTGAAAAAAAAACACTTTTTTTTAGTTTCTTTCTTAAAATTTTGCAAAGAAATATTTTTTCTTCATAAATTTGGGCCAAAATGTATACTGCTACATATCTTTAGTAAAAATAACCCAAATTAGTGTATATTATTTGGTCTCTGTGAACGTTATAGAGGCTACAGGCTATAGTGCCAATCATTGAAAATTGATCACATCTGATCACACCTGATGTACTGATGGCCTATCTCATTTCTTGAGACCCTAACAAGCCAGGAAAGTACAAATACCCCCCAAATGACCCCTTTTTGGAAAGTAGACATTCCAAGGTATTTAGTAAGAGGCATGGTGAATTTTTTTCCCACAATTCTTGGGAAAATTAAGAATTTTTTCATTTATTTTTATTTTTACACAAAATTGTCATAATAACAAGTTAGATCTCTCACACAGCACATGCATACTTACAATGACACCCCAAAATACATTCTGCTGCTCCTCCTGAGTATGGCGATATGACATGTGTGAGACTTTTACACACCCATGCCACATACAGAGGCCCAACATGTAAGTAGCACCTCCAGGCATTCTAGGAGCAGAAATTACACATCTCATTAGATGACAACCTATCACATTTTTGAAGGCCCTGGAGCACCAGGACAATGGAAACGCCCACAAAATGACCCCATTTTGGAAAGCTAACACCCCAACGTATAATCTATGAGGCATTATGAGTCTTTTGAATGGTTCATTTTTTTCCAGAAGTTTTTGGAAAATGTGGGAAAAAAAATGAAAACGCATTTTTTTTTACACAAAGTTGTCCATTTATAAGATATTTCTAACACATAGCATGTACATAGCAAAAATGACACCCCAAAATACATTCTTCTACTCCTCCTGAGTATAGCAATACCACATGTGTGAAACTTTTACACAGCCTGACTACATACAGAAGTCCAACATCCAAGTAGCACCTCCAGGCGTTCTAGGAGCATACATTTCACACGCAAATTCCTGCCAACCTATCACATTGTTGAAGGCCCTTCATATTTCTAACCCATAGCATGTACTGTACATACCAATTACAAACCAAAATACATTCTTCTGAGTAAAGAGTAAATAAAAGATTACCTGCAGTTTTAGCAGTGCAGTGGTCCATAGAGGAGAGCATTGGTCCAGGTAGCAGGCGGATGTGGTCAGCAGCAGCAAAAGGATCAAAGGATAGTCCATGCAGCAGGCAGGAATACTGTCCATAGTACATGCAGCAGGCAGAGATATGGTTAGTGCAGCCAAAGTATTGGTCCAGGCAGCAGGCAGGACCATCAAGTTTAGGGCCTCAGACAGGAAAGAATGGGGACAGGGGTAGAGGCTTCTCCCACCCAAATCGCTTTGAAGCCTCCGGGCAACCAGACCCTGTTCTGGAAACACAGAAAACCAAAAACTGGTTTTCTGAACTCAGAACACCTTTCTGGAGCCCCTCACATATGTGAGACCCCTGTGTAGCAGGGTGAAAGATCGGTCCAAGGGGCAGGCAAAAACATGTTTAACAAGCCGAGGTCAGTGCAGGTAAAAGGCAGAAATAGACGGTAGGCAGAGGCATAGTCGATACAGTCCAGGGTCAGTTCATGTGAAAGGCAGAAACATGGCGGATAAACAATGCAGACGGCAGGCAGAGGCATAGTCGATACAGTCCAGGGTCAGTTCACGTGAAAGGCAGGAACATGGCGGATAAACAATGCAGACGGCAGGCAGAGGCATAGTCGATAAACAGGCCAGGGTCAGTTGAGTTGAGGCACTAGGTTGGTTGGTTGAGGCAGCAGGGAAATAATCAGCACAGAAATTGAAACCGGAGAAGTGGCAGTCTGATAGAAATTTTGGCTAATAATTTTCGAGAGTGTGATATCGCTTGTAGCATTTTCCAATACATAGGCCAGGTTGGGAGGGACAGTCGGGACAATGGTAACTGGTGTCTTTCCTAATTCCACTTTTGCTGCACACCCGACATTTTTTTTGGCGTCTTCTTCCGGTTGCTGATGGTGGGATATGGTCAAGAAAATGGCGCTCATGCAGTCTGCTGACATAATCGGAGCGAATGCTTTGTGGGGCGGGGCCTTGCTGATAGATCAGGGCAGTGACAACATTTTCGATAAATCTGATAAAGGGGCTGGGCATTTCTGTTGATTTTTGATAAGTGACGTATGCATTATAAAGGGCCATATGGAAGAAGTATATTGCAACTTTTTTGTACCAGAATAAAGACTTTCATGTTGAAAGATAGGGCTGCAGCATTTGATCGTTTAAATCCACCCCCCCCCCCATGAACTTATTGTATTCGTTGATACAGCAAGGCTTTTGAATGGTACCCGCATCTTCTGTGAAGTTCCACCGAGGTGTCATTGTGGATAGTGGACATGATGTAAACATCTTTCTTATCCCTCCACTTCACGGCCAACACTTTCTCGTTCCTCAGGCTTGCTGATTCCCCCCTTTGTAGCCTTGTGGTGACTAAACTCTGTGGGAAGCCTTTCCTGTTTTTTCTTGAAGTACCACAGGCCAAAGTGTCCTTCAGGAATAGGTGGCGAAAAAGGGGCAAACTAGTATAGTAATTGTCCATGTATATATGATACCCCTTTTGGAGGAGTGGGAATGCCAACTCCCATACAATTTTCCCGCTTATTCCCATATACGATGGACACTCAGGGGGCTGGAGCTGGGAGTCTTTGCCTTTGTACATACGAAAAGCATTCACATATCCGGAGGAGCTGTCACAAAGCTTGTTGAGCTTCAAGCCGTACCTCGCCCTCTTACTGGGAATATACTGCTTGATTCCCAGCCGGCCTGTGAAATGGACCAGGGATTCGTCCACAGAGATGTCCTGTTCCGGGATGTAAAGTTCGGCAAACTTCTTATTAAAAAAATCTATGAGGGGGCGAATTTTAAACAATTTATCAAAGTCCGGATGATTTCGGGGGGGGGGGCACTGCGAGTTGTCACTAAAATGCAGGAACTGCATGATCATGTCAAAGCGGGACCTGGACATCACAGCTGAAAAAATTGGCATAAGGATGATGGGCTTTTTAGACCAATATGAACGAAGTTCATTTTTTTTTCAGCATAAGGCCTAAAAACAATCTAAGCTCCTCCATTGATAGGGGTCTCCATTCGAAAGGGCGGGCATAGCATGAGTTGGGGTTGTTTTGTATGTAATGATGAGCAAAAAGATTTGTTTGGTCTAAGATGCTTTGAAGGAACTCATCAGGAAAAAATAAATTCAAAAAATCGATTTCAGAGAAACCTTCGGTGTTGGCCTGCACACCTGGCTGTTCTGTGAAAGGGGGGATTGTGGCTGACCCTTTGCTAGAAGGCAGCCACAATGGGTTGGCCAAGGTGTCCGGAAGATGGGTTTGGGCCCTTCTTCCTCCGCGTGGAATTCCAGAGCTTGTACTGGGCCTTTCCTCCTGGGGTCTAGCAGCGCTTATACTGGGCCTGTCCTCCTGGGGTCTATCGCCGTTGGCATTTGCTGATTGCCCATTGGGGTGTTCGGCGCTGCTGGTAGCTGCCTGGAGTACAGACCGTCTTCTTTTTGGCCGGACTACTTCCTCCTCCGATTCGGATGTACTGCTTTTGGGGGGCTCATATTGCGAATCGGAATCGGAATCAGAACTGTACTGGGGCGGTGAGAGCTCCCCGCTGCTCTCATCGCTCTGGGTTATAATTTGGTATGCCTCTTCTGGGGTGTATAATCTTCTGGACATGGTGGCTGTATTACAGGGCTGCACAACAGGGACTAATTGGCTGTACGTCAGCTAGAAATTGGCTGCGCGTCAGGCACTGCTGGGCTCACGGGACAGGTACTCTTGATGGAGGTGACGGGTACTCAGGTACTCTTGATGGGGGGTGACGGGTACTCTTGATAGGGGTGACGGGTACTCAGGTACTCTTGATGGGGGGTGATGGGTACTCAGGTACTCCTGATGGAGGTGACAGTACTCCTGATGGAGGTGATGGGTACTCCTGATGGAGGTGACGGGTATTCCTGATGGAGGTGACGGGTACTCAGGTACTCCCGATGGAGGCGACAGGTACTCCTGGTGGGGGTGACGGGTACTCAGGTACTCTTGATGGGGGGTGACGGGTACTCAGGTAGTTTTGATGGGGGGTGATGGTTACTCAGGTACTTTTGATGGGGGGTGACGGGTACTCAGGTACTCCTGATGGAGGTGACAGTACTCCTGATGGAGGTGACGGGTACTCCTGATGGAGGTGACGGGTACACAGGTACTCCCGATGGAGGCGACAGGTACTCATGGTGGGGGTGACGGGTACTCAGGTACTCTTGATGGGGGGTGACGGGTACTCAGGTACCGTATTTTTCGCACTATAAGACGCACTTTTTTCCCCCAGAAACATGGGGGAAAATGTCCCTGCGTCTTATGGTGCGAATAGATGACAGGCACCGCCTCCCCGCCGCCGCCGGGACCGCCCCCCGCCGTCGCTGGCTAAGCCGCCCGCACCGCCCCCCGCACCGCCCCATGTCATACACACTTCACATGGAGTACAGTGAGGAGGACCTGTCATACAGACAACATACTGTGTACATACTGTGTACGAACTCTGTACAGTGTACACCGGCCAATCTTCTCACATCCCTTCCGGCCATCCAGACGTCACACTGCTCTCACGTTCCCACCCACCATTGGCGGCTCCTCCCCCCTGTCCGCTCTCTCAGCTTCGGGGTGACGTCAGTGGAGGACTGGACGGGCGGTGACGCGGGCTGAGCTGAGTGAAGCTCAGTGTAGGCTACCCAGCGTGCAGCGCGGCGTCCGTGGCGGGAAGTTCGTTTAGCAGAACGCGGAGGGCGGCTGTGAGGGGACACATGGACGAGCTGCTCATACCGACCAGTGCCAGCAATCATCGTGATTGGCCAGCTGCAGAGCCCACACAGGTCTAATGAGCAGAGCCCACACAGGTCTATGTGCAGAACAGAGCCCACACAGCACAGTGGTGGGTGGTGGGATGGGGCCTGTGTGGGCTCTGCTCAGCTGCAGCATCAAAACGCAAGGATAAAAGTTCGCTTTGGTTTTGGACAGAAAAAGGGGGGAAAAAGTGCGTCTTATAGGCCTCAGGGTCAAGGCATATGGCTGGCCATGGGCAATCTAAATCAGATACCATACGACAACTACGGACTGTTAAAGCAGAACTCTGGGCAATTTATTTATAGCATGCAGTATGGCTGTGCCCGCTGGCACCTCCGCCGCTGGCACCGCCCCCCACCACAGCTCGCATCGCCTCCCGTCGCCACCACCGGAAGAGAGGCAAGAGAGCGGGGGACAGACTTCCAAACCCCCGTGGGCGCCAGGCGATCTTCTGGCTGGTTCCTGAGACAGAGGAAGGTGGAAGTGATAACATCAGGTAAGGCTGCGTTTGTAGCAATGGTCACTCTGCATTTTCTATGGGCAATGGTCACTCTGCATTTTCTATGGGCAATGGTCACTCTGCATTTTCTATGGGCACTGGAAAACATTTGAGTACACCATTTGGTTCAGAATTTTTTTTTCTTGTTTTTCCTCCTCTAAAACCTAGGTGCGTCTTATGGTCAGGTGCGTCTTATGGTGCGAAAAATACGGTAGTTTTGATGGGGGGTGACGGGTACTCAGGTACTTTTGATGGGGGGTGACGGGTACCCGGGTACTTTTGATGGGGGGTGATGGGTATTCTTGATGGGGGTGACAGGTACTCAGGTACTTTTGATGGGGGGGTGACAGGTACTCTTGATGGGGGGGGGGGTGACAGGTACTCAGGTACTTTTGATGGGGGTGACAGGTACTCAGGTACTTTTGATGGGGGTGACAGGTACTCAGGTACTTTTGATGGGGGGTTGACAGGTACTCTTTATTCGAGGGGGGCAATCTGGGCACAGTACTGACAGACACTGTAACTCACTGACACTAACTCACTGCTCGGATTTCTCCTCACACAGGATCGGTGTGTGAGGAGAACCCAGAGGAGAACCCAGAGACAGCCGTTATAGTCCTCTTTGTTTACACTTGTGACCGGCTGTGATTGGACACAGCCGGTCACGTGGTAAAGAGCCAAATTTCATTGGCTCTTTACCCAGATCGGGGCTGGGCATTGTCCAAGGGACGAGCCTCGTCCCCGATCGCCGCGCTGCGCGCCCCCGGGGGCGCGCACGAGCGGCGTGCATGCCGGACCAATGCAAAGTGACCGGCTGTCATTGGAAACAGCCGGTCACATGGTAAAGAGCCAAATTTTACTGGCTCTTTACCCTGATCGGTGACGGGCTGTGTCCGAGGGACACGCCTCGTCACCGATCGCCGCGATGCGGGCCCCCAGGGACCCGCAGTAGCGGCGAGAAGGGCAGGACGTTATATGACGCCCGCCCGGAGGGAGGGAGGGTTCCTGCCGGCGTCATATGACTATGGCCCGGTAGGAAGTGGTTAAACTTCTCCACAACATTATCCCTGACCTGTCTGGTGTGTTCCTTGGCCTTTTTTTTATGCTGTTTGTTCACTAAGATTCTCTAACAAACTCTGTGGGCATCACAGAACAGCTGCAATTACACTGAGATTAAATTACACACTTGTGGGCTCAATTTACTAATTAGGTGACTTCTGAAGGCAATTGGTTCCACTAGATTTTAAACAAGAAATTTTAGTTAGGGGTATCAGAGTAAAGGGGGCTGAATACAAATGCATGCCACGCTTTTCAGATATTTATTTGTAAAACATTTTGAAAACTATTTATTATTTTCCTTCCATTTCACAATTATGTGCCACTTTGTGTTGGTCTATCACAAAAAATCCCAATAAAATAAATTTTTGGTTGTACCATGACAAAATGTGGAAAATTCCAAGGGGTATGAATACTTTTTCAAGGCACTGTATGCTGCATTGGCAGGAAAAACAAGCATATAGGCATAGTGTATTTTTTTTTTTTAATATAGCACTCTTATTTTGGATTCAGAAAGAATGATTATGGGACTCAATTATGCTTTTTAGCCTGGGCTACCCTAAAAAAAAAAATATACCTTTGAAGTTTTTCAGAAGATCTTTTTAGAGCTAGATGTGGGGAATCAATCTTCAAAAGTTCACACTTTAACCGCTTGCCGACCAGCCACTGTCATTTTACTGCAGCAGGTCGACTGCGCAAACCGCTGTAGGTGTACGTTGGTCTTTGCACAGGAGATAGCAGGCGCGCACGCTCCCGCAGGTCCGGTGGACTCTTCCCAGTGATCAGGAACAGCTATCTCTGTCATGTCCCTGGTAGCCCATCCCCCCTACAGTTATAACACACCCAGGGAACACACTTAACCCCTTGATCGTCACCTAGTGTTAACCCCTTTCCTGCCAGTGTCATATATGCATTGATCATTTATACATTTTTATACCACTGATCAATGTAATAATGTCACTGGTCCCCAAAAAGTGTCATTCAGGGTCAGATTTGTCTGCCGCAATGTCGCAGTCCCATGAAAAATCTCAGATCGACGCCATTACTAGTACAAACAATAAAAAAAACATAAAAGTCTCTAAATCTATCCCATAATTTGTAGACGCGATAACTTTTGTGCAAACATATCAATATTGCGATTTTTTTACCAAAAATATGTAGAAGAATATATATCGGCCTAAACTGATGAATACATTTGTTTTTTTGTTTTTATTATATCTATTATAGCTGACAGTTAAAAAAATTAATAACAATTAATTGTCGGTTTTTTTCTGTTTATAGCACAAGAAATAAAAAATAAAAAACGCAGAGGTGATCAAATACCACCAAAAGAAATTTCTATTTGTGGGAAAAAAGGGACATCAATTTTGCTTGGGTATAGCATCGCATGACCACGCAATTGTCAAGTAAAGCGACGCAGTGCCGTATCGCAAAAAATGGCCTAGTCATTAAGGGGGCAAATCCTTCCGGGGTGATGTGGTAAATCACTTGCCGACCAGCCACCGTCATTATACAGCGGTAGGTCGGCAGGTTTCCGCGAGCCATCGTAGCTGTACGTCGGCTCTATAGTAGCAGGCGCGCGCGCACACCGCTGCACTGCTGGGGAACCAATGCGCGTGGCCGGCAGTTGCAATGACCGCCGGCCATGCGCGATCGCGGGCACGAGAGCCAGAACAGGGACGTGTGTGTGTAAACACACAAATCCCTGTTCGATGAGGAGAGGAGAGACAGATTGTGTGTTCCTACTAGCTAGGAACAACGATCTGTCATCTCCTCTAGTCACTACCCTCCCCCTACAGTTAAGCCCTGTACACACGATCGGATATCCTATGGATTCTAATCCGATGGTTTTGTCCATCGGAAATCCGATGAAGCTGACTTCCATCAGTCTTGCCTACACACCATCAGTCAAAAAACCGACCGTCCCAAACGCGGTGACGTAAAACACTCCGATGAGCCGAGAAAAAGGAAGTTCAATGCTTCTGAGCATGCGTCGACTTGATTCTGAGCATACGTGGGTTTTTTTTTTTTTTTCCATAAAGTTTTATTGAGCAAATTCACAAACATCTCAGTACAAAGTAGAAAACAGAACAAGTGCATTCAAGGAGAATCAGTTTTTGGTACAACATAAACAAACATTACAGGCAGGTGTGTAATTGTCTCCAGTTTTTGTAAAAGTGTGAATGAGGGTGCATATGGGCCGGAGCCATTATTAATTTGAATCGCGTGCCGGCCGCCTGCTAACCTTGCTGCATTTCTTATTGTTTCCGACACCAAAAAGACGGTGTCTAAAGGCTAGTAATAGAGGGGTAGGGGGAGGGGAACCGTACCCACTCGTGCGGAGGGGGTATGGGACTGAAGGGGGGTAGGAAACGGGGAAGAGGGATCAGAGAAGAGAGAGCAGGAGCAAAGAAAAGGGGGGCCACAGGTGGTGTATTAATGGGGGTCGGAGAACATTTGTAGTAGAGAAGAGAGGGGAGATTTTGGGGAGAGCTAGGGAGCAGCGAGAGGAATAGGAGCGGAATAACGAGGAAAAGGAAAGAGAGAGAAAGAGAAAAAGAGAAAAAAAAGAAAAGGAAAAAAAAAAAGACCGGGGGGGGGGGAGGTGGGATAGGGGTAAGGGTGAGGATGAAGGTGCGGGGAGTGACCACTCGCTTGGGCCTCTGTATGTGAGAGGGGAGTAGAGCCCCTCAAAGCTCGTACATTAGTAAGGGGGAACATGCTGCTTGTATTCAGCTGTTGTTTTGAAATGTAACCAGCAGGACCAAGTAAAGGAGAAATTCTCCAGTCTCTCTTGCGAGATGTGGATCAGTTCTTCCATGTTGCAAATTCTAGAGATGGTCGCAAACCATTCTTTAAGTGGCGGTGCATGGCAGGAGCGCCAGTGTTTGGGGATGCATAACCTAGCAGCATTCACCATGTGCATGGCCAGGGATTTAAAGTAATCTTTTCTCGAGAGAGAAGTGTGATGCAGGAGGAATTGTGCGGGTGTAAAGTCCAAGGTATATGTGGTGATCGATGCGATGCATCTGTGTACCTCCCTCCAAAAGGGTTGGATGTGTGAACATTCCCACCAAATGTGTACCATGGTTCCCACCTCTGTATTGCATCTCCAGCATATATTGGAGGTTGAAGGGGCAAATTTATGCAAGAGAGATGGGGTTCTGTACCATCTAGTGAGCACTTTGTACCCGTTTTCCTGTATGGCAACATTCAACGACCCCCTATGTGCGTATTCATGAATTCTCGTCCATTCAGTTGGTGACAGGGGGGTAGGTAGGTCTCTGTTCCACGAGGTCTGTGATGGCGAAAGGGTGGAGTCACTAGGTTCTATAAGCAAGGCGTAGAGAAGGGAAATAAGGTGTCGTTGGGGGGTTCTACGATAGCAGAGAGTTTCGAAAGGGGTAAGTGGTCTTGTCCAGCTATCACGTGCTGTATGTGTGGATAGAAAGTGACATATTTGTCTGTAAGTCCAGAAGAAGAAGGTAGAGGTGTTGGAAATGAGCCTAAGATCCTCTATCGAGGCGAGTTTGCCGTCAGTGTACAGTTGGGAGGCAAAGATGTCTTGAAACGGCCATTCTTGTTTGAGGAAGGAAGGTGACTCGCCTGGGATAAAGTCGGGGTTTCCTCTCAGCGTAGTCAGCGGGCCCGGGGTGGGTGAAAGGGAGTCTCCGGTCGGGGACGACCTAAGAAGCTTCAAGGAAGTGTGAATGAAGGGATGTGAGGACAAGGACTGTGGCCATTGTTTCGGGGACAGCCATGGGAGAAGACGTAGAGGAATGGGTGAGAAAGAGTCTTCAATAGAGATCCAGATCTTCTCTAGGGGGTGAATGGACCAGTCCGCGATTCTCGTAAGATGGCAAGCCACAAAATATTTATACAGGTCTGGGAGAGCAATACCCCCTTTAGGCTTGGGCAAGGTGAGTCTGGCATATTTGATTCTAGGAGGGGAGCCTTTCCATAAAAAGGTCGAGCATGCCTTCCGATAGGAGGAAAAGAATCCTGCGGGGATATGCATTGGGATGGTTTGGATCAAATACAACATACGTGGTAGTATAATCATTTTGATCAGAGCAGCTCGACCAAACCATGAGGCATTCAATGTAGACCACTCCAAAAATGGTCTTGGGCTTTTTTCAGGGCAGGGTGGAAATTGAGGGCGTACAGATCTTTGAGGCAGGGCGGGATCCGAATCCCAAGATAGGAAATAGCAGTCTTTTCCCAGTGGAACGGGAAAGATTCCCGGCAGTGGGTGGCTTCCTGTGGTGGGAGGGTGATATTCAGGGCGTGGGACTTTGTATAGTTAATTTTAAGGTTTGAAATTGTACCAAAGGCTTCCAAGTCATGTAAGAGAGATGGAAGGGAGGTTTGTGGGGATATGAGGGAGAGCAGAATGTCATCCGCGAAAGCAGCGACTTTAAATTCTCTACCTTTGACCACCACTCCCCTAACATCCGGGTTTTCTCTAAGTTTGTTTAAGAGGGGTTCCAAGGAGAGAATGTAGATCAGGGGGGAGAGGGGACAACCCTGGCGTGTGCCGTTATTAATGGAGAAGGCGTTCGACAGGTGGCCGTTAACTCTCACCGCCGCCGTGGGGTTCGAGTATAATGCCATTATGGAGGTGAGCATGCGGTCTTCCAAACCCACCCCTTTTAGGACCTCTCGAATGTAGTCCCAGGCCACTCTGTCAAACGCCTTCTCCGCATCAAGGGAGAGCAAAAAGCCTGGTGTTTTAGTTGAAGTAAACCAGTGATGTAAGTTAAGGGTTCGTATGGTGTTGTCCCGTGCCTCCCGGCCTGGGACAAACCCCACCTGGTCATTGGAGATAAGTCCGGGGATCAGAGGTATTAACCTATTGGCCAGTATTTTGGCATAAATTTTTATGTCAACATTAAGGAGTGAAATCGGCCTATAATTTGCCACTTGTAGGGGATCCTTCCCCTCCTTAGGAATTACGGTGATGTGAGCCTCCAATAATCTGTTAGGTCGGTCTTGAGGATTGGCCAGGGCATTAAATGTCTGTAGAAGGTTGGGGGTAAAGACATCTGCGAAAGACTTGTAATACTGAAGGGTGTACCCGTCCGGGCCCGGGCTTTTACCCAGCTTCATTTGTTTCAGGGCTGTCTCCAGCTCTCCTGCCGAGAACAGTCCCTCCAGGGACTGTGCTTGTTGGGAGGAGAGGGGTTTAGGGCCATAGTGAGAGAGAAAATCCGCAATGAGCGTTTGGCGTGTCTCCCCCGAGGCTCGGGGTAGCTGGGTGGGGTGAAGGTTGTAGAGCTTGCGATAGAAAGACTCAAATTCCTTCGCAATGTCCTCGCTCTTTGCCAGGAGTGTACCCTGGGGATCGCGTAAGGTATGTATGGTGGATGAAAGTTTGGCCTTCTGAACTGACCGCGCTAAAAGACGTCCACTCTTATTGCCATGTTCATAAAAGACCCTCTGGCCAAGAATGTAACGCCTTCTCGCGCGTTTACCTAATTCATCTGCAAGAAGTGTATGGCACTTGGTCAGTTCCTGTAGAGTGTTCTGGGCTTGTATCTTCTTATGGGACAGTTCTAGTACTCTAATCCTTTTGAGAAGAGTATTCACTCTCTCCTGGTAAACTTTTTTGGCCTGTGAATTCAGGGCAAGCAATTCTCCCCGTACCACGCATTTGTGAGCTTCCCATATGGATATTGGAGAAATGTCAGGGTTAGCATTTTCTTGGAAATATAGCTTGATGCATGAGCGAATGCGCTCTAATGAGGTCGGGTCTGTCAGGAATGAGGGGTTGAAACGCCAAATCTTAGTCTTGGGGTATGTTTCCGGGAATGATAATGTGACTGTGATGGGGTGATGATCTGATAGGAACATCGGTTCAATGGAGGAATGTTGGAGGGCGGGGAGGTCGGTCTGAGATAAAAAGAAAAAATCTATTCTGGAATATTTCTGGTGGGGGGCCGAGAAGTAGGTGTAGTCTTTAGTTGAGGGATAGAGGGTGCGCCACGCATCATGAAGGGCCAGGGTTTGTAGTTGGGCTTTAATTTGCCGTAAGGCCTTATAAGGTAGAGAAGTCGAGGCTGTGGAAGTGTCTAGGAAGGGGTTTAGGGGCACATTGAAGTCGCCTCCCAGGAGGACCAGGCCGCTCTGGAACGAGGATAAAAGGGCACACGTCTTGCGAAAAAAGGAAACCTGGTGGTCGTTAGGGCAATAAATATTAGCCAGTGTGATAGGTTTAGATGCATAAGTTCCCTTAAGGAAGATAAATCTACCTTCTGGGTCCGCTAGAGAGTCAGACAGGAGGAAATTGGCATGTTTTGAAATGAGAATCGAGACCCCTTTGGTTTTGGCGACCGGGTTAGTGGCATGTAGGGCAGAGCGATATATGTGATTAGCCAGTTTCGGGATAGCATCAGATCGAAAGTGTGTCTCCTGCAGAAAGATAAAGTGAGCCTTGTGTTTTGTGAGCGAAGCTAACACTTGTGACCTTTTTTCTGGTACATTCAGGCCTTTTGTGTTCAGGGAAACACACTTCAGAGTCAGTGGAATATCAGTCCTAGGGGGGGTCTGCATTGTGAAGAGTTAGAAAGAGGGTTGAAGATATGTATCTGGTAGTCGAGAGGGTTAGAGTCGTTCTTTAGAGGATGGGTGCGAGGGTCACTCCCCTGGGGCAAGGGAGAAAGGGGAGGGGACACACAGGGGAAAAGGTAGGGTGGGAGAGAAAGACACACAGATGAAAAGGTCAGGAGGAGTTGGGGGTAGTAAGATTCAGGAGGATCAGATTAGAAAAAGGAGGAGAAAGAAGAAGAGTAGGGGGATCAGGGCCAAGAGAGGGAAGAAAGGGGGGCGAGAAGAAGCAAAGAATGACGAGGGGTAAAAGCAGGCTATGTGGGCCAAGGGTAGGGAGAGAGATAAGGGGATGGGAAAAGAAAACCAGAGGTGGGTGTAGCTAAGCCACCCACCTGTAAGAACCAAGGGAAAACCTGGAGTGTCAGCTGCGTCTCAGTGAGACCGCTGTGTGGGGGTAGTAGTGTGAGCGGCAACCACAGCCTACCTGTGGACCGGGAGTCTGGGTGAAGCGGATGAGGGGTCCCGCTAATAGCGAGAACCCAAAAAGCGTAACAGGGAGCCTACCATGAGGAGCAAGCTACAGGGGGTTCAAATGTCGAGTGTGTACGGACATCACATAAACCAACATAACATAACAAAACATAACCTTCTCCAGCTCGCGGGGCTGGAGTCAATAAAAGCAACCCGTACTATTTAGAAAGTAAAACTTTGAGGTGTATTCAAGAGAAATCAACAACCCATGAGACATGCCGGGAGGGGGGACTCCCTCCTCAAGAGACTGCGTTAGGGCAGACTACGAGGAGGGGGAAGGAGGGAATAGGGGATAGGGGGGAGGGTGCGGGGACGGATACAGGGAGAAGGGAAAGGGAGGAGAAATGGAAGGGGGGATAGGAGAGGGGGGAAGGAAGGAGAAAGGGGGGCCGGGGGATGAGACAGGGGGAGGGGGAGAAGTGGGAGATTGGAAATGGGATAAGGGGAGGGGAGAGGGAGGGAAGGAGAGGAGGGAGGGGAGGGGGGAAGGAGGGGGAGGGGGGAGGGGAGGAGCGGAGGGGGGGGGGGAGCGGAGGGAGGGGGGGTGAAGATAAGGGGGGGAGAGAAATGGGGGGGGAAAGATGAGGGGGAAGAAGGGGAGTAATGAGGAAAGAAGGGGAGGGGGAATGAGGAGTGGAGGGGGGGAGGGGGGGAGTGGGGGGGATGAAGGGTCAAGGGAGGGTGGCCGGGTAGAGCAAAAAGAGAAGGGGGAGGCGGGAGAAGGTGGGGGGGAGCAGTATGCGGAGGGGTGAGAAGGGGGTAGGGAAGTGGGGGTGGGCGGAGGGGCCTCCATAATGAGCTAGGGGGGTGGTGTCTCCATTCTCGTCCTCGCTTCAGATAGGGAGGGGGGTTCTCAGGTCTCCACATTAAATGGTATCGCCCAAGTCGTACCCTGCCCATCTGATGCCTGGTACATCGCTTGCTTGCAATAGGGGAAAGAGGGGAACAAGTGCGAATATGGGACATAAAAAAGCATTGGAAGAGGTAAAAAAAAAAAAAAAAAACCCTATATTGCAAATACATTGCCTGTAGGAGCTTAGAATCATCATCCCTGTAGTAAGCGTTCCAGAAGAAGATGATGCGACCGTGTCGCAGGCCGAGGTGCAGGGCAATAGATAGTTCAGGCCTCTCACATCCGAAGGGGGATGTCTGTATGGGCTCAGGTTGCTGAAGGGTCTTTAGGTCATCCAGGAAAGGATCTTTGTAGCTGCGTGGGGGGGGGGGGCGAATGTCAGAATCTCAGGCCTACGCCCGGGCACTCAGGGGAAGCCTCTCCCGGGACCGGTGCAGTTCATGGGGGTGCGCCTATCTTCCGGATGCCAGAGTGTTTAGCCCTTCAGTGTCGACTCCAAGCTCAGGGGGATCTAGGCATATGAGAGGGTCAAGGGCTGCAGGGTAAAAAGGTGTAGATAGCTTTTCCGGGGATACACGCTTCCTACAGCCGACGCCTGGGTAAGGCGAGCCCTAGTCAGTCCGCTGTGTGTCATATTGTGAAGCGACCGGGTGCCTCCGGTTGGTTATGCGGTGTGGTGAATCCCAGGAGAGGGGGAGAGAGTCACCGTGAGGAGCATTGGGAAGCGGAGTTGCCAGCTGTGGGGTGTAAAGGACCGGGGTGGTTGTAGCGTGTCAATGCCAAATAGGGGTATGGAGATCTCTGACGGGGTAGTGGCTCAGGGAGTAACGTGGAAGCCCGCTAGAGGGGGAGGGAGGGGGGGGAGAGAAGGCATACTCACGGACCGCAGACCTCAGTCTATCCGGCAGACAGTCAGTCAATCAGCGTTTCGCTTCACATGCGCTGCGGTGAAGGACTGTGATGTTGCAGGTCTCGGCGTGAGGAGCGGGCAATCGGAGACATCGGTCTACGGTGGCGCTGTCTTTGGCGCGCCGCTTTCGGTGACGGGTGGAGTGAAACAGGGAGCCAGGGTTCCGCTGGAAAGTAGAGCGCGTACCAATCAGGAAGCTCCACATTAGGCAAGTCGAGTTGTTCACAAAATGCTTGAAGGTCCTCCGGTGTGCGAAGTAGGGCGGAGCGCCCCCTTGCGGATGCAGACAGGCCGAATGGGAACTTCCAGCGATACTGGATATTTCTCGCTCGTAAAGCATCTAACAGTGGTCGTAGTGCTCTCCTATTTTGGAGAGTGATCTGTGAAAGATCCTGAAATAGTTTAACCTCCGTGCCATTATAAAGAATACGTCCCCTTGCCCTCGCCTTGCGGAGAATCTCTTCCTTAAGGGGGAAGTTGACTATACAGCATATAATGTCTCTGGGGGGTTCGTTGTCTCGGGGTGCGGGCCTGAGAGCGCGGTGGGCCCTTTCCATATCGATGGGGGAGTCCGCAGGGCGCTCAATCAGGTCATTGAAAATGGCGCTGACGGTTTGCTGTATGGCGGTAGGGTCTACGGTTTCGGGGACCCCCCGTACCCTAACGTTGTGTCTCCTTCCCCGGTTGTCCAGGTCCTCCACGTGTCTATGGAGCTCAAAAACTTGAGCCAGTTGGGAGTCATATGCCGACTGCACCTGGCGAATAGCCGCCGCGTGTGTCTGGGTCGTTTGCTCCACGCTATCCACCCGGTGCGCGACCGCGAGCATTTCGGCCTTCAGGTCTGCTATGGCAGCCGTAACTGTATTTTTAATGTCCGCTGCGACTTTCTCCAAGTCGAATAGGCTGGGAGGAAGGGCCCCGCTGGGGCTGGGAGAGGACAAACCCGGCATGTTGGCGGAGGGCAGGCCGTCCGGCGAGGCCGCGGCTTGGGCCTGTGTTGTCGCGTGGTTCTGTAATGGCGCCGAGGCCTGAAGTTTTTGTGGCCGAAATATATCCGGTATGTGCCTCCCCGAGTGGGTCTGAGAGTCCTTGGAGGTGCGGGAGGTGGACGAGCTCCTGGTAGATCTGTGCATAGCAGGGTCAGGTCGGTAGGCTCCCGTTTAAGAGGATTAGTCAGCCCGGTCACACAGGAGCTCTCAAATTAGGCGTCCATCTCGGTCTCCGCTCAGGCCACGCCCCCATACGTGGGTTTTTTATCTGATGGACTTGCCCACAGACGATCGGAATTTGCTATCGGTTTTTTATCCATCGGATAATTTTAAATCATGTTCTATTTTTTAAAACCGATGGAAAAAAGACCGATGGGTCCCATACACGATTGGTTTGTCTGATGAAAACAATCCATCGGACGGTTTTCATCAGTTAAACCGATCGTGTGTACGGGGCTTTAGAACACACAAGAGGGAATACAGTTAACCCCTTGAACGCCCTCTAGTGTTAACCCCTTCCATGCCAGTGACATTTACACAGTAATCCGTGCATTTTTATAGCACTGATCGCTGTATAAGTGTCATTAGTCCCAAAAAATGTGTCAAAAGTGTCCGATCTGTCCGCCATAATATTGCAGTCCTGATAAAAATCGCAGATCACTGCCATTACTAGTAAAAAAATAATAATAATAAAAATGCAATAAAAATGGCATAAATCTTTCCCATGGTTTGTAGACGCTATAACTTTTGCGCAAACCAATCAATATAAGCTTATTGTAATTTTTATTACCAAAAATATGTAGAAGAATACATATCGGCCTAAACTGAGAAAAACATTTGCTTTTTTTTTTTTAATTGGAGATATGTATTATAGCAAAAAGTACAGAATATCTTGTTTTTTTCAAAATTGTCACAATTTTTTTGTTTATAGCACAAAAAATAAAAACTGCAGAGGTGATCAAATACCACCAAAAGAAAGCTCTATTTGTGGGAAAAAAAGGACATCAATTTTGTTTGGGTACAGTGTTGCCCGACTGCGCAATTGTCAGTTAAATCAACGCAGTGCCGTATCACAAAAAATGGCCCGGTTATAAAGCAGGCAAATCTTCCGGGGCTGAAGTGGTAAAAATGCAAATTACTTTTCTAAAAGGCTTTAAAAAATAAAAGTTAATACTTTCTGTATTCTATGTTCTTTACAGATATACTGTATATACATGTGTTTCAGGTTGATTTGTTAGCTGAGAAAGAGGCATTTTTTAATTTTTTTTCCTTTTTAAAAGTTTACATTTACATTTGATGCTGCTTTAATAATATTACATTTGTAACACTTTATAAATAATAAATGTTAATTTGTTTTGAAAGCCTGTTTCATGAGACTAATCCTTTTAAAAAAAAAAACACATTATTGTATTATTTTTATATAAAAACCTCCAAACATATATCAAATGCATTTTAGTTAGGGGTATCAGAGTAAAGGGGGCTGAATACAAATGCACGCCATGCTTTTCAGATATTTATTTGTAAAATATTTTGAAAACCATTTATTATTTTCCTTCCACTTCACAATTATGTGCCACTTTGTGTTGGTCTATCACATAAAATCCCAATAAAATACATTTATGTTTTTGGTGTAACAAAATGTGGAAAATTTCAAGGGGTATGAATACTTTTTCAGGGCACTGTATGCTGCATTGGTAGGAAAAACAAGCATATTGGTATAGGGTGTCTTTTTCATATAGCACTCTCAATTTGTATCAGAAAGAATGATTATGGGACTCAGTTATGCTTTTTATCCTGAGCTATTCTGAAAACCTAAAATATACCTTTGAAGTTTTTCAGAAAATCTTTTAAGAGCTAGATGTGGGGAATCAAGCTTCAAAGTTCACACTTTAACCGCTTGCTGACCAGCCACCGTCCTTTTACTGCGGCAGGTCGGCTCTCCTGCGCAAACCACTGTAGGTGTACTTGGTCTTTGCACAAGAGATAGCGGGCGCGCACACGCGCTCCCGCAGGTCCGGCGGACTCAATGTCTGCCGGCGACCCATGGTAGTGGTATACAGAGGCAGAACGGGGGATCTAAATGGGATCTAAATGGATGTATACAAGGGGATTCCCCATTCTACCAGATGACATAGATATCAGAGATCTTCTGTTCCCAGTGATCAGGAACAGCTATCTCTGTCATGTCCCTGGTAGCCCATCCCCCCTACAGTTATAACACATCCAGGGAACACACTTAACCCCTTGATCTCCACCATAGTGTTAACCCCTTCCCTGCCAGTCTCATTTATATATATATCAATGTAATAATGTCGCTGGTCCCCAAAAAGTGTCATTTGGGGTCAGATTTGTCCGCCGTAATGTCACAGTGCTGTTAAAAATCTCAGATCGCTGTCATTACTAGTAAAAACAATAAAAATAAATAAAAGTCCCTAAATCTATCCCATAGTTTATAGATGCGATAACTTTTGCGCAAACCAAGGAATATACGCCTATTGCGATTTTTTTTTACCAAAAATACGTAGAAGAATATATATCGGCCAAAACTGATGAATACATTTGTTTTTTATATATTTTTTTGGATATCTATTATGGCAGAAAGTAAAAAAAAAAAAAAAATTAAATTGTCGGTCTTTTTTTGTTTATAGTGCAAAAAATAAAAACCAGAGAGGTGATCAAATACCACCATCAAAAGAAAGCTCTATTTGTGGGGAAAAAAGGACATCAATTTTGTTTGGGTACAGCATCACATGACCGCACAACTGTAAGTTAAAGCGACGCAGAGCCGTATCGCAAAAAATGGCCTGGTCATTAAGGGGTTAATACATTCTGCATTCTATGTTCTTTACAGATATACTTGTAGCGACCTCACCCCTCTCACCCCTTTTCATTCTCGGCTTGTTGGTCTTGTCTAGGGGTTAACACGGGGGGAGGGATGAGATACACCACGGCCCATGTCCTCCAGAGGGACTGGAGGTGAAAGCCAGAACTATCGGGTTTTGTGTGTGTGTCCCAGAGTCAAATCCTTTCTTCGAAGTGACTCCCTTTGCTCTTAGTAACCAGGGTTCCACGCACTGAAAAGGTCCAACTCGTATTTATTTCTCTTCAACAAATAGTCATACAGCACAGACAGGTTGAGACCCATGTAACACTTCAGTATTTGTGGGGAGTAGGCCAAGGCACAATCCTTTAAGATAGAGCTAACCACTGTGGTGTCACCAGTGGCGCATAGTCACTGCCACTGACTATATAGAACAGAACATGGATTACCTTCGCTAACGTAGCCTCTATCAGAGGGAAGACATCCGTCCAAGACAGTTACCGGAGGCCTCTCCATCACCAGTGAATGCTGAGCCGGACTCTCCGGAGAAGTTCCGCTCACCGGCCTCCTCGTCTCAGACACGGGCACCCAAGGAGTTAGGGCCCCCTCGGATTCCTCCACCTTTGCGGAACTCAGTCGAAGGTACTGAGTTCCAGGCTTCTGCTATAGTACCTCACCCCAGGCTAAAGGTGCCTGGGATGGACTCCATCTCCCGCTCCAGCCAGGTCAAGGGCACCTGGGCCCGGAACTCCGGAACGCCAGCACCCAGGCTGAAGGTTCCTGGGCGCGGCTGCGTCCTCCGACTCTGAACCCCAAGGTAAGGGCATCCGCCCCTTTTATCTCCTCTCCCTTTGCGTCAGAGCAGGTTCCCCGCCCCGTTGTACCAGCGCCAGGAAAGGACAAAAAGAATGCAGTCTTGCGGTGAGTGCTCAGCCCCGGCCCAGGGCGTTAGCGCCACCTGTAGGCCGCAGGGAACCTCACACCACCAGAGTCCTCCAAGAACCACAAAAGGGTCTCAGATTCCCTAATAATCAATGCATCTGGGTTACACTACCACCCAGATGCCTCCCCTAAATTCAAATACCCGCTACATACTGTATAAATGTATGTATATGTATGTGTTTCAGGTTGATTTGTTAGCTGAGAAAATGTATTGTATTTTTTTTTATGGATACATTTACATTTGATGCTGCCACTTCAGCCCCGGACCATTTGGCTGGCCAAAGACTAGAGCACTTTTTGCGATTCGGAACTGCATCGCTTTAACTGACAATTGCGAAGTGGCTCCCAAACAAAATTGACGTCCTTTTTTTCCCACAAATAGAGCTTTCTTTTGGTGGTATTTGATCACCTCTGCGTTTTTTATTTTTTGTGCTATAAACAATTTTGTGACAATTTTGAAGAAAGGCAATATTTTTTACTTTTTGCTATAATAAATATCCCTAAAAAATCTATATATTTTTTTTCCTCAGTTTAGGCCGATACGTATTCTTCTACATATTTTTGGTAAAAAAAAAATTGCAATAAGCGTTTATTGATTGGTTTGCGCAAAATTTATAGCATCTACAAAATAGGGGATTGTTTTATGGCATTTTTATTAATATTTTTTTTTATTCGTAATGGTGGCAATCAGTGATTTTTATCGTGACTGCGACATTATGGCGGACGCATCAGACACTTTTGGCGCATTTTGGGACCGTTCACATTTATACAGCGATCAGTGTTATAAAAATGCATTGATTATTGTGTAAATGTGCCTGGCAGTGAAGGGGTTAACCAGGAGGGGACACTGAATGGGGTTAAGTGTGTCCTAGGGATGTGTTCTAACTGTAGGGGGGCTGGGCCACGTGTGTCACGACACTGATCTCTGCTCCCGATCACAGGGAGCTGTGATCAGTGTCCTATCACTAGGAAGAATGGGGAAATGCTTGTTGACATTAGCATTTCCCCGTTCTTCCTCTCCGTGAGACGATCACGGGACTCCCGGCGGACATCCGCGTCAGACTCACGGAGCTCGAGGCGGCGTGCACGCATGCGCCCACAATGCCGCGTCTTAAAGGCGACTCATATATAAGTCGACCTGCCCACACGAGCCATTCTGCCGATTTATATGTACGTTAGGCAGTCGGCAAGTGGTTAATAATATTACATTTGTAACACTTTATAAATAATAAATGTTAATTTGTTTTAAAAAAAGCCTGTTTCATGAGACTACTTCTTTTTTTAAAAAACATATTGTATTATTTTTATATAAAAATCTTCAAACATACCGGTATATCAAATGCATTTGGAAAATACATTTTACCAACTTAAAAAAATTGAGTAAGTCACAAGTTAATATCACTTAAAACTAAGTGCCTACATAATAGGGCTGCACAGTGGTGTAGTGGTTAGCACTTTCACCTAACACCAAAAGGGTTGTTGGTTCAAATCCTGACCATGACACTATCTGCCTGCAGTTTACCTGTGTAGGTTTCCTTCCACAATCCAAAGACCTGTTGGTAGGGAAATTGGCACTAGTATATGTATGTATAAATGTGAGTTCGGGATCTTAGATTGAAAGCTCCTGGAGTTTACTGTTGTGAATGTACAATGTATATGTAAAGTGCTCCGTAAATTGACAGTGCTATATAAGTACTTGAAATAAATAAGTTAATGTATGTGTTCCTAACTTAAACTTTTCTAGAAACTGGAAAAATGTAGTTGGCTTTACTTGAACCTATGGTCTATAAACTGGAAAGATTGAGTTGTCTTTACTTGAACCTATGGGCTATAAACTGTAAAAATGTAGTTGGCGTAACTTAAAAATATAGTTCCAGACAAGCCAACTTATGTATTCCTAACATAAAACACTATGGTCTATAAACTGAAAAAATTTAGTTGGCTTTACTTAAAATAACAAAGTTGAAAACATGAAAAGTCTAATGAGTCAGACAAAAATAAGTTTAGTTGACAGCACTTAAAAAGCTGATGCAAATAGTTGCCTCCATTTTTTTAAGTAGACCCAGCACAATATTTTTTACAGTGCACAAACACAATACAATACCCATTTTTGGTAAAATTTCAAAGATTACGGTTGTGTCAATCAAATAGATACCAAATATGTTGTGACACAAAATAGCCCGTGTCTGTGAAAAACAAAATGTCCCATGGATAATGCTTTAAAAGCCTTTGCCGCTCATCAGTGTAGACTTAATAGTTAAGTTTGGCCCTAAAATGACTGTTCTCACTACAGCATGTATGGTGATACCTAATATCTGTGGTGCAATTTCATTTGTATGGGCACTCAGCACTTGTGTTTTCATTTGTAGCTGTACACTTCTGGGCTCATACTTTACAGGGGAGATCAGCAAATGGATATTCGCTGACCTCCTGACACTCCTTATCCTGACACCCACCATGCTGGTCCCAGGAGGAACAGATAAGCATGGGGGATTCACAAGGGAGTTTGCAGGTTCTCCACTATGTAGAAGTGATTGGGCAGCTATTCCTATTGTCACTTATAACCTATCGTCCCACTTCCTCGACTACCAGCTTTAATTTCCAGGCCCAAGTTTACACATAGAGAATGACAATAAAAACATTATAGCGAGTCAGGTATATATGAAATATTGCATATGAAGTGTTTATACTTGCATTTACAGCCAACAGATGGACCCCTATGCTTATTTTCAAGTAATTAGCACATTATTCTTAGCTTCTGAAAAATATCCTGTAATGTACAGAGCTCAATAGCTCAAGCTCTGGTTGCACACACAGATAAATAAATTTAGAGCAGTGATTTTTTCCTCTTCCCTGCATCTCCTTGTCTACGGTCTTCATACAGAGATGAACAAGTATTCCATTTAAAATAGACCACCTGATAGCAAACATTAATATTCTTTGTGTTCTCTCTTCAGAAAACCCATGATATTTTGTCAAACCCGTGTCATAGGTAAGCCCTGTGATTATTATTTATTTGTAAAGTGATATATTTGCTTAAAGACATGTACATTTAAAAAGTAAATCATTTTACCTCAATTGTTGTAGTTCAATTTTAAGAGCCAAAATGTTTCCTAATTAAAGAACAGCTGGCTCTTGCATGAACCAGTGAACAGGCAATGAATATCAATCTTCACAAACCTGAGTTTTGCCATCTTTATATTACACAGGTTTATAACTTTTCCTGGTACGTATTTTATGCAATATTATAGCTTCACCAAGAAAACATTATATCTGATAGGGAGAACCCAGTGACACAAGGTCTGCATATACAATTACCTTAGGAGTTAAATAAATATGTAGCACAAATTCTGCCAGAGAGTACTCCAGTTCAGTTTGATTCTTCAAGACTGGTTTGTGAAATCCATAAGGATTTTAGTAGCTTTCATTCCCAACATTAACTAGGAAAATTAACTGATGAAAAGATCAGTTGCTATGGCAAGAACTCCAATGCATTTGTTTGAGTTTTCTGAAATATGCCAAATGTGCAGTGTTATATTTCTATCTATGGAAACTGTAGACAAGCAGCATTTGGAGCACAAACCAATAACGCTAATGCTAGCTACCTCTTTTAAATAAGCTTATAGGTGAATGTATTTCTAATGAAGATGAAAATAAAAATCAAGAGCCTGTCAAAGTGATACTAAACAATATCTTTATTTTACATCAAAAGTGGTTTTACGCCAGCTAGAAAACAGCGATACTAAATTAGAATCACTTGCAGAATTGAGCGATAGCGATTTGTGGGGAAATTCGTCATCAAACACTGGAAAACACTTTTATTATTATTATATTATTATTGGTTATAATTATTTTATAGTTATTTATTATATTATAATTTATGATTTTGTTTTTTGAACTTTATCTTACCCGGGATGTCTACTAGACTCTGGTTTGGACAGATTTTAGTGAGTTATTCCTAAGAATTGCAGGCCTACAATATAAAACGCTAAATTTCCATGCAGAATAATGGTACCGCTTTCAGCACCTAAAATCTGACAGAATCATACTGCCAGGGAGGTTAAAAAACGGCAGTCCTTTACCTTATCTCTTCCTGCTGGGTACTGCACTGTAGGGGGAGACAAAGAGCACAGCACACACTGCTTTCACTTTAGGTGTAATCAGTGTAACCAGCTCCGCAGTGCCGATTTACAGTTTGGCTGAGGTTCGGGGAGCTCAGTCTCAGCTGCCCTTGCCCATCTAGGCATACAGGGGGCCCGCACAGGGCCTGTTCACCATGGTGATTCCTGCGACCCCTGTATGTCCGCCCCTGCCTCGGTCCTCTAACGCAACATCCCTGTGCTCCTTTCAGCTCCCTGATGCTCCGGGCCTCTGTCATTTGCTCCTGTATGTCCTGTCCCAGCCTGTTCCGTGCAGGCACGCACACCTCTGGCTGCTCCTTTGCAACCACACAGACTCCTTGGGAGGGCTGAGCCCAGAATCCTAGTTTTGATTACCCTATGAACCAAGCACACACCTGCACCATCAGTGTGCCGGTTGTCTGCATGGTATAGCAGGAAGCAATGCAGAGAGAACAAGATACTTACTTTTTAATACATGTACATGGTACAACAGAGACATGTCAGGAATATGAAATATTGAGGTAACATACACTTTAATGATTACAGAACTTCAATAAAGCTGACCTTTCATAAAAATCGAAGTTCCACTCTATTGAAAGTTCCACCCCATAGTATTATTGCCTGAAAAAGCAATTTAAAAATAACGATGTTGCTTAAAAAAGGGAACTAGGCTTCTGATGCTCCTGAATAATGTGAGATATGTCACATTGCCCCATCTCTGCTTTCCTGGGATAGCCAGGCACTCAGAATCCCACAAGAATGCACTCCATCCTTTTGTAGGGACAAATTCTTGTGGGATTTTGAGTGTCCATCCATCCCAGGAGGCAGCAGTGTGTCGCCCGCACCTCCTGGAAATGTTAAAAGCAGGGACACAAGGAACAATTGTTTTTATTTTTTGTATAAACAACTTTATTTTCAAATCTCTTCAGCAAATAGTTTTACTTTGGTGGGTAGGGGGCTTTCATTGGAGTGGACCTTACATTTTAATTATTAGTTTAGTTAAATTTTTTGAAAAATGTGAAAAAAAATGTTGCGCTGTCTGTTGACAGAAAAGTAATTTACATCTAACTGTGCTTTGTGATAAATCAATTCAAAAAGGACAATATAAATGTAACGTGAATGTATCTAATTCTGTTAAATAAAAAAACTTCCAAAATAACAAGGTTTACTCATGATAAAACAAAGTGTTCATATCTTCTTTCAAACAAAATTAAAGTGGTTGTAAAGGATCATCAATAATAAAAAAAAATAACAAACATGTTTACTTACCTACACTGTGCAACTAGTTTTTCACAGAGTGGCCCCGATCCTGGTCTTCAGGGGTCCCTCGGCGGCTGTCTCGGCTTCTCCCCGCATCAGCTAACTCCCTTCATGGGAAGCTCTCTCCCAAGGGGGTTAGCTTGCGGGCGCACTCCCGTGATACAGTGATGCAGATGGCGGCTATAGCCGCCCACTGTATCACTCGGCCCCGCCCCCTGGTGCGCCACGTCATTGGTTTGATTGACAGCAGCAGGAGCCAATGGCTGCGCTGCTATCAATAATCCAATGAATGAGCCGAGAAGAGCCGAAAAGCCCGGTCGAGAAGCCTGCTCGTTCACGATGCGGGATTTTTGAGGGCTCAGGTAAGTAAACGGGGGGCTGGGGGTCGGCAAACATCAGATGTTTTTTCACCTTAAAGCATAGAATGCATTAGGGGGAAAAAACGTGAACCTTTACAACCCCTGCACAAAGGTGCACTACTTCCAACATGTAGTGATAAACAAATTCATAAAGTGCATACATGCTCCATCAGTGCTCATAAAAAATTAGCCTCATACCGGATCATCATGATCTCTATATTATAGCATGAGATCAAAGATTTCCTTCTGTCACCTGAATCTCACAGACATGGCAGCATAAATCAGAAATGGATCATAGATCGATGATGGATGTCCCAACCTTCACATATATATGTCCGACCTCGCTGCAAGCCTTGGGTAAGCTTCCCCTTAGTCTTTCAGTGTCCTGTTATACTGCACTCAGGATCTGTTACTGTCCTGACTATACAGCAAAATTCTCTGGGAATCTGTGTTCTGTTGTGCCCCAGTCACCTTCACATTGCACACAGTCCAACACGGAAATTACAAAACGTAATTTCTGGTTCTGCAACCAATGATGTCACTTCTGCCCTCTGTGGAACGCATGCCGAGCTGTGGGGAACCTGGAAGAGCCTTGTGATTGTTTCATGCCCGTTTTTACCTGGAATCTTGTAAGTAAATTTGTATTATTGCACAAATAAATATTTTTTATAGTACTTAATTTTGAGTATGTAGCGCTTGGTTGCTACTAGTTACAAACATCTACCAAATCACCCGGCTGCCAGACCCCCATATATCACTCCTGAGACAATCAGCAGTCATTTGCATTGTTTTGTTGCGTTTATTGGGGGGATATAACTTGGTTGGGGTAAAGGAAGATATGAGATGCCCATAGCACTTGTTGAATTGCCATCACATTTATAGAACATAGATTAGTAGATTTAACCCTGAAACTGATGCACTTCTACTTACCCTGCACATCTCCATGCAGACTATTGCTCCTCCTCCTCTGTTCTAGCTCCTGCAGAACATCACTCCCCAGAGCCTTTTCTCCTCCTGTACAAATCCTTTGCTGCAAAAACTGTTAGATTCCTGTCTCATCACTTCCAGTAAGACAAAAAGGGATCACTGTGAAAAACCCTGACTTGTTGGCTGAATTAGTTACTATAATAAAGTCTCTTGAATGGTGTTACCTTAGAGCTTTACTAGGCCAGAGGTATACAGTACCTCTCCCAGGCGGCCTAGAAGTTTTAGTAGCACATGGCAACAAACGGACTACTGCTCCCAGCCAGTCCAAAGTGAAAATCCTGTGTTCCCCGGCCACAGGAACTTGACACTACACCCCACAGTCTCTCCTCTGTTTCAAAATACCTCACCCAGCACTCCCCTGTGACTTCCACACTCACCTTCTCCTGCACTACTTCCATGGTGAAGAACTTTATCCGGAAATACATTTCAGCAGCACCTCCGGCCCTTCTGCTCCAGGAATTCCTCATCTGTGACCGTATACAAAATCCGACCTCATCCATGACCGTGTAAGGATGGGGTTCCCTCACAGCTATCTCCGGCCCTCCTCCGCGTTCGGTGCGCCCCCTCCAAATGGGGACGCCTGGCAGCAACTGCCTAGTATTCCATTCTTCACTTCTCCAGGCCAGCAATCCTCCCCAGCAGCATGTGACCTCAGCTTATATGGGAGGCCTGCTCCCTGCCAATACCGAATGGGGATTGGTCAGGGCTCTTCACATGAGCTGCCTGCCACTCCAGCTTCAGGCCTAGCCCCTATTCCAGAATAATCTTCCTGGAAGCAGGGGATGCGCCTAAGAGTCAGAGCACAGATGGTAACACTCACTGCTAAACTAACCACTCCCAGTCCCAGATCAAAACAAACAGGCCTGGCCTAGAGCATAGGCCTGCCTAAATTTGCCTGCACTGACAGTGTAACCTAGAAAAAAATCATATTCTAGCACCTACCTAATGGTAGAGGGTGCTACAAGTACAATTCTGTTTTATTACTGTAGCGGGTATTTGAATTTAGGGGAGGCATCTGGGTGGTAGTGTAACCCAGATGCACTGATTGTTAGGGAATCTGAGACCCTTTTATGGTTCTTGGAGGACTCTGGTGGTGTGAGGTACCCTGCGGCCTGCAGGTGGCGCTGTCGCCCTGGGCCGGAGCTGAACACTCACCGCAAGACTGCATCCCTTTTTGTCCTTTTCTGTCGCTGGTACGGCGGGGCGGGGAACCTGCTGTGACGCTAAGGGAGAGGAGATAAAAGGGGCGGACGCCGTGGGGTTCAGAGTCGGAGGACGCGGCCGCGCCCAGGCACCTTCAGCCTGGGTGCTGGCGTTCCGGAGTTCCGGGCCCAGGTGCCCTTGACCTGGCCGGAGCAGGAGATGGAGTCCATCCCAGGCACCTTTAGCCTGGGGTGAGGTACTAATGCTGAAGCCTGGGACTCAGTACCTTCGACTGGGTTCCGCGAGGGTGGAGGAATCCGAGGGGACCCTAATGCCTCGGGTGCCCGTTTCTGAGACAAGGAGGCTGGTGAGCGGAACTTCTCCGGAAAGTCCGGCACAGCATTTGCTGGTGATGGAGAGGCCTCCGGTAACTCTCTTGGACGGATGTCTTCCCTCACACAGGGGCTGTGATAGCGAAGGTAATTCATGCTCTTGTTCTATATAGTCTGTGGCAGCGACTATACATCATAGCCATTGGTGACACCACAGTGGTTAGCTCTACTTAAAGGATTGTGCCTTGACCTACTCCCCACAAATACTGAAGTGTTCTATGGGTCTCAACCTGTTTATGCTGTATGACTATTTATTGCTGGAAGAGAATATATACGAGTTGGACCTTTTCAGTGTGTGGAACTCTGGTTACTGGGAGCAAAGGGAGTAATTTCGGAGAAAGGATTTGACTCTGAGACATACACACAAAACCCGATAGTTCTGGCTTTCACCTCCAGTCTCTCTGGAGGACATGGGCCGTGGTGTATCGCATCCCTCCCCCCAGTACTAACCCCCCCTAGACGAGACAAACAAGCCACGAATGAGAAGGGGTGAGAGGGGTGAGGTTGCTACATTACGTTTGGGGGATAGCCCAACCGCCCCAAGATTAACATTTTGGAGACCCTATTAAGGACGCCAAGAGGCCTGGTATTCCCATCACCAGATACAAGCGTGCTTGACCCCCAGACTGAAATGGTGAGGGTCCATTTTCTCTGATGAGTGGGGATATGTGAGGGGAGTGTGGCACACTGCACAGCATGTTTATATGAAGCACTTCAGCACCTTTGTATTGAATTTGGAGCACTGAGCACTTTACATGAGATTGTTGGAAAGACTTTGTTTTTGTTTATGTTTTTTCTGTTTGCACTGTTTTACATATGCACATAACTTGATCTGCAAGCACTGTAATATAGAGATTATATTTGTGAGGTGATTTAGCACTTGAATTTATATATTGTTTGATACAGAGAGTGAGTATTTGTATGTTTTTTATGGTGTTAGGTGTTGTAAGTGCTGGTAGGTAGCAACTGATTACTAAGACATACTGAGGGGTCACTGTGAGTGCTGAGGGGTCACTTCATAGTTGCCAACAGTCCCGTTTTTCCCGGGACAATCACGGATTTGGGACCCTCGTCCCGTATTTATTTTGTCCCGTCTATTTTCCCGGTATTTTGCCTTTGTCCCGGCCGCCGGGAAAATCGGGAATGCTTGAGGTAAAAAAACGGCGGGCTACACAAAGATGGCCACCGCTGCAGACACAAGGATTTTTTCCTCTTGTGTTCAGTGGTGAGGGGAGGAGCAGCCAATCGGCTTCTCCCCTCTCTGTGTTCACACATGTGGAGGCGGGGCGGTATTATCATTCGTGAGGGAGCGGCAATGTACAGGGCTGGGGAGGCGGAGTTCCGATAGGAGTCGGGAGAGCCAGGGGGAACAGAATCCGGCGGGGGAACCATTCTCGGCACGACACCGCTGGGATCATGGACCGCGGAGCTGCCTCTGCCTCCAGCACATACACGGAGACGCCGGGAGGTGAGAGCATCTGTTCCCCGGGGCTGGCTGCCGCTGCTAGGGGACACAGACCTGTAAGGAGGGCTCCGCTGCTGGGGGACACCACCAGATGTAAAGGAGGACCCCAGATGTAAAGGAGGGCTCCGCTGCTGGAGGACACCAGATGTAAAGGAGGGCTCTGCTGCTGGAGGACACCAGATGTAAAGGAGGGCTCTGCTGCTGGAGGATACCAGATGTAAAGGAGGGCTCTGCTGCTGGAGGACACCAGATGTAAAGGAGGGCTCTGCTGCTGGAGGACACCAGATGTAAAGGAGGGCTCTGCTGCTGGAGGACACCAGATGTAAAGGAGAGCTTTGCTGCCAGGGACACCAGATGTAAAGGAGGGCTCCGCTGCTGGAGGACACCAGATGTAAAGGAGGGCTCTGCTGCTGGAGGACACCAGATGTAAAGGAGAGCTTTGCTGCCAGGGACACCAGATGTAAAGGAGGGCTCCGCTGCTGGAGGACACCAGATGTAAAGGAGGGCTCCGCTGCTGGAGGACACCAGATGTAAAGGAGGGCTCTGCTGCTGGAGGACACCAGATGTAAAGGAGGGCTCTGCTGCTGGAGGACACCAGATGTAAAGGAGGGCTCCGCTGTTGGGGGACACCAGATGTAAAGGAGAGCTCTGCTGCCGGGGACACCAGATGTAAAGGAGGGCTCCGCTGCTGCCAGCTGCTGGGGACACTGAAGTAAGGAGGGCTCTGTTGCTGGGGGACACAGATCTGTAAGGAGGGCTCCACTGCCGGGAACACCAGATGTAAAGGAGGGCTCCGCTGCCAGGGACACAGTTCTGTAAAGAGGGGCTATGCTTCTGGGAGCACCTGATGCAAGGACGGACTGCTGGGGAGGCATCTGGTGGCAGGTGACACACTTCCACTGATTCGGCATTATGGTGAGTTGAATGATTTCATTTTATATTACAATGTAATAATAGAAATAATGCACTTCAATCATCCTGACACCGTAACAACCATGGTGCCGGGATGATTGAAGCGCCAACAGGTGTTTTGGAGTATCCTTATCTGCCAATTTTGTTACACATTTCTATTGTGGTGTAGGATCTGGGTTCTTTCTTTCTATTTCTTTCTCTCACCTCGGACTCTAGCCACACCCCTTTGAACCACGCCCATTTAAGCCACACCCACTATCGTGCGTAAACCACGCCCATTTTTCGCCGCGGCGCGCGAAGCGCCGCATTTTTCATTCCACCATGACACGCCTACAAACGAATGTCCCGCCCCCTAATTATAGCAAGGCTCCGCCTCAATACAAAAAAAGTGTCCCAGGTGTTTTTTTTGCAATGTTGGCAACTATGTCACTGTGAGTGCTGAGGGGGCTCACTATCTTGTGGCATCGTGTTGCAAATCGTTAGTGAAACAACTAGTGCTCAGAATAATATTAGTAAATAAAGTTAACAATAAATTAATAAAATGTAATTCCTTTTTTTCCTGGATTATCCCCATTACATTTTCCAAGGTGTCTGTGTGTTTTTTTTACATTTTTTTTACACTGTCTTCGTGAAATGGTAGAGGTGCAATGTAGCCCTTACCAATTCACATGGGGGGCGGGATCTGGGGGTCCCCTTTGTTAAAGGGGTCTTCCAGATTCTGATAAGCCCCCTGCCCGCAGACCCCCAAAACCACCGGGCAAGGGTTGTGGGGATGAGGCCCTTGTCCCCATCAACATGGGGACATCCTCCCCATGTTGAGGGCATGTGGCCTGGTACGGTTCAGGGGGGGGCGCTTTCTCATCCCCCCTCTTTCCCTGCGGCCTGCCAGGTTGCGTGCTCAGATAAAGGGTCTGGTATGGATTTTTGGGGGAACTCCACACAATTTTTTTTTTTTAATTGGGGTGGAGTTCCCCTTAAAATCCATACCAGACCTGAAGGGCCTGGTATGGATATTTGGGGGAACTCCACGCCATTTTTTTAAAATTTGCAGCAGGGTTCCCCTTAATATCCATACCAGACCTGAAGGGCCTGGTAATTGAATTTGGGGGGACCCCCACGCTTTTTTTATTTATTTTATCAATGACTTTTCTATGTATTGCCGGGAGCTGACAATTCATTATAGCCGCGAGTGAGTTTTAAATTACTTTTTTTCTTTCAGAAAAAAACTTTGTGCAGGGACAGTTCTAAGCACGGGAAACAAGCGCGACTTTACAGGCATACTATATACACACCCTAGGTATGAAATTTAAAGGAATATTTCACTTTTATTGTTTCACTTTAAGCATTATTAAAATCACTGCTCCCAAAAAAACAACCGTTTTTAAAACTTTTTTTGGCATTGATACATGTCCCCTGGGGGAGGACCTGGGTCCCCAAACCCTTTTTAGGACAATAACTTGCATATTAGCCTTGATAATTAGCACTTTTGATTTCGAACGTTCAAGTCCATTGTATTTAATAGGGTTCTAAAGTTTGCGCAAACTTTAGGTCTGTTCGCAGGTTCTGGTGCGAACCGAACAGTGGGGTTTTCGGCTCATCCTTAATGTACAACAGAGTGGTGGTGCAACTTAGTGCACATCCTGCACCATGTATACATTCCTTGAACAGTTTGAGGGTAATACTGCTGCACAAAATGTAAGCAAGTTGTTTTCTTGGAAACCCAGATCCTGAATCTAAGGAATCAACTGGCAACACTCCCCGTTTGGCATTGGCAACACTGTACCCGTCAACTGCAGGCTGGAGCCAGTATAGACATTTGTGGTGAAATGGAGGTGCAACAACCATAGGACAAATGGGGTGGAGGGAAAAGCATTAGAGAAGCTGATACATCCCAATTAATATGCCCAGTTTTGTGATGTTGGGAATATTAGTTCAGGAGTGGCATTGCTGAAGCAGGGTACCTCCTCTAACTTACAGGGGAACAACTGTCACAAAGACCATGTTTGCCAAACATGACCAGTGTAGTCAAGATAGTAATCAAGATATCCCCAACTTTTCTTACCACCCTTAAACCCCACAAACTCCCCACAATCCCATTCCGATCCCACCATCCAATGATAAGACCAGACAAGAGTTTGGAGTATAAATGGCCATAGCAGCCTTTTTTTATTAACCAAATTATTTTAATTATTTCCAAATAACCTTTGTAACGACAACTTTTAAACACAGCCTTGGATAGATTACTCTGCCTCAGACTCCCTGAAAACATTGTTTGGTCATGGTCAACCCAAGTCCATCATGCAGGTATGTCGCACTGTGGTCTGCTCAGTCCTCCTCTATCCCTATCCTCCTCTATTTCTGTCCTCTCCTTCCTTCCCTTTTCTTTCCTCTTTTGTTCTTTTCCCCCTTTTCCCCCTATGTGTATATTTTTGTATTTCATAGTCAGATGTGGTAATCTCCACCTATATTGGTCTTCGCTGTTCTTTGTGTGGTTTTGCACTGTCTGCTCCTGGATGGTGACGGTATGTTGGGAACGCTTCCTGCAGTGTACTGAAAGCTAGACATGTGCACACTGAAATATTTCGTTTTGGAATTTCGTTTTCGTCCGAAAAATAAATTGATTTAGTTACTCCCGAAATTCGTTTTTATTTATTTCGTTTTTCGTTAGAAATTGCATTCGTCCGAAAATCTGAATTAATTAAGGTCGAATCTGTCATTAAAGGCTTCTGTCGAATGTTCAAAGAAGATTCGACGGAGCAGCGAAACTGTACGACGCTGCAATCATACATTTCCGGTCGAATGTTCCGCCTACAAGCTATAGTAGAATTCTAATGTTGTATGACTAGTAATAATTATTTTTCCTGACAGACTCCATGGCAGACTACGTGTGGGTTAACCCCGCCTCCTCTCCACAGCTATAGGACCCCTTACCCATAAATTTGAGCTCACCTCCACAGACAGGTGTTCCTTTTTTGTCCTCCTCACATGGACCCTTCATTATGCAATTCAGGTGCAGTCCAGGATGTCTGTCGGATCAGGTACGAGTTGTGCGGTGCACCCAGGGCCCAGCTATGAGCGGGCGAGTGGTTTTTGGGCTGATGGATACCCCTATGGTGGAAGGGATGTGGCCCCAGCGTACCATGACGGACGGTGGATCTCGGCTGGCAAGGTCTGAAGACTTTTTTTATATATTTCCATGGCAGACAGTTTATGTGTGTTGTTTGTCTGTATTCCCTCTTGTGCATTTTGTGTATCGCGCCGTGTGGGGAACGCTTCTGCGTTCCAGGACGCCACTCCACTTCCTGGTTCCCGGTCCGAGGCTTGGTTTTCGCACGTGCGCAGTATGGCGGAGGGGTCAGGGGCCGCGCAGGCGCAGTAGGTTCGGTCCCTTTGGCGCATGCGCTCAGCGGGACCGGCCCTGTCGTCATTCCGGCGGGTGATTTAACCGCTGAGGAGCCCTATACAGGTGGGGTATCCTGTGGGCATATAGCGGCAGCCTCCTGGAGTCTCAATACTACCAGGACGGGGTAAGCACTTCTTTTGCAATGTAATGCTTGTAATGCTGTAGTGTCTCTTAAAGGGACAGTTTTAAAAAAAAAAAAAAAAAACAACTTTTTTTTGTGTGCTGTTCTTGCATTGATTTGCTTATCCTTAGTCCAAGTAGTGTAGTCACGGATCATTGTGTGTCTTTTTCGTCATGGACTCATCTTCACCGCCGTGTGGCCAGCCCTCCCGCACAAGGTATGTGCGGAGTGGGTAGGGGGTTGGTGTCTTTGGTGTCATTAATGCTGGTGGTTGCTAACGGTTTCAACCTGCCCACCCTCCTCCCCCTCCCTCTGTCTGTATTATCTCTTACAGCCCGGCTACATCAGTTCATCGGTCACAGGATAGGGACCTTGCCAGGCCGCACCATCACCATCGCCCTCACCAATCATCCTCCAGGTCCAGACGTGACACTTCGTCTGGGACCCACTATCATAGGGGACGTTCACATTCCCCCTCTAAATATAGGAGATGTTCCCATTCCTCCTCTAAGTATAGGAGATGTCACCATTCCTCCAAGTCACCGCTACCACCACCGCGATGATCTCTCTGTTCACAGAGCCTGTTGGGGATGTAAAACTAGAGTCCCAGAGGGCAAATCGCTGTGTGAACCATGCTATGCCCGAGCGGTCGGTGAGAAAGAGACTGAAAAACAAAATCTGGAGTCTCTTGTCAAACGTGTGGTACAGCAGTCTATAATGGAAATAGATGCCACCCACACAAGGAGTCAGTCCACCACCTTGTCTGGCTCCTTGGCTGATGAGGCCCAGGAGGATCCCGGCCAATTCCAGCCCTATGATTCCTCCCATGATTCCTCGCAAGACGAGATGGAGGGAGATGATTCTGTTATTCCTCCCATGATTCCTCGCAAGACGAGATGGAGGGAGATGATTATGTATTGGGATTCGACTACGCTTTAGTCTCTCCACTGGTCAAGGCAGTGATGGAAACCTTAAAGTTGGAAGATACCACTGCCCCCCCCCCCAGGAAAAACAAAGAAACTGTTTAAGCAACTGGGGAAAGAACACTCCAATTTCCCATTTCCCTCTGAGCTGAAAGGCGTGTTTGAGGAAGAATGGAGCAAGGGAGATAAGAAGATTTCTATGCTAAGCAAAACCTCTAGACTGTATCCCTTTAAATCCGAGGAAGTTAAGCATTTGGAAAATGCTCCCCTCGTGGATGCAGCAGTAATGCGCCTAGCGAAGCATGTCACCCTCCCACTAGATGACACCGTGGCTTTTAAAGATGGTCTGGATCGAAAGATTGACCAAGATCTTAAGAGGATATATAACTTGAACGGCATGGCTTGCAAACCAGCCCTAGCCCTTGCAGTCACCTCCAAAGCAATGGAGGCCTGGGTGGAAAATGTTGACTCCGTTCTAAAAGGTGTCTCGGAGGAACTAGCACAAAGTTCAGCAGTACAAGAACTTAAACTAGCTGTTGCCTTTTTGGGAGAAGCATCAAATGATCTCATCCGCTTGATGGCTAAATCCATGCTTTCTTCGGTCACAGCCAAACGAGCACTATGGTTGCGCCCCTGGCTTGCTGATCCAGCCTCAAAGCAGGCATGGTGTAAATTCCTTTCGAAGGAACTTCCTTGTTTGGAAACAAGCTAGACAACGCCATTTCAAAGGCTACAGGCGGAAAATCGGGGTTCCTCTCTCAGGACAGACGTCCGTTTAACCAAAGGAAACCTCAACAGGGACGCAGTGCAGAGCGTTCAAGAGAGGCACGCTCCTATAGGCCCGGACGGGATTTTAGGAGAAGCTGGAATTGGAACAGGCAGACATCTTTCCAAAAAAACGTCAAGAAACAGACGCCCGGTGGGCGCGAGCCAACCAAGTCCTTTTGAGATTGGGCCCGCCCAAGCGGGTCGGGTAGGGGCTCGCCTACGTCTCTTCCGGCACGTCTGGGTGGCCTCGATCTCAGACCATTGGACCATCAAAACGGTCTCAACAGGTCACACATGGTCCTTCATCAAGGTCCCTCCATGCAAACCAATGCAAACCTCTATGCCTCAATCAAAAGAAATCAACAAGTTCTTCTTTCTTATGTGAATGCCCTGAAAGATCAAGGAGCAGTGGTGCCCGTCCCAAAGGACGAGGAATTCCAGGGGGTATACTCCCCCCTCTTCCTAGTACAGAAGAACGGCTCCTGGCTAGTGATGAGCCGAACACCCCCGGGTTCGGTTCGCACCAGAACCCGCGAACGGACCGAAAGTTCGTACGAACATTAGAACCCTATTAAATACAATGGATGCGAATGTTTGAATTCTAAAGTGCTAATTATAACAACTATTATGCATGTTATTGTCCTAAAAAGGGTTTGGGAACCCGGGTTCTGCACCAGGGGACATGTATCAATGCAAAAAGAAGTTTTAAAAACGGTCGTTTTTCGGGAGCAGTCATTTTAATGATGCATAAAGTGAAAAAAAAAGTCAAATATTCCTTTAAATATCGTACCTGGGGGGTGTCTAAAGTATGCCTGTGAAGTGCCACGTGTTTCCCGTGTTTAGAACTGTCCCTGCACAAAATGACACTTCTAAAGGAAAAAAAAGCCATTTAAAACTGCTTGCGGGTTTAATGTAATGTCTGGTCCCGGTAATATGGATGAAAATCTTTAAGAAAAATGGCATAGCTACCCCATGACCCCCCCCTACCCCAGCCCATTACCAGCCCCTTTGGGTCTTGTATGGATATTAAGGGGAACCCCGCACATAAAATAAAAAAGGCCCTATATACTCTGAACAGCCGTATACAGGCGGTGCATACAAGACAGGGACTGTAGGTTTGTTCTTATGTAGAATCTGTTTGTAATTTTGAACAGGTACATTGTTGAAGTGTAGCTCCAGCCCAAAAATCTATTTTTAAACTTTTTGGAAAACATAGGTAAGGGTTATCACCCCTGTAACATTTGTTTTGCTGTCTGTGCCCCTGTTCAGAACATTTCACCTCACTTTCCGTCCCAATGACAACTGTTTTTGAAATGTGGTGTTTTTCTTGAAACAAGGATTGCTGATAAAGCATCAGTACAGAGGAGACACCTTTCTCCCATATTTATTCTTACAGGAGAGAATTTTCCTTCCTAGTGGTAGATTTCCTCTCACTTCCTGTTGTCTTCTTGCGTTTGCAAGTAGAAGTCGTTTGTAAGTTGGATGTTTGAAAGTAGGGACCTGCCGTATATACTCTGCAGAAATAGGCCCCTTAGTTGTTGGTGTTGGCACAACACTGTAAGCACTCACAGTTACTCTTGGTTGGTGCTGGAACGCCCTGCTGTCAACTATTATATCAGGAATTTTAATTACATATAATTGTTGAATAGTGGTAGTAAAAATTGGGCCTTTGATGGTGGTGCTGGTGCCACAACACTGTAAGCCCTGACAGTTACTCTTGGTGGGTGCAGCAATGGGCCCTGCTGTGAATTATTAGATCAAGAATTGTAATTGCATGCCCCTGTTGAACAGGGGCTGAAAAATTGGGCCTTTCGTGGTGGTGGTGGTGGTGGTGGTGTTGCCACAACACTGTAAGCCCTCAGAGTTACTCTTGGTGGGTGCAGGAATGGGCCCTGCTGTGAATTATTAGATCAAGAATTGTAATTACATGCCCCTTTTGAACAGGGGCTGAAAAATTGGGCCTTTCGTGATGGTGGTGGTGGTGGCGTTGCCACAACACTGTAAGCCCTCAGAGTTACTCTTGGTGGGTGCAGCAATGGGCCCTGCTGTGAATTATTAGATCAAGAATTGTAATTGCATGCCCCTGTTGAACAGGGGCTGAAAAATTGGGCCTTAGGCACTGGTGGCACAACACTACAACCCCTCACAGATACTGTACTTGGAGCACAGCAATGAGCCCTGTTGCAAAGTATTGCTTCAAAAATTGTAATGACACGCCCCTGTTAAACAGGGGCTGAAAAATTGGGCCTTAGGCACTGGTGGCACAACACTACAACCCCTCACAGATACTGTACTTGGAGCACAGCAATGAGCCCTGTTGCAAAGTATTGCTTCAAAAATTGTAATGACACGCCCCTTTTAAACAGGGGCTGAAAAATTGGGCCTTAGGCACTGGTGCCACAACACTCCAACCCCTCACAGATACTGTACTTGGAGCACAGCAATGAGCCCTATGGCAAATTATTGCTAAAAAAATTGTAATTACATGCCCCTGTAAAACAGGGGCTGAAAAATTGGGCCTTAGCCACTGGTGGCAGCACCCATAAACAAAAATGATCTTCCAAGCTATCATCATCAATCGTATCATTGAGGACTCGGAGGAGGAGGATAGCCAGTCAACATAACAGCACAGGCACTCAGCATCAGCATCAGTCTTGAAGGGATGTGACATGTTAAAATCAATTAGTCTGTTATATCAGCATCAGGTGTGTGGTAGCTGGTGGTGATCCAAGACTGGTTCATCTTGATGAAAGTCAGTCGATCAACCGAGTCGGTGGACAGGCGCACCCTGTGATCCGTGACAAATCCTCCAGCAGCACTGAATGTGCGTTCCGAAAGAACGCTGGATGCAGGACAGGCCAGTAGCTCAATTGCATACTGTGCAAGCTCTGGCCAGTGATCCATCCTCAAGACCCAGTAAGCCAGAGGATTTTCGGTGGGGAAGGTGTCCAAGTCTGACCTTGCCCCTAGATATTCCTGCACCATGTTTATCAGACGCTGGCGATGGTTGCTGGAACCGATCATACTTTGGGGCTGCGGACTAAAGAATTGTCTGAACGCATCGGTCAGACGGCCACCTTCCCCACCGCTCCTTCTTTGACTGGCCGAAGCCTCAGCAACTCGTTGTCCAGGACCAGGAGTTTGTAACCTCCCAGTCTCTGGGAACGCGTTGCACAGACCTTTCTGCAAGGCCTCCCGGAGTTGTCTCATCCTCTGCTCCCTCTGCGACGGTAACATAAGGTCCGCAACCTTACCCTTGTACCGTGGATCAAGGAGAGTGGCCAGCCAGTAATGGTCCCTCTCCTTGATCCGAAGAATACGAGGATCCTTCCGCAGACTTTGCAGGATCAGGGAGGCCATGCAGCGTAGGTTTGCTGAGGCATTCGCTCCGGAGTCCTCTGGGTCACTAAGGACGACATGATCTGCAGCCACCTCCTCCCAGCCACGTACAAGTCCACTGGTTTCTTGGGACTGTAAATCATCCCTAAAAGACTGCTGCTGATGATGCTGAGTGCCAGCCTCCACCTCCATGCTGACACAATCCTCCTCCTCCTCCTCCTCCTCCTCTTCCTGTGCGATGGGTGGGACAGAAGGAACACTGTCTGGGTAAAGGGGGCCTTGAGAGGCAAGGAAGTCCTCCTCTTCCTGCCTCTGTTCTGCCTCAAGTGCCCTGTCCATTATTCCACGCAGCGTGTGCTCCAACAGGTGGACAAGAGGTACAGTGTCACTGATGCATGCACTGTCACTGCTCACCATCCTCGTGGCCTCCTCAAATGGTGCCAGGACAGTGCATGCATCCCTGATCATGCCCCACTGGCGTGGAGAAAAAAAACCAAGCTCCCCTGACCCTGTCCTGGTGCCGTAGTCATACAGGTACTCATTGATGGCCCTCTGCTGCGTGTGCAGCCGCTGCAGCATGGCCAACGTTGAGTTCCACCTGGTGGGCATGTCACATATAAGGCGGTTCTTGGGCAGGTTCAACTCCTTTTGCAGCTCAGCCAGGCGAGCACTGGCATTATAAGATCTGCGGAAATGCACACAGACTTTCCTGGCCTGCCTCAGGACATCCTGTAAGCCCGGGTACCTGCCCAAGAACCGCTGCACCACCAGGTTAAGGACGTGAGCCACACAGGGCACATGGGTCAGTTGTCCCTGTCGGAGGGCGGAGAGGAGGTTGGTGCCATTGTCGCAAACCACCATTCCTGGCTTAAGCTGGCGTGGCGTCAACCACCTCTCGGCCTGGCCCTGCAGAGCAGACAGGACCTCTGCCCCAGTGTGGCTTCTGTCCCCCAAACACACCAGCGCAAGCACGGCATGGCATCTTTTTGCCTGCGTACTTGCGTAGCCCCGTGAACGGCTACGGAGCACCGCTGGTTCATAGGACAAACCACAGGAAGAGGCCATGGAGGAAGAAGAAGAGGAGGGGGTGGAGGAGAGAGGTGTGTCACAACCAGTAGTAGCATTTTGGAGGCGTGGCAGTGGAACAACCTCCAACACTACTGCACCTTGTCCTGCATCTTTCCCAGCTGCCAAAAGAGTGACCCAATGGGCCGTGAAAGAAAGGTAACGTCCCTGTCCATGCCTGCTGGACCATGAGTCAGCGGTAATATGCACCTTACCGCTGACCGCCCTGTCCAGCGAGGCCAAGACATTGCCTTCCACATGCCGGTAGAGAGCCGGAATAGCCTTCCGTGAGAAAAAGTGGCGTTTGGGAACCTGCCACTGAGGAACCGCACATTGCACAAACTCACGGAAGGGGGCCGAGTCTACCAACTGAAAAGGCAGCAGTTGAAGCGCTAGCAATTTAGCCAAGCTAGCATTCAACCGCTGGACATGTAGATGGCTGGGAGTGAACTTCTTTCGACGGTCCAGCAGCTGTGGCAGGGAAATTTGCCTGCTAGAATCGGACGTCGGTGTACTGCTAGCAGAGTGGCCGCAAGTACTTGGCTGTGACACACCTAATTCTACACCTTCATTCCTCTCAGTGCATGTTTCAGAGAGGACTGAAGTTATAGTGGGGTTGGAGATCCCAGCTGATGCGGTGCAAGGAGAGGTCCGCTTTGTTCTTTGGTGTGGGTCTTTGAGGTAGGCTTGCCAACGAGCTGCATGGCAGGTCAACATATGTCTGGTCAGGCATGTGGTACCCAAGCGGCTGATGTTTTGGCCACGCGATATACGCTTGAGACATATGTTGCAAACAGCAGCTGTGCGATCTGATGCACTAGCCTCAAAAAAGGCCCACACCAAGGAACTTTTTGAATGACGGGCAGAGGCAGCACCCTGCACAGGCGGAGCTCTGCGGTGTGATTCCGTCGGTGTACTGCCCTTACGCTGGCCACCAAAGGGCATCCTGCCTCGTTGGAGATGTGCCTCCTCCTCATCCTCCTCCTCCTCCTCTCTCCTATTAGGCACCCACGTGGAGTCAGTGACCTCATCATCCCCTCCCTCCTCATCACTGGAGCCAATCTGGCAGTATGCTGCAGCTGCTGGAACATGACTGCCAGATTGGTGTCCTTCTTGAGCATCCCCTCTGTCTGCTCTCACGCTACTGCCTTCCTGTAGCTGGGTTTCATCATCAGACCCTTCGAAACGCTGGGCATCCTCCTGGAGCATGTACCCAACACTGTGCTCAAACAGTTCGGGGGACTCCTCAGGAGGAGGACATGGTGGGTCTAGGGAAGGAGTGACTGATGATGAGTCTGACATTGATACCAGGGAAGAGGACGCTTTGGCAGCTGCTTTGCCAGTACCCTGAGCCTGGGTGAGAGAGGATGAGGAGGAGGAGGAGGAGGAGGAGGGCTTGGTCATCCACTCTACCAAGTCTTCGGCATGATGTGGCTCAACATGTCCAGCTGCCGAAAAGAAGGACAAGCGTGTCCCATGGCCATGTGCTGATGACAATGCACCGCGTCCACGACCAGCACTGTTGCCCCCAGACACAGAGCCTGCTTGCCCTCTTTTATTGCCTCCTGACTGTCTGCCTCTCCTTGTTTGCCTTCCAGACATTCTAATAGATGGCCTGCAGGGAGATGGGAAAAAAGCAATAAGGGCTACCTTCAGGTGTCCTTCTCTGTCCCTTTACTTAAGGATTTCTAAATATGGTTGAGGATGATTGCTTTTGCACAGAATAGCACAACGACAATTTCCCTGACTGTCCAAAAAACAAGGATTTCAAAGATGGTTGATGAGGAATGCTTTAGCACACTATAGCACAAGGAGAATTCCCCTCACTTTCCTTCTTTGTCACTAGAAACAAGGACTCGCACAGTAAAAGACACTGACACTCTCCCTACCTAGAGTTTTCTGTCCCTAGAAAAAATGTTTTTTTTAAAGCACACTATAGCACAAGGAGAATTCACTCACTGTCCTTCCCTGTCCCTAGAAACAAGGATTCGCACAGTGAAATAAACTGACACTCTCCCTACCTAGAGTTTTCTGTCCCTAGAAAAAATGTTTTTTTAAAGCACACTATAGCACAAGGAGAATTCCCCTCACTTTCCTTCTTTGTCCCTAGAAACAAGGATTCGCACAGTGAAATAAACTGACACTCTCCCTACCTAGAGTTTTCTGTCCCTAGAAAAAATGTTTTTTTAAAGCACACTATAGCACAAGGAGAATTCCCCTCACTTTCCTTCTTTGTCCCTAGAAACAAGGACTCGCACAGTAAAAGACACTGACACTCTCCCTACCTAGAGTTTTCTGTCCCTAGAAAAAATGTTTTTTTAAAGCACACTATAGCACAAGGAGAATTCCCCTCACTTTCCTTCTTTGTCCCTAGAAACAAGGACTCGCACAGTAAAAGACACTGACACTCTCCCTACCTAGAGTTTTCTGTCCCTAGAAAAAATGTTTTTTTAAAGCACACTATAGCACAAGGAGAATTCCCCTCACTTTCCTTCTTTGTCCCTAGAAACAAGGACTCGCACAGTAAAAGACACTGACACTCTCCCTACCTAGAGTTTTCTGTCCCTAGAAAAAATGTTTTTTTAAAGCACACTATAGCACAAGGAGAATTCCCCTCACTTTCCTTCTTTGTCCCTAGAAACAAGGACTCGCACAGTGAAAGAAACTGACACTCTCCCTACCTAGAGTTTTCTGTCCCTAGAATTTTTTTTTTTTTAAAGCACACTATAGCACAAGGAGAATTCCCCTCACTTTCCTTCTTTGTCCCTAGAAACAAGGACTCGCACAGTAAAAGACACTGACACTCTCCCTACCTAGAGTTTTCTGTCCCTAGAAAAAATGTTTTTTTAAAGCACACTATAGCACAAGGAGAATTCCCCTCACTTTCCTTCTTTGTCCCTAGAAACAAGGACTCGCACAGTGAAAGAAACTGACACTCTCCCTACCTAGAGTTTTCTGTCCCTAGAAAAAATGTTTTTTTAAAGCACACTATAGCACAAGGAGAATTCACTCACTATCCTTCCCTGTCCCTAGAAACAAGGATTCGCACAGTGAAATAAACTGACACTCTCCCTACCTAGAGTTTTCTGTCCCTAGAAAAAATGTTTTTTTAAAGCACACTATAGCACAAGGAGAATTCACTCACTGTCCTTCCCTGTCCCTAGAAACAAGGATTCGCACAGTGAAATAAACTGACACTCTCCCTACCTAGAGTTTTCTGTCCCTAGAAAAAATGTTTTTTTTAAAGCACACTATAGCACAAGGAGAATTCCCCTCACTTTCCTTCTTTGTCCCTAGAAACAAGGACTCGCACAGTAAAAGACACTGACACTCTCCCTACCTAGAGTTTTCTGTCCGTAGAAAAAATGTTTTTTTAAAGCACACTATAGCACAAGGAGAATTCCCCTCACTTTCCTTCTTTGTCCCTAGAAACAAGGACTCGCACAGTAAAAGACACTGACACTCTCCCTACCTAGAGTTTTCTGTCCCTAGAAAAAATGTTTTTTTAAAGCACACTATAGCACAAGGAGAATTCCCCTCACTTTCCTTCTTTGTCCCTAGAAACAAGGACTCGCACAGTGAAAGAAACTGACACTCTCCCTACCTAGAGTTTTCTGTCCCTAGAAAAAATGTTTTTTTAAAGCACACTATAGCACAAGGAGAATTCCCCTCACTTTCCTTCTTTGTCCCTAGAAACAAGGACTCGCACAGTAAAAGACACTGACACTCTCCCTACCTAGAGTTTTCTGTCCCTAGAAAAAATGTTTTTTTAAAGCACACTATAGCACAAGGAGAATTCCCCTCACTTTCCTTCTTTGTCCCTAGAAACAAGGACTCGCACAGTAAAAGACACTGACACTCTCCCTACCTAGAGTTTTCTGTCCCTAGAAAAAATGTTTTTTTAAAGCACACTATAGCACAAGGAGAATTCCCCTCACTTTCCTTCTTTGTCCCTAGAAACAAGGACTCGCACAGTGAAAGAAACTGACACTCTCCCTACCTAGAGTTTTCTGTCCCTAGAAAAAATGTTTTTTTAAAGCACACTATAGCACAAGGAGAATTCCCCTCACTTTCCTTCTTTGTCCCTAGAAACAAGGACTCGCACAGTAAAAGACACTGACACTCTCCCTACCTAGAGTTTTCTGTCCCTAGAAAAAATGTTTTTTTAAAGCACACTATAGCACAAGGAGAATTCCCCTCACTTTCCTTCTTTGTCCCTAGAAACAAGGACTCGCACAGTGAAAGAAACTGACACTCTCCCTACCTAGAGTTTTCTGTCCCTAGAAAAAATGTTTTTTTAAAGCACACTATAGCACAAGGAGAATTCACTCACTGTCCTTCCCTGTCCCTAGAAACAAGGATTCGCACAGTGAAATAAACTGACACTCTCCCTACCTAGAGTTTTCTGTCCCTAGAAAAAATGTTTTTTTAAAGCACACTATAGCACAAGGAGAATTCACTCACTGTCCTTCCCTGTCCCTAGAAACAAGGATTCGCACAGTGAAATAAACTGACACTCTCCCTACCTAGAGTTTTCTGTCCCTAGAAAAAATGTTTTTTTAAAGCACACTATAGCACAAGGAGAATTCCCCTCACTTTCCTTCTTTGTCCCTAGAAACAAGGATTCGCACAGTAAAACACACTGACACTCTCCCTACCTAGAGTTTTCTGTCCCTAGAAAAAATGTTTTTTTAAAGCACACTATAGCACAAGGAGAATTCACTCACTGTCCTTCCCTGTCCCTAGAAACAAGGATTCGCACAGTGAAATAAACTGACACTCTCCCTACCTAGAGTTTTCTGTCCCTAGAAAAAATGTTTTTTTAAAGCACACTATAGCACAAGGAGAATTCCCCTCACTTTCCTTCTTTGTCCCTAGAAACAAGGATTCGCACAGTGAAATAAACTGACACTCTCCCTACCTAGAGTTTTCTGTCCCTAGAAAAAATGTTTTTTTAAAGCACACTATAGCACAAGGAGAATTCCCCTCACTTTCCTTCTTTGTCCCTAGAAACAAGGACTCGCACAGTAAAAGACACTGACACTCTCCCTACCTAGAGTTTTCTGTCCCTAGAAAAAATGTTTTTTTAAAGCACACTATAGCACAAGGAGAATTCCCCTCACTTTCCTTCTTTGTCCCTAGAAACAAGGACTCGCACAGTAAAAGACACTGACACTCTCCCTACCTAGAGTTTTCTGTCCCTAGAAAAAATGTTTTTTTAAAGCACACTATAGCACAAGGAGAATTCCCCTCACTTTCCTTCTTTGTCCCTAGAAACAAGGACTCGCACAGTAAAAGACACTGACACTCTCCCTACCTAGAGTTTTCTGTCCCTAGAAAAAATGTTTTTTTAAAGCACACTATAGCACAAGGAGAATTCCCCTCACTTTCCTTCTTTGTCCCTAGAAACAAGGACTCGCACAGTGAAAGAAACTGACACTCTCCCTACCTAGAGTTTTCTGTCCCTAGAAATTTTTTTTTTTTAAAGCACACTATAGCACAAGGAGAATTCCCCTCACTTTCCTTCTTTGTCCCTAGAAACAAGGACTCGCACAGTAAAAGACACTGACACTCTCCCTACCTAGAGTTTTCTGTCCCTAGAAAAAATGTTTTTTTAAAGCACACTATAGCACAAGGAGAATTCCCCTCACTTTCCTTCTTTGTCCCTAGAAACAAGGACTCGCACAGTGAAAGAAACTGACACTCTCCCTACCTAGAGTTTTCTGTCCCTAGAAAAAATGTTTTTTTAAAGCACACTATAGCACAAGGAGAATTCACTCACTATCCTTCCCTGTCCCTAGAAACAAGGATTCGCACAGTGAAATAAACTGACACTCTCCCTACCTAGAGTTTTCTGTCCCTAGAAAAAATGTTTTTTTAAAGCACACTATAGCACAAGGAGAATTCACTCACTGTCCTTCCCTGTCCCTAGAAACAAGGATTCGCACAGTGAAATAAACTGACACTCTCCCTACCTAGAGTTTTCTGTCCCTAGAAAAAATGTTTTTTTAAAGCACACTATAGCACAAGGAGAATTCCCCTCACTTTCCTTCTTTGTCCCTAGAAACAAGGACTCGCACAGTAAAAGACACTGACACTCTCCCTACCTAGAGTTTTCTGTCCGTAGAAAAAATGTTTTTTTAAAGCACACTATAGCACAAGGAGAATTCCCCTCACTTTCCTTCTTTGTCCCTAGAAACAAGGACTCGCACAGTAAAAGACACTGACACTCTCCCTACCTAGAGTTTTCTGTCCCTAGAAAAAATGTTTTTTTAAAGCACACTATAGCACAAGGAGAATTCCCCTCACTTTCCTTCTTTGTCCCTAGAAACAAGGACTCGCACAGTGAAAGAAACTGACACTCTCCCTACCTAGAGTTTTCTGTCCCTAGAAAAAATGTTTTTTTAAAGCACACTATAGCACAAGGAGAATTCCCCTCACTTTCCTTCTTTGTCCCTAGAAACAAGGACTCGCACAGTAAAAGACACTGACACTCTCCCTACCTAGAGTTTTCTGTCCCTAGAAAAAATGTTTTTTTAAAGCACACTATAGCACAAGGAGAATTCCCCTCACTTTCCTTCTTTGTCCCTAGAAACAAGGACTCGCACAGTAAAAGACACTGACACTCTCCCTACCTAGAGTTTTCTGTCCCTAGAAAAAAATGTTTTTTTAAAGCACACTATAGCACAAGGAGAATTCCCCTCACTTTCCTTCTTTGTCCCTAGAAACAAGGACTCGCACAGTGAAAGAAACTGACACTCTCCCTACCTAGAGTTTTCTGTCCCTAGAAAAAATGTTTTTTTAAAGCACACTATAGCACAAGGAGAATTCCCCTCACTTTCCTTCTTTGTCCCTAGAAACAAGGACTCGCACAGTAAAAGACACTGACACTCTCCCTACCTAGAGTTTTCTGTCCCTAGAAAAAATGTTTTTTTAAAGCACACTATAGCACAAGGAGAATTCCCCTCACTTTCCTTCTTTGTCCCTAGAAACAAGGACTCGCACAGTGAAAGAAACTGACACTCTCCCTACCTAGAGTTTTCTGTCCCTAGAAAAAAAGTTTTTTTAAAGCACACTATAGCACAAGGAGAATTCACTCACTGTCCTTCCCTGTCCCTAGAAACAAGGATTCGCACAGTGAAATAAACTGACACTCTCCCTACCTAGAGTTTTCTGTCCCTAGAAAAAATGTTTTTTTAAAGCACACTATAGCACAAGGAGAATTCACTCACTGTCCTTCCCTGTCCCTAGAAACAAGGATTCGCACAGTGAAATAAACTGACACTCTCCCTACCTAGAGTTTTCTGTCCCTAGAAAAAATGTTTTTTTAAAGCACACTATAGCACAAGGAGAATTCCCCTCACTTTCCTTCTTTGTCCCTAGAAACAAGGACTCGCACAGTAAAAGACACTGACACTCTCCCTACCTAGAGTTTTCTGTCCCTAGAAAAAATGTTTTTTTAAAGCACACTATAGCACAAGGAGAATTCCCCTCACTTTCCTTCTTTGTCCCTAGAAACAAGGACTCGCACAGTAAAAGACACTGACACTCTCCCTACCTAGAGTTTTCTGTCCCTAGAAAAAATGTTTTTTTAAAGCACACTATAGCACAAGGAGAATTCCCCTCACTTTCCTTCTTTGTCCCTAGAAACAAGGACTCGCACAGTAAAAGACACTGACACTCTCCCTACCTAGAGTTTTCTGTCCCTAGAAAAAATGTTTTTTTAAAGCACACTATAGCACAAGGAGAATTCCCCTCACTTTCCTTCTTTGTCCCTAGAAACAAGGACTCGCACAGTAAAAGACACTGACACTCTCCCTACCTAGAGTTTTCTGTCCCTAGAAAAAATGTTTTTTTAAAGCACACTATAGCACAAGGAGAATTCCCCTCACTTTCCTTCTTTGTCCCTAGAAACAAGGACTCGCACAGTGAAAGAAACTGACACTCTCCCTACCTAGAGTTTTCTGTCCCTAGAAAAAATGTTTTTTTAAAGCACACTATAGCACAAGGAGAATTCACTCACTGTCCTTCCCTGTCCCTAGAAACAAGGATTCGCACAGTGAAATAAACTGACACTCTCCCTACCTAGAGTTTTCTGTCCCTAGAAAAAATGTTTTTTTAAAGCACACTATAGCACAAGGAGAGTTCCCCTCACTTTCCTTCTTTGTCCCTAGAAACAAGGACTCGCACAGTAAAAGACACTGACACTCTCCCTACCTAGAGTTTTCTGTCCCTAGAAAAAATGTTTTTTTAAAGCACACTATAGCACAAGGAGAATTCCCCTCACTTTCCTTCTTTGTCCCTAGAAACAAGGACTCGCACAGTAAAAGACACTGACACTCTCCCTACCTAGAGTTTTCTGTCCCTAGAAAAAATGTTTTTTTAAAGCACACTATAGCACAAGGAGAATTCCCCTCACTTTCCTTCTTTGTCCCTAGAAACAAGGACTCGCACAGTAAAAGACACTGACACTCTCCCTACCTAGAGTTTTCTGTCCCTAGAAAAAATGTTTTTTTAAAGCACACTATAGCACAAGGAGAATTCCCCTCACTTTCCTTCTTTGTCCCTAGAAACAAGGACTCGCACAGTGAAAGAAACTGACACTCTCCCTACCTAGAGTTTTCTGTCCCTAGAAAAAATGTTTTTTTAAAGCACACTATAGCACAAGGAGAATTCCCCTCACTTTCCTTCTTTGTCCCTAGAAACAAGGACTCGCACAGTAAAAGACACTGACACTCTCCCTACCTAGAGTTTTCTGTCCCTAGAAAAAATGTTTTTTTAAAGCACACTATAGCACAAGGAGAATTCCCCTCACTTTCCTTCTTTGTCCCTAGAAACAAGGACTCGCACAGTAAAAGACACTGACACTCTCCCTACCTAGAGTTTTCTGTCCCTAGAAAAAATGTTTTTTTAAAGCACACTATAGCACAAGGAGAATTCCCCTCACTTTCCTTCTTTGTCCCTAGAAACAAGGACTCGCACAGTGAAAGAAACTGACACTCTCCCTACCTAGAGTTTTCTGTCCCTAGAAAAAATGTTTTTTTAAAGCACACTATAGCACAAGGAGAATTCCCCGCACTTTCCTTCTTTGTCCCTAGAAACAAGGACTCGCACAGTAAAAGACACTGACACTCTCCCTACCTAGAGTTTTCTGTCCCTAGAAAAAATGTTTTTTTAAAGCACACTATAGCACAAGGAGAATTCCCCTCACTTTCCTTCTTTGTCCCTAGAAACAAGGATTCGCACAGTAAAACACACTGACACTCTCCCTACCTATCCTTCTCTTTCCCTAAACTAAAGGAATCCAGGTTAAGCAAGAAAGAAATAAATGTCACTGTCTCTGCCTATGCTTCTCTTTCCCTGCTCCGGAACACACTACACTAGGCCGCCGTGCTGGCGGCCTTTTATAGTGTGGGGCGTGTACTAAACACCCTCAGCAATAATTGGCCACAGGCATCCTGCCTGTGGCCAATCATTGCTCTCCTCGCTGCCGGCGCTGTGATTGGCCAAGCATGCGGGGTCACAGTGCATGCTTGGCCAATCACAGCGCCTGGATGACACTGCGATGGCGTAGTGCATTGTGAGCCGTTCGCGTCACTCGAATTTGGCGCGAACGGCCCAAATCGTTCGATCTTCGTCGAACGATCGAACAGCCGATGTTCGAGTCGAACGTATGTTCGACTCGAACACGAAGCTCATCCCTACTCCTGGCATCCAGTTATAGATCTCACTTTCCTGAACAGGTACATAAGACACGATAAATTCAAAATGGAATCACTCTCAACGATCCAAAAAGTCGTTCAACCAGGCGACTGGTTGATCTCAATAGATCTAAAGGACGCGTATTTTCATGTTCCCGTGGCAGAAGAATTCCACAAATACCTTCGATTTCAGGTCGAACGAGAGTACTTACAATTTATTTGTCTTCCATTCTGACTAACGACCTCTCCAAGGGTCTTTTCCAAGGTACTGTTGGTAATTGTGTCTCTTATCAGAATACAGGGTGTGCGTCTGTATCATTACCTGGACGATCTGCTACTACTGTCCCAAGACAAGCAGCAGCTGCTGATCCACAAAGATCAAGTGATCTCTACATTGATAGAGTTCGGATGGCTCTTAAACCGAGAGAAAAGTCAGCCAGAACCGACCCAACGCCTAACCTACCTAGGAGCTCAATTCGACACCGTAGAGAATACCATCTCTCTTCTGGAAGAAAAAATCCCGGTCATTCGGGAAAGAATATCCTTAGCCCTAGACTACTCTCACCTAAGGGCGTCACAGTGCCTGAAGATAATCGGCACGATGGTGGCCACATTCCCCATGGTCAAATGGGCAATGTGGAGGCTTTGTCCTTTCCAATCAGGATTTCTCCAGCAGTGGAAGACAGACGATCCCAATCAGCCGATCAGGATTACTCAGTCAATGAGGAACAGTCTCCCCTGGTGGCTTCAACACAAAAACTTGTTAACATGCCACTCTCTTGCTCCCATCCAATGGATGACTGTTACATCCGATGCCAGCAATGTGGGCTGGGGGGCACATTGTGGGGCAGAATTGGCTCAGGGCAAATGGGATGCCCGTCTCCACATTCCAGGGTCAAACATTCTGGAACTGCGCGCGGCATGGTGCGCCCTTCAAGCCTTCTCCCACCTTCTGAAAGGGAAGTCGGTCCTTCTCAGAATGGACAACACCACTGCTGTGGCATATGTGAAGAGACAAGGGGGCACTCGGAGCTCCACCCTTCTCCAAGAGGTCGAACCTATCATGACCTGGGCTCAGAGGAATCTGCTCAACTTAACAGCAGTCTTTATTCCAGGGGAGCAGAACATTCAAGCGGACTTTCTGTCACGCAGCAACCTAGACAACAACGAATGGTCACTGCATCCACAAACATTCAAGTGGATCCTATCGTTGGGAATCGATCCAGAAGTGGATCTGTTTGCATCCCCCTGCAATCACAAAGTAGACTGAAACTACACCCGAGGTCGGTGCAGTCAAGCTTTCGGAGTAGATGCATTAACAAGCCAATGGAAATTCAACAAGGCATATGCCTTCCCTCCACCTCCGATCATGCTAAAATTCCTGCAGCGGCTCCAGTTGGAGAAAGGCGAAGTGATAACAATAGCACCATACTGGCCGAACAGGCCATGGTTTCCTCTCCTGAATCTGATGAGCTTCAGGGACCCGCTAGAGTCTCTTGGGTGTGCTTTAGGGGTAATCTCTACCCTTATGAGCTCCAGAAAGCCTAACACAAACAAAACCTACAACAGAATCTGGACCAGGTTTGTCAGCTTCATGACTTCTGCTGGAAAATCTTTTAGAAATCCTGGAGTTCAAGACGTTTTGAGTTTTCTCCAAACAGGCTTGGATCTTCCTTTGTCAATCCGTTCCCTCAGGGTACAAGTTTCAGCCTTATCGGCATTCTCAGGAACATCATGGGCAATTCATCCCTTGGTTCAACAGTTCTTTTGGGGGGCTTCGAGAATCAGGCCTCAGAGGAAACCCAGATTCCCCAAATGGGATCTTCCGCTCGTCCTTGTTGCTCTTTCATCACTCAACAACAATGATCTTTCTATAAAGGACTTATCAATCAAACTGGCCTTTCTAGTGGCCATTACCTCAGCCAAAAGGGTTTCAGAAATAAGCTTCCTGGGTTATCAAGAACCCTTTCTGACTTTCTTCCCGGACCGTGTGGTCCTTATTCCCATGCTTGGGTCTAAACCCAAAGTCACGTCAGTTTTTCACGAAAATCAGGAAATAGTCCTTCCTACCTTCAATTCTCCAGAATCAGCAGATGCTCATCCCTTGTATGTGGGCGAGACTCTGAAAGAATATCTGCGAGTCACTTCATCATATAGAAGCTCGAACTACCTGTTCTTGTCACATACTGGCAGCAACAAAGGAAAGAGGGCTTCCTCCAGAACGATAGCAGCCTGGATCGTTCAGTCTATTCATCAGGCCTACAGGGCAAAGGGCTTGGCTCCTCCAGAGGCGGTGATGGCTCATTCCACCAGAGGCATGGCAGCCTCATGGGCAGCAGCTCGACACGTGGCTCCTGAAGTGATATGCAAGGCAGCTTCGTGGTCTTCTATTAATACTTTTATGACTCATTATTGTATTGAGCCTGCTTCCCTTTCCTCTGTAAATTTTGGTCTAAAAAATCCTATCAGTTGATGGGAAAGATTAAATATTTTTGTTCAAGCATACCCTCCCGTGTGGATTGGCTAGTTATTTCCCACACGTAGTCTGCCATGGAGTCTGTCAGGAAAACGGAAAATTAATTACCAATACTTACCGTAATTTTCCTTTCCTGATAGACTCCATGGCAGACGGAGTTCCCACCCATGAATAAAAATATGAGAGTCGAAATTTGAGTCGGCTAGTTACGGAACACCTGTCTGTGGAGGTGAGCTCAAATTTATGGGTAAGGGGTCCTATAGCTGTGGAGAGGAGGCGGGGTTAACCCACACGTAGTCTGCCATGGAGTCTATCAGGAAAGGAAAATTACGGTAAGTATTGGTAATAAATTTTCCGTTTTATTAATCACTATAACTAGTCAACCACCATTAGAATTCTTCTATAGCCTATGGGCGGATGCATTTGACTGGAAATGTACGATTGCAGCGTCGTACAGTTTAGCCACTTAAGCCCCGGACCATTTTGTAGCTAAAGGACCAGAGCTGTTTTCAGAATTTTGCACTGCGTTGCTTTAACTGTAAATTGTGCAGACATGCAATGTTGTACCGAAACGAAATTTGCGTCCTTTTCTTCCCACAAATACAGCTTTCTTTTAATGGTATTTGATTGCCTCTGCAATTTTTATTTTTTGCGATATAAACGGAAAAAGACAGAAAATTTTGAAAAAAAATGATATTTTCTACTTTTTGTTATCAGAAAAATCGAATAAACTCAATTTTAGTCATACATTTAGGCCAAAATTTATTCAGCCACATGTCTTTAGTAAAAAAAATGTCAATAAGCGTATATTTATTGGTTTGCGCAAAAGTTATAGCGTCTACAAACTAGGGTACATTTTCTGGAATTTACACAGCTTTTAATTTATGACTGCCTATCTCATTACTTGAGGTGCTAAAATGTCAGGGCAGTACAAAACCCCCACAAATGACCCCATTTTGGAAAATAGACACCCCAAGGAAATTGCTGAGAGGCATGTTGAGCCCATTGAATATTTTTTTTTTTTGTCTCAAGTGATTGAATAATGACAAAAAAAAATAAAAATTACAAAAAGTTGTCACTAAATGATATATTGCTCACACATGCCATGGTTATATGTGGAATTGCACCCCAAAATACATTTTGCTGCTGCTCCTGAGTACGGGGATACCACATATGTGGGACTTTTTGGGAGCCTAGCCTCGTACGGGCCCCCGAAAACCAAGCACCGCCTTCAGGATTTCTAAGGGCACAAATTTTTGATTTCACTCCTCACTACCTATCACAGTTTCGAAGGCCATAAAATGCCAAAATAGCACAAAACCCCCCCAAATGACCCCATTTTAGAAAGTAGACACCCCAAGAAAATTGCTGAGAGGCCTGTTGAGCCCATTGAATATTTTTTTTTTTTGTCCCAAGTGATTGAATAATGACAGAAAAAAAAAATTACAAAAAGTTGTCACTAAATGATATATTGCTCACACATGCCATGGTTATATATGGAATTACACCCCAAAATACATTTTGCTGCTTCTCCTGAGTACGGGGATACCACATGTGTGGGACTTTTTGGGAGCCTAGCCGCGTACGGGACCCCGATAACCAAGCACCGCCTTCAGGATTTCTAGGCACAAATTTTTGATTTCACTCCTCACTACCTATCACAGTTTTGAAGGCCATAAAATGCCAAAATAGCACAAACCCCCCCCAAATGACCCTATTTTGGAAAGTAGACACCCCAAGCTATTTGCTGAGAGGCATGGTGAGTATTTTACAGCTCTCATTTGTTTTTGAAAATGAAGAAAGAAAATATATATATATATATATTTTTTTTCAATTTTCAAAACTTTGTGACAAAAAGCGAGATCTGCAAAATACTCACCATACCTCTCAGCAAATAGCTTGGGGTGTCTACTTTCCAAAATGGGGTCATTTGGGGGGGTTTTGTGCCATCTGGGCATCCCATGGCCTCCGAAACTGTGATAGGCAGTGAGAAGTGAAATCAAACATTTACACCCTTAGAAAGCCTGAAGGCGGTGCTTGGTTTTGGGGTCCCGTAAGCGGCTAGGCTCCCAAAAAGTCTCACACATGTGGTATCCCCGTACTCAGGAGAAGCAACAGAATGTATTTTGGGGTGTAATTCCACATATGCCAATGACATGTTTGAGCAATATATCATTTAGTGACAACTTTGTGCAAAAAAAATAAAAAAATAAAATAAATTGTCTTTTTTCCGCAACTTGTGTCAACATATAAAATATTCCATGGACTCGACATGCCTCTCAGTATATAGCTTGGGGTGTCTACTTTCCAAAATGGGGTCATTTGGGGGGGTTTTGAACTGTTCTGGCATTTTATACACAACATTAGGAAGCTTACATCCACTCTTCTAACCACTTGAAGGCAAAGCCCTTTTTGACACTTTTTGTTTACATGAAAACATTTTTTTTTTGCAAGAAAATTATGTTGAACCCCCAAACATTATATATATTTTTAAAGCAAAGGCCCTACAGATTAAAATGGTGGGTGTTGCATATTTTTTTTCTACACAGTATTTGCGCAGCGATTTTTCAAACGCATTTTTTGGGGAAAAAATACACTTTTTTTAATTTTAATGCACCAAAACACACTATATTGCCCAAATGTTTGATGAAATAAAAAAGATGATCTTAGGCCGAGTACATAGATACCAAACACGACAAGCTTTAAAATTTCGCACAAACGCGCATTGGCGACAAACTACATACATTTTTAAAAGCCTTTAAAAGCCTTTACAGGTTACGCCGTTAGATTTACAGAGGAGGTCTACTGCTAAAATTACTGCGCTCGATCTGACCTTCGCGGTAAAACCTCACATGCATGGTGCAATTGCTGTTTACATATGACGCCAGACCGATGCTTGCGTTCGCCATTGGGCAAGAGCAGGGCAGGACAGGGGTGCTTTTTTTTTTTTTTTTTTTATTAATTTTGCTTTTTTATTTTATTTTTAAACTGTTGCTTCCATATTTTTTTTTTATCATTTTTATTGTTATCTCAGGGAATGTAAATATCCCCTATGATAGCAATAGGTAGTGACAGGTACTGTTTTTTGAAAAAAAACTGGGGTCTATTGGACCCTAGATCTTTCCTCTGCCCTCAAAGCATCTGACCACACCAAGATCGGTGTGATAAAATGCTTTCCCAATTTCCCAATGGCGCTTTTTATATCCGGGGGGGACATTCCCTCCCACTGCTTGTAAAAGCAGTCCAGAGGCTAATTAGCCACTAGGATTGCTTTTACATGAAAGCCGGCCGCTGGCTGAAAAGAATGATACCAAGATGATACCTAAACCCACAGGCATCATTCTGGTATAAACATTCAAAGTCCAGCAACATACCAGTACGTTGCTGGTCCTTGTTGGACATGTATTGTAATCTTTTTTTTCATGCAGCCTGTTGGCTGAACGAAAAAAGAGATTGATCGGTGGGTATGCCCACCATTAGAATACCGCCCTTCATCCACCCACTTCTAATGATGGGCATACATGCACCATTTATATGTGCCGAAGCATGGGGGCATCTTCCCGCAAAAGTTATGCCGCGTACACATGGTCAGACTTTTCCACGGGCAAGCCTCCGTCGGAATTTCGACCGTATGTACGCGGCATTAGGAGCAAAATCGCTCCTCCGCCCCTGCTGCCCCAATGCTTCGGCATATATGCTTTTTTTTTAACTGTGGTGGTGAAATCACCTCCTACAGCACTGGAGTCGCAGGGATCAGGCCTGTCTCTGCGAACGCTGCAGTTATGTGTGTTGTGTTTTGTAAGTGACAGTGATCGATCGATACTGCACTTGGGTGGCCTGGGCTGGACGGAGGGGCAAAACGCAGGTGCTAGCAGGTATCTGGGCTGATCCCGCTAACACTGCGTTTTTGGGAACCCTAAACTGCTGGGGACGCTAGTATAGATCTGATCAGATCAGATATTGATCTGTTCAGATACTATACCACTAAGGGGGGTGTATGCTTAACGCGTGGGTGTTAGCGCTACTGGCACTAACCTGACGCTGCCTGGGGTGTGACGCAGACCCTCTCTGACGCTAAAACCTAATTGATATCACACGCCGGGCGATCAGGGGGTTAAACCTTTACTGGGTTATATACGGCGGGTGCCCTGACACTATAAAAAGCAAACTCACTAACCAGCGTCACCCGTAATACTTATATGGTGATTACTGGTGAAAGGGTTAACTAGGGGCAATTAGGGGGTTAAAACCTTTATTAGGTAATATATGGGGGTACCTGACGCTATATAAAAACCTGACGGCGAAGCTAAAAAAAAATTACTGGCTACCTATCGGCATCAACGACACTAAGACAACGATCATAAAAACGATCGCTTAGCGACAGTGGTGATAGGGGGTGAAAGGGTTACCTGGGGGGCGATCAAGGGGGTTAAACCTTTATTAGATAATATATGGGGGTACCTGACGCTATAAAAACCTGCGGCGAACCTAAAAAAAATTACTGGCTACCGATCGGCATCACCAACACTAAGACAGCAATCAGAAAAACTATCGCTTAGCGACAGTGGTGATAGGGGGTGAAAGGGTTACCTGGGGGGCGATCAAGGGGGTTAAACCTTTATTAGGTAATATATGGGGGTACCCGACGCTATAAAAACCTGCGGCGAACCTAAAAAAAATTACTGGCTACCGATCGGCATCACCAACGCTAAGACAGCGATCAGAAAAACGATCGCTTAGCGACAGTGGTGATAAGGGGTGAAAGGGTTACCTGGGGGGCGATCGAGGGGGTTAAACCTTTATTAGGTAATATATGGGGGTACCTGATGCTATAAAAACCTGCGGCGAACCTAAAAAAAATTACTGGCTACCGATCTGCATCACCGACGCTAAGACAGCGATCAGAAAAATGTTCGCTTAGCGACAGTGGTGATAGGGGGTGAAAGGGTTATCTGGGGGGCGATCAAGGGGGTTAAACCTTTATTAGGTAATATATGGGGGTACCTGACGCTATAAAAACCTGCGGCGAACCTAAAAAAAATTACTGGCTACCGATCTGCATCACCGACGCTAAGACAGCGATCAGAAAAATGATCGCTTAGCGACGGCGGTGCTAGGGCGTGAAAGGGTTATCTGGGGGGCGATCAGGGGTTAAACCTTTATTAGGGGGGGTTAGCTGGCTACACTGGACCTAAAACTAAATGTAGTGACACTTTTACAGTCACAAATGTCACTGATTGCAGTGATCAGTAAATAAATGGTCACTGCAATCAGTGACACTGTGACTGGGGGCTGGGGGGTGATCTGGGGGGTGATCTGGGGGTGTCTGGGGGGGCCTGGGGGGCGATTTATGTGCCTATGTGTCCTGGTGTCAGTGTAGTGTTTTGTGCACTAACCTGCATCTTCTCCTGTGCGGCGCTCGGTATATGTGAGCGCCGCAGGAGAGATGACATCACTTCCTCCTGCCTGTGTAAACATTACACAGGCAGGGGAAGGATTCGATTCGCTGGGAGCGATCGAGAGGGGGTGGCCAGAATCGAACGGCTGTCCCCTCATCCCTGATCGCTCCCAAACGAATAACGGCCGCTCACTGTAAAGAAGGGGGGTCCGATCGGACCCCCCAACTATACAAAGGCAGTCACGTAGATATACGTGATTCTGCCTGTCGGTGCTATTCTGCCGATGTATATTTACAGTGGGCGGTCATTAAGTGGTTAGTTGCACCGTCGAATCTTCTAACTTTCGACAGACACCATAAGCCTTCAATGACAGATTCAACGTTTGTATGTTTTTCGATGCTTTGTCGAATCTTCGTTGTTCATGATGAATTGTCAAGTTAGTTCTAGCTATTTTACTGCTCCTCCTCTTTGGTTACAATCAGCCAATAACATTCATCATCATCATTATTTTTATTTTACTTCCCCCACCCAATTCCAGCAGCGATCTTTTCTCTCTATGTCGAATCTTTTCTCTCAGTGTAGAATAATCTTGGACTAATTAAGGTTAGGCACATTCGACCACAGGTTCGATAGACACAGATTGTTATTGTCACCGTCACGTCGAATCTCCAATCTATATCGAACTGTTGTCGCAACGAAAACGAAAATAAAGCATTTGTTTATGTTGGATCTTTCGGTTTTCGGATTCTGTGCTTTCGTTTTCGTTTGTTAAAATGATAACAAAAATACCTGAAATTCGGACGAAAATGCATTCGGATGAAAACGAATGCACATGTCTACTGAAAGCGTGACTTGCATTGTATTACCCTTTGTAACAGACATCTGAACATTATCTCTGTTATTTTATTCTGTTAAATGCAATAAAAATATATTTGACTCTTAACACACAGCCTGTTGGTCTTTGACGGCACCCCAAACGTAACATTTTCCACCACTACACTGCGGGACCTTTTACCATACCAGGCTTCCAGCCGTATCACCAGCTAGGTGACAACCCCTTTCCCGCAGTGCAACAAATACCGTATTCCAGCAGACACCTTTCCACTGGAATACCCCAGAGGGGCCCATACCACGGATGAGCCCCCCACCACTTTCATCACATATGTTTTCTGCCACCATCAAAGACCAAAGACACCGCCGTTGCTATGACGACCCAAAATCCATTGATCCTAAATTAAAAGAATCAAACGAAGAACACACAAAGACAAAGCAATAGGGAGGGTGGGTGGGAAACTGCTTCCTACTGTCTCCCTCACCAAATGCTCCCAGAAGTCCCCGCCTCCACCTTTTGTACAGCTCCTCCCCCCTCCAGCACTTTTCCTCCTGAATCCTCCCCTTCAAACATTTTTCCAAATTAACCCTTTGTTGACTCTCCTTTCTACCTTTTCATGCCCGGCCCTCCACTACTTGTTTCCTTTGTCTTTTCCGTTCCGGGCCTCACTTGACCAGTGTAGTCACGATATCCCCAACTTTTCTTACCACCTTTAAACCCCACAAACTCCCCACACTCCCATTCCCATACCACCATCCAATGATAAGACCAGACAAGATTTTAGAGTATAAATGGCCATAGCAGCCTTTTTTATTAACCAAAATATTTTAATTATTTCCAAATAACCTTTGTAACAACAACAATTAAACACACAGCCTGTTGGTCTTTGACGGCACCCCAAACTTAACATTTTCCACCACTACACTGCAGGACCTTTTACCATACCAGGCCTCCAGCCATATCACCAGCTAGGAGACAACCCCTTTCCCGCAGTGCAACCAATACCGTATTCCAGCAGACACTGTTCCACTGGAATACCCCAGAGGGGCCCATAACATGGATGAGCCCCCCCCCACCACTTCCATCACATTTGTTTTCTGCCACCATCAAAGACCAAAGACACCACCACAGCCCACAAGGATAACACCTTACCCTTAAGGGCCCCTCCACACTCGCAGGGCCCGCTGAATCCCATCCGGAAGACCCAGCGACCATAGATCTAACCCTCAGCCGAGAGGTGAACTCTATCACCCCGCAGGTACAATCCCACATTAAACTCCAACTCCATATGTCTGATAACCCCAACCCCCATTACATGAAAAAAAATCAACCCACCACCTTGTTCACTTTAAAGCAAGCTTAATAATCCTTGCACTAAATGTAAATGCGCAGGAGAACGCATTCAAAGTATTTTTCAGGTGGTACAGAACTCCCCTCCAATTGCACCGCATTTACCCTTCCCTCTCCCAGCACGGCTGGAGATGCAAGACAGAAACAGACTCGCTTCTCCATGTATGGTGGACGTGTTCCAAACTCCAACCCCTCTGGATGGAAGTCCACAGGCTTATTGCTCAAATCACCACTTTCACACTGGACTACACGCCAGCACAATTCCTACTCCACCACTCTGTGACCCTGACTCATACCTACTTTCGCTCCCTTGCCATGCACATGGTGAACGTGGCAAAAATGTGTATCCCATTCAAGTGGCACTCTCCAGACCCGCCATCACTAGCAGTTTAAGCGTATACAAAAAACGGCAGAAATGGAACAGCTAATACATCAAGCAAGGGACACTCCCACTAAGTTTACTAAAACGTGGTCATGTTGGGTCCATTTCACCACCACAGACGATTAGAAAAAGGTCCTGACCTAAATGGAACGCGAGAGCTGTGGCAGGGACAAATAGGAGAACCAGACTCCTCCCCTCAATTCCACACGCTCTTCCCTCTATGTATCTTCCCAGATTAACACTTCACCAGCCGAAACATCACAAAACTATTCCTCTCATAACCACTTGGTCAACCGCTACCCTTCCCTCCCCACCTCATGTTGGTGCCCCCGTACATTTTGATTATGAATCCCACACATCAACAAGGCTAAATTTAATGCCAAAACAGACAAGTAAGAGAACACGAACCTACTCTCCATTCACTTATCTTTACTGACACGTATTTCAAAAAATGTATAAGTTGAATGTTTCACAAACAATACAACGATTACCGACACTATTGACTGTATTGCTAGGCCATGTTTGACCTGTATACCACTCTGTACAGTGACATATTTTCACACGTATTCTTCTGACAGCGGCTGCGTCCGCACTCATATGTCACATGTTCAGGTTTTTGTTATTGTTGCTTTTCTTGTATTCTAAATAAAAACGTTTACAACAAAAAAAATAATCCTCGCACTACCCTGCTCCACACCATCCCTGGAATTTCCAGCCACCGAGTACATACCTCCCTCCGAGAGATACCCCATCTGTCTGTCTGTCACTGGTCTAGCATCTTCTCTCCTGGCCCCCCAAAAGCCATAAGAATGCCCCAAGATCCAGACAAGGCGTGTGAAACCTCCATCTGAAATGACATAACAAACAAACAAGGGGAAGCACCAACACAACACACATAACATGACAGCAGTAAAACTAACAAGTTGAACCACCCCCCTACAACCCGTACCCCCCCCCCCACAAATACTCGATCTGTTAACCGTTGTGGGCACACATAAAAGAGAAATATCCTGGATTCCCACCGCCCAAACCTCTCAACTGCCGCCTCATCCAACCCACACCTGGCAGCCTCAGTGGGTGCCCCGATGCGAATGGAGTTTGAGGCACATTACATGCAGTCAAAAAACCCCCCCCGCTCGAAGGCACTCCCTGAAAACCGCCACTAAGTAGAACCTGGACAAATATGACCCATACCCATGCAATAAGAACGGCCCACCCCAACCGAACAAACTCCCAGAATGTCCCATACCCCTCGCACCGGGCAAATCCTCGCACCAGGCAGTGAAAACAGCTGGACACTCACCCCTTTCCCCTCTGATCCATTTTTAACCTGTGCCAACGTAACACCACCCAGTCTTCCGAAGCATACACATCCTGGGCCAGCAATCCCCTTGCAACCCGTCTGGATGGGCCTAACTCCCCCACCCAAAATGCTCCAAAAAATGCTAAGGAAAAAGCAGCTGTAAACCAAATTACCTCATAACCCGTGTAACATACTGACCCCAACTTTACACAAATGGCCTAAAGAATTGAAAAAGAGACCGGCCTCCTAATGTGTTTTTGTGGGCGGTACGTGCGATACCCTTTAATCGCTTGTTTCACCCAAAATCATTTGTGAAATCTGTCAGGCCCTGCATTTTGAACAAAAAAGGGGGCCAAACCCGCCAGCTTCCGCCCCATGGCAGACACTGGCCCCCTCCATACCTTAGAGTGACCTGCCCATGTCGACCCACTCACCTACCTCCTGATCCTTCCTCCTCTGCCGACAGAGCCAGCTCCCTAAACTTGTCCCCCTGAACCGAGACAGTGCATCAGCCAGCATGTTGTCACTGCCCGGGAGATGCACAGCATACAGAAAATTGTTTAACTGTAAACAACGCCAAACTAAATGGCGCAGCAACCATACCACTGGCTGTGACATCGCGGAAATCCATTTGATAACTTGAACCACCCCCATGATGTCACAGTTCCACCTAGCCTTCAAGTTCTTACATGCCTCCCCCCACAGCTCCATTGCCAGGACCACTGGAAACAATTCCCACAGTACCATGTACCAAAGGAACCTTGCATTCACCCAGGATCTAGGTCAAGATTCTGCACTCCATTGCCCTTGCCAGAACGCCCCATAACCCGTATACCCTGCTGCCTCTGTGACCAACTCTAAATCAAAACTACTCATCGGTCCAGCCACCCAAGGCGATTGCCCGTTGTATGTCCCCAAAACGTGTCCCAAACTCTCAAATCCTCCCTAAGCTCCCTGTTCAGGCTGATGACCTGGATCGGGGCACGAAACCGCAGTGGTAGCCGCCGACAGCTGACGCATAAAAACCTTACCCATTAAATTAATTCAACAGGCAAAATAAACTTACCTACCAAGACTGTAACATCCGGAGCTGGACCCTGCTCTGCCCCATCTTCCCCCTAATCCCAAGCCTGCGACTCTCTACCTTGTCCCTCGGCAGCCGACCTTCCCTGTCTCCAGAGTCAATAACGATTTCTAGAAAACTAAGTTCCATAGTCGGGCCCTCAGTCTTATCCGCTGCCAACGGACGCCCAAACTTACCCTCCATGCGCTGCAACGTGGACAGGAATCACACACACATTAGTGGAAGGAGGCCCCCATACTCAAAAAATCATCGAAATAGTGGATGACGGAATCCATGCCAGACACATCCCTAACAACCCATTCCATTCCACTGAACTGAACCTTATAACATGGCGCAGGAAACGGAGCAACCCATGGGCAGACATTGATCCCTAAAAACTCATCCTGCCAAAGCCGAAAGCTATCTGGGTGACCTGAAAGCAAGTGCCCCTTGTCCATAGAGCCTCACCCACCTGACAGCAGCGTCAAAAGAAGTGTAAGACACTGTACAAGCTTTGGGGTCTATGAAATCGATAACAGAACCCCCTTTTGAAAATGAGAGGTGGTGAGTAAGTCGAAACTTTGGTTCCTTCTCAGGCATCACCCACCAGCAGTGAGCTACTGAATCCCCAATGGCTTAACGGTAAATGGCCCCCTCATGCGCCCCAGTGCCACTTCCTTTCCAAATGTGTCTGAAACCACCCCCGGATTCTGTAGAGCAGACCGAAAATTCCGCACAATAATCAGTACCTCAGTCAAGGAACGCGGTATCCCATAACCCTCCGAAAAACCCAGAGGCCAAACATCCTAGCAGCTGCCCTATCCGGGTACCTATTTAGGAAAGGCTGCATCCCTTCACCCTTCACCGGATTCGTCCCTCTTGCTAGCAAACTCCCCAGCATGCTTCACTTTTAAAAGCAGCGGGACAGGGGGATGATTGCCTCCGCATCCGGAGCCCTCGTGCTGAAAGCCGCAGAACCCCCCAAACTTACAGTAACCCTTGTTGAAATTGCCAGCACACCCCCCACTTCTTTCCTTCTGGCAGCCCAGAGGCCGGCGTTCCCCCGCCCCCCCCCTGAAGAAACAAATTCAAGGCCAGCGTCGAAGACATAAATCGCATCCAAAGGCCAATGTCTTTTGATCCCACCGGAGCAACTGTCGAACTGCCCTCCGCCGCCCAAACTGCTCATCCTACTGCATCCACGCGGTCCCCCATACGCCCTATGTGCCTCCCCTAGTGCATACATATAACAGAACAATGTCGAGCAATGCTCTGGGTTTTTCTCACCTATGACGCTGGTCACGATAGCGAACGCCTGCAGCCAATTCACGAATGTCCGCGGGATAAACCGTATCTTCCTTCTTTGATACATTGGGCTTGACCCTAACCCAATTAACTTTTTTCAGGGAGAGTAATGAGAACCTCTCCACATACTCACCCTTACCGATCTCATCCCGTATCTACTGCTTCAGGTGCCCCAATGGTCCCCCAAAACAAACGTCAACTTCCCACGTAGCGGTATCCACAATTCTTACCACATCTTACCTGGCAGCAGCCCCCTTGTCTCGCCTTTGTCTCCAGCCACCATACTTATCGTTACTACTCCTGACGTAGCGGCGGAGAGGTCTGCCAGAGCCGCAGGGGCCCCCCGTCCCCAGCCTTCTCTGTACTCCTGCCAACCCAAGGCGCCACCAGTTGGGGGCATCCTTTGTCCGCCAGCACAGCGTTGGACCCGATCCCGCAACACCCCCCAGCAACTCCTGCAGTTGCCCAGCTGTCCTGGGGGTGACAGGCAGACTGCCCTACACCCACGGGCAAACCCCCATCTGCAACGCTACCCCTGTCACCGTGGACCCCCCATAACCTGCACAGTGCCTCATTAAAATAACATGTGAAACAGAGACAGACTTTCCGAGCTGACCGGGCATGTCCCCCACAGCCGTCGCTCCTGCTTCCCCCGCTGGCGTACGATCCTGGTGCTCTACTTCCACTGGTCTGAGACTTCCATTGCTGACCGCACCTCAGGAGCCGGCAGCCTCGGCGTCAGCAGCCCCCCAGGCAAAGCAGGCCTCAAGGCCGTGGATCCCTGAAGTTCTGCGGACCGCCGTCTCGTGCTTGACCCTGCCACCAGCCACACCGCTGCGCCCGCCTGCGCTCGAGAATCCTCTGGTAGGCCACGCTTGCTGTCCTCCACCATCCCTCGCCAACCTAGGTCTCCACCAGGGGCCCCGCAGCCGCCGGCCGCGTCTGAGGATGGCCCGACAGCCGTACCGCTGCTCCTCCCCCACCATATCTCGCCCTTTGATGGGACAGGTGAGGTGGGGGATTGCACTCTCCCACCACGTGGGCGAGGAACGGGCGCCATTATGGCCCGTAGCCCTGCCCCCAGCTCTGCTGGCGTTGGAGATTCCGCCCAGTTCCCCCCCCCGGTCAAAGCTTGGGTGCCCTTCGCCGGTGGGGCCGACGGGAAAACCTCACCTCTGGTGGTCAACCCCCCCGCCTGGACCTGGCTACAATGCTCCACCTGGCTCAGAAGCCAAGCGGGTCCACTCGTTGCCGCCGCAGCCCGCAAGCGCATCAGGATTGGATCCCTCTTAGACATGACAGAGGAGCAGCGTGACAAACTGCTTCCTTCTGTCTCCCTCACCAACTGCTCCCGGAGGTCCCCGCCTCCACCTTTTGTACAGCTCCTCCCCCCTCCAGCACTTTTCCTCCTGAATCCTCCCCTACAAACCTTTTTCCAAATTAACCCTTTGTTGACTCTCCTTTCTCCGATCGTCTCTCACTATCCATGGATACATGGTGTTTTGCTTGTACTCGCACGGAGTGCTTTTAAATGTGAGACTCTTATTTTTAATGTAAGTAATAAACGACTTATGTCAGAGACCACTAGGAAGTCTCCCCTTTTTATTTGCATAAACTGGAACTCGGTGGAGCAAGTGTATGGAGGTGACTGCTTTATATGCCAAGCTGATATCTGTCGTTTGGAGGTTGGAGGCTGAATGATGTCATCTGCATTAATATTCTGTGCCCTATGACCTCTTGAAGGTCGAATTACTGAGGTGACAGGCCACTCTGTGTGTGGTGGAGGGATCTCTTTCTGGTCAAGTTGTTGTGATCCACATCGCATGCTTAATATTAGTGCACCATTCACCCTGTACGGACTTTTCCTTTTTTATAAACTTTTATTATTTGTTTGTTTGTTTGCGCTGCACTCTTTTAGATATTTCTCCTTTCCACCTTGTCATGCCCGGCCCTCCACTACTTGTTTCCTTTGTCTTTTCCGTTCCGGGCCTCACTGTATGTTTGTTTACCATCATGAGTTGGATGGTCAGAATATTGTGTAGAGGGTATTGCAGCCAAAGACTTACATTATCACAGATGACTGCATGTACAGAGGCTTTCCAGCCTGAAAGAGGGGAGAGAGCTGGCTGTCATGTCTGTATGGGCTTTTTCACCCCCCTTTTTTTTCTGTTTTCACGGAGTTTACTGTAATGTGAGCCGATACACACAGAGCTGTGGTTCAGTAGCCTCTCTTGTGCCCCGATTGGCAGGAAGAAGTGGACCATTAGAGGCAGGGTTACAGAAGCCAATGGGTGAGACTGTACTGAACTGCAGGAAGAGCTACAATGGATTCTGGGACATGCAGTTCCCTCACAAAACGGCCCCATAGACTGGTATACAGGTAGAAACTACAAATACCAGAGGGGTTTGCAAAACAGAGGGCTGGCAAAAGACTCAATTTTGTGTTCTGAGAAGACTCTGAGTGAGAGGCAGTGAGAGAGACACAGACATGATCTAAGGTGCTGCTGCTACCCACGGAGGGAATCCATCCAGCCACAGTTCCAGAGGTTCGTGCATTGATCTTGTCACAGCTCCAGAGATCGTTGTGCTGATCCTGCCAGTTCCAGTTCCAGGAGTCGGATGGCGACGGACATCCAGCCTGAGAGGGATCCCGGCTATATCTTCAGGTGTTCCTGAGGGTGTGAACCGATCCGAATACAAGGTGGCCAGTCAGGCCTTTCAGGGAACTGGTCGCTTGATCCTTTGGTCGCAGGATGGGTGAGCGGGTGTTTGCCCATCTTTAAAGACATGGTAGTCAAGCAACATTGCCTCACCAGTGCCCACATTTGTAGGAACACTTACACCCTGCTGAACAGTCACTACATTCTACTTTGCCTATCAGGATACTTCTAGCATCCCACATCCCAATTTGCCTATCAGGATACTTTCAAGTACCCCTTTGTTTATCCTGCTCAACAGGACACCAAGTGCACCAACCCCAGGCAAGCCGAAGATCCTGGATATCTCCATTGTGAGGACCCTTTCTGTTACTCCTTCAGTATCAGTAATTTAGTGATTCCAGTGACTACCTTTAAAGGGGAACTTTCATGTTAATTATTAAAGTAATAAATTGCATTTGTGGCCTATTATCACATTTAATTGCCTGGGTCTGTGATTTCAGGATTTGAGTGAAACAGACTAACTGTTGTTAAGTACCCTTTATGATCTGAGTGCATAGGCCACTATAGAGCTTTTTAAGTTGTTTGACTGTGTTATTTTGAAGTCTGCATTTTGGGTTTGATTAACACTATTAAAGACCACAGTTTACCATTCTTGAATATTGAGTTACCAGATCACTGTTAGTTTGATTGTGGAAAGTCTCCCAGTGAACAAACTTCACTGTTCACTACATTTGTGTCTATTTTACTGTGTTTGCAAGTACACTGTTTGTAGGTGTGCCGGAGGGGCTGAGACAGTTCTTTGGGGTTGAGAGGCAGAGTAACGGACTGAACAAACTTAAGCAGCTCCTTCGGGGGTATCTCTACAGTTGAATGGGGAGGACCCAGCTGTCATGGTAAACATTGGTACAAATCACAAAGTTATGCCGCGTACACACGGTCGGAATTTCCGAGGAAAAAAATCAGACGGATTTTTTTCAGCGGATATTCTGACCGTGTGTATGCCCCATCTGACTTTATCCGTCAGAAATTCCGAGGGAGTTAAAAAGAGAACATTCCGTTTGTCTGTATGGAACTCCGATGGAGAAAAAAACACGCATGCTCAGAATCAAGTCAACGCATGCTCGGAAGCATTGAACTTAGTTTTCTCGGCTCGTCGTAGTGTTGTACATCACCGCGTTCTTGACGGTCGGAATTTGATGTGACAGTGTGTATGCAAGACAGCTTGAACGAAATTCCATCAGAAAAACCCGTCGGAATTTATTCCGACGGAAATTCCGACCGTGTGTACGCGACATTAGAGGAAGATGGAGCTTCATAAGATGGAGCTTCATAAAAGACGATTTTAGGGACTTAGGTGCTATAATAAAGAAAAGGACACCCAAGGTAGTATTCTCAGAAATGCTGCCTGTACCTTGAGCCACACCACAAAGGCAGCAGGAGATTAGGAAACTCAACATGTGGCTGAGGATCTGGTGAAGTAAGGAGGGTTTTGGGTTCATGGAGAACTAGATTGACTTTTCGGACAGTTACTGGCTCTAAAGTAGAGACAGACTGCACCTAAATTGGGAGAGTGTATCTCTGATGTGGGAGAAGGTTGGAGGAACTTTTAAACTAGATAGTGGGGAGGAAGGATCGGAGAAAGCTATACTAGGTAGCAAACACGGATCATAGGGTGATAATGTTTGCAAAGTTAGTAGTGTAACAAGATTACCTAAGCCAATGCACAGAGGCTGGCAGAATCCTATTGCAGCCTTATGCCGCATACACACGTACGTTTTTAATGCCATTTTTTAAACCAACGTTTTTCTCGTAATTTTTTTTCTTGTTTCCTCTCAAGCCTGTCTTGCATCCACACGATCATTAAAAAAAACGCTCGAGCAAAGCGCAGTGACGTACAACACATACAACGGCACTATAAAGGGGAAGTTCCTTTCGGATGGTGCCACCCTTCATGTTAGTAAAGTTTATTGAGCGACGATTTGCACTTTTCAGCCTCCTGCTTTTCAGTCCGTTACAGCGTGACGAATGTGCTATCTCCATTACAAACGCTAGTTTTACCAGAATGAGCGCTCCCGTCTCATACTTGATTCTGAGCATGCGTGTTTTTTCCCCTCGTAAAAGCATACACACTATCGTTTTTCACGTCGTTAAAAAAAACGACATGAAAAACGACGTGAAAAAATAGAGCATATAAAAATAACAGTGTACTAAGAAATAAACCGCCCCCTTTCCTTAACACACTCCACTGCGCCTTGGAGAAACGTCTGATAAATTCAGACTGAATTACCCTATCAGCTGCTACTTTAAAAAATAAAAAGTGGAGAGGGGCATGCTGGGAGCTCACTGTGACAGACATGTCCTGCTGAGGCTCCCCTTTTCTCGGGACTTCACGGCCAGCATACACACCCGAATGGAAGGGTAATTATTTCAAAAGCTTACCCTGGTCTTCCTCAGTGCCCTGGGAACGTTTTAAGATGGTTAAAGGAGCTGTCCGGGGAAAAAAATAAGGTGAAACCCCTCAGAGATAATTCATCTAGAGGCCTCAGTAAAATGGAACAGGCTAAATCACCTCACACAATCTCACCTCATGCTGCCAGGCAGCAGCAGCAGTTACCTCATGAACTATATGATACAGACTGTGAGGACAGCGCCATCTGCCAGCCACAACAGACAGGCTCTTTACACCCAAATGTTTTAATTCAAATAGAAAAAATGCTACAGAAGGCATTAAAGCAGACCTCCGACCATATTACTGAGAAATTAACAAAAGAAATCCGTGACTTAGGTCAGCGCACGGCTGAATTAGAAAACAGAGTGGATGACATAGAAACTAATGTAATGACTCATGAAACTGAATTGGACACACTTAAAGATGAAAATTTCTCGCTGCAAACTCGTTTAGAAGATTTTGAAAATCGCGCACGTCGTTCAAACCTCCGCATTAGAGGTATACCGGAGTCTATTATTGATCTACAATCGACAATTACTGCCCTATTTCAAGAGTTATCACCGTCAATTCCAATTGAGAGACTGGAAATAGACAGAATACATCGAGCATTAGCACCACGCAAATCTGAAGGTCCCCCCCGCGACATAATTGCGAAATTCCATTTCTTTCGCACCAAAGAGCAGCTCATGGTCGCTGCAAGGAACAAAGAATCCCTCATCTTCCAAGGCCACCCATATCAGATCTTTGCTGACCTTTCCCCAATAACAGTCGCTAAACGGCGCTCGATGAAACCCTTATTACAAAACCTACAACAACATCAGATCCCATACCAATGGGGGTTCCCTTTTTCACTTCGCTTCACATATCAAGGCACCAAGTACTCATGCAAAACCCCTGATGAACTACAGAACACCCTACAAAAACTTCATCTCTGCGAAAGTCCTTCAGCTGGCCCTCGCCGACGAACAGCATCCAGTTCTCCACAAAATGTATCCAAAATCAAAAATGACAGAACCAGACAAAGCCCATCGAAGAGGGGTCGATTCAACTCTCCAAACCAAGTTACTCCAGACTCAATGGACTGAATGCATTTTGCATATCAAATTGAAATTCACTCAATATTTTTGATCTTTCATCCACTTTTTGGATGCTAAACACTTAATGTCATTTAACCATCCTGAATTTACTTCCCTTAAGCAGGTTGTGGTCTAATTTTATATATTTTTATTTTAATTTTTTATTATTATTATTTTTTATTATTATTATTATTATTATTATTATTATTATTATTTTTTAATACTTTATTTTTATTTATTTATTTATTTATTTATTTATTTTTTATTTTCCAATTTTTATCCCCTTTTTGGTCTAGGATAATTGACATTTAAAATTATCCCCCCAAAAATTATATTCTCATAACACCCTTCCCTCCTCATCCTATCCTTCCTCACCTCACCCCCCTCTATCCCCTCTATCCCTTCTACTTCCCACATTTTACCCCCTCCTACCCGCCCCTTTCCCCTAATCCTTTCCTACCCACAACAAGGGTTCTATATTATTTTTGTACAAAATTGTTTACTGAATAGAAGTAAATATTACTAATATATTAGTAATAATTGATATTTTATTTATTTTTCATCCTAATTAATAAGGACATTACTGCCTCTCCTACAACTGGCAACCCAGAGGTAACCTGTATAATTCAACAAAATTTATAATCTAACACTCTCCCCGTGAAACCATAAAACACAATTGTTAGATTAAAATTTTACATGTACTAATGTTGAACATATAATATTTTCTTATATTTGATTCATTTTTGCTTACTTCCGCCCAGTTTGGGTGTCAGAATATATTTTTCTTCTCTAGATATATTTTTGGTCGTGAGGGACCCGAGAAACTGTCACTGCTCCCTCCATTTTTCTGTCTTTGGACTCTCCCCACACCTTTTTGTGTGAGGAGCCTCCCTGGTCAGACTCTGTGCCTCCGAGCTTGCACTTTTGCATGCTCGGAACGCCAACGTTTTACCTTCTTGCATTCTAAACGTTTTTTGTTAATTATTTGTTTAATAATGACTCTCATTTTCTCTTTCTTTCTCAACATTCTGTCTCCACTCTCCCTTTTCTCTTTGCTCCTCCCCGGGGTAAGTATGGATTTTCAATTGTTTTTAGATATGTCTTATAATATTTTCTATAAAATTTCATGATGGCTCCTTTAAATATTCTTACCTTAAATGTCCAAGGTCTAAATGTTCCACAAAAACGAACCAAAGTTTTTAGATCATTATCTTCTTCAAAGGCGCATATAATTTGCCTCCAAGAAACCCATTTCACTGAAACCTCGACACCTACATATTTTGGTACAGCTTATCCCCAAGTTTTTACTGCTTCAGCTAAAACTAAACGAAGGGGAGTGCTAATTGCATTTCATAGAGCTACACCCTTCTCTCTTCTGACAGAAACCAAAGACCCAGAAGGTCGCTATCTCATTATTACAGGGCATCTATGTGATACGCTAATCACAGTAGTATCCTATTATGCTCCTAATAAAAATCCGACAGCATTCCTCTCCCATTTGTTCCAGGTAATAGAGACTCATAAAATGGGCACACTTTTGATCTGTGGAGATTTGAACCAAGTTCTATACCCTTATTTAGATAAGTCCCCAATTCCTATCACTTCCAATTCTCAATCTCGTAGGTTCCAAAGACTTCTACAACAACATTCCTTGCTAGATTCCTGGCGAGAAATCAATCCCACGAAACGTCAATTTTCCTTCTATTCCCATCCACATAAGTCTTTTTCCCGTATCGACCATATACTAATCTCTATTAGTATGTCCCCGGAAATGCTCACATCATCTGTAATACCCTTTACATGGACTGATCATTGTGCAATACTTTCTACTTTCACTTCCCTCATACCCAAACATCAAGACCCCACATGGTACATAAATGATTCAACCTTATCCCATCCATCACACTCTACTGACTTAGAAATAGCCATAAAAGACTATCTGAAAAATAATAAAACCCCTGATATTTCTCCATTAACATTATGGGAGGCACACAAACCCGTCCTTCGAGGAATCTGCTTACGCCAAGCATCATATCTTAAAAAAGAAAAAAAGAAGCTACAACTAATATTAGAAACAAAATTTAACACTTGCCACGCAAATTTTCAAGCGAATCCTACCCCTGTGACAAAAAATCAACTAGATGAAGCTAGCCTAAATCTTGATCTTTTCCTATCTGAATCCGCAGATAAAACCATACGCAAATCCAAGCATAAATTTTATATTAAAGCTAACAAGCCTGGCACTCTTCTCGCTCGAGCACTTAAAAAATTAAACAACCCATACAAACCGATTCGATTAAAATTACCTCATAATACTTACACCAGTAATCCAGAAAAAATCCTACAAACCTTCCATAAACACCTTACATCTTTATACAACAATCAGGGATTTTTTGACCGATCCGCTGCAGAATTATTTTTTTCACAAACCAAACTTCCAAAGATTCCTTTAACTCAACATGAACATCTTGAAAGTCCCATTACAACTGCAGAGGTTGAATTAGCCATTAAATCCCTTAAACCAAATAAACGCCCGGGTCCTGACGGCTTCTCTGCCCTATATTATAAAAAATTTACTCATCTTCTTGCGCCATTGCTGACAGATGCTTTCAATTCACTTCTGAACAACCAATCCTTTCGTCCTGAAACCTTAACAGCAATAATCACAATGATCCCCAAACCTCATTCAGATGATTCGTCTTGTGCTAATTACAGGCCCATATCCCTGCTTAATCTTGATATCAAACTACTAGCGAAAATTCTAGCAACTCGTTTGAACAATATTATTGGTTCATTAATAAAGACCAAGTTGGTTTTATTCCTTTTCGCCAAGCAGCTGATAACGTACGCAGGGCAACTTTATTAATCCAAGCAGCTAAAACACGGCGAATACCTATGTGTCTTCTGTCGTTAGATATTAAAAAAGCATTCGACACAGTATCATGGCCCTATCTACATTTTGCTTTACAAAAATGGGGGTTCGGTCCTCACTTTCTTAACTGGGTTTCATCACTATATAATAATCCCAAAGCCTATATTAAATATTAATAAGGGTATAAACATAAAAACAATAATGATGTTTCAAAATATTACCAAAACAGCGCTAAATGTTGGTATGAATTAGGTGACCAACATCACCTTAAAAGGTGTCAAACAGTTTTAAGACAGATAAACAGTGCAGAGGTGTCAGAAAGTGTCCATAAATGATCGTGGATAATAGCAGCGTGCACCTTCACCGTAACATCCAGGTCCACCCAGTGGGAACACACTCCCCCTGAGGGGTTTAAACTCACCGAAGCAAGATCTATATATCAAGCCTTGACAACAGGAGGATAATCAACACCAAACACGAACTGCACTCGCATCAGTCAGGGAAACATCAGATCAATGGAGGCTCAGACGTAGCAATAAATGAATAGAAAAAAAGCCCATAGCATAATTCTATTTATTAATAAAAACCCCCCACATCACAGCACCCTTCATATAATAAACGTACATCAAGTAAAACAGTAGTGAGCATATAGATGTACTTCACCGTTTCTACTGAGTATCGATCCGTCCCATCAGCGTGTAAGAGGAAGTAACTTACTTCCGGGTCCGGCTCAGTGAAGCGCATACATCACTTCCGTTTGCGTCGTGTAGGTCACGCCCTGACGCGTTTCGTCATATCCTGACTTCGACAGAGGGCGTGCCTACACGACCAAGCCACCCTCCTTATAAAGACACTCCCTACACCACCCGCACCAATCAGCGCCTCCATATCACGGCAATGGGTGCACAATGCGGTAGCTATGAAAACCACTGAAGGCATATACAGGTGGGAAGGAGGATCAAAAGGAGCAAATTGCACTTCATTCATAGACATGGGAAACATAAGCCGATGTCATGAATAGGGGCATACATATGCAATATTCATAGCACACATAATAAACATAGCAAAAATAGTAATTAAAATTAATTAATTAAAATCACTATTCACACAATAATGATAACAGTTAAATAATAATAATAAAAAAAAAAAAAATCTAAACCGATATAACATTAAAAACCAGTATAAATGAAACACAATCCATACTGTTTAAATCATTAAAATCTTAAATACCCATAATACACACATTCTGAATAAAAATGCTAAAATCAGATATACTATGTAAAAGATGTATTGTGTGAATAGTGATTTTAATTAATTAATTTTAATTACTATTTTTGCTATGTTTATTATGTGTGCTATGAATATTGCATATGCATGCCCCTATTCATGACATCGGCTTATGTTTCCCATGTCTATGAATGAAGTGCAATTTGCTCCTTTTGATCCTCCTTCCCACCTGTATATGCCTTCAGTGGTTTCCATAGCTACCGCATTGTGCACCCATTGCCGTGATATGGAGGCGCTGATTGGTGCGGGTGGTGTAGGGAGTGTCTTTATAAGGAGGGTGGCTTGGTCGTGTAGGCACGCCCTCTGTCGAAGTCAGGATATGACGAAACGTGTCAGGGCGTGACCTACACGACGCAAACGGAAGTGATGTATGCGCTTCACTGAGCCGGACCCGGAAGTAAGTTACTTCCTCTTACACGCTGATGGGACGGATCGATACTCAGTAGAAACGGTGAAGTACATCTATATGCTCACTACTGTTTTACTTGATGTACGTTTATTATATGAAGGGTGCTGTGATGTGGGGGGTTTTATTAATAAATAGAATTATGCTATGGGCTTTTTTTCTATTCATTTATTGCTACGTCTGAGCCTCCATTGATCTGATGTTTCCCTGACTGATGCGAGTGCAGTTCGTGTTTGGTGTTGATTATCCTCCTGTTGTCAAGGCTTGATATATAGATCTTGCTTCGGTGAGTTTAAACCCCTCAGGGGGAGTGTGTTCCCACTGGGTGGACCTGGATGTTACGGGGAAGGTGCACGCTGCTATTATCCACGATCATTTATGGACACTTTCTGACACCTCTGCACTGTTTATCTGTCTTAAAACTGTTTGACACCTTTTAAGGTGATGTTGGTCACCTAATTCATACCAACATTTAGCGCTGTTTTGGTAATATTTTGAAACATCATTATTGTTTTTATGTTTATACCCTTATTAATCACTTTTTAGTTTTAAACGGCTGCTTAGGGAAGAGTTGCTCTAGTATACCACTAGGGAACTCAGTTTGCTGCTTAGTCCTTTATACCATTTTTGGTTTTTAGATATTTTACCTACTGCTTAGGTTGAGCAAAGCTGTGTTTGTGGCGCTGAGTGGTGTATTGTAGGCCTGTATACACCCTTTGTTTTGTTTTTCCTATATTAAATATGCTGGATATAAATCTGGTTGCTTTAACATAAATAGAGGTACACGTCAGGGTTGTCCACTCTCCCCACTTTTATTTGCCCTACTTATTGAACCCCTAGCTCAGGCTATACGATCTGACCCTTCAATCAAAGGGATAGACTTAGCTGGTCATCAGCACAAATTATGTTTGTTTGCTGACGATATACTAATATTTATGTCTTCCCCTCATATTTCTGCTCCCAACCTTATAAGTAAGCTAGATCATTTTGCACAGATATCTGGACTAATTATCAACTCTCAAAAATCTACAGCCTTAAATATCTCCTTACCTCCCCATACTTTACAACAAGCACAAACTTCCCTCCCATTCTCCTGGTCTACATCGCACCTGACCTACCTAGGAATTACTCTTACTCCCAATTTAACTGAATTCTTCTCAGCTAACTTTCTGCCATTACTAAAGCAAATTACCAATCTCCTTAAACAATGGTCTTCTTTACCAATCTCATGGATTGGTAAAATAAACGTAATAAAGATGACTATTTTACCCAAGATACTATATCTATTTCGGGTTTTGCCCATTCCAGTTCCAGCATACTTTCTTAGAAATCTTCAACGCAAAACACTAGCGTTCATCTGGGGCTCTTTAAAACATTGTTTATCTAAACACACTCTACCTTCCCAAACTTAAAGGTGGACTAGGATTCCCCAATTTCGCCTCTTACTACCATGCAGCTCAAATAGCATGCATCCCCAAATATCACGCAAAATACGAAACCCCACTCTGGGTTGCAATTGAAGCAATTGACTGTGATCCATTTTCTATAACAAATTTAATTTGGTCCAAACCCTCAGATCATAAAAATATAAAAAATAAGATTACCAAACACACAGTTATTATCTGGGATAAATTTAAACTTATCAAAGGACTACAATCTCCTCATGTTCCCCTTCTATCATTTATTAGAAACCCACTATTCTACCCAGCCTGCACATTCCCTAATTCATTTAAAAAATGGATCTCCTCTGACATAACGCAACTCTGTGATTTATCGACATCTACCTCACTTATAACATTTCCTGAACTATGTGATAGGCATCAACTCCCCCAATCAGAACTTTTCCGATATCTGCAGATCAAAAAAAATTTCATGCCATATATACAAAATATGAGTAAGCTCAACGAACTCACACAATTTGAACGTATATGTAAACGCGAACCTCACTCTAAGGGTCTCATATCAATAATATATAAACACCTTATTACTTTGCCTACTGCAGACCCACCATCATACGTGGCAAAATGGGAGAGAGACCTTGGACTTCAGTTGGAACCATCCGATTGGGATAAAATTTGGACCACAACAAAATCATCTTCACAAAATATAATAGCTCTAGAGACAAATTATAAAGTACTTTTGCGCTGGTATTTGGTTCCTGTCAGAATCGCGAAATATATTCCGCAATACTCCCCACTCTGCTTCCGTGGCTGTGGTGAACTAGGATCACACATACACATATTTTGGGATTGTCCCGTTACAAAATGTTTTTGGAAAGAGGTTTTTCTTATCCTCTCTACCTTATTCAAAAAAACAATCAAACCTGACCCTTCAATTGCACTACTAAATCTAAAACCGACTTCTATTTCCCACACTCAATTCAAACTCCTTCTACAAATCACTACTGCAGCAAAGCAGACAATCGCCAAAGCGTGGAAAACCCCAACATTAATGATCTCAGAAACCAAAACCAGAATAAACCAAGCCATGACCCACTCAAAAACGGAAGCCATTACCAATGATAATATTGGAAAATTTGAAAAAATCTGGAATCCTTGGGTGACTAATTTTTTCCCTCCCAACTTTGACATCACATTATTAAGACCTTGGTAATATAACTACTAATAGCTATTTAATATACTAATATTATCAGACCAACATTATAAGATACCCCGGGGACCTTTTCGACCTTTTCTATCTTTTCTACCTACTATCTTTATTTTTTTTCTCTTCTTCTTCTTACCCTTCCCTCTCTTCTATCTTCGCTCTTTAGCTCTTTTTTTGTTGTTTTTTCTTTCTTAGCATATATTGTTATTATATGCAAAAATGGTAGCAACATTTTTATTTTTTTTTATGTTTTTTATTTATCAGTATATTTCAGCTTTAGAGCTCCTTTGAAACAATACAAACCTTATATATTACAATAACATTATATGAGGTCGAGAAATGATGACCCTTCATTTTTTCTTTATAAATCCTTATATTACCTTACATGTTATATATTATTACTAAATCTGGTTTGTAATTACTAAATTCAACACTAAGCATATATTTTAGCAAGTCTCCAGATAATGGTCAACATATGTTAAACTTAAATTACTGTTTTTTTCTCCTCTTCTGTTGTTGTTGCCTTCAAAAATCACTGGAGCTTGACATAAATATCTAATTTGTGTTCTCCTTAACTGCTACTATTTATAATGACTATGTTTATTGACAATATATGCTTGTAATTTTGAAAATTTTATAAACAAATTTGACAAGAAAAAATAAAAAGTGAAAAATAATTTTGAATAACCAAAATAGTAGCGCTCAGTGTCTTACAACACAAATCTAAATATAAACCATATACACTCCGTGAGATAGTGCATAAATGTGAATGTTCATAAATATACACCCTGTAAAGAAATGTGCATACAATAAACTCATCAAGTGTCCATAACGTTCATGACAGTGATTTAAAACAATTGATATAAAGTGTTTAACTGAAAATGAGTCCATAAAAAAGTGCACAAAATAAGTCCATAAAAAGTGCATCCAAAAGTGACTTCAAATGAAGATGATGACAAATAAAACTTTCTTGTGTTTTCTTCAAACCTTCACCACACCAATGTGCTCAGTGATTCCACTCCCTAAGGACTTGCACTCACCACAAGAATATGCCTCACACTCTCATGCGTGGCTAATCAGCTTGATTACCCCCCAGGGTATCACAAACGATTCCAAAATGATGAAATTAGGTCAGTCAAGTCTCCCACATGAAAAAACAAATGCTTCCAATAGTGAAGTATATCAAAACTTTTAATTAAAATAATACAGCACAAGTGACCATCAATGGTTACACTCACATTTAGACAGATCAAATTGGGCACTTCAAAGCAAACATTTCCAAACGCCAGGCAAGTTTATAGTAGGCTGCTGCGATGTATTGCGGTCTCGGCGGACCATATAAGCATGTATGTCTCACCCTCCTTCATGTACGCTTGCCTCTCCACTGCAATCAAATCACCGCAGACTCCCGCCCAAACACCAAACTGTATATTCGACGAGTGGTCCAATGGGGTGAGCTACACACACTTACACCTCCCTCTTTATACTCTGACCGTGATTGGTTACGGTCGTATTTCCTGCTGCGCATGTGCGTATTTCCCGTCCCCATGAGCGCAATACATCGGGCATGACCCCCACAATCACAAACATGGAGGACAAGTATAAATAACATACTGTGATCTGCATCTAATCTCTAATTTATATTCGCTGCAGGTACTATTCAGTTTAAATGTTGTGTATATCAAACACCAATAAGTGTCACTTCTATAATAAACAATAAAAAAACTTTTTATACTCAAATTGGCACCAGAGTACTCAGCACCTTTGAATATATATGGAATTAAAACAGGAGAATATTATATTAGAATAATATATGCGGAAAAATTTGAATAATATATGCGGAAAGATCAATTATAACTATTGTTCACCAGATATCAGAGAATTAAGTCACAAAGCAGACTAATATAACAGCCTCACATGCTAGTGCGAGGCTGATCAAGATATGAAGGTTAACTAAAATCCCAACTAAAAATACATGTATATAATGAAAATTAATTTACATGTATAGTAAAATATATATCTGTACGACTAAAAGTAGTCTATTATATAGACTATAATAGATCAATGTCCACCTTGTCTCAATTTACATGTGTGTGCATGCATAGACACATTACATGCATCCTCATAAATGCACACTATGGACATACATCATTTTATAAGAGAAAATGTTTCTAAAAAAAATCTAAAAATTACTGATAAAACAGTTTAAATCGAGTTCGATATTTCATCATTTTGGAATCGTTTGTGATACCCTGGGGGGTAATCAAGCTGATTAGCCAAGCATGAGAGTGCGAGGCATATTCTTGTGGTGAGTGCAAGTCCTTAGGGAGTGGAATCACTGAGCACATTGGTGTGGTGAAGGTTTGAAGAAAACACAAGAAAGTTTTATTTGTCATCATCTTCATTTGAAGTCACTTTTGGATGCACTTTTTATGGACTTATTTTGTGCACTTTTTTATGGACTCATTTTCAGTTAAACACTTTATATCAATTGTTTTAAATCACTGTCATGAACGTTATGGACACTTGATGAGTTTATTGTATGCACATTTCTTTACAGGGTGTATATTTATGAACATTCGCATTTATGCACTATCTCACGGAGTGTATATGGTTTATATTTAGATTTGTGTTGTAAGACACTGAGCGCTACTATTTTGGTTATTCAAAATTATTTTTCACTTTTTATTTTCTAAAGTAGCAGCTGATAGGGTAATTCACTCTGAATTTATCAGACGTTTCTCCAAGGCGCAGTGGAGTGTGTTAAGGAAAGGGGGTGGTTTATTTCTTAGTACACTGTTATTTTTATTTACTTATAGTTTCACCACTTGCAGCTATGGAGGCCATCAATTTTCTATCTAATAGACAGATGGACCCAGATTGTATTTTTTCCTCTAATCAGGAAATGACAGAATGTGAAGAGGATATTTCAGGTTCACTAAAAACACTTGAGTCCCTTATGGAAAAACAGGTCAAAACCTGGTGGGACATCTTTACATTTGAACACTACCTGAAGGAGGGGCTCATCTTCAGGAGTTTGAGATGGGAAGTGTCCTCACAGGATGGTCTGACAGAATCTAAATATATGGACGAGTGGTTAGAATTTTTCAATAGATCAGGAAGAGAACTGCAGGTATTGGTTTTAAAAAGGAAACTTATTAAATTGGATACACTGAATGAGAAGATTATGGCTTTGCAGACCGTGCTGGCCTCTCACAGTGAATCCAATCAGATTAAAGAGTCCAATATTAATATGCGGAAGAAATTAGAAAAATTGGATAAGGATATACAGAGGAAAAAAGTAAAAAAGTTTACTAGAGATTTGAATGATTTTAAAAGTAACAATATATATTTATGGCAGAATGTGGTTGCGAACAATATTAGTGATGGGATTAATATTAATGGTGAGATTGTCACTAATGGTGCTGTAACCTCAAGCTCTAGTAGTAGGGAGATTCCAACTGAGCAAGCACCATCTAGAACAACTCAAATGAGAAGTGACAAAACACAGAATACTAAAGGAAAAAATAATCCCTCCAAAAATAATGTCAACAATACCCCTAAAAGCAATATGAGGAGTGGGACCAGGGAACAAGGGGGAAATCATTATACGACCAATCAATATGATGTTATCCCCAGACCCCAGGGATATACCCAATACAATAGGGGAGGTGACTATGGCCCATATGCACAGGCTGAATATCAGCAGTGGAATTTATCATCATCCAACCAATATGGGGATAGTAGGTATCCAATTCCAGTCCAGAACAGATATCAAGCCCTTGAATATGAGGATTATGGAAGGAATAATGGATACCAGCAGTCTTTTTTAGAACAACGTGGGGGGGAGAGGGGTTATGGAATGCCTTACCATCACCCTCAGTTTGGGAACAACAGAGGGGGGGGAAGGAACCCTGGCACTCAGTACCCCAACAGAGGCATGGCACCACCACGTCGAGAAGGAGAGGCTGTAGGGCAGGGAAACGAGTTCAATCCCAAAAAAAGAAGGAGGGCCGATTAAAAACAGGGATTTATAACCTAAGCAAAGCAACATTAAGTGACAATGAGAAAAACATTTTAAATTTAGGTCTTAAGTGTGCCCCTAAAAAAAGAATGAATAAGTTTGATGTATATATCGACACACACAAATTCATCCGCACACTTAACATGAAGAAATATTTTTTGAGTCATCCTAGTGACCCATCCAGAAAAACTAATGACGTATCCCTACATATGGAGAGTGGCCTACGAAACAAATCGGTGTTTAATCCCCAGAATACTAATAATCATTTTGTAGAGGTATTTAAAAATATGGTGTTGAAAGACATTGAGGAACTCCCTGTAAAGAAACGGATTAATCCTGAGTATATCCAAGAGGGTATCAAATCCCTGGAGGAGAGAAAAGGAATTATTATCCGTCCGGCCGATAAAGGGGGGGTGTTGTGTTAATGGAAAAGTCCTTTTATCACAACCAATTAATGGAACTTCTAAATGATCAAAACACATATAGAAAGTTACCTCGAGATCCTACGGATGAATATAAAAATCAGTTGAATCTGTTGGTTGAATGGGGATTTAAGAAGGGTGCTATTAATGGAAAAGAAAATCAATACCTGAATCCAAGCTCATGCCGAATTCCGGTAATTTATACTTTGCCCAAGATTCATAAAAATGTTGAGAAGCCCCCAGCGCGCCCAATTGTAAATGGGATAGGCTCCATTACTGCAAGGTTGGGAGAATACCTTGACCGGTTTCTCCAGCCAAGTGTTAAAATCACGAGAGCTTATCTGAAAGACACTAGTGATCTTTTACGATTGCTTGATGGGGTGGAGCTTAAATCAGATGTTTCCACTTTTTTGGTGACCGCTGATGTGAGCTCGTTGTATACCATTATACAGCATGATGACGCCTTATTGGCGCTGAATTGGGCTCTTTGTAAACGGGAAGACATATCACATCTACAAAAATCTTTTTTGGGCAAGGTTTTGGATTTCTGTATGGCCCACAATTATTTTTGGTTTTATAATCAGTTTTTTTCCCAGCAAGTTGGCGTGGCTATGGGAGCCAAGTTTGCCCCCAGCCTCGCCAACCTATTTATGGCGGAATGGGAGGACAGACATGTCTTCAATGTGCTTAGACCAGAGTTGAAATTCTACAGAAGATTTATTGATGATCTCCTGTTTGTCTGGGAAGGTTCCAGACAGTCAGTTGAAGAATTCATAAGACATCTGAACAATAACACTAATAATATAGTTTTAGACTATGTTATTAGTGAGGAGGAGGTTCATTTTCTGGATCTTACGATTATGAAATCCGATAGCAGGATCAGTACCAAGGCTTACTTTAAGCCGACTGATCAGAATAGCTATTTGGCCATTGGTAGTGGACATCATCCATCTTGGATTAAAAATATTCCGAAAGGTCAAATGCTAAGGATTCGTCGTAACTGCACATCAACAGATGATTATTATATACAGGCCAATATTCTGGGAGATTAATTTGTGGAGAAAGGATATAAGGATGATACAATTAAGAATATCATTAGTGAGGTAGCACAAATTCCTAGGACACAATGTTTGAAGAAGAAGGAGGATGGTGTCACTAATAAATCATTTCAGCTAGGTTTTATTTCTGATTTTCATTATCAGTGTAAAGAGGTAGAGGAGATTTTTCACAAATATTGGCACATTGTGTGCAGAGACAGACATCTATGCGAAATTTTATCAGAAAACCCCAAGTTCATCTATAGGAGGGCACCAAATTTTGGCGATCGGGTGGTACAAAAAATTCTTGATCCACCCAAACGCCTAGATCTGAATAAAAACTTTAAAGGTTTTTATTCATGTCGTAAATGCATCTGTTGTAGGACAGTGAAAACGGACAACAGAGGAACCACTAGTTTTACGAATAAGGATGGTGATGTTTTTGAGATTGAACAGTTCATCACATGCAATTCATCCTTTGTGGTTTATTTACTATGGTGCCCATGTGGGTTGTATTATGTGGGGAGAACTAAACGACTCTTGCGAGTGCGTATATCGGAACACCTGGCTAACATTAAAAAAGGATTTCGATATCATAGTGTCTCCCTACACTTCAAAGAAAAGCATAGTCAGGACCCTACCCTTTTACAGTTTTGTGGTATTGACTGCACACACCCTGCTTGGAGAGGTTCGAATCGAGTTAGGGAGCTCTCTCAGAGAGAAACCAAATGGATTTTCCTTTTAAGGAGCCTCCATCCGAGAGGGCTAAATATCGAACTCGATTTAAACTGTTTTATCAGTAATTTTTAGATTTTTTTTAGAAACATTTTCTCTTATACAATGATGTATGTCCATAGTGTGCATTTATGAGGATGCATGTAATGTGTCTATGCATACACACACATGTAAATTGAGACAAGGTGGACATTGATCTATTATAGTCTATATAATAGACTAGTTTTAGTTGTACAGATATATATTTTACTATACATGTAAATTAATTTTCATTATATACATGTATTTTTAGTTGGGATTTTAGTTAACCTTCATATCTTGATCAGCCTCGCACTAACATGTGAGGTTGTTATATTAGTCTACTTTGTGACTTAATTCTCTGATATCTGGTGAACAATAGTTATAATTGATCTTTCCGCATATATTATTCAAATTTTTCCGCATATATTATTCTAATATAATATTCTCCTGTTTTAATTCCATATATATTCAAAGGTGCTGAGTACTCTGGCGCCAATTTGAGTATAAAAAGTTTTTTTATTGTTTATTATAGAAGTGACACTTATTGGTGTTTGATATACACAACATTTAAACTGAATAGTACCTGCAGCGAATATAAATTAGAGATTAGATGCAGATCACAGTATGTTATTTATACTTGTCCTCCATGTTTGTGATTGTGGGGGTCATGCCCGATGTATTGCGCTCATGGGGACGGGAAATACGCACATGCGCAGCAGGAAATACGACCGTAACCAATCACGGTCAGAGTATAAAGAGGGAGGTGTAAGTGTGTGTAGTTCACCCCATTGGAAGAAGTCTTACGACGAAACTAGTCTGGGAGGAGCTACACGACAGTCACCTGGTGTGCAGCGTTCGGATCTTTCGACCACTCGTCGAATATACAGTTTGGTGTTTGGGCGGGAGTCTGCGGTGATTTGATTGCAGTGGAGAGGCAAACGTACATGAAGGAGGGTGAGACATACATGCTTATATGGTCCGCCGAGACTGCAATACATCGCGGCAGCCTACTATAAACTTGCCTGGCGTTTGGAAATGTTTGCTTTGAAGTGCCCAATTTGATCTGTCTAAATGTGAGTGTAACCATTGATGGTCACTTGTGCTGTGTTATTTTAATTAAAAGTTTTGATATACTTCACTATTGGAAGCATTTGTTTTTTCATGTGGGAGACTTGACTGACCTAATTTCATCATTTTGGAATCGTTTGTGATACCCTGGGGGGTAATCAAGCTGATTAGCCAAGCATGAGAGTGCGAGGCATATTCTTGTGGTGAGTGCAAGTCCTTAGGGAGTGGAATCACTGAGCACATTGGTGTGGTGAAGGTTTGAAGAAAACACAAGAAAGTTTTATTTGTCATCATCTTCATTTGAAGTCACTTTTGGATGCACTTTTTATGGACTTATTTTGTGCACTTTTTTATGGACTCATTTTCAGTTAAACACTTTATATCAATTGTTTTAAATCACTGTCATGAACGTTATGGACACATGATGAGTTTATTGTATGCACATTTCTTTACAGGGTGTATATTTATGAACATTCGCATTTATGCACTATCTCACGGAGTGTATATGGTTTATATTTAGATTTGTGTTGTAAGACACTGAGCGCTACTATTTTGGTTATTCAAAATTATTTTTCACAAAAAATAGAGCATGTTCGAAATTTTTAATGCCCGTTTTCACGCCGTTAAAAATGCTCTGGAGCATACACACGATCGGTTTTAATGGCCATTTTAACGGCATGAAAAACGATCGTGTGTACGCGGCATTAGAACGAACAAGGAAAAGATAATATGCACTTCTACAAAAAAGTAGTGTTCACAAATGCTAGAGGTTTGGTTAATAAATTGGAAGAACTGGAACTTCTGATACTTAAGGTGTATTTTAACTTTGTGGAAATATCAGAAACCTTGTTTTACAGCTCCTATAAGTGGCTTGCAACTGTCCACGGGTTTATTGATTAACACAAGGTGTGGTACTGTTTGTCCTCCCTCTAGTGTAAAATCCTTATATTATCAAACCAAAATTCCATCAATCATATATACATAAATGCATATGAAAATTAAATTACAAAAATTTGTGAACAATGAAACCAACCCTGTCTCTTCAATAGTTCTTTATATGCTTCTTCCAACCACCAATGCTGTGCATGCATCCACTTTATACACCACAGAGCTGCCCTTCCTTGGATGAGGAGGAAAACTTTGCTGCAAAAAAAGTATATCCAGTTTAAGGATTCAAGTAGAAGCTGAAGAATATTTGAGGTCCCTTATAAAGAGGACACACATGCTTTTGACCTCACAATCAGTTGGGGGTCAAAGCTGCCAGGTGAGAGTACATCTAGTGAAGGGCAGCACTGTGGTGTATAAAGTTGATATATGCACAGTAAAAGGTGGTTGGGAAAAGCATAAAGAGAACTATTGAAGAGACGATTGACAGTTTTTTAATAGAGAATTTTATGAGTTAATTAATTAAATTTTTTGATCGATCAACCACATATTTGCATATCAAGTAGATGTATACACATTACTGGTGGATGGAAGAAGTATAAGAAGCACTGCAGAAGATACGGTGGATATTTCTTTGATAGAGACATTTATGAGTTTATTTGATTTTTTATGTTCAATGTTGGTTTGATTGATTGCTCACAAATTGGTGTATTTTCATTTTCATTTTTTTTGTATACAGTATATGATTGATAGAATATTGGCTTGATAAAAAAGAGAACGTTTTTACATTAGAGGACAAATAGAAAAAGAGAAAAAAAAAATATAGCACTTTTTGCAGGGGTAAAAAAAAAAAAGGGTACAGTGACGTCACTAAATAATGATAAAACAATTAAGTAAATTGGTAGTAAAAAGTGGAGTAAATCACATAAACACATTTCTTAAAGAGATAGGAAGGGAAAAGAAAAGGAAAGAATATTTTTGCACTATGTGGTATAGGGGGAAGTCAAAAGTCTTAATCACAATGTATAGCTATGAGAGAATTATGATTTCTTTGGTAACTTATTTCAGGCAACTTGTGTTTTGGTTAGCTGATGCATTTTTTGAATGAATTGATTGTCTTATGCAGTCCAGAGTAATGAAAATGGGGTCTTGGAATGTCCGTGGGTTGGGTACCCCTGCCAAGAGAGCTGTAGTATTTGATATGCTGGAAATGTATGAGGTGGGACTGATCTGTCTCCAAGAGACCCACTTGACTAAAATTACTATACAACAAGTTCAAAGTAAGAAGTTCCAACACCAATACCACTCAGTGCACACCTCTTATTCCAGGGGTGTGTCAGTACTGGTTAAAAGAGGGGTGGTGTTTACTTGCAGACAGATCAGCATTGACGAGGAGGGGCGCTATATTTTTCTTCACTGCGTAATAGAGAATAGAGAATATGTTCTTGCAAACATTTATATACCCCGCCCTTTAAAATGGAGGTTATATATAAGCTAATGGAATTTATGGTGGATAAGATGGGGATGCCAATCATAGCAGTGGGGGATTTTAATGAGGTTATAAATAGAAAATGGGATAGGTTTCCAGGGGGAAGGGAACCAAATCCTCCAGAGAGTCGATTGTATCAAATTCTACAAGAAATTGGCTTGTTTGATATATGGAGAGCGAGAAACCAAGATGTGCGGCAGTATTCCTGTTTTTCTAGCTCCTATTCAACACTTTCTAGGATAGACCTAGTTCTAGGTAATACGGAAGCATCCAAGATAATAAAAAATATAGTATACCAGCCGAGAGGGGTGTCAGATCACTCGTTAGTGACAGTTCTGGTAAATTTAGAAGGGAATAGAATCAAGGGATTATGGAGGATTAATCCTTTATGGTTTGAAGTTATCGGAGGCCCTGAGGAGATTCTAGACAAATTACAAGAGTTTATAGAATTTAATGAAGGAACTGTGACACAGGGAGTGATGTGGGACACATTGAAGGCATTTTTAAGGGGAATATGTATTCAACAAGTGGCAAAAGTTAAAAAGGCATCCAGAGAGGAGGAGAATAGGATAAGGCAGGAATTGGTGAATGTAGAAAAGGAATATGTTGAAAACCCAACATCAGAGCGACAAGGAATATGGATGAACAAACAACAAGAATATAAAATAGCAATGATTAAAAAATCTGAGAATAAAAGATTATTTCAGAAACAAGCCGCATTTGGGGAGGGGGAGAGTGTCGGAAGAATGCTGGCACATTTAGTGCGAACCAATTCCTCCCCATCCGCAATACCCGCGATTAGGACTTCGAAAGGAGAAATCTCCACTTGGGTATCAGAGATCACAGACACCTTTAGAGAATATTATGATAAATTATACAAATCGCAGGGTGCAGCGGGAGAGGAGGAATTGGAAATATTCTTTGGGAAAATCAAAATACCAATTCTTACTGAAGCAGAGAAAGAGGGAATGCAGGCTCCAATAACTCTTGAAGAAGTACAATTAGCAGTTACAGAGATGGCCAATCAGAAATCGCCTGGACCTGACGGTCTCCCTATAGAAACTTATAAACACTATGGGAAAGTGCTATTGCCGGAACTTCTTAAAACACTGAATTGGGCACGGAAGGAGGGGGAATTGCCCAAGTCAATGTCAGAAGCAATAATTATAGTTCTGCATAAGGAAGGGAAAGATCCACTAGAGACCTCATCCTATAGGCCCATCTCCCTCCTTTGCTCAGACGCTAAAATATTGGCCAAAATAATGGCAATTAGGTTAAACAAAATTATTTCAAGACTAATACACCAAGATTAAACTGGGTTTATCCCCAGTAGATCAACTAGTATGAATATTAGAAGGGTATTCCTTAACCTACAAACTCCAACACAGAATATGGGTACTAGGGCAGTTATGTCCTTAGATGTGATCAAGGCGTTTGATAGCTTGGAGTGGGGATACATCTGTCATGCTCTAGGAGCATTTGGTTTTGGGCCGTCAGTTATTAGATGGATAAAAATCCTGTATAGTGACCCAAGCGCAAAAATTAGAGTCAACAATGATTACTCAGGTAAGATTAAATTGGAGAGGGGCACAAGGCAGGGGTGTCCATTGTCACCCCTGCTTTTTGCACTAGCAATGGAGCCATTGGCCACAGCAATAAGAACGAATACAAAAATGAAAGGATTTGTGAGACCGACAGGAGAGGAGAGAATCGCATTATATGCGGATGATGTTCTTCTCTTCCTGGGGGACACAGATCATTCACTTAAGCAGGTGATGAGTATCTTTGGAGAATTTGGTAGACTCTCGGGATTGGTTATAAATTGGGAAAAATCAGCCTTGATGCCGGTGGACCCGATTGCCAATCAAACCTTTGTAGAAATACCCCAATTAGAAATGGTGGATATAATGAAATACCTGGGAATACATATAACAATTGACCCAAATAAATATATAAATAACTATATAGTGCCCCTCCTGTCTAAATTTTAAAATAAAATTCAAATATGGAGGCGGTTCCCACTGTCAGTTGCAGGGAGATGTAACCTGATCAAAATGCTGTGGATGCCACAATTATTATATGTATTGCATAATACACCAACGTGGATACATAAGAAATGGTTTAGGAAAATTGACACACTATTTAGAGAATTAATATGGAAAGGAGGCCAGGCGAGGATAGGACTACAGACCCTGCAACTATCAACAAGGGAGGGAGGTATGGCGGTACCACACCCACGGTGCTACTTCCTGGCAGCACAGCTGCAGCATATAGGAATGAGACCAGAGATGGGAGGGGATACAAATGGGTGGTTGATGACAATGGGGTCACCCCACAAGTTGGTGATGGAGGCATTGGAGGCAAACTCATTTTTATATAAATCCCCTACGGTCAAGATGGTAATAAAGGTGTGGAAAGCTGTGAAAGCAATAGGGGGATTAGAAGGAGATATATGCAAAAACAATTAATAAAGATGCGCTACCCTTAAACAAGCAATCATAGTGCTAATGATTCATATGTGTTCACACACACCAAAAAACAAAAACAGAAAAAAAAGGTCCTGTTAATAAAACACGGCGAATATATCTGAAATATCCCCCGTGCACAGATAAATGAATAAATAAAAATTAAAAAAAATTATATATATATAAAAAATGTGAAAGAGAGAAAGTCCGAATGAAGTTCATAAACAAAAAAGCCACATCTGCTGATGTATATATAACAGACTCTTCTAAGCAGCTGTAGGCGAAATATCCACATCCAACTTGCTCAAACGAAATATAGAAGAAATAGCAGCTTACCAAATATAATAGATCTCTGTCACGGAGATCTAAAGGGGCTCAGATTCATATGGTGATCCCACCGGACATTCAGCCACGAAACACTGGAATCGAACGATATCCTCCTCCTCCTGGGTATTTATTCCAAGAAAAGAGCTCTCCCTCCAGGTATCCGCTGATGTAATTGGCTCATGCAAATATAATAGATCTCTGTCACGGAGATCTATAGGGGCTCAGATTCATATGGTGATCCCACCGGACATTCAGCCACGAAACACTGGAATCGAACGATATCCTCCTCCTCCTGGGTATTTATTCCAAGAAAAGAGCTCTCCCTCCAGGTATCCGCTGATGTAATTGGCTCATGCAGCAAAATGAATGTTGATATGGAAGAAAAATAAATAAAACCTCAGCGTGCCGCTCTAGTTTTGAAAACCTGCTGGATGTCATTTTTTACCCAGGATAAATAAAGGGAATCCTATTTTATTAGGAATACTGCACCATGAGGTTTTATTTATTTTTCTTCCATATCAACATTCATTTTGCTGCATGAGCCAATTACATCAGCGGATACCTGGAGGGAGAGCTCTTTTCTTGGAATAAATACCCAGGAGGAGGAGGATATCGTTCGATTCCAGTGTTTCGTGGCTGAATGTCCGGTGGGATCACCATATGAATCTGAGCCCCTATAGATCTCCGTGACAGAGATCTATTATATTTGCATGAGCCAATTACATCAGCGGATACCTGGAGGGAGAGCTCTTTTCTTGGAATAAATACCCAGGAGGAGGAGGATATCGTTCGATTCCAGTGTTTCGTGGCTGAATGTCCGGTGGGATCACCATATGAATCTGAGCCCCTATAGATCTCCGTGACAGAGATCTATTATATTTGGTAAGCTGCTATTTCTTCTATAATTCGTTTGAGCAAGTTGGATGTGGATATTTCGCCTACAGCTGCTTAGAAGAGTCTGTTATATATACATCAGCAGATGTGGCTTTTTTGTTTATGAACTTCATTCGGACTTTCTCTCTTTCACATTTTTTATATATATATAATTTTTTTTAATTTTTATTTATTCATTTATCTGTGCACGGGGGATATTTCAGATATATTCGCCGTGTTTTATTAACAGGACCTTTTTTTTCTGTTTTTGTTTTTTGGTGTGTGTGAACACATATGAATCATTAGCACTATGATTGCTTGTTTAAGAGTAGCGCATCTTTATTAATTCTTTTTGCATATATTTGTGTAGTGGTTATTCCAGCTATAAAAAATTTTTGCAGCACCCATTAATTCACTTTATTAATTTTACCATTATTATTTATATATATATAATGGTTCTCATATTTAATTAATTCACTAATTTTAATCACGGTTAGCGCGGATTTTTTCCATTTTTACAGGATTAGAAGGAGAGACAGAATATACACCCCTTTGGGATAATAGGAATCTTCAGGAGCTGGAGCCAATGGGGAAAATTAAGGAATGGGAAGGGAAGGGGATAACTAGGCTGGCCCAGCTGTATGAGGGAGAAATCCTAAAAACATTCGCTACACTTGGAGAGGAATATGATGTCCCTAAACATACATTTTATAGATATTTGCAAATTAGACACGCATTAAATAAGCAGTTTGATAGACAGGGACCAATCTGGCACAAATCCCCTATCTTTCAGAGATTGGGCAATCAGAGTGAGACCGGGGGCCGTATATCCGAAATATACCCCCATCTATGCAAAGGAAGTATTACAGCTCCTGAACATCTTAAAAGTAGAGGGAAATGGGAGGAAGATCTGGGGCCCATATCCGGGGGACAATGGAAAAAGGTACTAGAGAGTGGACACCTTGTATCTGTGTCACCGGCCCAGAAGTTTTCATTCTTAATGCAATTACATAGGACATATTATACACCAAAAAGGCTGTTTGATTTTGGATGGAGAACAGATGCAGGGTGTCCCAGATGTCAGGACACAGGGGACCTGATACATATGCTATGGAGGTGCCCGAAATTATTTAGGTATTGGACAGGGGTACTAGATAGCATAAATAGGACATATATGACAACAATAGAAATGGACCCTAGAATGTGTGTCCTGGGACTAGAGGAGGGAACAAGCAGAGCGACCAGTATAACAAAAGCAGTGCTTAGATGCCTTTTTCACGCCAGAAAATTGATAGCGCAAAGATGGCAGGCAGAAGACCCCCCCTCAGTAAGAGAATGGGCTAATATAGTCACCGCAACAATATGGAAGGAGAGGGTAGTATATATTAAGAGAGGGAACACAAGAGAGTTTGAAATGGTGTGGAACCCGTGGTTGGAAAAAATAGGGACACCCCTGCAAAGCGGAGAGTGAGATAAGGAAAATAAATGAAAATAAAAATAAACTTTGAATAATGTGTAAAAATGGAAGAAAAAACCTAATATGAGAAATAGTAAGGGAGGAGGGGGAGGGGGGAGGGGGGAAGGAGGGAGGGATGAGGATCAATCGAGTGAAAATTACACTGATAACATTTTGCTAATTTATTGTTGTGAAAAATAAATATATAAAAGCATGTATAATGTTAATTTGAACATATAAGAAAATTAATAAAGAGAATATAAATAAAAAAAAAAAAAGAGGACAAATAGTGCCACACTTTATGTTAATCAATTTTCAGTGATCACATATGAGAGTGTCTGTAGGTGGGGGCCGCTTAGAGGTTTTAAAACAAAGCATAACAGTTAACAGTTCACAAGACTGTCCATGGGTACTCCCTGTATTAGAGGGACAATGTAGGTAAAAAAGAGGGATGGGTGTTCCTGTATGCCAAGAGTAATTTGATCGTGAATATGAGGGATGAAAAGGCTAACAGGACAACAGAGGAGATAGAATCCCTGTGGTTGGAGCTTCCAAGGAAAAAACAAAACATATACATTAATAGTGGGTGTATGCTACAGACCCCCTAACTGGAATGATGGAGAGGAGATAAACCTCCTCTCACGGTTAGAAATGTTAGTAATATTATCATGGGGTACTTCAATTATTGTGATATTGACTGGGCAGATGGAACTAATTGCATGTGTCAATTGGTGGATGCCCCAGCTAGAAATAATGCTTTGCTAGACCTACTAATTACAAACAACAGAGAGCTGATTGCAGATGTGGAAGTAAGTGTGAGGGGGTTAGCTCGGCAGCGGGTGTGTGTGACCCCCGAGATGGGCTCCCCACACAAAAACAGGCCCAGCAAACGGAGGTTGTGGTTTTCAAAATCAAAAAGGTGCGGTTTATTTTCTATTTACAGTGACAAAACACAGCAAAGCAAAAGAAACATAAACAAAATAAATCCTGGTCAACTTGACCTCTGACTAAACATACAGGTTTCCTAACTAACAACTGGGATCAGCCTAGTGCTGTCCTAGTCCCTAAGTCCCTGGTTTTAAATGTCCAAGCAAATAGCCACACAGGCTTTGTCTCACCGCACAGGGGTTCACTCTCCCTAGACAGTCCACACAGGTCTGGTTCCAGGCATGAGCTAACACCTAATGAATCTGGGAGTTTTTATAGAGGCCTAAATGAGCTGACAAGCTTCAGCTGGCCTCATCAACTCCCTGTCTGTACGACGCCCCACACTCTCCCTAGAGGTATGAGTCATCCATGAGCCCACTAGCCTTATACAACTCTCCACCTAGTTGTATAAGTCGGCGTAAAGCCTGAATCTGGGCGAAATATATCTACCCCCCTGGATGCAACCAGGTGACTTTACCTTCCTGCTGTCACATACCCCCCCCTCTTGTTTTAACCTCGGGGTTGGAACACCAGCAATCAGGCATTCATGTACTCGAGACAAAGCATCCACATTCCCCATTTGAACGCCAGGGCGATGCTTTACTGTGAAGTTGAATTCCTGGAGGGCCAGGAACCACCTATTCACTCTTCTATTTGTTTCCTTGTTTTGAGCCATCCACTTTAACGGAGCGTGATCCGTAACCATGTCAAAGTGCCTACCTAGCAGGTAGTACCGAAGGGAATCTAGAGCCCACTTCACCGCTAAACACTCCTTTTCAACGGTGGCGTAATTTACCTCATGGGACTTCAACTTCCTGCTGAGGTAAATGACTGGGTGCTCTTCCCCGTTCCAGACCTGGGACAATACTGCTCCTAACCCCACATCTGACGCATCACTTTGTACGACAAAGTCTTTAGAGAAGTCGGGTGAGTACAACACTGGCTGGCTACATAAGGCTTGTTTCAAGAATTGGAATGCTGCCTCAGCCTCGGGGGTCCATTTAATCATGACCGACCCTTTCCCCTTCGTCAGGTTGGTTAGGGGCACAGCCTTAGAAGCAAAGTGGGGAATGAATCGCCGATAATACCCAGCGATTCCCAGAAAGGCTCGTACCTGCTTCTTGCTGTTGGGACGTGGCCAACTCTGGATGGCCTCGACTTTGTTGAGTTGGGGTTTTATTACTCCCCTCCCAATGGTGCACCCAAGCTATTTGGCCTCCTCCTGCCCAATGGTACACTTCTTGGGGTTAGCCGTAAACCCCGCTTCCCGAACAGAGTCCAGGACTGCTTGCACTTTTGGCAGATGTGAGGCCCAATCTGTGCTATGGACAATTATGTCATCCAGGTAAGCCGCAGCATACTTCCGATGGGGCCTCAGCATCTGGTCCATTTTCCGCTGGAATGTGGCCGGCGCATTCTGTAACCCGAACGGCATTCTTTTATATTGGAACGCCCCGTCTGGGGTTACAAATGCGGTTTTCTCTTTGGCCGACTTGGCCAGGGGGATTTGCCAATACCCTTTTGTGAGGTCAAGAGTCGTCATGTATCGGGCTGTTCCCAGCCGGTCGATCAACTCATCTATACGTGGCATGGGGTAGGTGTCAAATTTTGTAACTTTGTTCAACTGACGAAAATCGTTACAAAATCGCCAGCTCCCATCCGGTTTAGGCACCAACACAATGGGACTAGACCAATCACTTTGGGACTCCTCTATCACCCCTAAGTTCAGCATTTTCTGTACTTCCTCCCGTATTGCCTCCCGTCGGGCCTCTGGGATCCGATAGGGTTTTAACTTCACCCTTTCACCGGGCGGGGTAATGATGTCATGCTCTACCCCAGATGTTTGTCCCGGCAGCTCAGAGAATACCTCCTTGTTGCGAAGCACAAACTCCTTAACCTCCTGTTGTTGGGGTTGTGACAAGGTGGCTGCTATTCCAACCTCAGGAATCACGCAACCAGTTTGAGCTGGTGACCAAGTGTCTGCGACTAGGGACTCTCTATCCCTCCAGGCTTTCAACAGATTAACGTGATAGATCTGTTCGGGCTTTCGCCTTCCTGGTTGTCTGACCTTGTAATTCACTTCGCTCACTTTTTCCATTATCTCGTAGGGGCCTTGCCATTTGGCAAGGAATTTACTTTCAACCGTAGGGACAAGTACCAGTATCCTATCCCCCGGGGAAAAGGTACGGGTCTTGGCTCCACGGTTGTACACTCTCTGCTGTGCTAACTGCGCTTGGGCCAAATGTTCCTTCACGATGGGCATTACCTGTGCAATTCGGTCTTGCATCAGGGCGACATGCTCAATCACACTCCTGTGGGGAGAACTCTCACTTTCCCAAGTTTCCTTGGCAATATCCAACAGCCCTCTTGGGTGTCTCCCATACAGTAACTCAAAGGGGGAGAATCCCGTAGAGGATTGGGGCACCTCCCTAATAGCAAACATCAGATAAGGAAGTAGACAGTCCCAATCCTTTCCATCTCTATCCACCACTTTCTTCAACATTTGTTTTAGGGTTTTGTTGAACCTTTCAACCAGCCCATCGGTTTGGGGGTGATACACAGATGTACGTAATTGCGTCACTTTGAACAATTTACACAGCTCCTTCATAACCCGTGACATAAAGGGTGTACCTTGGTCCGTAAGCAGTTCTTTACAAATACCCACCCGGCTAAACACAAGAGATAGCTCTTTGGCTATGGTTTTGGCCGAGGTATTTCGGAGAGGGATCGCTTCTGGATAACGGGTGGCATAGTCCATTATAACTAATATGTACTGGTGCCCCCTAGCGGACTTGATTATAGGACCTACCAAATCCATGGCGATCCTCTCAAACGGGACCTCAATGATGGGTAGAGGGACCAGCGGGCTACGGAAATGTGGCATCGGGGCCGACCTCTGACACACAGGGCAGGAGGAACAATAATTTTCTATGTCCTTCATCACCCCCGGCCAATAGAATCTCTGTAATACCCTCTCTCGGGTTTTCTCTGTCCCCAGATGACCTCCAAGAATGTGCCCATGGGCCAACTCCAACACCAACTTCCTGTAAGGTTTGGGCACCACAAGCTGCTCAACGGTTTCTTCTGCCCTTTTTGCCACCCGATACAGTAGGTCCTTCTCTACGCTGAAGTATGGGTAAGTGCAGGTATTATCTGGGTTCACTAACTCGCCATCTATTTTCACTACGTTTTCCCGTGCCTTTATTAGGGCGGGGTCTTTCAACTGTTCTGTGGCAAAGTTTTCCCTGTGAACCTCAAGATCAGAAAACTCCACAGACGGTAGGTTTTCGTCTGAGGAGGTGGGCTCCTCTCCAGTTTCTTGAGTCTCCCCTGCCAATACTGATAAGGGAAATTCCGGAGAGTCCTCACCACTCTCAGGGGAGTTCTGGCTATCACATTCCTGGTACATAGGGGCACCAGTGGGGGGCTCAGGATCATCCCACAGTTCCCAGAACTTCGGAAAATCCCTTCCCACAATGGCGTCATGCGGTAACTGAGATACTAAGCCCACTGGATGAGAGAGGGTACCTTTGGGGGTCTCGAAACACACTGTAGTCACTGGATACTCTCGGGTGTCCCCATGCACACAAATAACAGCTACCTTGCTATTCCCAGAGACCTCTGTTTTAACTAACTCAGCCTTTATCAGGGTCACAAGGCTACCTGAATCCAACAATACCACAACATTTCTACCATTAACACACATTTTGCATAAATGTTTCTCAGTTCCTCGAATGGCAGTGCATGCGACTGTCGCACACAGCGACTGACGTCTGCCCGTCAGAAAGTCACACTGCATGGGTTCCTCCACAACCGGGCACTTGGCTGCAATATGTCCCGCTTGCCGGCAGCGGTAGCAAACGATCCTTCTTGCGGCCTCTTGAGCCGCTGATTTCCCAGGCTGTTCTCGCCAAACTTGGGGTAGAGCTCCCACCCTCTCACTCTCTCCACCCTCACCCCTTGGAATCCTCTTATCCGCCCCTGGGGATGGTCTGGTCTTAGGGTGGAAAGTCCGAGTGTCTCTGGAAGAGGCCGTCAGGTTCTCTGTAGCCAAGTATTTCTCCACACGATCCACAAGACCATCGGCCGTCTCTGGGTCTCCATGGCTTACCCACTTTTGGATGGCAGTAGGAAGAGCTCTCAAAAACCGATCCATTACAACACGTTCCACAATCTTTGGTGCGGACAAAGTCTCTGGCTGTAGCCACTTTCTGCTCAGGTGAATGAGATCATACATTTGAGACCTGGGGGGTTTTCCAAGCTGGAAAGTCCAGTTATGCACACGCTGAGCCCGGACAGCCTGGGTGACACCCAGCCTTGCCAATATTTCAGCTTTTAGCATCACATAGTCTTTTGCTTGGTTAGGCTCTAGGTCATAGTAAGCTTTCTGCGATTCACCAGTTAACAGAGGAGCCACCAGTCCAGCCCACTGCTCCTCAGGCCACTTTTCTCTTTCAGCGGTCCTTTCAAATGTGGTCAAAAATACCTCTGGATCATCCTCTCCAGTCATTTTTGTCAATAAACGACTCACCCCAAAGGACGCGGTATTAGTGGGACGGCTTTCCTCACTGGTCTGCGGACGTTGCTGCATTACTGCTTCCATCTGTTGTTGTAGTCTCTGCTCTTGCTTCTGCAACAGGTCTATGAAGCGGGCCTCAGATTGCTGCTGGGCTTGTTGCTGAGCCTCCAGACTCTGTTGCAAAGTTGCGTTTGTCTGCTGCTGGGCTGCAAGGCTCTGTTGATGAGCTTGCTGCTGGGCTGCGAAGTTCTTTTGCAAACCTGCATTTGTCTGCTGTTGATTGGCATTTGCTAGAGCCAGCTGCTTCAGTATCTCCTCCATGCTGGCTTAAAAAAAAAACTGCCCGCATTCTCCACCAACTGTGAGGGGGTTAGCTCGGCAGCGGGTGTGTGTGACCCCCGAGATGGGCTCCCCACACAAAAACAGGCCCAGCAAACGGAGGTTGTGGTTTTCAAAATCAAAAAGGTGCGGTTTATTTTCTATTTACAGTGACAAAACACAGCAAAGCAAAAGAAACATAAACAAAATAAATCCTGGTCAACTTGACCTCTGACTAAACATACAGGTTTCCTAACTAACAACTGGGATCAGCCTAGTGCTGTCCTAGTCCCTAAGTCCCTGGTTTTAAATGTCCAAGCAAATAGCCACACAGGCTTTGTCTCACCGCACAGGGGTTCACTCTCCCTAGACAGTCCACACAGGTCTGGTTCCAGGCATGAGCTAACACCTAATGAATCTGGGAGTTTTTATAGAGGCCTAAATGAGCTGACAAGCTTCAGCTGGCCTCATCAACTCCCTGTCTGTACGACGCCCCACACTCTCCCTAGAGGTATGAGTCATCCATGAGCCCACTAGCCTTATACAACTCTCCACCTAGTTGTATAAGTCGGCGTAAAGCCTGAATCTGGGCGAAATATATCTACCCCCCTGGATGCAACCAGGTGACTTTACCTTCCTGCTGTCACATAAGGAATAACTTAGTAAACAGTGATCACTGAGTAATTCTATTCACCATAAATGTCAGGAAGATCCTGCCAGTAACAGGCTCTCCAGGTTCTCTGGTTCGCGATCGTGGGTGCCATTGCGCATGCCTCTGTTGGCGTCAGGCGGGCTATTTAAACCTGCCTGTCACATACAGTCCCCGCTGTCTGCTCTACAGCGTTTGTGTGCCTGAAACCTGATCTGTGACTTATACCTGTGAAGACCTGGCTTACCTATGACCATCCAGCTATCCGCCTGCATCTGACCCTTGGCCTGTTTGTGACCACTCCTCTGCCTGCACCTCTGTACCTTTACTGCCCGCCTGATAACCGACCTGGCCTGTCTGACTACTCTTGTGTGTTCCTATCTGTTCCTGGTTCAGGTCCAGTCTGCTAAGCCGTTCCAGTCTGCTGAGCTGTTCCTGTTTGTTCCTGGTTCCGGTCCAGTCTGCTAATACGTACCAGTCTTCTGAGCTGTTCCTGTTTGTTCCTGGTTCTGGTCCAGTCTGCTAAGCTTTTCCAGTCTGCTGAGCTGTTCCAGTCTGCTGAGCTGTTCCAGTCTGCTGAGCTGTTCCAGTCTGCTGTGCTGTTCCAGCCTGCTGAGCTGTTCCTGTTTGTTCCTGGTTAGTCCAGTCTGCTAAACTGTTCCAGTCTGCTAATCTGTTCCTGTTTGTTCCTGGTTCCAGTTCAGTCTGCTAATCTGTTCCAGTCTACTGAGCTGTTCCTGTTTGTTCCTGGTTCCGGTCCATTCTGCTAAACTGCTCCAGTTCCTATTTCCCAGTTCCTGCAGAGAAGTTCCTGGACGTCTGGATTATTTCCCTCTCTGTTGATCCTGCCAGGCACTCGTACCACTCCTCACTCCTGTGCCTTCTGTTACCTTACCAGGGGCCGCTAATAGGAGCCATAAGGGAGGCCTTCCTCTGCAATATCGGGCTCAAAACCATCAAGTACGTGACAATAAATCATAGGAAGAGAAGACAGGAGGGTAGGCCAAAAACACAAAATGTCAAAAATGCCAACTTTACTAAACTGCGCTCCATAATACATGACATTAACCACTTCCGGACCACACGCCATCGTTGTACGTCGGTACTTTGATGCTAAATACCGTTGTTATAGCAGCGGATAGCTGCCATAACCCTGGTATTTTTAAAAACGTCAGTCCGCTTTAAGATAAACGTGGTCTCTGCTGCGCATTCACCGCAAGATCACTTTTATCGGCGGTGGGAGAGGTGAACCCCCTTCCGGCATCGGTAGGGGTGAGACGATCCGATCATCTACCCTGAGAGGCAGGAAATAGAGTGAGGGAATGATGGCCCCCACTTGACTCCATACCATTGGATGGTGGAAGAAATAATTGCGTTTGTAAGACCGCTGCGCAAATACGGTGTCACATAAAGTATTGCAATAACCGCAATTTTATTCTCTAGGGTGTTTGAAAAAAATATATAATGTTTGGGAGTTCTAAGTAATTTTCTAGCAAAAAATGTAAAAATATTTTAACTTGTAAACAACAAGTTTGAAAAATAGGCCGGGGATTTAAGTGGTTAAAGCGGTTGTAAACCCTCACATATACCCAGTGAAGTGAACAGCCTCAGATGATACACAGAGATCAAACAAATCATTCCACGTAGGTTTTACTTTTTTATCTGCAGTCTTCTGCTCTCTACACCCTTAAAAAAGTGCAGATTGTGTTACAAATCTTTAATCGTCTGTCAGCAGCGCAGAGGAGGGGGTGGAGAGATTGCAGTTACAGTGTGTGAGAGCTGATTGGAGGAAAGTAACACACCCTCTCCACACAGCAGAAGAACTGTTTTGAATAGACAAGCTCCATTCTGAGCTCTCCCCACCTCTTGGCACACATTTACCTAATTTGTCTGAAAAACTTCTCAGAAATGACTCATGCTGATAACAGGGTACCAAGCACCAGATAGAAACAACACTTTAGAGAAATATAAGTAAACACTGTAGATATATGTGGTTTGCTCAAATTCCATGACTGGGAATTACAACCACTGTATATGGGATTCAATTCTGGAAGCAAAGAACACTGAGGAAAAATATGGAGCATTTTAAGGACACCCTAGAGAGCGAAATTTTTGCCCATTGTTCTTTGCAAAATAGCTCAAGCTCTGTCAGATTGGATGGGAAGCATTTGAGAACAGCAATTTTTAAGTCTTGCCACAGATTTTCAATTGGATTTAGGTCTGGACTTTAACTGGGTCATTCTAACACATGAATATGTTTGATCTAAACCATTCCATTGTAGCTCTGGTTGCATGTTTAGGGTCGTTCTCCTGCTGGAAGGTGAACCTCTGCTCCAGTCTCAAGTCTTTTGCAGACTCTAACAGATTTTCTTCGAAGATTTCCCTGTATTTGGCTCCATCCATCTTCCCATCAACTCTGACCAGCTTCCCTGTCCCTCCTGAAGAAAACCTTCCCCACAACATGATGCTGCCACCACCATGTTTCACTGTGGGGTTGGTGTATACAGGATGATGTGCAGTGTTAGTTTTCCACCACACATAGCGTTTTGCTTTTAGGCCAAAAAGTTAAATTTTGGTCTCATCTGACCAGAGCACCTTCTTCCACATGTTTGCTATGTCCCCCACATGGCTTCTCCAAAACTGCAAACTGGATTTTTTATGGCTTTCTTTCAACAATGGCTTTCTTCTTGCCACTCTTTCATAAAGGCCAGATTTGTGGAATGCACGACTAATAGTTATCCTTTGAACAAATGCTCCTACCAGAGCTGTGGATCTTTGCAGCTCCTCCAGTGTTACCATGGGCCTCTTGGCTGCTCCTCTGATTAATGCTCTCCTTGCACGGCCTGTCAGTTTAGGTGGACGGCCATGTCTTGTTAGGTCTGCAGTTGTGCCATACTCTTTTCATTTTCGGATTAGGGATTGAACAGTGCTCTGTAAGATGTTTAAAGCTTGGGATATTTTTTTATAACCAAACCCTGTTTTAAACTTCTCCACAACTTTATCCCTTACCCGTGTGGTGTGCTCCTTGACCTTTATGATGCTGTTTGTTCACTAAGGTTCTTTAACAAACCTCTGAGGGTTTCACTCAACAGCTGTATTTATACTGAGATTAAATTACATACAGATGGACTCTATTTACTAATTAGGTGACTTCTGAAGGAAATTGGTTCCATTCGATTTTAGTTAGGGGTATCAGAGTAAAGGGGGCTGAATACAAATGCACACCACACTTTTCAGATATTTATTTGTAAAAAGTTTGAAAATCATTTAACATTTTTCTTTCACTTTACAATTATGTGCCACTTTGTGTTGGTCTTTCACATAAAATTCCAATAAAATAAATTTACATTTTTGGTTGTAACATGACAAAATGTAGAAAATTTCAAGGGGTATGAATACTTTTTCAAGGCATTGTATAAGTTACCTGTCGCTGAGAGTTTGCCTCTAGATGTGGAGATCCTGTGCATGTACTTTTATTTACTAGTATGCCTTTTTATGATGATTCCTTTCATAAATATATGAAATTCAAAAAGCTAGCTGTTCGGAGTTCTTTAAATAACTTAAAAAAAATAAAAAACCTGTGCTTGGAAAACAATGTGGGATCATAAAGTATATGTATCACACACAGACATTCTTCCAGTTTGTAATCTTGCTACTTAAAAAAAAATAAAAGCCAGCAGCTACACAAATTGCATCTGCTGGCTTTTAATAATAGGACACTTACCTGTCCTGCAGCCCCTCGATGTCGGCACAGCAGCTGATGTTTCCATCAGCTGTCGGGTGCTGCCGCCTTCATTGCGAGTAAGGGAACCTGGCAGTGTACCCTTTCGGCTTCACGCCGGGAACCCTACTGCGCAAGCGCGAAGCCCCGCTCCTCTCTCCTATTAGCCTGGCCACCGAGGAGGAGGGAGCCCCGCAGTGACGCCACGGCCGCGTCACGGCCGCGGCCGGTCTCCCGGAAGTGGGAAAGGATACCTGTCAAAGACAGGTATCCTGTCCCTTCTCCCCCTGAAAGGTGCCAATTGTGGCACCGAAGGGGGGGAGGAATCCGATGAGCGGAAGTTCCACTTTAGGGTGGAGCTCCACTTTAATGTTGAAGGGCTGTTGATCAAATTGATATCTCAAAGGCCTAGAAAATGAACTTCTCTCCTTTTTGTTATTCCATTTGTCTCATCTGCAGAGACATGTGCTCTCTTTCTCCTGTATTCTTAAAGTGTCCAGCAAATTTTTTTTTTTCTTTTTTTCTTTTTTTTCTTTTGGATCTTTTGAAAAAGTGGAAGGGTTACAATCTCTGTCAGGTTCTACTGCTTCCCCCACTTACCATTTTAGTTACAATGGTTTCTCCAGAGAGTAAATTAGTGCAAAGGCTGCAATTAACAGCTGCTGGAAATGTGTAGACTTCCCCTACTCTACATTACTTGCCAAATATATAATTCTGTCCATCTGGTTATGAGATTTACACATTATTTCCAGACTGTAAACTCAGAGATCCCTATAATGAATCCCAGTTTGGGTGAAATGCATTAGTAGGGTGGTGACTCTGCAAGGTGCATGTTGTGCACCTAAATATTTTTTTTTTCTGTTTATTGGTTACTTAAAGGTGCTTCTGCTCTTTTTTGTATTCTATTGCATATGCTGAGAGCACGAACAAGCTGTTTGGTTGGGTGCCTGGTGGGAAGGTGATGTCAGATGCCCTGTAGCAGCAGCAGCATCGGTTTTCTTTTCTCATTAGCCTAGGTTCACACTGACTGCAGGAATGAAATTATGCGAGTTCATCTGAACTCGCAGAATTTTGTTCCCGCATGTCAGTCCCGTCTTCGGGGGTGATTTCAGACATCTGTGCGGTTTTCTGCACAGATTTAAATGGAAATCGCAGCCCGAAATTGTCAAAAGTAGTACAGAAATTACTTTTGGGAATCGGTGCAGGATCGCAAATATGGCATTGCACCGATTTGGACGCTGCCATTGCCGTAGATTTGGCATGCAATTTGACATGTCAAACGCATGCCAAATCACATCAATGTGAACCAGGGCTAAAGTCCAGAATCTGCACTCCTCCCTGTACTCAACCTTATAATGATGGGTGTTTGAAGCAAATGTCACGGCTGGTACTGTGTCAGATTCCGTTGCATCTTGTATGCTCATTGCGAAGAAAGCATCACATAAGGCATAGGAAACCAATTCCCAGCAATGACCAGAACAGTAATCTTTTACTTTTAACCACTTCAAAAAAAAAATGTTTCAGGCTGGCGATCCGGCTCTCCGCTATGTAGGCCACAGACTCTCACTCCCTGTCACACAGACCTCCAGCTGGCAGGGTCAGAATGGCGTCCATAGAGGGCGAAAATAGGCCACACCCACCATTTTATTTCCTCACCCAGCAGGCTGCTCTGTGCGCACAGCATTCTGTTTCCTGTGGTTCCGATTGGTCCTGCCAACAGTGTCACTTCCTCATCCCAGACTACATGTTCCATGATGCATTGCTCTGGTGATTCTTACAGGAGGAAAAAACACACATAGAGCCCAGCATGCACTAGAGGGAGCCAAACTCATACATAAAACAACAAACTGTCCCTTAACCACTTGCTTACTGGGCACTTAAACACCCCTCCTGCCCAGACCAATTTTCAGCTTTCAGTGCTGTCACACTTTGAATGACAATTATTCAGTCATGCAACACTGTACCCAAATGATTTTTTGTCCTTTTTTTCATACAAATAGAGCTTTCTTTTGGTGGTATTTGATCACCTCTGGGTTTTTTATTTTTTGTGCTATAAATGAAAAAAGACCGAAAATTTTGAAAAAAAACACATTTTTCTTAGTTTCTGTGATAAAATTTTGCAAATTATAATTTTTTCTTCATAAATTTTGCCCACAATTTATACTGCTACATATCTTTGATAAAAATAACCCCAAATTTTTGGAAATTATTTGGTCTGTGTGAAAGTTTTAGAGTCTACAAGCTATAGTGCAAATCATAAAAAATTATCACATCTGATGTACTGGCGGCCTATCTCATTTCTTGAGACCCTAACAAGCCAGGAAAGTACAAATGCCCCCAAAATAACCCCTTTTTGGAAAGTAGACATTCCAAGGTATTTAGTAAGAGGCCTGGTGAGTTATTTGAAGTTGTAATCTTTTCACAAGATTCTTTGCAAAATTACGATTTTTTTTTTCCTCAAAATTGTCATTGTAATAGCTTATTCCTCTCACATGGCATGTGCATACCACAAATGACACCCCAAAATACATTCTGCTACTCCTCCTGAGTATTACGATACCACATGTGTGGGACTTTTTTACTGCCTGGCCATATACAGAGGCCCAACATGCAGGGAGCACCATCAGGTGTTCTAGGAGCATAAATTACACATCTAACTAGTTGACTACCTATTACACTTTTGAAGGCCCTGGAGCACCAGGACAATGGAAACACCCACAAAATGACCCCATTTTGGAAAGCAAACACCCCAACGTATAATCTATGAGGCATAATGAGTCTTTTGAACGGTTCATTTTTTTCCAGAAGTTTTTGGAATATGTGAAAAAAAATGAAAACGCATTTTTTTTTTTACACTAAGTTGTCAGTTTATAAGACATCTCCAACACATAGCATTTACATAGCAAAAATGACACCCCAAAATACATTCTACTACTCCTCCTGAGTATGGCGATACCACAAGTGTGGGACTTTTACACAGCCTGTCCACATACAGAGGACCTACATTGAAGTAGCACCTTCAGGCATTCTAGGCGCATAAATTACACATCTCATTTCTCAACCACCTCTTATAGTTTTGAAGGCCCTCGAGCACCAGGACAAAGGAAACACCCACAAAATGACCCCATTTTGGAAAGCTAACACCCCAACGTATAATCTATGAGGCATAATGAGTCTTTTGAACGGTTCATTTTTTTCCAGAAGTATTTGGAAAATGTGGAAAAAAATGAAAACGCATTTTTTTTACACAAAGTTGTCAGTTCATAAGATATCTCCAACACATAGCATTTACATAGCAAAAATAACACCACAAAATACATTCTGCTACTCCTCCTGAGTATGGTGATACCAAATGTGTGGGACTTTTACACAGCCAGTCCACATACAGAGGCCCAACATGCAAGGAACACCATCAGATGTTCTAGGGACACATAGCATGCACATACCAAGAATATACCCCAAAATACATTATGCTGAGCAAAGTGTAAACAAAAGATTACCTGTGGTTTTAGTAGCGCAGTTCTACACAGCAGGATAGCACTGGTCCAGGCAGCAGGCAGGGACTTCGTCAGCAATGGCATACACATGGCATACACAATTGTCCAGGCAGCAGGCAGGGATAATGTCCATAAACAGTCCTGGGTCAGTGCAGGCAGAAATATTGTCAGCAGTGCCAAAAATATTAGTCCTGGTAGTAGGCAGGTCCATTTGGTGTGGTCAGTTCATGCGACAGGCAGAGGCATGATGGCATAGGTCCTACAGGCAGCAGGCAGAAGTAGGGCCTTGTTTAGGACAGAATGGGGACAGGGGTAGAGGCTTCTCCCACCCAAATCTCTTTGAAGTCTCCGAGTCTCCAGACCCTAATCTAGGATGAGAAAACGAAAAAAATTGTTTTCTTCATCCAGAAAAACTTTTCTGGAGCCCCTCACATATGTGAGACCCCTGTGTTGAATCCCACTAGTCCAGTAACAGGGTACAAGATCAATCCAAGAGGCAGGCAAAAAGCATGGTCAAACAGTCCAAGGTCAGGCAGAGGTAGTATAGAATCGTTAGGCAGAAGCGTGGTCGAATAACAGTCCAGGGTCAGTTCCAGATCAGGCAGAGGTGGTACAGAATCGTTAGGCAGAAGCGTGGTCGAATAACAAGCCAGGGTCAGTTACAGAGCAGGCAGTAGCATAAGGGGTGTGAAGGCAGGCAATGAGGATTACGTTTACCATACTTCACTAATAATTTAGTATGGTAACGGCGAAAGCAGCCAATTACACAGAGGCCTGGTTGGGAAGGACACTCGGCACAATAATAAACTGTGTCTCGTCTGACTCCTCCACTGGCACACACCTTACATTTTTTTTTACCTCATCGGCCTGTTGCTGTGGGAGGGACTTTATCGGGAAAGTGACGTTCGGAGAGTCGACTCATAACATCAGATCGGATATTTTGGGGTGGGCCATTCTGGAATATCAGGGCAGTGGTGATTTCCTCCTGGTAGCCAAGGAAGGGTAGGGGGTTTTGGGTGGACTTGCGGTAAATAATATAAGAGTTATATATGGCCAAATGAAAAAAATTAATTGCTACTTTTTTATACCAATGGTATGTCCGTCTTGTGGAAAGATAGGGTTCCAGCATTTGGTCGTTAAAGTCGACTCCCCCCATGAACAAATTGTAGTCCTGGATGCATGTGGGGCTTTTGGATGGTGGTGCCATTCCTTCTGGGGTTTTCCACGAAGGTATCGTTGTGGATGGAAGATAACATGTATACATCCCTTCTGTCCTTCCACTTCACTGCCAGAACCTCCTGGTTTTGCAGACTTGCCGACTCTCCTCTTCTCAACTTCTTATTTACAAGACTTTGAGGAAAGCCCTTCCGGTTCCTTCTGACCGTGCCACATGCTGGCGTCTTCTTCAGGTGAAGGTTGCGAAACAGGGGAAGAGATGTATAAAAGTTATCTACATATAAATGGTAGCCTTTTTCCAGTAGGGGGCTGATGAGTTGCCAAACAACTTTCCTGCTTGTTCCCAAGTAGTGTGGGCAATTGGGGGGATGCAGCTGGGTGTCCTTCCCTTCGTACACTAGGAAGCCATACAGGTACCCTGTGACTCGGTCACATAGTTTGTACACCTTCACCCCATAGCGGGCCCTTTTGCTGGGGATAAATTGCTTTATTTTAAGCCTGCCACTAAATTTAACAAGGGACTCATCCACACATATGTGTTGGTCCGGGGTATATAACTGGGGGAATACTTCTGAATTTTTTTTTAGTAAGGGCCGAATTTTGAAAAGCCTGTCATAATTTGGGTGATTTCGGGGAAGGCACTGGGTGTTATCGTTGAAGTGGAGAAACTTCATGATAATGAGGTACCTGGTTCTGGGCATTGCGTTGGAGAATATTGGCATGTGATAGATGGGGCGTTTGGACCAAAAGGAACGAAAACTGTTTTTTGGGTTGAGTCCCATGCAAAATGTGAGGCCTAAAAAAACCTTCAACTCCTCCACCGTTAGGTCTCTCCACTCGAAGGGACGGGCATAATATGATGTAGGATTACTTGCAATAAATTGCTGGGCATATAGGTTGCACTGGGTGACAATGTTGGCTAGCATGTCCTCGGTAAAAATTAGATTGAAAAAATTGATTGGGGAAAAATTGTCCGTATTCACCTGGACTCCTGGCTGGACAGTGAAAGGGGGAATGTTGGCTTCTCCTGAATTAGGAGGAAGCCACAAGGGGTTCTGGAGGGCATAGGGAAGGCCGACATGGGTCCTTGGCCTTTCTTGCTGAGGCACTGCGGTGCTGGTGGATGGCACTGCGGTGCTGGTGGATGGCACTGCGGTGCTGGTGGATGCTACTGCTGCCTCACCAGAGTGCCTTCTTTTGGCGGGCCGACTATCTTCCTCCTCTAAGGCTGTCTCTGTTTCACTACTGAAGACTGGCTCATAGTCTACGTCCGACTCAAAACCTGAATCGGAATCTGAAAAAGAGAGCTCCCCGTCGCTCTCAGGCGTGGAAAGAATTTGGTATGCCTCCTCGGCGGTAAAACACCTTTTTGACATCTTTTGGTTGCTGGTGGTGGTGATGCGACTTCACAGGTGTGTGGCGCAGATGGACCCTGATTGATTGCACAGATGTGCACTAATAAGGCGGCACAGATGGGTACTGAGGTGGCACAGATGGGTTCTGAGATTGTGGCACAGATGGGTACTGAGATGGTGGCACAAATGGGTACGGAGGTGGTGGAACAGATGTACACTGATGAGGCAGCACAGATGTGCACTTATTGATGGCAAAGATGGCACTGAGGCGGCACAGATGGCACTAATGAGGCGGCACAGATGGCACTAATGAGGCGGCACAGATGGCACTAATGAGGCGGCACAGATGGCACTAATAAGGCGGCACAGATGAGGTGGCAGATGCGTATTGATGAGGTGGAACAGATGTGCACTGATTGCACAGGTGGGCACGGATGAGGTGGCACAGGTGGGCACGGATGAGGTGGCACCGGTGGGCACGGATGAGGTGGCACAGGTGGGCACGAATGAGGTGGCACAGGTGGGCACTGATGATGTGACACAGGTGGGCACTGATGAGCACGTATTGCACAGATGTGCACTGATCACAGGTGGCACAGGTGGGTACAGGTGGCACAGGTGGGTACAGGTGGGCACAGATGGCACAGGTGGGCACTGTGTTTTCACAGTTTTTTTTACTGGGCACTGAAAGAAGCTGTGTGTAACTCACACTCACACTGACAGATCGCTCTCCCTCCTCACACGCGGAGTCTGTGTGAGGAGGGAGAGCCGGCAATGAGAGATGATCTCATATGTTTACATTTAAGATCATCTCTCATTGGGCTCCTCGATCGCGCTGTAAATAGCCGCTGTGATTGGCTATTTACCGCGATCTGTGAATGGCTGTGTCCAAGGGACACGGCCAGCACAGAAGTTCCCTGATGCGCGCTCGGGAGCGCGCGCGGGGAACGAGGAAAGGGGAGGCCGTACTATTGACGGCCTCCTGGCATTGTAGAGCCACATTGTGGCCGCTTATACTCGTATGCTGGCCGCGAAGGGGTTAATGATAACCACAGTAGCAAACCTTGGCTACACATTATTTATATATATATATATATATATATATATATATATATAATTGATCAATCCTTTCGTTCCTAATTCCTTTTGTTTATAGCGCAAAAAATTAAAACTGCAGAGGTGATCAAATACCACCAAAAGAAAGCTCTATTTGTGGGGAAAAAAGGGACATCAATTTTGTTTGGGTACAGCGTCGCACGACCGCGCAATTGTCAGTTAAATTGACGCAGTGCTGTATCGCAAAAAAATGGCCTGGTCAGGAAGTGGGTAAATCCTTCCGGGGCTGAAGTGGTTAATGAATTACAAAATAAATATATATTCCCCAATTTTTATGTTATAATATGAAAGATAATGTTATGCTGAGTAAATAGTTATTTAACATGTCATGCTTTAAAATGCTGCATGCTCATGGAATGGCACCAACCTACGGTACTTAAAAATCTCCTTAGGCGACGCTTTAAAATTTTCTACAGGTTACCAGTTTTGAGTTAAATGCGAGGTCTAATACTAAAATTATTGCTGTTGCTCAGTCGCTTGCAGCAATACCGCACATATGTGGTGCCAGCATCGTTTGCATATGTGGGCGTGACCTATTTATGCGTTCACCACTGAACGCAAGCACGTGGGGACAGGGCGCTGTTAAAAAAAAATTACATTTATTTTATTACATTGTTTTATTTTTACGCTGTCCCTTTAACCACCTCGCGCCTGCCGTACGACTATATACGGCCGCGAGGTGGTTGTAACATGCCGGGAGGCCGTTATTATACGGCCTCCGCTAATTTGGCCACTGGGGGGCGCGCGAGCGCCGCCGGCGGCGCGCGCACGTACCCGGCGCGTCACTGCAATGCCGATGCGCGTGATCCATGTCCTGTCAGGGAGAGGGGACCGATGCTGTGTCCCTTGTACATAGGGACACAGATCGGTCACCTCCCCCAGTCAGTCCCCTCCCCCACACAGTAGTAATCACTAATAGGGCACACATTTAACCCCTTCCTCGCCCCCTAGTGTTAACCCCTTCCCTCCCAGTCATATTTATACAGTAATCAGTGCATTTTTATAGCACTAATCGCTGTATAAATGTGAATGGTCCCAAAATAGTGTCAAAAGTGTCCGATGTGTCCGCCATAATGTAACAGTCACGTAAATCACTGATCGCCGCCATTACTAGTAAAAAAATATATATATATAAAAATGCCATAAAACTTCCCCCTATTTTGTAAACGCTATAACTTTTGCGCAAACCAATCAATAAACGCCGCTTGCGATTTTTTTTACCAAAAATATGTAGAAGAATACGTATCGGCCTAAACTGAGGAAAAAAATAAAAATTTCCCAAAAAATTGGGATATTTATTATAGCAAAAATCAAAAAAATATAGCTTTTTTTTCAAAATTGTCGCTCTATCTTTGTTTATAGCGCAAAAAATAAAAACCGCCGAGGTGATCAAATACCACCAAAAGAAAGCTCTATTTGTGTGAAAAAAAGGACATCAATTTTGTTTGGGAGCCACGTCGCACGACCGCGCAATTGTCATTCAAAGCGTGACAGTGCTAAAAGCTGAAATTTCGCCTGGGCAGGAAGGGGGTATATGTGCCCAGTAAGGAAGTAGTTAAAAAAAAATTGATCACTTTTATTGCTATCGCAAGGAATGTAAACATCCCTTTCGATAACAATACAGCATGACAGGTCCTCTAAAAGACCCAAAATCTCTCCTCTCTCCTTAAAAGCAAAATATAAAAATATGGCATTGTTTACATGCGGCCAAAACCGGAATTGACATCATGACGTCGCTCCAGTTCTCCTAGTGCATAGAGATGAGCGGAGGCCATTTTTCCATTGCTCATCTCTGTACCAACCGCCCCCCAGCGCCGGATCGATTTTCAGGTTCCCTGATCTGCCAGGTAAGCCCAAAAGCTACGGGAAAGCAGTGGAAGGGGAGGCGACCCCTCCCACCACTTCTAAAATTGACCCAGCATCGAATTCACTGCTCGGAGCACTTTTATGAGAGACCGGCGCCTGAGAGAAAAGATTATACTGGAATTATGGCATCCAGCTGCAGCCATAACCATGGTATTTAAAGTAATGATGTATTTTCCTAGTTAGGCAGTCGGCAAGTGGTTAAACTGGTACTGATGTTGTGGGGATCAGGAAACTGATGCTGGCATATATTGGTCTGGAGTCATTACCTTGAGATGGGGACCCTGCAAGGCCCAGAAACTAGGGTGACCACATTTCCAAACTGCCATTCAGGGACAACAATTTTGCCAAGGACCGTGTTGAATGTAGTTTCGGGGGTTGACTGGATTTCGTTGGCGAGCGATTTGTCAGGTGAATGGCACTTATATCATCCCAATACCATGCTTGGAATGTATTTTTATTATTGCATTGTAATAATAGACCCCCTTCCCTTAGTACAGACCCCCTTCCCTCAGTATTGCACCCCCTTGCTCAGTACAGACCCCCTCTACTAACTATAGACCCCCTTCCCTCAGTACGGACCCCCCTCTACTAACTATAGACCCCATTCCCTCAGTATAGACCCCCCTCCCTCCGTACGGACCCCCTCTACTAACTATAGACCCCCTTACCTCATTATAGACCCCCCTTCCTCAGTACGGACCTCCCCTCTACTAACTATAGACCCCATTCCCTCAGTATAGACCCCCCTCCCTCCGTACGGACCCCCTCTACTAACTATAGACCCCCTTACCTCATTATAGACCCCCTTCCTCAGTACGGACCTCCCCTCTACTAACTATAGACCCCCTTCCCTCAGTATAGACCCCCTCCCTCAGTACAGACCCCCCTCTACTAACTATAGACCCCCTTCCCTCAGTATAGACCCCCTCCCTCAGTACGGACCCCCTCCACTAACTATAGACCCCCTTCCCTCAGTACGGACCCCCTCTACTAACTATAGACCCCCTTACCTCAGTACGGACCCCCTCTACTAACTATAGACCCCCTTCCCTCAGTACGGATCCCCTCTACTAACTATAGACCCCCTTCCCTCAGTATAGACCCCCCTCCCTCAGTACGGACCCCCTCCACTAACTATAGACCCCCTTCCCTCAGTACGGACCCTCTCTACTAATTATAGACCCCCTTCCCTTAGTACGGACCCCCTCTACTAACTATAGACTATAGACCCCCTTCCATCAGTATAGACCCCCCTCCCTCAATACGGACCCCCTCTACTAACTATAGACCCCCTTCCCTCAGTACGGACCCCTCTCCACTAAGTATAGACCCCCTCCCTCAGTACGGACCCCTCCATTAAGTATAGACCCCCTCCCTCAGTACGGACCCCCCTCCACTAAGTATATACCCCCTCAGTAAAGACCCCCCTGACCAAGTATAGACTCCCCTCCCTCAGTACAGACTTCCCCCTTCAGTATAGACCCCCCACTAAATACAGACCCCTTCTCCATCAGTATAGACACCCCGACTAAGTATATACCCCCTCCCTCAGTATAGACCCCCTTCAATACTGACTCCCCTCCCTCATTATAGACCCCCACTAAGTACAGACCCCCCCTCAGTACAGACTGCCCCATTCCACTTGTGCTAGTATGGAGGGGGATGTCAGAAACCCTTTTCCTGATCACTATCCCTGTGACCCTGTCCCCCTCCTCTGTCCATCTACATACATATAATATAAGCTGAAGTTCTGAACAGACCTCAGATCAGCGACAGGAATGCACAGCGGTGTCCCTCTGCCGTCTCCTGTATACTTATAAATAGCTGAGAAGGTGGAGGCGGCTTTGGTCTGCTCTGCGGTATGCGGTATGAGGCTGGGATAGGGTTGCCACCTTTTCTCCAACACTTTAGCGATGCTCAGGATTTTTTTTTGTAGCATACACTATAGGATTGTAAAAGATCTGGGACAGCTTTGGGTGCCCCAAGGAGAGTAGTAAGGTGTCATGCACAGCACGTCACGGCAAAGAGTGGGTATGGTTCAGCCGCTGTCAGCAACAATTTGTAATGGACTGAACAATCTAATACAAGAATAACCAGAGCCTAAAATGCCACAATCCTGTTAGCGCCAATGTTCATGCTAACAAGCATACACAATTAACAAAGTGCCAGAAATGGATAGCTTGTTAAGAATAAGCTATTACAGTATATTCTCGAGTATAAGCCGAGTTTTGCAGCACATTTTTTTTGTGCTGAAAATGCCCCCCTCGGCTTATACTTGAGTCACCTTTTTGCGCCTGATCTCCCGGAATTTTGAGGACCCAGTACCGGCCGGATGTAGGTCCCCTGGTCCCCAAACTTGTCTCACACGTAGCCACATTTTTCCCCTACAAGTGTGCAAAGTTTGTTGTCCAGAGGACCTACGGCCGGGGAGCACCGATTTTTCAAAGACGGGCACTCCTTCCATAGACTCCCATGTTAAATGGTAATTTCTCTGGTGATTTTGGGGACCTGGTACCGACCGGTCGTAAGTCCCCTGGACCCGGAACTTGGCACACATGTATTCCCATTTCTTCTCTACCAGTGTGCAAATTTTTTTGTCTGGGGGACCTACGGCAGGGGAGCACCGATTTTTCAAATCCGGGCACCCCTTCCATAGACTTCCATGTTAAACGTCAGTCTAGTCATGGACACATTAAGGCATGTGCACAGTGAGGCATGGGCACAGTGAGGAAAAGTGAGGCACAGTGAGGCATGCAGATGGACACCCTAGGCTTATACTCGAGTCAATACGTTTTCCCAGTTTTTTGTGGTAAAATTAGGTGCCTCGGCTTATATTCGGGTCGGCTTATACTCGAGTATATACGGTACATCTACTGCTCACTGTCACTTTCACTTTTTGGAATCTTCATTAATACATACCAGTGGCGGCTGGTGCTCAAATTTTTTTTGTGGGGGGCGCAAACAAACTGAAAAAAACAAACATCAATTGCAGCCACTGTGCCCATCAAACGCAGCCACTGTGCCCATCAATTTCCGCTACTGTGCCCATCAAATGCTGCCACTGTGCATACCCCGCCCGCCCGAGAACTTACCCTGTCTCGATGGGGCAGTGGGTCATGGCAGCGGTGTCCTCCACGCTCCTTAATGTCTTCTCCTGTCCTCACTTCCCGGCCTCTTCTATGATTGGACGCCTGATAGGCGTCCAATCACAGCGCCTGTTGTTTCAGCCAATTAGGTGACAGGTAACAGACCCGAGCACCTGATTGGCGGAGAGGCGTTTCAGTGTTAGGAAAGCGAATATTCATTCACTTTCCTAACACACAGCTGACTAAACTGTGAGTGCATGGCTCTAATCAGGTGCTTCAAAAAAATACCCCGCCACTGTAATTCTGGCTCCCAGCGCCCGAAAAGGGGCCGGGGCCCTGAATAGGGGGTGGCAGCAGTGACCATAGCTAGATTCATGCAATGCATGAATCTATCTATTGGTGATAGAGGGATGGCAGGAGAAAGGGGGTGGTGCCTGTGCGCCTTTTATGGATGCACCGGCACTGATTACATGCATTAAAGGGAGTTTACTAAGACTGGAGCAGCTGTGCATGGCAACCGATCAGCTTCTAGCTTTCATTTCCAAAGCTTAACCAAACAAGTCGAGGCTAGAAGCTGACTGGTTACTTTGCACAGCTGCTTCCCTCATTCTGCTTAGCAGCAAGCCTATTACAACAATTGTAGGCATTTAGAATGCATTTAGTTGTCACATAACCTGGCAAAGTTACAAACACCAAAAGGACTTATTTAATAAACAGCAATGCAGAATATACAGTAATAAGCTATGATTATATGCACAAGTACAGAAGCCCATCAGATGTAGCTGATGACAATGTAAGGTACAGTTTGATTGGCTGCTATGGATAACAAGTAACAACACTTGGCACATGGCTACGTGACTAAGTAAAAAATCCTGACTCTCAGAAAGCAATCTAATAAAAGTGTACTGTGTGGCTTTAAATGTGCAATCCTCTGGACCTTGTTCTGACGTCACTATTCTCACTTGACCCCGGAAGCACGGGCGAACGCCAGGACTTTTTTATGCCGGCAATTTTAAAGAATTTTATGAACTTTTGTAACCATTTGTGTACCTTGACGATCGGAATACATTTTTGGAGGTAATATACTATCTGAGTCCCCCCCTTTTCTTTCTCTGTTGGTATTAACACCGGAGGTCTGTTGGGTCCTGCTTAAAAATCTGATTACATCAGCCTCCCGGGGATGGAATAACATAACTAGAGGCAGAGGGAGTATCCGGATCTCGGAGCGGTGACACCCCCAGGATCAGCACCAAGACCCCGCAGAGGGTAATATCTGCAGGCTCTCTTGACCTTGCCATAGTGGAGGTCCACCTTTTGTGGTAAGGTACCCATCTTGCCTTCATATTCACCGTGGTGGATGCAGCTTCCCTATGACATCTGTGGATCTATCCTGGGCACTACTTTTTTCAACGTCTCTCTACAATCTTTTGTTTTCTTTCATTTGAAGCAATTTTTGTATTGGAACTTTTTTTAAGGAATGGACTTCCCCACTGTTATATATATTAAGAGCCCATTCACACAGGGGCAACTTTGGATCCGACTCCAAATTGCCCCAGGTCGCCCCTAGTCGCCTCAGGTCGCTCTGGCTGAAGAAATCAATGTAAGTTAATGGAGCCGTCTTAATGCACACTACTGCAGTCGCTCCGACTTCAAAAAAGGTCCCTGTACTACTTCAATCCGACTCCTAGGCGACCTGTAACCATTCATTTCAATGGGAGTCGCCTCTCACTGTCTTAATAGGAGCAACTCTCCAGGAAGAAAACATACATTTATCAGGCAAACCTCTCCCTCCCACAGAGCTGATTCTTGTTCGATTGGCCACTGGAATGTCTGCTGTCCTGCAGGCAACTTGGAGTTGCCTTGTAAGTAGCTCCAGGTCGCGCTGTGATTCATTCTCAAGTCGTGTCTGAGTTGCCTCATAAAATTGCGCTGGAAGTCGTGTTGCCCCAGTGTGAATGGGCTCTTAATAACTTTGAGCACTTTTTTAGTAACATTTAGTAATATTTGGTAATAGTATTCAGTTATTTTTGCTTGATTTAACACTCTACACATATTTGTTTAGTAATACTGTGTAGTAGCTTTCAGGTATTTTTGCTTGACTACACACATGAGTGTTACCTTTGCAGGCTCTACATTCATTTAATTCGAGTAGGGGTGTAATCCTTGCACCTGTAAATGCATTTTTCTTTTGGGTATTTATATATATATAATATCCCTCACCTTACTCACCTTTATCCATTTATTCACTTTATTTATTCATTCATTCATTTATTCATTTATCTATATGAACTCTCATTAGAGTTCTATTTTTTCACTTTTTTGTGCGCGACATACCTTCTTGATTTTATTTTTACTTGGTATGGTTTCACATATTTTTTTTTATGTCGCAGCCTAGCTGTTACTAGCACGTTATTTTCATTGTTCACACTAGCGCAGTATTACTTTTACTATTGACTATAGCAGGCTCTTACCTGGGAAACTTCATACAGCAGTTTGTAATGCTCTCACTTCTTAAAAGTGCACAGATTGCAACCCATTGTAATCTGGATGACGGGTTCAAGGCATCTAATTCCCTGTTCTGGGAGCAGAAGAAGCTGTAACAGGAGGACTACTGTACTTGTGCTCCTCCGGCCAGAGTCCTTAAACCTACTGGGAGGCGTGGCACCTGAGTCCGGCAATGGAACACACACCCCACCACCAGGGTCTGGAAGTTGGGATCTGGAAATGAAAACAGGCATGGCAATGTGCATGAACCTAATGGAGGCGAACACCACAAGGGCATCACAGTCAGGCTGGGAATCAAGCAGGGCAAAATTAGCGGCAAGCCGGGCATCGAGAACTGGTTTAGCAGGCACCATGTCAGCGGGCTGGACAAATGGCGCTGGGTCTTCAAGCTGGCCACCGGGCAGAGGCACTTCAAACTGGCCACCGGGCAGAGGCACTTCAAACTGCCCACCGGGCAGAGGCGCTTCAAACTACCCACCGGGCAGAGGTTCAGCAAGCCAGATGGCAGGCACTGGTTCAGCGGGCTGAAAGACGGGCACCAAAACGTCAGGCTGGAACAGGTTGGCTGGTGTGGAAACAGGCTGGAACAGGTTGGCTGGTGTGGAAACAGGCTGGAACAGGTTGGCTGGTGTGGAAACAGGCTGGAACAGGTTGGCTGGTGTGGAAACAGGCTGGAGCGGATCGGCTGGTGTGGAAACAGGCTGGAGCGGGTCGGCTGGTGCGGAGACAGGCTGGAGCGGGTCGGCTGGTGCGGAGACAGGCTGGAGCGGGTCGGCTGGTGCGGAGATAGGCTGGAGCGGGTCGGCTGGTGCGGAGATAGGCTGGAGCGGGTCGGCTGGTGCGGAGATAGGCTGGAGCGGGTCGGCTGGTGCGGAGATAGGCTGGAGCGGGTCGGCTGGTGCGGAGATAGGCTGGAGCGGGTCGGCTGGTGCGGAGACAGGCTGGAACAGGTTGGCTGGTGTGAAAACAGGCTGGAACAAGTTGGCTGGTGTGGAAACAGGCTGGAGCGGATTGGCTGGTGCGGAGACAGGCTGGAGCGGGTCGGCTGGTGCGGAGACAGGCTGCAACAGGTCGGCTGGTGCGGATACAGGCTGCAACAGATCGGCTGGTGTGGAGACAGGCTGCAAAAGGTCGGCTGGTGCGGAGACAGGCTGCAACAGGTCGGCTAGTGCGGAGACAGGCTGCAACAGGTCGGCTGGTGCGGAGACAGGCTGCAACAGGTCGGCTGGTGCGGAGACAGGCTGCAACAGGTCGGCTGGTGCGGAGACAGGCTGCAACAGGTCGGCTGGTGCGGAGACAGGCTGCAACAGGTCGGCTGGTGCGGAGACAGGCTGCAACAGGTCGGCTGGTGCGGAGACAGGCTGCAACAGGTCGGCTGGCACGGAGACAGGCTGCAACAGGTCGGCTGGCGCGGAGACAGGCTGCAACAGGTCAGCTGGTGCGGAGACAGGCTGCAACAGGTCGGCTGGTGCGGAGACAGGCTGGATTACTGGCAGGATCATGTGAGTTGGAAAGAACTTCAGTTTTTTCTTTGGTTTAGCCACCGAAGATTTGTATATGTATACAGGGCTGTAGGTGGTGGATGCAGCTGGTAGAGGCGAAGAGCGGAAGGATGGTGAAGCAGAGGATGCAGATTTTGAAGGGGGTCTTAGGGGAATTGATGGAGGCAGCCGAGAAGAAGCAGGAGGGTTAAAGGCAGGGTAAGTGCAGCAGGGGGAAACAGGGTACTGGTACTTCATTGGTAGGAGGGTGTATTGGTTGGCCACTGTGGTAGTTGGGGGTAAAGGAGATGCAGACATCCCAGCAGGCTGGTGTCTAGACACAGAAATGGGTGGCAGGGAGCCGACAGGGGCTGAGTACAATAAACTTGACCAGGCCTGTAGTAATGGTTGCACAAAGTTAGGTTTGCACACTGCTTGTCTGACCAGAGACTGCACTGACTAAATACACGCTGCAAGCACCTGTTGAGGACAAGTTGAGTACTGCTCAAGGAAAAAGACTGAGGCCTCGTACACACGACCGATTTTCTCGGCAAGAACCAGCAAGAAACTTGCTGGCAGAGAGGTCTTGCCGAGTAAATCGGTCGTGTGTACGCTGCTATCGGGTTTCTCGTCGAGAAAACCGACAAGAAACCTCGACGAGAAAATAGAGAACCTGCTCTCTATTTTCTCGTCGAGATTCTCGTCGGCATGTTTCTCGACGAGAAAAGTGAGTGTGTGTACACTTACCTGTCCGCCGGGAAGCCTGCGCATGTTCGAAATGAATTCGACGCATGCGCGGTAGCTTCCTAGGCATACGTAGGGTATACCAAGATGGCGGCGACGGCATCGAATGTGACGAGCGCATGCTCGACGTAGTCGATGACGTCACCGCGTACACTCCTTTCAAAGAACCGCGGGTTCTTTGAAACGAGCGTGTGTACACTCGGCCGGGACAAGTTTCTTGTCCAAGAATCTCGTCGAAAAAAACGACATGTTTTTTTCAACAAGAATCTCGGCCGTGTGTACGAGGCCTTAGTCATCTTCCAACAGCCACACCAAGGACTCTACCTGAGCTGCACTAAAAGGGGGTGTATAGTCATCGTCTCCACTGGAGGCATCAGACAGGGCCAACTCTGTACAGATCCGAATCAATGGATGCACATCCTCAAACAGGAACCTGCCCTGATCCACAAAAACATGAGCTAGGCGGATGTATTCCAGCAACTGCTCTCTAGTGTGTTCACTTAATGTCTGAGAACAAAATTCCTTGTCCTCTGTTGCCAGGAGCGACAAATACAGAATATCTTCAAGCTGCATTTCTTAAGCAATAGCAAGTGCCCAGACCTGATTCCCAAGTGCAGCCGATCTGCTTGAATGGCTCTGGTATTCTGTCACGGATGCCTAACATGGCATTCAGCACAGGGTACTCAGATCAGTGGCCTGCACTAAAGGAATTAGGCACAAGGTAAGTAAATATATATATATGCGTTTATTGAAAGGATAATTCATAAACATTAAGGCAACCAGCAAACAACCACAGTGACACACAAAACAACTCCCTACACCAACGTGAAAATAGGTTTGAGATTAAAGCATAAATGTAATCAAGCCAGGGTCATACGCGAGAGATCAGTCCGATTGAACAGGGAGCCGGAAGGGACAACAGGAGGAAGGGATGAGTCTGCAAGACAGGGGTCCAGGGATGGATGCAGGGTTCAGGAACACAGGACACAAGGTACAGGATAATAAGTCACCAGGTACAGAGGCAGGAGTCCAGGGGTGGATGCAGGGTTCAGGAACACAGGACACAAGGTACAAGATAACAGGTCACAAGGTTCAGGTTCAGGAATACAGGTCTGGGTTCCAAGACAATACCAGAGCAAATGCTTTAGTGTCTGCTGGGTATTTATACACACCTCCTGCAATCAGTCTCAGGTGACGCCTGACTGCAGGAGATGATTTTGGCTCCAGACAAATGGGAGACACCCGCTGGTGGCCACCAGAACTGCACCCTTTGGTGCTGAAAGCAATAGCACCACCAGCAGGTGACCCAGGCAATGACACTGATCATGACATCAACTGTCTCATTCAAAGTCCCACCATTCCCCCTTCTTTATTACCCAACCGGGATGGAGGCACTTTTCCCAGGTGCTTCACTCAAAGTCCCAACCCTTTGTTATTTACCTCAACAGTAGGGATGGAGTCAGTTGAGAGTTAGCTGGCAGTTATCCCCTGCCAGCTTTGTATGGGGTTGTTCTGCTAGTTTGTATTCACTGTCTGCAACTACGGTTGTGGATTGTTGACGGCTCGGGACACATTTTATTATTGTTGATCATTGGTGTTCTCTGGGCCATGTTTTGTTCTGACCCGGGAGCTGCGATGCGCTCTGCGTGTCCTCCCTGTCTCCTTCGTGTCCGCCCGATGGGGGCGGGATTGCTAGGGGGATTGGGCGGGTACCCTCTACGCATCGGCGCCACGCACCGCCCCCACATCTGACGTCATGGTTTGACGTTGTGAGGTGTGCAGCATTTCCATCGCAACCGACCCAGCTGGACGTTGTGGCACAGGCTGTGGGTGGGTTTGCATACCGCCCGGGCTTGTGTTCCCGCCCTGTGTGGTGTTCGGCCAGCGTGACGTTGGTGGTGATCACATGGTACGTGCGAGACGCATATAAGGTGTCCTCCCGGAAGTAGCCCTTCATCTCCACACACGTTTAGACGCCATAGCTCTGTAAGGCCCATGTAAAAGGAACAACTAAGGTAACTACTCTGGGACCTAAGTATTTAGGTTTCTGTACTCCTTCATTCACCTTTTTGATGTTCCCTGACTATCTTAATGGACCTACTCATCCATTTTAGATATTTATCCACCATCTTGATCTATCACTGACTACATTGTTGAGATGGCGGTTTACAGCTGCTTACTTTCTGGGAGTGATACCGGTGCTTTCTGGTTCTGTGCTTTCTTGTTGCCACCTCATTTCCTGGGATGGACACCTCTTTGGGCCCAGCTCCCACTCACACCACAATTCGGTATATTGTAAGTACCCAGAATTGACACTTTGTGCCTGCTGGTTGTACATTATCAAATTCTTACAGTACAATACTCTGTTATTTCAGATGACCTTCAACATCCGCCCCTGATGAAGTGTTATTCACAGAAACGCATCGGGCACCTAGGATGTAGCTACTTGCTATTAGGACTTTTACTACTCTCATGATTTATATACAATTTTATCTATTCTATTTGCATACCCTATTGCTATGTGTTGTCCAGTCCATACAATGCTATTGTTACTATCAAATTTGCCAGGTTTATCATGTTGACTGTTATGTACATACAGATTGTAGGTTATGTCATGTGCACTTGCTCATGCTAACTTTTTCCACTGTGATGCAATAGTACACTATACACACACATGTAATAAATTTGACTTGTTTTCAACCCCTACCTGTCAACTGTCTCATTCAAAGTCCCACCAATTCCCCTTCTTTATTACCCAACTGGGATGCAGGCACTTTTCCCAGGTGCTTCACTCAAAGTCCCAACCCTTTGTTATTTACCTGTGTATAATGTGCAGCCTGGTATATGATGTGCAGAGCCCTGTGTATAATGTGCAGCCTGGTATATGATGTGCAGAACCCTGTGTATAATGTGCAGCCTGGTATATGATGTGCAGAACCCTGTGTATAATGTGCAGCTTGGTATATTATGTGCAGAGCCCTGTTTATAATATACAGCCTGGTATATGATGTGCAGAGCCCTGTGTATAATGTGCAGCCTGGTATATGATGTGCAGAACCCTGTGTATAATGTGCAGCTTGGTATATTATGTGCAGAGCCCTGTTTATAATATACAGCCTGGTATATGATGTGCAGAGCCCTGTGTATAATGTGCAGCCTGGTATATGATGTGCAGAGCCTGGTGTATAATTTTGACACTATGAGTGGAATACAGGGGACGGAGTGGGTGGATTCTATAAGGGGTGTGGCTTATGAGAAGTGGGAGGGGTCAACCGTGGAGGGGCGGGGTCTTGCGCCCCCCCCGTCCTAAAACTTCACTAGCCGCCACTGAATACATCCTAATTAGCAGTCCCGCTCAGTCACACCTACAGGATGAGTCCAAACCTCTCAAGTCCCACCTCACAGATCACAGCATTATTCAAGAAGAAAACCCCTTCATACATAGGGATGAGCCGAACACCCCCGGTTCGGTTCGCACCAAAACTTGCGAACAGGCAAAAAATTTGTACGAACACAAGAACACCATTAAAGTCTATAGGACACGAACATGAAAAATCAAAAGTGCTAATTTTAAAGGCTTATATGCCAGTTGTTGCCATAAAAAGTGTTTGGGGGCCCGGGTCCTGCATCAAAAAAAGTTTTAAAAACTGCCTTTTTTTCAGGAGCAGTGATTTTAATAATGCTTAAAGTGAAACAATAAAAATGAAATATTCCTTTAAATATCGTGCCTGGGTGGTCTCCTTAGTCTGTATGTAAAGTAGCGCATCTTTCCCATGTTTATAACAGTACCACAGAAAAATTAAATTTCTAAAGGAAAAAATTCAATTCAAAATTGCTTATGGCTGTAATGTATTCCCAGCAATATAGATAAAAATCATTGAAAAAAATGGCATAGCCCCCCCCCCAGTCCATTACCAGGCCCTTCGGGTCTGGTATGAATATTAAGGGGAACCACACAACAAAATTAAAAGAAAAAAATTGCGTGGTGGTCCCCCCAAAATCAATACCAGGCCCTTCAGGTCTGGTATGGATATTATGGGGAACCCTGTGCAATTTTTTTTTACAAAAATGGCGCGGGGGTCCCCCCAAAATCCATACCAGACCTTTATTTGAGCACTCAACCTGGCAGGCCGCAGGAAAAGGGGGGGAGGAGAGAGCACCCCCCCTCCTGAACCGTACCAGGCCACATGCCCTCAACATGAGGAGGGTGTTTTGGGATCCCCCCAAAACACCTTGTCCCCATGTTGACAGGGACAAGAGCCTCTTTCTCACAACCCTTGCCTGCGGGTGGGGGTCTTATCGGAATCTGCAAGCCCCCTTTAACAAGAGGACCCCCAGATCCTGCCCCCTATGTGAATGAGTATCGGGTACATTGTACCCCTACACAGGCAGAGTTTTTCCCTTTTTTTTTTCAGTCCGTCGGCTCTGTGATCGAAGATGAATGGACCGCGGGACATTTTTTATTTTTTAATAAAGGACTTGTCTCAAACTGTCTCCTGTCATTTTCACTTTTTTGACACTTTTTTTTGGTGAATGTGTAGGGGTAAAATGTACCCGATATCCATTCACATGGGGGGCAGGATCTGGGGGCCCCCTTGTTAAAGTTGGCTTCCGGATTGCGATAAGCCCCCCGCAGACCCCCACAACCACTGCGCAAGGATTGTGGGAAAGAGGCCCTTGTCCCCATCATATACATTGTATATGACGCAATTGGTCATACACTGTAGCCATGTACACCTGTGCACTTTAGAGTTAGTAGGCTACCACTCTAAGAATGTACAGGAATAAGGCCACAAACAGCTTGGAGGTACAATAATTAAATGTATTAAGGCAATGCAAACAAAATCAATAAATATGTAGTTACACAGACTTAAGAGTGCTCTAAAGAGTGATAAGGACTATTACCCACTAACTAGCACTCAAAGTTATAGCAAGACTAAGTTAAACTACAACTGAGTAAATAGACTCTCTGAACAGCGTTAACCAATTCAGAAGAATAGAAAGGGTCCTGGTGTCCACCTTGTGTATACAACCTCAATGGCAGGTGGACATAAGCGTTTCTAGTGTAGGGGTACCCCTGAAGGTGATAGAAAGTATTTGGCACCCAGTATTTAACTTTGGCTAGCTTTAGGTCGGATCCTTCTTTAGATGGTGCACGTTCCCTTTAAGAAGTGGGTAAATGATAGGAGATAGATTGCTAAGTAAGAGTAGTCTCTATTTGGACTAACAGCGACTGGTGGGCATTTCGTCAAGTTCAGTTCACCACTTCCTGGCAGGCGACTAGTCTGGTTCCAATGGATTGGCAATTAGCAGTCCTCAACCAACAGATCTCAGTCCCACACAGGATACAGTCTCTAAACACACAGTGACTATTTCTCTCAAACTCAGTCTCTAAAGACAGCTCTAGCAGGCTCAGGTCCAGGTCTGTCCCCTCACCCTGATGCGGGTTAACAGGCACAGCAACAAGTCCTCTTAGATCCTCTCTAATGGCTCCAGCTCCCCGGATGTGAGGCACAGACCCTGACTGCAGGTCTGTACCAGTCGCTCTCTTACCTGGACTGCTGAGATCAGGATCACTTTGCCCAGGAAAGCTGTGAAGCTCTCTTCCTCTAAGTGCAACCAAGTAGTTCTCTCTGAGGCTTCCATTGGATCCTTCTCTTCCAGTGACGGCTGGTGCTCAAAATTTTTGGGGGGGGTGCAAACAAACAAAATTCAGAAAAAACCCCATCAATTGCAGCCTCACTGTGCCCATCAAATGCAGCCACTGCACCATCAAACACAACCACTGTACCCATCGGTTGCAGCCACTGTGCCCATCAAACACAGCCACTGTGCCCATCAATTGCAGCCGCTGTGCCAACAAACGCAGCCGCTGTGCCCAAACGCAGCCACTAACGAGAGGGGGGAATCTATGCAACAGCATACGTGGGACTTTAAATGAGACACATCTCTGTGCCTCCATCCCTGGTACAATAATGCAGGAAGGGAGTTTGGGACTTTAAATGAGGTTCAAAACAAGGTAGGCGTAAGGTAAAGGAAACATGTTTATTAACATGAAAAAATGTGGTGTACTGTCTGAGTCAATGGGGCCGTACATAAGAACATAATTGTAATGGACATTGAGGGTACATATTAATATCGACTTGGAAACTCATGACACATGGCATTACATATGAAACATGGACATCAAGGATATACAATGATATCGATCAACAATACATAACAGTATGAAAGAAATTAACGGCTCCCATAGATACAAAAATGCACACACATAAATGCCTAAAATGGCACAGTGAAAATATAATAACATGCAATAAAAATTGAAATTCATATGTGCTTGTCAATCAGTGGATGGATCGTTGGGGTGACGTAAAAATGGGTTGGCATCCTGAAATTACCCATGTAGGAAAACATTAGCATCCTAAAATTGCCCGGCGCGTTTCGTGTTTGCACACTCATAAGGGGCGGATGCACCCAAATCTAAAAAGATTGAGATATGTTAAAATCTAAATGGCACTGAGCATAATATGAGGAGAGCATGTATATAAAATCCAAGGGTTACATACCACAGGTGAATGGTGTGGATGGTAGGGGTAAGTGTAGTTTTGAACCAGAGTCAGCCAGAGGGTGTCAGTCCCAGAAGTTGAGGATAATGCGCGAAGTGCAACTGAAACGCAGGTCCGAGATGGACCAGGAAGGAGATGACCAAAAAGGGGTGCTGCGCCAAAATGGTGGTCAGTTATAGGGGCACGCCAGTAAATCTCCTTTTAAAAAATAAAAAGATTGTATAAAAAACAGGGAAGAATATCCAGTAACCACCCTGGGTGTTGTCCAGAGCAGGGGCAGCTGATAGCAAAATTACCTGAGTATAGGACAGCAAGGGACAGAGTCCCTAAGCAATGTGGCACGATCCCATGGAGATAAAAAAGACTGTGTGTAGGCAGCCTAGTTATACCCCCTCCTCCCACGTACAATCGCACGTTGGCGTGCACCAACGTCCCGTGGGTCAATCACGTGCTAGGAGGGGCTCCGATTGGAAGGAGGGAAAAACCCGCCCACGACCGGAGCTTGCCCCCATAAGCTGTGCGAGGCTGAGATGGTAGTGACGCGATCCGCGTCGTGACGCCAAATGACGTCAGACACGAGTCACGTGGGCGTGACGTCGATACGCTGTGGACGCCGCCCAGAGCCCCAGGGAACCCCCGCCCAATAGGGCGGGGGAAGGGGCAGAGGAGGGACGTGCAGAGCGCATCGCAACTTCCGGATGGGTGACAACAAAAAGGCAGCCCATAGTGTCAAAGACCGCGCAGACCCAAAAGAAAAAACACTGTGGCCATAAATCTCATGGACAGGTAAGACCTGTCACAAATGAGACCAGGTCCCAAATAGCGGTACATGGCCACAAAGGGGAACTGAGAACGCCCACATAAATGACAAGGGAACACTGTCAGCTAAGTGAAGAACCCCCATCCCTTATGAATACAAACGAGAGGGGGGAATCTATGCAACAGCATAGGTGGGACTTTAAATGAGGCACATCTCTGTGCCTCCATCCCTGGTACAATAATGCAGGAAGGGAGTTTGGGCCTACCTTGTTTTGAACCTCATTTAAAGTCCCAAACTCCCTTCCTGCATTATTGTACCAGGGATGGAGGGTTCAGGAACACAGGACTAGGGATGAGCTTCGTGTTCGAGTCGAACATACGTTCGACTCGAACATCGGCTGTTCGATCGTTCGACGAAGATCGAACGATTTGGGCCGTTCGCGCCAAATTCGAGTGACGCGAACGGCCCACAATGCACTATGCCATCGCAGTGTCATCCAGGCGCTGTGATTGGCCAAGCATGCACTGTGACCCCGCATGCTTGGCCAATCACAGCGCCGGCAGCGAGGAGAGCAATGATTGGCCACAGGCAGGATGCCTGTGGCCAATTATTGCTGAGGGTGTTTAGTACACGCCCCACACTATAAAAGGCTGCCAGCACGGCGGCCTAGTGTAGTGTGTTCCGGAGCAGGGAAAGAGCAGCATAGGCAGGGACAGTGACATTTATTTCTTTCTTGCTTAACCTGGATTCCTTTAGTTTAGGGAAAGAGAAGGATAGGTAGGGAGAGTGTCAGTGTGTTTTGTGCTTGTGCTATAGTGTGCTTTAAAAAAACATTTTTTCTAGGGACAGAAAACTCTAGGTAGGGAGAGTGTCAGTTTCTTTCACTGTGCAAGTCCTTGTTTCTAGGGACAGGGAAGGACAGTGAGTGAATTCTTCTTGTGCTATAGTGTGCTTAAAAAAAACATTTTTTCTAGGGACAGAAAACTCTAGGTAGGGAGAGTGACAGTTTCTTTCACTGTGCAAGTCCTTGTTTCTAGGGACAGGGAAGGACAGTGAGTGAATTCTCCTTGTGCTATAGTGTGCTTAAAAAAAACATTTTTTCTAGGGACAGAAAACTCTAGGTAGGGAGAGTGTCAGTTTCTTTCACTGTGCAAGTCCTTGTTTCTAGGGACAGGGAAGGACAGTGAGTGAATTCTCCTTGTGCTATAGTGTGCTTAAAAAAAACATTTTTTCTAGGGACAGAAAACTCTAGGTAGGGAGAGTGTCAGTTTCTTTCACTGTGCAAGTCCTTGTTTCTAGGGACAGGGAAGGACAGTGAGTGAATTCTCCTTGTGCTATAGTGTGCTTAAAAAAAACATTTTTTCTAGGGACAGAAAACTCTAGGTAGGGAGAGTGTCAGTTTCTTTCACTGTGCAAGTCCTTGTTTCTAGGGACAGGGAAGGACAGTGAGTGAATTCTCCTTGTGCTATAGTGTGCTTAAAAAAAACATTTTTTCTAGGGACAGAAAACTCTAGGTAGGGAGAGTGTCAGTTTCTTTCACTGTGCAAGTCCTTGTTTCTAGGGACAGGGAAGGACAGTGAGTGAATTCTCCTTGTGCTATAGTGTGCTTAAAAAAAACATTTTTTCTAGGGACAGAAAACTCTAGGTAGGGAGAGTGTCAGTTTCTTTCACTGTGCAAGTCCTTGTTTCTAGGGACAGGGAAGGACAGTGAGTGAATTCTCCTTGTGCTATAGTGTGCTTAAAAAAAACATTTTTTCTAGGGACAGAAAACTCTAGGTAGGGAGAGTGTCAGTTTCTTTCACTGTGCAAGTCCTTGTTTCTAGGGACAGGGAAGGACAGTGAGTGAATTCTCCTTGTGCTATAGTGTGCTTAAAAAAAACATTTTTTCTAGGGACAGAAAACTCTAGGTAGGGAGAGTGTCAGTTTCTTTCACTGTGCAAGTCCTTGTTTCTAGGGACAGGGAAGGACAGTGAGTGAATTCTCCTTGTGCTATAGTGTGCTTAAAAAAAACATTTTTTCTAGGGACAGAAAACTCTAGGTAGGGAGAGTGTCAGTTTCTTTCACTGTGCAAGTCCTTGTTTCTAGGGACAGGGAAGGACAGTGAGTGAATTCTCCTTGTGCTATAGTGTGCTTAAAAAAAACATTTTTTCTAGGGACAGAAAACTCTAGGTAGGGAGAGTGTCAGTTTCTTTCACTGTGCAAGTCCTTGTTTCTAGGGACAGGGAAGGACAGTGAGTGAATTCTCCTTGTGCTATAGTGTGCTTAAAAAAAACATTTTTTCTAGGGACAGAAAACTCTAGGTAGGGAGAGTGTCAGTTTCTTTCACTGTGCAAGTCCTTGTTTCTAGGGACAGGGAAGGACAGTGAGTGAATTCTCCTTGTGCTATAGTGTGCTTAAAAAAAACATTTTTTCTAGGGACAGAAAACTCTAGGTAGGGAGAGTGTCAGTTTCTTTCACTGTGCAAGTCCTTGTTTCTAGGGACAGGGAAGGACAGTGAGTGAATTCTCCTTGTGCTATAGTGTGCTTAAAAAAAACATTTTTTCTAGGGACAGAAAACTCTAGGTAGGGAGAGTGTCAGTTTCTTTCACTGTGCAAGTCCTTGTTTCTAGGGACAGGGAAGGACAGTGAGTGAATTCTCCTTGTGCTATAGTGTGCTTAAAAAAAACATTTTTTCTAGGGACAGAAAACTCTAGGTAGGGAGAGTGTCAGTTTCTTTCACTGTGCAAGTCCTTGTTTCTAGGGACAAAGAAGGAAAGTGAGGGGAATTCTCCTTGTGCTATAGTGTGCTAAAGCATTCCTCATCAACCATCTTTGAAATCCTTGTTTTTTGGACAGTCAGGGAAATTGTCGTTGTGCTATTCTGTGCAAAAGCAATCATCCTCAACCATATTTAGAAATCCTTAAGTAAAGGGACAGAGAAGGACACCTGAAGGTAGCCCTTATTGCTTTTTTCCCATCTCCCTGCAGGCCATCTATTAGAATGTCTGGGAGGCAAACAAGGAGAGGCAGACAGTCAGGAGGCAATAAAAGAGGGCAAGCAGGCTCTGTGTCTGGGGGCAACAGTGCTGGTCGTGGACGCGGTGCATTGTCATCAGCACATGGCCATGGGACACGCTTGTCCTTCTTTTCGGCAGCTGGACATGTTGAGCCACATCATGCCGAAGACTTGGTAGAGTGGATGACCAAGCCCTCCTCCTCCTCCTCATCCTCTCTCACCCAGGCTCAGGGTACTGGCAAAGCAGCTGCCAAAGCGTCCTCTTCCCTGGTATCAATGTCAGACTCATCATCAGTCACTCCTTCCCTAGACCCACCATGTCCTCCTCCTGAGGAGTCCCCCGAACTGTTTGAGCACAGTGTTGGGTACATGCTCCAAGAGGATGCCCAGCGTTTCGAAGGGTCTGATGATGAAACCCAGCTACAGGAAGGCAGTAGGGTGAGAGCAGACAGAGGGGATGCTCAAGAAGGACACCAATCTGGCAGTCATGTTCCAGCAGCTGCAGCATACTGCCAGATTGGCTCCAGTGATGAGGAGGGAGGGGATGATGAGGTCACTGACTCCACGTGGGTGCCTAATAGGAGAGAGGAGGAGGAGGAGGATGAGGAGGAGGCACATCTCCAACGAGGCAGGATGCCCTTTGGTGGCCAGCGTAAGGGCAGTACACCGACGGAATCACACCGCAGAGCTCCGCCTGTGCAGGGCGCTGCCTCTGCCCGTCATTCAAAAAGTTCCTTGGTGTGGGCCTTTTTTGAGGCTAGTGCATCAGATCGCACAGCTGCTGTTTGCAACATATGTCTCAAGCGTATATCGCGTGGCCAAAACATCAGCCGCTTGGGTACCACATGCCTGACCAGACATATGTTGACCTGCCATGCAGCTCGTTGGCAAGCCTACCTCAAAGACCCACACCAAAGAACAAAGCGGACCTCTCCTTGCACCGCATCAGCTGGGATCTCCAACCCCACTATAACTTCAGTCCTCTCTGAAACATGCACTGAGAGGAATGAAGGTGTAGAATTAGGTGTGTCACAGCCAAGTACTTGCGGCCACTCTGCTAGCAGTACACCGACGTCCGATTCTAGCAGGCAAATTTCCCTGCCCCAGCTGCTGGACCATCGAAAGAAGTTCACTCCCAGCCATCCACATGCCCAGCGGTTGAATGCTAGCTTGGCTAAATTGCTAGCTCTTCAACTGCTGCCTTTTCAGTTGGTAGACTCGGCCCCCTTCCGTGAGTTTGTGCAATGTGCGGTTCCTCAGTGGCAGGTTCCCAAACGCCACTTTTTCTCACGGAAGGCTATTCCGGCTCTCTACCGGCATGTGGAAGGCAATGTCTTGGCCTCGCTGGACAGGGCGGTTAGCGGTAAGGTGCATATTACCGCTGACTCATGGTCCAGCAGGCATGGGCAGGGACGTTACCTTTCTTTCACGGCCCATTGGGTCACTCTTTTGGCAGCTGGGAAGGATGCAGGACAAGGTGCAGTAGTGTTGGAGGTTGTCCCACCGCCACGCCTCCAAAATGCTACTACTGGTTGTGACACACCTCTCTCCTCCACCCCCTCCTCTTCTTCTTCCTCCATGGCCTCTTCCTGTGGTTTGTCCTATGAACCAGCGGTGCTCCGTAGCCGTTCACGGGGCTACGCAAGTACGCAGGCAAAAAGATGCCATGCCGTGCTTGCGCTGGTGTGTTTGGGGGACAGAAGCCACACTGGGGCAGAGGTCCTGTCTGCTCTGCAGGGCCAGGCCGAGAGGTGGTTGACGCCACGCCAGCTTAAGCCAGGAATGGTGGTTTGCGACAATGGCACCAACCTCCTCTCCGCCCTTCGACAGGGACAACTGACCCATGTGCCCTGTGTGGCTCACGTCCTTAACCTGGTGGTGCAGCGGTTCTTGGGCAGGTACCCGGGCTTACAGGATGTCCTGAGGCAGGCCAGGAAAATCTGTGTGCATTTCCGCAGATCTTATAATGCCAGTGCTCGCCTGGCTGAGCTGCAAAAGGAGTTGAACCTGCCCAAGAACCGCCTTATATGTGACATGCCCACCAGGTGGAACTCAACGTTGGCCATGCTGCAGCGGCTGCACACGCAGCAGAGGGCCATCAATGAGTACCTGTGCGACTACGGCACCAGGACAGGGTCAGGGGAGCTTGGTTTTTTTCTCCACGCCAGTGGGGCATGATCAGGGATGCATGCACTGTCCTGGCACCATTTGAGGAGGCCACGAGGATGGTGAGCAGTGACAGTGCATGCATCAGTGACACTGTACCTCTTGTCCACCTGTTGGAGCACACGCTGCGTGGAATAATGGACAGGGCACTTGAGGCAGAACAGAGTCAGGAAGAGGAGGACTTCCTTGCCTCTCAAGGCCCCCTTTACCCAGACAGTGTTCCTTCTGTCCCACCCATCGCACAGGAAGAGGAGGAGGAGGAGGATTGTGTCAGCATGGAGGTGGAGGCTGGCACTCAGCATCATCAGCAGCAGTCTTTTAGGGATGATTTACAGTCCCAAGAAACCAGTGGACTTGTACGTGGCTGGGAGGAGGTGACTGCGGATCATGTCGTCCTTAGTGACCCAGAGGACTCCGGAGCGAATGCCTCAGCAAACCTACGCTGCATGGCCTCCCTGATCCTGCAAAGTATGCGGAAGGATCCTCGTATTCTTCGGATCAAGGAGAGGGACCATTACTGGCTGGCCACTCTCCTTGATCCACGGTACAAGGGTAAGGTTGCGGACCTTATGTTACCGTCGCAGAGGGAGCAGAGGATGAGACAACTCCGGGAGGCCTTGCAGAAAGGTCTGTGCAACGCGTTCCCAGAGACTGGGAGGTTACAAACTCCTGGTCCTGGACAACGAGTTGCTGAGGCTTCGGCCAGTCAAAGAAGGAGCGGTGGGGAAGGTGGCCGTCTGACCGATGCGTTCAGACAATTCTTTAGTCCGCAGCCCCAAAGTATGATCGGTTCCAGCAACCATCGCCAGCGTCTGATAAACATGGTGCAGGAATATCTAGGGGCAAGGTCAGACTTGGACACCTTCCCCACCGAAAATCCTCTGGCTTACTGGGTCTTGAGGATGGATCACTGGCCAGAGCTTGCACAGTATGCAATTGAGCTACTGGCCTGTCCTGCATCCAGCGTTCTTTCGGAACGCACATTCAGTGCTGCTGGAGGATTTGTCACGGATCACAGGGTGCGCCTGTCCACCGACTCGGTTGATCGACTGACTTTCATCAAGATGAACCAGTCTTGGATCACCACCAGCTACCACACACCTGATGCTGATATAACAGACTAATTGATTTTAACATGTCACATCCCTTCAAGACTGATGCTGATGCTGAGTGCCTGTGCTGTTATGTTGACTGGCTATCCTCCTCCTCCGAGTCCTCAATGATACGATTGATGATGATAGCTTGGAAGATCATTTTTGTTTATGGGTGCCGCCACCAGTGGCTAAGGCCCAATTTTTCAGCCCCTGTTTTACAGGGGCGTGTACTTACAATTTTTTTAGCAATAATTTGCCATAGGGCTCATTGCTGTGCTCCAAGTACAGTATCTGTGAGGGGTTGGAGTGTTGTGGCACCAGTGCCTAAGGCCCAATTTTTCAGCCCCTGTTTAACAGGGGCGTGTCATTACAATTTTTGAAGCAATACTTTGCAACAGGGCTCATTGCTGTGCTCCAAGTACAGTATCTGTGAGGGGTTGTAGTGTTGTGCCACCAGTGCCTAAGGCCCAATTTTTCAGCCCCTGTTTAACAGGGGCGTGTCATTACAATTTTTGAAGCAATACTTTGCAACAGGGCTCATTGCTGTGCTCCAAGTACAGTATCTGTGAGGGGTTGTAGTGTTGTGCCACCAGTGCCTAAGGCCCAATTTTTCAGCCCCTGTTCAACAGGGGCATGCAATTACAATTCTTGATGTAATAATTCACAGCAGGGCCCATTGCTGCACCCACCAAGAGTAACTCTGAGGGCTTACAGTGTTGTGGCAACGCCACCACCACCACCACCACGAAAGGCCCAATTTTTCAGCCCCTGTTCAAAAGGGGCATGTAATTACAATTCTTGATCTAATAATTCACAGCAGGGCCCATTGCTGCACCCACCAAGAGTAACTCTGAGGGCTTACAGTGTTGTGGCAACGCCACCACCACCACCACCACGAAAGGCCCAATTTTTCAGCCCCTGTTCAAAAGGGGCATGTAATTACAATTCTTGATCTAATAATTCACAGCAGGGCCCATTCCTGCACCCACCAAGAGTAAGTCTGAGGGCTTACAGTGTTGTGGCAACGCCACCACCACCACGAAAGGCCCAATTTTTCAGCCCCTGTTCAAAAGGGGCATGTAATTACAATTCTTGATCTAATAATTCACAGCAGGGCCCATTCCTGCACCCACCAAGAGTAACTCTGAGGGCTTACAGTGTTGTGGCAACACCACCACCACCACCACCACCACGAAAGGCCCAATTTTTCAGCCCCTGTTCAACAGGGGCATGCAATTACAATTCTTGATCTAATAATTCACAGCAGGGCCCATTGCTGCACCCACCAAGAGTAACTGTCAGGGCTTACAGTGTTGTGGCACCAGCACCACCATCAAAGCCCCAATTTTTACTACCACTGTTCAACAATTATATGTAATTAAAATTCCTGATATAATAGTTGACAGCAGGGCGTTCCAGCACCAACCAAGAGTAACTGTGAGTGCTTACAGTGTTGTGCCAACACCAACAACTAAGGGGCCTATTTCTGCAGAGTATATACGGCAGGTCCCTACTTTCAAACATCCAACTTACAAACGACTCCTACTTGCAAACGCAAGAAGACAACAGGAAGTGAGAGGAAATCTACCCCTAGGAAGGAAAATTCTCTCCTGTAAGAATAAATATGGGAGAAAGGTGTCTCCTCTGTACTGATGCTTTATCAGCAATCCTTGTTTCAAGAAAAACACCACATTTCAAAAACAGTTGTCATTGGGACGGAAAGTGAGGTGAAATGTTCTGAACAGGGGCACAGACAGCAAAACAAATGTTACAGGGGTGATAACCCTTACCTATGTTTTCCAAAAAGTTTAAAAATAGATTTTTGGGCTGGAGCTACACTTCAACAATGTACCTGTTCAAAATTACAAACAGATTCTACATAAGAACAAACCTACAGTCCCTGTCTTGTATGCACCGCCTGTATACGGCTGTTCAGAGTATATAGGGCCTTTTTTATTTTATGTGCGGGGTTTCCCTTAATATCCATACAAGACCCAAAGGGGCTGGTAATGGGCTGGGGTAGGAGGGGGGGGGTCATGGGGTAGCTATGCCATTTTTCTTAAAGATTTTCATCCATATTACCGGGACCAGACATTACATTAAAGCCGCAAGCAGTTTTAAATGGCTTTTTTTTTCCTTTAGAAGTGTCATTTTGTGCAGGGACAGTTCTAAACACGGGAAACACGTGGCACTTCACAGGCATACTTTAGACACCCCCCAGGTACGATATTTAAAGGAATATTTGACTTTTTTTTTTCACTTTATGCATCATTAAAATGACTGCTCCCGAAAAACGACCGTTTTTAAAACTTCTTTTTGCATTGATACATGTCCCCTGGTGCAGAACCCGGGTTCCCAAACCCTTTTTAGGACAATAACATGCATAATAGTTGTTATAATTAGCACTTTAGAATTCGAACGTTCGCATCCATTGTATTTAATAGGGTTCTAATGTTCGTACGAACTTTCGGTCCGTTCGCGGGTTCTGGTGCGAACCGAACCCGGGGGTGTTCGGCTCATCACTACACAGGACACAAGGTACAAGATAACAGGTCACAAGGTTCAGGTTCAGGAATACAGGTCTGGGTTCCAAGACAATACCAGAGCAAATGCTTTAGTGTCTGCTGGGTATTTATACACACCTCCTGCAATCAGTCTCAGGTGACGCCTGACTGCAGGAGATGATTTCGGCTCCAGACAAATGGGAGACACCCGCTGGTGGCCACCAGAACTGCACCCTTTGGTGCTGAAAGCAATAGCACCACCAGCAGGTGACCCAGGCAATGACACTGATCATGACATCAACATGTTGACTGTTATGTACATACAGATTGTAGGTTATGTCATGTGCACTTGCTCATGCTAACTTTTTCCACTGTGATGCAATAGTACACTATACACACACATGTAATAAATTTGACTTGTTTTCAACCCCTACCTGTCAACTGTCTCATTCAAAGTCCCACCATTCCCCCTTCTTTATTACCCAACTGGGATGCAGGCACTTTTCCCAGGTGCTTCACTCAAAGTCCCAACCTGTGTATAATGTGCAGCCTGGTATATGATGTGCAGAGCCCTGTGTATAATGTGCAGCCTGGTATATGATGTGCAGAACCCTGTGTATAATGTGCAGCCTGGTATATGATGTGCAGAACCCTGTGTATAATGTGCAGCTTGGTATATTATGTGCAGAGCCCTGCTTATAATATACAGCCTGGTATATGATGTGCAGAGCCTTGTGTATAATGTGCAGCCTGGTATATGATGTGCAGAGCCTGGTGTATAATTCTGACACTATGAGTGGAATACAGGGGACGGAGTGGGTGGATTCTATAAGGGGTGTGGCTTATGAGAAGTGGGAGGGGCCAACCGTGGAGGGGCGGGGTCTTGCGCCTCCCCGTCCTAAAACTTCACTAGCCGCCACTGAATACATCCTAATTAGCAGTCCCGCTCAGTCACACCTACAGGATAAGTCCAAACCTCTCAAGTCCCACCTCACAGATCACAGCGTTATTCAAGAAGAAAACCCCTTCATACATAGGGATGAGCCAAACACCCCCGGTTCAGTTCGCAACAAAACTTGCGAACAGGCAAAAAATTTGTACGAACACAAGAACACCATTAAAGTCTATAGGACACGAACATGAAAAATCAAAAGTGCTAATTTTAAAGGCTTATATGCCAGTTGTTGCCATAAAAAGTGTTTGGGGGCCTGGGTCCTGCATCAAAAAAAGTTTTAAAAACTTGCTTTTTTTCAGGAGCAGTGATTTTAATAATGCTTAAAGTGAAACAATAAAAATGAAATATTCCTTTAAATATCGTGCCTGGGTGGTCTCCTTAGTCTGTATGTAAAGTAGCGCATCTTTCCCATGTTTATAACAGTACCACAGCAAAATTAAATTTCTAAAGGAAAAAATTCTATCTAAAATTGCTTATGGTTGTAATGTATTCCCAGCAATATAGATAAAAACCATTGAAAAAAATGGCATAGCCCCCCCCCAGTCCATTACCAGGCCCTTCGGGTCTGGTATGAATATTAAGGGGAACCCCACAACAAAATTAAAAGAAAAAAATTGCGTGGTGGTCCCCCCAAAATCAATACCAGGCCCTTCAGGTCTGGTATGGATATTATGGGGAACCCTGTGCAATTTTTTTTTACAAAAATGGCGCGGGGGTCCCCCCAAAATCCATACCAGACCTTTATTTGAGCACTCAACCTGGCAGGCCGCAGGAAAAGGGGGGGAGGAGAGAGCACCCCCCCTCCTGAACCGTACCAGGCCACATGCCCTCAACATGAGGAGGGTGTTTTGGGATCCCCCCAAAACAACTTGTCCCCATGTTGACAGGGACAAGAGCCTCTTTCTCACAACCCTTGCCTGCGGGTGGGGGTCTTATCGGAATCTGCAAGCCCCCTTTAACAAGAGGACCCCCAGATCCTGCCCCCTATGTGAATGAGTATCGGGTACATTGTACCCCTACACAGGCAGAGTTTTTCCCTTTTTTTTTCAGTCCGTCGGCTCTGTGATCGAAGATGAATGGACCGCGGGACATTTTTTATTTTTTAATAAAGGACTTGTCCCAAACTGTCTCCTGTCATTTTCACTTTTTTGACACTTTTTTTGGTGAATGTGTAGGGGTAAAATGTACCCGATATCCATTCACATGGGGAGCAGGATCTGGGGGCCCCCTTGTTAAAGTTGGCTTCCGGATTGCGATAAGCCCCCCGCAGACCCCCACAACTGCGGATCATGTCGTCCTTAGTGACCCAGAGGACTCCGGAGCGAATGCCTCAGCAAACCTACGCTGCATGGCCTCCCTGATCCTGCAAAGTCTGCGGAAGGATCCTCGTATTCTTCGGATCAAGGAGAGGGACCATTACTGGCTGGCCACTCTCCTTGATCCACGGTACAAGGGTAAGGTTGCGGACCTTATGTTACCGTCGCAGAGGGAGCAGAGGATGAGACAACTCCGGGAGGCCTTGCAGAAAGGTCTGTGCAACGCGTTCCCAGAGACTGGGAGGTTACAAACTCCTGGTCCTGGACAACGAGTTGCTGAGGCTTCGGCCAGTCAAAGAAGGAGCGGTGGGGAAGGTGGCCGTCTGACCGATGCGTTCAGACAATTCTTTAGTCCGCAGCCCCAAAGTATGATCGGTTCCAGCAACCATCGCCAGCGTCTGATAAACATGGTGCAGGAATATCTAGGGGCAAGGTCAGACTTGGACACCTTCCCCACCGAAAATCCTCTGGCTTACTGGGTCTTGAGGATGGATCACTGGCCAGAGCTTGCACAGTATGCAATTGAGCTACTGGCCTGTCCTGCATCCAGCGTTCTTTCGGAACGCACATTCAGTGCTGCTGGAGGATTTGTCACGGATCACAGGGTGCGCCTGTCCACCGACTCGGTTGATCGACTGACTTTCATCAAGATGAACCAGTCTTGGATCACCACCAGCTACCACACACCTGATGCTGATATAACAGACTAATTGATTTTAACATGTCACATCCCTTCAAGACTGATGCTGATGCTGAGTGCCTGTGCTGTTATGTTGACTGGCTATCCTCCTCCTCCGAGTCCTCAATGATACGATTGATGATGATAGCTTGGAAGATCATTTTTGTTTATGGGTGCCGCCACCAGTGGCTAAGGCCCAATTTTTCAGCCCCTGTTTTACAGGGGCGTGTACTTACAATTTTTTTAGCAATAATTTGCCATAGGGCTCATTGCTGTGCTCCAAGTACAGTATCTGTGAGGGGTTGGAGTGTTGTGGCACCAGTGCCTAAGGCCCAATTTTTCAGCCCCTGTTTAACAGGGGCGTGTCATTACAATTTTTGAAGCAATACTTTGCAACAGGGCTCATTGCTGTGCTCCAAGTACAGTATCTGTGAGGGGTTGTAGTGTTGTGCCACCAGTGCCTAAGGCCCAATTTTTCAGCCCCTGTTTAACAGGGGCGTGTCATTACAATTTTTGAAGCAATACTTTGCAACAGGGCTCATTGCTGTGCTCCAAGTACAGTATCTGTGAGGGGTTGTAGTGTTGTGCCACCAGTGCCTAAGGCCCAATTTTTCAGCCCCTGTTCAACAGGGGCATGCAATTACAATTCTTGATGTAATAATTCACAGCAGGGCCCATTGCTGCACCCACCAAGAGTAACTCTGAGGGCTTACAGTGTTGTGGCAACGCCACCACCACCACCACCACGAAAGGCCCAATTTTTCAGCCCCTGTTCAAAAGGGGCATGTAATTACAATTCTTGATCTAATAATTCACAGCAGGGCCCATTGCTGCACCCACCAAGAGTAACTCTGAGGGCTTACAGTGTTGTGGTAACGCCACCACCACCACCACCACGAAAGGCCCAATTTTTCAGCCCCTGTTCAAAAGGGGCATGTAATTACAATTCTTGATCTAATAATTCACAGCAGGGCCCATTCCTGCACCCACCAAGAGTAAGTCTGAGGGCTTACAGTGTTGTGGCAACGCCACCACCACCACCACCACGAAAGGCCCAATTTTTCAGCCCCTGTTCAAAAGGGGCATGTAATTACAATTCTTGATCTAATAATTCACAGCAGGGCCCATTCCTGCACCCACCAAGAGTAACTCTGAGGGCTTACAGTGTTGTGGCAACACCACCACCACCACCACCACCACGAAAGGCCCAATTTTTCAGCCCCTGTTCAACAGGGGCATGCAATTACAATTCTTGATCTAATAATTCACAGCAGGGCCCATTGCTGCACCCACCAAGAGTAACTGTCAGGGCTTACAGTGTTGTGGCACCAGCACCACCATCAAAGCCCCAATTTTTACTACCACTGTTCAACAATTATATGTAATTAAAATTCCTGATATAATAGTTGACAGCAGGGCGTTCCAGCACCAACCAAGAGTAACTGTGAGTGCTTACAGTGTTGTGCCAACACCAACAACTAAGGGGCCTATTTCTGCAGAGTATATACGGCAGGTCCCTACTTTCAAACATCCAACTTACAAACGACTCCTACTTGCAAACGCAAGAAGACAACAGGAAGTGAGAGGAAATCTACCCCTAGGAAGGAAAATTCTCTCCTGTAAGAATAAATATGGGAGAAAGGTGTCTCCTCTGTACTGATGCTTTATCAGCAATCCTTGTTTCAAGAAAAACACCACATTTCAAAAACAGTTGTCATTGGGACGGAAAGTGAGGTGAAATGTTCTGAACAGGGGCACAGACAGCAAAACAAATGTTACAGGGGTGATAACCCTTACCTATGTTTTCCAAAAAGTTTAAAAATAGATTTTTGGGCTGGAGCTACACTTCAACAATGTACCTGTTCAAAATTACAAACAGATTCTACATAAGAACAAACCTACAGTCCCTGTCTTGTATGCACCGCCTGTATACGGCTGTTCAGAGTATATAGGGCCTTTTTTATTTTATGTGCGGGGTTCCCCTTAATATCCATACAAGACCCAAAGGGGCTGGTAATGGGCTGGGGTAGGAGGGGGGGGGGGTCATGGGGTAGCTATGCCATTTTTCTTAAAGATTTTCATCCATATTACCGGGACCAGACATTACATTAAAGCCGCAAGCAGTTTTAAATGGCTTTTTTTTTCCTTTAGAAGTGTCATTTTGTGCAGGGACAGTTCTAAACACGGGAAACACGTGGCACTTCACAGGCATACTTTAGACACCCCCCAAGTACGATATTTAAAGGAATATTTGACTTTTTTTTTTTCACTTTATGCATCATTAAAATGACTGCTCCCGAAAAACGACCGTTTTTAAAACTTCTTTTTGCATTGATACATGTCCCCTGGTGCAGAACCCGGGTTCCCAAACCCTTTTTAGGACAATAACATGCATAATAGTTGTTATAATTAGCACTTTAGAATTCGAACGTTCGCATCCATTGTATTTAATAGGGTTCTAATGTTCGTACGAACTTTCGGTCCGTTCGCGGGTTCTGGTGCGAACCGAACCCGGGGGTGTTCGGCTCATCACTACACAGGACACAAGGTACAAGATAACAGGTCACAAGGTTCAGGTTCAGGAATACAGGTCTGGGTTCCAAGACAATACCAGAGCAAATGCTTTAGTGTCTGCTGGGTATTTATACACACCTCCTGCAATCAGTCTCAGGTGACGCCTGACTGCAGGAGATGATTTCGGCTCCAGACAAATGGGAGACACCCGCTGGTGGCCACCAGAACTGCACCCTTTGGTGCTGAAAGCAATAGCACCACCAGCAGGTGACCCAGGCAATGACACTGATCATGACATCAACATGTTGACTGTTATGTACATACAGATTGTAGGTTATGTCATGTGCACTTGCTCATGCTAACTTTTTCCACTGTGATGCAATAGTACACTATACACACACATGTAATAAATTTGACTTGTTTTCAACCCCTACCTGTCAACTGTCTCATTCAAAGTCCCACCATTCCCCCTTCTTTATTACCCAACTGGGATGCAGGCACTTTTCCCAGGTGCTTCACTCAAAGTCCCAACCCTTTGTTATTTACCTGTGTATAATGTGCAGCCTGGTATATGATGTGCAGAGCCCTGTGTATAATGTGCAGCCTGGTATATGATGTGCAGAACCCTGTGTATAATGTGCAGCCTGGTATATGATGTGCAGAACCCTGTGTATAATGTGCAGCTTGGTATATTATGTGCAGAGCCCTGTTTATAATATACAGCCTGGTATATGATGTGCAGAGCCTTGTGAATAATGTGCAGCCTGGTATATGATGTGCAGAGCCTGGTGTATAATTCTGACACTATGAGTGGAATACAGGGGACGGAGTGGGTGGATTCTATAAGGGGTGTGGCTTATGAGAAGTGGGAGGGGCCAACCGTGGAGGGGCGGGGTCTTGCGCCCCCCCGTCCTAAAACTTCACTAGCCGCCACTGAATACATCCTAATTAGCAGTCCCGCTCAGTCACACCTACAGGATAAGTCCAAACCTCTCAAGTCCCACCTCACAGATCACAGCATTATTCAAGAAGAAAACCCCTTCATACATAGGGATGAGCCGAACACCCCCGGTTCAGTTCGCAACAAAACTTGCGAACAGGCAAAAAAATTGTACGAACACAAGAACACCATTAAAGTCTATAGGACACGAACATGAAAAATCAAAAGTGCTAATTTTAAAGGCTTATATGCCAGTTGTTGCCATAAAAAGTGTTTGGGGGCCTGGGTCCTACATCAAAAAAAGTTTTAAAAACTTGCTTTTTTTTCAGGAGCAGTGATTTTAATAATGCTTAAAGTGAAACAATAAAAATGAAATATTCCTTTAAATATCGTGCCTGGGTGGTCTCCTTAGTCTGTATGTAAAGTAGCGCATCTTTCCCATGTTTATAACAGTACCACAGCAAAATTAAATTTCTAAAGGAAAAAATTCTATCTAAAATTGCTTATGGTTGTAATGTATTCCCAGCAATATAGATAAAAATCATTGAAAAAAATGGCATAGCCCCCCCCCAGTCCATTACCAGGCCCTTCGGGTCTGGTATGAATATTAAGGGGAACCCCACAACAAAATTAAAAGAAAAAAAAATGCGTGGTGGTCCCCCCAAAATCAATACCAGGCCCTTCAGGTCTGGTATGGATATTATGGGGAACCATGTGCAATTTTTTTTTACAAAAATGGCGCGGGGGTCCCCCCAAAATCCATACCAGACCTTTATTTGAGCACTCAACCTGGCAGGCCGCAGGAAAAGGGGGGGAGGAGAGAGCACCCCCCCTCCTGAACCGTACCAGGCCACATGCCCTCAACATGAGGAGGGTGTTTTGGGATCCCCCCAAAACAACTTGTCCCCATGTTGACAGGGACAAGAGCCTCTTTCTCACAACCCTTGCCTGCGGGTGGGGGTCTTATCGGAATCTGCAAGCCCCCTTTAACAAGAGGACCCCCAGATCCTGCCCCCTATGTGAATGAGTATCGGGTACATTGTACCCCTACACAGGCAGAGTTTTTCCCTTTTTTTTTCAGTCCATCGGCTCTGTGATCGAAGATGAATGGACCGCGGGACATTTTTTATTTTTTAATAAAGGACTTGTCCCAAACTGTCTCCTGTCATTTTCACTTTTTTGACACTTTTTTTTGGTGAATGTGTAGGGGTAAAATGTACCCGATATCCATTCACATGGGGAGCAGGATCTGGGGGCCCCCTTGTTAAAGTTGGCTTCCGGATTGCGATAAGCCCCCCGCAGACCCCCACAACCACCGCGCAAGGATTGTGGGAAAGAGGCCCCTGTCCCCATCATATACATTGTATATGACGCAATTGGTCATACACTGTAGCCATGTACACCTGTGCACTTTAGAGTTAGTAGGCTACCACTCTAAGAATGTACAGGAATAAGGCCACAAACAGCTTGGAGGTACAATAATTAAATGTATTAAGGCAATGCAAACAAAATCAATAAATATGTAGTTACACAGACTTAAGAGTGCTCTAAAGAGTGATAAGGACTATTACCCACTAACTAGCACTCAAAGTTATAGCAAGACTAAGTTAAACTACAACTGAGTAAATAGACTCTCTGAACAGCGTTAACCAATTCAGAAGAATAGAAAGGGTCCTGGTGTCCACCTTGTGTATACAACCTCAATGGCAGGTGGACATAAGCGTTTCTAGTGTAGGGGTACCCCTGAAGGTGATAGAAAGTATTTGGCACCCAGTATTTAACTTTTGCTAGCTTTAGGTGGGATCCTTCGTTAGATGGTGCACGTTCCCTTTAAGAAGTGGGTAAATGATAGGAGATAGATTGCTAAGTAAGAGAAGTCTCTATTTGGACTAACAGCGACTGGTGGTCATTTCGTCAAGTTCAGTTCACCACTTCCTGGCAGGCGACTAGTCTGGTTCCAATGGATTGGCAATTAGCAGTCCTCAACCAACAGATCTCAGTCTCACACAGGATACAGTCTCTAAACACACAGTGACTATTTCTCTCAAACTCAGTCTCTAAAGACAGCTCTAGCAGGCTCAGGTCCAGGTCTGTCCCCTCACCCTGATGCGGGTTAACAGGCACAGCAACAAGTCCTCTTAGATCCTCTCTAATGGCTCCAGATCCCTGGATGTGAGGCACAGACCCTGACTGCAGGTCTGTACCAGTCGCTCTCTTACCTGGACTGCTGAGATCAGGATCACTTTGCCCAGGAAAGCTGTGAAGCTCTCTTCCTCTAAGTGCAACCAAGTAGTTCTCTCTGAGGCTTCCATTGGATCCTTCTCTTCCAGTGACGGCTGGTGCTCCAAATTTTTTGGGGGGGTGCAAACAAACAAAATTCAGAAAAAACCCCATCAATTGCAGCCTCACTGTGCCCATCAAATGCAGCCACTGCGCCATCAAACACAACCACTGTACCCATCGGTTGCAGCCACTGTGCCCATCAAACACAGCCACTGTGCCCATCAATTGCAGCCGCTGTGCCAACAAACGCAGCCGCTGTGCCCAAACGCAGCCACTAACGAGAGGGGGGAATCTATGCAACAGCATAGGTGGGACTTTAAATGAGGCACATCTATGTGCCTCCATCCCTGGTACAATAATGCAGGAAGGGAGTTTGGGACTTTAAATGAGGTTCAAAACAAGGTAGGCGTAAGGTAAAGGAAACATGTTTATTAACATGAAAAAATGTGGTGTACTGTCTGAGTCAATGGGGCCGTACATAAGAACATAATTGTAATGGACATTGAGGGCACATATTAATATCGACTTGGAAACTCATGACAAATGGCATTACATATGAAACATGGACATCAAGGATATACAATGATATCGATCAACAATACATAACAGTATGAAAGAAATTAACGGCTCCCATAGATACAAAAATGCACACACATAAATGCCTAAAATGGCACAGTGCAAATATAATAACATGCGATAAAAATTGAAATTCATATGTGCTTGTCAATCAGTGGATGGATCGTTGGGGTGACGTAAAAATGGGTTGGCATCCTGAAATTACCCATGTGGGAAAACATTAGCATCCTAAAATTGCCCGGCGCGTTTCATGTTTGCACACTCATAAGGGGCGGATGCACCCAAATCTAAAAAGATTGAGATATGTTAAAATCTAAATGGCACTGAGCATAATATGAGGAGAGCATGTATATAAAATCCAAGGGTTACATACCACAGGTGAATGGTGTGGATGGTAGGGGTAAGTGTAGTTTTGAACCAGAGTCAGCCAGAGGGTGTCAGTCCCGGAAGTTGAGGATAATGTGCGAAGTGCAACTGAAACGCAGGTCCGAGATGGACCAGGAAGGAGATGACCAAAAAGGGGTGCTGCGCCAAAATGGTGGTCAGTTATAGGGGCACGCCAGTAAATCTCCTTTTAAAAAATAAAAAGATTGTATAAAAAACAGGGAAGAATATCCAGTAACCACCCTGGGTGTTGTCCAGAGCAGGGGCAGCTGATAGCAAAATTACCTGAGTAAAGGACAGCAAGGGACAGAGTCCCTAAGCAATGTGGCGCGATCCCATGGAGATAAAAAAGACTGTGTGTAGGCAGCCTAGTTATACCCCCTCCTCCCACGTACAATCGCACGTTGGCGTGCACCAACGTCCCGTGGGTCAATCACGTGCTAGGAGGGGCTCCGATTGGAAGGAGGGAAAAACCCGCCCACGACCGGAGCTTGCCCCCATAAGCTGTGCGAGGCTGAGATGGTAGTGACGCGATCCGCGTCGTGACGCCAAATGACGTCAGACGCGAGTCACGTGGGCGTGACGTCGATACGCTGTGGACGCCGCCCAGAGGAGGAAGGGGCAGAGGAGGGACGTGCAGAGCGCATCGCAACTTCCGGATGGGTGACAACAAAAAGGCAGCCCATAGTGTCAAAGACCGTGCAGACCCAAAAGAAAAAACACTGTGGCCATAAATCTCATGGACAGGTAAGACCTGTCACAAATGAGACCAGGTCCCCAATAGCGGTACATGGCCACAAAGGGGAACTGAGAACGCCCACATAAATGACAGGGGAACACTGTCAGCTAAGTGAAGAACCCCCATCCCTAATGAATACAAATGAAAGGGGGGAATCTATGCAACAGCATAGGTGGGACTTTAAATGAGGCACATCTCTGTGCCTCCATCCCTGGTACAATAATGCAGGAAGGGAGTTTGGGCCTACCTTGTTTTGAACCTCATTTAAAGTCCCAAACTCCCTTCCTGCATTATTGTACCAGGGATGGAGGCACAGAGATGTGCCTCATTTAAAGTCCCACCTATGCTGTTGCATAGATTCCCCCCTTTCATTTGTATTCATTAGGGATGGGGGTTCTTCACTTAGCTGACAGTGTTCCCCTGTCATTTATGTGGGCGTTCTCAGTTCCCCTTTGTGGCCATGTACCGCTATTGGGGACCTGGTCTCATTTGTGACAGGTCTTACCTGTCCATGAGATTTATGGCCACAGAGTTTTTTCTTTTGGGTCTGCGTGGTCTTTGACACTATGGGCCGCCTTTTTGCTGTCACCCATCTGGAAGTTGTGATGCGCTCTGCACATCCCTCCTCTGCCCCTTCCACCGCCCTATTGGGCGGGGGTTCCCTGGGGCTCTGGGCGGCGTCCACAGCGTATCGACGTCACGCCCACGTGACTCGCGTCTGACGTCATTTGGCGTCACGACGCGGATCGCGTCACTACCATCTCAGGCTCGCACAGCTTATGGGGGCAAGCTCCGGTCGTGGGCGGGTTTTTCCCTCCTTCCGATCGGAGCCCCTCCTAGCACGTGATTGGCCCGCGGGACGTTGGTGCACGCCAACGTGCGATTGTACGTGGAGGAGAGGGGTATAACTAGGCTGCTTACACACAGTCTTTTTTATCTCCATGGGATCACGCCACATTGCTTAGGGACTCTGTCCCTTGTTGTCCTATACTCAGGTAATTTTGCTATCAGCTGCCCCTGCTCTGGACAACACCTAGGGTGGTTACTGGATATTCTTCCCTGTTTTTTATACAATCCTATTTTTTGAATGCAGATTTACTGGCGTGCCCCTATAACTGACCACCATTTTTGCGCAGCACCCCTTTTTGGTCATCTCCTTCCTGGTCCATCTCGGACTAGACATGTGCAAAAGGAAAAAATTTGTTTAGTTTCGTTTCGTTTTAATTCGTTAATTAATTAATTTCGTTTAGTTAGATTCGTTAAATCCGTTAAATTCGTTTTCGGATTTCGTTCTGTTTTCGACCGAATTCGTAAAAACGCTCGGATTCGAAAATATTTCGACTGGATTCGAAAATATTTCTACCGGATTCGAAATCATTTCAACTTGATTCGAAATCATTTCAACCGCATTCGAAAACAATTAGAATAGAATTGAAAATATTGGAAATAATCAAATAGAAAAACAATAGAACAGAATAGAATAAAATACAATATATATATTATATTTTATTCTATTCTGTTCTATTTTTTTTTCTAGTCTATTTCCTATTTCTATTCTAATCTTTTCTAATTGGAATTCGATAAATCGGTCGCATTCAAAAATATTTCAACCAAATTCGAAAATATATCTACCGGATTCGATAATATTTCAACCAAATTCGATAATATTTCAGCCGGATTTGAAATTATTTCAACCAAATAGAAAAGATTATAATAAAATAGAAAAACAGATAATAGACTAGAAAAACAATAGGACAGAATATATTATATTTTATTCTATTCTGTTCTATTTTTTTCTAGTCTATTTTCTATTTCTATTCTAATCTTTTCTAATTGGAATTCGAAAAATCGGTCGCATTCGAAAATATTTCAACCAAATTCGAAAATATATCTACCGGATTCGATAATATTTCAACCAAATTCGATAATATTTCAACCAGATTTGAAATTATTTCAACCAAATAGAAAAGATTATAATAAAATAGAAAAACAGATAATAGACTAGAAAAACAATAGGACAGAATATATTATATTTTATTCTATTCTGTTCTATTTTTTTTCTAGTCTATTCTTTTATATGCTATTCAAGTATTTTCTAATAAAATCAAAATCATTATATACTGAATTCGAATTTCGGAAGATGGTTATATATATATATATATATATATATATATATATATACATTTTTTCCGACATTCTAATTTCGTATAGAATGAATTCTAATTTGAATAGAAAAGATTAGAATAGAAATAGAAAATAGACTAGAAAAACAATAGAACAGAATAGAGTATAGATACTATCTATTTAATTTTTTATTTTTTTTGCAGATTACTATTTGTTTCCATAAGATCTCCTGCAGACTATTAGCATCTATTTTTTTCAGATCTCCTGCAGACTATTAGTACTCTGCAAAAAAATAAAAAATTAAATAGATGCTAATAGTCTGCAGGAGATCTTATGGAAACAAATAGTAATCTGCAAAAAAATAAAAAAAAATAATAGATAGTATCTATACTTTATTCTGTTCTATTGTTTTTCTAGTCTATTTTCTATTTCTATTCTAATCTTTTCTATTCAAATTAGAATTCATTCTATACGAAATTCGAATGTCGGAAAAAAAATTATATATATATATATATATATATATATATATATATATATATATTTATATAACACCATCTTCCGAAATTCGAATTTAGTATATAATGATTTTGATTTTAATAGAAAAGATTTGAATAGAATATAAAAGAATAGACTAGAAAAAAATAGAACAGAATAGAATAAAATATAATATATTCTGTCCTATTGTTTTTCTAGTCTATTATCTGTTTTTCAATTTTATTATAATCTTTTCTATTCGGTTGAAATAATTTCAAATCCGGTTGAAATATCGAATTTGGTTGAAATATTAACGAATGCGGATGAAATATTATCGAATTCGGTAGATATATTTTTGAATTTGGTTGAAATATTTTTGAATGCGACCGTTTTTTTCGAATTCCAATTAGAAAAGATTAGAATAGAAATAGAAAATAGACTAGAAAAAAAATAGAACAGAATAGAATAAAATATAATATATATATTGTATTTTATTCTATTCTGTTCTATTGTTTTTCTATTTGATTATTTCCAATATTTTCGATTCTATTCTATTCTAATTGTTTTTCAAATTCGATTCGACTAGAATTCTTTTCGAATTCGATTCGAATTTCGTCCGTGGTTTTTCGATTCGAAACGTTCGGCTTCGGTTGAATTCGTTAGCATTGTAATTCGTTAATTCGGATGCATCCGAACGTCCGAATAATGAAAATTCGTCCGAATTTTGATTCGGAACGAAACGAAATGCCCATGCCTATCTCGGACCTGCGTTTCAGTTGCACTTGGCGCATTATCCTCAACTTCCGGGACTGACACCCTCTGGCTAACTCTGGTTCAAAACCACACTTACCCCTACCATCCACACCATTCACCTGTGGTATGTAACCCTTGGATTTTAAATAATGCTCTCCTCATATTATGCTCAGTGCCATTTAGATTTTAACATATCTCAATCTTTTTAGATTTGGGTGCATCCGCCCCTGATGAGTGTGCAAACACGAAACGCGCCGGGCAATTTTAGGATGCTAATGTTTTCCCACATGGGTAATTTCAGGATGCCAACGCATTTTTACGTCACCCCAACGATCCATCCACTGATTGACAAGCACATATGAATTTCAATTTTTATCGCATGTTATTATATTTGCACTGTGCCATTTTAGGGATTTATGTGTGTGCATTTTTGTATCTATGGGAGCCGTTCATTTCTTTCATACTGTTATGTATTGTTGATCGATATCATTGTATATCCTTGATGTCCATGTTTCATATGTAATGCCATGTGTCATGAGTTTCCAAGTCGACATTAATATGTGCCCTCAATGTCCATTACAATTATGTTCTTATGTACGGCCCCATTGACTCAGAGAGTACACCACATTTTTTCATGTTAATAAACATGTTTCCTTTACCTTACGCCTAACTTGTTTTGAACCTCATTTAAAGTCCCAAACTCCCTTCCTGCATCAAACGCAGCCACTATGCCATCAAACGCAGCCACTATGCCATCAAACGCAGCCACTGTGCCCATCAAATGCTGCTTCTGTGCCCCATCAAATGCTGCCACTGTGCCCCATCTACTGCTGCCACTGTGCCCATCAAATGCTGCCACTGTGCCCCATCAAATTCTGCCACTGTGCTCATTAAATGCTGCCACTGTGCCCATCAAATGCTGCCCATGTGCCTATCAAATAGTGCCACTGTGCCCATCAAATGGCCACTGCCAATGTGAACCCCCCGTCAGCTTGCCGTCTGCCTGGCACTTACCCTGTCTCAGTGGGTCAGGTATGCAGGTGACACCGGCGAGGGGTAGGACCTTGCAGCTGGTCAGACAGCAGCTCCTGTTTCCTCCATGCGTCTCCTTCCCTCTTCCTGATAGGTGTCCAATCGCAGCGCCTGTCCTTTCAGCCAATCAGCTGACAGGTAACAGACCCACTCAAATGATTGGCAAAGAGGCCGTTCAGTGTCAGGAAAGTGAATATTCATTCGCTGTTCTAACACACCTGGGTGAACTGTGAGCGCAATGCTCTGCGCTTGCAGTTCACCTTTTTTGAAGCCGATTAGAGCCTATGGCTCTAATCCGGTGCTTCATAAACACCCCTCCGCCACTGTAATTCAGGCGCCCGGTGTCTGAAAAGGGGCCGGACGCCTGAATAGGGGGTGGCAGCAGCGGCCATAAATAGATTCATGCAATGCATGAACCTATCCATTAGTCAAGGAGGGGGGTGGCTGGAGATAGGGGGCGACGCCTGTCCGCCCTTAATGGACGCCGCTGTAATCTCTTCCTTCATCTGATTGGATCCACTCTACACTGACAGGAGGATTGGGGGGATAGCAGGAGTGAGCACACAGTCACAGCACAGCCAGCAGTGAGAAAGAAAAAAACTGCCTGCATTCCCTCTGTCACTTCACTGTGCAGCGGGGGGGGGGGGGCAGGAGAGCACACAGAGTCAACTGCATCCGGATACACAAATGTAAAATGTAGTGACAGGTAAAAAATGATGTGTTAACATTCATCATTAAAATGGCTGAGGTTGGAAGACTTTGGTTTACAAGTGAAAGGAATCAGTAATCACTCTTCAAGGAGGGGTATTTGCTCCATGCTGAAGACTGAAAACTTTTCCACAAAGTTTTCTAACATATATGCCTCCACTCCCCTAAGTAGGTCTTGCTGCCTCTTTGCTACTGTATGCTTATCTAGATCTGGTGCCAAAGCCCATGGCATTATTTTCATCCATCTGGCAGAATCTTGATCCAACATCTGCGCCTGCATGGTTCAGTCTCATTAGTCCTATGAGGTGCTAGATGGATAGGAACTGATAGTGCTTTGTGCGAAAAGTGATCTTAGCACCTTTAAAGGGTATTTAAGCTCGGGAACAAATATTTATTATACTGCAGCTTATCGGTCCTGATGCCGTGTACACACAATCGATTTTCTCGACTGTGAAAACACCGTCGAGAAAATAGATGGGAAAAACGAGGACCGGCTTGGTCCCCTACACACGGCCGGGTTTCCTTACATTTTTTCTCTTAGTCGAGAAACGACCGTGTGTAGGCTCCCTGGCAGTGTTTCCCTATGGGAAAACTGCCGCGGAAAAAAATGCTGTGAATCACGACGAGAAAAATTTGAGCATGTTTTAATTTTTCTCGTCGTGATTCTTGCTGTTTTTCTCGTCGGGAAAAATGCTGGAAAGCCCACACACGGGCGTTTTTCTCGTCAAAGAGAAAAAATGAAATTTTTCCCGACGAGAAAAATGGTCGTGTGTACGCGGCATTAGGTGTAGTGACTGATCTTGCCAGAAATAAACTGAATTGCTTGAACTGAAATCACAGACCAAATTATCTTCCTTCTTTTAACTACCAATCATCTATCCACCATGTATGGAGTAGAGATGAAGAGAGGAAGACATTCAGTTCAACCATGGCTCCCTTCATAGATACTGTGTAGTTGGAACCACCCAAGAACAGGAGGTGTATTATATACAGGATTACTAGGTTAAAATGATGGAAAAATAGACTAAAAAATAAAAGGAATACAGCCACATCATTTAAGGACTGGTAAGTTGCCATATATGAAATTTTTGGTTTTGAGGGTTTAGCTACTCTTTGAAAGATAACCCCCCCCCCATGTCCTAGCAAACTGGCAGTAGGACTACAGACCTTAAATTAAGATTTCACAGTTATCATTACTATGTCCTTCTCAGAGGATTGGTAGTGTTTACAGCCTGATTCATTTCACTGGGGGCTTGATATGTTATGCATATGCCAAGCCCAGTCATTGAGAATAATGGCGGCCATAAGCTTGGTGTTCATGATCATCAAATTCAGTTTTTCACTCCAGTAGTTTTGGTCCAGTGGAATGCAAATCAATTCCCTTCCTGGACAAGTGTTGTCAGTAAAAAAGAAACCCCTGCCTGACCCCAGTCTAATGCCGCGTACACACGACCGTTTTTCATGACGAGAAAACTGCCATTTTTTAGATTGGTCGTGAAAAACTGTTGTGTGTATGCTCCATAACAGTTTTCTCAACGAGAAAAGTGCCTGAAAAAAAATTTGAACCTGCTCTATTTTTTCTTGTTGTTCTTTTTAACATTGTGAAAAACGGTTGTGTGTATGCTTTTACGAGGGGAAAAAAACGCGCATGCTCAGAATCAAGTATGAGACGGGAGCGCTCGTTCTGGTAAAACTAGCGTTCGTAATGGAGATAGCAAATTCGTCACGCTGTAACGGACTGAAAAGCACGAAGACTGAAAAGTGCGAATTGTCTCTCACCAAATGTTATTAACACGAGGATCAGCAAATGCAGCCCAAAGGGTGGCGCCATTCGAATGAAACTTCCCTTTTATAGTACCGTTGTACGTGTTGTACGTCACCGCGCTTTGCTAGAGCATTTTTTTTCATGAACGTGTGTATGCAAGGCAGGCTTGAGAGCAATCACAACGCGAAAAACATAGTTTTTTTGCATTACATGAATAACGGTCATGTGTACGCGACATAAGTAACAGAATACATTTTTCCAGAGTACTTTATGTTTTTATCAACAGTAAGTGAGAATTACCCATTGACGTTAGAACATTTTTTTTTCTATGGTTTTCGTTAAACTTCTATTCATAGCTCTCTAGTTTTCCATAGCCCAGGATTTTCTCTTTCTCTTACATCTCATACTTTAGTCTGAGTTTCCAGTATGAGCATTGATTTTTGCACTGAACAGCGGCAGAGATTACAAGACAAAAGATTGCAGTAAAATGATTGTGACTGTGTAACTGCGGCGTCTTCCCTTTGTTTTTTTCTGCATGCTGAGGATGAAACATCAGTATCTCCTTCCACAAGAGGGAGTGTAGGCTGTGATAAACTGGGTGCCGCTGAGACGCTGGGGAGGGGATGCAGAACACTTGATGCAAGTGCCCAAATTAAACCATGAGAGGATAAAGCTTGGTTATTATTCCTATTGTTCATGAAGCCAGTTTGTGAAAGACAGTGCAGCTGCTGAAAAGAACAGAACAAAGACTAAACAATCATGTATCATTGTTTTATGTGAAATGTTTTTATCTTCCCTTTAGATAAAAATTACTGCGTAGAAAAATGGAAATGTCCTATCATAATGAATTGCATTTCTGGTTTTCTATTCTGAACACAGATATATAAGATCAGAACTTGAAATGCTCAGGTGATTTATTATTTGTATATTAAACTATACAACTGTTATGCCGCGTACACACGATCGGACATTCTGACAACAAAACCGTGGATTTTTTTCCGACGGATGTTCGCTCAAACTTGTCTTGCATACACACGGTCACACAAATGTTGTCGGAAATTGCGAACGTCAAGAACGCGGTGACGTACAACACTACGACGAGCTGAGAAAAATGAAGTTCAATGATTCCGAGCATGCGTCAAATTGATTCCGAGCATGCATAGAATTTTTGTGCGTTGGATTGTGTACACACGGTCGGAATTTTGAGAACCAGCTCTCAAATTTTTGTTGTCGGAAATTCCGACAGCATATGTCCGATGGAGCATACACACGGTCGGATTTTCCAACAACAAGCTCACATCGAACATTTGTTGTCCAAAATTCCAAACGTGTGTATGTGGCATAACAGTTTCTTTGTTATAAAGTTTAGGAAACAGCAAGATTAGGCCGATGCTGTCTTTTCTGCATATACATAAAGCCGTGTACACACGATAGGTTTTACCGATGAAAACAGTCCGATGGACTTATTTCATCGGACAAACCGATCGTGTATGGGCCCCATCGGTCTTTTTTCCATCAGTGTTTAAAAATAGAACATGTTTTAAATTTATCCGATGGTTAAAAAACCGATAGCAAATTACTATCGTCTGTGGGGAACTTCATCGGATAAAAAACCCATGCATGCTCAGAATCAAGTTGACGCATGCTCAGAAGCATTGAACTTAATTTTTCTCGGCTCATCGGAGTGTTTTACGTCACCGCGCTTGGAATGGTCGGTTTTTTGACTGATGGTGTGTAGGCAAGACTGATGCAAGTCAGCTTCATCGGTTTTCCGATGGAAAAATCCATTGGTTAAAAAACCATAGGAATTCCGATCGTGTGTACAGGGCTTAACACTTTAGGGCTCTATCATATATACACTATGTTGCCAAAAGTATTGGGGCACCTGCCTTTGCACGCACATGAACTTTAATGGCATCCCCATCTTAGTCCGTAGGGTTCAATACTGAGTTGGCAATTTTTTATTTTGAGAATCTTGCAAACAAGAAACACATTCCAACTTTTGTTTTATACAAAAATACAAAAAATAAATATATATATATTTTTCCTTTTTTTTTTTTTTTTTTTTTTTTTTTTATATATGCATAACATATTGTATAAAAGACTAATAATAATAAAGGCATACTTAAACCTATAATATATGAACAAACATTTTTTCCACCAAGAGAAATATCACTGCATTAAATTATACTATTGTAGCGATACCTCCAACTAAGAAGGCCGCAGATTTAGTTTGGGCCCTGATGGCAGCTCCGCCAACCCCCGGCAATAGGCTCTACCCCCTACTGGCACAGCTAGTATTGACAGTAATTGTATATCTTATACTTTATGAATAAGTGAGCATTGAGACAATACTAAATTTAAATAAGTATAAGGTTTTACTTAAGCTCTTGGTAAGAAAGATATAACAGTAATCACAGTTTACAGAATAATCAATGGTAATGCAGAGAACTGCAACGCTAACACACTAAAGAGCTGACATGCAACAAGTGCGCCACACGGGCGACCGTTAGTTAAGTGCCCTATGGCGCAGTAACCCAAAACACATTAGAAACCCCACCAGGCCTGGTTTCTGAGATCTATACTTAGTCCTTTTTCTTCACCGGCAGATCTTTAACGGTGGTGCACATTAACAGAGTACAAACTTTGTAATCCAATGGGGTATGTAAAGATGGGTAGGAACTTGGCTATACGAACTGTAAGTTCAGCTATGGTACGGCTCTTCAATAAGGGTATCAGGAACAACTGGTGGGCCACGACAGTCTATAGGCCTATATGTAGTAACAGTATATCGTTTGGGTGTATGCCCTCTCACCCGCCCGGACTACGGTCCCAGTCCGGGAAACTTCCACCGACTGTGTCACACACACTCTCAGTCTCTCCAGCGATCGGGTCCCCGATCCAACAAGGCTGTAGCTGAGCAAAGTCAGATGCCACCCAGGCTCGCAGAGGGGGGTGGAAGGCTCTTTGGTGTTGAGCAAGGCCTCAGGCTTCAGGCCTTGCACTCCGACACGTCCGCACAGGAGGATCAGTCTGTGTAGTCTCGTGTCCCAAAGAGGCCGAGCCCAGCCTCACCTCCTCCTTTTATAACCCCTCCCATGAGTCTCTGCGGCGGAACATTGCCGAATGGGGTTCTGGGTAATGTAGTCTCTCTTGCATTAAAGGGGAACACCCCGCTACACACTCCCCCCACTTGAACTCTTTGGTCCCCAAAGATAAACCTTAACAAAGACTATGTACAACGCTAGACAATTCTACAAATGATGTTGGCATAGGGAATTCCTACCAAAACTGAGGAGTAGAATTCCCTTGCCCACAGGTCACATTATCATGGGTGGCCTGCCTAGCTGTGCCAGAGAGTGAGCTGGGGTTGCCCTCCACTAAATGGACAGTGGAGGGATCCGGATTTTCAGCATTCCTCCTAGCAGTAACTACAGAATCCTCTGAGCTATTCCCCATTTGTGGGTAGGTCAGCTTCTTAGGAGGCCGGATGACTCTTCGAGCCCTTTGCTCTCTTGGGATTTCTGGCTCTGGTGCCACAGGCTCCTCTTCCTCTGAGTAACCATCATGGGCATCTGCTGAAGGACTAGAGGGGATGAACTCTGTGGCTTCTGGGTTCAATGTTTCATCTGTGTTGTCCTCAGTGGTTGGAAGGTCTATGGTAGAAGTTCCTGGAGTTGGGGAAGGCCACAGCCAATTAAGTTCTCCATCCTCATTTTCACTAAGTTGAGAGGCCTCTCCATCTTCATCTCGGGAAGCCTGCGACCGAGTATTCAGCCTAGGAGTATCCAGGATAGAGGCCGGTTCAGGGGAATCTCCCACGAGAGGTATTCTAACTGCCTCAGCAAGAGGGAGCAGGTGGTTTCGATGCCACGTCTTCAGAGGGCCCACCTTTCCTTCCGGCTTCAACTTGTAGACAGGCAGGCCCGACAACTTCCTACAGATGACATAAGGTTCAGATCTCCATCTATCTGCAAGTTTGTGCTTCCCAGGGACCCCCTGATTGCGTAACAGTACTCGGTCCCCGGGCTGTAGGTCTTGCACCCGGACCTTAAAGTCGAAGTTTCTTTTGTTTCGAGCTCCCCTTTGATCTGAGGCCGCTTGAGCTTGTTCATAGGCTACTTTCAGGCTGTGTCTGAGCCTGTCCACATATCCTTTGTGGGATGTGGCTGAGGAATGGTCCAGAGAGGTGCCAAAGGCCAAGTCCACAGGTAGTCTCGCTTCCCTCCCAAACATGAGTCGATATGGGGAGTAACCTGTAGCATCACTGATGGTGCAGTTGTAAGCATGTACCAGGGCTGCTATGTGTTTGCTCCAATGTTGCTTTTTCTCACTTTCCAGAGTCCCCAACATGTTGAGCAAGGTTCGGTTAAACCTTTCCGGTTGAGCATCCCCTTGTGGGTGGTAAGGTGTAGTTCGAGTCTTCTTGATTCCCAACGAATCCAGGAGTTTCCGGATCAGTTTACTCTCAAAGTCCCTTCCTTGATCTGAATGAAGCCGCTGTGGCAGCCCATAATGGACAAAGTACTTCTCCATAAGTACCTTGGCTACGGTAGAGGCCTTCTGATCTTTGGTTGGGAAAGCTTGGGCATATCGGGTGAAATGGTCGGTTATCACCAGAACATTCCCTAGTCCACTCAGGTCAGGTTCAAGGCAGAGAAAGTCAATGCACACCAGATCCATTGGGCCTTGACTTTGTAGATGGCCCATTGGGGCAGCTTGATGGGGTAAAGTCTTCCTCTGGATGCATCGTGCACATGAGTGGCAGTACTCTTCTACCTCTGCCCTCATGCAGGGACAATAGAACCGACTTCTGACAAGTTGAAAGGTCCTTTCAGCCCCTAGATGGCCATGATTGTCATGCAGGGCAATCAGAACAGTCTCTCGATGTTTCTCTGGGAGGAACAGTTGCCACTTATCTTCTGAGTCATCAGAGGGGCCCCTTCAGTAGACCACTCCCTGATGTACCTGCAACCTGTCCCATTCTTTCCTCAACAGGCGAGCCTCCTTTGAGGGATGACACAGGAGTTTGTTTGGATCCTGATTCTCCAGGGCCTCCAGGACCAATCTCCCCATGGGGTCTTCCAATTGGTCACTCCTCAAATCCTTCTTGGACAATCTCGGCAGGTTGTCTCCGTCCAATTGAGTCACTCCACAGTAGTGTTTTGGGACTCCCACCATGGTAACTCCTATTTCTTCTGCTCTGGAGCCTCCTCTGGCCTGGAATTCAGCTCCTTGACAAAGGGCCCGCACCCCGTCCGGTGCCACTTGGGTCCAATCTTCTATATCACTGGTGGGGGCATGAGATCTCCTGGACAGAGCGTCTGCATCTCTATTCCCAGCCCCTGGCCTATACTTTAGGCTGAAGTTGAATCCAGACAGTGCGGCCAGCCACCTGTGTCCAGTGGCGTCCAGCTTGGCCGTGGTGAAAAGGTAGGTAAGGGGGTTGTTGTCGGTCTTCACAGTGAACTCCGCCCCATACAGGTAGTCTTTGAGCTTGTCTACTACCGCCCACTTGAGGGCCAGGAACTCCAGCTTGTGAGTGGGGTAGTTCTTCTCAGAGGGGGTCAGGCTCCTGCTCACATAGGCAACAGGCCGTTGGTGTTGCCCTTTGTGTTCTTGATAAAGTACTCCTCCCAAACCGTCATGACTAGCATCTACGTGTAGTTCATAGGGCTTGGTTGGGTCTGCGTAGGTCAAGACTGGGGCAGTGGTTAGACTCTCCTTTAATGCCTGAAAGGCCTCTTCACATTTCTGGTTCCACTGATTTCTGACTGACTCTCCCGGCTTCCTGGGCCCTGAGTCGTCCTCTTCCCCCTCAGTCTTGAGCAGTTCATTCAATGGTCTAGCAATTCGGGTGAATCCCTCCACAAACCTCCTATAGTAGGAGCAGAAACCCAAGAAGGATCTGAGTTCTGTTACTGTGGTGGGTCGTGGCCAGGAGGTAACTGCCTCCAATTTCTCGGGGTCTGTGGCCACCCCTTCTTCGGACACTATGTGCCCCAGATAGTTCACAGAAGACTGGTAGAACCGACACTTTTCAGGCGAAAGTTTGAGTCCCTCCTCACTGAGTCTCCTCAATACTTTTTCCAACCTCTCCTCATGTTCCCCCAGGGTTCTTCCAAAGACTATGACATCGTCCAGGTACACAAGGACTTCAATAAGGTTCATGTCTCCTACAGTCTTCTCCATAAGACGCTGGAAAGTAGCTGGGGCTCCAGACAGACCTTGAGGCATCCGGTCGAATTCAAAGAACCCTACTGGGGTTATGAAAGCTGTCTTCTCCTTGTCTTCTGGGTGCATGGGGATCTGATAGTACCCGCTCTTGAGATCCATAACACTGAACCACTTGGCTCCAGACAAACTCTGTAGGGCATCCTCTATCCTTGGAGTAGTATACTGGTCGGGTATGGTTCTCCTGTTGAGAGTCCTGTACTCGATACAGAGCCTCAATGACCCATTCTTCTTCCTGACCACCACTATCGGGGATGCATAGGGGCTTCTAGATTCCCGTATCACTCCAGTCCTTTTGAGTTCTGAGAGTTGTTCCCTTAGATCCTCCAGATCTGCTAGGGGGACCCGCCTGACTCTCTCTCTGAAAGGCTTATCTTCCTGGAGGCGGATCCGATGGGTGGCACTCCTTGCACACCCCACATCGAACTCATCTTTAGAGAAGATCTTCTCCCATCTGTTCAGCTGGGCCTTGGCTCTCTCTTTCCAAGCCCTGGGCAGATTCGGGTTTTCCATTGACATCCTCTCCCAAGCATCTCCTCCTTCGCCCACCTCTGACAGGTTGACAGGGGCAGCAGGGCTCACCTGGCCTAGCAGCATCCTGGCTGGGACCTTCATGGGGCCTTTCGTATTGTTCCTAACACTCACTGGGACTCTACAATGGGCCTTCTTTAGGGCCTTCAGCGGAATCACTTCTGGTATCACTTCCAGACCGTGGGACCCTTCTCTTGGATCAGATTCCAACATGACAAAGGGTCCAGGCTGCTCCCAAGTAAGCTTCACAGTGGCTCTGAGACAGGTTACTTCACCGGGCTGCAGCACTATCCCTCCTCTTCCAAGTCTCCACACCTTCCCTATCCCTTCTCCCGGGGTCTTCTGCTCTAAGACCAGCCTTTGGTAAGCTGTCTTCAGCATGGGGTGGATCTTGGTGACCGCTGCCCCTTTCTCTTTCACTAGAGAGGTCAGAAGTCTTCGGACCAGGTCCGTGTTTGTCCCTATTATCAGGGAGCTCTTGTTGGCCCCTGGTGGCCGAGGGCACACAACTGCCAGAGTGTCAAACACTTCGGCTTTTCCAGCCACAGATGGGTCAAAGGTCATCCTGACAGGCAGATAGCCATCGTAGGGGAAGTTCTGGGTTCCAATCCCACATATCTCTAGTCCCTCTATTTTCCGGATGGGTAGGTGACTCAAGTACTTATCGTAAAAGTCTCTGTATAGCAGGGTTACTTGCGCCCCAGTATCCAAGATTGCTCTGGTGTAGACTCCCTCCACTTGAATGGACACTATAGGAGATGGGCCTACCAGCTTCTCCAGGTAAGGCCCGGCAGGGGTCGCTTCCTTCAGACTTTTTTTCTTTGAACCTCTTCTCGTCCAATCCCCTTTGGACTTCAGTCTTTCTTGAGCCTGGTATGCATTGACTCCCCCCACCTTACTGGGTGTAAGGACCCGCTGAGGGATACTATTGTTTTTCTTAGGTGTGCACCCCCTCTGGGGAGTGCTGTGCCTCTTCTGAGGGGTCTTACCCCCTTTCTCTGGGGTGTATCTCTGTTTAGGAATGTTGTGTTTCCCCGAGGCGTTTTATCTCCTGTTATTTTCTGCTTTGCTTTCAGTTTGGAGCTCACTGAAGGTGATGGGCACCCGGTTGACTCCTTCACCGGGGCCCTCTGAAGTTTCCCGCCGGCTTGCGGTTGTCTATTTTCTTCTTTTTGGGACTGGAGCATGTAGCCGCAATATGTCCAATTCCTCCACAGTTAAAGCAGACGATATCTCCCCATTCTTGTAAAGATGCAGGTGCTGAGGCAACTGGGAATAATTCCTTCCTTGGTACTTCTCTCTTGGGACCCTCTGTGTTTTTTTCCATCAGAGAGGTCAACATCTCCAACACCTTGGACATTTGAGCTTTCAGGGTGTCTATCTCCGAATCTCTTTCAGGGGTCATTACTGGATTGACTAGCACCTGTGCGGGTACAACACTTGTCCTAATCAACTGCTGGTCCTGTTGCAGTGCCTCCTCATCTCTGATGATTTTTATCAAGTCAGCATAAGTCAGCAATGTTCCTCCTCCTGAGGTTTTCAGGTGCAACCAGACTGGATCCGAGCGCAGTGCTCCCTTTAAGACTTGCTTCATTCTTGCCACATCTGTGTCTTGGGGCCTCATCCCCTTCTTCAACACAATCTTACACAACAACCTGTTCAGTCTTCTAACATACTCGGAAAGTTTCTCCTCCGGTTGTTGGAAAGTGTGTTCAAACTGGTAGACCATCTCAGTCACCTTTTCCAATTGACCAAACTCTTCTTGCAGCATGGCTAGACAGTCTTGAGCCGTGCAATCTGCGTTCCCAAACCGAAAGCTTTTCACTGCTTCTGCTGCTGCGCCTTTAAGGCTTTCCATCACTCGTTGCCTCTTCTGCGCTTCAGGCACCTCCCATGCCTCTACTGCCTGCAATGCCTGCTCCACCCAGGTGTCAAATTCTTCTTCCCCTGCGGGGACAGGGAGCTTCCCTGAGAATGTCTTTAGTCTTCGGTAACTAGTCTCTACATGCACCGTGTTTGCCTTCTGACACTTGGTTAGCAGATCTCCTATCGCGCCTATCAGTTCTGGTGATATAACAGCGGCAGGTGCAGGTGCCACCGGGGGCGTTGCCCTGCCCCTTTCTTCCGGTGGGGTACGGGCCACAGCTTGCGGTGATCCCGTTGGTGATGGTTCCTTTTTTTCAGTTACTGCGTGCGCCAACCTATAAGTTCTGTTGTCTGGCGTCCGCACACCCTTTCGCTTACAGGCCTCTGGCATCCCGTTCCAGTACTCCACTAATGCATACTGATATGAGATGTCTGGGTCTGACTTTATCTCCGTCACCCACGGTGTGTGATTTGGGAACACTGACTTCATCAATTCCTCTACAGTTTCAGTCGACCATGCCTCCCCTGGGAGGCTGATGACTATCGACTGGTTTGGCTCTGCGTTAGAGGCTTTGCACCATTCTTCTACCGCTCGTGGATCCATGGGGTCCATGCCGGCACCTCTGGCGTTCACTTGCTGCATCAGGATCCCGGACGAGAACCCCCACGTGTAGCGATACCTCCAACTAAGAAGGCCGCAGATTTAGTTTGGGCCCTGATGGCAGCTCCGCCAACCCCCGGCAATAGGCTCTACCCCCTACTGGCACAGCTAGTATTGACAGTAATTGTATATCTTATACTTTATGAATAAGTGAGCATTGAGACAATACTAAATTTAAATAAGTATAAGGTTTTACTTAAGCTCTTGGTAAGAAAGATATAACAGTAATCACAGTTTACAGAATAATCAATGGTAATGCAGAGCCCTGCAACGCTAACACACTAAACAGCTGACATGCAACAAGTGCGCCACACGGGCGACCGTTAGTTAAGTGCCCTATGGCGCAGTAACCCAAAACACATTAGAAACCCCACCAGGCCTGGTTTCTGAGATCTATACTTAGTCCTTTTTCTTCACCGGCAGATCTTTAACGGTGGTGCACATTAACAGAGTACAAACTTTGTAATCCAATGGGGTATGTAAAGATGGGTAGGAACTTGGCTATACGAACTGTAAGTTCAGCTATGGTACGGCTCTTCAATAAGGGTATCAGGAACAACTGGTGGGCCACGACAGTCTATAGGCCTATATGTAGTAACAGTATATCGTTTGGGCGTATGCCCTCTCACCCGCCCGGACTACGGTCCCAGTCCGGGAAACTTCCACCGACTGTGTCACACACACTCTCAGTCTCTCCAGCGATCGGGTCCCCGATCCAACAAGGCTGTAGCTGAGAAAAGTCAGATGCCACCCAGGCTTGCAGAGGGGGGTGGAAGGCTCTTTTGTGTTGAGCAAGGCCTCAGGCTTCAGGCCTTGCACTCCGACACGTCCGCACAGGAGGATCAGTCTGTGTAGTCTCGTGTCCCAAAGAGGCCGAGCCCAGCCTCGCCTCCTCCTTTTATAACCCCTCCCATGAGTCTCTGCGGCGGAACATTGCCGAATGGGGTTCTGGGTAATGTAGTCTCTCTTGCATTAAAGGGGAACACCCCGCTACACTATATATACACACACACACACACACACACACACATCACTACAAGCACGGACATCTTCAAAAATACTACACATTACTCAACTTGATTAACACTCAGACCAAGAAACATAGATTATCATGTGTATGTAGCCTTTCTTCAAAAATGATGTGTATCCTTGAAAATCTAAGGGAGTGCCCAGAGAGAAAACAGGGAAAGAACCCAACACCCAGAGATCAACAAACAGCAGCTACAGGCCTGATATTCCTCCACGCCTTTATCCAGACCCTTTGCCGCCATCTGTCTTTCTCGAGACCCCGAATTTTCCCTACCTCACCAAGAATCTCACACACCACGACCGGAACAGGAAGGACTTTCTGCCAAAGGGATACCTGACACCGTGCATTCCAGGTGTAATATCGGACTACTAAGCTGACTAAAAAAAGAGTGTCCAAATCAAATCCCTTGCAATTCTGCAATGCTCCATACACCCACTCAGCATAAGACATGCTAGGCAAGAAAGGAATATTTAGAGCCCTCCCCACCTTTTTATAGACTTCTATATTGAAAGGGCACTGAAGCAAGAAGTGGTCCATGGTTTCCACTTCACCCTGACACTCCGCTCTTGGACAACCACGATTGTCCAAAGAGCGGCACTTCACGTTCCCCCTCACATAGAGCCTACCGTGGAAAGCGAGCCAGGCCTGGTCCCTAAATTTCAAGGGAATCCGCTCAGAATTTATTAAACGTAAACCTTCCCTCATAATATGACCTGGGCAATCCCTTAAGGCCAGTGGCGCATGAAAGACAGTACCCACGATCTTCTCACCCAGGAGTCTCCTAGGGAGGGACCTGATATCCTCCGCTGTCACATGCCACCGTTTAAGAATTTTCAGGCACGGGGCAACATAAGCCGGGAGCTTACCATGCTTGATCCTTAGGCTTTTCACTGGCCCGCCACTCTCCCAACAGCCCAGAAAAGGTCTAAACCAGATCTGGAAAATACCTACCCATCCAGGCGGTCTCTCTGCTAGCATGTTACCAATATTGTGTTTCAAAAACATCAGAGAGAAGAACACAACCGGGTTGACCATCCCTAGGCCACCCTTCCGCCTTGATAGGTAAGTCACATTCCGCTTCACAAGATTCAGCCTGTTCCCCCATAATAATTGGAAGAAACAACTATAAATCCTGGTATAGAAGGACTCTGGCAAGATGCAAACAAAGCTGACATACAGAAAGGTAGGAATCAGGTAGGTCTTAATCAAGTCCACCCTTTCCCTCAAGGAGAGCCGCCACCCCTTCCAGCATTTCACCTTGACATCAGCATCATTCAGCCTGGCTTCCCAATTTGACTTACTGTAATCATCAGGGCCAAACTCGATGCCTAATATTTTGACTTTCTGCTGAGGCCTCGGGAAGGTGTCCGGAAGTGCAAAGCTCTCACCTCCCTCGCTCATCCAAAAAACTTCACTTCTATCACCTTTGACCTGGGAGCCCGATGCCTGGGAATACTGCTCTATAACTGAGACCACCTCCTGCGCCTCCTCTGTCCCAGAGATAAAGACAGAAACGTCATCAGCATAGGCTACAACCCTCAAGGGCGGCTCACCAGTAATGCCCACCGGCACCCCGCACAACGGTCCGCTCTCTAGCCTTCTGATGAAGGGGTCGATTGCGAACACATATAGCAAAGGGCTCAGTGGACACCCCTGGCACACCCCGGATCCAACCCTGAAGGGTCGTCCAACCCAACCGTTAACAAGCATGAAGCTCTCTGCCTCCCTGTATAAAGTCTTAAGCCATCCAATAAACCCACCCTCCAGGCCATACTTGTCAAGGAGAAGCCAGAGGTACTCATGGTTGACACGATCAAAAGCCTTCGCCTGATCCAATGCCAGCAAATACTTTCCCCAGCCTTCAGCTTTGCAATGTTCCAGAGCCTCCCGGACAGCTAACACCACTGAAAAAGTGCTCCTGCCCTGGACCGAACAGTGCTGCTGACGAGAAAGCAATCTGTCTGCTACTGACGACAAGCGCCAGAAAATTATCTTCGCCAGAATTTTTCTATTGACGTTGAGAAGGCTAATGGGGCGCCAATTCTCAATTATCGAGGGATCCTTGCCTTTTGACAACAGAATCACAGCAGATTGTCTCATGGAGGGAGGGAGAGAACCCTCTTGCAGACAGCCATTAAATACCTCCACAAGATAAGGTACCAAGCTGGATTTGAAAGTCTTATAAAATTCAGCTGTCAATCCATCTGGCCCAGGTGTTTTCTTAATAGCCAGACCGTCTATAGCTTTGACTACCTCTTCTGCTGTGATTTCCCCCGTCAAACTTGCCAGCGGAATGTTATTTCCCAGACCTGGTGTAGAATCCAGAAAACTTGACATCTTTGCCCGATCGAGGTACTTCTCCCCCAGAAGATCCACATAAAAAGACCTTGAGACCTCCAGGATCCCTGACCTGGATTTCGTCAAAGAGCCCGTACTATCCATTAGCCCAACAACCGTCTTAACTGCTGCGCTTTGTTTTCAGTTCTGATAAGGGTCGGGCGAGTGATATTTCCCATAGTCCCTTTCAAGAACCAAAGAAGCGTGCCGATCATACTGATACTTCCTAAGGAGAAGTTTTACCTCAGAGATTGCCCCTGAATCTCCACCACTCGAGACAAGGCGATCAAGTTTTCTCCGCAGCTGCTGGTAGGCAATGTACCTACCAAGCTGTCTCCTTTTTCCTATGGCCTTGAAAAACCCACTAATCCGGCTTTTGGCAAGCTCCCACCATTCCGACTTACTGCTGCAGAAATCCAGGATGGTTACCTGAGCCTGAAAAAAATCCACAAAAGATTGTCTTACCTCCTCGTCATCCAGCAGAGCCAAATTTATCCTCCAAATACCCTTTGCTTTAGGTGGCATATATGAAGCATTGAGAATAACAGACAGGATAAGGTGATCAGAGAACTCCACCATACGACACTCAGGAGCCGAAAAGGCAGAGTCCCCCTTAAAAAAACCTGTCTATCCTGCTCTCACAACTGCCTCGCTTAAATGTGTACCCCGTGCTGTCTGGGCAACGCTTAATATGCGCATCTTCCAGACCTGCTTCCCTGGCTATCGAATTAAGAAAGACGCTATCATATCTCAGGCTGTCAGTGGAGCCTTTCCTGTCTTTGGGCCTAGTAACGGTGTTAAAATCACCTCCAAAGACAACTTGCCGAGATGTAAAAAGGAAAGGCTTAATCTTTGTAAAGAGGCATTTCCTCTCCCATCTAGTTTGTGGTCCATAAATAATTACTAAACGTAGATCATGCCCCTTCACAGAGACGTCCAAGACCATACACCTTCCAATCTCTACCTCGATAACCCGCCGACACGTTACCATGCCAGTAAAAAGTACTGCAACTCCGCTGTAAGGCTCGGCCGCAAGAGACCAGAAGGAGGGCCCACGCCTCCACTCCCTCTTTGCCAGGTGGACATCAGCAAGGCTATTTAGCCTGGTCTCTTGCAAAAATAAAACATCAGCATCCATCTCGCTGAGCAAAAATAAGGCCATGTTACGAGCCCCTACAGATTTTATGCTGGCAACATTAATGGTTGCCACCTTTATCGGAGTGGGAACTGCCATCAGGATGATTGAGGTAGGCATTTCTTAGCCTGAGCTCCCTCCCCCTTTACTGGAGACCTTGACCTCTTTAGGGAGCACTCTACCTCATCCTCCTCCATCTGAGACACGGAATTAGAAGACTCCTCCTCCCCCTCAGATAAGGACCCAAACTTGTTTCCCAGAGGTAGATCATCTAAGTCTAAAGATGAAACCGAGGAGGCAGAGGTCAGGACTACCTTATTCCTCCTTCTGCCCACCTTGGTCCCTTCTCCCTCCTCCCCTGAAACATCACCCTGAAAGGCCTCATCTACATCATTAGCAGTGGCAACTTCCCCCTTCTTCCCCTTAGAACCTCCACTAGAGGTCTTACGTTGCCTCAGGGAAGGCCCAGGTGAAGCTGCCACCTCAGATCGGCATGAATCTGCCCCTTTGGCAGCCTCAGCCAATCTGGATGACTTATTTACATTTGGAACACTGGGCACCTGAAACACTGGGGAAGAACACACAACAGAAGTAGACACTGACACAGTAGGGAGCACAGACTGGGGAGCAAACACAAGAGGGGTCACACCTTCAGATTGGGAAACTGACACCTGGGGGGCCCCCTCAGGACTAGCTGAAACAGCTCCACCAACCCCTTGCTGCCCCCCACGTTCCTCCTCCTCCATCCTCAGCAGTTCTTCCACCACCTCTGGCTGATTATGGAGGGCTTCAGGGCAAAGGCTATAGGGGTGACCTAACTTGTTACAAAGATTACAACGAATACTATTGCAGTCCTTTGCAACGTGCCCTGAGCCCTGACAGAGGGAACATTTCTGCGCAGAACATGAGCTTGAAAAATGGCCCTTTTCACCACAGCGATGACAAAGCTTTGGTTGCCCTGCATGAAAGGTAATAATCCTGTCACGACCTATAAAGGCAGACAAAGGGATGTGCTTAACAACATTACCCGTGACATGTAGTTTTAATAACACTGTCCATCCTCCTGTCCATATCCCCCTGTCATCTACAACTTTCCTCAAGGGGGCTTGGACATCCGCATATCTCCTTAACCACACCACCAGATCCGCAGCAGGAATGGACTCGTTACGCACTAGAATGGTGACGTTCTTGTATAATGGCTGGCGGGAGACTACTTTAGGTGACAAACCTGCCCATCTTGGGGACTCCTTACACCTCTGCTCATACCTCTCCCAAAAGACATCTAAACCTTCCGCCTTGACAAAGGAGAGGTCATATTCATATGACCCAACTGGGCTGATAAGGGCAAAAATATCCTCTGCTTTAAAACCCATCCCCAGAATACGGTCCACCACATCTCTCCTATTTGGGGGGGGCCTTCTCCAGTCCACCTCAATTGGACCACATTGCGGCGTTTAAAGGAGCTACCAGATGGTGACAGATTGGCCTGACCTTCACTCACATCACTCCTAATGACCGCAGAATAACTGGCCCTACTCACCCCAGGGACAGGTGCAGCCAGTGCTGCAGCATGGGAAATAACCGCACTCCTTGCAACATCAGGCACATCACTTTTAGTAACAGACCCTTCTTTAGATAAAGTATTAACATTATTGTCAGGAACAGATGGAGCAGAGACTTCTGACACAGAAATGTCATTTACATTACCCTTGGTAATTCTTACTTCATTACCAGCAGTAGAGATGTCTTTGTCAGCACTCTTCACAGCAGAGTCTGCACTGGCTGGCTGTACACAGGTGGAAGTCTCAGCCAGGAGATGAGCTTGCTCTCCGCTGCCCTCTACTGCACCATCCATAGGAACTACACCTCCATTACATTGTACAGGCAAGTCATGACCAAAAACCTCTTTTTCTTTCACCCGTTGTTTCAAAGGTTTTGGGGGGACATCATCATCCTCTTCTTCATCCTCAGATGATCCAGACACTGAAAACTTGCGACCATGCAAAGGTGATTCCATTTCTGATATGAAGTTCAGCATACCTGCTCCCTCCACAGGCTCAGATGGATCATCTTGCTCCATAGCCTCTTGCTGCGGTGGTAAGGGCACAGAACTTCCTTGGCCCGATGACATACTGCCAGTCAAAACACCTGACTGCTGATCACCCGCAGCCTGTGTGCCAGAGCTTTCTCCACTTTCTGCAGGCATACTGATAGTTGGCTCGGGATGCAAAGATTTTCCAGCGTGCTGGCCAGAAACACAATCCGAGCCCACAGAAACTTTTTTGCTTTGCACTGACCTTTGCTTCTCGCACTCTGATGATGCCTGCCCTCCACTGGCCTCTATGGCCCCTCTGCGCATTGCACAGAAGCGATCATCATTGCCATACTTCTCCTTGAAAGCAACGCTGGTTTCTTTCAATGTGGCCACCAGCAGACTCTGCTTTTCCACTTTGGCCTCCAAAGCCATTAACTCAGGCCGCATCTGTTTCCTCTTAGAACTGTGAAGCCTGTCACTTGCAATTTTTTTATGCTTGAAGTCAAACTTCAACTTCGCCAGTACTTCTTCCTCCTTAGTGATTCTCGCAATCCTAGCACAAACCTTCTTTCTGTAGGTTGCCAGGCTTTCACCTTTAGCTGGGCCATTTCCCAGGTCCTCAAACACTGGTATGGGAGGACCAGTACTCTGGCCATCCGGGGGATCCTCCCCTGGGTCCACCCCAGGTTCCTGCATCCACCCTGAGTATAGGGAGTAATCAAGCTCCCTGGATCAGTAGGCCTCACTGGAGCTCAGGAGATCAGCAGTAGTGCAGCCACACCCTTTGCAGCTGTAACAGCTTCAACTCTTCTGGGAAGGCTGTCCACAAGGTTTAGGAGTGTGTCTATGGGAATTCTTAACCATTCTTCCAGAAGCGCATTTGTGAGGTCAGGGACTGCTGTGGACGAGAAGGCCAGGCTCGCAGTCTCCGCTCTAATTGTTCTATCGGGTATAGGTCAGGACTCTGACAGGCCAAATGTACACACAGGGTAGCACCGCTCTACTGTCAAAACCTCCAAATATGCATGTTGGTTACTAATACCTTCTCTACAGATGCCAGGTTCAGACGACCTCCCACTCGACACAAACTCGGAATATGGATATATGGAAGAAAACCGCACTCTGGAATCCATCCAAATTCTTTATTCGATGTGCAGGCCAGTCAAGTTCCTCCACCCCATACTCACTCATCCATGTCTTTATAGACCTTGCTTTGTGCACTCGTGCACAGTCATGATGGCACAGGAAGGGACCATCCCCAAACTGTTGGGAGCATGAAAGTGTCCAAAATGTGTTGGTATGCTGACCCCTTAAGAGTTCCCTTCACTGGAAGGGGCCAAGCCCAAGTCCTGAAAAACACCCCACACCAATCCCCCCTCCACCAAATGATTTGGACCAGTGCACAAAGCAAGGTCCATAAAAACATAGATGAGCGAGTATGGTCAAACATTCCCATAGACACACTCCTAAACCTTGTGGACAGCCTTCCCAGAAGAGTTGAAGCTGTAATAGCTTTAAAAAGTGGGCCAACTCCATTTTGAACCCTACGGACTAAGACTGGGATGCCATTAAAGTTCATGTGCGTGTAAAGGCAGGCGTTCCAATACTTTTGGCAATATAGTGTATTTCGCTATTACTGAGACTTGACGCGGACAGATATCAGCAAGACATTTCCCACATGTTACGCTGATTACAAAAACATTTATTTAAATGAACCGGTTCCAGTTTTCATATGGATTATAGCTTGGATTCCACTTGTGGAGGCTGTGTTTTGTGTATAGGGCAGCCCTAGTTGGAAAAGCATGACCATTTTTTTAAAATTGTGCTGCACAGAACTGCATATTGCTACAAGACCATGCACTTTCAAACACAAAAACTGAGGCATTTTGCTAATGCATGAGTGTGCCTTTAAGAATTAATGGCACCCCTGTGCATCTGCTAAAGAGCTGTGCATTCCTCTCAAGGGTCATGACTCACAATGAGTCGGAGCTAGCCTTACAGAAACAACATAACCACTTGCCTACTGGTCACTTTCACCCCCTTTCTGCCCAGGCCTATTTTTAGCTTTTAGCACTGTCGCATTTTGAATGACAATTGCACGATCATGCAACACAGCACTCAAACAAAATTTTTATCTTTTTTTTTAGATAGACAGAGCTTTATTTTGGTGGTATTTGACCACCACTGGGTTTTTTATTTTTTGCTAAACAGATGAAAAAATATCCAAAATTTTGAAAAAAATTATATTTTTCCTAGATTCTGTTATATAATTTTGTAAATAAGTAATTTTTATCATTCACTGATGTGCGCTGTTTAGGCTGCACTGATGGGCACTGATAGGCTACACTGATGAGCACTATTGAGGAGGCACTGGTGAGGCTGCACTGATCTGCGGCACTGATGGACACTGATAAGCAGCACTGATAGGCAGCACTAATGGGCACTGATATGCAGCACTGATAGGTGGTACTGATGAGCACTGATAGGTGGCACTGACATGCATCACTGATAGGCACTGACAGGCATAACTGATGGGCACTGATTGGCAGCACTGGTGGGCACTAACAGCACTGGTAGGCACTGTTGGTGCTGCACTGATAATCAGGACACTGATTATTAGTGTAGAATGATGTCCTCTGTGTGGATTTCTGCTTATCAGCTCTCCTCTCCTCACGCGCTGTCAGCGTGAGGAGAGGATTGCCGATAACCGGCAAATCCTGTTTACTATGTAATCAGCTGTGATTGGACACAGCTGGTCACATGGTAAAGAGCTGCTGTGATTGGCTCTTTACCCCGATCTGTGATCAGCTGTGTCCGAAGGACACAGCAATCACAGATCACTGGCGATGCACATCACAAGGGGTTCAATGGAAGCGTGATCACTGGAGGACATCATATGATGCCCTCCCTGTAATGTGCGACCGAATGACGGCTACAGCACGGTCACAAAGTGGTTAAAGTGTTTCACAACTCCAGCAACTGTGGAATTTAGGTTCCAAGCTCTGGTGACCTTTATCATGCATCATTGATTATTGACAGTGACAGAGAAGTTGTATTGTATTCATCACATACCATACAGGCTCTCCCACAGTTCGTATAGGGTGCTGTAGTGAATTGGTGGATGGCACCACCATACAATCATTACAAAATGAGGATCTTCACCAGCACACCTTGGTATAGTGATAATCTTGTAATTTATTCAAATAGAGTAACAGGCATCACAGGCTGACATTTTGGGTCCTCTCAAGATCCCCTTTTCAAGACAGAAAAAGGGTCCTGAAACATCAGCCTGTGATTAGAGTTGAGCGGACACCTGGATGTTCGGGTTCGACGGGTTCGGCCGAACTTCGGAAAAAGGTTCGGGTTCGGGACCGAACTTTAACCCGAACCCGAACCCTATTGAAGTCAATGGGGACCCGGACTTCTAAGGCAGCCTTTCTCAACCTTTTCAACACAGAGGAACCCTTGAAATAGTTCTCCGGTCTCGGGGAACCCCTGCTAAAATTGAGAAATCTACAACTCATGATACATTAGTGCGACGGTCAGTTGGAAGAATGGTCCATACACTTGTGGCAATTGGGAAGAATTACCTCCTTACAGATAGCTAAAAAGATCAATGGGGTCAGTGTGAACTTATCTGAGAGGCAGAAATTGCCCAATGCTGAAGGAACCCCTTGCAACCGCTGGAGGAACCCTAGGGTTCCACGGAACCCTGGTTGAGAATCACTGTTCTAAGGACTAAAAAGGCTCTAAAAAAGGTAATGGAAAGGGCTAGAGGGACGCAAATGGCAGCAAAATGTTGTTAAGAGCATGGCAAGTGCTCTGCAAACAAATGTGGATAGGGAAATAACTTAAAATAACATAAAAAAAATAAAAAAATATGCTGGAGGCCCCCTTTTCAGCAGAAGAGGTACGGGAAGTCATTAAGAACCTCAGAAACTCAACGGCACGATGCCACACATATGGTGGGAATGCCCCAGAATACGCCCTTTCTGGAATAAATTATTCAATTTAATGGATAAGCTAGTGGGAAAATAAAATACTTTGAAATAAAAATGTAGCGGGGTGCTAAATTTAAGGGAAGTGTTTGAGTGGTAAATAGGCTCAAACACCCTAATTCTGTAGGATTCATGGACCATTTTGTCCTCGGGGGACAGTATTGGTGTGCAGTTCCCTGCGGCCTACAGGTGGCGCTGCCATGGTAGGCTAGGGTTGAACCGCCGATACAGTGCTGTGCCTTTTGTGTCCCCTCTTGGCAGTAGTACAGCGGGGCGGGGAACCTGCTGTGCATGCCGGGAGAGCATATAAAAGGGGCAGACCTTTGGCCTGGGGGCTGATGTCCAGTGGGGTCCACGCCCAGGTGCCTTAGGCCTGGGTGCATGTGTTCCTGTTCCATCTCGGGTACCTTTAGCCCGGGGTGAGGTACTATCCTGGAGTTCCTGCTGCCCTGGGTATGGAGGCCTAGGTGCGGGAGTAAAGCCTGGAGTCCAGAGCCTTCGTCTGGAGTCCGCTAAGGGTCGAGGAGTCTTAGGGTGCCGCCTCGTGTAGGGGACCATGTTCCAGGGAAGGGAGGATCATTCTGATGGACCGATGCGGGAGTCACGGTGAAGGAAGGGTCTGTTGACTCCCTGGAGAGATGTCTTCCCCTTGATATGGGCTAGGTTCGTAGAAGGAGAAGCTCAAGGTCATCTTGACTGTATCAGGGGCCTTAGTCACCCGGCCCGTGGCAGGGGCCTTATACACCCTGGTCTGTGGCAGAGACCAAAGTTCTCCAGGTCCGTGGCAGGGGCCTTATACACCCTGGTCTGTGGCAGAGACCAACCTCAAGGTCTGTGGCAGAGACCGTGCACCTAAAACTGTTTGAGAAACCTAAGCAGTGAAGTGAATGTGCTACGTTTGTGCCTGGACCTCCTCCACACCTTAAGCTGTCCTGTTTCTTTGCTCTAACCTTTTCTATCCGAGTAGAGTTTATTTTGCCATGAGAGAATAAGAGTTGTAATTTCAGCTGGTGTGGACATTGACTTTACTGGGAATTAAAGGACTTGCCTCTACCTACAGTAGAGGTGAGAATCATCCTCTGGAGGAGTTTTGACTCCGGCTGTGGACACGGCCCGTCAAGTACACCGCTCAACCTCTTTATATAGGAGGGTATGGGCTGGTAGTGCGGTGTGCCTTTCTCCCTCCTGCGAGGAGCCAACAACATAAAGGCAGGTAAGGGGGAAAGGATCTGTGCGCTACAAAAAAATTAAATAAAAATTATAATCTTGACCTAGGAGGACGAGGTCCATATGGAGTAGGAGGTTGAGGTGGCGGTGGATGTGGCTGTGTAGGTGGAAGCGGCGGTGGAGGAGGACGAGGTAGCCAAAACTGGTTCAAAAATACAACAATGGCTGGGTAAGGCCAGTGATGTGTCGAATTCTGTCCCCCGTCGAATAGTGTCTACCCTGTACTGCGCTTGCTCATATATGTAGGACAAGAGGATTTCGAAAATTTCCCAAGATGAACGGCGCCTGCGTGGTGAGTTCAGGTGAAGGCCACACCATCCGTGGTTCAAGCCGAGCCAAGTGAGGCCATGCCCGAAGCGTGGCGATCGAAGCGAGCCGTGAGGGGCCCTGTTACTATGTGCTACCGTATGTCCACTTGGATGTTGGGGCTTGAACCTGCACTTACGGCCCAGGCGCCGTTCATCTTCGGAGATTTTGTGAATCTCCTTGTCCTCTGTACTGCGCAAGCGCTGCGCCTTCGCAGTATGGGCCGGACACAATCCGATGGCCGGACAGTTTTTGTCACAACACCGGTATACATGTCTATTCTGCAGAAGGTACGGACAAGTCCTGTGGGATCCATGCCTGGTTCATTTTAATGAACGTGAGCTTGTCCGTACGTGACAAGCTCACGTGAGCGGGTCTGCCCCCTTTAACTTCTGGGTCTCCAAATTGGGCACATGGCCTGAGCTTGTCCTTTATGCCTTGGAGGTGCTGGCCTGCCCTGCAGCCAGTGTATTATCTGAACGCGTATTTAGCACAGCAGGGGGCGTTATCACAGACAAGCGCAGCCGCCTGTCCAGAGCCAAATACACGTTCAGATAATACACTGGCTGCAGGGCAGGCCAGCACCTCCAAGGCATAAAGGGCAAGCTCAGGCCATGTGCCCAATTTGGAGACCCAGAAGTTAAAGGGGGCAGACCCGTCATCCAGTACGTGTAGGCCTGTGGACACATACTGCTCAACCATGTTGGTGAAATGCTGCCTCCTGCTAAGACGTTCCATCTCAGCTGGTGGTGCTGGTTGTTGTGGCGTGCTGACAAAGCTTTTCCACATTTCAGCCATGCTAACCCTGCCTTCTGAGGTGCTGCCAGTGCCCCGGCTGCGTTGGCGACCTCTTCCTCCTCCTCTGCCTTCGCCTTGTGCTTCCACCGTACGCCCGCTGTCAGGTGGGAATGCCACCAGCAGCGCGTCTACCAGCGTGCGCTTGTACTCGCGCATCTTACGATCCCGCTCCAGTGAGGGAATTAAGGACGGTACGTTGTCCTTGTAACGGGGATCCAGCAGGGTGGCCACCCAGTAATCAGCACCAGTTAAAATGTGGGCAACTTGGCGGTCATTGCGGAAACACTGCAGCATGTAATCGCTCATGTGTGCCAGGCTGCCCAGAGGCAAAGAAAAGCTGTCCTCTGTGGGAGGTGTATCGTCTGTGTCCTCTGTATCCCCCCAGCCACGCACCAGTGATGGCCACGAGCTGGTCTGGGTGCCACCCTGCTGTGAAAATGGCTCCTCCTCCTCCTCCTCCATCTCCTCCTCCACCTCGTCATCCTCCAGAACTGTGCCCTTTCTGCCGGACAATTGTGTACCTGGCGTTTGTTGGTGCAGGAACCCACCCTCGTAGCCACTTGTGAAAGACTGCCCTGAAAGCCTTTGAAATGATCCCGCTTCCTCCTCCTCCTCCTCCTCATCCTCCTGTGCCACATCCTCTTCCATCATCGCCCGAAGCGTTTTTTCAAGGAAGCATAGAACTGGGATAGTAACGCTGAGAACGGCGTCATTGGCACTGGACATGTTGGTGGAGTACTCGAAACAGCGCAACAAGGCACACAGGTCTCGCATGGAGGCCCAGTTATTGGTGGTGAAGTGGTGCTGTTCCGCAGAGCGACTCACGCGTGATTGCTGCAGCTGAAACTCCACTATCGCCTGCTGCTGCTCGCACAGTCTGGCCAGCATGTGCAAGGTGGAGTTCCACCTTGTGGGCACGTCACATATGAGGCGATGAGCGGGAAGGCCGAAGTTACGCTGCAGCGCTGACAGGCGAGCAGCAGCAGGGTGAGAACACCGAAAGTGCGCACACACAGCCCGCACTTTCTGCAGCAGCTCTGGCATATTGGGGTAATTTTTAAGGAACCTCTGGACCACCAAGTTCAGCACATGCGCCAGGCAAGGGATGTGCGTCAAACCGGCTAGGCCCAGAGCTGCTACGAGATTTCGTCCATTATCGCACACCACCAGGCCGGGCTTGAGGCTCACTGACAGCAACCACTCATTGGTCTGTTGTTCCATGTCCCTCCACAACTCCTGCGCGGTGTGGGGTTTTTCCCCCAAACAGGAAAGTTTTAAAACTGCCTGCTGTCGTTTACCCCTGGCTGTGCTGAAGTTGGTGGTGAAGGTATTACGCTGACCGGATGAGGAGGCGGTAGAGGATGAGGAAGCGGAGTAGGAGGAGTTAGCAACAGGAGGCAAACTGAAGCGCCCTGCAATCCTCGGTGGTGGAAAGACATGCGCCAAACTGCTATCTGCCTCAAGCCCAGCCGCCACTGCATTTACCCAGTTTGCTGTTAGGGAGATATAACGTCCCTGACCGTGCTTACTGGTCCACGCATCCGTAGTTAGGTGGACCTTGCCACAGATGGCGTTGCGCAGTGCACACCTGATTTTGTCCCCCACTTGGTAGTGCAGGGAAGGGATGGCTCGCCTGGAAAAGTAGTGGCGGCTGGGTACGATGTACTGTGGGACAGCCAATGCCATCAGGCTTTTAAAACTCTGCGTCTCCACCAGACAGAATGACAGCATTTCAAAGGCCAGGAGTTTTGAAATGCTGGCATTCAGGGCCAGGGATCGTGGGTGGCTAGGGGGGTACTTCCTCTTCCACTCCAATGTTTGGGAGATAGAGAGCTGAACGCTTCCATGGGACATTGTGGAGATGGCTGGTGACCCAGGTGGTAGTGTTGCTGGCAGATCCTCTGTTTGCGGGGTGGCAGGTGCCACTGTCACTACAGAGGTGGATGAAGAGGCCGAGACTGCAGCAGAAAAGGAAGCAGGAGGAGCCAGAGACCTTTCTTGGTTTTTGAGGTGTCTACTCCACTGCAGCTTGTGCTTTGCACTTAGATGCCTGGTCATGCAGGTTGTGCTCAGGTTGAGAATGTTTATGCCTCGCTTCAGGCTCTGATTGCACAGCGTGCAAACCACTCGTGTCTAGGGATGAGCTTCGTGTTCGAGTCGAACATACGTTCGACTCGAACATCGGCTGTTCGATCGTTCGACGAAGATCGAACGATTTGGGCCGTTCGCGCCGAATTCGAGTGACGCGAACGGCCCACAATGCACTACGCCATCGCAGTGTCATCCAGGCACTGTGACCCCGCATGCTTGGCCAATCACAGCGCCGGCAGCGAGGAGAGCAATGATTGGCCACAGGCAGGATGCCTGTGGCCAATTATTGCTGAGGGTGTTTAGTACACGCCCCACACTATAAAAGGCCACCAGCACGGCGGCCTAGTGTAGTGTGTTCCGGAGCAGGGAAAGAGCAGCATAGGCAGGGACAGTGACTTTTATTTCTTTCTTGCTTAACCTGGATTCCTTTAGTTTAGGGAAAGAGAAGGATAGGTAGGGAGAGTGTCAGTGTGTTTTGTGCTTGTGCTATAGTGTGCTTAAAAAAAACATTTTTTCTAGGGACAGAAAACTGTAGGTAGGGAGAGTGTCAGTTTCTTTCACTGTGCAAGTCCTTGTTTCTAGGGACTGGGAAGGACAGTGAGTGAATTCTCCTTGTGCTATAGTGTGCTTAAAAAAACATTTTTTCTAGGGACAGAAAACTGTAGGTAGGGAGAGTGTCAGTTTCTTTCACTGTGCAAGTCCTTGTTTCTAGGGACTGGGAAGGACAGTGAGTGAATTCTCCTTGTGCTATAGTGTGCTTAAAAAAAACATTTTTTCTAGGGACAGAAAACTGTAGGTAGGGAGAGTGTCAGTTTCTTTCACTGTGCAAGTCCTTGTTTCTAGGGACTGGGAAGGACAGTGAGTGAATTCTCCTTGTGCTATAGTGTGCTTAAAAAAAACATTTTTTCTAGGGACAGAAAACTGTAGGTAGGGAGAGTGTCAGTTTCTTTCACTGTGCAAGTCCTTGTTTCCAGGGACTGGGAAGGACAGTGAGTGAATTCTCCTTGTGCTATAGTGTGCTTAAAAAAAACATTTTTTCTAGGGACAGAAAACTCTAGGTAGGGAGAGTGTCAGTTTCTTTCACTGTGCAAGTCCTTGTTTCTAGGGACTGGGAAGGACAGTGAGTGAATTCTCCTTGTGCTATAGTGTGCTTAAAAAAAACATTTTTTCTAGGGACAGAAAACTGTAGGTAGGGAGAGTGTCAGTTTCTTTCACTGTGCAAGTCCTTGTTTCTAGGGACTGGGAAGGACAGTGAGTGAATTCTCCTTGTGCTATAGTGTGCTTAAAAAAAACATTTTTTCTAGGGACAGAAAACTGTAGGTAGGGAGAGTGTCAGTTTCTTTCACTGTGCAAGTCCTTGTTTCTAGGGACTGGGAAGGACAGTGAGTGAATTCTCCTTGTGCTATAGTGTGCTAAAGCATTCCTCATCAACCATCTTTGAAATCCTTGTTTTTTGGACAGTCAGGGAAATTGTCGTTGTGCTATTCTGTGCAAAAGCAATCATCCTGAACCATATTTAGAAATCCTTAAGTAAAGGGACAGAGAAGGACACCTGAAGGTAGCCCTTATTGCTTTTTTCCCATCTCCCTGCAGGCCATCTATTAGAATGTCTGGAAGGCAAACAAGGAGAGGCAGACAGTCAGGAGGCAATAAAAGAGGGCAAGCAGGCTCTGTGTCTGGGGGCAACAGTGCTGGTCGTGGACGCGGTGCATTGTCATCAGCACATGGCCATGGGACACGCTTGTCCTTCTTTTCGGCAGCTGGACATGTTAAGCCACATCATGCCGAAGACTTGGTAGAGTGGATGACCAAGCCCTCCTCCTCCTCCTCATCCTCTCTCACCCAGGCTCAGGGTACTGGCAAAGCAGCTGCCAAAGCGTCCTCTTCCCTGGTATCAATGTCAGACTCATCATCAGTCACTCCTTCCCTAGACCCACCATGTCCTCCTCCTGAGGAGTCCCCCGAACTGTTTGAGCACAGTGTTGGGTACATGCTCCAGGAGGATGCCCAGCGTTTCGAAGGGTCTGATGATGAAACCCAGCTACAGGAAGGCAGTAGGGTGAGAGCAGACAGAGGGGATGCTCAAGAAGGACACCAATCTGGCAGTCATGTTCCAGCAGCTGCAGCATACTGCCAGATTGGCTCCAGTGATGAGGAGGGAGGGGATGATGAGGTCACTGACTCCACATGGGTGCCTAATAGGAGAGAGGAGGAGGAGGAGGATGAGGAGGAGGCACATCTCCAACGAGGCAGGATGCCCTTTGGTGGCCAGCGTAAGGGCAGTACACCGACGGAATCACACCGCAGAGCTCCGCCTGTGTAGGGCGCTGCCTCTGCCCGTCATTCAAAAAGTTCCTTGGTGTGGGCCTTTTTTGAGGCTAGTGCATCAGATCGCACAGCTGCTGTTTGCAACATATGTCTCAAGCGTATATCGCGTGGCCAAAACATCAGCCGCTTGGGTACCACATGCCTGACCAGACATATGTTGACCTGCCATGCAGCTCGTTGGCAAGCCTACCTGAAAGACCCACACCAAAGAACAAAGCGGACCTCTCCTTGCACCGCATCAGCTGGGATCTCCAACCCCACTATAACTTCAGTCCTCTCTGAAACATGCACTGAGAGGAATGAAGGTGTAGAATTAGGTGTGTCACAGCCAAGTACTTGCGGCCACTCTGCTAGCAGTACACCGACGTCCGATTCTAGCAGGCAAATTTCCCTGCCCCAGCTGCTGGACCGTCGAAAGAAGTTCACTCCCAGCCATCCACATGCCCAGCGGTTGAATGCTAGCTTGGCTAAATTGCTAGCGCTTCAACTGCTGCCTTTTCAGTTGGTAGACTCGGCCCCCTTCCGTGAGTTTGTGCAATGTGCGGTTCCTCAGTGGCAGGTTCCCAAACGCCACTTTTTCTCACGGAAGGCTATTCCGGCTCTCTACCGGCATGTGGAAGGCAATGTCTTGGCCTCGCTGGACAGGGCGGTCAGCGGTAAGGTGCATATTACCGCTGACTCATGGTCCAGCAGGCATGGACAGGGACGTTACCTTTCTTTCACGGCCCATTGGGTCACTCTTTTGGCAGCTGGGAAGGATGCAGGACAAGGTGCAGTAGTGTTGGAGGTTGTCCCACCGCCACGCCTCCAAAATGCTACTACTGGTTGTGACACACCTCTCTCCTCCACCCCCTCCTCTTCTTCTTCCTCCATGGCCTCTTCCTGTGGTTTGTCCTATGAACCAGCGGTGCTCCGTAGCCGTTCACGGGGCTACGCAAGTAGGCAGGCAAAAAGATGCCATGCCGTGCTTGCGCTGGTGTGTTTGGGGGACAGAAGCCACACTGGGGCAGAGGTCCTGTCTGCTCTGCAGGGCCAGGCCGAGAGGTGGTTGACGCCACGCCAGCTTAAGCCAGGAATGGTGGTTTGCGACAATGGCACCAACCTCCTCTCCGCCCTTCGACAGGGACAACTGACCCATGTGCCCTGTGTGGCTCACGTCCTTAACCTGGTGGTGCAGCGTTTCTTGGGCAGGTACCCGGGCTTACAGGATGTCCTGAGGCAGGCCAGGAAAGTCTGTGTGCATTTCCGCAGATCTTATAATGCCAGTGCTCGCCTGGCTGAGCTGCAAAAGGAGTTGAACCTGCCCAAGAACCGCCTTATATGTGACATGCCCACCAGGTGGAACTCAACGTTGGCCATGCTGCAGCGGCTGCACACGCAGCAGAGGGCCATCAATGAGTACCTGTGCGACTACGGCACCAGGACAGGGTCAGGGGAGCTTGTTTTTTTTTCTCCACGCCAGTGGGGCATGATCAGGGATGCATGCACTGTCCTGGCACCATTTGAGGAGGCCACGAGGATGGTGAGCAGTGACAGTGCATGCATCAGTGACACTGTACCTCTTGTCCACCTGTTGGAGCACACGCTGCGTGGAATAATGGACAGGGCACTTGAGGCAGAACAGAGGCAGGAAGAGGAGGACTTCCTTGCCTCTCAAGGCCCCCTTTACCCAGACAGTGTTCCTTCTGTCCCACCCATCGCACAGGAAGAGGAGGAGGAGGAGGAGGAGGATTTTGTCAGCATGGAGGTGGAGGCTGGCACTCAGCATCATCAGCAGCAGTCTTTTAGGGATGATTTACAGTCCCAAGAAACCAGTGGACTTGTACGTGGCTGGGAGGAGGTGACTGCGGATCATGTCGTCCTTAGTGACCCAGAGGACTCCGGAGCGAATGCCTCAGCAAACCTACGCTGCATGGCCTCCCTGATCCTGCAAAGTCTGCGGAAGGATCCTCGTATTCTTCGGATCAAGGAGAGGGACCATTACTGGCTGGCCACTCTCCTTGATCCACGGTACAAGGGTAAGGTTGCGGACCTTATGTTACCGTCGCAGAGGGAGCAGAGGATGAGACAACTCCGGGAGGCCTTGCAGAAAGGTCTGTGCAACGCGTTCCCAGAGACTGGGAGGTTACAAACTCCTGGTCCTGGACAACGAGTTGCTGAGGCTTCGGCCAGTCAAAGAAGGAGCGGTGGGGAAGGTGGCCGTCTGACCGATGCGTTCAGACAATTCTTTAGTCCGCAGCCCCAAAGTATGATCGGTTCCAGCAACCATCGCCAGCGTCTGATAAACATGGTGCAGGAATATCTAGGGGCAAGGTCAGACTTGGACACCTTCCCCACCGAAAATCCTCTGGCTTACTGGGTCTTGAGGATGGATCACTGGCCAGAGCTTGCACAGTATGCAATTGAGCTACTGGCCTGTCCTGCATCCAGCGTTCTTTCGGAACGCACATTCAGTGCTGCTGGAGGATTTGTCACGGATCACAGGGTGCGCCTGTCCACCGACTCGGTTGATCGACTGACTTTCATCAAGATGAACCAGTCTTGGATCACCACCAGCTACCACACACCTGATGCTGATATAACAGACTAATTGATTTTAACATGTCACATCCCTTCAAGACTGATGCTGATGCTGAGTGCCTGTGCTGTTATGTTGACTGGCTATCCTCCTCCTCCGAGTCCTCAATGATACGATTGATGATGATAGCTTGGAAGATCATTTTTGTTTATGGGTGCCGCCACCAGTGGCTAAGGCCCAATTTTTCAGCCCCTGTTTAACAGGGGCGTGTAATTACAATTTTTGAAGCAATACTTTGCAACAGGGCTCATTGCTGTGCTCCAAGTACAGTATGTGTGAGGGGTTGGAGTGTTGTGCCACCAGTGCCTAAGGCCCAATTTTTCAGCCCCTGTTTAACAGGGGCGTGTCATTACAATTTTTGAAGCAATACTTTGCAACAGGGCTCATTGCTGTGCTCCAAGTACAGTATCTGTGAGGGGTTGCAGTGTTGTGCCACCAGTGCCTAAGGCCCAATTTTTCAGCCCCTGTTCAACAGGGGCATGTAATTACAATTATTGATCTAATAATTCACAGCAGGGCCCATTCCTGCACCCACCAAGCAAGAGTAACTCTGAGGGCTTACAGTGTTGTGGCAACACCACCACCACCACCACGAAAGGCCCAATTTTTCAGCCCCTGTTCAACAGGGGCATGCAATTACAATTCTTGATCTAATAATTCACAGCAGGGCCCATTGCTGCACCCACCAAGAGTAACTGTCAGGGCTTACAGTGTTGTGGCACCAGCACCACCATCAAAGGCCCAATTTTTACTACCACTGTTCAACAATTATATGTAATTACAATTCCTGATATAATAGTTGACAGCAGGGCGTTCCAGCACCAACCAAGAGTAACTGTGAGTGCTTACAGTGTTGTGCCAACACCAACTAAGGGGCCTATTTCTGCAGATTATATACGGCAGGTCCCTACTTTCAAACATCCAACTTACAAACGACTCCTACTTGCAAACGCAAGAAGACAACAGGAAGTGAGAGGAAATCTACCCCTAGGAAGGAAAATTCTCTCCTGTAAGAATTAATATGGGAGAAAGGTGTCTCCTCTGTACTGATGCTTTATCAGCAATCCTTGTTTCAAGAAAAACACCACATTTCAAAAACAGTTGTCATTGGGACGGAAAGTGAGGTGAAATGTTCTGAACAGGGGCACAGACAGCAAAACAAATGTTACAGGGGTGATAACCCTTACCTATGTTTTCCAAAAAGTTTAAAAATAGATTTTTGGGCTGGAGCTACACTTAAACAATGTACCTGTTCAAAATTACAAACACATTCTACATAAGAACAAACATACAGTCCCTGTCTTGTATGCACCGCCTGTATACGGCTGTTCAGAGTATATAGGGCCTTTTTTATTTTATGTGCGGGGTTCCCCTTAATATCCATACAAGACCCAAAGGGGCTGGTAATGGGCTGGGGTAGGGGGGGGGGGGTCATGGGGTAGCTATGCCATTTTTCTTAAAGATTTTCATCCATATTACCGGGACCAGACATTACATTAAAGCCGCAAGCAGTTTTAAATGGCTTTTTTTTCCTTTAGAAGTGTCATTTTGTGCAGGGACAGTTCTAAACACGGGAAACACGTGGCACTTCACAGGCATACTTTAGACACCCCCCAGGTACGATATTTAAAGGAATATTTGACTTTTTTTTTTTCACTTTATGCATCATTAAAATGACTGCTCCCGAAAAACGACCGTTTTTAAAACTTCTTTTTGCATTGATACATGTCCCCTGGTGCAGAACCCGGGTTCCCAAACCCTTTTTAGGACAATAACATGCATAATAGTTGTTATAATTAGCACTTTAGAATTCGAACGTTCGCATCCATTGTATTTAATAGGGTTCTAATGTTCGTACGAACTTTCGGTCCGTTCGCGGGTTCTGGTGCGAACCGAACCCGGGGGTGTTCGGCTCATCACTACTCGTGTCTTGTCATCAGCACATTGTGTGAAGAACTGCCACGCTAGGGAACTCCTTGGATCTGGCTTTGGTGTGCTCGATCCCTTGCTGCGTTGGGCAGTAGCAGACATACTGTCTAGGGGATGGACGCTCCGCTTTTGCACCCTGCTCCCTCTTCTGCTGTGCTGGTGGCTCTGTGCCACCACCGCCTCTTCCTCCAAACTACACTGGTCACCTGCATAACGTTGATTCCATGTGGGGTCGAGGACCTCATCGTCCTCCACATCATCTTCCACCCAGTCTTCACCCCTGCCCTCCTTGTCTGTCTGCACAATTGCGAAAGCAGCAGCAGTTGGCACCTGTGTTTCGTCATCATCCGAGACGTGCTGCGATGGTCCTCCCATGTACTCATCATGAAACATAAGTGGTTGGGCATCGGTGCACTCAATCTCTTCCACTTCTGGGGCAGGGCTAGGTGGATGGCCCTGGGAAACCCTGCTAACAGAGTCATCGAAAAGCAGAAGAGACTGCTGCATGATTTGGGGCTCAGACTGCTTGGCTGATTTGCAAGTGGGTGAGGTGAAAGACTGATGGACATGAGTTTCAGGTGCCAACTCTGATCTTTCATCAGAAGAGTGGGTGGGAGACAATGTGAAGGAACCCGAGGCACTGTCAGCAACCCAATCTACTATCGCCTGTACTTGTCCTGGCCTAAACATTCGTACAGCCTCATTAGGCGTGACAAAATACCGCCGCAGGCTCGGTCGCCTACTCGCACCTGAGGAAGGTGTTTCACTTGTGCGTGTATCTGGCACAGATCCACCACGTCCTCTCCCTGCAACAGGAGCTCCACCAGCAGCACCACGACCGGGGCCACCACGTCCCTTTGACCTTCTCCTAATATTTTCCAAATTTAGGATCTTGCGCTAAATGGGTGTTTTTGGAAGAGCAGAACACACCCACAGTACGTAACCGCTGAATCGCACAGCTACAGAACTGCAGAAAATGCTATTCAAAAAAAATGTTGTTTTTTTAGTATAGCACAGTAGAAGAAAACTATTTAGAAATTGTTTATTTCACACACCTCCACATATGTATAACACACTGCAAAATATTTTTTGTGGCCCTAAATGGCGTTTTTTGGAAGACCACAATACACCCACAGTACGTAACCGCTGAATCGCACAGCTACAGAACTGCAGAAAATGCTATTCAAAAAAAAAAATTGTTTTTTTAGTATAGCACAGTAGAAGAAAACTATATATAAATTGTTTATTTCACACACCTCCACATATGTATAACACACTGCAAAATATTTTTTGTGGCCCTAAATGGCGTTTTTTGGAAGACCACAACACACCCACAGTACGTAACCGCTGAATCGCACAGCTACAGAACTGCAGAAAATGCTATTCAAAAAAAATGTTGTTTTTTTAGTATAGCACAGTAGAAGAAAACTATTTAGAAATTGTTTATTTCACACACCTCCACATATGTATAACACACTGCAATATATTTTTTGTGGCCCTAAATGGCATTTTTTGGAAGACCACAATACACCCACAGTACATATTATATGAAAAAATCAACCAGCGCAAATATTTAAGAATACAGCAGCTGAACACTGAGGGTCAATATTTCAAATCCCAACAATAGTATTATATAAGCAGCAGTGCAGCGCAAACACAAATAAACACTTCTAATAAAAACTAATATTATAAACAGTCCATAAATGCAAGATGTCTTCAGGGGTTAAAAAGATGCACAGATGATACAACACCAAGTGTCCAGAGTGAGGGAAAAAAACAAAAACACAGCAACTGTTATCCAGGTGATTCTGTGATACCCTCCACCACTGGTAACAATGGCCGCTCACCTTCTTAAATGGACCCCTGAGTAAATCAGTCAGGTCAATCGAGCATTTCCCACTGCAGGGAGTTTAACCAGAAATCTGTAACAAGATGCTTGATGATCCGATCTCTTCATGTAAACCTCTAGGAAAATTAATCAGATCTCTCTCTCATTTCCCACTGCCAGGGACTTAATATCAGGATGACCGGACGATAAGATCTCCACAGCATATATCACATGAAAAGAGTAAGGCAAAATCTAGTGCTCTCTGTTTCAAAATTTATTAAAAGCCAGCAAGAGTATAAAATGTGCACTTACACAGAAAAGCACTGTTCCCCAGTGCAAGGGATCCTGAGCGGAGAATTCAAAAGTAGCGGCAGCTCGTTCCACGAGACAGCAGGACTGGACGCAGGTGACGTCACTAACTTCAATCACGTTCCGTACGCGTTACGTCCCCAGTAGAAGGCGGGACTTCATCAGCGGTGATGGAGATGCGTGAGTCACCCGCTTTTGTATGAATGAACAATAGTGCCTCCGCCCTACTGGGCGGAGCCACAAACACAGCAACAACGCCGCTCAAATGTCTGTATGTGTCTATAGGTGTTTCTGATTGATAGAAGCATAATTGAACATCTAAAGAGGCTCCATGAGGCTATAATGCCTCATTTGTATATCAGATTGACACAAATATAAAAGGAAATATAAAAACCATAATATAGGATTAGTCATCCCGCGTCCATACCATGTCTCAGATTTCTGCACGCTGTAACATATACAAAAAGTATGCAATAAAAATATATATGCAAAAAACAAAACAAAAACAAAACCAACATATTTTAATACCAGCATTTAAAAAATATATTTAAAAATTTCTTTAAAAATATATTTAAAAAATATATAAACAATTTATCTATCTGAAATAAAACAGTTTATATCAAACTCAACATTGAGGCCCCCTGGCACCAAAACTTTAGTAAGATGGATCCAATGAGATTCCCTCCTACTTAGCTGCCTCAAATAATTGCCACCTCTCCAATGTTTTAAAACTCTTTCGATACCCCAGAATTTGAGACCTCTGGGGTTCTGCTTATGGACCAACTTAAAATGTTTCGATACATTGTGCGTTTTGAGTCCCTTTTTTATATTGTTAACATGCTCGCCTAACCTCACATGTAAGGGTCGTGAGGTTCTACCCACGTACTGTAAACCACACTCACATTCCAACATGTATACAACACCTATTGTGTCACAAGTGATGAGTTGGTCAATTTTAAAATTCTTGTTAGTAGCTGTAGATACAAAATCTTTACGTTTTTTGACGTTACCCTTCGAGTGCTTGCATGCGGTACACCGACCACACGCATAGAACCCCGAGAGGAAGGAGAAAAGTCGGTTCTCAGTATGGACTGGGGGATCAACAACCCCAGGTGCCAGTCTATCACGCAGTGATGGTGCTTTTTTATATATAAATGAAGGGCGATCTGGTAGCAGAGGACCTAAAGTTTTATCCTGCTTTAAGATAGACCAATTACTAGATACAATTCTTTCAAATTTCTTGTAATGTACATTGTAATCTAAAATCATTTTAAAATTAGATACACTAGAACTGGTTTCTTTAACCTTATTCGCAACAAGGGCTGACCGGTCAAAATTACGCACAGTTTCTATTTCTCTATTGAGAGATCCCCTGTCATATCCCTTCTCGCAGAATCTGGTTGCAAGTAATTGAGATTGGGACAGGAAATCATTTTCCTGCATGCAATTTCGTCGCAATCTAACAAATTGACCTTTTGGGATGTTGCACAGCCATGATCTGTGATGACAACTCTCGAGTGGTATATATGAGTTTCGGTCTGTTGGTTTGAAGTGATTGCACAAATGAAACTGACCATTGACTATACTAATATCCAAATCGAGAAAAGTAACCTTTTCAGTACTTACATTCCAAGTGAGTTCAATATTTTTGTCATTATTATTCATAATGCCCATAAACTCACTCAGACTATTAGAATCACCTTCCCATATCATCATCAGATCATCTATAAAGCGTTTGTAACATATAAGCTGAGGGGGGCGATTAGTAAAGACCACCTGTTCCTCCCAGTGGGCCATGAATAAATTGGCCACACTGGGAGCAAAACGAGCCCCCATCGCAACACCCCTTGTTTGCAGGAAGAATTGTCGCTGATACCAAAAGTAATTCCTCGAAAGACAAAATTCCAGAGCTTTGAGAAGAAACCTTTGATTTTTTCTTGGTAAGTCAGAGGATGACAAAGCCCACTTTACTGAGGATACTGCTGCTTCATGTCCAATAATGGTATACAGAGAACTTACGTCTGCCGTAACCAAAATACTGGAATTTGTGCATAAAGATGATTCAATAACTTGAATAATATGCTTTGTGTCTTTGAGGTATGCATCTGTTTTAGACACTAACGGCTGCAAAAATCTATCAATGTACTGTCCTAATCTAGAGGTAATGGAATCCATTCCATTAACAATGGGTCTGCCAGGTGGTTTAATGCTGTCTTTATGAATTTTAGGCAAACAGTAGATAATAGGAGTTCTACAAAATAAGGGGTCCAAATACAAGGCCTCTTTTTTATTCAAAATGGTTTTATTTTTTCCTTCCTCTATCAGGTCATGTAATTCCTCCTTAAATGCCAACATAGGATCCCTACTAAGTATCTGATAAGTATCCTGGTCGCTCAAAAGACGATCCATTTCTGCCAAATAATCTACTTTATTCAAAATGACAAGCCCACCCCCTTTGTCAGCAGGGCGTATGATAATTTCCTTGCGTTTTTCCAAGGACTCCATCCCTTTTTTGATAAACATAGGGTCAGTAACCTTGCGTACTTTCATCTTATCTAGATCATTGAAAACTTTATGTTTGAATACTTCAAGAAATTTGTTGTCGGCATTCAAGGGGTTAAATGTTGATCTATTGTGTAAGTTGGAATGTATGCCCACCTCTACAGTGGAAGGTCTACTGGAATTTGACAAAAAGTATTTGCGCATATTAAGATTCCTAACAAACTTGTGTATATTAACATACGTGTGGAATTTATTGAGGTTACGGACAGGTGCAAATTTTAGCCCTCTGTCCAAAACCTTTAATTCCTCCTCATTTAACGTACAGCTACTTAAATTAAATATACCTGCTCCTAATGGGGCTTTGATTTTTTGTATTCTCCTACCCCCTCTCCTTCCTCTCGTTCTTTTCTCTTTCGGGGGGGCCCATTCACTGTTGGTGATGATTGGGATTGATGTCTCCACCAATCTCCCTGATACTGCTGGTGGACTGGCGGACCCCTCCCCGGGCCACTCTGTGCCCCTGAAAAATCCCCCCCTCCCCTGCCTGAATGATGTTGTAATGGGGCAAATCTATTGGATACTGATGTTTGACCTCCTTGTTGAACATAAGATCCCCCCTTATTATAATAACCATAATCAGGACCTAGATCCGATCTATGGTTATCATTTCTCCTAGGTGAATGGTATTGCTGTTGGTATTGTTGTTGAGAATTATTTCTCATCGGTGTATGGGGGCCTCCTCTCTTGCCCCTACCTTGTCTCCCTCTTTGGTTGTTACCTCTCTGCGCCTGTGCGCCTCTTTGACCATAGGGATCAAAATCCCCATGCTCATAGCTGTAAACAGGGACTTGTGTCTGGGTAGGTGGAGGGATCTCCATATGATCAGAGATATCTTGACTAGGAAAAGATTCTACAACAGGCAGGCTGGGAATATTCAAACTCTGCCATTTGAATATATTTCCACTACTAAAGTCATCATGATCTCGAATATATTTTTTCTTTTTCTTATTTTGTACTTCCAAATCCCACTTACTGAGTTTATTTTTAAGCTCAATGGAAAACCTCAAAAATTCCTCACTTTCTTTCTGAGACTCTATGAGGTTCCTGATGTCACGGATTTGGCTTTCCAAAATACTCATTTTTCTCTGCTTTCTCATAAGAAGAAATTCCAACAATTCTAAACCTTTTTTAACAAAAAATTCTTTCCATTCATTCATGGATGACTCATCCATGAGACCATCGTTAGGCGGTACATCCCACCTTAAACGACGTGGAACAAGTTTAGCACTAATATACTGTTGGAATGATGTGATATCCCACCACGTTTTAACTTTCTTTTCAAAGATATGTCCTAATTTTCTAAATGAGTAGGCTAAATCATTAGTCTGTCCAATAGGTGAACTATGAGAAAACACATCTCCCAATTTAACCTCTCTTTTTTCCAAGTACTGGAAAACATCCATGAATGCAGCTGAAGTTGTGAAAAATTGAAAGTGAAGATATTATATGAAAAAATCAACCAGCGCAAATATTTAAGAATACAGCAGCTGAACACTGAGGGTCAATATTTCAAATCCCAACAATAGTATTATATAAGCAGCAGTGCAGCGCAAACACAAATAAACACTTCTAATAAAAACTAATATTATAAACAGTCCATAAATGCAAGATGTCTTCAGGGGTTAAAAAGATGCACAGATGATACAACACCAAGTGTCCAGAGTGAGGGAAAAAAAACAAAAACACAGCAACTGTTATCCAGGTGATTCTGTGATACCCTCCACCACTGGTAACAATGGCCGCTCACCTTCTTAAATGGACCCCTGAGTAAATCAGTCAGGTCAATCGAGCATTTCCCACTGCAGGGAGTTTAACCAGAAATCTGTAACAAGATGCTTGATGATCCGATCTCTTCATGTAAACCTCTAGGAAAATTAATCAGATCTCTCTCTCATTTCCCACTGCCAGGGACTTAATATCAGGATGACCGGACGATAAGATCTCCACAGCATATATCACATGAAAAGAGTAAGGCAAAATCTAGTGCTCTCTGTTTCAAAATTTATTAAAAGCCAGCAAGAGTATAAAATGTGCACTTACACAGAAAAGCACTGTTCCCCAGTGCAAGGGATCCTGAGCGGAGAATTCAAAAGTAGCGGCAGCTCGTTCCACGAGACAGCAGGACTGGACGCGGGTGACGTCACTAACTTCAATCACGTTCCGTACGCGTTACGTCCCCAGTAGAAGGCGGGACTTCATCAGCGGTGATGGAGATGCGTGAGTCACCCGCTTTTGTATGAATGAACAATAGTGCCTCCGCCCTACTGGGCGGAGCCACAAACACAGCAACAACGCCGCTCAAATGTCTGTATGTGTCTATAGGTGTTTCTGATTGATAGAAGCATAATTGAACATCTAAAGAGGCTCCATGAGGCTATAATGCCTCATTTGTATATCAGATTGACACAAATATAAAAGGAAATATAAAAACCATAATATAGGATTAGTCATCCCGCGTCCATACCATGTCTCAGATTTCTGCACGCTGTAACATATACAAAAAGTATGCAATAAAAATATATATGCAAAAAACAAAACAAAAACAAAACCAACATATTTTAATACCAGCATTTAAAAAATATATTTAAAAATTTCTTTAAAAATATATTTAAAAAATATATAAACAATTTATCTATCTGAAATAAAACAGTTTATATCAAACTCAACATTGAGGCCCCCTGGCACCAAAACTTTAGTAAGATGGATCCAATGAGATTCCCTCCTACTTAGCTGCCTCAATTCCACACGTATGTTAATATACACAAGTTTGTTAGGAATCTTAATATGCGCAAATACTTTTTGTCAAATTCCAGTAGACCTTCCACTGTAGAGGTGGGCATACATTCCAACTTACACAATAGATCAACATTTAACCCCTTGAATGCCGACAACAAATTTCTTGAAGTATTCAAACATAAAGTTTTCAATGATCTAGATAAGATGAAAGTACGCAAGGTTACTGACCCTATGTTTATCAAAAAAGGGATGGAGTCCTTGGAAAAACGCAAGGAAATTATCATACGCCCTTCTGACAAAGGGGGTGGGCTTGTCATTTTGAATAAAGTAGATTATTTGGCAGAAATGGATCGTCTTTTGAGTGACCAGGATACTTATCAGATACTTAGTAGGGATCCTATGTTGGCATTTAAGGAGGAATTACATGACCTGATAGAGGAAGGAAAAAATAAAACCATTTTGAATAAAAAAGAGGCCTTGTATTTGGACCCCTTATTTTGTAGAACTCCTATTATCTACTGTTTGCCTAAAATTCATAAAGACAGCATTAAACCACCTGGCAGACCCATTGTTAATGGAATGGATTCCATTACCTCTAGATTAGGACAGTACATTGATAGATTTTTGCAGCCGTTAGTGTCTAAAACAGATGCATACCTCAAAGACACAAAGCATATTATTCAAGTTATTGAATCATCTTTATGCACAAATTCCAGTATTTTGGTTACGGCAGACGTAAGTTCTCTGTATACCATTATTGGACATGAAGCAGCAGTATCCTCAGTAAAGTGGGCTTTGTCATCCTCTGACTTACCAAGAAAAAATCAAAGGTTTCTTCTCAAAGCTCTGGAATTTTGTCTTTCGAGGAATTACTTTTGGTATCAGCGACAATTCTTCCTGCAAACAAGGGGTGTTGCGATGGGGGCTCGTTTTGCTCCCAGTGTGGCCAATTTATTCATGGCCCACTGGGAGGAACAGGTGGTCTTTACTAATCGCCCCCCTCAGCTTATATGTTACAAACGCTTTATAGATGATCTGATGATGATATGGGAAGGTGATTCTAATAGTCTGAGTGAGTTTATGGGCATTATGAATAATAATGACAAAAATATTGAACTCACTTGGAATGTAAGTACTGAAAAGGTTACTTTTCTCGATTTGGATATTAGTATAGTCAATGGTCAGTTTCATTTGTGCAATCACTTCAAACCAACAGACCGAAACTCATATATACCACTCGAGAGTTGTCATCACAGATCATGGCTGTGCAACATCCCAAAAGGTCAATTTGTTAGATTGCGACGAAATTGCATGCAGGAAAATGATTTCCTGTCCCAATCTCAATTACTTGCAACCAGATTCTGCGAGAAGGGATATGACAGGGGATCTCTCAATAGAGAAATAGAAACTGTGCGTAATTTTGACCGGTCAGCCCTTGTTGCGAATAAGGTTAAAGAAACCAGTTCTAGTGTATCTAATTTTAAAATGATTTTAGATTACAATGTACATTACAAGAAATTTGAAAGAATTGTATCTAGTAATTGGTCTATCTTAAAGCAGGATAAAACTTTAGGTCCTCTGCTACCAGATCGCCCTTCATTTATATATAAAAAAGCACCATCACTGCGTGATAGACTGGCACCTGGGGTTGTTGATCCCCCAGTCCATACTGAGAACCGACTTTTCTCCTTCCTCTCGGGGTTCTATGCGTGTGGTCGGTGTACCGCATGCAAGCACTCGAAGGGTAACGTCAAAAAACGTAAAGATTTTGTATCTACAGCTACTAACAAGAATTTTAAAATTGACCAACTCATCACTTGTGACACAATAGGTGTTGTATACATGTTGGAATGTGAGTGTGGTTTACAGTACGTGGGTAGAACCTCACGACCCTTACATGTGAGGTTAGGCGAGCATGTTAATAATATAAAAAAGGGACTCAAAACGCACAATGTATCGAAACATTTTAAGTTGGTCCATAAGCAGAACCCCAGAGGTCTCAAATTCTGGGGTATCGAAAGAGTTTTAAAACATTGGAGAGGTGGCAATTATTTGAGGCAGCTAAGTAGGAGGGAATCTCATTGGATCCATCTTACTAAAGTTTTGGTGCCAGGGGGCCTCAATGTTGAGTTTGATATAAACTGTTTTATTTCAGATAGATAAATTGTTTATATATTTTTTAAATATATTTTTTAAATGCTGGTATTAAAATATGTTGGTTTTGTTTTTGTTTTGTTTTTTGCATATATATTTTTATTGCATACTTTTTGTATATGTTACAGCGTGCAGAAATCTGAGACATGGTATGGACGCGAGATGACTAATCCTATATTATGGTTTTTATATTTCCTTTTATATTTGTGTCAATCTGATATACAAATGAGGCATTATAGCCTCATGGAGCCTCTTTAGATGTTCAATTATGCTTCTATCAATCAGAAACACCTATAGACACATACAGACATTTGAGCGGCGTTGTTGCTGTGTTTGTGGCTCCGCCCAGTAGGGCGGAGGCACTATTGTTCATTCATACAAAAGCGGGTGACTCACGCATCTCCATCACCGCTGATGAAGTCCCGCCTTCTACTGGGGACGTAACGCGTACGGAACGTGATTGAAGTTAGTGACGTCACCCGCGTCCAGTCCTGCTGTCTCGTGGAACGAGCTGCCGCTACTTTTGAATTCTCCGCTCAGGATCCCTTGCACTGGGGAACAGTGCTTTTCTGTGTAAGTGCACATTTTATACTCTTGCTGGCTTTTAATAAATTTTGAAACAGAGAGCACTAGATTTTGCCTTACTCTTTTCATGTGATATATGCTGTGGAGATCTTATCGTCCGGTCATCCTGATATTAAGTCCCTGGCAGTGGGAAATGAGAGAGAGATCTGATTAATTTTCCTAGAGGTTTACATGAAGAGATCGGATCATCAAGCATCTTGTTACAGATTTCTGGTTAAACTCCCTGCAGTGGGAAATGCTCGATTGACCTGACTGATTTACTCAGGGGTCCATTTAAGAAGGTGAGCGGCCATTGTTACCAGTGGTGGAGGGTATCACAGAATCACCTGGATAACAGTTGCTGTGTTTTTGTTTTTTTTCCCTCACTCTGGACACTTGGTGTTGTATCATCTGTGCATCTTTTTAACCCACAGTACATAACCGCTGAATCGCACAGCTACAGAACTGCAGAAAATGCTATTCAAAAATTTTTTAGTTTTTTTAGTATAGCACAGTAGAAGAAAACTATTTAGAAATTGTTTATTTCACACACCTCCACATATGTATAACACACTGCAAAATATTTTTTGTGGCCCTAAATGCCGTTTTTTGGAAGACCACAATACACCCACAGTACATAACCGCTGAATCGCACAGCTACAGAACTGCAGAAAATGCTATTCAAAAAAAAATTTAGTTTTTTTAGTATAGCACAGTAGAAGAAAACTATATATAAATTGTTTATTTCACACACCTCCACATATGTATAACACACTGCAAAATATTTTTTGTGGCCCTAAATGGCGTTTTTTGGAAGACCACAACACACCCACAGTACGTAACCGCTGAATCGCACAGCTACAGAACTGCAGAAAATGCTATTCAAAAAAAATGTTTTTTTTTGTATAGCACAGTAGAAGAAAACTATATATAAATTGTTTATTTCACACACCTCCACATATGTATAACACACTGCAAAATATTTTTTGTGGCCCTAAATGGCGTTTTTTGGAAGACCACAACACACCCACAGTACGTAACCGCTGAATCGCACAGCTACAGAACTGCAGAAAATGCTATTAAAAAAAAAAATAGTTTTTTTAGTATAGCACAGTAGAAGACAAATATATAGAAATGGTTTATTTCACACGCCTCCACATATGTATAATACACTGCAAAATATTTTTTGTGGCCCTAAATGGGTCTTTTTGCAAGCGTACATTAAAGTGCAATTTTTTTTAAAAATTTTTTTGCCCTAAACGGGTCTTTTTTTGCACGAGCAAAATAAAATGGAAATTTTTTATTTTCTTTGCCTTTAATGGGTCTTTTGGAAAAGAGCACAATAAAGTGCCTTTTTTTTTTGTCCTAAATGGATCTTTTTCCAAGAGCAGAATACACCCACAGTATGGAAACGGTGTATCTCTCAACGTAATATATGCAGTGCTGGTGCACTGAGCTTGCAGATAAAAGGTAGATTTTCTCTGACTCTGGGCTCATAGCAGTGTAAAAAGACTGCACTGCAACACAAACAGGTAAACCTATGCAGATCACTGAGTTATATCTCTGAATCTGGACTCCTATTCCTATATAATATATCTCTCTCCCTAAAAGCAAAAAACAGGAACCTGGCCCTACACTACACTGTCTCTCGATCTTTTCCCTCGGATTCCAGAATCAGGACTAACTCATGTATTTTTCTATCTCTCCCTAAAAGCAGCAGCAGCAGACAAGATCCTCTCCCTATCTATTCTGAAGCAGAGTGACGTGTGTGCTGTGTGCCTCTAGCTTATATAGAAGCTGGGTCACATGTTGCACTGACCAATCACAGCCATGCCATTAGTAGGCATGGCTATGATGGCTTCTAAGGGCACACCAGCTAATCAAAAGGTGATTGGCTGGCCCCTGAAGCATTTCTAACTGCGTAATTAGATTGCCGAACCCGAACCCGGACTTTTGCGCAAAGTCCGGGTTCGGGAAAAAGCTAAAGTTCGGTACGGACCCGAACTTTACAATTCGGGTTCGCTTAACACTACCTGTGATGCCTGTTATGTTTTGTGAATAAAGGTCAAGATTATCACTATACTAAGGTGAACTAGTGAAAACGCCTATTTTTGATCATTGATTATCTAGTCAGCATTATTGTCGTTTATTTTCAGGGCAGATTCTCAACTCCTTTAGTAAATCAGTCCAATACTGTGGGGAGTGTTTATCATTGTTTTCACCCAATATTCACACATCTTTTACATGAGATTCAATAAAAAAAAAGTGTGAATCTTTGGTAAAAGTGTGAATATTAAATAAAAACATGGATTAAAAAAAGACCATTGCTAGTAGGTGGCCTTTAACCACTTACGGACCGCCCGCTGTCATTATACGGCGGTAATTTGAAGATGGATATCGTTATTATGGCAGCAGCTAGCTACCATAACCCCGATATCCTCTTCTTCAGCGGGCGGCCTGCTTTCAGATAAAAGTGGTTTCTGTGGTTGATTCACAGCGAGATCACTTTTATCAGCGGGGGGAGAGGCCCCCCTCCCGCACGCTCCGGTGCCCTCCGCCGCTTACCGGAGCCGCCGGCAGCGGCGGAGGCGATCGTGTCCGCTCTCCTGTTAGGTATGGAGATGAGTGAGGGGAAGATGGCCCCCATCCGTCTCCATATCATTGCAGGGCGGAAGTGACGTCAAAACGTCACTTCTGCCCATAGCTCTTAAGGAGACATTTTTTTTTTTTAATACATTTCAGTGTAAATATGAGATCTGAGGTCTTTTTGACCCCAGATCTCATATTTAAGTGGTCCTATCATGCTTTTTTTCTATTACAAGGCATTTTTACATGCCTTGTATTAGGAACAAAAGTGACACTTTTTTTTTTTTAAAACAACAGTGTAAAAATAAAAAATAAAAGGTAAAATGAATAAGAAAAAAAAAAGGTTTTAAACATGACCCTTCCCGCTGAGCTTGTAGGCAGAAGTGAACGCATACGTGAGCAGCGCCCGCATAAAAAAACTGCGTTCAAACCACACATGTGGGTTATGCCCGCGATTGTTAGAGCGAGAGCAATAATTCTAGCCCTAGACCTCCTCTGTAACTCAAAACATGCAACCTGTAGAATCTTTTAAACATCGCATGGAGATTTTTAAGGGTAAAAGTTTGTTGCCATTCCACGAACGGGCACAATTTTGAAGCGTGACATGTTGGGTATCAATTTACTCGGTGTAACATTTTCTTTCGCAATAAAAAAGAAATTGGGCTAACTTTACTGTTGTCTTATTTTTTAATTAAAAAAAGTGCGCTTGTAAGACCTCTGCGCAAATACGGTGTGACAGAAAGTATTGTAACAACCGCCATTTTATTCTCTAGGGTGTTAGAAATATATATATATATATATATATATATATATATATATATATATATATATATATATAATGTTTGGGGGTTCTAAGTAATTTTCTAGCAAAAAAAATGTTTTTAACTTGTAAACACCAAATCTCAGAAATAGGCTCAGTCCTTAAAGTGGAGTTCCACCCTAAAAAAAAAAAATCACAAAAAACCTGCAAAAAAAAATAGAAAAAAAAATAGAAAAAAAAAAAACATTTTTACTCACCAGAAGTACCGGTTGCTATGCGGAAGTCTCTAATCTGCCTCTTCCTTATCCACGGCTGGTCTTCTTCCGCATCCTCCTCGCTATGTCTTCTGGTGAATGGGGCGCGCTGCCTTCTGGGAACTGTGTGTATCCCAGAGAGCAAGCCGCCCATTCAGAAAACAATGCAAAACTCGCGCATGCGCAGTAGAAAATGGGCAGTGAAGCCACATGGCTTCACTGCCTGTTCCGCTTACTGAGGATGGCGTCGCCGGGAGCTGCCAGGATCTAGGGATCGGCCTCGGGGCGGCTGACATCGCGGGCGAGTAAGACAGGTAAGTGTCCTTATTAAAAGTCAGCAGCTACAGTGTTTGTAGCTGCTGACTTTTAAATAAAAAAATAAAATCCCGGGCGGAACACCTCTTTAAGTGGTTAAATACTGCTAGTTGCCTGATTGTTATACTGTTTCTCTAGTTACCATAAATTTGAGTGGCAGTCCCAGAGCAAACATACAACAGATGAATTCAAAACTTTTGGTTTGCATAGTTGTTCCAGATCTGCATCTCAGAAAGTAGTAAAGCCAATCAATCAACAAGACATCAAGCAACTTGCCTTTTTACAAGTCCTAATCAGCACAGGCAGGCCTGAGGTTTATTTTTGTGTATAATGTGTAGCCCATAACTCCACAATAATGTAGAATACCTGTTTGTGTGTGATCTTCTTTTTTTTTTTTTATAAAATATATTTTCTCATGCATCAGAATATTTATAATATATATATATATATATATATATATATATATATATATATATACAGTATCTAACAAAAGAGAGTACACCCCTCACATTTTTGTAAATATTTTATTATATCTTTTCATGTGACAACACTGAAGAAATGACACTTTGCTACAATGTAAAGTAGTGAGTATACAGCTTGTATAACAGTGTAAATTTGCTGTCCCCTCAAAATAACTCAACACACAGCAATTAATGTCTAAACCGCTTGCAATAAAAGTGAGTACACCCCTAAGTGAAAATGTCCAAACTGGGCCCAAAGTGTTAATATTTTGTGTGGCCACCATTATTTTCCAGCACTGTCTTAACCCTCTTGGGCATGGAGTTCACCAGAGCTTCACAGGTTCCCACTGGAGTCCTCTTCCACTCCTCCATGACAACATCACAGAGCTGGTGGATGTTAGAGACCTTGCGCTCCTCCACTTTCCATTTGAGGATGCCCCACAGATGCTCAATAGGGTTTAGGTCTGGAGACATGCTTGGCCAGTCCATCACCTTTACCCTCAGATTCTTTAGCAAGGCAGTGGTCGTCTTGGAGGTGTGTTTGGGGTCGTTATCATGTTGGAATTCTGCCCTGCGGCCCAGTCTCCAAAGGGGGGGGGGATCATGCTCTGCTTCAGTATGTCACAGTACATGTTGGCATTCATGGTTCCCTCAATGAACTGTAGCTCCCCAGTGCCGGCAGCACTCATGCAACCCCAGACCATGACACTCCCACCACCATGCTTGACTATAGGCAAGACACACTTGTCTTTGTACTCCTCAACTGGTTGCCGCCACACACGCTTGACGCCATCTGAACCTAATAAGTTTATCTTGGTCTCATCAGACCACAGAACATGGTTCCAGTAATCCATGTCCTTAGTCTGCTTGTCTTCAGCAAACTGTTTGCAGGCTTTCTTGTGCATCATCTTTAGAAGATCCCTGTGGTATTATTAGGAAGAGAACACCAGCAATTGTCTGCAGTTAGCTTTAGTTGCATACTGTGCACAGGATACCGTACACTGACTTAAAATACTGCAGCTGTCTGCCTGTCTGTGGTATTATTAGGAAGAGAACACCAGCAATTGTCTGCAGTTAGCTTTAGTTGCATACTGTGCACAGGATACAGTACACTGACTTAAAATACTGCAGCTGTCTGCCTGCCTGTGGTATTATTAGAAAGAGAACACCAGCAATTGTCTGCAGTTAGCTTTAGTTGCACACTGTGCACAGGATAAAGTACACTGACTGAAAATACTGCAGCTGCCTGCCTGCCTGTGGTATTATTAGGAAGAGAACACCAGCAATTGACTGTAGTTAGCTTTAGTTGCACACTGTGCACAGGATAAAGTACACTGATTGAAAATACTGCAGCTGCCTGCCTGTGGTATTATTAGGAAGAGAACGCCAGCAATTGTCTGCAGTTAGCTTTAGCTGCACACTGTGCACAGGATAGAGTACACTGACTGAAAATACTGCAGCTGCCTGCCTGTGGTATTATTAGGAAGAGAACACCAGCAATTGTCTGCAGTTAGCTTTAGTTGCACACTGTGCACAGGATAAAGTACACTGACTGAAAACACTGCAGCTGCATTCCTGCCTGTGGTATTATTAGGAAGAGAACATCAGCAATTGTCTGCAGTTAGCTTTAGTTGCACACTGTGCACAGGATAAAGTACACTGACTGAAAATACTGCAGCTACCACAATCAACTGCCTGCCTGTAAGTATATTAGGAAGAGAATAACAGGAATGGATCTAGCTAAACTGAATACAGTGTGTGTATATATATATATATATATATACACAACTCCTAGGATGCATATATATACTAAATACTCTGACTAAAGATAACTCAATCGCCTGCCTGCTCTACCTAACTGAAATGAAATGACACTCTGACTCTCTATCTATCTCTCTCCGCCACCGCAACACACTACACAAGGCAGACACGCAGGTGGCCTTATATAGTGTGGGGCGTGTACCTACTCACCCTGAGCCATGATTGGCCAAAGGCACCCTTCCTTTGGCCAATTATGGCTCTCTGTGCTGACGGCACTGTGATTGGCCAAAGCATGCGGGTCATAGTGCATGCTTGGCCAATCATCAGCCAGCAATGCACTGTGATGCCGCAGTGATTTATGGGCCATGACGTGCCACTCGAATTTGGCACGAACGGCCCATAATGTTCGAAATTCGGCGAACGGCCGAACAGCCAATGTTCGAGTCGAACATGGGTTCGACTCGAACACGAAACTCATGCCTATTGGTGACATACTTTTAGAGCTGGAGGTGGCAAAGGCTGGTGGATACTGCCAGGCCTCTCATATTTGGATACAGCACGTGGAGTCAAACCGGTAAACGAGAATCTCCCTTACAACTTACAAAAAAGATGGATCACACAAGCATCAAAATACAAGGAAGATCATCAGCTGGTATTTCCACCTTTTTCTTTCCTCGCCAAATTCATTGTGAATCAAGCTAAAATGCTTAATGACCCAAGCTTTGCCTTTTTGAACACTGGAGGCTCCAGTTCTGTAAAGACAGAGAAACAACCTTCAGTGCACAATAAAGAACGCAGAGCAACGGTGTCTGTACTAGGGATAAGCTTCGCGTTCGAGTCAAACTCATGTTCGACTCGAACATTGCCTGTTCGCCCGTTCGCCGAACAGCGAACAAATTGGGGTGTTCGCGGCAAATTTGAAAAGCCTATGGGAGAAATCTAAAGTGCTAATTATAAAGGCTTATAAGCATGTTATTGTCATAAAAAGTGTTTGCGGACCCGGGTCCTGCCCCAGGGGACATGTATCAATGCAAAAAAAAGTTTTAAAAACTGCCGTTTTTTTGGGAGCAGTGATTTTAATAATGCTTAAAGTGAAACAATAAAAGTGAAATATTCCTTTAAATTTCGTACATGGGGGGTGTGTATAATATGCATGTAAAGTGGCGCTTGTTTCCCGTGCTTAGAACTGTCCCTGCAAAAAATGTCATTTCTGAAGGAAAAAAACTCACTCGCGGCTATTAATGAATTGTTGTCTCCCGGCAATACATAGAAAAGTCATTGATAAAAACCAGGTCTGGTATAGATATTAAGGGGAACCTCGCCGCAAATTAAAAAAAAAAATGCGTGCGGTTCCCCCCAAATATCCATACCGGCCCTTCAGATCTGGCATGGATTTTAAGGGGAACTCCACCCCAAATTAAAAAAAAAATGGCGTGGAGTCCCCCCAAAAATCCATACCAGACCCTTATCTGAGCACGCAACCTGGCAGGCCGCAGGAAAAGAGGGGGGATGAGAGAGCTCCCCCCCCCTCCTGAACCGTACCAGGCCACATGCCCTCAACATGGGGAGGATGTCCCCATGTTGATGGGGACAAGGGCCTCATCCCCACAACCCTTGCCCGGTGGTTGTGGGGGTCTGCGGGCGGGGGGCTTATAGGAATCTGGAAGACCTCTTTAACAAAGGGGATCCCCAGATCCCCCCCTATGTGAATTGGTAAGGGGTACATTGTACCCCTACCATTTCACGAAGAAAGTGTAAAAAAATGTAAAAAAAAAAAAAACACACAAACACCTTGGAAAAGTCCTTTATTAAAAAAAACCAAAAAAAAAAACCATTCCAACGATGAAATCCAGTGTCCCGCGGCGATCCGATGTCCAGCGCTGTCCGTCATTGGCTGAGCCTGAGCGCACCTGATGGGGAACTTCCTCCGCAGTCTATTAAATGTATAGACCCGCCCCTTCTAAAGTTCCCCATCAGGTCCGCTCAGCCAATGACTAGGTGTAAGGCTAAGCGGACCAGATGCGGAACGTGAGAAGGGGCGGGTCTATTCATGTATTACACAGTGATGTATTACACAGTGAAGGAAGTTCCCCATCAGGTCCGCTTAGGCCAATGACGTAGGCGGAGTCTGACATACCGAGGGGGCGGACCTGATGGGGAACTTCCTTCACTGTGTAATACATGAAAAGACCCGCCCCTTCTCACGTTCCGCATCTGGTCCGCTTAGCCTTTCACCTAGTCATTGGCTGAGCGGACCTGATGGGGAACTTTAGAAGGGGCGGGTCTATTCATGTATTACACAGTAAAGGAAGTTCCCCATCATTTCCGCTCAGGCTCAGCCAATGACGGACATGATCGCCGCGGGACACTGGATTTCATCGCTGGAATGTTTTTTTTGTTTTTTTGTTTTTTTTTTAATAAAGGATTTTCCAAGGTGTTTGTGTGTTTTTTTTTTTTTTTTTTTACACTTTCTTCGTGAAATGGTAGGGGTACAATGTACCCCTTACCAATTCACATGGGGGGGGCCGGGATCTGGGGGTCCCCTTTGTTAAAGGGGTCTTCCAGATTCCGATAAGCCCCCTGCCCGCAGACCCCCACAACCACCGGCCAAGGGTTGTGGGGATGAGGCCCTTGTCCCCATTAACATGGGGACATCCTCCCCAAGTTGAGGGCATGTGGCCTGGTATGGTTCAGGAGGGGGGGGGCGCTCTCTCGTCCCCCCTCTTTTCCTGCAGCCTGCCAGGTTGCGTGCTCAGATAAGGGTCTGGTATGGATTTTTGGGGGACTCCACGCCATTTTTTTTTGGGGGTGGAGTTCCCCTTAAAATCCATGCCAGATCTGAAGGGCCTGGTATGGATATTTGGGGGGAACCGCACACATTTTTTTTTTAATTTGCGGCGGGGTTCCCCTTAATATCTATACCAGACCTGAAGGGCCTGGTAATTGAATTTGGGGGGACCCCCACTTTTTTTTTTCTTTTTTATCAATGACTTTTCTATTGCCGGGAGCCGACAATTCATTAATAGCCGCGAGTGAGTTTTAAATGACTTTTTTTCCTTCAAAAATGACATTTTGTGCAGGGACAGTTCTAAATGACTTTTTTTCCTTAAAAAATTGCATTTTGTGCAGGGACAGTTCTAACTTAGAACTGTCCCTGCACAAAATGTCATTTTTGAAGGAAAAAAAGTCATTTAAAACTCACTCGCGGCTATTAATGAATTGTCGGCTCTCGGCAATAGAAAAGTCATTGATAAAAAAGCGTGGGGATCCCCCCAAATTCAATTACCAGGCCCTTCAGGTCTGGTATAGATATTAAGGGGAACCCCGCCGCAAATTAAAAAAAAAAATGCGTGCGGTTCCCCCGAAATATCCATACCAGGCCCTTCAGATCTGGCATGGATTTTAAGGGAAACTCCTCCCCAAATTAAAAAAAATGGCGTGGAGTCCCTCCCAAAAATCCATACCAGACCCTTATCTGAGCACGCAACCTGGCAGGCCACAGAAAAAGAGGGGGGAAGAGAGAGCGCCCCCCCCTGAACCGTACCAGGCCACATGCCCTCAACATGGGGAGGATGTCCCCATGTTGATGGGGACAAGGGCCTCATCCCCACAACCCTTGGCCGGTGGTTGTGGGGGTCTGCGGGCAGGAGGCTTATAGGAATCTGGAAGACCCCTTTAACAAAGGGGACCCCCAAATCCCGCCCCCCCCGCCCCCTATGTGAATTGGTAAGGGGTACATTGTGCCCTTACCATTTCACGAAGAAAGTGTAAAAAAAAAACAAAAAAAACCACACAAACACCTTGGAAAAGTCCTTTATTAAAAAATAAAAATAAAAAAAACAACAACATTCCAGCGATGAAATCCAGTGTCCCGCGGCGATCCGATGTCCAGCGCTGTCCGTCATTGGCAGAGTCTGAGCGGACCTGATGGGGAACTTCCTTCACTGTGTAATTCATGAATAGACCCGCCCCTTCTCACGTTCCGCATCTGGTCCGCTTAGCCTTACACCTAGTCATTGGCTGAGCGGACCTGATGGGGAACTTTAGAAGGGGCGGGTCTATACATTTAAAACACTGCGGAGGAAGTTCCCCATCAGGTCCGCTCAGGCACAACCAATGACGGACAGTGCTGGACATCGGGATCGCCGCGGGACACTGGATTTCATCGCTGGAATGTTTTTTTTGTTTTTTTTAATAAAGGACTTTTTCAAGGTGTTTGTGTGCTTTTTTTATTTTTTTTACACTTTCTTCGTGAAATGGTAGGGGTACAATGTACCCCTTACCAATTCACATAGGGGGGGCAGGATCTGGGGGTCCCCTTTGTTAAAGGGGTCTTCCAGATTCCGATAAGCCCCCCTGCCCACAGACCCCCACAACCACCGGGCAAGGGTTGTGGGGATGAGGCCCTTGTCCCCATCAACATGGGGACATCCTCCCCATGTTGAGGGCATGTGGCCTGGTACGGTTCAGGAGGGAGGGGGGCCGCTCTCTCGTCCCCCCCTCTTTTCCTGCGGCCTGCCAGGTTGCGTGCTCGTATAAGGGTCTGGTATGGATTTTTGGGGGGACTCCACGCCATTTTTTTTTGCATTTGGGGTGGAGTTCCCCTTAAAATCCATGCCAGATCTGAAGGGCCTTTTATGGATATTTGGGGGGAACCGCACGCATTTTTTTTTTTATTTGCGGCGGGGTTCCCTTTAATATCTATACCAGACCTGAAGGGCCTGGTAATTGAATTTGATTTGGGGGGACCCCCACGCTTTTTTTTTTTTTATCAATGACTTTTCTATGTATTGCCGGGAGCCGACAATTCATTAATAGCCGCGAGTGAGTTTTAAATTACTTTTTTTCCTTCAAAAATGACATTTTGTGCAGGGACAGTTCTAAGCACAGGAAACAAGCGCCACTTCACATGCATATTATACACACCCCCCATGTACGAAATTTAAAGGAAAATTTCACTTTTATTTTTTCATTTTAAGCATTATTAAAATCACTGCTCCCGTAAAAACTTCAATTTTTAAAACTTTTTTTTGCATTGATACATGTCCCCTAGGGCAGAACCCGGGTCCCCAAACACTTTTTAGGACAATAACTTGCATATAAGCCTTTATAATTAGTAGACATGTGCACACTGAAATATTTCATTTCGGAATTTCGTTTTCGTCCGAAAAATAAATTTATTTAGTTACTCCCGAAATTCGTTTTTATTTATTTCGTTTTTCGTTAGAAATTGCATTCGTCCGAAAATCTGAATTAATTAAGGTCGAATCTGTCATTGAAGGCTTATGGTGTCTGTCGAATGTTCAAAGAAGATTCGACGGAGCAGTGAAACTGTACGACGCTGCAATCATACATTTCCGGTCGAATGTTCCGCCCACAAGCTATAGAAGAATTCTAATGTTGTATGACTAGTAATAATTATATTTATTCATTACTATTACTAGTCAACCAACATTAGAATTCTTCTATAGCCTATGGGAGGATGCATTTGACCGGAAATGTACGATTGCAGTGTCGTACAGTTTTGCTGCACCGTCGAATCTTCTAACTTTCGATGCTTTGTCGAATCTTCGTCATTCTAGCTATTTTACTGCTCCTCCTCTTTGGTTACAATCAGCCAATAACATTCATCATCAACTTTATTTTTATTTTACTTCCCCCACCCAATTCCAGCAGTGATCTTTTCTCTCTATGTCAAATCTTTTCTCTCTATAATAACAAATCTTTTCTCTCCTATGTCGAATCTTTTCTCTCTATAATGTCGAATCTTTTCTCTCCTATGTCGAATCTTTTCTCTCCTATGTCGAATCTTTCTCTCCTATGTCGGTTCTTTTCTCTCCTATGTCGGTTCTTTTCTCTCTATAATGTCGAATCTTTTCTCTCCTATGTCGAATCTTTTCTCTCCTATGTCGAATCTTTTCTCTCCTATGTAGAATAATCTTGGACTAATAGAGTTAAGGTTAGGCACATTCGACCACAGGTTCGATAGACACAGATTGTTATTGTCAGCGTCACGTCGAATCTCCTATCTATATTGAACTGTTGTAGCAACGAAAACGAAAATAAAGCATTTGTTTATGTCGGATCTTTCGGTTTTCGGATTCTGTGCTTTCGTTTTCGTTTGTTAAAACGATAACGAAAATAGCTGAAATTCGGACGAAAATGCATTCGGACGAAAACGAATGCACAGGTCTAATAATTAGCACTTTAGATTTCGAACGTTCGAGTCCATTGTATTTAATAGGGTTCTAACGTTCACGCGAACATTCTGTCTGTTCGCAGGTTCTGGTGCGAACCGAACAGGGGGGTGTTCGGCTCATCCCTGGTCTGTACGGAAGACAGAAGTACCAACTGAGTTTGAGGCCAACCAGGATAAAAGCTCAGGAATGAAAATTGACGACCTAGATAAGCAGTGTCCACTACATAACAAGCCTCTTCCACTGAGAAAATGTCACAGTTTCAGAAGCAAGACAATAGAGGAGCGCAAATCTTATCTTAAGGACATGCGCATTTGTTTCAGATGCTGTGGTTCAACTCAACATTTTGCTAAAGACTGTGTGAAAACAATTCGATGCAAAGAATGCAATAATGACAACTATCTGTCTGCTTTGCACCCAGGACCAGCACCATGGAAAACAGAGAATCCGGTAACCCAAGAAGATCATGGTGGGGAGCAAAAAGAGAGTGCATTACCAGCAATAACCTCAAAGTGCACTGAGATCTGCACAAAGACATTTAGCTCTAGATCATGCTCCAAGGTCTTCTTGCGGCGAGATTAACACCCTACGAGCCCCGTCACGAGCTGTCTCGTCATCGGGAAAGGAAAAATTTTGTTTTTCCTTTCACAATGAGCGACACGCATTGCTGGTAGACGGAGATCCAACGTGGATTTCCGTCAATACCAGGCACTGTGTTTGGTATGAATCCTGAGCGGGAACTCCACGCCAATTTTTAAAGAAAAAAACGGCATTGGTTCCCCCTCCAGGAGCATACCAGGCCCTTCGGTCTGGTATGGATTTGAAGGAGACTCCCCTCAGCCGAAAAAATCGGCGTGGGGGTCCCCCTCAAAATCCAAACCAGACCCTTATCCGAGCACGCAACCTGGCAGGCCGCAGGGGAAGAGGGGGGACAAGAGAGCGGCCCCCCCTCCCTCCTGAACCGTACCAGGCCGCATGCCCTCAACATGGGGGGGTTTGGTGCTCTGGGGCAGGGGGGCGACCTGCGGCCCCACCACCCCAAAGCACCCTGTTCCCATGTTGATGGGGACAAGGGCCTCTTCCCGACAACCCTGGCCGTTGGTTGTCGGGGTCTGCGGGCGGGGGCTGATCGGAATCCGGGAGCCCCCTTTAATAAGGGGGCCCCCAGATGACGGCCCCCACCCTATGTGAATGAGTATGGGGTACATCGTACCCCTACCCATTCACCTGGTGGAAAAAAATGGCAATAAAAAAACACAACACAGGTTTTTAAAGTAATTTATTGCACAGCTCCGGGGGTCTTCTTCCGACTTCGGGGGTCTCCGGTGTCGTCGCCGCGCTCTCCGGTTCTTTCTTCCTTCTGCCGGGCCATCGCTATCTTCTTCCAGCTCTTTTGCTAACGGGGCCCGGTCTTCTCCGTCGCCTTCTTCCCTCTTCTCCTCTCCGGTTCTTTCTTTCTTCTGCCGGGCCTCCGCTATCTTCTTCCAGCTCTTTTGCTAGCGGAGTCCCGGTATTCCCTGTCGTCTCGTCCGGCTCTCCGTTGTCCTTCTGCCGGCCCCTCCACTATCTTCTTCCAGCTCTTTTGCTAGTGGAGGGGCCGGTCTTCCCGTCGGCGTCTTCTTCTCTCTTCTCCTCCTCGATTCTGACTCGTCGCTTCCTTCCGCTGTAATGCTGGGTTTTGCGGTGCGCTCGGTTTATATAGGCTTCTCATGACATCACAGTCACATGTTCCTGGGTGGCCCCGGAGCATGTGACTGTGACGTCATGGGAACATGTGACTGTGATGTCATGAGAAGCCTATATAAACCGAGCGCACCGCAAAACCCAGCATTTCTGCGGAAGGAAGCGACGAGTCAACATCGAGGAGGAGAAGAGAGAAGAAGACGCCAACGGGAAGACCGGCCCCTCTACTAGCAAAAGAGCTGGAAGAAGATAGTGGAGGGGCCGGCAGAAGGACAACGGAGAGCCGGACGAGACGACGGGGAAGACCGGGCCTCCACTTGCAAAAGAGCTGGAAGAAGATAGCGGAGGCCCGGCAGAAGAAAGAAAGAACCGGAGAGCGCGGCGACGACACCGGAGACCCCCGAAGTCGGAAGAAGACCCCCGGAGCTGTGCAATAAATTACTTTAAAAAGCTGTGCTGTGTTTTTTTATTGCCATTTTTTTCCACCAGGTGAATGGGTAGGGGTACAATGTACCCCATACTCATTCACATAGGGTGGGGGGCCAGCATCTGGGGGCCCCCTTATTAAAGGGGGGCTCCCGGATTCCGATCAGCCCCCGCCCGCAGACCCCGACAACCAATGGCCAGGGTTGTCGGGAAGAGGCCCTTGTCCCCATCAACATGGGGACAGGGTGCTTTGGGGTGGGGGCGCCGCAGGTCGCCCCCCTGCCCCAGAGCACCAAAACCCCCCATGTTGAGGGCATGCAGCCTGGTACGGTTCAGGAGGGAGGGGGGGCGCGCTCTCGTCCCCCCCTCTTCCCCTGCGGCCTGCCAGGTTGCGTGCTCGGATAAGGGTCTGTTTTGGATTTTGAGGGGGACCCCCACGCCAATTTTTTCAGCTTAGGGGAGTCCCCTTCAAATCCATACCAGACCGAAGGGCCTGGTATGCTCCTGGAGGGGGAACCCATGCCGGTTTTTTCTTTAAAAATTGGCGTGGAGTTCCCGCTCAGGATTCATACCAAACACAGTTCCTGGTATTGGCGGGAATCCACGTCGGATCCCGTTCAATACAGTGCCACGTCTCCTTCTCGCTATTGCAGCGAGCGCGAGATGTGTCGCCACCCTGTCGCCGACATGTCGGCACCCCTGTCGCCGAGAATCTCCGTGATAGGATCGCGATGAATATACAATGTCGGCGGCACTTACTGTATGCGGTCTTAGATGAACAAAGTAACAGATCTTTGGCAAAAACAGAGTTCTTTGACCTCTTCGGTGACAGAAGTCCAACTCTGTATAATTGAATACATGTTCAGGAGTTGTGGAGACATCAGGGAGGAGAGCAAACAACTACATCATTGAGTCATTAGATGAGAAAACTCAGCTGACTCTGCCCACTCTCATAGAATGTGATATGATACCAGGTGACAGATCAGAGATACCTACACCTGAAATTGCACGTCACTACCCTCATCTGATGCAAATATCAGACAAAATTCCAGCACTCGACCCTTCTACTTGGAAGAGACATACTGAGAGTACACAAGGTCAGAGAGCAATACAATGGGCCACACAATGCACCATTTGCACAACGTCTTGACCTTGGATGGGTCATCATTGGTGATGTATGTCTGGATGGAGCTCACAAGCCGGCAAAAGTGAATGTCTACAAAAACAAACATGTTGCAAAATGGCCGCACATCATGTCTTAGCCCCTGTACCAACAGGATACAGATTAAAGAGAGACTAGTCAACCCAATACAACAGCAGAAAGTTCAGAGTTACATGGAGGCTATCACCTCAGAAGATACAGATGAGCTAGGATGCAAGGTGTTTGAAAGAACGCGAGATGATGACAAACCAGCACCATCTTTTGAAGATAGCCTCTTCTTTGAGATCATGAACAGAGAAGTCTTTATAGATGAGTCAAACACTTGGGTAGCTCCACTACCTTTTCGTTCACCCCAACATCACCTTCCTAACAACAAAGGACAAGCAGTGAAGCGTCTCACCTCATTGCAACGCACTCTGGACAGAAAGACAGATATGAAGAAACACTTCCATGATTTCATGCAGAAGATCTTCGACAGTGGTCAAGCTGAAAAAGCACAACCATTGAAAGAAAAACAAGAATGTTGGTACTTACCAATATTTGGAGTGTATCATCCTCAGAAACCAGGACAGATACGAGTAGTATTTGACTCCAGTGCAAAGTATGAAGGCCTTTCCCTAAACGATGTCCTCCTCAGTGGACCTGACCTGAATAATACACTCCTTGGAGTCCTCATCAGATTCCGAAAAGAACGCGTTGCAGTAACAGCAGATGTACAACAAATGTTCTACTGTTTCCTTGTCCGCAAAGATCACAGAGACTACCTCAGGTTCCTGTGGTATGAAAACAATGACTTTAACAAAGATGTCACAGAATACAGGATGAAGGTACATGTGTTCGGGAACAGCCCCTCTCCAGCTGTAGCTATCTACAACCTCAGACGAGCAGCACAGGAAGGTGAAGAAGAGCATGGCACAGATGCCAAACAGTTTGTCATGAGAAATTTTTATGTGGACGATGGACTCGCTTCTTTCTCTAGCAATGATGAGGCTATCAACATCCTGAAAAGGAGAAGAGAGATGTTAGCAGAATCTAACTTAAGGTTACACAAGATAGCGTCCAACAGCAGCAAAGTCATGGAAGCGTTTCCCTCAGAAGACCGCGCAAAAGACCTCAAGGACCTGGTTCTAGGGACAGATTCGCTGCCCCTTCAAAGAAGTTTAGGGCTCAGGTGGGATCTGATAACCGACAGCTTTACATTTATGCCGTGTACACGCGATCGGTTTTACCGATGAAAACAGTCCGATGGACTTTTCTCATCGGACAAACCGATCGGTCTTTTTTTCATCGGTGAGAAAAAATAGAACATGTTTTAAATTTATCCGATGGGAAAAAACCGATAGCAAATTCCGATCGTCTGTGTGGAACTCCATCGGACAAAAAACCCACGCATGCTCAGAATCAAGTCGACGCATGCTCAGAAGCATTGAACTTAATTTTTCTCGGCTTGTCGGAGTGTTTTACGTCACGGCATTTGGGACGGTCTGATTTTTGACTGATGGTGTGTAGGCAAGACTGATGGAAGTCTGCTTCATCGGATTTCCGATGGAAAAATCCATCGGATTAGAATCCATAGGAAATCCGATCGTGTGTACAGGGCTTTAGAGTATACAGAGAAGAGAAGCCGTTCACGAGCAGAGGTGTCTTGTCCACGGTCAACAGCCTTTATGACCCCCTAGGATTTGTAGCCCCCATAACCATGCAAGGCAAGGCTCTTTTGAGAGAAATTGCTACTGAACATGAACAAAGTGAATGGGATACACCTCTACCTAAGGAGAAAGAAATGCAGTGGAAGTTGTGGAAGGACTCATTAATAGAGCTTGAACAACTTATCATCCAAAGGTCATATGTCCCTGTTTCTTTGTCTGCCACGAAGCAAAGAGAATTGTGTGTATTCTCAGATGCATCCACTATGGCTATAGCAGCTGTAGCCTATCTTAGAGTAATGGACTTTAAAGGACAAAGTTACTGTATGTTGGGTTTATCATGGGAAAGTCCAAACTAGCTCCACATCCTGCTCACACTGTTCCACGCTTGGAGCTTTGTGCTGCTTGATCGTTGCTGAACTGGACATTGAAATTCATACAGTGAAGTTTTACACAGACAGCAAGATTGTGTTAGGATATATTATCAATGCTTTGAGAAGATTTTTCTCTATCCGAGGACCTGTGGCACAAACTTTACTGGGTTCTGTAAGGAGTTGAGGATCCTTACAGAAGACTCTGAGACGAGTGCTCATCTTCAAGATCAAAGATGCACTTGGACCTTCAATCCTCCTCATGCGTCACATATGGGAGGAGCTGGGGAGAGGATGATTGGATTGGCTCGTCGCATTCTGGATGCCATGTTTCTGAAGGTTGGCTCTACTCGCCTTACACATGAAGTTCTCATCACACTTATGGCTGAAGTCATGGCCATCATGAACGCTCAAGCTTCAGTTCCAGTGTCTACAGATCCAGAAATGCCGGCATTCTTGACACCTGCAATGCTTTTGACCCAGAAGATGGAAACAGTGACAGCTCCAACAGGAGACTTTGGTCTCAAAGACCTTTACACCAAGCAATGGAAGCAAGTTCAGAGTCTTGCAGACATCTTCTGGAATAGATGGAAACAAGAGTACCTAGTGACACTCCACTCTCGCAGAAAATGGCAAGTTGACAAGCCTAACCTGCAAGTCGGAGATGTTGTTCTACTAAAAGACGCTCAGGTCCACAGAAACGAATGGCCAGTTTGACTCATTGTCGAGACTGTACCTAGTAATGATAGTATAGTTAGAAAGGTCAAAGTTAAAGTCATGAGACAGGGCACCCCTAAGGTGTACTTTAGACCTATCTCTGAAGTTGTTTTACTTCTTAAAAAGGAAACATAGTGGTATAATGTTCATTATGCCAGATGGGGAGTGTTCTGATCATCATAAGGTATTTATTTACTGATCTTACTGTTGCTTTAAATTGGCTTCCATTACTAACAGGAACTGTAGTATATTATGCCCACTTCCTGCCCAGCAGACATATTAGGTAATCTTTCTACAGTGAAGGAAGCATGTTAAAGACCTCCACTATTTTTTAATACTGGCCTTGGAAGCATAAGTCTGTAAGTAGGCTGTCATTAGTTTTAAATTAATTAGTATATGTTCTACAAAATCAACTACATTTTATATGTGTGTTTGGTGGGATGTTTCTGTCAGGAAGTTCATTCAGCTAGGCCACATTTTTTGCTAGCTAGTGCCTTAACAGTATTGTAGCATGCCTGTTACTATTTGCATTTTGTGATGTAATGTTAAATGCTAATGCATATTTTTATAATTTGTGTTTTGCAGTTTTACAAAAAACGTATTCTCAGTAAATGTTACAACTATTAGCCCTTCCTCCTGAGTCTTTATTGGGAAGCTGTTAGCTGTCTGCCAAGCCTTGTACTTTGATCACATTGTGAGGGCAGAACAGTACCCAAACAACATTTTTGTCCCTTTTTTCCCACAAATAGAGATTTCTTTTGGTGGTATTTGATCACCTCTGTGTTTTTTATTTTTTTGTGCTATAAACCAAAAAAAAATTGACAATTAAAAAAAAAAAAAAACACAATATCAAGGGGTTAACTGTGTTCCCTAGGTGTATTCTAACTGTAGGGGGGATTAGACTGACTGGGGGAAGAGACCGATCGGTGTTCCTATTTAGCATGAACACACAATCTGTCTCCTCTCCCTTGAGAGAACCGGGATTTGTGTGTTTACACACACACACACATCCTAGTTCTCGTTCTGTCACGTGTGACTGCGGGTCCCCGGCAGACATCGCACCCACGAGGGACACGCATTGGCTCCTAGGACACACGGTGCACGCACCTTCTATGATGTCTTAAGGGAGTGATGTATAGTGTGAAGGACTAGCATCAAATGTAGAGCTTGAAGGACACCGCCACTCGCTGGTTCTTCTTTTTAAGGGCTTTGTTTGCCCATTTTTATTAAAAGAAGTCAAAACAAAATGAAAGGTTTCCCTCGCAGGGGTTTCAGTACTCCTTTTCAACAACAAAATGACATTCAGCCTCCTGGCTTATACATATAGCAGTGCTGCTCAGGCCTTCTACTTCAGGCTCTTGTCTGTCTCCTATAGACTATTCCATCTGCAACACCATTCATTTGGATAGCAGCCCCTTGCTGCTCTGACCCTCAGACCTGGGTCTCTGGCTTCCACTGTGCACACAAGCACTCTCTGACTTCTCCAGTGCACACTTGCACTCTATGGCTTCCCCAGTGCACACCTGCACTTGTCGGGAGGGTGGGGCCCAGAATGCTGGTCCTGATTCTACTATCAGGCCCACACACACCTGATCAATCAGTGTGCAGTTGAGTCTCAAAACCCGGATCCAGGACTGGGGATTTCATCCCACCCGGATCTCTAAGAAATCCCCAAGCTCCGGGTCCCAAAGTGGATTTTAGTAAATCATGAGGAAACTGAAAAGCCAGTTTCCTCCCAAACAAGCAAATACCCTGGAGCCCCTCAACCTGCCTGGTTGAGAATCCTGTATTCATACACTGGTGGGGTACCACACTACCACATACCCTCCCCCCTTGTTTCGATCCGGAGGGAGGAACACCAGCACCCATCATTATGGTTGGGACACCTCTGTGCTGGCTGTCAGCCACGTAGGCCCAACCTTTTTTCCGGGTGCGCTTCCAGGTATGTCCCACCCTGGATCTTAACAAGGTCCTATATTTCCCTATACTCAGCCTTCTCCCTCTTCTTTTGGGGTTCCATAAGCACTGCCTCTCCTGAAATTTTAACAGGGCACCCCTGGTCTTTCTACCAACCCTTCTGCCTCCACGCTTCAGGTTCCCAGGTTTCCCAATACCTTTGGACACACTGTCATGTACCTTTAACAAACTATTTGGTTCATCATTGACAGACATATTTAAACCAACATTACACCTCTCAACGTTGCACAGATCACCAATGCCTTTTTTTTCAGCATTTGCTAGGGCAGCGTCTGCAGAGGGCACACATAATGGAGGGCCGCCATTACCCACGGGAACCTCACAGGACGTCACCTCCCCTGGGTTCACCCACTCTGCAGGCAGCTGTCCTACCACTTGACCTGTTCTGATGCCATCTGTATTTTTATCCACCTGAACAGACAAGCTCTTGTCTGATCCACTTACCATTTTTACCGCACTTCTTATCCGTTTCCCTGTCTCGGGGACCTTATTAGGTTTGTTGAATACTTTTGTTAGAAACCATACCCTTGGCTCCAGACCTGAGGAGGGACCACACATAGGCGAGAGATTAAATTCCGCAGGACTAAAGCCAAGTTCTACCTCACCTGTTGTCCAACACTCCATGGGTAACTGATCTAACAGATGACACTGATCTAGGCACAAACTACTTCTTTCTGATGTACACATTACATTGCTGCAGCATTCACCTATAGCACTTTTTCTCACAGTGTCTCCGGGTACTTTAAGTTGTACCTCTTTCTGAGTGATAGAAAGCATCTCTGCTAGTGCTGCTTCTATTCTGGGTCCTTCCTTCTCATGAGATTTAGCTGCCGAGACAGTATCTGCGCCCCCTACTGACCACTGCTCAGCTGCACCTTGGAGCACACCCGCAGAGATGTTTCCAGTCACTACACCAGCCGGAGAGACCTTTGATGACTCCAACAGTTCTGAGCGCCTTCCAGGCCACTCAGTAACTGGGAGCACCCCCTTAGAGAACCTCAGAACTATTTGCCACACTGTTAACAAGCTTCCCAGCACAGCCTGTACCACCTGGCTCCACCTATTGGTACCACGCAGCACCACCTGGTCCGACTGCGGTGGAGACACCCAAGTGTACAGTGAGGGCACTTTTACCAACTCCAGCATTTCTAATAAAGTTTTTGTCAACTCTATGCAACCAATGTCTAAATGCGTGACCTTTTTGGGAACCTTTCCCCTGTCCGAGACTTGGAGGGGCTCATCCATTGCAGCTTGTGAGGTTGAGACATTTGAAGAGACCACCATCTCCTTGAAGGTACCCCTCATCCCAGCCTGTTGCTCCCCTGGAGCCCTGTCAGACACATGTCTCCTCTTCACCTCTAACGCTACACCAATGAGCCTCTGCGAGTCAACATTAGTCACATTGTCAACTTGACACTTGCCACTATTTAGTTGCTGGGCCGTGGACAACCCATCTGCCATGCCTGCGCCCAGAACTGTTCCTTCAGACTGGAGGGCATCAGCCTTTGCAGGGGCTGGCGTGCCCTTGAGCACTGGCCATTCTGTGATCCCTCCACTGGGCACAGCAGGTGTTCTGTCCACAACTCTGTCACACATCATTGCTTCGTAATTCCTTGTCACTTGGCCTAGTGCCGCAACTGCTTCCTTGCACCAATCATCTCAGTTTCCTGTGGTTCCATCACTGGTGCTCCACAGCACTGCATCACCTGCTCTAGAAGGCCCAACAGGAACCTGGGATTCACTAGCCAAAACAACACACTTGTCACTTCTATCTACCTCACATTGTGATAATATTTTTTTTCTCACATCACACTGGGAGATTGCATCCTCAACCAAGGCAAGGTGCAATACCTTATTTTGAACACCTTGCTTTGGTGGCGCTACAGACACATACAGCTCTTCATTTTCAGCTTTTGCAGGCTGATCTAACCCCTTGACAACTGGGTTACACTTAGGGTTGTGGGGCTGCGCCCACACACACTCACTATGTAATACAGTCTTCCCTTGTTTCACCAGAGTAGCACCACAACCATCCTGGAAAACCTCTGGCTCCAACACATGGAGGCCCCATGAGAGTTCCCTGGACAATCCTGCGCTTCTGGTTGTCATGGGAGATATCCTACTCCCATCATTGGTAGTAAACACATTTCCAACATTTTCAGACATGACACTAAAGGAAACACATTTTTCAATGTCATGATCACCAATACCATCACATTTGCCAACAGTAACACTTTTGTCAGCATAACCATCAGAATTTTCACTACGTGTAGACATAACTGCTACTTTTGTGGATTGTATATTACCCACCAAAGCCTCTGAGTGACTCCTCACAGCGCCCTCCATTTTTAAAGGGGCACCCTTTCCTACATGGGCAGCTCCAAAGTTGACCTGGGAAACGCTCGGCTCCGTCACTGCGGGCTTTTTGGAAGTCTCCCTGGGCAACCCTGCAGTACTTGTCACTAGGGAACATGGCACAAGCACTGTTTTGGTCACCCCTAACTCTATTTTCCCAGCCACCTGCTGGACTATAGCAGGCACATGCAGAGTCCCCATGTCCTTTCCAGTCTTTAGCCCGGCGGCTAGTTGGGCTTTATTTTGTGCCTCCCCACTGCTCTGGGTAGCACACTGCCGCAAGTCTATGTCCATTGGCACTGCGGATCTCCCCACTGGATCTACTCCCACTTCACTGGGTTCAGTACCATAAACTGGAACAGTCTTACCATTTTCAGTGGCTGGCATCATAACCTTCACTTGAGTGCGCTGTCTCTCAGCTGTATCCATACCAGTTACTGTCTCTTTGGGGCCATATGGCGACACTGCAGCCTTTCCAGACTCTTCAGCGGTGTTCCAGAACCTTGGGCAAGTAAAGATCCCATGCCCCACTTGACCACATTCCAAGCACGGTACTGGACGCTGAAATTTAATTTCTTGGCATCTCCTCAATGCCTGGCTCTCTCCAACATGCTGTATTGGCTCCTCCGGAAGCCACTTGTCACGACCCATGGGAGGCACACCCCTTGGTCCACAGACAGCCCGACTGGCCTCCTCTGTGTTGCTATGGGCAACCACTCTCTGTCCTGGCCTTTGATCAGCCTCTCTTCTGGCATATAACACAGGCTTCTCAGACCTTTGTTTTGCTAGGTAGCTTTGCACTGGAGCCAGGGACAAAAGGCACTTGGAGACTGTATGCCCCCACTCACTGCACCGCAAACAGCGCACTTGGTTCCATGTCTTGTCAGGGTTTCCCACCCTGCATCTGTTGGACCCTGTCTCAAGCTGTGTCACTTTCACACTTTTCGCAACAGCTGCTGGTTTAACTGCAGCAGCGTTGCCCGGGGCAACAACACCCCTCTCCCAGGCATGGACATTCGGCAGCTCTCTTTTTGTATGGAAGGTTGGCTTGCCTTCCACTTTAGCTTGGTCCAATCCTGCCAGGTGTCGCTTGCACCAATCCACTGCAGATTCAAACGCTGGTGGACTCTCCACACTAGCAGTCATCTGTGCATTCATTGCACCAGGGTTGCTAGGGACAACAGCAGCCCTCTTTTCCCTTGGAAAACTCTGTTTAGGCCTGTATGGGGTTCGATCAGGCGGTAACAACCCCTCCAGCCACAGAGCTCTTTCTCTTGCTTCAGCAAGGATCGCCTCCTTTTTCTGCTTTGACCGCCCCATCCTTGCGGTGTTGCACACAGCAACCAGTAACACAGTTCACAGCAGAGGGAAGAAAATGTGATTCTCCTTTCACAGGTACACAACCTGCATGCAACACAGTCCATCAAACTTCTGTGCAATGCAGTTTGCCTGGCTGCCACACACAGCTAGCAGCAGTTCACTGCAGAGAAAAAAAAATTGACTTTTTGTTCACAGGTACACCACCTGCAACAAATTGGAGCACTGTCTCTTTAAGGCTAGTTTACCTTTCGCTTGCAGGTTCTCTTCACTTGCACACACACAGATTATGCAGTCTCATGCACCAAAAACACAGTTCATATAACAGATGAACTTACTTGATTGTAGGGATCTCAGATTGCGCCAAAATTCTCCACCACTTGTGAAGGACTAGCATCAAATGTAGAGCTTGAAGGACACCGCCACTCGCTGGTTCTTCTTTTTAAGGGCTTTGTTTGCCCATTTTTATTAAAAGAAGTCAAAACAAAATGAAAGGTTTCCCTCGCAGGGGTTTCAGTACTCCTTTTCAACAACAAAATGACATTCAGCCTCCTGGCTTATACATATAGCAGTGCTGCTCAGGCCTTCTACTTCAGGCTCTTGTCTGTCTCCTATAGACTATTCCATCTGCAACACCATTCATTTGGATAGCAGCCCCTTGCTGCTCTGACCCTCAGACCTGGGTCTCTGGCTTCCACTGTGCACACAAGCACTCTCTGACTTCTCCAGTGCACACTTGCACTCTATGGCTTCCCCAGTGCACACCTGCACTCGTCGGGAGGGTGGGGCCCAGAATGCTGGTCCTGATTCTACTATCAGGCCCACACACACCTGAACAATCAGTGTGCAGTTGAGTCTCAAAACCCGGATCCAGGACTGGGGATTTCATCCCACCCGGATCTCTAAGAAATCCCCAAGCTCCGGGTCCCAAAGTGGATTTTAGTAAATCATGAGGAAACTGAAAAGCCAGTTTCCTCCCAAACAAGCAAATACCCTGGAGCCCCTCAACCTGCCTGGTTGAGAATCCTGTATTCATACACTGGTGGGGTACCACACTACCACAATAGTTACAGCAATTTGTGCAGCCATGCCAACCTGCCACAGTATAACTGCGGCGGCTGGTCAGCTAGCAGTTAAACATAATCCAGGACAATTTAGCCTTTAGCATGTAATAGGGTAGGGTTGTTGTTTTCCAAGATAATAATTTTTGCTGCTATAAATAAATTTTATCACTCTTCAGAAGTTTTTAGGGATCCTCTCCATTTGGCTGCAAAGTAGTGCTTGTTTTGGGGATTTGTTTAAATCAATATTAGTGAGAGAAGAAATAAGATCATAAACTCTATTCCAAAAACGTTTTACTTTGGGGCATAGCCACCATATGTGAAACATTGTTCCCCCATGTACACACTCTCTAAAACATAATGGAGAAGCTCCTGTGACATAAGAAGCTGTCCTTTTTGGAACCAGATACCACCTTAGCAAAACTTTGTAGTTAGCTTCTATGATAGAAGTGTTGACCAGGGATCTCAAAGCATTATGAGCTAAATATGATGTATTTTACTCTATTACCTAATATAATATGTTTATATTCTAGAATTTAATATTACCCATTTGACAATAACCCCCAAAAAAGACTCTCAAATAGTCTGAAACATGTCAAGTGTCTATGCAAGTATGCATTGCAGCTAGCCTGACATTTATTTACGGGTAGCTCCATGTCCGCCATGCTTAATGCGCTGTCAAGGGTATCTGATGCTATATATTTTTTAACTTTTGTATGCTATGCAACATTGATGTATTGTATGTACAGTACTTTTAAAATGAGATGTACAATAAAAATATGTTTTTACTACATTCATTGGTCTGTCTATAAGTCCATGAGGGGTACACTGTGCATTTTTTCACAAAGGCTTTTATTTTTTCTTGCTGTGCCTAGTAAAGGATATGCAATAGAACAGTTTTACTTTATTAAAATTAGTATACTGAGGTTTGTACCGTCTTTTATATACTCGCTTGTGGCACAGTCATTAAAGCATATGGCCCTTTTGATGCACTGTTGATGTAGTCTGACCACACCCACAGTTTTGGCTTGGCGCTTCTATATTGCCAGACACCTTCTATATAACCAGACACCAAAAAATGACCAACCCCCGGGTGCCAGTTGTGCTAGCTACGCCACTGACTATACAATCTGATTGTACAATCTCCTTTAGATTTAACACATTTATATAATAGGAGGAGAAACCTATCTAGCCAATCCCTCTGTATCCAATCAAGCAGGCCCTTGCACTACATAGTTGATGGTAGATCTAAAGGCGATTGTACAATCAGATTATATAGTGGATGTTGAGCTTTACAGAACCCAGGACACACTTCTTCTGTTTTCAATACTACAGCTCTATCCACATAGGCTGTTATCTCATCTCTTATCTCCTGTACACTTCAAAATGCTAAATGAATGATCTATGTAAAATTAAAGTTAAGATAGGAAAAAAAAAGATGCCTATGTATTTAGTGAGAAGGGTGATCACTGATTGATTGCATTTCATAAAAAAAAAAAAACATGCACCTGGAAATGGGTGGTAGGTAGGAGGGTAGATGATGCATGGTGCGTGCTAATGAGGTCAGCTGGTTAACTCCTTTCTATGTCATGACCTATAATCTGTCAAGGAAGTAAGGCAGACGTAATGGATAAGTGTTTTTAAACAGCCATAAAGACAGTGAGGTAAGCGTGTGTAGAATAAATGGAAAGCAGTTTTATTTTTGCAAAAGAAGTACATTAATGCTATATTGGTACGTAGGGGAGCTGGAATTAACAAAATAAAAGTAAACAAACATGAACTTAGCCTTTAGCCTCGTACACACGACCGAGTTTCTCGGCAAGAACCAGCAAGAAACTTGCTGGCAGAGCTTTCTTGCCGAGTAAATCGGTCGTGTGTACCCGGCTATCATGTTTCTCGTCAAGAAAACCGACAAGAATCTCGATGAGAAAAATAGAGAACCTGCTCTCTTTTTTCTCGTCGAGATTCTTGTCAGCAGGTTTCTCGACGAGAAAAGTCCGCGCATGCTCGAAATGACTTAGACGCATGCGCGGTAGCTTCCTAGGCATAGGTAGGGTGTAGCAAGATGGTGGCGACGGCATCGAATGTGACGAGCGCACGCTCGTCGTAGTTGATAACGTCACCGCGTTCGCTCCATTCAAAGAACCGCGGGTTCTTTGAAAGGAGCGTGTGTACACACGGCCGGGACAAGTTTCTTGTCCAAGAATCTCGTCAAGAAAAACTACGTGTTTTTTCTTGACGAGATTCTCGGCCGTGTGTACGAGGCTTGAAAGTTAAAAACAAATGTGCCCTTTAAGCTTTAGCATTCTGGTATGTTACATACAAATCACACTTATGCCATTTTCTTTAATCAGCAGACTTTGTAGGTTATATTTTGGGATAAACCTCTTGGGGTGTCCATTTTTCATTAGATTCTTGTTGGGAAAGATTAATGAAAATTCATTGTCTTAGTTTTTTGTTAGTTGTCTTACTGCGCTAAGTGTGTCTGGTCTGTCTTTACGTACTCCAAATTTGGGAACATCTACTTCTTTAATCAGATTCTGAACAAGTAAACGAGTGTTACTTTGATTAATTTGTTATGATCCTGCAATAAATTACTGTATCTTTATTGCAATAATTCTAAAATAGTTTGTTGTCTAAGCAAGTGCATGTGCGGCCTATGCGTAGTTGTTTTGATGTATTTTTTATTTATGTTGTACTATTAGTTTGACTTTTATATTACTCAACACAAATATTAAATGCTCAAATGTTACCGTGATGTGTTTTCATGATTTAAAAGCAGCATTCCTTGTAGTTGTAAACTGATCATCATAAATTCATATTTTGCCATACTAGTGTGCAGAAACATTTTGTTTATTTTTGTTGTCTTTACTAGCAGAATTCAGTGATCAGGTACAAGTATTTTGGTCTTTTTTTTTAAAGGGCCAGAAGCTTTGGAGGCTTTAAGGTGTTTGCAGACCCTTGCAATGAACATCTTATTTACTCCATTTTTTTATATTGTGGTATATTATATCTGTGATCTGCTTTTATTTTTTAATTTCAGTGGTGTAATATGTAGTATTCATAAATCTCCTGAAGAAGCCAGTGACTGGCGAAACACGTAGAATGGAAGTACCGGTAACTACATATGTGAACCATATTGAATGTTTCTTTTTGGGTTTTTATATTTCATCTTTTTAAAGTTTTATTGTATATTCAAATACAAATTGGTATTTTTATCTATATAATGTGTGCTTGTCTGTCACCTTAAAATTATTTTGGTATCTTTTCTCTATGTATTACTCACTATGGGATGTAGTGCCCTTGATTTCCTTGGTTCACCGGTACACATGTCCAAAATTATTTTACTCTCTTTTATTCTGCCAGCGAAATATTTTTGTTATGTATGTTTGATAGGTGAAAAAAAATCTAAAAACCCAGTGAACTCATAACTTCCTGAGCACTCAGTCTTTCTCTCTTCATGGACTACAACCCCACCCCCTCCCCATAGTATAGATATGAGGAGTCAGAGTGGTGATCTATATTAGTGTTTCTCAACTCCAGTCCTCAAAGCGCCCCAACAGGTTATGTTTTCAGGATTTCCCGATGAAACGGCTGTGGTAATTACTAAGGCAGTGAAACTGATCAAATCACCTGTGAAAAATAATGGAAAGCCTGAAAACAGTGACCAAAACAAAAACACAAAAATGGGACTTTGCAGGTATATATGTACATACCATTTGTCTTCCTTTTAAAAATTATATTTTAGTAGGTAGAACTAAAGGCAAAACTTTTTATTTTTTATTTTGAATAAAGTAAGGAAGGGTTATAATCCCTGTCAATTTATGTTGCCATCTGTTTCCCATTGGGGAGATTTTCCTCCACTTCCTGTCCCATCGCAAAACAGGAAGTTGGAGGAAATTCCTCCAACATGAGGAAATCTCTGGTTGTCACAAGGGTTGTCAGAACTAATGTCCCAGTTGGAAGATTTCCCCTCCATTCCTGATCAGGTGATAACCCAAAACTTGGGATTTTCTTTCAATTTCACTTTTGGTGATAATGGTTACTAGGACAAATAGAGTGGGTTACAGACATCAATAGAAATCTGAAAGGTATTCTAATCCATCTCAACGCTATCCAAAACTAGAAAAAAAAGTTTTGCCTTTAGTTTTACTTTAATGTTTTGAATAATTTAGAATCAGAGGCTTTAGGGTTGCTGGGTTTAGTTTAGAGGGTTTTAAAGGTCAGATGGTTTAGTTTTGGAAGCTTAAAAGTTGGGGTCTTCAATTAAGAGCATTTAGGGATAGGGCCTTTAGTTTAAAGTTGGGGAATTTAAAGACAAAGGCTTCAGTTAAAAAGCTTAAGTGTTGGGTGTTTTAGGGTGAACAGCTTTTGCTTATGAGGCTAAAGGTTTTAGTTTAGTTGGTTTAGGTTTAATGGGCTTTCATTTAGGAGCTTTTTATGGTTGGAGGCTTTAAAGATTTGGCACATTAATTAGGAGGATTGAGGGTCAAGGGTTTAGTTTGAATGTGATTCTTATTTGAAGGTTTTAGGGTCAAGGAATTTAGAGTTTCAGGCTTTAAAGTGTTATTAAACCTATAAACTTTTTTTTCTTCCATCCATGGTGCAGAAGATCAACTTGAAAATATTAATCACTACACTTCCTCTTATACAGGGTGTCTGCGCTGTCTTTAGGAGTCTTCCTGGAGCTCCAGCATAGCTATCCACACAGACGCATCGCTGTGCACTTGAACATCAGTCACACGAGAAGCTGCACAGACAGGCTCCTGAGTAGGGATGAGCCGAACACCCCCCCCCCCCCGGTTCAGTTCGCACCAGAACCTGTGAAAGGACCGAAAGTTTGCGCGAACTATCGAACCCCGTTAAAGTCTATGGGACTCAAACGTTCGGAATCAAAAGTGCTAATTTTAGAGGCTAATATGCAAGTTATTGTCCTAAAAAGGGTTTGGGGACCCAGGTCCTGCCCCAGGGGACATGTATCAATGAAAAAAAAAGTTTTAAAAACTACCGTTTTTCGGGAGCAGTGATTTTAATGATGATTATAGTGAAAAAAAAAGGTAAAATATTCCTTTAAATATCGTACCTGGGGGGTGTCTATAGTATGCCTGTGAGGTGGCACGTGTTTCCCGTGTTTAGAACTGTCCCTGCACAAAATGAAATTTCTAAAGGAAAAAGGTAATTTAAAACTGCTTGCGGCTTTAATGTAATGTGTGGTCCCGGCAATATGGATGAAAATCATTGAGAAAATTGCATGGGTACCCCCCCCCAGCCCATTTGGGTCTTGTATGGATATTAAGGGGAACCCCGCATCCAAATTAAAAAAAGGAAAGGCGTGGGGCCCTCAGGCCCTATATATTCTGTGCAGCAGTATACAGGCAGTGCAAACAAGACAGGGACTGTAGGTTTGTTCTTAAGTAGAATCTGTTTGTAATTTAGAACTGGTACATTTTTAAAGTGTAGCTCCAGCCAAAAAATCTATTTTTAAGCTTTTCGGAAAACATAGGGAAGGGTTATCACCCCTGTAACATTTGTTTTGCTGTCTGTGCACCTCTTCAGAAGATTTCACCTCACTTTCTGTCCGAATGACGATTGGTTTTTGAAAATGTGGGTTTTTTAGCGAAACAAGGATTGGTGATAAAGCATAAGTGGAGAGGAGACACGTTTTTCCCATATTAACTCTTACAGGAGAGAATTTCCCTTCCTAGGGGTAGATTTTGTCTCATTTCCTGTTGTCTCCCTCCGTTTCCAAGTAGGAGTCATTCGTAAGTTGGATGTTTGAAAGTAGGGGCCTGCCCTATATACTCTGCAGAAATTTGGGCCTTAGGTGTTGGTGTTGCCAAAACACTGTAAGTCCTCACAGTTACTCTTGGTGGGAGCAGGAACAGGCCCTGCTGTGAAATATTAGATCAAGAATTGTAATTACATGCCCCTGTTGAACAGGGGCAGAAAAATTGGGCCTTAGGCACTGGTGCCACAACACTGCAACCCCTCACAGATACTATAGTTGGAGCGCAGGAATTAGCCCTGCTGCAAAATATTGCATCAAAAATTGTAATTACATGCCCCTGTTAAACAGGGGCAGAAAAATTGGGTCTTAGGCACTGGTGCCACAACACTGCAACCCCTCACAGAAACTCTAGTTGGAGCGCAAGAATGAGCCCTTCTGCAAATTATTGCATCAAAAATTATAATTACATGCCCCTGTTAAACAGGGGCTGAAAAATTGGGCCTTAGCCACTGGTGGCGGTGCCCAGAACCAAAAATGTTCGTACAAGCTATCAGCATGAACATTTAGGAGGAGGAAGAGGATAGTCACTCAGCATAACAGGATAGTCACTCAGCATCAGCATAGGCAGTCTTGAAGGGATCTCCCATTCAAAAAAAAATTATTCGGTTACATCAGCATCAGGTGCTTGGTAGCTGGTGATCCAAGACTGATTCATTTTTATGAAGGTCAGCCGATCGACCGATTCGGTGGACATGCGCACCCTGTGATCGGTTACAAAGTCTCCAGCAGCACTGAATGTGCGTTCCGAAAGAACGCTGGATGCAGGACAGGCCAGTAGCTCAATTGCATACTGTGCAAGCTCTGGCCAGTGATCCATCCTCAAGACACAGTAACCCAGAGGATATTTGGTGGGAAAGGTGTCCAAGTCTGATCTTGCCCCTAGGTATTCCTGTACCATGTAAAACCGATGCTGGCGATGGTTGCTGGAACCGATCATACCTTGGGGCTACAAAAATTGTCTGAACGCATCAGTCAGACGGCCACCTTCTCCACCGCTCCTTCTTTGACTGACCGAAGCCTCAGCAACACGTTGTCCAGGACCAGGATTTTGTAACCTCCCAGTCTCTGGGAACGCGTTGCGAAGACCTTTCTGCAAGGCCTCCCGAAGATGTTTCATCCTCTGCTCCCTCTGCGATGGCAAGATAAGGTCCGCAACCTTACCCTTGTAACATGGATCAAGGAGGGTTGCCAGCCAGTAATGATCCCTCTCCTTGATCACACGAATACAAGGATCCTTCCGCAGGCTTTGCAGGATCAGGGAGGCCATGCAGCGTAGGTTTGCTGAGGCATTCGGTCCAGAGTCCTCTGGGTCACTCAGGATGACATGATCCGCAGCCACCTCCTCCCAGCCACGTACAAGTCCATAGGTTTATTGGGACTGTAATTGATCCCTTGAAGACTGCTGCTGATGCTGAGTGCTAGGCTCCACCTCCATGCTGACACAATCCTCCTCCTCCTTCTCCTTGTCCTCTTCCTGTGTGATAGGAGGGCCAGCAGGAACACTGTCTGGATAAAGGGGGCCTTGAGAGGTAAGAAAGTCCTCCTCTTCCTCCCTCTGTTCTGTCTCAAGTGCCCTGTCCATTATTCCATGCAGCGTGTGCTCCAACAGGTGGACAAGAGGGACAGTGTCACTGATACATTCACTGTCACTGCTCACCATCCTCGTGGCCTCCTCAAATGTTACCAGGACAGTGCATGCTCCCCTGACCCTGTCCTGATGCCATATTGGCACAGATACTCATTGATGGCCCTCTGCTGCATGTGCAGCCGCTGCAGCATGGCCAATGTTGAGTTCCACCTGGTGGGCATGACACAGATTAGGCGGTTCTTGGGCAGGTTGTATTCCTTTTGGAGGTCAGCCAGCCGAGCACTGGCATTATATGACTGGTAGAAATGCACACAGAGTTTCCTGGCCTGCCTCAGGACATCCTGTAAGCCCGGGTACCTGCCCAAGAACCGCTGCACCACCAAGTTAAGGTCGTGAGCCAAACAGGGTACATGGGTCAGTTGTCCCTGTCGGAGGGCGTAGAGGAGGTTGGTGCCATTGTTGTAAACCACCATTCCTGGCTTAAGATGGAGTGGCATCAACCACCTCTGAGCCTGCCCCTGCAGCTGACAGAATCTCTGCCCCAGTGTGGCTCCTGTCCCCCAAGAACAACAGCTCAAGAACCGCATGGCATATTTTTGCCTGCGTACTTGCGTAGCCCCTTGAACGCCTACGGAGCACCGCTGGTTCCGAGGACAAAGCACAGGAAGAGGCCATGGAGGAAGAAGAAGAGGAGGGGGTGGAGGAGAGAGGTGTGTCAGAATCACCAGTAGTAGCATTTTGGAGGCGTGGTGGCGGAACAACCTCCAACACTACTGCACCTTGTCCTGCATTCTTCCCAGCTGCCAGCAGAGTCACCCAATGCGCTGTGAAAGATAGGTAACGTCCCTGTCCATGCCTGCTGGACCATGAGTCAGCGGTAATATGCACCTTACCGCTGACTGCCCTGTCCAGCGAGGCCAAGACATTGCCTTCCACATGCCGGTAGAGAGCCTGAATCGCCTTCCGTGAGAAAAAGTGGCATTTGGGAACCTGCCACTGAGGAACTGCACATTCCACAAACTCACGGAAGGGGGCAGAGTCTACCAACTGAAAAGGCAGCAGTTGAAGTGCTAGCAATTTAGCCAAGCTAGCATTCAACCGCTGGGCATGTGGATGGCTGGGAGCGAACTTCTTTCGGCGGTGCAGCAGCTGGGACAGGGAAATTTGCCTGGTACAATCTGACGTTGGTGTGCCGATAGCAGATTTCCCGCAAGTACTTGGCTGTGACACACCTAATTCTACACCTTCATTCCTCTCAGTGCAGGTTTCAGAGAGGACTGAAGGTATAGTGAGGTTGGAGATCCAAGCTGATGAGGAGCAAGGAGAGGTCCGCTTTGTTCTTTGGTGTGGGTCTTTTAGGTATACTTGCCAACGAACTGCATGGCAGGTCGACATATGTCTGATCAAGCATGTGGTGCCCAAGCGGGTGATGTTTTGGCCACGTGAGATACGCCTGAGACATATGTTGCAAATGGCAGGGCTGCGATCTGATGCACTCTTCTCAAAAAAGGCCCACACCAAAGAACTTTTGGAATAACACGCAGAGACAGCAGCATCCTGCACATGCGTAGCTCTGCGGTGGGATGCTGTCGGTGTGCTGCCCTTAAACTGGCCCCTGGAGGGCATCCTGCCTCATTGGAGATGTGCATCCTCCTCCTCCTCTCTCCTATGAGGCACCCATGTAGAGTCCATGACCTCATCATCCCCTCCCTCCCCATCACTGTAGCAGACCTGGCAGTATGCTGCAGCTGGGGGAACATGACTGCCAGATTTCTGTCCTTCTTGGGCACCCCCTCTCTCTGGGCTCACATTACTGCCTTCCTCTAGCTGGGTACCATCATCGGAGCCTTCAAAACGCTGCACATCCTCCTGCAGCATGTACCCAACACTGTGGTCAAACAGTTCGGGGGACTCCTCAGGAGGACATGGTGGGGGTAGGGAAGGAGTGACTGATGCCAATGAGCAGAGGGAAGAGGCCGCTTTGGCAGCTGCTTTTCCAGGCAAAGTACCCTGAGCCTGGGTGAGAGAGGATGAGGAGGGTGAGGACGGCTTGGTCATCCACTCTACCAAGTCTTCGGCATTTTGCGGCTCAACGCGGCCAGCTGCCGAAAAAAAGGGCAAGCGTGTCCCACGGCCATGTGCTGATGAGGATGGTCCGTGTCCACCACCAGCAGCACTGTTGCCTCTAGACACAGAGCCTGCTTGCCCTCTTTTATTGCCTTGTTACTGTCTGCCTCTCTTTGGTGTCCTTCCAGACATACTAATGGCCTGCAGTGAGATGTAGCTGCACAAAGCTGGGATGTATATATATATACTGATTATACTCCAGCTAGCAGAATCAACTGCCTGCCTGTAGTATTATTAGTAAGAGTAAATGAAGAATCTTTCGTGCTACTATTGAGTAATAGATTATACAAACTAAAATGTTATGTGCCAAAAAATATAAAATTATATATTGCACTCAACCCTAAAGCAGCAGCAACCAAATGTGTTCACGTTACACAATGTGACAAATAAATAAAAATTGTTTCCGCGCTAAAAGGCTCCCACACAATAGGTGATAAAATTAATACATAGTGATATACAATGTGTACATGTATAAATAAATAGAATATAGTAAATTATATTATATAATAAACAAAGTGCCTGTGCACTGTGCAAATAAACTCCTATGTGCTAAACTGTTAAAATTACTATCATGTGCAAAATAGCTACTATGTGCAAATCTTAACAAGTGCAAAGAAATAGCAATGCATATATATAAAATGCAGTACTATATGTAAAAGAATCATAAACAAATAAATAAATAATAATCCAACGTGATCCGGGTGAAGTAGTTATAATATAAAAAAAGAGTTCAAATAGTGATTTGCTTAAATCAGTTTTTCCAACTATGTGAGTCTGCTCCTAGCTCCCCTGAAGAAGTCACGAGATACGTGACGTAACGACGTAGGGAATTGAGAGGTGTCGCAGACCGGAAGTGCCCGGACTCAAAGTAAGACGGCGGTTGCGCCGCTTGATCTTAATGCCTGTCTTTTTTAATTCAATGTACGCAGAATATTTACTACTTAATAAATTCTATATTATTTAAAACTACTACACCATTGGAGTCTCCCCCTCTCTCTCCCTTCATTTCGCAGAGCTTTCTATGCTCCACACACAGAGCTTCTCCCCCCCCCCCCTCCCCTTTGTTTTGAATAGGAGCAGGCGCCATAGAGCTCAGTGGAGGAAAGAGGAATAGCGCCCTATACATTAACATTGGGAGAAGACAACTAGTGAAGAGAGAGAGAATAACTCACTGCTCATACAGTAGGTGCCGCCGATATTGTGTTTCTATCGCGCTCCCATCGCCGAGATTCTCGGCGACAGGAGTGCCGAGATCTCGGCAGCAGGGTGGCGACACGTGTCGCACTCGCTGCAATAGCGAGGAGACGCGACACTGTATTGAGCGGGGATCCGACGCGGATTCCCGGCAATACCAGGCACTGCGTTTGGTATGAATCCTGAGCGGGAACTCCACGCCAATTTTTGAAGAAAAAAACGGCGTGGGTTCCCCCTCCAGGAGCATACCAGGCCCTTGGGTCTGGTCTGGATTTGAAGGGGAGCCCTACGCCGAAAAAACGGCGTGGGGGTCCCCCTCAAGATCCAAACCAGACCCTTATCCGAGCACGCAACCTGGCAGGCCGCAGGGGAAGAGGGGGGGACGAGAGCGGCCCCCCCTCCCTCCTGAACCGTACCAGGCCACATGCCCTCAACATGGGGGTTTTGGTGCTCTGGGGCAGGGGGGTGACCTGAGGCCCCCCCACCCCAGAGCACCCTGCCCCCATGTTGATGAGGACAGGGCCTCTTCCCGACAACCCTGGCCGTTGGTTGTCGGGGTCTGCGGGCGGGGGGCTTATCGGAATCCGGGAGCCCCCTTTAATAAGGGGGCCCCCAGATCCCGGCCCCCCCACCCTATGTGAATGAGTATGGGGTACATCGTACCCCTACCCATTCACCTGGTGGAAAATAAATGGAAATAAAAACACAACACAGTTTTTAAAAGTATTTTATTGCACCGCTCCGGAGGTCTTCTTCCGACTTTGGGGGTCTCCGGTGTCGTCGCCGCGTTCTCTGGTTCTTTCTTCTGCCGGGCCTCCGCTAACTTCTTTTTAGCTCTTTTGCTAACGGAGGCCCGGTCTTCTCCGTCGCCTTCTTCTTCTCCCGCTCTCCGGTTCTTCTCCCGCTCTCCGGTTCTTTCTTCCGCCGGGCCTCCGCTAACTTCTTTTTAGCTCTTTTGCTAACGGAGGCCCGGTCTTCTCCGTCGTCGCCGTCGGCGTCTTCTTCCCTCTTCTCCTCCTCGATGTTGACTCGACGCTTCCTCTCACAGTAATGGTAAATCTTCGGTCCACAGAGATTAATATAGGCTTCACATGACGTCACAGTCACATGGTCCCATGACGTCACAGTCACATGCTCCGGGGCACATGTGCACATGTGCCCTGGAGCATGTGACTGTGACGTCATGTGCACATGTGCCCTGGACAGTACACTAACTGAAAATACTGCAGCTCCCTGCCTGTGGTATGAGTATGAGAGCACCAGCAATTGTATTCAGATAGCTTTAGATGCACACTGTGCAAAGGACACAGTACACTAACTGAAAACACTGCAGCTCCCTGCCTGTGGTATTAATATGAGAACACCAGCAATTGTATTCAGGTAGCTTTAGGTGCACACTGTGCAAAGGACACAGTACACTAACTGAAAATACTTGCAGCTCCCTGCCTGTGGTATTAGTATGAGAACACCAGCAATTGTATTCAGGTAGCTTTAGGTGCACACTGTGCAAAGGACACAGCACACTAACTGAAAATACTGCAGCTCCCCTGCCTGTGGTATTATTATAAATATGAGAACACCAGCAATTGTATTCAGGTAGATTTAGGTGCAAACTGTGCAAAGGACACAGTACACTAACTGAAAATTCTGCAGCTCCCTGCCTGTGGTATTAATATGAGAACACCAGCAATTGTATTCAGGTAGCTTTAGGTGCACACTGTGCAAAGGACACAGTACACTAACTGAAAATACTGCAGCTACCACAATCACCTGCCTGCCTGTCAGTATGTAATGAAGAGAATAACAGGAACGGATCTAGCTAAACTGAATACAGTGTATATACTGTATATATATATATACAACACCTGGGATGCATATATATCCTCTACACACTGTAACTGCAGCTAACTGACTCGCCTGCCTGCTCTATATAACACAAATGAAATTACACTATCTCTCTCTCTGTCTTTCTTTCACCGCCGCAACACACTACACAAGACCGCCATGCAGGCGGCCTTATATAGTGTGGGGCGTGTACTAAACCCCCTGAGACATAATTGGCCAAAGCCACCCTGGCTTTGGCCAATTATGGCTCTCCGTTCTTACCGCGCTGTGATTGGCCAAAGCATGCGGGTCATAGTGCATGCTTGGCCAATCATCAGTCAGCAATGAACTGCGATGCCGCAGTGAATTATGGGCCGTGACGCGCCACTCGAATAATGTTCGAAATTCAACAAACGGTCGAACAGCCGATGTTCGAGTCGAACATGAGTTTAACTCGAACTCGAAACTCATCCATACTCCTGAGGAACAGGAAGAATGTAGTGCCCACCAACTCTAGATTGACAGCTATGTGAATCTGAGGATTCGGAGATGTTAACTGTGCCAGCTAGAAGTTCAAGTAAATAGTGGGCAAGAGCGAGCAGTTGCTCCAGATTTCTATATGACAAAAAAAAAGAAAATAAAGGTATAGTGCCTCTTGAAAAGTGCATCTAGATGGATCTTTGAAGTCCAAGATAAAAGCTTAATACAACTTTAATTTACAGGGCTTTATAGGTCAAACACCTTAGTTTAGATGGTTTTAATCCAAAGGTTTAAAGTGTTGGGAGCCTTAATTTAGAGATCTTTCATTTAGTCGGCTTTACAGGTAACGTTTTTTATTTTTTTTAGGTGGATTAATTATGGGGCCTTTTAGTTTAGGTGGTTTAGAGTTAGAGGGTTTAAAAATGGGGGATTCAGGGATTCAGCTTAAGGGGGTCAAGGGTTGGGAATATTTGAATTGATAGGGCTGTTGGGGCTGGGGTTTTTGGTTTAGAAAGTTTTAAAGTGTTTATAAACCCCAAAACATTATTGAAAATATTTCAGCTCACCAGTCCTTAAATTTTCAAGCTTTTTTTTTTACTTTCACCTAGAGATCCTGCCAATACACGTTCTCTCCTAAGGGTGATAATGCTCACTTAAGCCCTGTACACACAATCGGATATCCTATGGATTCTAATCCGATGTTTTTTTCCATCGGAAATCCGATGAGACTGTCTTCCATCAGTCAAAAAACCGACGGCAACAAAACGACGGGACGTACAACACGTACGACGGCGCTATAAAAGGGAAGTTCAAATCTAATGGCGCCACCCCTTGGGCTGCTTTTGCTGATTTCGTGTTACCGCGTGTTAGTAAAAGTTTGGTGAGAGCCGATTCGTGCTTTTCAGCCTCGTTCTTTTCAGTCCGTTACAGCGTGACGAATGTGATATCTCCATTCTGAATGCTAGTTTTACCAGAACGAGCGCTCCCGTCTCCTAATTCAGTCTGAGCATGCGTGGGTTTTTTATCCGATGGACTTGCCCATAGACAATCTGTATTTTCTATCGGTTTTTGATCCATCGGACAATTTTAAAACATGTTCTATTTTTTAGAACCGATGGAAAAAAGACCGATGGGTCCCATACACGATCGGTTTGTCCGATGAAAAAAAAACATCGGACGGTTTTCATCGGTAAAACCGATCGTGTGTACAGGGCTTTAAAGTACTGTATCTATGTCATTTTTAGGCTGCTCTCTTGATTTGGAAAATGCACAACTCCTGTCCATGTCCATAACATGGGGGAGTGTTCCGTAGTTCACAGAAAAGAACTGGTCAAAGCGAAGGCACTTTTATTTAGTAAGGGCTTGTTTAGATGGACAGCAAGGGGTCAGTAAAAAGAGGCATTTTAACCATGAGTTTTATTGCCCCCCAACAGTCCCCAAAATGGCCACCTAAAAGATAGCATACAGCCTAAAAATAACATAGTCAGAGGCAGTGGCGGCTGATGCTCACATTTTTTTTTTGGGGGGGCGCAAACAATCTTCTGGAAAGAAAACATTAATTGCAGCCTCACTGTGCCCATAAAATGCAGCCACTGTGCCCATAAAACGCAGCTACTGTGCCCCATAAAATGCAGCCACTGTGTCCCATAAAATACAGCCACTGTGCACATAAAATACAGCTACTGTGCTCATCAAATGCAGCCACTGTGCCTACCAAATGCAGCCACTGTGCCCATCATATGCAGCTACTGTGCCCCATAAAATGCAGCTACTGTGTCCATCAAATGCAGCCATTGTACCCATAAAGTGCAGCCACTGTGCACATGAAATACAGCTACTGTGCCCATCAAATGCACCACTGTTCCCACCAAATGCAGCCACTGTGCCCATCATATGCAGCCACTGTGCACTTGAAATGCAGCTACTGTGTCCATCAAATGCAGCCATTGTGCCCATCAAATGCAGCCACTGTGCACATGAAATGCAGCCACTGTGCCCATCAAATGCAGCCACTGTGCCCACCATATGCAGCCACTGTGCACTTGAAATGCAGCCACTGTGCCCATCATATGCAGCCACTGTGCCCATCAAATGCAGCCACTGTGCCAATCATATGCAGCCACTGTGCCCAAAAAATGCAGTCACTGTGCCCAGAAAATGTAGCCATTGTGCCTATAAATTGTAGCCATTGTCCCCATCATTTTCAGCCTCTGTGCCCATCATATGCAGCCTCTGTGCCCATAATATGCAGCCTGTGCCCATCATATGCAGCCACTGTGACCCTCCCCGCTTGCCCACTCACCATCTGACCGGACCCCATCCTGGTGGAGGGTCAGGCAGCGGGTGACGGCAGCAAGCTGTGGGACATGCAGCAGGTCAGGCGACGGCTCCTGCATCCTCCATGCTTCTCTGTCTTCTCGTGCATCTCTTCTTCCATTTCATTAGGTGTCCAATTGTAGCACCTGTGCCTTCAGTCAATCAGGTGACGGGTATTAGACCCGCGCCTCCTGATTGTCTGAGAGGCGATTCAGTGTTAGAAAAGTAAATATTAATTTGCTTTTCTAACACACCTGGTGGACTGCAAGCACAATGCTCTGCGCTCCAAGTCCAGCTTTTTTTAAGCCTATTAGAGCCTATGGCTCTAGTCAGGTGCTTAAAAAAACACCCCCGCCGCTGTAATTCAGGTGTCTGAAAAGGGGGTGGACGCCTGAATAAGGGGTGGCTACAGCGGCCATGGATAGATTCATTCATGGATACCCATGATTTCTTAGGATGCATGTATTGAGCAGAGAGACAAGCCTCTTACAGTCACCTAGCAACACTAACAAGCGGCCAGGCGGCAGTACACAACTAAAGAGGGTACAGAAACGTCAGATGAGGCTGCAATCGCAGGTTAGTCTTCTGTGAAGAATAGGATTAGTTTTAGATGAACATTATAGTAGCACACTGATCCGCTCTGGCTAAAGTAGCTATGATAGCTTGATGGCTGTTCTGCTTACATGACAAGCAAACAGGAATGTTAGTATGGGTTCTGCCACAGGTCTATGGCGGAAATATGATGTCATTGGATGTCAGGGTGCGGGTCTGGGGTCATTTCCTCTTTGCATTGATTGGTGAATGGTTCTTTAAATAGTGTGTAGCACAATTTGTCACATGCCTGATGAAGGGGGGTCCTGCTTGGCTCTGAAACTTGGCCTTTAGCTACTATGTGATTAAAGTTTTTGGACCCATTTTTGGAGATCCTGGTGTGCCGGTGACATTTCATCTTTATGATTGCATTCGGTTCCAGCCGATGGTCACTTCAGCACCCAATTTGAAATACATCCGTTTGTGCAGGAACGTGTACGTTGGGAGTATTGCATTGGAGACCCTTTAAAAAGATGTCACATGTCTTCAGAAGGGGCAGGGTCACCCAGTTACGTCACCTGGTGGCCCTCGCCCTTGCCTATATAAAGGCTATTGATGCAAAAAGACAGCAGTTGGCGGAACTCCCCCCATCGAGGCAGAGCTTTTTTTTTTCAATTTTTCGGGTCCATCTGCTCCACGATTGAAGATATATGGACATTGCGGGACACTTATTTTTTTTTTTCTTTTTTGGTGAATGGGTAGGGGTATTCCGATAAGCCCCCCCCCCCGCCCGCAGACCCCCACAACCACCGGGCAGGGATTGTGGCGATGATGCCCTTGTCCCCATCAACAGGGTGAGGGCATGTGGCCTGATACGGTTCAGGAGGGGAGGTGCTCTCTCCCCCCCCACTTTTCCTGTGGTCTGCCAGGTTGCGTGCTTGGATAAAGGTCTGGTATGGATTTTTTTTTTACATTTTGGTTCAGGGTTCCCCTCAACCACTTTAATACACTGTGTTAGATAAACTACACTGCCTGCACTGACTAAATATATAGTCTGCACTGAATATATAGTCTATGCTAAATGCAGAGTATATATATATATATATATATATATATATATATATACATATATATATATATATATATATATATATATATATACACATACACTAGACTGTGTATTTGATATATATATATATATATATATATATATATATATATATATATATCAAATACACTGCCACTAACTAACCTGCCTGCCTAATCCAGCTTAATCTATCTCCGTCCACACACTATACACAATAGTAATACAAAAAGTGCAGTGCTAAAAATGAACAGGTCCTAAACAAGGACAATGAAAGAAAAAGTTTAAAACTTGTTTAGGGTCTTAAACACATAAACAATTATTTAAGTGAGTAATAATATTCACTCTATAAGTAAATATACATATGAATTGAATGCAAAAAATGTAGGAAAATTATGATGTTTAAACTTTGCTCAAGTCCATTTGTGATGACTGTAAGTGAAGTGATAATCTAAACGAGTGAAAGTTGATCTTCAGTTGCCACAAACGTGATGATAGAAGAAAAGCCGTCCCCAACGGATAGGAATGAGGCTTACCGAATTGAATGGACTCAGCAAGGCATACGCCAAATTAGTCTAAAAGGGTTGTATGGTGACACTACACCAAAAACACAAAGACCTTTAGCACTGAAACTGGCGAACATCAGGGTAAGATAGTCACACTTTAATCTCAGCAAAATTAGCATAACCACAATATTAACTATGGGTGCCATGGCAGAGATATTCAGGTTCACCAAAAATAAGAAAAAGACAATGTCTTTTTAGATGAAACACGCGTCGGGTCGTATCTACAGCTACTACTGCATGGAATGTACTCAAGCGCTTGTTTTATCCTCTCAAATGTGAGTGTAAATTTTAAATGTTTTAAATGTTTTCAAATAAATGTTTTTCTTGTATACACTATGTGCACACATTTTCCTTATTTTTGGTGAACCTGAATATCTCTGCCACGGAAACCATGGTTAATATTGTGGTTATGCTACTTATTGCTGAGATAAAAGTGTGCCTATCTTACGCTGATGTTCGCCAGTTCCAGTGCTAAAGGTCTTCGTGTTTTTGGTGTAGTGTCACCATACAACCCTTTTAGACTCATTTGGCGTATGCCTTGCTGAGTCCATTCAATCCGGTAAGCCTTATTCCTATCAGTGGTGGCGGCTTTTCTTCTATCATCATGTTTGTATCAACTGAAGATGAACTTTCATTTGTTTTGATTATCACTTCACTTATGCTATTACAGTCATCACAAATGGACTTGAGCAAAGTTTAAACATCATAATTTCCATACATTTTTTGCATTCAATTCATATGTATATTTACTTATAGAGCGAATATCATTACTCACTTAAATAATTTTTTATGTTCCACAGTGGAACTGTTCCACAGTGCCTGCAGCTACAGAGGTCAGTGAGGATTTTAAAGCTCATTTAATATAATTTAATGTAAATATTTGAATGTTCATAGCTTAGCCACAGGATCACTGTAAACTAAGACCCTAAACAAGTTTTATACTTTTTCTTTCATTGTCCTTGTTTAGGACCTGTTCATTTTTAGCACTGCACTTTTTGTATTACTATTTTGTCTAGGCTGTTTGCCATAGGTTGTGCTAGCGGCTGTTTCATGCTCACGGATAGCGCGGTATTCACATATTTTTTTACACACACTATACACGGGTGCTATGTAAGCAGTCTTATATGGTGTGGGGTGTGGACTTAGTCCCCCTGAGCTATGATTGGCCAAAGGGACCCTGCCTTTGGCCAATTATGGCTCTCTCAGCAGAGCACGCTGTGATTGGCCAAAGCAGGCAGGTCAGGTGCTTGCTTTGGCAAATCATCATACAGTAATGCACTGCGATCTCGCAGTGCATTATGGGGCATTCCGCGGCACTCAAATTTCCCGCGAATGCCTCATAATATTCGCTGTTCGGCGAACGGGCGAACACGCGTTCGACTCGAACATCGAGCTCATTCCTACTCTTATGTAAATACAGAGCAAATGCTCTAGGTGAAAGTGGAACCTTAAAGCTCCTGCTGTTAACTTTGATGATGAACTGTTCCACAGTGCCTGCAGCTACAGAGGTCAGTGAGGATTTTAAAGCTCATTTAATATAATTTAATGTAAATATTTGAATGTTCATAGCTTAGCCACAGGATCACTGTAAACTAAAAAAATATATTAAATTTGCAATCAAGTCTGTTGGTCTTTTTAGCCAGGCCAGGTCATATTTAAAATTAACCTCAACCTATTTGTGCTATTTGTAGTGTTGGTAATGCCTACATGTTATTATAAACTGGCCTTTACATACAAGACTGACCTCTAAAAATGAGATTTGAACTAGATGTACCATGAAATGGAGAGGTATTCCAGGTTGCCATTTATCAATTTCCCATGATGAATGATGCTATTTATCATTTCCTTTAAGATAGATAGATGGATAGACAAATAGATAGATATATCATATATGATGATGTAATAAAGCCACAGGATTTTATGTGATTAAACCAAGAAAAGTCTTTCACAAATATATTTTTGAAAGGAAATATATACTCTGACTTTATTGAGGAAACAGTAGCTTATATGCAAAAGAAAGAAGGGGGGAGCTGTGTTTTAATGCATATGTTTCTAAAAGTTATACAAACTCAGTACATTCTTATCATGATTTAAACTGCTGACTAGTTAACATGAACTAGCTGATGACTTTGCTGACACAACAGGCTGCTCCATGAATCAGCTTAACCACAGTGACTCACAGGGTGTGTTTCTATGCAAACTGTTAGTTAAGCTAGTTATGTCAAAACACATACATTCTAAAGTTCATTTCTACGCAAAAGAAAATGGAGGGGAATCTAAAATGGAGTCAGTTATTTATACATTCTATTACAATATGTACATAAAAGTATTTATTGTTTCTTTTGTTACATAGTTAAGAAAAGAAAATGTCTAATCCTGCAAAATTGTATACAATGTGGAAGTAAATAAAACAATAAAACACAAGAATAGAGATAAATACACAAGTGAAATGTGTATGCAATCCAATGAAATTGATTTCCAAGATGTGGTTACGATGACAATATTTTGTAACATGCTTCGCTTTATTAAAATCCTAATAAGCTATTTCAGCCGTAACAATGTACTGCAATAGGATTCTGTAAGTTCACTTTAAATTGACTGCCATGACAACTACAACATTATGCACCTTGTGTAATTTTGATAGTCCATGAAATCTAAGACGTCACATTTATCTGCAGGCTGAATAATAATAAGTCTGCTGTCTACTGTCAGAGTTTTAATAGCTTCTGTTACTGCGAGATTGTGCAGTGTTTAATGCTGCAAGTTGGTATCCTGTGAAACATCTTGCATCATTAAACAGTCTGAACTTTTGATTGATGTTTCCCATGACTTAGGGTCAGAGGTGATTTTTGTGAACAAATGTTTGGGAATTAAGTTTGAAATATTCCTTTAAAAGCAATCTGACAATATTTCTAGCAATCCACCATTCTGTGCCAAGTTATTTCAAAGTATCTCCGACTCCGTGTAGAATGCAATTGAACTGATAAGCACACAATCAAAGTAATACAGACTCTTCTGTCTTGGCAATGGTAAATGGAAGATTTTACAGACTCCAGGAATTCCAAATGTAACAAGTACAGTAAAACAGGAACTATCACAAAACAAAAACGCAATTTGCAAGTAAACAATTACATTGATTGTTGCATTTTGCTCAGTTTAAAGAGACACAGTCACAGGAGATAAATAAAGGTTGCCATTACTGAAACTTCATTTGAGAATCCTAGTTCCCTAACTGAGTTTCTTAAATGTTGTCTGAATCATTGGCCTGGAACAGATACAAAGATAAGTATGGAAGAGCTGATCACACTTTGGGTTTAGCTCGAGGCGGGTTCACAGAACATGACTAACAATTAGTTGCTGAATCCAAACTCCATTAAAGGATCAGTTCACCTTTGTAAAAAAGAATAAAAACGCACACCTTTTTGCAGGTAAAAAAATGTGCATTTATTATTTGCTTATGTAGCGGCCTCCTCACTCCCCTCTTTCTCTCGTCTCGTCTTTCTCTTGTCTAGGGGTATCTTAGAGGGGAGGGAGCGGGGACACCACGCCTGGCTTCCACCACATGTGTCAGTGCAATATAAGCAACGTTCTTGTATTACCTTCGGGTCAGTGCTGTGCACCTGGATCCTCCCTCCAAGAGTCACCTTGAACAATGTCTGTCAGGAAATGAGCCCCACACCATTAAAGTTCAACACTCCTTTATTCTTCTGCGAATGAACACAATCAGTTGAACGCCCTTGGTTACAGAACAGGAAAGGAGGTGTGGATGCGAGTAGGCCCAGACACAATTTGGTTCTCCACTTTCCTTCCTGAAAGTGGGTTACGGTCTCCGAGCGAGGGTAGATTTCCTTCCAGGCGGTCTCCGACGAGAGGCTCACCTGTCACCGGCAATATGCTGCACCGGGTCTTCAAGTGAGGAGCTCCCCCTGGTCCATTGCGCCTTCCGGATTCGGGTACCCACTCCCGGGGTTCCCTAGGATCTCCTTCCCTCGCGGAACTCAGTGTTGGGCACTGAGCTCCGGACCTCCATCCGAGTACCTCACCCCAGGCTAAAGGTGCCTGGGATGGAACACGACCTCCGGCTGTCCTCTAGGCCGCCTAGACGACCGACACGAACCACCGTCCACAAGCTGAAGGTGCCTGGGACTCCGCCCGTGACAAAGATAGCCGGCCACTTTATACCCTCTCCCAGCAAGCACGGCGGGCTCCCCGCCCCACCATACCACTGCCGAGGGAGGACAAAAAGGAGGTACGGCACACAGCAATGATTCAACCCCAGCCCAGGGCGACACTGCCACCCACAGGGCCGCAGGGAATTACACATCACTGATGTCTCTGCCAAATTCAAATTTACACCCGGGAAAGTACATACCCGCTACACTTACTAAGAGCCTGTAAAGCATTGCAGACTGTCAGTGTAAACTGTCTGCTCGTACCTCGTACTAGCAGGCAGTTAAACACTGACAAGAAGCATCAATGAACTACCTAGCTCAACAGTAATAGTTAATTGAGAACTACAGTCTGACAGCTGAAAAGCCTGCCGGCATTTGTAGTTCTCACATTCACAGAACTGTGTGAATGAATGACACAGCTGGGTGGGTGGAGCCCTGCACAGCTGCACTTTTTTTTAATTGTGAAAGCGGGTGCAGGGAGAAGATCCCCCACTCGCTGTCACATTGGATGATTGGGGTTTGGTGGTGCTGCACGTTACACCCTGAATATGGGTGTAACATGTAAAACATGTTGCGAAAGATGAACTTATCCTGTAAAGCGGGGGTCAGCAACCAGTAGATCGCGGACAGGTGACTGGTAAATCAGGGACTGGGCTAGGCGACTTACCATTCCAGAGCATCAGAGTGCAATTCAGAGGGACTACTTTTAAAGTTGCAGCTGTAGTAGGAAGCAAGAACTGCATAAGCCGATGCCTCCTCTATAGTGCTGAGTACAAATGCTGAAGTCGCAGCAGTAGTTATACGCCCTGTCATGGTTGGTGGATGTAGCACCTGCCAACATGACCCATTCAAGTGAATGAGGCCACTCTGCAAATGCCCGCAAGTGTCCTGCAACCTTGTGCAGTACAACAATTTAAGGGGTTAAAGCAGGAAGCATTGTGTTGCTTTTTAACCACCTGCTTCAACCCCTTGGACCCCGCAGAAGCATGCAGTTCCGGGGCGATTGCAGAGTGGCCCTATTTACTTAAGTGGTTTGTGATTGGCAGGTGGTAGCATCCACCAAAAGTAACAGGGGGCTTAATACCCACTGCGGCATGTTTACACCTTTGGCTGCTGCCGCAACAGCTAAAGTTGGTAGGGATTGGGGCAGGGTTTTACCACCCCCCAACTTTACATGTGAATGAGCCCTAAGGGTGCTGCTGCCAAATGCAACTAAGGGCTCATTCACAACTGCAGCAGGCACTGCTGCTCCTCTGAAAAGTGGTCTGTGTGTGTTTGACAGGTGGTGGGGAGGCGATATGTTGTCTCCTTACCAGCTTATTTAAACCCATGATTGCCATGCAATGCATGCGATTGTGACATGGTTATATGGGAATTAGAGGTTTAAATCAGGTGTGAGGAGGCGACACTGGGCAACACTGTGCCCGGTGATCTTTGACTTCTCCCATGTTGTTCAGGTAAATCTCCATCTCTTTAAGGTTGCCTACCCCTGCTTTAAAGTCTAGGGGAGCTGAACGTTAAAGATAGTAATGTCATTTTCTAAGCTATTAGGCCTAGATATTGTTAAACAAATGGGCTGGGAACGGGAGCTGAATACTGCTACGGGGAACAGACACTAAAATAAATAAATACATTTTGTTAAGCAGGTAGCAGCAACTTTGAAGCCCTGTACACACGAACGGTTTTACCGATGAAAACAGTCCGATGTTCTTTTTTCATCGGACAAACCGATCGTGTATGGGACCCATTGGTCTTTTTTCCATCGGTTTTAAAAAATAGAACATGTTTTAAATTTTTCCGATGGATCAAAAACTGATAGCAAATTCCGATCGTCTATGGGCAAGTCCATCGGATAAAAAACACACGCATGCTCAGAATCAAGTCGACGCATGCTCAGAAGCATTAAACTTAATTTTTCTCAGCTCATCTGAGTGTTTTACATCACCGTGTTTGGAACGGTCGGTTTTTTGACTGATGGTGTGTAGGCAAGACTGATGGAAGTCAGCTTTATCGGATTTCCGATGGACAAAACCATCGGATTAGAATCCATAGGATATCCGATCGTGTGTACGAGGCTTAATACTCCTTTAAAGTGGTTGTAAACCCTTACAGACCACTTTAACCTACTGGTAAGCCTAGATTAAGGCTTACCTGTAGGTGCAACAAATATCTCCTAAACCTACACGGTTTAGGAGATATTTGCAAAAGAAAGGCACCGATGTCTACGGCGCATGCGCTGTAAACAACGGTGCGCAGGCGCACTGAGCGTGCCGCTTCTAACGGTTATCATGCCGGAGTGACGTCATCGCGGCTCCGGACAGTCACAGCGCCGGAGCCGCGATATGCGGAAGTCACTCCTGAAAAGATGGCACAGATGGAGGAGGGCAATGAGCAGCGCTGTGGGGGCTTCGATCTCAGGTAAGTACTTCATAATGAGCTAGTATGCTATGCATACTAGCTCATTATGCATTTGTCTTGCAGGGTGTTTTAAAAAAAAAAAGAGGGTTTACTTCCTCTTTAAGGTATTCATTAAGTACAAACTTACTTTAAATAACATACCTAGGTCTACCTGCTAAAATTGCATGCATAGGGGATCCCCTTAACCTACTATAGCACTTCTGTATAATGTATACTGTTAGTAGCGCTAACCCATGCAAGGGCCGCTGATTTATGTCCCAGGATCTTTTCCCACTATTCTAAAGGCCAGGAAAATAGCGACATTGACTCATTTGGGTCAGTAGACAGTCTAGGGGTTGCCTTTCTAAAGTTTCTTGCAGGGTAACATTGATGGGGCTCAGGAAACTGTGAGATACCTAAAGTGGTTGTAACCCTACAAAAAAGAAAAAAAAAAGAAGATCCTGATTCTTTAAAGCATAAATAACAGCACAGTACACGTGCTGTATAGTTTGGCCCTTTGTATAATCTAAAATACCTGGTTGATCCTGCCTGGTTCTCCCCTCCCCCTTTGTAAACTGACCACGTTTATCATGGCTTCTAATCCATGATACCATGGTCAGTTTTTGTGTCTCCGTCATCCCGCTGTCTCTCCTCTCCCCCTCCCTCCCTGTCAGATAGTCTGTGCCAATCTGCTCCCCGACCCTCCCCTCCTGCTGCTAAAATAACTGATTCTTATTCCTAGAATATACTATGTTAGATTAAGTTATGTGCCCCAGTGTACGTGCTTTATAAAAAATATGCAGCTTTATACCTTATTTCATAGCGCTGCTCTGCGCTCATGTGAACGCCCGCTTCTCTCTTCCTCTCCTCCGGGCTGACGTCAGCAGGGTATTCTCAGCCCCTCCGCTGTAGTTATCAGATTTGGAGAGAAGAGCAGCGGGCAGTCACGTGAAATATGGTATAAAGCTGCATATGTTTTATAAAGCATGTACACTGAGGCACATAACTTAATCTAACACAGTGTATTCTAGGAATAAGACACAGTGGCTTTACATACACTTTCAGAACACTGAACAACATTGAGAAGACACTCTTCTCTTTGCAGCTACCTCCTAACACAGTCCCTTTAGCAGCAGGACAAAAATTGGACAGCACTGGAGCACCAAAAGTAATGCTCCAGGCCAAGCAAGCCTTAGTATTAGTGCACCAGGGATTAACAGTAGCCACAATAGCTAGGATCAGTGGCGAAACTACCGCCATAGCGACACACGCGGCCGCTATGGGGCCTGCAACCGAGAGGGGCCCGTGGGCTGGGGCCGGTTTCAGTTGCTGCAGTGCTCCTCCCTGTCCCCTCTCTCCTGCTCCTGTGCATTACGGAGCTGGCTGGGTCTGTGTGTGTTCGGCGGCGGGCGGCACTGTCCCGCCCCCCCCTAGACTGGCTCGTGTGATAGTAGATGGAATGAGTGTTCAGCCTATCACACAAGCCGGTCTAGGGGGGGCGGGACTGCGTTACAGTGCCGCCCGCCGCCAAACACACACAGACTCAGCCAGCTCTGAGGAGATGCCCGCTGTACAGCCCGCCCTATGTGCCTGAACTGCCTGAATAGGAGGATCGGATTCGGCAGGGGGGCCGTATATAGAGTAATTGAGCTTTCTACTGTCCTCCATGCAGCCACTGAATGTTTGCAGGGGGGAGAGGAGGAGAATCAAGCATTCCGCGGCTGTATGGAGGACAATAGAAAGCTCAATTCCTCTGTATGTAGCCGCCCTGCTTCTCCTCCTATCCAACTTCTTTTGCTGCCCCCCCCAGTGCTCTCCCCCCCCCACCACACTCTCCAGCCCCCCCCACAGTTCTCTCCACCCCTGTTCTTGCTGCCCCCCCCTGCTCTCAAGCTCTCCCCATCCTTCTCCAGACACCATCCCAGTGCTCTCCACTCCCCCCAGACTGTGCTCTCCACCCCTGTCCCCCCCCCAGTGCTCTCCACCCCTGTCCCCCCCCAGTGCTCTCCACCCCTGTTATCCCCCCCCAGTGCTCTCCACCCCTGTTCTCCCCCCCCCCCAGTGCTCTCCACCCCTGTTCTTCCCCCCAGTGCTCTCCACCCCTGTTCTCCCCCCCCAGTGCTCTCCACCCCTGTTCTCCCCCCCAGTGCTCTCCACCCCTGTTCTTCCCCCCCCAGTGCTCTCCACCCCTTTTATCCCCCCCCAGTGCTCTCCACCCCTGTTCCCCCCCAGTGCTCTCCACCCCTGTTCCCCCCCCCAGTGCTCTCCACCCTTGTTCTTCTTCCCCCCCCAGTGCTCTCCACCCCTGTTCTTCCCCCCCAGTGCTCTCCATCCCTGTTCTTCCTCCCCCCCCAGTGCTCTCCACCCCTGTTCTTCCCCCCCAGTGCTCTCCACCCCTGTTCTTCCCCCCCAGTGCTCTCAAGCTCCACCCTTCGCTCTCCAGCCCCCCCGTGCTCTCCACCCCCGTTCTTTTTGGCTCCCCCTCCATTGCTCTCAAGCTCCCCCCCAGCACTCTCCGCTCCCCACTCCTGTACTACTCTCCACTCCCCCCTGCATTTTGCCCCCACCCACATGCTCTCCAACCCCCGCCAGTGCTCTCTCCGCTCCCCCCTGCATTTTGCCCCACCCATGTGCTCTCCAACCCCGCCAGTGCTCTCCGCCCACCATAGTGCTCTCCAGCCCCCCATACTTTCCACCCCCTTTTTTTTCTGGCCCCCACTGGTGCTCTCAAGCTCCCCCCATTGCTCTCCACCCCCAGTGCTCTCCACTCCCCCCCCAGTGCTTTCCACTCCCACCTGCTCTTTGTACCCCCCAGTGCTCTCCAGCCCCCATGCTCTCCACCCCTGTTCTTTCTGCCCCCCCCCAGTGCTCTCAAGAACCCCCCAGGGATCTTTACCCCCCACACTCTTAGCCCCTTCAGTGCTCTCCAGCCCCCTCTCTCAGCCTCCCATGCTCTCCACCCCTGTTCTTTTTGGCTCCCCCCCAGTGCTCTCAAGCCCCCCAGCGATCTCTGCTCCCCACCCCTGTGATCTCCACTCCCCCTGCTCTTTGCCCCCACCCATGTGCTCTCCAACCCCGCCAGTGCTCTCTGCTCCCCCTTCTCTTCAGCTCCCACCCAGTGCTCTCACTTCCCCAGGACCAGAGGACAGGCTGTCTGGGGGCAGAAAATGAGGACAGCTGAAGGTGCAGGTGGCCAGGGACCACTCCATCTCACAGCAAACAGATCCTCTGGAACTGTCCCCATCCAAAACTAGAAAAGACCCTGCCTGCTGATGGCGATCATGGATATCCTGCTGGCATAGAAGGTACTGTACCGAGCATCAACAACACACCTACCCACAGACAGGAACTACAGACTGGGACATGGGGCATAGGAGGGGCTGCAATGATGGGCACAGTGAGGCTGATTTTGTGGGTAAAGTGAGACTGCATTCATGGGCACAGTAAAGCTGCATTTGATGGGCACAGTGATGCTGCATTGATGGGCACAGTGAGGCTGCAATGATGGGCACAGTGAGGCTGCAATGATGGGCACAGTGAGGCTGCAATGGTGGGCACAGTGAGGCTGCATTTGATGAGCACAGTGAGGCTGCATTTATGGGCACAGTGAGGCTGCATTTATGGGCACAATGAGGCTGCATGTATGGGCACAGTGAGGCTGCAATGATGGGCACAGTGAGGCTGCAATGGTGGGCACAGTGAGGCTGCATTTATGGGCACAGTGAGGCTGCAATGGTGGGCACAGTAAGGCTGCATTGATGGGCACAGTGAGGCTGCATTGCCCTTTAAACCACGCCCACTATTTAATTTAAGTCCGCCATTTTTTTGTGGGGGGGGGGGGGCCCATACAACATTTTGCTATGGGGCCCTGTGATTTCTAGTTACGCCCCTGGCTAGGATCCTTCACTTAGGTCTGTACTCACAATGTCCCTGGGACTTGGATTCCTCCCACCAGAGCTCAAGCAGGCAGATCCCCAGTAAAACCCCTCTCTTAGCTTCAAAAGCAGCAGGATAGGCCCCCCAGCTATGCACCACTGGGACCTCGATGAGACAAGCAGAATCTTAAGCTAAACTGTTTTGTATAATCTTTCTAAAATATATTGATTTATATTTTAGTATGTATTTGTATATTTTTTGATGATCATCTTGGGAATTTTTTGGGTTTTATTGTAAGTATATCTATGTTTTTAATCACCTCCCATCTGGTGTGTAGAAAAATGGCCAGATGGGAGCACTACCGATGCAGGAAGAACTACCCATATATCCTTCACAAGCCGCGGTTCGTGCGCATCTCACAGAATGCACACCCATGAGCCTGGTGATCACTGATTACACAACTGGGTACAGGACCAATAAAATGCTATGTCTAATCACAGTGATTACTTTTGTAAACATTTGAAAGTGAAAGTAAAGATCGGTTCTCTCTCCTTCCACAGATATCACAGATTTCCACTCATACCTCTGAGAGAAGAGAGAACAATTTCAGCAGCCCCAACCCCATACCAGTGTGCTAATAATCACCATACTCCATATCAGTGTCCTGATCACCGCCATACACCACACAAGTGTCTTGATCACCGCCATACCCCATATCAGTGTCCTGATCACCGCCGCTATAAAGTCTGAAGGTGCTCCCTGGATTTTGCACCTCTTTATGTGGCTAGGCTGTGAAAAAGTCTCACACATGTGGTATCCAGTAGTGTATTTAGGTTTTGTGCTGCCCTAAGCCTGACTAAACTTGTGCACCCCCTAATTTAAATGACCCACCCCTTCCTGTCAAGGCCACCCCTTTATGTTTAAGACCTGCGCTGAAATTTTCGAGTGGGGACACTAGTTATGAGGGCCTGGGGGGGGGTAATGGATTTCCCTAATTTGCATAGATTTCCTCTCACTTCCTGTTTGGCTATGGGGCAGGAAGGGAGGGGAAATCTCTGCAATGGGACAGGGATGGTAAAAAATAATCTGACAGGGGCTACAACCCTCCCTTACTCTATCCATAATGGAAAAAAAAAGTGTTGCCTATAGTTCTCCTTTAAGCACAAATTTCTGATAGTTTTATGGAGAGGACTAAGAAGATATAACCATTCCAAAGGTGCAGCAAAAAACATAGCACAGTGAGGAAGGTTTATGGTCCAGGATGATAGGAGCGTCAAAATTAGAAGCAGCGTAGTGTAGCACAAGCCCGGCGGGGACTCTTTCCGTGCTGCCCCCCTGCAAAGTGCTGCCCTAGGCTTGGGCCTTGTTGGCCTAGGCCAGGATACAGCATTGGTGGTATCGCCATACTAGGAAGGAGTAGCAGAATGTGTTTTAGGATGCAATGATAAGTATGCCTAAGCTTTGTGTAACAACTTGCCAACCGCCTAACTGGGAAAATACAAAATTTGTTTGACGTTAAATACTGGGGTTATGGCTGCAGCTTTATGCCATAACCCTGGTATTTTCTTTTCCCTCAGGTGTCGAACTTTCAGGTAAAAGTGATACCTAAGGCAGATTTGCATATGTGGACCGGCGCTGGTGGTGGCTTGGCATAGTGATAAGTGATAGCAAGATGGCTGTAGCTCATCTCTATCATGATGTCACTTCCATTTCTCAGATCATGTAAACATGGCTTTTTTTTTTCTTAAAGCAAAAGATCAAAAACATTTATTTTTTTGTTAATCTTTTGCTTTTAAAGGTAGAGGAGACATTTGGGGTTTTATTGACCCCAGATCTCTCCATAAAAAGAACCCTTCATGCTGTATTGCTATCGCAAGGGATGTTTACATTTCTTGTGATAGAATAAAAGTGATAAACAAATGTGAGAAAAAGTGTAAGAATAAAAAAGTAGGATACATTAAATAATAATATTTTTTTTTTAATTTAACCACTTGCCGAACGCCGGACACACATTTATGTCGGCAGAATGGCTCGAACAGGCAAATGGGCGTACCTGCCCGCACGCCGCGAGAGCGTGCCCAGGTGTCCCGCGAACTCGATGTTCACGAATGTTCACGATGTTCGCGAACATGAGACGGAGAGACAGAACAGGGAGATGCCTATGTAAACAAGGCATTTCCCTGTTCTGCATAGTGACATGACAGGGATCTACTGCTCCCTGTCATCGGATTCGGGAGCAGTGATCACTTTCATGTTTGTGGTAGCTCACCCCCCCATAGTTAGAATCACTCCCTAGGACTCACTTAACCCCTTGATCGCCCCTAGTGTTTAACCCCTTCCCTACCAGTGTCATTTATACAGTAATTAGTGGCTATTTATAGCACTGATCGATGTATAAATGACAATGATCCCAAAATAGTGTCAAAAGTGTCCGATATAATGTCGCAGTCCCGATAAAAATTGCAGATCGCCACCATTACTAGTATAAAAAAAAATGATGAACCCACGCAATACCTAAAATGATCCTCTCGCCCTCCCATCGACCCATAACACCACACTAAATGTCAGGCATACGGAAGGATCTAGGATGGATGGGCTGAAGTTCAGGGTCAGGTAAAAAGCCTTTGTCCCCCCCCCTGTCTTGGCCTTTTTCACCCTCCCATATCACAGCCGTACCCTCCCCCACCTTTATATCCTTTCCCCCAAACCGCACTCCTTCATACCCGCCTACACCTATATTACTTATAATCACCCCCCCCCCAAACCCCTACACTCTCCTACAAACAACCAATGGACCTAACCAAGGCTGCCAGCAGGACTGTCAGCCCTGAGCCCATTTATAAAACACAAGTTACTTACACTACTTGACACATACCACACCGAAAACATATCGAACATATCACGCTACAGAAACAAATTACAGCCTATTTTAAGAAACAAACTCAAATCACAGCACAATAAAAATCTAATGTGAAGTTTGCCCCCTCAGAGATCCGGCAACCCCCAATTTCAGAGAAACAAAATTCACACCCTAACTACAAATGATCCAATTACCCAACATACTCATATAGCCACTGTTATGTACTATTATTCCCCTACAATTGGTATACATGTTTCCTCTTGGTGATTGCTACAAAATCCCTTTATATCCTTAGGCCGTTCGGCCCATATAACTACTGTTATACATGTCCATTTACTCCTGAATTTTCTTCAATGAAATACTATGAAATAAAAAAAATAAAGAATAAAAATGCCATAAATCTATCCTAGTTTGTAGACGCTATAAGGCTCCATGTACACAGAAGCTCAAAAACGGTTGTTTTGAACGCCAGATTTCTGGCAGAAAAAGCTGCTTTAAAATATAGCTTTTATCAGCGTTTTTTTACTAGCGTTTATTAGCGTTTTTCAGTGTAGCGTTTTTTAGCTTTTTTTTTTTTCAATGGATCAAAAACGCTAAAAAACGCTGGCGACCAGCGTTTTTGAGCGTTTATTCGCGTTTTTCAGCGTTTTTTTATGTTTTTTCCCGCCAAAAAAAATGCACTTTGAACGCGAATTTCTTGCGTTCAGAAAAAAGCCCATTAACTCCACTGCTCATTAACGCTAAAAAAACGCTGTGTGTACATGAACACATAGGCTAACATAGAGTGCAGTTAATGGGCTTTTTAAAAAAAATGCCAAAACGCCTATAAACTGCAGTTTATCAGTTTCAGTGTACATGGAGCCTTACTTTTGCACAAACCAATCAATATACTCTTATTGCGATTCCTTTTTACGCCAAAATATTTTAAATACATATCGCCCTAAAGTGAGGAAATTTTTTATTTTTTTTATATATTTTTTGGGGATAATTATTATAGCAAAAAGAAAAAAATATTGTTTTTTTTTCCAAAATTTACACTGTTTTATTGTTAATAACGCAAAAAATTAAAACCGAAGAGGTGATCAAATACCACCAAAAGAAAGCTCTATTTGTGGGAAAAAAAGGACGTAAATTTTGTATGGGTACAAAGTCCCACGACCGCGCAATTGTCATCTAAATTGACGCAGTGCCGAATCGCAAAAAATGTTTGGGTCAGGAAGGGGGTAAATTCTTCCGGGGCTGAAGTGGTTAAAGCGTTCCTGTCCCCATGTGCTTGTGCGCAGTGATGAACACATACATAGGTCATGCCAACATATGTAAACGGTTTTTAAACCACACATGTGAGGTATTGCCGCGAATGCCAAAGTGAGATATCTATGGAAGGAGAGAGAACCGATCTTTACTTTCACTTTCAATGTTTACAAATGTGATCACTGTGATTAGACAATTCTAACACTAGACCTCCTCTGTAACTCTAAACTGTGGTAACCTGTAGAAATTTTTAAAGTGCCAGCTATGGAGATTTTTAAGTACCATAGTTTGGCGCCATTCCAGGAGTGCGCAAAATTTTAAAGAATGACATGTTAAGTATCTACAGTTTTTACTCAGCGTAACATCGTATTTCATATTATACAAAAAATTGGGGTATATACAGTATTATGTTTTGTTATTTTTTAATTCACTAAAGTATTTTCTTCCAAAAAATTGAGTTTGAAAAAACGCTGCGCAAAACCCTGTGACATAAAAAATCGCAACAACCGCCATTTTATTCTCTAGGGTCTCTGCTAAAAAAAAAAATATACAGTCTAATGTTTGGGAGTTCTAAGTAATTTTCTAGCAAAAAATACTGATTTAAACTTGTAAACAACAAGTGTCATAAAAAGACCAGGTCAGCAAGTGGGTAATAAATTACTTAAAATAACAGGTTTGTGGGAAAAAAATGATTTATGTTCAAAATTTTCCAAAGAATTTTGGCACAAAATCTCAACCTCAAAAAACTTACCATGCCTCTTACTAAATACCTTGGACTATCTATTTTCCAAAAAGGGGTAATTTGTCCTGGCATTTTAGGACCTCAAGAAATGAGAGTCGGTACATCAGGATTGATCAATTTTCAAATACTGTACTGTATATATACTATAGTTTGTGGACTCTATAACTTTCACGCAGACTAAATCATTTACACTGATTTGGGTTATTTTTACAAAAGAAATACACTTTGGCCTGAACATCAGAAGAAAGATTATGTATTTGCAAAAACAAAATAAATATATATATATTTTTAAACATTTTGGTATTTTTTTCCATTTATATATAAAAAAACAAAAACAAAACCCAGTGGTTATTAAATACTACTAAAAAATGGGGCATAGTCTCCCAACGCTCATGATGGCCGCTTAATCGCAGAGCTCTGATCACTGGGGAGAGATCCAGAGTGAAGCTTGACCGCAACAACGACTAATTTACAGCCTTCAGCCTGCATCACACCCCAGACACCCCTGGACCATCTCCAGCTGGCGGGGGAATGATCACAAGCCGAGAAAGCTAACAGCTTTCTTTCAGAAAACAGCACCTAAGGTCAGTGACAGTCAAAATGGCGCTTGCAGAAACGCAGCGCGCTGCTCCTACACAGATATCCCTGACAAGCCACAGGGAGATCTGGAACAACAGAGCAGACCCCTGTCCCCCAAGAATCTATGTCAGGGGGGAGCCCAACTTCTGGCAGCCCCGCTAAAGCCTGCATGAGGATTGATGCCCCATCCTCCTCTGAACAAGAAACACCACAGACATTTAACCCTCTCCAATCATCTGTGACATATTTTCCTACCTCAGGTCAGCCTGTGCTAGATACCACGATAAAATGCATGCTACAGTCCTCCCTAATGTCTGACCTCTTATCTCTCATAACAAAGTTTTCCTCAGAAATTCATAGCCTGGGGGATAGAGTATCCTACATAGAGGATAAAATGAAGGACTGCACTAAAACTGTAAACAACTTAGTGGATGCATATGATGAGGTCCAAGAAGAACAATCCTGGATCAAAGCCAAATTGGCAGACCTGGAGGACAGGTCGCACCGTAATAATGTATAGTTACATGGCATACTTGAATCCGTGCCACCTGCTGACCTTCATAAATACGCCAGTGACCTCATGCATGCAATTCTAACCACTACTACCCCGCTTGAAATCTCTATTGACAGAATCCATTGGTTAGCCAAACCGCCCCACCTGGCAAACTCAGTACCCATGGATGTTCTTATGAGGGCACTTTTCTCCTGTGCTAAAGAAATGTTACTTGCTGGGGACATACTTCACATCTTCTGGGCCTGCACCTTACTGCAAACATACTGGTCACACATCTTCCAGATCTTGGAAGACATCACCAAATGCCACATTTCTCCCTAGCGCTCTTGAACCTAACGATAGATGATATCCTTCCACCCTACAGACATGTAATAATGCATATACCGTACTATTAGCAGGTAAACTAAGTATAATGAAGCAGTGGAAATCAGACCATTCCCCTAGCATTGAAGATGCCTGGTAAACACACATCACAACTACGAACTAATGATGGCATTAGTGATTACTCCTCAGCCCTAGCCATTTGGCAACCATGGCCAGAATGGCCTAAGGCAGCACTGTACATAAACCTAAATCTAAAAGTGATTGACCTATCATTGGCAATGATAGTCTTGTTGGATAAGGTACTAAACTTCACTGAACTTAATAGCATTACATCCTTGTGTTAACTACGGTATTGGCACTGTGATGTATGCCTACATCACCCTCTACAGAGTGGTATTGATCGTATCACCTAATGGAGAGCTGTTTCGATTCTTGAATTCACTGTGTCTTTTTATTTGGTTGAAAATGTTTTAAGGCCTGTACCTTATGCACTATTATAAAACCACTACTGAAAACATTGTAAGCAAACTAAAGGATGGCAGTATTGCCCCCCCCCCAAGACACAGTTTGCTTCCAGTCAGGGTGTCTGGGGGTTCTGGACAATACCCTCCACCGTACAATCAGTATTACACATTGAATCCAAGGTCATATATGTTTGTTGACTCTGCTTTGTCACTACTTATATTTAAGAAAGTTTCCTCACTATGTATTAAAATATGACAGACTTTGTTCTTTTTTCTTATTCTGTAATCATTAAGTAAAACCTCAAAAAAAATACTGAAAGCAAAATACCACTAAAAGAAAGCTCAATCTGTTTAGTTTCACATGGCTGAGTAATTGTGAATCAAAGAGTGACAGCGCTGAAATTTGAAAAATGCCTGGACAGGAAGAGGGTAAAAGTGTCCAGACGTGAAGTGCTTAACCTGTTTTGTGTGTCTTTATAATTTTTTTTATTTTTAATAAAATGTGGTCCAAGAAGTGTTATTGACCAGGGCTACATAACTATCTGTGCTTTCCTGTCCCAGAGGCAACTGCTTCCCGTGTTGTTCTGCTGTCACAGGGACAGGAAATAAAAGGAAAATCTCCCTAAAAAAATAGTTAATCCTTCCAAATTGATTAAAGGAAAAGAACACTTAAATAGGAATTTTATGTACCCAAAATGAAACTTAACATTCTACACTGGGTCCAGCCCTATTCTCCCTGCAGGGGAAGTTCTCTATCCTCTTTTGTGATCCAGTGCCACCATCTTGAAACAGATACACCACCAGTTCATGCATAGATGTGCACAGCTTTCTACCAGGTCACATAGGACCACTTCAGTAGCTGAAGATCAGTTTCAATCACAGTTGTCTGCAGATCCTAAAGTGCATGCATGTGTATGCTTACACATCTTCCTTAGCCCCCATCACCGGCCAATTCCCTGTTAACTCTGAAGGGTCCTATACTGCATACATTTTTGTCATCTTTGAATTACATTTTCTAAACTCAAGAACGATGCTGGCATTAATGATAAAACCAATTTCCAGAAGTTCCATGCCTAGCCATCAACCAATATTGAATTAACAATAAAAGCCAAGTATCTATATTAGAGGCAGGATTTTGTCTTTAATATGCAGATGTACAGCTGGAGAGTCTCACATGGTAGAAAAGGCGATTTAATTCAGCATTACCAGAGCTACAAAAGAGAAAGGGTAGGTGGTTAATCAATACTTGAGCTGCAGAAAGTAACATGCCACTGCACTCAGTTTAAAAGAGGACTGAACTAAGAGGCAGGGGGGGTGTATTTTCCCCATGACCAGTACAAATATACTGTACATGTTGAAACTCCCCCATCTGGCCCTCAATCAGGCCGCACAACCAGCTTTAGCTGCTCTTCATTATATAGTTATCTGCCCCCTTTTCAGACCTGTGTTCATAGCTCTAGGCAGAGCAAAGTCTTCAAGTATTATCTTCTATTGCAAAATTGAAATGCTACAGTATGTCTGAATGCAAAGAGCTGTAAAGGAATTCAGGGCTAAAAAAATGTATACTTGCAAAATTTGGTCTGCTCATTTGTTAAGGAAATCTAAATAATGAGCATGATTTGTGATGATGCCAAATAATTTTACTTTTTCATTTACAATTCATCCTTGTTGAATAAATTTATGTGGAAGGGTGTGTCAAAATAAACCTAAAGGCAAATATCTATTTTTGTCATGAGCACCAATCACTGTGCCACAATACACTTTTTGTTTTTCTTTAGCCCTAAGAAAACTGTCCCTACTGTACAAAGTCCATTGGTTGTGCTTTCATCCCAAGCCAAAAAATGTTAGCCATCCCCTACCTCCCTTCTTAAGCATTTATGTTAAATTTTCCCAGACTCTTTTCTTGTTTTACTCTTTTCTTTTCCTCTGATTTACTCTACATTGGCCTACACGTTTCACATTGTAAATAAAGCCCTGACCAGTGTGTTCTGCTACCTTGATTGCCTATTGTTAAAGTACATCACATAGGTTGATGAGCATAGGCTTAAGAATGACAGATAGTTTTCATCTCTTTAGACAGATAAAGTAACTGTTCATTAAACATTTTCCTGTCACAATGAAATGAGCCATGCGGGATTAGAAATTTATCACTAAACTGCAGCAAGGGAAAAATGAACTTGCATTAGTTTTATGCAAATGATCTGATTTGGAATTGTAAAAAGATCTGAGTCATTATGTTTCCCAACGGATGAGAGATGGATCAAGGTCTGCACTGTGATGAGTGCTATCCAGTGCTATTCTAACAACAGTGTGTGATTGTGCATATGATGAGGAGCTGGGAGGGGAATGTGTGCCTCTCTAACATTGCCACATCCTGAGCTTCTAATGACTCTCTTTACCTTTCAGGTATACAATGAAGTGGGAACAGATTAAATAAAATAGCCTCATAGATTATAGTGCCTTATTTGTATTCACTTGAGCATATTTTAACGGCTCTGTGGAAATGATGTTGACCTCTCCTCCTTTTCTCAACAGGACAGTGGAAGGAAAGAAGGCAGACAATTGACCTCATTCAAGGATGGCTCCAGCCATTTTTTTTTTGCTGGTGCTCTACCAGTTCTGGGAGCTGGGAAACGAAACTCCAGCGCAAAGTTGGCCAGTTCAGCAAGAACCAGACAACTTTTGGTATATTTTAGTCACTGTCTTTTCAATAGAAGCCAGGCTGACGGGGGGAGAGGGTCCCCCCGTCAGAATACAATAGCACAGCGGCAGAGAGCGCAGCATCCCAGCATCACACATCATTTTATTGAAGTGGGAATCTATCAGTTTTTTTCATTCAAAGTGGATTGATCCTACAGCGCTCTGAACTGAGCGGGGTGAAGGAACTTAACTGACCTCAACCGGATAGAACACCTTTGGGATGAATTAGAGGGGAGACTGTGAGTCAGGCCTTCTCGTCCACAACAGTGCCTGATCTCACAAATGCACTTCTGGAAGAATGGTCAAAAATTCCCATAGACACACTCCTAAACCTTGTGAACAGTCTTCCCAGAAGAGTTGAAGCTGTTATAGCTGCAAAGGGTGGGCCAACTCAATATTAAACCCTACGGGCTAAGACTGGGATGCCAGTAAAACCCCTTTCACACTGGGAAGTTTTTCAGGCGCTTTTGGGCTAAAAATAGCGCCTGTAAAGCACCTGAAAAACACCTCCCCTGCAGTGCTAGTGTGAAAGCCAGAGTGCTTTCACACTAGGGTGAAGCGCTGGCAGGACAGTAAAAAAAGTCATGCAAGCAGCATCTCTGGGGTGGTGAAGGAGTGGTGTATACACTGCTCTGCCACCGCTCCTGCTCATTGAAATGAATGGGCACTGCTGCCGAAGCGCCTGCAAAGCGCCTTTAACCCTTTATTCGGCCGCTAGCGGGGGTTAAAGGCGCCCGCTGGCGGCCAAATAGTGCCGCTAAAATGACGGTAAAGTGCCGCTAAAACTAGCGGCATTTTACCGCCCCAGTGTGAAATCAGCCTTAAGTGCATGTGCATTTAAAGGCAGATGTACCAATACTTTTGGTAATATAGTGTATTTGCAAATATATTCAAATGAGACATCTCTTTAATTTAAATTAAAAACAGATTACAATTATCTCATGATCACTTTTAGCATTGACATATTTTTATCTTATAACAAATTGTATTTTATAACCAAATTAACAAAAGCTTTAAAGGCAACTTATAAGATACGGTACTTCTTGAAATGGAATTGGAACGCAACATGTATACTTTTCATGTCATCTACTTGAAAACTCAATAAAAATCTATTGTTAAAAAAAAAAGATACGGTACTTCTAGTATTATTTAAAGCACTTCTAAGAACACATGATTAAAGAAAAAATAATTATCCTCAGAATTTATAGGAACACATTTAATATAATGATGTAGCTTGCTTTGTTAAGGTTTTGTAATATAAATGTTAACATTATTTCTAAAAGCAAGAAAAAAAAAACGCTGTGCTCTTAGAAAATGTCTGTGCAAAGTATTATATATTGCCAGCGATGGGTATCTATAACATGCAAAGCCTTTCTCTGTCTGCTGAAGTGACCGATAACTCATAAATTGTTAGGTCAGCATTAGCTTAGATCACTTGTCAGAAAACATCCATATAGACTTCATTACATCACATGGAAAAGACTTTCTAATAATGTGTAAAATGGTAGTGAATGATCAGCATAAATTATTTTGACATACTAAATGTGATAATTAATATTGTTGAATGTGTAAGCAGGTCAAAATAGCCAGTTAGGCACTGTCCCAGCCAGGAGGGTAGGCGTTAATGCCTTTCCCGGTTCTTTGGTCTTTTGGCAAGCCACTAATCCTGTGATATGTTAGAAAGCTGGCTGGAGGCTCGAATCCAGCGTTTGCTCGTCTTCCTGGTTCTCTGTGTGAAGCTGCTGGTGACTCGTCACTTCTGGTTCCCGTACGACTTCCGGTTTCCATACGGCGGGGAACCCTGTGGCATCTCGTTGTCAGGTAGGGTGGACGCTCCACTCTTCCTCGGTGGGCATTTGGCGGGAGGTACAGTAGGTGCCGGGCCAGGGAGCCTGTGGGGGAGAGGGAGCAGCACAGAGACAAGGCACCGCTGCTGCGGCCATTCACGGTGAAATATTCACGTTATTGCAATGTGTAGGGGATGTTCCAGACTGCACAGGGGATCTGGAGGATGTTGAAAGCCACCAGGGAGGTGGGGGGGGGGTTAAAGCAGGTCCGGCTGAAGGTGTTTTCCCTACCCCCAGCAAAAAAAAAAGATGGGTTGGGATTTGTAGTTCCGCAAGGCTGCATACAACTCTTCATCCATCATTTGCATGTCCATGTTTTGCATCAGCTTCAGGTTGTCGCATGCAGGCACGGTTTATGGGGGGGGGGTAAGCACAGCTCGGTTTTCATGGTATTCTTGAGCTTTTCGGAGGGGGGGTGGTCACTCGGCATCCTACAGCCCGGTGGGGGGAGTCACTGATTAAGTTTTATTTTGATTGCTTCTGAATATCTTTGACCATCACTCCATATTCGTATTGTTACTATTATGTTGTTATACCCCTTGCTTATCGGATGTAGTTGCATACCTATGTTATATTTATAGGTGGACTCCAGCATTATGTTAAAGCCAGCAATGTGTGTTCTGGGTGCCTTTAAAAAAAAAAAGGGGGCAGGGGGGTGGATAATGGGGCGGTAATGTTAGGGGTCAGTACGGGTAGGTTTATTTCTTATCCATTGCACGATGGACGTACTTTAATTTCCAGGTGTCTATCACCATTGAGTTTTCATGTTATCACTGTACATGCTGTTTTGTCTTCGTGTTCATTTCTTTGTCTTGTCATACCTTTCCTTTAGGTTATTAGGTTATTTCATCACCTATACAGGTGATCTTGTTTCACGTGGATCCCAGCATTCCACGCAGGATCAGCAAGGTGCGTTATGTGCCTCTTTTTGTCACGGGTGTAGTTAGTCAGTTGTCACGTGTCAAGATCTGTCACGTCTACGGATCCATACGGGCTGAGGTTTGATTTTTAAATGTTTGTTTTCCGTTACACTCCAATTGCTACCCACCACAGTCTGTGGGTTTGTTAGCCCTAAGTGTTCATTTTTAATTACCTGTCCTTGTGCTACAGGTTGCTCGGGTTCGCTTACTGCATTCACATTGGGGTTGTTTTAGTCACTAGATTCATACATGCCCTGTTGTTGTTTGGCACATTGCTGTACCCACATCAATAGACTTAGTTGGACATGAAGGGGTGTTATTGTTTCATGTACTGGTGGTTGAGGGGTGTTATTGTTTCATGTACTAGTGGTTGTTCTTGTTATCTTTGTTTGTAATTTTTCCATAGATTTTGACATGTTGCATGTATCAGAAAGTAATGAATTTGCATTTATCCCTCCAACTCCGCTTAGGGATTTAGAGCATGGTAGCACCCCTTTATTAAGAAACTGGGCTATACCCAAGCTCACAGTAGAGCTTCATAGCATGGGCATTCCATTTCCAGCCACAGCCAGGAAAGCAGAATTGTTTAGATTACTGTTCCCAAGTCCATCCCAGCCACTTCCTTCTACCAGCGCAGAACATGTTTCTGTGCATACTTCACTGTGGCAGATAGACACCGTGATAAATACGCTCTCCACGTCCACGTCACAGTTGCAGGACAGGATGGAGGTGATTGAAGCCCACTTAGCCAGAGCTCAGATGACAGCTGCACCCCCAGCTCCTGCTATTCCCAGCGCTCCTGCGGGTAATGTCAGTATTTCTTTTCATGTGCCGCCTCTAGCGGCATTACCGCCAGTGTCCCCAGGTCATTTCATACCTGCTAACATTATGAAAGGACATTCTGGAAGGGAAAGATGTGAACCTGGCCTCTCTTCTAATAGCATCCCAGGATGTTACGGAGAATAAATCTTATGCTTGCGAGGAGGTCTCGGTCGTTCTCAAAACGAAGGATCCCAGGCTTAACCGCAAACGTCGCGTGGCAGAATTTTTTCTTGCATTTGGTATTTTCAGAGACACCATTTGTTCAGTCAGTCCTGGTAGGAGGGAAGACTTAGACCCCATACACACTATTGGATTTTTGGCAAATTTTTGTCTTCAGATTTACCAAAACCATATAATATGAGGTTAAACCTTTGTGCTGCGTACACACGACTGTTTTTAATGTCATTGAAAAAAACAAAGTTTTTCTCGACGTGATTCTTCTCAAGCCTGCCTTGCCTACACACTATCGTGAAAAAAAATGCTCGAGCAAAGCGCGGTGACATACAACACGTATGATGGCACTATAAAGGGGAAGTTCCATTTGGATGGTGCCACCCTTTGGGCTGCTTTTGCTGATCCTTGTGTTAGTAAAGTTTGGTGAGAGACGATTCAAGCTTTTAAGCCTCGTGCTCTTCAGTCCGTTACAGCGTGCCGAATGTGCTATCTCCATTATGAACGCTAGTTTTACCAGAACGAGCGCTCCCGTCTCATAACTTGCTTCTGAGCATGCGCGTTTTTTCACGTCGTTAAAGCCTACACACGGCCGTTTTTCACGACGAGAAAAACGACGACGTGAAAAACGACGAGAAAAAATAGAGCATGTTCCAAATTTTTAATGGCCATTTTTCACATCGCGAAAAATGCTCTGGAGCCTACACACGATCGTTTTTAATGACCAAATTAAAAAATGGCATTTTTCTTGTCATGAAAAACGGTCGTGTATATGCGGCATAAGAGTTTCAATTTGTATGTAATCAGGCAGGCCCTTGCACTACATGGTTTTGGTAAATCTGAAGACAAAAATCTGCAGAAAATCTAATAGTGTGTATGGGGCTTTAGACCTATACTTACACAAAGTGGTGGACTTGGCGCACAAGTAGGGCGGTTTAATTTTCTACGACTATGATTGGTTCTTTGCCACGAAGGTGGAGGCCACTTGGGCGCAGTTCCAGGTGGTGACATGCTGGAGCAACATTCACATGGAACTATTCTGCAGGCATTTCGCCATCCAAAAATCCCCTGTGTGCATTAATTGTCAGTTATCAGCACACACCACAGCTTGGTGCCCCATTTTTGAGTTATCTAGTCATACCGGGACCATCAAGCAGGAGGCCAGTGGATCCTCTACAGGACTTTCAGGGCAGGTGGACAAACTGGGTAGACCCATCCATTACCTGGGTAAGGCTCAGTTGTGCAACAATTATAATTATTAAGGTTGCAATTACAAGCAATGCAGACTTCTGCACATTTGTGCCAATTACTTCAGAGCTTACTCCAAGTCCACCTGTCTTGTCAAGCCCTCTAGTTCATCATGACTAAACCGAGTCAATGTCTCTTAGCTAGGGGCTTAGAAAACCACCCATCCCTGGCCTTCAGACAGTTCCTGCTGAATTGATTTTCAGTAGGCTTTTACACAGGCTTAATTATTCTTCCGACTGAGTTTTTCAAATGTAGTAATTTGTTGTCAGCAGACAGCCACACTCCCATTGTCGATGAGTTACTGGAGGAAGAAGTGTCCAAGGGTTTGTGATTGGTCTGTTTGTTTCGCCACCATTCTGCATGTGGAGGGTCAGCCCCATTGAGGTGGTCTGTGGCAAGTTTTCCAATAAATATTGGTTGATTTACAATTTGTCTGCGCCTCATTTATTCCAAGCCTCAATTCCCTCATTCCCTCTGAGGAATTTTCACTGAAGTACTTATCCGTGGATTAGGCTATCCAACACATTCTACAGTTAGGCAGGGGTACTTGGTTGTCCAAAGTGAATATTGTAGATGCTTGCAAGCTACTTCCTATCAAACCTGCACTCTGGCAATGGCATTGCATTAAATGGCGAGAACGTTATTATTTTGCCACCGGGTTAACCTTTGAGTCAAAAAGCAGTCTCTGCTTGTTTGACATCTTTGCCCAAGCCTAAGCACTCCATTGGATCTTAGATAACTGCAACGGTTTCCAGATAGTCAAACAGGAAGTCTTCCCCTATATAACACCTCCTTCACAGGAAGTACCTCTGTTTTTTCTCCAGTGTCTGTAAGGTGGTGGACACTGATACGATGCATGTGCTCTTGGAGCATACTCAGAGGTCTGGACAGTTTCATTTAGAATCATGAACTTCATTCGGATCCGTTTGAAAGCGCTGTCAGACAAAATGTATGGTACCCGAGCCTCATTGGAAGGAGAGAAGATTCCTCAAGGTTTGCCTGTAATGCAGCCTTACGGTGCTGGACCCTGCATACTGGAACCCTGTGCAGTGTTTGTTCTGACCAAGGTGCTTTCCTGCAGGGTGCTATACAGGTCCAGGGGAGTGGACCCCACATTAAGGGGGACCCAGTCCCTGAAGATCTTTTATGACAAAGCCCGCCATGGTGGGTGAAGATTGGACTCCTGGTAGTGCTGCAGCAGGAATGGTAAGTCTGCATTTTTTTGCAGTTTCTCTTTAAAAAAAAAAGAGAGCTCTGACTGTCTGGTCTTCTCATAATAGCCCCTTGGGTAGTGTGCTGTTTAAAACATGCTCTGTGTACATTATTCTGGAGACACAACACTTTAAAGTGCACTGCTACCCATACAGGGGTGTATTGACCTACAGTTGTACAGGCCCCCTGGATTAAGCAGTAAGTATGCAGTATATAATGATGACTTGTCTGGCCACACAGTTTTACCATAGTAAGTATTCACACGTCATTAGTATCCATAGGCTGCTGTTATGTCTCAAGAGGCCCTGTTGAACCTGCTGTCCACGTGGCACACATGTTCATGTTTCCGCACTGTTGAGCCTCTGGAAGCCAGCTTCAGGGAACTTCAATTACAGAACTTGGAAATATGTGAAATATGTGAGTGGGAGAGTTTATTTTTCTTTCCCCAATCAGTAGGGGAGAAGAGATTGGCCTTAAGTGCTGTTAAAGGTCAGAGTTTGTCCCTATCCATTTTTTTTCCAGAGGCTGTTGTTTCTCACTCCTGGATGCATACTTCATACAGCGTGTAACCTAGACAGTCCCGCCTGTCAGGCCACTCTTGTGTCCTTGGGACTTGAATTTGCTCTTGACTGTCCTTGCAGAGGCCACTTTTTGAACCAATTGGGAGACTGTTAGTCCTTTTATCTTGAAAGATGGCTTCTTTGGTCGCTATCCCTTCACTAAGTGGAGTGTTAGAGCTGACACAGAGCTTTCATGCAAAGAGCCATTATTGATCTTGCATCATAAGAATATGTTACGTCCTCATCCATCTTTATTACCTAAAGTGGTGTCTAGTTTTCACTTGAATCAAGACAATGTCTTGCCTTCTTTTATGATCCTCAATTGGTAGGAGTAAGATCAGTGCATACTCTGGAGGTAGTTCCGGCGGTCAGAATTACTTGAATTGTTGGTACAGGTCAGGAATCCTGGTTTGTGCTGCCAGTAGAGCCCAGGATGGGCAGGAGGCATCCAAGTTAACTATTTTCATTGGATTCGCCAGTTAATTATTTGAGCCTATGGCTTGAAAGGGCAAGGTCCCCCGCCCCTTTTTTTGGTAAAAACGCTCACTACCAGGTGTGCAGGGGCATCTTGGGCCATCCGCCATCAGACTTTAACCTTATCTCATCTCAATATGGAAAGCTGTGGCCGGGGAACTCAGCCTTTCCATCACTGGACTATTTGGGCCTAGTAGTCCATCAGTTACCATTTGCAGTAGAGGGACTGTGGGGTCGGAGGGGGGTGTATGAGGATACCTTCCGGATACAGGGCCGGCATCTGGATAACTGATTATTACCACAAAAAGTCATTCAGAGTGACTTGTCTTAAACAGTGCAGCATAAAGAGAACAATAGTCTGCAGTGACGCAGCTCACTAAACTACAATCTTTGCTGTGCCTTATTCTCAGAACTAAGTGCTAATATCTATGGGCATCCCATGTCATCAAACCCTTACCCAACTCTACCCAAGAAACCTTTATAATAAAAATACCACAAGGTAAAGCAAGTGACTCTTCATTGCGTCTTATGGATGGATGGATGGATGAGGAGAATGGACAGCAGGATGATGTGTGGATCTTTGAACTTGTGCCCAGAGTGCACCGCTACACATCTGTGCCGATTCAGTGTCCAACAGACACCGGCAGACCTGTGAAAGTTCTATGGACAGCTCAAATCTGTTTATATCAGCCTGTCCTTAGAGCTGCATAAAACTGTTCATTATTAGATCCACCTGCAAAACTGACAGATGGACCTAATTAGAAAGCCCATGTGAAAAGGCCCTAACTACAGGTAGGTTAAAGCCTTTGTAAGGCTTTTAGCACTGTCTCTGTAGGGATGCACACAGATTACTTCCTTTTAGGACAGCATGGAAGACAAGATGACAGATACATATTTTTAGAAAAGTTGGAAAAGGTTAGAACCTCTGAAAATGTTTTTATTGCTGTTTGCTGCTTTGGACCAGGGATGAGCCGAACACCCCCCTGTTCGGTTCGCACCAGAACCTGCGAACAGACAAAATGTTCGCGTGAACTTTAGAACCCTATTAAATACAATGGACTCGAACGTTCGAAATCTAAAGTGTTAATTATAAAGGCTAATATGCAAGTTATTGTTCTAAAAAGTGTTTGGGGACCCGGGTCCTGCCCCAGGGGACATGTATCAATGCAAAAAAAAGTTTTAAAAACGGCCGTTTTTTCGGGAGCAGTGATTTTAATAATGCTTAAAATGAAAAAATAAAAGTGAAATATTCCTTTAAACTTCGTACCTGGGGGGTGTGTATGATATGCATGTGAAGTGGCGCATGTTTCCCGTGCTTAGAACTGTCCCTGCAAAAAATGTCATTTTTGAAAGAAAAAAAGTCATTTAAAACTCACTCGCGGCTATTAATGAATTGTCGGCTCCCGGCAATACATTCAAAAGTCATTGATAAAAAAAAAAAAAAAAAGCGTGGGGGTTCCCCAGAATTCAATTACCAGGCCCTTCAGGTCTGGAATGGATATTAAGGGGAACCCCGCCGCAAATTTAAAAAAAATTGACGTGGGGTTCCTCCAAATATCCATTCCAGGCCCTTCAGATCTGGCATGGATTTTAAGGGGAACTCCACCCCAAATTTAAAAAAAAATGGCGAGGATGTCCCCATGTTGATGGGGACAAGGGCCTCATCCCCACAACCCTTGCCCGGTGGTTGTGGGGGTCTGCGGGCGGGGGGCTTATCGGAATCTGGAAGACCCCTTTAACAAAGGGGACCCCCAGATCCCGGCCCCCCCTATGTGAATTGGTAAGGGGTACATTTTACCCTTACCATTTCACGAAGAAAGCGTAAAAAAAATGTTTAAAAAAACACACAAACACCTTGAAAAAGTCCTTTATTTAAAAAAAAAAAAAAAAAACATTCCAGCGGTGAAATCCAGTGTCCCGCGGCGATCCCGATGTCCAGCGCTGTCCTTCATTGGTTGTGCCTGAGCGGACCTGATGGGGAACTCCCTCTCAGTGTTTTAAATGTATAGACCAGCCCCTTCTAAAGTTCCCCATCAGGTCCGCTCAGCGGACCAGATGCGGAACATGAGAAGGGGCGGGTCTATACATGTATTACCAAAGTGAGAGCAGTTCCCCATCAGGTCCGCCCCCTCGGTATGTCGGACCCGCCTACGTCATTGGCTTGAGCGTGGAATTTCCTTCACTATGTAAATTTAAATTACACAGGGGCAGGGACAGTTCTAAGCACGGGAAACATGCGCCACTTCACATGCATATCATACACACACCCCAGGTACGAAATTTAAAGGAATATTTCACTTTTATTTTTTTCATTTTAAGCATTATTAAAATCACTGCTCCCGAAAAAATGGCCCTTTTTAAAACTTCTTTTTGCATTGATACATGTCCCCTGGGGCAGGACCCGGGTCCCCAAACACTTTTTAGGACAATAACTTGCATATAAGCCTTTATAATTAGCACTTTAGATTTCTCCCATAGATTTTTCGAATTTGCCGCGAACACCCCAATTTGTTCGACTCGAACTCGAAGCTCATCCCTACTTTGGACCAGCTTCACCCCCTGACCCAATTAGGACAATTCTTCTAATGCCGCCTACACACGGTCGGAATTTCCATCGGGATAAACTCAGACGGATTTTTCCGACGGAATTCTGTTCAAGCTGTCTTGCATACACACTGTCACACCAAATTCTAACCGTCAAGAACGCAGTGACGTACAACACTACGACGAGTCGAGAAAAATTAAGTTCAATGCTTCCAAGCATGCGTCGACTTGATTCTGAGGAGTTCCATACAGACGAATGGAATTTCTGATAGAAATTTTTTTCATTGGAAGAAAAGAGAACATGTTCTCTTTCTTTTTCCGTCGGAAATTTAGACGGAAAAAGTCCAAAGGGGCACACACACGATCGGAATATCCGATAAAAAAATTCTGTAAGACTTTTTTCCTCGGAAATTCCGACCGTGTGTACGCGGCATTAGATAATAAGAAGAGGACGTCTAAACGAGTTGTAGGCCAACCAGGTGGTTTTGAATAAGGATTAGCTCAGGCGTGTTCGCAACTCCAAGTGCCCATGCATGTCAGGAAGATGACACTCAGCAGCGCTAATTACAGGTAGTGAGACAATTCCCGATCTGTGCAGGCGCCGATCGGGAAATGTCTCACTGCCTGTTATTAGCGCTGCGAAGTGTCAGCTTCCTGGCGGGCGCGGGCACGTGGAGATGCAAACACACTTGAGCTCATCCTTAGTTTTGAAGATCCACAAGGATAAGATGCTGGAAGGAGCGGCTGTCCTCTTCCTTAGATCTAGTAGAAGAATAAAGGGATTTTCATCAAGCCAGAGCTCCTCTGACCTTTGTAAATACAGTGCATCCAGAAAGTATTCACAGCGCTTCACTTTTTTCACATTTTGTTATGTTATAGCCTTATTCCAAAATGGATTAAATTAATTATTTTCCTCCAAATTCTACAAACAATATCCCATAATGACGATGTGAAAGAAGTTTGTTTAAAATCTTTGCAAATTTATTAAAAAGAAAAAAGAAAAAAAACACATGCATATAAGTATTTACAGCCTTTGCCATGACACTCAAAATTGGGCTCAGGTGCATCCTGTTTCCACTGATCATCCCTGTGGTGTTTCTACAACTTGACTGGAGTCCACCTGTGGTAAATTCAGTTGATTGGACATGATTTGGAAAGGCACACACCTGTCTAATTAAAGGTCCCACAGTTAACACTGCATGTCAGAGAACAAACCAAGCCATGAAGTCCAAGGAATTGTCTGTAGACCTCCGAGACAGGAGGCACAGATCTTGGGAAGAGTACAGAAAACATTTTGCAGCATTGAAGGTCCCAATGAGCACAGTGGCCCCCATCATCCATAAATGGAAGACATTTGGAACCACTAGGACTCTTCCTAGAGAGGGCTGCCCGGCCAAACTGAGTGATTGGTGGAGAAGGTGAGGTGACCAAGAACCTGATGGTCACTGTGACAGAGCTCCAGCATTTCCCTGTGGATAGAGAAGAACCTTCCAGAAGAACAATAATCTCTGCAGCACTCCACCAATCAGGCCTGTATGGTAGCGTGGCCAGACAGAAGGCACTCCTCAGTAAAAGGCACATCCTAGCCCGCCTGGAGTTTGTCAAAAGGCACCTAAAGGACTCTCAGACCATGAGAAACAAAATTCTCTAGTCTGATGAAACAGAGATTGAACACTTTGGCCGTAATGGCAAGCGTTGTGTCTGGAGGAAACCAGCCACCGCTCATCACCAGGCCAATACTGTGGGGATGTTTCTCAGCAGCAGGAACTGGGAGACTAGTCAGGATTGAGGGAAAGATGAATGCAGCAATGTACAGAGACATCCTTGATGAAACCCTGCTCCAGAGCACTCTGGACCTCAGACTGGGGCAAAGGTTCGTCTTCCAAAAGGACAACGACCCTAAGCACACAGCCAAGATAACAAAGGAGTGGCTATGGAACAACTCTGTGAATGTCCTTGAGTGGCCCAGCCACAGCCCAGGCTTGAAACCGATTAAACATTTCTGGAGAGATCTGAAAATGGCTGTGCACCGACGCTCCCCATCCAACCTGATGGAGCTTGAGAGGTCCTTCAAAGAAGAATGGGAGAAACTGGCCAAAAAGAACGTGTGCCAAGCTTGTGGCATCATACTCAAAAAGACTTGAGGCTATAATTGGTGCCAAAGGTGCTTCGACAAAGTATTGAGCAAAGGCTGTGAATACTTATGTACATGTGATTTTTTTTTCTTTTTTAAAAACTTGAAAAGATTTCAAACAAACTTCTTTCACGTTTTCATTATGGGGTATTATTTGTAGAATTTTGAGGAAAATAATGAATAAAATCCATTTTGGAATAAGGTCGTAACATAACAAAATGTGGAAAAAGTGAAGCGCTGTGAATACTTTCTGAATGCACTGTATATCACAGGACTCTGCACCATATCCAACTAGACATGTGCATTTGTTTTCGTCCGAATGCATTTTCATTCAAATTTCAGGTATTTTTGTTATCGTTTTAACAAACGAAAACAAAAGCGCAGAATCCGAAAACCGAAAGATCCGACATAAACAAATGCTTTATGTTTGTTTTCGTTGCAACAACAGTTCGATATAGATAGGAGATTCGACATGACGCTGACAATAACAATCTGTGTCTATCGAACCTGTGGTCAAATGTGCCTAACCTTAACTCTATTAGTCCAAGATTATTCTACATAGAGAGAAAAGATTCGACATAGAGAGAAAAGATTCAACATTATAGAGAGAAAAGATCGCTGCTGGAATTGGGTGGGGGAAGTAAAATAAAAATAATGATGATGATGAATGTTATTGGCTGATTGTAACCAAAGAAGAGGAGCAGTAAAATAGCTAGAACTAACTTGACAATTCAACATGAACGACCAAGATTCGACAAAGCATCGAAAAACATACAAACGTTGAATCTGTCATTGAAGGCTTATGGTGTCTGTCGAAAGTTCTAAGAAGATTCGACGGAGCAGCTAAACTAGCTAAAAGCTATTTCAAATAAAAGGGTGATGTAACATTAATGTAACATCAGAAAGGAAGGAATGCGCCTCATAATCAATCTAACAAGGCAACAGCCAACAAGAAAACAATCCTTAAGGTCATATGCAGGGCCGCCATCAGGAACAGCTTCAAGCATGGGCCCCCCCTGGAGCAGAGAACTGGGGGGGTACTTGCGCCACAAATTGAGAACCGGGGGGGGGGGGCTGCCGCAAATTGAGAAGAGGGGGGTGTGCCGCAAGTTGAGAAGCGGGGGGGAGTGTCACAAGTTGAGAAGTGGGGGGTTTGTCGCAAATTGATAAGGGGGGGCCGCCGCGAATTGAGAAGCTTTGGGTGCTGCCGAACAAAAATAAATAAAAATAAAAAAGGGGCCCCTTAGAGGTCGGGGGGGTGCTTTGGGTGGGACCACCGGGCCCCTTACAGGTGTACTGCCTGTACCCCCCCCTGATGGTGGTCTTGGTCATATACCACATTGCACAAAAGACACCAAGTAAAACAGTGGTCCCATCAATGTCTGCATGAAAAGAGGCAAGTCCCGTTTAGGAAACAGCAGGCTTAGGAAAGAATTAATCTTTCCTAATGCCTTCATAAACTGTATTACCAGTAGCTGAACTGCCCATCTTGTACCAGTTAAGTTAAAACTCTTATACTTGCACCAAGAGAGAGTTATAACTCAGACCCCTGCAAAAAATCCAGCAACCTTTCCACCACTAAAAGTAGGAAAACATTGTTTGGAGAGTATACAGTCAGGCTGCTAAGTGTATAGTGAACTTAAAGTGTAAGTTCACCCTTACAAAAAAGAGGAAAAGGTGAATAAACATTGTATCAGAGCGATTTAGCACCTGCACAGTGAATTGCTCCAGTCCATCCCAGAAGCGCTGCGGAAAGAGAAGAGATTTGAAATTGCTGGTCAACTAGACTGACTGTGTGGCACTGACAGCTCAGCAGGTAAGTACAGCAGGGACCAGGGGGATGGCGGGGGGATTTACGGAGTTAGTTCCTCTGAACCAACACTTTAAATCTAAGTACTGTGACAGCAGGAAGGTAAAGTCACCTGGTTGCATCCAGGGGGGTAGATATATTTCGCCCAGATTCAGGCTTTACGCCGATTTATACAACTAGGTGGAGAGTTGTATAAGGCTAGTGGGCTCATTGATGACTCATACCTCTAGGGAGAGGGCTGGGCGTCGTGCAGACAGGGAGTTGATGAGGCCAGCTGAAGCTTGTCAGCTCATTTAGGCCTCTATAAAAAACTCCCAGATTCATTAGATGTTAGCTCATGCCTGGAAGCAGACCTGTGTGGACTGTCTAGGGAGAGTGAACCCCTGTGCGGTGAGAGAAAGCCTGTGTGGCTATATTTTGCTTGGACATTTAAAACCAGGGACTAGGACAGCACTAGGCTGATCCCAGTTGTTAGTTAGGAAACCTGTATGTTTAGTCAGAGGTCAAGTTGACCAGGATTTATTTTGTTTGTTTCTTTTGCTTTGCTGTGTTTTTGTCACTGTAAATAGAAAATAAACGGCACCTTTTTGATTTTGAAAACCACAACCTCCGTCTGCTGGGCCTGTTTTTGTGTGGGGAGCCCATCCCGGGGGTCACACACACCCGCTGCCGAGCTAACCCCCTCACAGTTGGTGGAGAACCAGTGGCAGTTTTTTTTTAAGCCAGCATGGAGGAGATACTGAAACAGCTGGCTCTAGCAAATGCCAATCAACAGCAGACAAATGCAGGTTTGCAAAAGAGCCTTGCAGCTCAACAACAGAACTTCGCAGCCCAGCAGCAAGCTCATCAACAGAGCCTTGCAGCCCAGCAGCAAGCTCACCAACAGAGTCTGGAAGCTCAGCAACAAGCCCAGCAACGATCTGAGGCCCGCTTCATAGACCTATTACAGAAGCAAGAGCAGAGACTACAACAAATGGAAGCAGTAATGCAGCAACGTCCGCAGACCAGTGAGGAAAGCCGTCCCACTAATACCGCGTCCTTTGGGGTGAGTCGTTTATTGACAAAAATGACTGGAGAGGATGATCCAGAGGTATTTTTGACCACGTTTGAAAGGACTGCTGAAAGAGAAAAGTGGCCTGAGGAGCAGTGGGCTGGACTGGTGGCTCCTCTGTTAACGGGTGAATCGCAGAAAGCTTACTATGACCTAGAGCCTGACCAAGCAAAAGACTATGTGATGCTAAAAGCTGAAATATTGGCAAGGCTGGGTGTCACCCTGGCTGTCCGGGCTCAGCGTGTGCATAACTGGACTTTCCAGCTTGGAAAACCCCCCAGGTCTCAAATGTATGATCTCATTCACCTGAGCAGAAAGTGGCTACAACCAGAGACTTTGTCCGCACCAAAGATTGTGGAACGTGTTGTAATGGATCGGTTTTTGAGAGCTCTTCCTACTGCCATCCAAAAGTGGGTAAGCCATGGAGACCCAGAGACGGCCGATGGTCTTGTGGATCGTGTGGAGAAATACTTGGCTACAGAGAACCTGACGGCCTCTTCCAGAGACACTCGGACTTTCCACCCTAAGACCAGACCATCCCCAGGGGCGGATAAGATGATTCCAAGGGGTAAGGGTGGAGAGAGTGAGAGGGTGGGAGCTCTACCCCAAGTTTGGCGAGAACAGCCTGGGAAATCAGCGGCTCAAGAGGCGGCAAGAAGGATCGTTTGCTACCGCTGCCGGCAAGCGGGACATATTGCAGCAAATTGCCCGGTTTTGGAGGAACCCATGCAGTGTGACTTTCTGACGGGCAGACGTCAGTCGCTGTGTGCGACAGTCGCATGCACTGCCATTCGGGGAACTGAGAAACATTTATGCAAAATGTGTATTAATGGTAGAAATGTTGTGGTATTGCTGGATTCAGGTAGCCTTGTGACCCTGATAAAGGCTGAATTAGTTAAAACAGAGGTCTCTGGGAATAGCAAGGTAGCTGTTATTTGTGTGCATGGGGACACCCGAGAGTATCCAGTGACTACAGTGTGTTTCGAGACCCCCAAAGGTACCCTTTCTCATCCAGTGGGCTTAGTGTCTCAGTTACCGCATGACGCCATTGTGGGAAGGGATTTTCCGAAGTTCTGGGAACTGTGGGATGATCCTGAGCCCCCCACTGGTGCCCCTATGTACCAGGAATATGATAGCCAGAACTCCTCTGAGAGTGGTGAGGACTCTCCCGAATTTCCCTTGTCAGTATTGGCAGGGGAGACTCAAGAAACTGGAGAGGAGCCCACCTCCTCAGACGAAAACCTACCGTCTGTGGAGTTTTCTGATCTTGAGGTTCACAGGGAAAACTTTGCCACAGAACAGTTGAAAGACCCCGCCCTAATAAAGGCACGGGAAAACGTAGTGAAAATAGATGGCGAGTTAGTGAACCCAGATAATACCTGCACTTACCCATACTTCAGCGTAGAGAAGGACCTACTGTATCGGGTGGCAAAAAGGGCAGAAGAAACCGTTGAGCAGCTTGTGGTGCCCAAACCTTACAGGAAGTTGGTGTTGGAGTTGGCCCATGGGCACATTCTTGGAGGTCATCTGGGGACAGAGAAAACCCGAGAGAGGGTATTACAGAGATTCTATTGGCCTGGGGTGATGAAGGACATAGAAAATTATTGTTCCTCCTGCCCTGTGTGTCAGAGGTCGGCCCCGATGCCACACTTCCGTAGCCCGCTGGTCCCTCTACCCATCATTGAGGTCCCGTTTGAGAGAATCGCAATGGATTTGGTAGGTCCTATAATCAAGTCCGCTAGGGGGCACCAGTACATATTGGTTATAATGGACTATGCCACCCGTTATCCAGAAGCGATCCCTCTCAGAAATACCTCGGCCAAAACCATAGCCAAAGAGCTATCTCTTGTTTTTAGCCGGGTGGGTATTTGTAAAGAACTGCTTACGGACCAAGGTACACCCTTTATGTCCCGGGTTATGAAGGAGCTGTGTAAATTGTTCAAAGTGACGCAATTACGTACATCTGTGTATCACCCCCAAACCGATGGGCTGGTTGAAAGATTCAACAAAACCCTAAAACAAATGTTGAAGAAAGTGGTGGATAGGGATGGAAAGGATTGGGACTGTCTACTTCCTTATTTGATGTTTGCTATTAGGGAGGTGCCCCAATCCTCTACGGGATTCTCCCCCTTTGAGTTACTGTATGGGAGACACCCAAGAGGGCTGTTGGATATTGCCAAGGAAACTTGGGAAAGTGAGAGTTCTCCCCACAGGAGTGTGATTGAGCATGTCGCCCTGATGCAAGATCGAATTGCACAGGTAATGCCCATCGTGAAGGAACATTTGGCCCAAGCGCAGTTGGCACAGCAGAGAGTGTACAACCGTGGAGCCAAGACCCGTACCTTTTCCCCGGGGGATAGGATATTGGTACTTGTCCCTACGGTTGAAAGTAAATTCCTTGCCAAATGGCAAGGCCCCTACGAGATAATGGAAAAAGTGAGCGAAGTGAATTACAAGGTCAGACAACCAGGAAGGCGAAAGCCCGAACAGATCTATCACGTTAATCTGTTGAAAGCCTGGAGGGATAGAGAGTCCCTAGTCGCAGACACTTGGTCACCAGCTCAAACTGGTTGCGTGATTCCTGAGGTTGGAATAGCAGCCACCTTGTCACAACCCCAACAACAGGAGGTTAAGGAGTTTGTGCTTCGCAACAAGGAGGTATTCTCTGAGCTGCCGGGACAAACATCTGGGGTAGAGCATGACATCATTACCCCGCCCGGTGAAAGGGTGAAGTTAAAACCCTATCGGATCCCAGAGGCCCGACGGGAGGCAATACGGGAGGAAGTACAGAAAATGCTGAACTTAGGGGTGATAGAGGAGTCCCAAAGTGATTGGTCTAGTCCCATTGTGTTGGTGCCTAAACCGGATGGGAGCTGGCGATTTTGTAACGATTTTCGTCAGTTGAACAAAGTTACAAAATTTGACACCTACCCCATGCCACGTATAGATGAGTTGATCGACCGGCTGGGAACAGCCCGATACATGACGACTCTTGACCTCACAAAAGGGTATTGGCAAATCCCCCTGGCCAAGTCAGCCAAAGAGAAAACCGCATTTGTAACCCCAGACGGGGCGTTCCAATATAAAAGAATGCCGTTCGGGTTACAGAATGCGCCGGCCACATTCCAGCGGAAAATGGACCAGATGCTGAGGCCCCATCGGAAGTATGCTGCGGCTTACCTGGATGACGTAATTGTCCATAGCACAGATTGGGCCTCACATCTGCCAAAAGTGCAAGCAGTCCTGGACTCTGTTCGGGAAGCAGGGTTTACGGCTAACCCCAAGAAGTGTACCATTGGGCAGGAGGAGGCCAAATATCTTGGGTACACCATTGGGAGGGGAGTAATAAAACCCCAACTCAACAAAGTCGAGGCCATCCAGAGTTGGCCACGTCCCAACAGCAAGAAGCAGGTACGAGCCTTTCTGGGAATCGCTGGGTATTATCGGCGATTCATTCCCCACTTTGCTTCTAAGGCTGTGCCCCTAACCAACCTGACGAAGGGGAAAGGGTCGGTCATGATTAAATGGACCCCCGAGGCTGAGGCAGCATTCCAATTCTTGAAACAAGCCCTATGTAGCCAGCCAGTGTTGTACTCACCCGACTTCTCTAAAGACTTTGTCGTACAAAGTGATGCGTCAGATGTGGGGTTAGGAGCAGTATTGTCCCAGGTCTGGAACGGGGAAGAGCACCCAGTCATTTACCTCAGCAGGAAGTTGAAGTCCCATGAGGTAAATTACGCCACCGTTGAAAAGGAGTGTTTAGCGGTGAAGTGGGCTCTAGATTCCCTTCGGTACTACCTGCTAGGTAGGCACTTTGACATGGTTACGGATCACGCTCCGTTAAAGTGGATGGCTCAAAACAAGGAAACAAATAGAAGAGTGAATAGGTGGTTCCTGGCCCTCCAGGAATTCAACTTCACAGTAAAGCATCGCCCTGGCGTTCAAATGGGGAATGTGGATGCTTTGTCTCGAGTACATGAATGCCTGATTGCTGGTGTTCCAACCCCGAGGTTAAAACAAGAGGGGGGGGTATGTGACAGCAGGAAGGTAAAGTCACCTGGTTGCATCCAGGGGGGTAGATATATTTCGCCCAGATTCAGGCTTTACGCCGATTTATACAACTAGGTGGAGAGTTGTATAAGGCTAGTGGGCTCATTGATGACTCATACCTCTAGGGAGAGGGCTGGGCGTCGTGCAGACAGGGAGTTGATGAGGCCAGCTGAAGCTTGTCAGCTCATTTAGGCCTCTATAAAAAACTCCCAGATTCATTAGATGTTAGCTCATGCCTGGAAGCAGACCTGTGTGGACTGTCTAGGGAGAGTGAACCCCTGTGCGGTGAGAGAAAGCCTGTGTGGCTATATTTTGCTTGGACATTTAAAACCAGGGACTAGGACAGCACTAGGCTGATCCCAGTTGTTAGTTAGGAAACCTGTATGTTTAGTCAGAGGTCAAGTTGACCAGGATTTATTTTGTTTGTTTCTTTTGCTTTGCTGTGTTTTTGTCACTGTAAATAGAAAATAAACGGCACCTTTTTGATTTTGAAAACCACAACCTCCGTCTGCTGGGCCTGTTTTTGTGTGGGGAGCCCATCCCGGGGGTCACACACACCCGCTGCCGAGCTAACCCCCTCACAGTACATAAATGCTGATTTTTTTTCCTCCCCAACCTTGAACATAAATGTAAGTAACCACATTAAAATTACTACAATGATCACCAGATAAACTTTATAAAATAAAATGAACACATAAAAAAATAGGATATCGGATTGCAAAGGTAGTCAGCATTTTATGGATCCAATTGGTATTATTTAGACTTATTAATTCAATACTCAAAAAGGAAAACCCCTCTTTGAATGACATATAAGAAAATGTACTGTACATAAACACTGTTTTCAAATTTTTCCCAGATGTAGTAATATAAATATTCACCCTTATCTGGATGTCTAGTTCTCTATATTGACTGGTAGCATAGATGACATAGTGGAGACGAAGAGAGAAGAACTGATATAGATATGATGTGATGGCTCTAAGAAAACTTTAGCCAGAGGAAATAGTTGAGGATCACTCTGGATTAAAGAGTTTTGTTTGCGATGTCACGTTGTTTAGGTCAAACTCTTCTGGTGAGTTGCATTCCAGTAGTTACAGCCATAATACTATATTCTTAGATTGTATCTTTCTGTGTGGAGTGTATGATTGCTGATCGTACATTATTGCTCGTAGTATACAGTATTTAACTACATATGTACTTAAAGCTGAACTTCAGTCAGTAACTATAAAAAATACTTTTGGAGCTCTGCATTTGATAATAAATTGTTAAATGTATTTTTATTTTTAATATGAGCAATGCAAGTACTTGAATTTGATTTGACATTAGCATCTTGCAATGCTCTGTACAACAGCATTCATACTGGGGAAAGGAAAAACAGCACAATGAGCCAATCGGTTATTCTGCAGTGCAATGATTATGCTGATAGGAGGAGACAGCACAGTGTCAAAAGAGATCATCAGTGTGCTGCTTCTAGTTTTACTGTCCAGTCACAGGCTGGAGGAGGGCTACCTTCACATGGGCATCTAAATTTTAGAGTTTAGCTATGTATAGAAGCCCTTTCTAAAAGGAGCTGGACTCACAAAATGCTAAATAATCAAATTATTCATACATAATGATTAGCAACATTTAGCTGCATAGGTTTAGGAAAACAAAGAATGTACAACGTCCAGAGTTGACTATCTGCAGCTTAAAGAGGAAGGAAACTTCCATCCTTACATTTTACCTATAGGTAAGCCTACATTAAGTTTTACCTATGGGTAGTGTAAATATCTCCTAAACGCGCACTTTTTAGGAGATATTTACTGTACATCCAGCCAGTGATATCACTGGTGCATGCCACCCGTGCTGTTCCTTCTGGGCCCTGTGCTGTGACCGCCGGCTCCAGTGTGCATGCAGGGGAGTGACTTAATTGCGGCTCCGGCCAGTCACAGGGCCGGAGTCCACGAAGCAACAAGGGCGAAGGCTTAGTTTTCAGGTAACTTTCACATAATGTGCTAGTATGTAATTCATACTAGCACATTATGCATGTGCCTTCCAGGTAAGAAAAAAAAAAGAAAACATGCAGCCGTTTACAACCACTTTAACATGCTTTTTGGTTAGCTGCAGATAGCTGCGGTGTGTTTTAAAGCAAAAAATTACACACTTCCCCTTCTCTTCCTGAAATTGTCTGGGTTTGCAAACTGATTACCTGCAGCAGCTGACATCACCCCTTTCTATCTGCCTCAGTCGTCTTCTCTTCTCAAGCAGGTAGCACCAACTTTGCTCTGTACTCAATTTCAATTGTACTGCTCTATCTCCTTGTTTCTTGTTCAGAAAACTACCCATAAAGAGGAAAACATTCCCAAGATTGGGGCATTGGGAAAAAAGTCTGAAAACACAGATGCATGTATATGCAACACAGCTAAACTAATTTACAAGCCACTATCTGCAGGAAATATTTCAATTTTTGAAGTGCACATTAGAGATAGGTTGGACCTCCCATCCCCCCCCCCACAGGTGCGGTTTGCGCAAGAACTCTCGAACATCGCAAGTTTTGGACCTGAACCACTAACCCTATTAAAGTCTATGGGACCCTAACTTGTAAGATCTAAAGTCCCCATTTTGAAGGCTTATATGCAAGTTATTGGTCATAAAAAGAGTATGGGGGCCCGGGTACTTCCCTGGGGGACATATACCAAAGCAACATCATTTTTAAAGGAGCAGTAATTTTAATGATGCTTAAAGTGAAACAATACAAATGAAAAATGCCTTTAAATATAGTGCCTGGGGGGGTCCCTTTAGTCTGCCTTTAAAGTGGTGCATCTGTACCGTGTATAGAACCTGCTGCAGAAAAACTGATATTTATAAAGAAAACATTTTTTAATTTAAATTGATTTTCCCTGCAAGCTTTCTTTATTTGGACATGCATTAATTTAGACGCTGGGCATGTGGGTGTCAGGGAGTGTATATATATATATATATATATATATATATATATATATATATATATATTTTTAATGTAGCAGCTGGGGCAGAGAAATGTGCCTTCTATACGCTACAGCTGGTAGCGTGCTGCTGCCAGACATGTTGTGAGGACCTGTGAGACCCTTTGCTATACAATCATCCCTGTTAGTAGATGCTGCTGAGAGGTCATGAGATATACCAGGGGGGGTTAGACATGAAAGGTGAGGAGTGAGGAGGAGAAGAATTGTGTCCCTTGTGTGTGGCTTTCAGGTGCTCTTGCCAGTGGACTGAGTGGTGGAAGGTTAAATGCCTTGTCAGGCATGTGGTACCAAAATGGCTGGTGTTTTTGCCACGCTTGATCTGCTTGTGGCAGAGATTGTAATTTGCAACAGTGCGATCGGCTGCACATGTGCTAAAAAAGGCCCAGACAGCTCAGCTGTGGGAAATGGGCCAAGAGATAACAGCTCCACAATTTGATGGAATAGGGGGGCTGCTCTCTACTCTTCCATGATGTCTGCCTCATTGGGGTTGTACCTCCCCCTCACTTTCCTCCTCTGCTCCATCCGGCACCCATGTTGCATCAGTGACCACATCATCATCATCACCCCCTCCATCCTCGTCATCACTGGAGCCAACTTGGCAATATGCTGTGGCTGGGGGAACATGGCTGCAAATTTGTTGTTTATCAGTGTTCTCCCCTCTCTGAAGGCTCGTGTTACTCCCTTCCTCTACCCGAGGACCAACATCAGAATCAGTAATGTCTGTGCATCCTCAAGAAGCAAGTGGCTGATGCTGTGTTCAAATAATTCAGCTACTCCTCCATGCATGATGCTGGGGCTATGACAGGAGAAGCTGTGGACAAGGAGGCAGAATAAGCTGCTCTGGCATCTGCGGTGGACTGTGCACTAGTGTCAGCTTGGATCATAGAGGATGAGGTGGATGAGGATGATTTGGTAAGCCAGTCCACCACTTCCTCTACAGGCTGTGGCTGGATAGCATGGGCAACATCACTAAACAGAGACAAATGTGCCCTGTCTGAGGACGGACCTTGTCCACCCTTGCCTATGGGCACAGACGCTTCTGGCCCCCTCATAGTGGCATGGAAACATCTATACAAAAAAATGTGGAAACATCTGCCTCTCCTTGTTGGCCTCCCAGACATGATGGGGGGGGGGGGCTTATTACCCAAATGTAATATAAACTGGGAAATGTGTGATTGAATGCACTTTAGTGAATGAAAAGTGGTGTTTGTTCCACTTTAAATTGAGGACTGATGCTGACAGAAATGTAAGAACTATAACAAAAATAAAAAAAGGGGAACACCTGTGTCACAATCAGAAAAAACTGTGACTGACAAAGACAACCCCCCCCTCCCCCCAAAAAAACATGCAGCAACCAAAAAAAAGGATATACAGCTCTGTATACAGCACTACATGTTATGTAATGCTGTGTTAAACACTGAACTACACTAACATACTACACTGATACTACACTGAACTCACACTATACTGACACACTACACTATACTGACACACTATACTCACACTCTATACTATGCTTACACTATACTGACACACTATACTCAACCTATAGTAACACTACACTAACACTCTACACTCAGGGTCACAATAAGTGAACACACTAACTCACTAGTAGCAAACTGAGCCCTGCTCTATCTATCTCCACTTCAACACTACACTGCAAAAGCTTCCTGTGGGATGGAACATTTTAAAGTATGGGGTGGGACTATGAGCATTGAGCCATGATTGGACAAAGTCAACATCACTTTGTTCAATCAGGGCTCTGACAGTGCTCTATGCCCTAATTGGCAAAGCCTTGCACCTGACCAGCGGTCAGGTGCAAAGCTTCACCCAATTAGGGCCTTAGAAAGCATTGTGCTGCATGCATTGCATTGTGGGGTACTCTGCAGGAACAAGGCGATGTTCTGACAATGTAGCCTAAGTAATAATTATTTGCAGCAGAGAAAAATCTGATCTCATGGCCTGCTAGACAGAACTGTGCTTTGTGGCAGAGCTGTGTACATCTCTTTTGGCAGGCAAAACAGTTGTCATATATGTATTTCATTTGTGTGTTTAGCTATTTTCATTTTACTCTATATTTGAACCACAAGTCACATACTTTACTTTGCCTTATACATTATCAAACATAAAAAGAAAGCAATTAAGCAGCAACATGGACACCAACAGTTGGCTAAAAAGTTAAGGTCAGCTAAAGATTTAATCATGAAAAAAAGCTTACAGAGATCTAAACAAGGATTCACTAAACTTTCCTGACATGGTTACATACTGTTGAACACTTCAACCAGATGACAGTCACTGAAGTATAGTGGGTATACAGATACAGAAGACATTAGAACCTCCAGGAAACATGAAAATGTACAATTGGTTCCAGCCCATCCAACAAATATAAAGTATGCCCAATACCATCCTAAAGTCTTTATAAAAATATACCAGAGCAAAAGCTGAAGCATGGATAACATGGATCTCCTTTCTACTGAAATTCTTTGTCATATAACTGCCAGGATCCTACCTGTGCTCTGCTAACTGTGTCCTCCTGTTAGGGTCTCTTTCCTGTTGTGTTTTTTCCTGTCCTTGTTGGGTTCTGGTGTCTATCAGTTGCACTTGCTGCTGCCCTCTGTCTTCCCTGGGACCTATTGTGTGCATTCTTCTGTTTCAGGTTTGCTCCATTAATAATCCAGACCCGTTTCATCTTTAACTGCACTATAGACCCCTTTCCTGTGTCATCAGCATCAATACTCTAGTGACCCATTATACTGTTCAGATTTTGATCACTAGGCTGAGTGTCTGTGTAATACTGATATCCTGTATTTTATATATTGCAAGTGTTATCCTATCCCTTGAGTATTCCTAGTTCCCCAACCATTGTCAAATTTCCATTCCTGTTCTCTTGGCTCTGTCTTCTGATTTTTTTCACTTCTGTTTTCTGTTTGTTCTATTCTGTGTAGACCATAATACCTTATTTAGCTTGATTTCCCTGATCCATCTATCATCTCTGATATGTTGGATTCCTTGAAACTGATCGCCTGTTTGACCTGACGTTGCTAGAATGCTTGTTGTCCTGACTTTAGCTATGTTATTAACCATTTTCTTGCTCAATTGTTTGGCCTACTGTTAAAATCTGATAATCTGGGACACCTAAGTAGTAGTTCATGCATATAAAGTGTTCCCAAAAGGTGGCTGCAAAAAGTGAAGCATGCCACAGCAGTTGCCATCACATTTTAACAGAGACCCAACCCTTATGCCGCGTACACACGATCGGAATTTCCGACAATAAATGTTCGATGGGAGCTTGTTGTCGGAAATTCCAACCATGTGTAGGCTCTATCGGACATTTGCTGTCGGAATTTCCGACAACAAATGATGGAGAGCTGGTTCTCAATTTTTCCGACTACAAAAGTTGTGGTCGGAAATTCCGATCGTGTGTATCCAATTCCGACGCACAAAAACCCATGCACGCTCAAAATCAATTAGACGCATGCTCGGAATCATTGAACTTAATTTTCCTCGTCTCGTTGTAGTGTTGTACGTCGCCGCGTTCTTGACGTTCGGAATTTCCGACAACATTTGTGTGACCGTGTGTATGCAATGCAAGTTTGAGCGAAAATTAGTCGTAAAAATATCCACGGTTTTGTTGTCGGAATGTCCGATCGTGTGTACGCGGCATTACAATAACACTCTTTGCCTTAAACAAAATGAAAATAGTTGCTACTTAGTTTTGGAAGAAGCACCTGTTGCATAAAGAGGTAGTAGCTCTCCAACGCAGTGTTAAAGTCATATGCCCTAAACCACCTTGCCCAAACTAGCATACATAATCAGAGCTGTAAATGACTGGACCAGACCCATTAGCCATTTTTCATTAGGGTTCATTAAAGGGGTGAATACTAAACACCTGCTATAAAATGTAAAGAAAACCATAAACTTTTTAGCATTACAAGGAACAAGGCATGCCTACAAACCATATTTTCATCTTTGAGCAGCACTGAATGATAAACCATGGCATATGCAACCTTGACTGTGGCAGAAAACTTATGTGAAACTTCTTAATTTCTTTCTGCTGTATTATCCTTGTGCAGTGTGGACAGGGTTAAATTGAATCTTCATCAATGCATACGTGCAGCTTTAAGGAGACCACTTTGCAATGCTAATCTATCCAGTGTAGCTTGCAATGGAGGAAACTTTTGCAAACCTACTTGGAAATACCTGCAGAGTGCCTAATGTGGTGAGAGGCCTCCTAGCCACTGACTTTTCTTGTCTCCTGCTTCTGTGAAATAGTTCTGACCCAGTAGGGTTGCCTTAAAGCGGTATTAAACCCAAAACTAGAAATTTTATTTATTACCACTTACCAATCATTAGATGTGGTGGCTGCATTAATTTTCTTTTTTCTTTTTTTTTTCTCCCTCTGTTTTCACCTGGTAGGCCAGCAAGACACCTATTATATTAGAGTGCCCCCACACTGTCTGTCATCAGCTCTCTGCTCTACTCCTCTAGAGCTCACTGGAGTGTTGCGCTGTTGAGGGAGTGGGAGCGGCTGGCTCAGGCTCTCAGCAGCATGCTGAGAGGCTGAGTCAGCTGCTGGTCCAGACATCTGGGTGGACCCTGTCATTAAAATCAGGGTCCATCCAGAGGCTGAACTGGCTGGGTGATGTCAACCAACAGCGGGTTTAAGATTTAGCCCACTGTCAGCTGTATATGAGTCACAGGAGTGCAGAAAGAAGTGCACCCCTGTGATCCCCAGGAGAAGAAGGGCAAAAGAGCTTTGGCCCTACCTCTCCTTTAAAGTGGTTTTAAAGGCAGAATTTTTTTTAATCTTAATGCATTCTATGCATTAAGGTAAAAAAAACATTCTGCAAGCAGCCCTCCCCCCTCCCCCAGACCCCCTTATACTTACCTGAACATGATCTCGATCCAGCGATGTGCACGAGCCATTGTTCTGCTGTCATTCACAGCCAGTGAGGAGAAGGAGGGCGGGGCTGAACCACACTCTGAAAGTCTTATAGACACATAGAGCCAGCAGGCAAAAGTTCCCCCATAGCAAGCGGCCAGAGCAACGGCGGGGAACCCAAGAAGAGAAGGATTGGGGCTGCTCTGTGCAAAACCATTGCACAGAGCAGGTACAGTGGGGAAAAAACCTCAACTATGAGAGACAAAATGTGGAAACAAATCCAGACAAACACATTGTCTGATTTGGAAAGAATTTTTTTTGCAAATTATGGTGGAAAATAAGTATTTGGTCACCTACAAACAAGCAAGATTTCTGGCTCTCACAGACCTGTATCTTCTTCTTTAAGAGGCTCCTCTGTCCTCCACTCATTACCTGTATTATTGGCACCTGTTTGAACTTGTTATCAGTATAAAAGACACCTGTCCACAACCTCAAACAGTCACATTCCAAACTCCACTATGGTGAAGACCAAAGAGTTGTCGAAGGACACCAGAAACAAAATTGTAGACCTGCACCAGGCTGGGAAGACTCAATCTGCAATAGGCAAGCAGCTTGGTGTGAAGAAATCAACTGTGGGAGCAATAATTAGAACATTGAAGACATACAAGACCACTGATAATCTCCCTCGATCTGGGGCTCCACGCAGGATCTCACCCGTGGGGTCAAAATTATCACAAGAACAGTGAGCAAAAATCCCAGAACCACACGGGGGGACCTAGTAAATGACCTGCAGAGAGCTGGGACCAACGTAACATCAGTAACACACTACGCCGCCAGGGACTCAGATCCTGCAGTGCCAGACGTGTCCCCCTGCTTAAGCCAGTACATGTCCGGGCCCGTCTGAGGTTTGCTAGAGAGCATTTAGATGATCCAGAAGAGGATCGGGAAAATGTCATATGGTCAGATGAAACCAAATTAGAACTGTTTTTTAGAAACACAACTCGTCGTGTTTGGAGGAGAGAGAATGCTGAGTTGCAACCAAAGAACACCATACCTAGTGTGAAGCATGGGGGTGGCAACATCATGCTTTGGGGCTGTTTCTCTGCAAAGGGAACAGGATGACTGATCTGTGTACATGAAAGAATGAATGGGGCCATGTATCGTGAGATTTTGAGTCCAAACCTCCTCCCATCAGTAAGGGCATTGAAGATGAAATGTTGCTGGGTCTTTCAGCATGACAATGATCCCAAACACACAGACCGGGCAATGAAGAAGTGGCTTCGTAAGAAGCATTTCAAGGTCCTGGAGTGGCCTAGCCAGTCTCCAGATCTCAACCCCATAGAAAACCTTTGGAGGGAGTTGAAAGTCCATGTTTCCCAGCGACAGCCCCAAAACATCACTGCTCTAGAGGAGATCTGCATGGAGGAATGGGCCAACATACCAGCAACAGCGTGTGACAACTTTGTGAAGACCTACAGAAAACAATTGACCTCTGTAATTGCCAACAAAGGATATATAACAAAGTATTGAGATGAACTTTTGATATTGACCAAATACTTATTTTCCACTATAATTTGCAAAAAAAAATCTTTCCAAATCAGACTATGTGATTGTCTGGATTTGTTTCCACATTTTGTCTCTCATAGTTGAGGTATACCTATGATGACAATTACAGGCCTCTCTCATCTTTTTAAGTGGGAGAACTTGCACAATTGGTGGCTGACTAAATACTTTTTTGCCCCACTGTAAGTATAACATTCAAAAGATAGGGGGAGGGAGGGATGGGATTTTAACGGTGCAAACAGTAAAGTAATAATGAGAAGGAGATTGTTATTCATAAAAAAGTTGTTACAATTTATTGAACATATTCATAAAACATGATCCTGGATAGTCAAAAAAAGTATAAGTATAACATGTTTGTTATTTTTTAAAAGACGCCTTTTTAATAAAAAAAAAAAACAATTTTCAATCGCTTTAAAAAAACTTTCCACGACTTCTACGGATTCCCACTACCAGGAGGTTGCATGCATTTCTCTTTCCTTGAGTTTAAATCTCTTCCTCCCCTCCTCGCATCTCCCCACTAGGGGTCGGAATCACCGGCTCTCCCATCAACCAGCAATGACATCCACACCACCACCCTCCAGCACCTTTCACCTCTCAGTGGAAGAAACAATTACCTTTTTTAAAATAAAATAATAATTTTCCCCTGTTATTATCATTTTATCTCAGTACTGCTGTTCTCTTGCAGCTACTTCCTGTCTACATGCATGTGCTCCAGCAATGACTGTGTGGCGTTTTTATGGCATGGGCAGGTTTTATGATAAGAGTGGTGGACCATGCCTCTACAACGTATGTTGGAATGACCTATATTAGTCTCCATTGGAAGCCCTTGTAACAGGGTGCCAACACTGGAGCACAACAGAGAGACAGGGACAGAGCATTGTCACCATGTAACAGCTAGTATGTATTAAGAACCTGCATGGCAGTATCATCAGGTATTATTTAATGAAAGTTGCAGTTTTAAAAATATGAATTACTTTTAAATTTCCTTGAAAGCCAAAAACATGACAATTAGAGCCGGTTCACACAGGGGCAACACAACTTCCAGCGCGACTTTGGGAGGCAACTTGGACACGTCTTGAGTATGAATCACAGCACGACTCCAGGCAACTTACAAGGCAACTTCAAGTTGCCTCCAGGACAGGCGACTTTCCAGTGGCCAATCAAACAACAATCAGCTCTGTATAGGAAGGGGTTTGCCTGGAAAACTATTTTTACTTCCTGGAAAGTTGCTTCAGTTAAGACAGGGGATCCGACTTGGAGGCAACTTCCATTGAAATCAATGGGTACAAGTCGCCTAGAAGTCGGTTTGAAGTCGTACAGGAACCTTTTCTGAAGTCGGAGCGACTGCAGTAGTGTACATTAAGACGGCTCCATTCACTTACATTACTTTTCTAAACCGCGCAACTTGGCGCGACCTGGGGCGACCTGAAGTCGGATCCCATGACGCCCCTGTGTGATCCGGCTCTAAATATGTCTGATTGTGTTTTAATTAGTACTATTGCACATACTGTATTTGCATCAATGTCAAATCTTCTTTCATGCTTCTTCAGGGACCTCACATATGGATAGTACTGTATTTGCTACCTTCTGGTATAAAGTTTAATTAAAGTGTGCAGGAAATAGTGTTATGTTTTTCTCATCCTTACAAGATTAATTAAACCCTTACTAAACTATTAATTACCCTACTAATTAGCCTAATAAAATATATTTTAAACAGCTCTATCTACCTAAACCCTATCTGCCTATAAAACAAGAGGAACTGGCGATTGGAAAAGAATCAACATAATGTTCGTTTTTATATTTTGTAGTAATGTTTTTACATATGCTGAAAAAAAAAATAATAAAAAAAAATACCTCTTTCTCTCAGGACAAGTGAAAGTGCTTTAAAAAGAGGAAGAAAGAGACTTACAGCTACAGTGAATGCGAAAAGGTTGTTGTAAAGTCCTATTTTCTGAGATTAAAATGATTGGTGCTATTAAGGATTACATATTTAGGAACCTTGTGACCTTAGGCTGCCAGCAACAGCCCTCTCTTGTCCTGATAATACGTAGTAGAGATTTACTAATAGACCCTATAATGAAAATGAGCTCCAGAGATGATACATGTTGCATACTGGTTGCATCCAGGTTCTACAATGGTTTCTGTCTCAGCACAGCTTTCCTTTAATTTCCTTTAATTGTTCTTCAAGTTTATATGTCAGTGTCTTGCAATATGTGCCTTCATAATCTTATTTTGGAATATAATCATGTCTGCCTTACAACACTCATTTTTTATTGATTTGTTGTGCCTATACCATATAAGCCCATGCATATGATTTGAAAAGCTCTGTTGTTTTTACAATAACCATACTTGTCCCTTATTACCTTTTACAATAGTAAAAGGTACATAATCATGTTGGTTGCTGCAGTTACATTCTAATATTAGGATGTACAGATCTGCCATATACTAAAAACCTCATTTGAGAATATAATGACAGCAGCTATTGCAACAAGAGAGGAGACGAAATAGTGTGGACGTGTCAGAAGATTACAGGGCTCACTAGTGAGATGATTTATTGGTACTGTGATAAACAAAAATAATTTTGCAGATGGCACAGGATGAGGTTTACCTAAATTCGTTCTCTCTCTCTTATGACAACATCTGGAATCTAAGAACCTAAACAGTTTATCATCATTAGCCAGAACTAAAACAGACAGAGGCATGTGTGTGATTGCAATATGTATAGCATATGCATATGGCAGTTTATAAGTAGGACCCGCCCCTCCACCAAATTTAAATATAATGTTTTAATTGCTAATGTAGATAACTAAAGGCTAATTATTTAATTGTATACTTATGTGTATGAAGTATATGTGTGTGCATTTTTCATGAAATCAGAAGTAAAAATATTCACTATTTCTACATAAATTGCTTATTTTTTTCCTTGAATATGCATCTGCAAAAGCATCCAGTTTTGCTAAGTGTATTCCAGATTTACAGGTTTTTGGTTATTCCTTTTTTGGATTTTTTTGCAGAAATATTGGGCGTGGAGCAAAGGGTAAGGTGGTAGCAGAAAACCTTTATCTATACTTTTTTTTTAATAGAACATTTATTTAATTTAGCTTTATTTGGACTAGAAAATATTTCCAGTATGACCTGACAATCTTAGGAATGTGCTGATTATGGCGCTGGTTAAGTGGCCTATTTTGGAAGCTGGAAAAAAACAATTCAATCATGTGAAATAAACTGGGACCTCTTGCTACTATGCATAATTAATTTTATAACAAAAACTATAAAAAAAAAGTGGGGGGCGTGGCTTGGCGGAAGCACAATATTGGAGCTCGGTGAACAACACAGCCTACAGCTACCCTGCTTGTTCCCACCTGGAAATGGGCAAATTGCTCCATCAGACCCAGGGCCAGATTCCTGACAAGGCCACCGAGGCCAGACCTCGGGGCGGCACGGGCTGCAGGGGCGGAGCCGCGACAACAGGGGGGTGGAAAAATCCTCCCCCTCCCAAGACCTGGCATCTCCCCCTGCACCTCTGGCTGGCCGTTTAGAGTGCAGTGGGGAGAGGTGGTAGGAGGTGGAAGGCGGCGATCGGCAGCTCTATGATGCCTGTGTGGGCGGCGGGATCTCTCTGAGGCTTGTAGTACTCTCTTGAGTGTCAGTGTATTCAGTGGAGAGGAGAGGAGAGGGGAGGGGCCTCTGACCCAGGCAGGTATCAGTTTCACTTTCACTCTGATTGTACACTGTTGCTGATGCCTGGGTCAGAGGCCCCTCCCCTCTCTGCCATATACATTCGGATATAGAACTACTAGCCCCAGCGAGATCCCCCTGCCTGCCGCTTGCCGCCTCCCACCTCCACCAGCCAGGTACAGGTGAAACTCTGCAAGGGGGGGTCAGCTGTTTGGGGACCCTGATGTAAGAGGGGGGGCTTTCTGGGGACACCAATGTAAGAGGGGGGCCTCTGGGGACACTAATGTAAGAGGGGGCTCTCTGGGGACCCTGATGTAAGGAGGGTCTCTCTGGGGACCCTGATGTAAGGGGAGGCTCTCTGGGGATCCTAATGTAGGGGGAGGCTCTCTAGGGACCCTGATGTAAGTAGGGAGGCTCTCTGGGGACCCTGATGTAAGGGGAGGCTCTCTGGGGACCCTGATGTAAGGGGGCTTTCTGGGGACCCTAATATAAGGAGGGGCTCTCTGGGGACCTTGATGTAAGGGGGGCTCTCTGGGGACCCTGAAGTAATGAGGGGGGCTCTGAGGACCCTAATATAAGTAGGGAGGCTCCCTGGGGATCCTAATGTAGGGGGAGGCTGTCTGGGGACCCTGATGTAAGGGGGGCTCTCTGGGGACCCTGATGTAAGGGGGCTCTCTAACGACCCTAATATAAGGAGGGGCTCTCTGGGGACCTTGATGTAGGGGGCTCTCTGGGGACCCTGATGTAACGAGGGGGGCTCTGAGGACCCTAATATAAGTAGGGAGGCTCTCTGGGGACACTGATGTAGGGGGAGGCTCTCTGGGGACCCTGATGTAAGTGGGGCTCTCTGGGGACCCTGATGTAAGGGGAGGCTCTCTGGCGACCCTGATGTAAGGGGAGGCTCTCTGGGGACCCTGATGTAAGGGGAGGCTCTCTGTGGATCCTAATGTAGGGGGAGGCTCTCTAGGGACCCTGATGGAAGTAGGGAGGCTCTCTGGGGACCCTGGTGTAAGGCAAGGCTCTCTGGGAACCCTGATGTAAGGAGGGGCTCTCTGGGGACCCTGATGTAAGGGGGGCTCTCTGGGGACCCTAATATAAGGAGGGGTTCTCTAAGGACCTTGATTTAAGGGGGGCTCTCTGGGGACCCTGATGTAATGAGGGGGGCTCTGAGGACCCTAATATAAGTAGAGAGGCTCTCTGGGGACCCTAATGTAGGGGGAGGCTCCCTGGGGACCCTGATGAAAGGGGAGGCTCTCTGGGGATCCTAACATAAGGGGAAGGTTCTCTAGGGACCCTGATGTAATTAGGGAGGCTCTCTGGGGACCCTGATGTAAGGAGGAGCTCTCGGGGGACCCTGATATAAGGGGGGCTCTCTGGGGATCCTGATGTAAGGAGGAGCTCTGGGGACCCTGAAATAAGGAGGGACTCTCTGGGGACCCTGATGTAATGAGGGGGGCTCTGAGGACCCTAAAATAAGTAGAGAGGCTCTCTGGGGACCCTGATGTAAGGGGAGGCTCTCTGGGGACCCTGATGTAAGGAGGGGCTCTCTGAGGATCCTGATGTAAGGGGTCCCTCTGGGGAGTCCCCCTATGTGATGGTGTGTGTGTGTGTTGGGGGCGGCATTGAAGGACCCGGCCTTGGGGCGGCAAAGGGAGTAAATCCGGGCCTTACCCCACACTTCAGATCCCGCTATGGACCGGCTTCAACCTCAGCCAGGAACATCTCCGATCTGTTTAAAGCCTAGCCAGCAACACGAGGCAGCATGAGGAGGAGGACTTCAGCGAGGACTCTCAGTTGGCTGCAGAGGACACAGGTAGGGGCTGAGCACGCAGTGGCAAACTTCTCACCTATACAGACATGTCAGGGTTTGCCGCAGATATCAAATCCACTTTCTCAACGGCCATAACTGATCTGAAGTCTTACCTGTTAGTCCTCACTGAAAAGATGGCGACAATTGAAGCCACAGGCAAACACAGAGACAGAGCTCTACACAGACTGAAGAAGGTGGCAGATTCCCATGTCTCCCACTTTATTGAAATGAACAGACATTTGGAGGATCTGTACAACAGAGGACACAGAAATAACATTAGGTAAGGGGTATCCCTGAGGCTGTACACACTGAACAGATCATTCCTGCATTGCAGAGAGTTTTCAATAGCTTATTGGAACGGCAGGAGGATACAGAAATTGAATTTGTTAGAGCACACAGGGCACTCAGAGCCAGAGGTCCAGACACTGCTCCCCCCAAAGACATAATTTGTTACCTGCAGAATTACCCACTAAAAAAGGACATTATGCGCAAAGTGCACAGGAACAATCATATTGTCTTTAATGGCATAAATGTCATGCTCTTCCAAGATCTCTCTCAAATCGCCTTGAAAAATCACAGGGAGCTACGCCCCCTGCTGGACAAACTTAGAGAAAGGAATCTGAGATACACTTGGCGCTTCCCTTTCACTTTAATTGTCACTCACGCAGGAAAACAACACATTTTACGTTCTCCTACTGACCTCCCAGAGTTCTATGATGCCCTGGGTCTAGAATTATTAGAACTTCCAGAATGGTACCAGGAGTTCACCTTACCACTGCCTGCCAGAAGTCCTCCCAGCTCTCCCGTCTCCTCACCAGAAAAGTGACAGTCCAAAAAAATTAAGCACTGTTGTGGTGGTGGCTCACATATGGGGACCCCTACTCCACGACCCATACCTTCCAGGTCTCAATACACAAGTAAAATGCGCAAAAAAACAGAAAAACAAGTATCAAGTCAGTATTAAAATTACTTGATGTACATCTTAGTATGTACAGTCAGTAAAACAGAGAGCGTCCAAACTCTGATAATGTTACATAGGAAGTCCAAGGGCCAGGGAAGGATGGTATAGTAGGGGCTAAGGCTACACTCTCAGGGCTGCCATCAGAGGGGAACAGAAACCATGTTCCAATTCTACAGGCAAAAACACAAGGGGAGAGGCACCTCTGGGTGTAGATGTTTAAAACAATTTTAATAACAGAGTAGTAAACATAGGCCACTCACATTTTTGTGGCAACGGTTAGGCATAGAAAGAAATCCCAATCAAGGGGGGCAGATCATCAGGTCCATCAGTCTGTTCCTGGTCCTGCTGGGGTGCTGTGCTGCTGGAAATTCGCTCACTACGCTGACAGATGGAGATGAAGCCGGCAGCAGGGGAGGAAGAACTTCAGAGCGAGGTTTGGAGTGCAGTTGGTTAGGCAGGCGGGAAGTGGTGACGTCACTGGCAATGCGACGCATTTCGTGAGCGTACAGGCTGCGTGTGAAGTGGCGGCTGTGCTCCTTCATTAAGCTAATAGGTAAGGGGTGTGGAGCTAGAATTTATGTTGCAAAAAGGGGAGGGTCCGAGGCAGGGAATGCAGAGTGACAGGTGGAGCGTAGTATCCACAGGAGGGGACGTGAAACAGTGCAAGATGCTGAATAGCAGTGCAATAACTGAAAATACATGGCCAAAAGACACTCTGAATTCCCCGCCTCGGACCTGATGATCTCCCCCCCTTGATTGGGATTTCTTTCTATGCCTAACCTTTACCACCAAAATCTGAGTGGCCTATGTTTACTACTCTGCTATTAAAATTGTTTTAAATATCTGATCCCCCCTTGATTCAGTCTGCTGCTGATACAAGATCCAGGAACACTCATCACTAGATCTAGATGTAACCACAGTTGGGGCTAACCGACTTACAACTGAAGTAGCTGTAAAGAATCCGTTGGACCTTTATTATATAGCCTATGCAGGGTCGATCCACATAGACCCAAGTAACTTGCCTAGCACACTAGTGTCTTTCTATGTGCTACCATTTATTTTTATGTTTTACCGTTCTGACTTAGATATTGGTATATCTATACAGTGTAAATGCAAACACACTGGTCGTAGCTTACCTACGTCCCCACAAAGTGTACCTGAACTTAGGTTTTCTCAACTCGGGTACACTACCTTATTACTTTAGGTAATACGTACTCGTAACTAAAGTGTTTTACTATTGCTCTTGTTGTTATTGGATTCATCTCTTTCCTCTGAATCTTTATCTTTCTACCTCCTCTTATCTTTACCTGCTCCTTTTCTCTCTTTTTTTTTTTTGTAAAAAGTCAATTGATAATAGGCTCTTGAGATTTATATTGCAGAGTTCACAACTAACACTGTACCACCTGAATCCTTCTGATGGCTTACTCGTCACTGGGGAAATGCCCCTTAGTGATCTCACACAATACAAAAGGCTTGAATATACCAGAAAAGCGCACCTCCCTCCTGAGGGAACTAAAGAAAGGTAGTCCGCATTTTGTTTATCTTCAGGAAACCCACTTTAAAACGAACCAGGTACCAAAACGTACTAATGCCTTTTTTACAGCGGCACACCATGCTATCAATGACAGTAATAAAATAAAAGTAGTGTCGATTTTAGTAAGCAAAGAGGCCCCTTTCATGGATCGCCTAATAGACCTTGAGGGACAATTTGTTTTATACCTATAGTGACAAGCCAAATACGTTGGCGAATGTCTATTTCCCCAACACAGTCCATAGAACATTTTGCCAAAGGGTAGTGCACAAGCTCAAAGGTTTAATATCAGGCTTCCTAATTCTTGGAGGAGATTTCAACATTCCACTGAACCCCGCAGTTGATTCCTCATCAGGGAAAACCTGCATCACATATCGGGCCCTTAAAAAAATTAAAACCCTACTGAACTCCCTACAGTTGATAGACACCTGGAGATTCCTCCACCCAGAAACTAGAGACTTTACGTTCCACTCTATCCCCCACAATCGTTACTCGCGCATTGATTATTTGTATGTCACCCAAAGGGATCTGCAGACCGTCAAATAGGTCAAATACCTGGAGACTGAATTCCTCCTTGCTGACACACCCCACCCTACTCACCAGAATCACAACCGCACTCTCAGACTTTTTTAAGCTCAATACCACCCCAGACATGGACCCCATGATGATATGGGAAGCACATAAATACACTATTAGGGTAGAATTGATCAAAATGGGATCCCAACGCAAAAAAAGAACAAGAACAGGAAATTAAAAACCTAGCAGAATTTTTTTTTAGACTAGAAACTACACACAAACAATCTCTGTCTACCCAGTCTGCCAGGGAATTGTTAGATACTAGGAAAGTGCTACAGCAGATATTCGAGTCAGGTGACAAAACAGGCAGACTTTTAGCTAGAGCCCTAAAAGACACCAATGCTACTAAAAACATTCAGGACATAAGATGGGTCATTAGATGTCACTACAGATGCCAAAGCGACACACTTCCATCAGTTTTACACAAAACTGTACAATCTCCCACACCAACATAAACCCCCCGACATGATAAGGGACAGAATGCAGGTAATCCAAGACTATTTAAGCAAAAGTGGTCTTGCTAAACTAGGAAACTCTGGGATAACTCCCCTAGAAGATAAAATCACCCTGTCAGGTGGCAATTAATGATCTCAAATTGGGAAAAAGCCCGGGACCGGATGGTTTCACATCCATTTTCTACAAAACGTCTATCAACATTCTGTCTGCTCCCCTGACCGGGGGACGTGAACTCCTTGTCTTTGCTCAGACCAGTGCCATCTGACTTTCTCTCAGCTTATATAACGGTAGTGCTTAAACCTGAAAAGGATCCCACTGAATGCTCCAGTTACAGACCTATCTCCCTATTAAATCTAGACCTCAAACTGCTAGCAAAAGTCATCGCCAACAGACTGAGACCACTTCTTTCTGATTTGATAGGCCCAGAACAAGTTGGCTTTATGCCTGGGAGAGAGGTGAAGGACAATGTGATCAAGGCCCTCCTTTTATCGCTGCTCAGTCGCAGAGCTTTGGAGGCCTTCTCTTGTCAACGGACGCAGAAAAGGCCTTCGACAGGAACTCATGGGACTATATGCTAGCCACATGCAAGCACAAGGTTTGGGCCCACATATGATGACGTGGATTTCCGCCCTCTACCAAAACCCCTCTGCTAGGTTAAAGATAAATGGCACACTATGAGATAAGATCATGATAACAAATGGCACGAGGCAAGGGTGTCCCCTATCACCATTAATGTTCATTTTATCCCTGGAACCATTCATTAGAATGATCAACAGTTTGGGCCCACATATGATGACGTGGATTTCCGCCCTCTACCAAAACCCCTCTGCTAGGTTAAAGATAAATGGCACACTATGAGATAAGATCATGATAACAAATGGCACGAGGCAAGGGTGTCCCCTATCACCATTAATGTTCATTTTATCCCTGGAACCATTCATTAGAATGATCAACAGTTTGGGCCCACATATGATGACGTGGATTTCCGCCCTCTACCAAAACCCCTCTGCTAGGTTAAAGATAAATGGCACACTATGAGATAAGGTCATGATAACAAATGGCACGAGGCAAGGGTGTCCCCTATCACCATTAATGTTCATTTTATCCCTGGAACCATTCATTAGAATGATCAACAGTGACAAATCAATCACTGGTTTTGAGGTTTCAGGCAGAGAGTACAAGATTGCAGCCTACGCGGATGATCTGCTGTTCTTTTTGACCAAACTGCACACCACCATACCCAATTTAGTTAAAGAATTTACACACTATGGGTTTGTATCTAACCTAACAATAAACTTTTCAAAATCAAAGGCTATGACTATCACCTTGACAGAAGAAGACCTAAATAGAACTAAGACTAATTGCCCATTTCGATGGGTGACTAAGGCCCTCAAATAAAACTATTGCAGGGGACATTGAAGGACTTAAAGACCTGGCACTCCAGATATTTCTTATGGTTCGAGAGAGCCACTATTCTTAAAATGACCATCCTTCCCAGGCTGTTATATCTTCTAAAAACGTTACCAATTAAAATCCCAAAATGTTTTTTCAAGGCTTTACAATCCATGCTCCTGCAATTCCTTTGGGGGCACAAAAAATCCAGAATCAAATTTGCATTACTGACCAGACCTAAGGAACATGGGGGGATGGGTGTACCACACTTCCAACAATTAGTACCTCGTCTCACACCTAACAAGGGTGATTTTTTGGCACTGTCATGGCAACTCCAAAGATTGGGTCACACTAGAGGCATCCCTGAGCCCTATTTCCTTGAAATTTTCCCTCTGGATCCCATGGACAAGCCATAGACAATCCATAAAACACCCACTGACAGGAGCTACCTTGAATGTGTTCCACACTGTAACAAAAAAACCTAACTTAACCTCTTCACTCAGCCCCCTAACCCCTCCGAGGAACAACCCCTACTTTACTCCGGGGATTGAGAATATAGCGCTCCAAACCTTAGACCCTAAGCAACCGTTCACAGTGGGAGACTGCTTCCACAACGGTCGGATTAAATACATCTCTACGTTAAAGAATGACAATGGGCTTACATATCTACCCCTTTGGTTCTACTTTCAAATCTGCAGCTTTGTTAGTGACAAGACAAGGAAACCATTATTCTCTAGATCGCTGACCGAGCTAGAATCAACATGTGCTAGGGGTGAAAATTTTGAAAGGGCGACGTCAGTCACATATGCTTGGCTACAAAACTTCAAGGTCACTACTGAAGATAGATTCAGGAGGGAATGGTCAAGGGCTCTGCAGATAGATATAACAGACAATCAATGGAAAAAAGCATGTATCCTCTCCCACAAATGCTCCATTAGCACTAAAATACAGGAGCTCATGACACACTGGTACGCCACTCCTGCAAAGCTAAAACGATGGTTCCCCATACTTCCAACAGTTGATGGAAATGTGGAAAAGATGTAGGCACCCTCCTGCACATATGGTGGCAATTCCAGGTGTTGAATGCTTTTTGGAACAAAGTCAGGGAGATAATAAGACAAAATTACGGAAACTAGACTCTCACTGGGGTGGAGCTCAGGACCTTGACGTCACCACGCCCCCAGCTGACTGGCTGCCGCCATAGCGGGGTTTCAGTGCTCTTTTGAAAATTTTGTTTTTTCTCCATATGGATGTCAGTTTACCCGTTTTAAGAATAAAGGGTACTTCGTTTTTACATGCTGCACCATGAAGTCTTCTTATTTTCTCTTCTAAATTGGTATCCTTTACATCGTATGAGCATGCCTGCAGTCTCAAGGCAAACCAGGAGTCAGAGTTTCAACGAGTGGAGTGAGGACACAGAGGACTGCATCGCTGACATCTTATTCGGTGTAGTTGCTGAGCCCTTTTGGTCCCTGTAATAGGGACCCACCTGGTCTGGTAAGCCTCCTGTCTATACATCTTGATTGAAGTATATTCCAACTTTTGAAGATCTGAAGATCTGTCATCACTTTGATACATGCTGGCTGGCTCTGCATCATCTATGGACTTTTCCTTTGTTTGTTTGTTTATGGTTTTATTGCTTCTCCTACTGCCGTGAGAGTCAGGCAGTTGAAGCTTATGGACTTTCTTGGTGTGTTTATATACTCACTCAGTAGGGAACATTTTTTTGTTTAATTATTTTTTTGTTTAATATTTTTATATATATTAAAAAAAAAATTTGTGTGTTAGTTCATACATATACCACTTTTTGGCACGTTGGTCGCCACTTAGACGGTTGCGCATTTATTATTTATTTTTTCTCACTGGACGCAGCCTGTTACCTGCTCCGCATCACTAATTTTCCGCTTAGATGTTACAAGAAGTCCTTGACCAAGCAACTACTAAATGCTGCCAAGGCTTTAATACCGCTTCTATGGAAAAGCACCCGGGCCCTGTCTATACAGGACTGGTTGGGAAAAGTTTCCGAAATTTGTCAGATGGAAGAAACACTAGCCTAAACTTCCGATAAAGTAGAGAGATACCACAAAACTTGGTCTCCATGGTTCACTTTAAAATTCTCAGCTGCCTATGAAAATGTAATGAATCGATTACTGAAGAGGAGAAAACTCAGATAACCCACCTTCAGGACACCAGCAATTTAGTTGCTAACCTACACAAAGAGTCTGAATAAGTACATATTGAGTTTTGCTTGACCATGACTTTAAACCTCTTTTTTTTCTTTTCACTACCTTTTTATTTTCCTTTTCTTATCCTTTCAACTTGTTTATAATTATGATATCAAAGCTAGATCCACCAACATTCATTACTAAATAACTGAATCAATCACCACATTATGGTTTAAGGTTGAAAAATCTCAGTACTACTATGAATACTTACTGTTCTTGAGCAATAAGAGATGTTGAACTGATTGATATGTTCAGTGCTATACAATCATCTTGATACACTATATGTCTTCATTTTGAGCACCTTAAGATGTCTGACTGTGCAGTTACACCATCCTTGTTATATGCTTTGATCTGTAGGATTGAATGTGACTTCAATAAACTTTTAATGTTTAAAAAACATGTTGTTTTTTTTCAAAATGTTTGGTGTTTTTTTATTTTATATAAAAAAAAAAACATTGGTGAGTAAATACCAGCAAAAGAAAGCTCCACTTGTGAGAAATTAATGCTAAAAATTTTTTTTTGGGGTATAGTGTTGCATAACCGAGCAATTGCCAGTGAAAGTAGCACAGTGCTAAATAGCAAAAAATGGTCTGTCATGAAGGGGGTAAAACCTTCCGGAAGTCAATTGGTTAATAGAGTAAAGACCTAGCACAGATAAAAAAGGCTTCAAGGGCTGGGACAGTGATAATAACTGAGGATTTTAACTACATTGAAATTGGCTAGAGAAATGGTACTGATGGAACAGCCAAAGAGTGGAAATGTACAGTATAAACCTATTACAAGATAATTTTATGGTGCAGCTTTTAGGAGCCCCACCTAGAAAATATGTTCTGCTGGACATGGTAATCTTTAACCATGTGGAGCTTTTCACTTATGTTCATATAAAAGAACATCTGGTAGCAGAGACCATAATATGTTTCCTAAGCTGTAAACAGCAATATTTAAAAAAGAAATCAAGGAAAATTCAAAGCGAGGACAGATTTTAAGAGGCTGTAGGACAAATCCCGATGTATTCTTTAAATATATTAATAGTAAAATGGTTAGGTCTGAGTATGTAGATAATTTAGAGTTGCCGAATGGGGCCAAAGGGAAAGCAAATTTATTAAAAACCTTCTTTAGGAGGGTGAACAAAAGAAAAAGCAGGAACCTTAAGTCCATAAAAGGAATAGTACTGACATAGTCCCAAAATAATCCAAATGGCTCAAAACTGATACCATTCAGGAACATTTACACAGAAAACAGGTGAATAAAGCACTTGGACCAGATGCACACACTTCCATGTCCTCAAAGAGTTGAGCTCTGTTATTTAGAAGACATTGTTTCTAATTTTTTGGACACTTTAATGACTGGCTCTGTACCACTAGATTGGCACAAGGTCAATGTGCTGCCTATATTTAAAAATGGATTAAAATCTTTACCAAGTAACTACAGATTGGTTAGTTTAACTTCTATAGTTGAGAAGATATTCAAGAGTTTGATAAAAGATCACATATAAGCATTTTAAAACAACACTTTAAGAAATATACAGCATGGATTCATGAAAGACTGAATTTGTCTATCAAATCAGATTTATTTTTATGAAGAAGTAAGGAAAAACTTTGACAAGGGTGTGGCTGTGGATACTTGGAATTTGCACAAGCATTAGACATACAGTAGTTCCCCACGCATTGGTTCATTTTGTAGGTTACAGTCTATAGACTTTGAAAATTCAGCTTGCAAATTGTAAATGGATAGAAAACTGGATAAGAGACAGTACGTATTCAGAGAGTGGTGATTCATTATTTATACTCTGAATGGTCTATGGTTATTGGTAGTGTACCCTAAAGTGTTGGGATCCTAACTTTGTAACCTATTTAAAAATGGTATAGAGTTTAGAATTAAAAGTAGCATTTTTGTGTTTGTAGATGATACTATTCTATGTAGTGGAATAATGTCTTTACAGCATGTCCCCTACTTTAAGCAGTCCTTGTTTAATTGGGCAGCTATGTGGAAAAAAGAATTTGATGTTGATAAATGTAAAGTTATGCATTTGGGAGATAAAAACATGCATGTATTCTACAAGTACAATAGGGGGGATTCAATCCCTGAAAAGGATCTGGGTGTTTTGGAGGATCATTGACTTAATAATGGCATGCAATGCCAAGCTGTAGTTTTGACAGAAAAAATACAATATTGTATTAAAAGAGGTATAGACTCTAGAGAGAGAAACATAATTTTGCCCCTCTCAGTTCGCAAAAATTATTTGGGGGAACTGGAGAAAGTGTGGAGAAGGGCAACCAAATTGATAAGAGGCATGGAGGACCTTAGCTATGAGGAAAAATAAGCTAAACTTAATTTATTCTCTTGTGTAAAGGCATTTAATGGTTGATATAACCAATATGTATACATACATACGTGGTCCACATAAACAACTTGATGTAGAGATATTCACTTTAAGGTCATTACAAAAGACGAGGAGGCACTCTTTACATCTGGAAGAAAAGAGATTTAACTTCCACAAACCAAAAGGGTGCTTTACCGTAGTAACTGTGAACATGCGGAAAAGACTCTCTCAAGAACTAGTTCTGGCCAGCTCAGTAGATTTTTTTTAAAAAGAGCTGCATGCATTTGTAACTGGACATTATTGGATATTAACATTTATACATAATAACACCCAATAACAGCAGAGATTGTTGATTGCTTTCTGGAGAGCCAGAAAGGAATACATTTTTCCCCCTTTGGAACAAACCAGCTTTATATGTGATTTCTCCTTCCTCTTGATTAACTGTGGGTATAGGGTTCTGTATATGGATATTTTCTATTTAATTATTCTATTTCTTTCTTTCTTTCTTTTCTATTGGTTGAACTAAAGGAACCCGTGTCATGTTTCAGCCTAACTATGTAACAATGTAACTAGGGTGAGGCCCAACCACTGCTTTGTCCTGCAGAACCTGCTTACTCCCTATTACCTCTTCATGCAGAACATCTGCCTCTCCCTTTATGCCTGCCAATGGTGTATTTACGTTTTGTGCTGCCCTAGGCCTGACAAAACTCATGCACCCACCAATTTAAATATGACCCACCCCTTCCTGTCAATGCCACACCCCTTCATTTGTAAGACCCGCCCTGTCATCAGTAAACCACACCCCTTCCTCTTTAGGCTCCAAATTTTCCTCTTAGAGCTCCACCTCTTCCTCTCTGTACATTAGGCCTAGGTTCACATTAGGGAGGGTTTGAAATCGTGCGAGTTCAGCTGATTGCAGTCCGACTTTGGGGACGATTTGACAGAAATCTGTGTGGGTTCATGCACATATGTCTATTTAAATCGCCCCCAAAATCGCCATAAGTAGTACAGGAACTACTTTTGGGAATTGGTGCGGTGCCGTAAAGTCGGCGTCGCACCGTTTCGAACTGTGCTATTGCCAGTAATAGCTGACGATTTGGTATGCGATTTGACATGCCAAATCAGCCCAATGTGATTGTGGGCTTAAAGTGGGTACCAAGTGCAGCCTCATCAGTGCCCATCAATGCAGCCTCACCAGTGCCCATCAGTGCAGCTTCATCAGTGCCCATCAATGCAGCCTTACCTGTGCCCATAAGTGCAGCTTCACCAGTGCCCACACAGGTGGTGAGGAGGAAGCATATCGCTACCTCCACAGCCTGTCAATTGCCTCTGAAAATAAATCTGTATGGATTGCTTTTCAGAGGCGTGGCAGTCTTTTTTAATCAGAGCAGCAGAGTGGGGCATTAATGTAATTGTTAAGGGAGGAATTGATCTTTAAACTTACTAACCAATTTTCCAGCCTCTAGTGTGCGTGTATTCTGATTTGCCACCTGTCCTGCACACCTTAACATACACACAGAAAGTGCGTTTGAGTGTGCATCAGGGGGTGAAGTATGGACACAGCTAAAGGGGCAGGCACAACAGAGATTGGATAGATCATAAGGAGGCGGGGCAAAATCATTGGCCTTTTTTAGCAAACTGCGTTTACTCCAAATAGAGACAAAAAAAAGAAAGACAAATAAATATCCGTCAGTCTTAAATGTCGTTAGCAGAATGGACAATAAAATCCAGACTGATCTTTAATGAGAAATTACACTTTTCTTCATGTCAGAAGGCAGCATGAACCATACAGGTACTAGGAAAGGTTAACCAATACATACAAGCAGACACTAAGGTGTTAAATGCCTTTTTTTACCAGAAGTACCAGCCTGCAGATGTTGAGCTGTAAATAGTCAGGCTACATTCACACCTGAGCGTTTTCAGCTCATAAAACACCATCAAAAATGCCCAACAAGCAAAATCCCATTCATTTAAATGGCCCCTGTTCACATCTGAGCATTTTGTCGCCTGTAGTAAAACGCCTGAGGATGCATTCACACCTGAGCGTATAGTTTTTAATCAGAAAGTCACGCTATTTTTATATTGCAATATTTTTTTTTTTATTGAGGTAAATACAAAACAGGAGAGGAGAACAATAAAAAAAAAAAAAAAAAGGGAAGAAAATGAACAAATAGCCGGGTTACATTCAGCCAAACATATAAACGTTTTGACAATGTATTTTTACCCCGCCTAGAACTTGTCAGAAGATAGGAGGCATATGCATAACATCATCATAAGAGCTATTCAAGCCCTCAAGTAGGGCATAGTATGTGTGCAAGTACCCAACCCGGTAGCGTTAGAATATACCAGTTCTAGGGGGAGGGATAGGGAGGATCCAGGGCTTCAGTGGACCCCGATTAAAAAAAATTGGGGTTAGCCGTGGATCCCTACTATAATAAGGTTTCCTGCCTCATCAGTAACGTTCTATCACAGTATATAGATAACCAAGGTATACAAAAAGGTATACCACCAAGATTAGAAAGAAAGAGAGAACAAGGCAGAGAGGAAAGGAGCATAGAAGAGAAAGAGAAAGGAGGGAAAGGATAGAGAGAGGAGAGAGAGAGAGAGAGAGGGTCACCTGGATTTCCTCATTAAGTGGAGATATACTCGATCCATGGATCCCAGATCTTATTGAACACCTCTGCTTTATTGTGAAGAGTGTAAGTGAGCTTATCATTAATCATAATCCAGTTGAGTTTAACCTTAACTTGTTCTAGGGGTATTCTTGAGTGTTTCCAGTTCCTTGCAATTGTTATTCTCGCTGCCAACAAGATATAAGTTATGAGGCGTATTGATTTTTTGGGGATCCCGTCGGGCAGTCTATGAAAAAGCGCGCTCTCTGGGGACCGACGGATGTTGATACATGTTACTGAATTGATCAGATTAAAAATCCTTATCCAAAACCTGGTTACTAGTGGACATTGCCACCAAATATGGTACATGGTGCCCATCTGTCCACATTGTCGGAAACAATGAGGCGAGGAGGAAGGATGCATTTTAGCTATTCTCGTGGGGACCAAGTACCAGCGTAGCAGCATTTTCTAGTTGGCTTTGATAAGGGTAGTGTTAATAGAGATTTTTGAGAGTTGGTAGGCAATATCTTGCCAGTCTGACAGCTCAAGGGAGAGGTTCAAGTCCCTCTCCCATTGGGTCATATAGGCGAGTTTAGTATCTGGTTCAGTTATAGAAGTGTATATGGTAGAGATCCGGCCCCTCTGTGTGCCTCTGTTTTGGCAAGTTAGTTCAAATGCGGTAAGTGTCATTGGGCCCCCACCTGTTTAATTTTGGAATTAATGAATGAGGAAATTTGGTTATATCGGAATACCTCAATGGGAGGCATTGAGAAGTTGTCTTTGAAGTATGTAATCGTGTGCACTCGGTTTCCATTAAGGAAGTCCCCAATTCTCATTAATCCTTTATTGAGCCACCATTGGAATTGTTGTGGAGCAAGGCCAGGAGGAAACTCCGGATTGCAAAAGATGGGCACTAGAGGTGTGTGGCGTGACATAAGGGACGTTCGGTGTCTTGTTCTGTCCCATACCGCAAGAGAATGTGATAAGGTAGGACATAGAATAGATGGGCGTTTGCGATTAGGAAGCCACATCAAGGCTTCTATTGCCAGTGGGTGGCACGCAAGTGCTTCTATGTAAACCCAAAGAGGGACCGAACCACCAGTCGTCGTGTGAGTTAATTGGGCTATCTGAGCCGAGCGATAATAAGCCTGTAGATTGGGAAGACCAAGTCCTCCCATGGGTCTAGGTGTGTAAAGTATTTTTTTTTGTATCCGTGACTTCTTTTGTATATGTTGCATGTCTCCCCTCGGAATTGCTATCGGTAGTGTCCGGAAATAATATAGGAGTCTGGGCAAAAAAGTCATTTTTATCGAATTGATTCTGCCAAACCAAGAGAGAGAGTGTCCCGCTCAGGAGCGAAGATCTTCTTTGAGTTTTTTAAATAAAGGAGGATAATTTGCTTTATATAACGTACCTATCGAAGGGGTCAGATGGACTCCCAAGTATGGGAGGGAGTGTGAAGCCCACTTGAAGCTGTATGTGTTTTGGAGGAGTTGCACCTCCGCGGGAGGTAGTGAGATATTAAGGGCCAGGGTTTTTTGTGAGTTTAGGGTCAAACCCGAAATTAGCGAGAAACGATATAGCAAGGACAAGAGTTCTGGGATTGAGGTTTGGGGTTTGGTGATGTACATATGGACATCATCAGCAAATAGTGCACATTTGTGTTCCTGTTGACCACAATAGACACCATGGATGTTGAGATGGGAGCGGATAGCCATTGCAAGGGGTTCTATTGCTAGAGCAAATAGTAGGGGAGAGAGCGGGCATCCCTGTCTAGTACCTCGTTGGACTGGGAATATGGATGATTTATGTCCTCGATAGAAATTTGAGCTATCGGGGAGCTATAAAGTGTTTTCATCAGTGAGATAAACGTAGAGCCGAATCCCATAGTCTCAAGGGTAATAAAAAGATAGTCCCAGTTCAGGCTATCGAAAGCTTTGTTAAGGTCTAATGATAAGAGCAAGAGTTCCCGAGTTGGGAGGTCATCCCAATTGGAGCGTACCGCTGAGATCAGAGCGATAGATCTGCAAATTTGATCTAAGGTCTGACGTCCTGCAATAAATCCCGATTGGTCTTTGTGTATATAGTGTTCCAGAAAGGAATTAATTCGGAGGGCTAAAATTTTAGTTAGAATCTTTAGGTCACAATTAATTAGGAAGATTGGGTGATAGTTGCGAACATCAGAGGAATCTCTGCCGGGGTTTGGGGATAACGCTGATGTAAGCTTTATTGTCGTCAGATGGGACCACTCCCCCGTCCCTCAGGGAATTAAAATAAAGAGCCAGGTGTGGGACCAGGTGCGTAAATTTTTTATAGTAGATGTTAGGGAGCCCGTCCGGGCCTGGAGATTTATGAAGTGAGAGAGATTTGATAGCATCAGTAGCCTCTTCGGTTGTGAATGGTTGGTCCACCAATTCTCTATGATCATCAGTGATGATTGGGAGGGGGAGAGCCCCCAGAAATTCCCTGATGGACGGGGGAGCTACATCTTGGGGTTTCTTGTATAGGTCTGCGTAGAAGTTATGGAATTCATTGAGGATTTTATGGGGATCCTGTGAGAGGTGGCCCCCGGATAGCTTTATTTTAGGGAGCGTACGATGGGAATGTCTAGGAGTGAGTTTATGCACCAGTAGGGATCCTGGGCGGTCCCGCCAAGTGAAGAATTTATGATTCGTCCACCGTAATTGTTTCTCGGCCCTTGTAGTGAGGCAGATGTTTAATTCTAATCGGGATTGTTCCAGCTTCTTAAACAAGTTGGGAGAAAGGGAGCGTTTATGTTGTTTGGTTAGAGACTCAAATTCCTTGGTTTTGGCAGAAATCAGCTCGACGCGAGCCTTTTTTAGTCTGGAGGCTAGCTGAATAAAGGAGCCCCTAATAGTGGCTTTGTGCGCTGCCCAGTTAATGGCAGGGGATGTATCCCCTGGGATATTATTTTCAAAGTAGGTTTGTATATGGCTAGAAATCTCTATGCAGTGAGATTCATCACTGAGGAGAGATTAATTTAGTCGCCAATGGAATCCCACAGTTTTATTAGTGAGATCAGTTAGTTGAATCATAACAGGATCGTGGTCTGACCAAGGTGTTGACAAAATTTTTGCAGATCTCAATTTCGGTATCACTCCCGAGGGGAGAAACACGTGGTCTATGCGGGAGTAGTGCCCATGTGCCCTTGAATAGTGGGAGTAGTCCCTGGCGGTAGGATTGGCCTCTCGCCAAGCGTCCACCAAATCATATTTATATAGCAGTTGTGCGAATTTATGACTTTGCCTGGGGGGAGACCGAAGTCCTGAAGTGTGTGATTTATCTTTAGCTAGATCTAGAGCTAGGTTAGAATCACCTGCCAAGATTACAACACCCTCAAATTCGGGTTCCAAGAGTGTTAGAAGGGCGTGAAAAAAGGCGGTTTGATTAGTATTGGGGGCATAGTAGACAAGTATGGTGATTAACGTTTCCCCTAGGTGGCCCTTCACTAGAAGGTAGCGGCCCTCTTTATCTTTAATGGTTTTAGTTTCTGTGAACGATACATGCCTAGAGAAGCAGAGGGCTACACCCCTCCTCTTCTCTGAAGTGTTCGCGTAGAAACAAAGAGGGTAATCTCTATGGAGATAGCGGGGGGTAAATGAGGAAATAAAATGTGTTTCCTGGAGAGCCACAATGTCCGCCCCCAACGAACTGTAATGCGTGAGGGCCTTGATTCGCTTGGCAGGCGATCCAAAACCCTGGACATTATGTGAGAGCAGGCGGACATTTCGGGGCGTCGGTTTTATGGAAGACATGAGATACAGTTATGAATAGTGATAAGCAGACTCACCCACCGGTCTGTAGGATCCAGAGGCCAAAAGCGCCAAGGAACTTTCCAGGTGACCCTCAGGAAAGAACAGTTTTGGAAAAAATTCAAATTGGGGTTAAAAAAGAAGGAGAGAAAGAAGAGAAGGGCAGAGTCAGAGATAGAAAAAAAAAAACAATAGTAGAGAAAAATAGAATCAAGCTGTCGGACCAGGGAACTCCCGGTACCGAGTGACATAGTTTAAGCATGTAACCAAACAATATTACAAACAGTAAACAGTTGAAGTGTCCCAGAGACAAGCCCCAGGTGCGAAGGAGTCTCCACCAAAAACAAGTAATGGGGAGAGTCCTTCAAATAAGGAGTGTGCATGACCACCCCCCAGCAACAAAAGTATATCGTAAGAAAAAAAATTATTTGGTCCCAGTGTTTTGCCCTAAAATATTGGTAGGGTTATTTAACCGAGCGTACATTGTGGATTATATAAAGATGGGAGGGAAGAGGGAAAAAGGGGGGGGAGGAGAAGGGGGACGGGGGAAAGGAGAAGGGGGAGGGGGGGAGGGAGGAAAGGAGAAGGGGGAGGGGGAGGAGGGGGAGGGGGACCAGTTTAGTACCAAAAATATAGGAATCTCAAAAAGTGTAAAGACTTAGAGGTCGGCTCGAACTTTTCAAACAAAAGTAACAAGAACATCTTGAAAATTGGAGTCTAAAAGGGTAGTTCCATCTGTATCGAATATTACATTGGGTCAGTGGTGCTAGTAAAGGTTTAAGCGATCGTCTCTTTTGGATTGTGGCCTGGGATATATCAGCGAATATTTGAATCTTGATGCCATCTATTTCCAGGTCTGGGTTCTCTCGGGCATGCCGCATCACTGCTTCTTTAATCTTGAAGAAATGTGGCTTCACAATCACATCTCTGGGGGGCCATCAGGTTTAGGGTCTGTCAAAGCTCTATGTATTCGATCAATCTCCATATGGATCTCATCAATGTCGGGTACAGCAGCTTGCATCAGAGATTGTGTGATAGAGGTAATATTTTTTATATTTTCCGGTATACCGCGGATACGAAAGTTATAGCGCCTGGCGCAATTTTCAAGGTCGTCGATCTTTGAGTAAGCGTCCTCAAGTCGATCTTGTAAATCAGTAATCATGTTTGAATTTTGGGAAACTCTGTGGACTGTGTCGTCCATCTTGGATTCAATACTGTCCAATCTATGTCCCATTTCCTGGAAATCTCGTTTTATGTCCAAAGCTAATTTATCATTAGCTTTGGCTAGCTCTCTTTGAAGCAGGTCAGCAAAGCGTGCTATTAGGATCGGGTCTCCTGAGTATTGTCCCTGAGCAGGGGGTACAGCAGGAGAGTCAGCGTTGCAATTTGATGCAGAGTCTTGGCTGCTGGGCTGGCTGTATATGGCTTCTGCTATCTCCCTGTCCAGGAGGGAGGATGTGTGTGATTCCATGCTGGGTGATTTAGCTGCAGCCTGAGAGGGAGACAGTGCAGGGGGGCTAGGTGACAGGCAGTCTATGGTTGTCAGCTCACCTTTATCTGGGGGAGATCTTGAGGAGCATAGTGCTGGGTAGTCAGCATCTTCGGTCCTTGGGGCTTGTGCCTGATTAGGAGGTGGAAGTTTTCCCTTCCCTGCAGCCTGCGTGCCTCGTGTGAGATAGCCGGTCGCCATCTTGGATCCGTGCTGTGTAGCGCAGTTGGAGCTCCGGGAGCCGTTTTTAGGCTTGTAACGCGGTTTTTTCACCATCCAGCGTGTGCCCGGATCGTTCCGCCGGAGGGTCAGGCTATTTCTAGCTGCAGGCGAGGTGTGGGGCCGCTGTTTGAAGCCGAAGTCGCCGGGGGGTGAGCGGAGCAGGTCAGATGGTCATCCACTCCGTCCGGCCGCACATGCGCACTCTAAAGTCACGCTATTTTTGCCACGATTTTGTACACAGATCAAAAGGTCACCAATGTAAAAGAATAAAAAATGTCTGTAATCTGCCCAAAAAAATAAATCATGTATTTTTTTGAGCAATGGGCATTTTGGTTTAGGTGACAGAACGCTCAGATGTGAACAGGGGCCATTGAAATGAATGGGATTTGTCTTGTTTTTAGAGCTAAGGCTGAGAGCAGGAAAACACCCAAAAAGGCCTAGGTGTGAACAGACCCTGAGCTCAAAATAGTACATGAACTTCTTTATAGGCAGATTACAGGCGTTTTTTGCTTTTTACATTGGTGAACTTTTGACCTGTACAAAATCGTGGCAAAAATTGTGGTAAAACGCGTGACACGTTTTGCCTGAAAAAAAATACGCTCAGGTGTGAGTGCAGCCTTAACCATTTAGGTAAGCAGCAGTGTACACATGTTCATTAAGTCCGGGTTCACACTGATGCGATGCGGGAACTAGTGCGATTCCAGCGCCAGTTGCCGCATCGTATCTCTCCCGTGGGCATTTCACACTACCCTCTGCGAACCGCTGCGGGTGTCTATACATTGTTAATGACACCCCCAGTTTAGTTCACAGATCGCAGTGTGAACTGTTAACTCGCACAGGAATCAGATCACATAGGTGAGAACACTCATGCGATCTGATTCTAGTGCGGGAAAAACAAGTCCCTGCAATTTTTTCTGTGCCAATCCAATGCGAGTTCAGCCATACAACTGTATGGCTGAACTCACATCTCACAGACATCGCATGCAATCAGCCCACAGGTGCGGGCGCAAATTTACATGCAATGTCTGTGATCGCACTGGTGTGAACCTGGGCTTAAGCAGAGAAGAAAAGCACAGTTCTCTCCTAGCAAGGACACAGAGGGTTAATTACTAGAGAGTCTTTATTTCACATAACAGGGAGATAGGAGAAACAAAGTGAGAAAGCTGGAGCACAGATAAGCCATGGCATGAGGTTTGCAGGGGAGACACAGTGAGGATAGGTATTTACTCTTACCCCTCCAGCCAGGTCAGATATACAGATTGTACACAGTAGCTGAGTCCGCTACTGAAGCCACAATCCGACGGCTCCATGTGCACCTGGGGTCACAACACAGGAAGAGAAACTGACCAGCTCTCACACTGCTCTCCCGTCTGTGTAGAGAGGAGGAGGGGGAGGAGGAGGGGGAAACTCACCACATGCTGTATGAGAGAGAGACGCTCTCTGAACGCTGCAGCCAGCAACTCCAGTGTTCTGTCACATTCTCAGTGAATGGGCTGACTCGGGAGCGGGAGGGGGCTTTTTTGTGCGGGGGGCAGCTTTTTTGCCACCCCCCCAAGTGCCGTCCTAGGTCTAGGCCTTGTGGGCCTAGGCTAAGACACAGCACTGACACCTGCCTGTCATTTTTAAGTAGTGGATTGCCTACATTTTATAGCAGCTTGGGTAATAGGGGGTAATAGGGGGAATACATATGTTGTGCTTTTGTGCCCAATACCATACTGCACAATTATGTGGTGACATGCTGCAAACAAAGGACAATTTTTCCTATGTCACAGTGTATGCCACAGAATCCAAAGAAAAAAGCAAAAGACCCTAGCAAAATAAATCAAAACAAACCTCTCAAAAACATTGAAACCCTAAACCTAGCACTTCACAGCAACTAAGACTCCCTACAAAAAGCGTTTCTGTATATGTGAGGTATTAATTTGAATTAACCTAAGTGTCAGCCTGCATTTCTTGTTGCTATTATTGTGTTTTTTCTGCGCTGAATACTTTATACTTTTATCCCTACAAAAACTGTCAGCTTTCCCCAAACTACTTCAATAAATGCTAACTAATGGCTGCTTGGAACCCACCCTTTTATAATATATGAGTTGCCACACTACAAAACCATCATTATTGGCTTAAGTTCAAAGGCCATGCCAGGCTGAATTCTTTGTAATCATAATGCACTATAAAGAATTCAGGCTGGTTAATACCTGCATTAGTTCACTGGGTCTGTGAACCTCAAACTTTGTGGATTCACTGCGAAACTAAACCCATGGTAGCATTGGACCAAACCTCAACCCTAATAAATATGTGGTAGCTCATGATAATCAAAAAACATCCTCTTCCGATGTTTCTTTCATGACACCCTGACCTGGTTTATCCTGCCCATTACTAAACACATCATAACTAGAAATGCTGGAGCAAACTTTAGATATTATGGCATAAGGTACTCCACCCTTATATTTCTTATTGCTCAAATTATTATGGGTGCCACAACCACCTTTACTACCACCTTTTCTTATGCAATAGAAAATTGCATCCATGTAATGGAGCTGGGAGAACGATTTGGCCCGAACATCGCCTGTTCGCCCTTTCGACGAATACCCAAATGGCCTGGTATGGATTGGGGGGGGGGGCACACCATTTTTTTTCACATTTTCTACTGCCGGAAATGGTATTGTATTACCGGCAGTTTAAATGTAATGTAAATGTTTTTTTTCTTTATAAATGTCAGTTTTGCTGCAGCAGGTTTTCTACATGGTACAGATGCGCCACTTTACAGGCAGACTTAGGGGAACCTTCAGGCACTATATTTAAAGGAAATTTTCGAAATTACTGCACCTTTAAAAACAATCTTTTTTAAACGTTTTTTTTTTTTGCATTGTACATGTTCCCCAGGGCAGTACCTGGGGCGCCCATACCCTTTTTATGGCCAATAAGTTGCATATAAGCCTTCAAAATGGTTGATTTTTCAAATTCGGGTCCCATACACTTCAAAAGAGTTCGGAGTTCGAGTCCAAACTTTTGCTATGTTCGGGAGTTCTGGTGAAAACCGAACCGAGGGGTGTTTGACCCATCTCTACTGGGTAATACCTAAAGTAATGTATTTTCAAAATTATGTAACATATAAAAATGTATGTCACTGTAAATGATTCCACAGAAAGTTTTTTAAAAAACTTGGCAGTTATTGCTAGATTTTTGTGCAAAGTATAATCAATAGCCCTCCCCACCTAGAGACTGATATCTAATTGTACTCTTTCTTAGCAGGCCATTGTTCACTTTGTCATGCTAAATTTTGTTACTTTGCTAATTAATATAATACATATTATTCCGTGTAACTTTGTTACTGTGGAGTTTATACCTTTAGGCTATAAATGTCACTATTTTCATTTGTTATATGTATAACTCTATCTATACTCTGTACAAGTTAGCTCCAGTTCCTGTTCCTTTTATGACATACTCGGATGCTACATTGCCTCCCAGACTACAGAACACAACAAAATTCATGACAAGGATAACTCTTATCTACCGCAGCCTTCATCTTTTTGTTTCCACACCATGGTGAGACCACAATGCCTTTTACTGCTCTGATTTATATGTTTTCAAATTACATATTTGCTGCTAATAAGTAGACATGTGCACACTGAAATATTTCATTTCGGAATTTAAGTTATGTCCGAAAAATTTTTTTATTTAGTTACTCCCAAAATTGTTTATATTTATTTTGTATCGTAAAAAAATGCATTCGTCCGAAAATTCGAATTAACGTTGAATCTGTCAGTTGAAGGCTTATGGTGTCTGTCGAATGTTCTAAGAAGATTTGACGAAGCAGCTAAACTGTACGACACCGCAATCGTACATTTCCGGTCTAATGCTCCGCCCACAAGCTATAATAGATTTCTAATGTGGTATGACTAGTAATAATTATATTTATTAATTATGATTACTAGTCAACCAACATTAGAATTCTTCTATAGCCTATGGTCGGAGCATTTGACCATAAATGGCCGCTCGCGGAGATCGTATGTTTTTAGCTGCTTCGTCAAATCTTCATGTCTCTATAATGTCAAATCTTTTCTCTCTGTGTTGAATAATCTTGGACTAATAGAGATAGGTTAGGCACATTTGACCGCAGATTCGATAGACACAGATTGCTATTGTCACCGTCCTGTCAAATCTTCTATCTGTATCGAACTGTTGTCGCAACGAAACTAAAATAAAGCATTTTTTATGTCGGATCTTTCGGATTTTGGACTCTGGGCGTTCGTTATCGTTTGTTAAAACGAACGTGAAAATCCCCGATATTCAGACGAAAATGCATTTGGATGAAAACAAATGCACATGTCTACTAATTAGTAGGGCTTACCTACGGCTATAAAATTTACTGTTTGGGAGCAGAAGTACAGTGTATTTTCCACACTCTACCAAAAGTGGATGACTCTTATGATACAGCTATCACTGAATGAAAGAACTTGTTTGTGTCTAAAGTATTTTGTCTAAAGTATTTTGACAATGTGGACTGAATTATTGGAAATCCAGAGTACAACTGATAGCAGCTTTGTAAGCTTTGTTTGTTGTGAATAAGTGGAAATCAAAAAATGCGCCCTATTGATATCCCCACTGCGCTTCAGAATAAAAAAATAAATGTCCAAAGATGAATATATTAGATAACTATATACACTTAAGCACATAAGTACCAATATATACACCCAAATATAAAGTGTATCTATAATGCTGCCACCTTAAATAGTGAAACTGTGTACAATATAATAATAATGATGATCTAAAGTGAAAACATATTATTATAAGTGGCGCATAAACATATAACTAAATACATAAACTACTCCAGTGAATGTACGGTAAATCAACATATAACTGAAATAAATGAATTAATCCAGTAAATATAAATCAACAAGAACCCGTGCATAAAGTGACAATGGTGTTCAAAAATAAAGTACATAAAATTAATGATCAGTGTCTTCAATCTTCATTTCTCCCACCACACCCAAGTGTTCAGTGAGACCTCTCCTTTCAGATAAAACACTCACCACAAATATATGCCTCACACTCGTGTGTTCGGCGTGCAAGCAAAGCAACAATCTTTTTAATGGACAACCAGATGATGCACTTCATAAAGTGTCCTCCAGGTGGCTCCGTATATGTGTAACAAAAAAATAGAAGGTACACAATAGTGTGATATCGTAAAACCAGTTTAATAAATAAAAAAAAAACCTCCAAAAGTTACACTCACAAGAAAATCATGAAAGCAAGCCGTAATGCACACCAAAAACATCCAGAATACTACAGCCAGTGAAGGATGGTCACGGCGGACCCAAGATCAGCAGTGATCAGTTCTAATGTGAACGATCTCACCGCTCGCTTCTCCTATGTGATCCCTCGCTTCCTACTGTGGTTGGATGCGTAACACGTCACACGTCACTCCTTAACGATAGTTCAGGTGCTCAAACGATCGCAGTGTAGCCACGCCCCGACATGATTAAGTCCAACGTGACGAAACATGTCGGGGCGTGGCTACACTGCGATCGTTTGAGCACCTGAACTATCATTAAGGAGTGACGTGTGACGTGTTACGCATCCAACCACAGTAGGAAGTGCATCATCTGGTTGTCCATTGAAAAGATTGTTGCTTTGCTTGCACGCCGAACACGCGAGTGTGAGGCATATATTTGTGGTGAGTGTTTTATCTGAAGGGAGAGGTCTCACTGAACACTTGGGTGTGGTGGAAGAAATGAAGATTGAAGACACTGATCATTAATTTTATGTACTTTATTTTTGAACACCATTGTCACTTTATGGTTCTTGTTGATTTATATTTACTGGATTAATTCATTTATTTCAGTTATATGTTGATTTACATTCACTAGAGTAGTTTATGTATTTAGTTATATGTTTATGCGCCACTTATAATAATATGTTTTCACTTTAGATCATCATTATTATTATATTGTACAAAGCTTTGTTTGTTACCTGTAAGTTTGGTACTGATGAAATGATAAAAACAAACTCGGCCTGCTTTAGCAAAAGACTGGTTTTGGAATACAACAAGTTGAAACTGCTATGCCTGAAACAAAACCCTCAGTCAGGGAATACTGGAACCATATAGGCTGTGAATTCAGAATCTGCCTCTCACTTATTTAGACCCAATATAAAGGTACAAGAGATTATTCTATACTTCAATGCAGAGCTGCACATACACAGAACAAGAACTGTTTTAGGTGTATTTCTGTTAGTGCTGGCTGTATGTCCAACCCAAGCTCTAGCCACTTTTGTAGGGGTTCTTATGAGGGTTCCCCATACCACCAATGCTATCTAACCACACTGCTCACAAACAATACCTGATTGACAATGCATGGATCATGCACATGCACCAGAAAGGATCAGCTGAATGCTATTAGTACACATCACTGTTACTACCCCAGCCATTTGCTTGTCTATCTCTTTAAAGACTTTTTAATTCTACCCTTTTTCACCACCCCCTGCTCATTTTGATTCACACTCTCATTCACTGTTTAGTCAGTAAACCCACTGCTTGTAATTCTTTCTTCTCTCAGGGTGTCACAGTCAGAGGTCAGGCTCGGAGACCAGAACTATAGCAGTAGAGAGACTCCCACCAATCAGTTGGATGAGTACAGAAGCAGGTCACTCTAGTGGATGAAGCGGGCCCATCCAAGGTGCAGGGTCAAAGCACTAACCAGTATTCACCAGAGCTCCTGATGGCGGAGATAGATTTTGCTGCCTGTTAGTACACAGTTGTAGTCCTCGGGATCACCCCACCGGGAGGTAAGTAAGCTGGGGTCCAGGAGCAGATATAGTGAGAAGAGATCAACCAAAAGGGTAGTCAGTAAACAATCCAAAGTTTGGTAACGAACAGTAGTGGAGATAAGGGCAGCAGCAGGTACACAAAGGAGCAAGATACATCGGTTGGAGAGAGCACAATAATCTGGCAAACAGGAAGTTCAGAGACATGGCTTAGAACCAGAATTCATGGAGCAAAGAGTTCAACGTTCACCATGAATAAGAGACAAGGCAAGATTGTCCTAAGAGATTAGAGAGAGAGTTTTACAGCATCTTATGTGGCATAGTGAGAAGAACCACAGCCAGACAACGCAGAGGTTGCAGGTTCAAATCTACATAGACACAGGATCTATCAAGCAAAGTTTTCCTATTCCATAGTTTTCTCCTCTGCTTATCTTGCTTCACACTTTCATCACTGTGTCACATTCTACAGTTAATCAGTTTATTTCCTTTTCTCCCATTTTATTCTGCTCAGCTTTCTCTTTTGAATCTTCTCACTGTCTGATTAGTCAATACTTAGTTTATAGTTGGCTCCTCTCCCTTATCCTCCTTTGCTTTTAATCCTGTCTCAGTACTGTACCCACAGTGCCCTCTAATTCCTGAATGCAGGTAGAGAACTTCTGCAGCAATCATCATTGTCAGGGCTGTGAGATCAGCCAGTTGCAAGTTGGCACATACTGTGCTGATTAGTGCAAAACTTCCCCAGGGTGCATCCAGGCAACAGAAGAAGACACATGTTTACTAATAGCTGTCAGATCTCTCAGCCCTGCCAGCATTTACTAGCAGTAGTATCGTTTGTATAGCTTGCCTCCTAACATCCTTGGTTGCCTGGTGTTCTGTCTCAACTACAAAGCGATAAAGTTCATCTCCAGGTTTAAGTAGGCCTTACTCAAGCTGATTGATATTCATCCCTTGCATCGATACAGGCAGTTTAACTCAATGAATAAACTCACAGTTAGGACGACAGACGATGAATCCTTTCGAATGTTCCGTTTAATGATGGATATTCATAGATAGAAAAACGTTGCAGTTGTAAGCCACATGTAAGATGTTTAGCATGGAAGATATACAGGAGTAATGACCAGAATCAGGAAGTGGAGGAGATATATAAAGAACTACGGTGAGAGAGAGAGTTCAGCTAGAAAGAAGGGGACAGATCTTAAAGACACAGAGCAAGAATAATCACATAGTGTAACACAACACTCCCCGTCTGAAATCTTTAGATTTCATAACCTTAAACTAATATATATATTTTCAATAAGCCCAATACTGAGGAATGTCCTGGAACCTGTAATGAAAAACATGCAACAAGCAAATAATAAACGTAAGTTCAACAGGATGAAGAACATAAAGTCACAGTATGATGTCTTCAAATAATTCCAAAGTTCTGAGTAGAACCTGTAGATGGCAGCAATGTACTCCCCGTCGTGCCAACAGCATGGCTAGTCCTTGCACAAGTCACTCACCTGGCAAAAGGAGTACTAACTCTGTAATTGGTCGACTAAAGGTTCGTGTCGATCCTCCCTTGGTTACCTTGACTTCTACCTTCCGGACTTTGTTATCGTCGCTGGGCATAACTTTAGTAATAAGACCCATAGGCCACTCATTCCGACAAACTTTCTTGTCTTTTAGAAGGATGAGGTCTCCAACCTTAAGATTCAGCTTAGATGCTTGCCGTTTGTTACGACCTTGAAGGTGGTAAAGATACTTTTCTTCCAGCGATGCCAGAACACATTGGCTAGATGCTGCACCTGCTTCCATCGATGCCTGTAATGGTGTGACCGCAGCTTCTGTTTTGTACTTACAGAAGTGTGGAGTGAGGTGTTCACAGTTCTTATTTCCTTATCTTCAGAGTTTACTAGCCCATAGGTGGTGTCAATAGGGAGTAAGTAAGAGTCCTCACACAGAAACCTTGGAGGTGACAGCCATAAGCTGTCCTGAAGAGCGGCAAGTGACACGGCTCTGGTCCCACAGTCAGCTGGGTTGAGTTCAGTGGGAACGTGATGCCATTGACTTGGTAGAGAGAATCTCTTGATACGTTCAACCCTGTTGCTGACGTACACATAAAATTGTTTTGTTTGGTTGTTTATGTAACCAAGTACTACCTTACTGTCTGTATAGAAGGTGAAAGAATCAATTCTAGTGTCCATTTCACTTCGTATGACCTCGGCAATTTCTACTGCTAGCACGGCTGCACAAAGTTCAAGTCTTGGTATGGTATGTGCAGGCTTGGGTGTGAGTTTTGCCTTGCCTAGGACAAAACTACAGTGTGATTCTCAATTCAGTTCAGAGGTCTTCAAATAGGCTACTGCAGCAATAGCTTCAACTGATGCATCAGAGAAAATATGAATCTCTCTCCGGTTAGCAGTTGAAGTGGATCCTGGAACATAGCAACGGGGAATCTGAAGTTTTTCTAGTGACTTCAAAGAGTATCTCCACCTTTCCCACTTGTGTTGATTCTCACTAGGCAAGGGAGTATCCCAGTCTATGTTCTCAGTAGACAACTGTCTTAGTAAAATCTTACCTTGAATGGTAACTGGAGCAAGGAAACCCAGTGGGTCATAGATGCTATTCACCACGGACAGGACTCCTCTCTTAGTGAAGGGTTTGTCACAAGTTGACACTGTCATGGATATGCATTAATGTCTGTCTGCCATCTTACCTTCCTCCTCATGTGTTCATCTAGAGACCAGACCTCCTTCACCTGGCTTCCTTTATAGTCTCCTCCCAGCCTGACTCCACCCCAGGCCCTATCACAGAACACTATATTAACCTGTGCACTGCAAGCCTGCCTTGCTGATCAACGTGTTTGTTAGGCATTGTGTGTTTGGGTTCCTGCCTGCCGTGTGCTACGTCTGTCTCTCTGTTACGTTATTGGGTTGTCCCCGACTATCCCTGTCTGCTCGTGACCCTTGACCTTCGGCTCGTTCTTCGTTATCCTTGTCTGCTTGTGGCCCCTGACCTTCGGCTTGTTATTCGGTTCTCCCTTATCTTGTGCTGCTGCTTCCCCTCTTTTCCCCTTATCCTACGGGGCGTGAGCTAGGAAACTCCAGGGGCCGCGACCTGGTCCCAGCCTGCAGCACAACATCCTCACCACTAGAGGCCCTGGAGAAGACCAGCTGGGTCTTAGACTCCGCGCCCTGGGGAATCTTGGCTCTAGCTTCCGTTAGGATCTCGGTTGTGCTCCTCTGGTCCCGCTTTCCACAACCACCCAGTTTCCTACCCGCAGAAGCCAGCCATAGGGTTCACTACCTCGCGGTGCACTCCTGTCCCCCTACGGTGTGCATCTGTCACCTGGCCACAGGTGACCCTGACAGTTTGATCAGCCATGAACCCGGCTGACATCCCGCTTCCCGCGGATGATCCATTGCAGGGCATAGTTCGCAGACTCGAAGCCCAGGAATCAAATCAGACTCAGGTGATGCGATTCCTCCAGGATCTGGCTTCTCGATTCGAGCAGCTTCAGGTCTCCTTGGGAACCCTGAATCCGCAACCCCAAGTACAACCAGCGGCTGTACCTATCGCACCAGTCGCAGCCTCACACTCACTAAGATTGCCAGCTCCGTCCCGTTTCTCTGGGGACTCCAAGGCCTGCAGGGGGTTTCTCAGCCAATGCACAATTCATTTTGAGCTTCAGCCTCAAAGCTTCCTGTCTGACCGGGCTAGGGTAGCCTATGTCATTTCCCTCCTCTCCGGTGAAGCTTTGGCCTGGGCTGCCCCCCTGTGGGAGAGGAACGATCCGGTGGTTTCCAGTCTGTCCGACTTTTTGAAGCTCTTTCGTAATATCTTCGAAGAGCCGGCTCGGGCTTCTTCAGCGGCTAGTGCTGTCTTACGTCTTCGCCAAGAATCTAGTTCAGTGGGGCAATATGCTCTTCAGTTCCGTATCCACACAGCTGAATTGAGCTGGAATAATGAGGCCCTGGTCGCTACCTTTTTACATGGCCTCTCTGACCGAGTGAAAGACGAATTAGCGGGAAGAGCCATTCCCGTCGGTCTGGACGATGTAATTTCATTATGCAACCAGATCGACATTCGTTTTCAAGAGAGGTCTTTAGAAAAAAGACGCCAGCACTCTCTGGGTCCTAGCCAGTCTGAGCTCCCCTCCCTTCATTCCGTGGAGCATCCTCTACCTGCTGAAGAACCTATGCAGCTGGGCCGGACCAGACTAACCCCCGAAGAACGTGCTAGGCGCAGAACTCTGGGCTTGTGCCTCTATTGTGGGGGCAAGGGTCATTTTCGTGACTCCTGCTCGCTTCGTCCGGGAAACGCTCGGGTCTAATACATTTGGAAGGTGGAGTATTGGACCCAGAAACATCACCTTCTCGCCTGCTCTTGCCGGTGTTCCTTCATGTAGGCACTTCTCCTCAGTCAACCCTTGCATACCTGGATTCCGGGGCTGCCGGCAATTTTATGGATTGGAGAACTGCTTCTTCTATGAAGCTTACCCTTTCACCTCTCACTACCCCATTGGTAGTCTCGGCAATTGACGGCACTGTTCTCCCAGGGGGCCCTATTCGCTTCCAGACGCTACCCATTAGGATGTCGGTAGGGATTCTCCACCAGGAGTGGATATCCTTTCTTATTCTACCCAAGGCCTCTACCCCAGTTGTATTGGGCCTCCCTTGGCTACAGCTCCACTCTCCACATGTGGACTGGGTCTCTGGGCAGATCCTGGCCTGGGGTTCCTCATGTTTCTCGTCGTGTCTTCTCAAGGTGACCCCCAAGGAGAGTCTTCCGGTTGCTGCCACTTCTGTTTCTTCTGATCTTCCTGCTGCATACAGCGATTACCGGGATGTGTTCTGTAAGAAATCAGCTGAGGTGCTTCCTCCCCACAGGTCTTTTGACTGTGCTATTGATCTTGTCCCCGGAGCAACTCTACCCAGGGGTCGTACCTACCCTCTGTCCATCCCAGAGACCCAGGCCATGTCGGAGTATGTCGCAGAGAATCTGGAGAGAGGTTTCATCCGGAAATCCTCATCGCCTGCAGGGGCAGGGTTCTTTTTTGTTGCCAAAAAGGATGGTACCTTAAGACCCTGCATCGATTATCGGGGTTTAAATGCGGTTACTATTAAAAATCGATACCCCTTACCCTTAATATCTGAGCTATTCGATAGGTTGAAGGGTGCCTCCATTTTCACCAAGTTGGATCTCAGAGGCGCGTACAATCTCATTCGAATACGGGAGGGTGACGAATGGAAGACTGCATTCAACACTAGAGACGGGCATTACGAATATCTGGTGATGCCTTTTGGTCTGTGTAATGCTCCAGCCGTGTTTCAAAACTTTGTCAATGAAATTTTCAGAGATCTGCTGTACGAGTTTGTTGTCATCTATCTGGATGACATTCTGATCTTTTCTGAAAATCTGCTCGTCCACAGAAACCATGTCCGCACTGTACTTCAACGTCTTAGAGAGAACAATCTCTATGCCAAGCTGGAGAAATGTTCCTTTGAATGTTCTGAGGTCCTGTTTTTGGGGTGCTTCGTCTCATGTTCGGGTCTTCGTATGGACCCTGGGAAGGTCTTGGCTATCACCAACTGGCCTCTTCCTGCTAGCCTCAAGGCCACACAGCGCTTTCTTGGCTTCACTAATTATTATAGGCAGTTCATAAGGAATTACTCTTCCATTGCCGCGCCTATTATCGCTTTGACCAAGAAGGGTGTGAATGCCAGAGACTGGCCTCCCGAAGCTGTCTCTGCATTTCACAACCTGAAACAGGCCTTTGTTTCTGGCCCCCTCTTGAGGAGACCAAATCCTGGGAATGCATTTTTTATTGAAGTGGACGCTTCCTCAATGGGGGTGGGAGCTGTGCTTCTTCAAATCTTTGAGAAGAGACGCCAACCAGGTGCGTTCTTCTCCAAAAAAATTTCTCAGGCAGAGAGGAATTATGCTATCGGTGATCGGGAACTTCTCGCAATTAAATTGGCGTTAGAGGAGTGCCGTCATCTCTTGGAGGGTTCCCCTCACTCCATAACGATCTTTACCGATCACAAGAATTTACAGTATCTACAGAATGCTAAACGTCTGACAGGCCAGGTGGAGTCTCTTCTTTGCCCGTTTTAATTTCACGATTACCTACAAACCTGGTTCCTGCAACGGTCGGGCTGATGCGCTCTCTAGGTCATTTGACACTTTGGACGAGGAGTCCAACCCTGAACCTGAGCCGATCATTCCAACCTCATGCATTGTTGCCCACTCTACCACCCTGAAGTCAAAAATTCCGCCTGGTAAGACCTTTGTCCCCACTGAGCTAAGAGCTAAGATCCTTCGTTGGGGACATGATTCCAAGGTGGCAGGGCATTCTGGATTCCTCCGATCCTTCCTACTCATCAGTCGTCACTACTGGTGGCCTAATCTCCGCTCAGACGTCAAAGACTACGTTAAAGCTTGTCATGTCTGTGCTCAGTCCAAATCCTCCACACAAGCTCCTGCTGGTCTCCTCATGCCCTTGCCCATTCCTAAGGAACCCTGGGCCCATATTGCCATGGATTTTATCACCGATCTCCCACTGTCTGAGAATAATACAGTCATTTGGGTGGTAATCGATCGATTCTCCAAGATGGCTCATTTTGTTCCTCTTCCTGGTCTTCCTTCTGCCCCTGCCTTGGTTCCCATTTTCATTCGAGAAATTCTCCGCCTACATGGGGTCCCTTCTCATATTGTTTCCGACAGGGGAGTCCAATTCACGTCTCGTTTTTGGAGAGCCTTTTGCAAATCCCTCAATATTGTCTTGGATTTTTCTTCTTCTTACCATCCCCAATCCAATGGACAGACTGAGAGGGTTAATCAGGAGTTAGAGGTCTTTCTTCGCACCTTTGTGTCTTCTCACCATGACGATTGGTCCTCTCTACTCCCGTGGGCAGAATTCTCCCATAACAATCATGTGAATACCAGTTCGCAGAAGACACCCTTTTTCACAGTTTATGGAAAACACCCTCAACTTCCTCTTCCCATGATCTGTTCTCCTGACATTCCAGCTTTGGCTTTGGTTCAGGAGTCTCTCAATTCCGTTTGGGGTCACGTTCATGATTCCCTCCGGGCAGCTGCTGAAAAATTCAAAGGCTTTGCCGACCGCCGCAGGCGTAAACCGCCTTCTCTTCAGCCAGGGGACAAAGTCTGGCTCTCTACCAGGAACATCAAGCTCCGAGTTCCTTCTCTGAAGTTTGCTCCATGATTCATCGGTCCATACACGGTAACTGCTAAACTGAATCCGGTTTGTTTCAAACTCCAGATTCCTAAGAGCCTTAAAATCACTAACTCCTTTCATGTTGCTCTTCTAAAGCCTTTAGTCCTCAATAAATTCTCTCATCCTCTCCCTACCGTGGCGCCTGTCTCTGAGGATAATCAGGAGTACGAGATCAGTCAAATTCTGGACTCCCGACTCTGTAAAGGCGTTCTTCAGTACCTCGTTCATTGGAAAGGGTTTGGTCCTGAGGAGAGGTCTTGGATCACTGCATCTGAGGTCTTTGCACCTCGTCTGTTAAAGGAGTTTCATCTGAAGTTTCCCTCTAAACCTGGGCCCAGGCGGGGAAGGGGGAGGCCTCGTAAGAGGGAGGGTACTGTCATGGATATGCATTAATGTCTGTCTGCCATCTTACCTTCCTCCTCATGTGTTCATCTAGAGACCAGACCTCCTTCACCTGGCTTCCTTTATAATCTCCTCCCAGCCTGACTCCACCCCAGGCCCTATCACAGAACACTATATTAACCTGTGCACTGCAAGCCTGCCTTGCTGATCAACGTGTTTGTTAGGCATTGTGTGTTTGGGTTCCTGCCTGCCGTGTGCTACGTCTGTCTCTCTGTTACGTTATTGGCTTGTCCCCGACTATCCCTGTCTGCTCGTGACCCTTGACCTTCGACTCGTTCTTCGTTATCCTTGTCTGCTTGTGGCCCCTGACCTTCGGCTTGTTATTCGGTTCTCCCTTTTCTTGGGCTGCTGCTTCCCCTCTTTTCCCCTTATCCTACGGGGCGTGAGCTAGGAAACTCCAGGGGCCGCGACCTGGTCCCAGCCTGCAGCACAACATCCTCACCACTAGAGGCCCTGGAGAAGACCAGCTGGGTCTTAGACTCCGCGCCCTGGGGAATCTTGGCTCTAGCTTCCGTTAGGATCTCGGTTGTGCTCCTCTGGTCCCGCTTTCCACAACCACCCAGTTTCCTACCCGCAGAAGCCAGCCATAGGGTTCACTACCTCGCGGTGCACTCCTGTCCCCCTACGGTGTGCATCTGTCACCTGGCCACAGGTGACCCTGACAGACACTTGGAAGGTGAATTTGTCTTGCTTGATGTTCCACAACAAACCCAGACTTCGCTGTACAGGAGGCACATCTGTACCTAAGTCAAGGTTTTTTAGACTAGTGGCATAGTCCTCAGAGTGAAAGGCATTCATAAGTTCCTGGCTGTTGGATATAATCTTGTGCAGTCTAAGGTTTGCTACAGACAGCATCTCCTTTGTTCTGGTGAGAAGATCAATTGCTTCTTTAGCAGTTGGAAAGGACTTAAGTGCGTCGTCAACGTAGAAGTTTCTTTCAACAAATTGACGGGCATCAGATCCATATTCAACTTTTACAGTCTGAGCTGTTCTCCTTAGCCCATAAGTTGCCACTGCTGGGGAAGGACTGTTACCGAAGACATGTACCTTCATGCGATAATCTATAACTTCCTTGTTGAGGTCATTGTCCTTGTGCCATAGAAACCTGAGGTAGTTTCTGTTGTCTTCTCTGACGATGAAGCAGTGAAACATCTGTCGGCCATTACTGCTACAGGCTCTTGTCTGAAACGAATTAAGACTCCTATTAGACTGTTGTTCAAGTTGGGTCCAGTAAGGAGCATGTTGTTAAGAGAAACACCTTCGTGCTGAGCACTGGAATCAAAGACAACTCTGATTTGGTCTGGTTTGCGTGGGTGATACACGCCAAAGGATGGACGGTACCAGCATTATTCTCCCTCCTTTAGTGGGGGAGCAGGCTCTGCATGATCTCTGTCAAATACATTTTGCATAAAGTCCACAAAGTGCTTTTGCATCTCTGGTTTCCTGCTTAAGTTTCGCTTTAAGGAGGAGAATCTACTGATGGCCTGCTGTAAGTTGTTGGGCAATCTCTCTCTTGGGAGACGAAAGGGTAGGGGTGCTACCCAGTTATTGGAGTCATCTTGAAAGAACTCATTGTCCATTACCTTGATGAATTCTTTGTCTTCCATTGAAGGAGCCAGTATGTCATCTTCACTGGTTGCTTTAAACACTGTAGAGCCGAAGTCGCCATCATGGCAGGAGAAAGGGCTTGTGTCACCTGAGATACCATGTTGCCATTCATGGCTGGCTATCTTCTCTTTCACCCAGTAGTGATGTGGGCATGGCTCAAAGTAAGTGTTTCGGCCATTTGGCAGAACATTTGTCTTGAATGACGAAATGTTGGTAGGTCTTTTCATTTTGCCTATGCAGACATTGCCTATGATGACCCACCCTAGATCCGTGCGCTGGGCAAATGGGGTATCTGGGGGTCCACTGACTTGTCTGTGTACCTTGTGAACTCTTAGAATGTCTCTTCCTAACAGAAGAAGGATCTGAGCATCTTTGTCAAGCGGTGGTATCTCATTTGCTATTACCTTGAGGTGAGGGTGATGGAAAGCAGCAGCTGGAGTAGGGATTTCTTCCCTGTTAGCAGGTATCTGATTGCACTCAACAAGTGTAGGTAAGGGTAATTGCAAGTTACCTTTGAGAGAAGATACCATGAGTCCATGAGCCCTTCTTCCAGAAACCTCTATAGTTCCACTACAGGTACCCAAGGTGTAAGGATGAGCTTCGCCTTTTATTTCAAATAGATTGAACAATTCCGATTTTGCAAGTGATCGATTGCTCTGATCGTCTAAGATAGCATATGCCTTTAGAGACTTTTCTGGTTGATCCTTGTGGTATATGTTCACCAAGCATATCTTAGCACAGGACTTACCACAGTGGTCTTCTCCACAAACTTCAGTGCAGGATGAAGAAATGATGGTAGAATTAGGCACTTGGTCTGTATTCTCCCCGCCATGTGTTAACCTGGGAGGAGTGTTGGCAGGTTGTGCAGAGCTGGGCTCAAGAGGATGGAGGGCTTGCACATGTTCTTCAGTAGGGATGAGCTTCGAGTTCGAGTCAAACTCATGTTCGACTCGAACATTGCCTGTTCGCCCGTTCGCCGAACAGCGAACAAATTGGGGTGTTCGCGGCAAATTCGAAAAATCTATGGGAGAAATCTAAAGTGTTAATTATAAAGGCTAATATGCAAGTTATTGTCCTAAAAAGTGTTTGGGGACCGGGGTCCTGCCCCAGGGGACATGTATCAATGCAAAAAGAAGTTTTAAAAACGGACGTTTTTTCGGGAGCAGTGATTTTAATAATGCTTAAAATGAAAAAATAAAAGTGAAATATTCCTTTAAATTTCGTACCTGGGGGGTGTGTATGATATGCATGTGAAGTGGCGCATGTTTCCCGTGCTTAGAACTGTCCCTGCAAAAAATGTCATTTTTGAAAGAAAAAAAGTCTTTTAAAACTGACTCGCGGCTATTAATGAATTGTCGGCTCCCGGCAATACATACAAAAGTCATTGATAAAAAAAAAAAAAGCGTGGGGGTTCCCCAGAATTCAATTACCAGGCCCTTCAGGTCTGGAATGGATATTAAGGGGAACCCCGCCGCAAATTAAAAAAAAAATTGACGTGGGGTTCCCCCAAATATCCATTCCAGGCCCTTCAGATCTGGCATGGATTTTAAGGGGAACTCCACCCCAAATTTAAAAAAAAAATGGCGTGGAGTCCCCCTAAAAATACATACCAGACCCCTTATCCGAGCACGCAACCTGGCCGGCCGCAGGGGAAAAGGGGGGGACGAGAGAGTGCCCCCCCCTCCCTCCTGAACCGTACCAAGCCACATGCCCTCAACATGGGGAGGATGTCCCCATGTTGATGGGGACAAGGGCCTCATCCCCACAACCCTTGCCCGGTGGTTGTGGGGGTCTGCGGGCGGGGAGCTTATCGGAATCTGGAAGACCCCTTTAACAAAGGGGACCCCCAGATCCCGGCCCCCCCTATGTGAATTGGTAAGGGGTACGTTGTACCCCTACCATTTCACGAAGAAAGCGTAAAAAAATGTTTAAAAAAACACACAAACACCTTGAAAAAGTCCTTTATTAAAAAAAAAAAAAAAAACATTCCAGCGGTGAAATCCAGTGTCCCGCGGCGATCCCGATGTCCAGGGCTGTCCTTCATTGGTTGTGCCTGAGCGGACCTGATGGGGAACTCCCTCTCAGTATTTTAAATGTATAGACCCGCCCCTTCTAAAGTTCCCCATCAGGTCCGCTCCCTCGGTATGTCGGACCCGCCTACGTCATTGGCTTGAGCGGGGAACTTCCTTCACTGTGTAATTTAAATTTACATAGTGAAGGAAGTTCCCCGCTCAAGCCAATGACGTAGGCGGGTCTGACATACCGAGGGGGCGGACCTGATGGGGGACTGCTCTCACTTTGGTAATACATGTATAGACCCGCCCCTTCTCATGTTCCGCATCTGGTCCGCTGAGCGGACCTGATGGGGAACTTTAGAAGGGGCGGGTCTATACATTTAAAATACTGAGAGGGAGTTCCCCATCAGGTCCGCTCAGGCACAACCAATGAAGGACAGCGCTGGACATCGGGATCGCCGCGGGACACTGGATTTCACCGCTGGAATGTTTTTTTTTTTTTAAATAAAGGACTTTTTCAAGGTGTTTGTGTGTTTTTTTAAACATTTTTTTACGCTTTCTTCGTGAAATGGTAGGGGTACAATGTACCCCTTACCAATTCACATAGGGGGGGGCCGGGATCTGGGGGTCCCCTTTGTTAAAGGGGTCTTCCAGATTCCGATAAGCCCCCCGCCCGCAGACCCCCACAACCACCGGGCAAGGGTTGTGGGGATGAGGCCCTTGTCCCCATCAACATGGGGACATCCTCCCCATGTTGAGGGCATGTGGCCTGGTACGGTTCAGGAGGGAGGGGGGGCCGCTCTCTCGTCCCCCCCTTTTCCCCTGCGGCCGGCCAGGTTGCGTGCTCGGATAAGGGGTCTGGTATGGATTTTTAGGGGGACTCCACGCCATTTTTTTAAAAAATTTGGGGTGGAGTTCCCCTTAAAATCCATGCCAGATCTGAAGGGCCTGGAATGGATATTTGGGGGAACCCCACGTCAATTTTTTTTTTTAATTTGCGGCAGGGTTCCCCTTAATATCCATTCCAGACCTGAAGGGCCTGGTAATTGAATTCTGGGGAACACCCACGCTTTTTTTTTTTTTTTTTATCAATGACTTTTGTATGTATTGCCGGGAGCCGACAATTCATTAATAGCCGCGAGTCAGTTTTAAATGCATTTTTTTCTTTCAAAAATGACATTTTTTGCAGGGACAGTTCTAAGCACGGGAAACATGCGCCACTTCACATGCATATCATACACACCCCCCAGGTACGAAATTTAAAGGAATATTTCACTTTTATTTTTTCATTTTAAGCATTATTAAAATCACTGCTCCCAAAAAAACCGCCGTTTTTAAAACTTCTTTTTGCATTGATACATGTCCCCTGGGGCAGGACCCGGGTCCCCAAACACTTTTTAGGACAATAACTTGCATATTAGCCTTTATAATTAACACTTTAGATTTCGAACGTTCGAGTCCATTGTTTTTAATAGGGTTCTAAAGTTTACACAAACATTTTGTCTGTTCGCAGGTTCTGGTGCGAACCGAACAGGGGGGTGTTCGGCTCATCCCTGTTCTTCAGAGCCACACTCTATGCACTTGATGGACACATTACAGTCCCTTGCAAAATGTTCTGTAGAAGCACAGCACCTGAAACATACCCTAAATGTCTTTAAAAGCTCCTTGCACTCTTCCAGAGGCTTTTTCCTAAAGCCGATACATTTATTGAGGGGGTGTGGCTTCTTGTGTATGGGACACTCTCTGTTAGGGTTTTCAATCTTCCTACTCTGTTTGTTCGTGGCCAGAACTGTGGTAGAAGTGGGAAGGATGTCAGTCTTTTTCACGGACACTGGGCCTCTATGGTTTCTATAGTTGCCCTGAAGACTGGTACTCTTAGGAAAGGGTGAGAAGAGGCTGTACTCACCGTAGGAAAAACTTGGATCGTTCTTGGTCTCTGCAATTTTCCTGATGAATTCACAGAAGAAAGAGAATGGAGGGAAGGAAACCTTGTTCTCTCTTTTGTATGATGACCCTAGTGCAGTCCATTTCTCTTGCAAACCATACGGGAGCTTGGAGACAATTGGGTTTACCCCTCTTGGAGTGTCAAGGTAACTGAGTCCAGGTAGTTTTGGGTCTGTCTTGGCTAGCTGAAGCTCAAGGAGAAGGTCACTCAGTCTCTGGAACTCCTTGTTGTCCTTACCGGATATCTTTGGGAAAGTTTCCAGACGCATGAACAAAGCATTTTCTATAGCTTCTGGACTGCCATAACTTTGCTCTAGTCGCTCCCATGCAGCTGTGAGGCCTGCAGTAGGATTGTCCATGTAAACCGATCTTAATGGCTTAACACGTGCAGCAGATAGAGGACCAAGCCATTTGATCAGCAGATTCAATTCTTGATCAGCTGTAATGCCAATATTGCTGATTGTAGTTCTGAAGGCACATTTCCAACTTCTGTAGTTCTCAGGTTGGTCATCAAAACTTGTAAGACCAGTCTTTGTGAGCTCTCTGCGAAGCATGTACCTCACAAACTCTTCTGTCTCAGTTGTCTCCGCCTTTATGTGAGATGCTGTTGGCTGTATGGTGCTGATTGCGCTATCTTTGACATTGTTGTTAAAGGACACAGGGAAATATGGTGCAGCAGATGCATCCAGGTGAGTTGCTTGCTTGAAGGCAGTTGTTCCAATGGTATGTTGATTCAAGGCTGTACCGATGACTGGAGATTGATGACTTGCTTGAAGCTTGCGCTGATGCTCTGTGACGTATGAAGGCAGGCAAGGTAGGCAGGTAGGAAATGCAGTGGAGTGATTTTGAGTGCAGGAAGTTGCTGGAACCTCTTTAACTTGAAGCTGTGAAGGAGTCTCTATGTAGTCGGGAGCATTGGAGACAATGGAGTGTGCACTGCAGTGGCTTAGGACATAGTCTTTAGTGCGTTTGGGGGGGTCTTCCATATCTGCTATGTTTAGGTTAATGCTGTCTTTCTCACTTGCACCTTCGTCTGCACTGATAGCTTGCTGTAGGACCCTTAGCTTTGCCATAGCTGCGTCATGTTTACACTGTTCATTTAAGGTTTCCATTGTTGCTCTTTGTCGTGCTGACTGCACTTCCAACTCTGCCCTTTGAGCTTCCAACTCTGCTCTTTGACGTGCTGACTGTGCTTCTGACTCTGCTCTTTGACGTGCTGACTGTGCTTCCAACTCTGCCCTTTGAGCTTCCAACTCTGCTCTTTTTTCTGCATTTGCCACCTGCACTTTGCTGGCTTCCACTTCAGCGCGGGCATTAATAAGTCGCTCACTGAGTGTTGAGTATCTTGAACTATGGGATCTTGATGAGTTTTTAGAACGTCTGGTGGAAACAGATCTGTGAGATGCAGTGCCCTGTAACAGCTTTATTTTTGCTTCTGCCTTTAATCTGGTTTGCTGGATAAAACTGTCTCTTTCAATATTGAGAGCATTGACGCGCTTTAATTGCATCATCGCACTTTCTGACTTCATGTTTTGTAAGACATTAGTGAATTTGATGCTGGTAAGCTGATAAAGCTCATATGAGGCAGAAAGTTGTTTAATGGCGCCCTCTAGTGTCAGTAGTTCACGTTCAACAGACACTGTATTGGCTTCAGCAAGGATTTTCTCCTAGACTAATTCCAAGCTATTTGACAATTCAGTCCTTGAAGCTTCATAATTCTCCATTAATTTCCAAGTGGGTTTAACTGAGCGTTTGGGTAACTCAGTTTCTTCAGGAACTTGTGGGGAGGTAGATGTGAGTTCACATGCAGAAGCTTGGTCACTCATGATAGCAGACTGACTGTGAAAGCAGGCAGGATCTGTGTGCTGAAATATGACACTGTGCAGATTGTCTCAGGCTATAAGGCTGCCATGTGCTGCTCTGTCCCTTCTGTCTTGCTATGAGGGCAGTAAATCTTGTCTGTTTCAGTACTGACATGCAGAAATCTTGTAATTAGGCTGTGAAACTCAGTTTTTCTACTGTTCTGTCTCAACTACAAAGCGATAAAGTTCATCTCCAGGTTTAAGTAGGCCTTACTCAAGCTGGTTTGATATTCATCCCTTGCATCGATACAGGCAGTTTAACTCAATGAATAAACTCACAGTTAGGACGACAGACGATGAATCCTTTCGAATGTTCCGTTTAATGATGGATATTCATAGATAGAAAAACGTTGCAGTTGTAAGCCACATGTAAGATGTTTAGCATGGAAGATATACAGGAGTAATGACCAGAATCAGGAAGTGGAGGAGATATATAAAGAACTACGGTGAGAGAGAGAGTTCAGCTAGAAAGAAGGGGACAGATCTTAAAGACACAGAGCAAGAATAATCACATAGTGTAACACAACACCTGGACACAGTTTGGGGAAATTATACAATCTCTTATGCCACAGTCAGAGCTGGCAGGGCAAGCTGGAACACTGCACATAATCCTTTTTACAGATAGAGGGGGCAGTGGCTACAGTGCTTTGCTGTAGTTTCCTTAATAGGAACGCTCACAAATTTAGCTTCAGCTTGGGGTGGAACTAAGGCCAGCATTAACAGACACAAAAAGCTGCTATTAATCCACAATTTATGCACTAGTCCCCTGGGGGATTCAATGATTATTTTATTTTTTTTGCTTTAATGATACTTCTTCTTTTAAGCTCAACTCTGAATAGATAAAAAAATCCTGTGCAGTGGGGCTGTGTCTATACAGCAAGGATTATAAGCTAGTTTTGTCCAGGGGAGAAGAGAAACAGTTTTACTTACCTGATCCTCCACTCCTGCGGTAAATGGTAAGCCAGAGAAAGCACATTATACAACTTTTCACAAAGGAATTGTAAGAACAAAGCAAAGAATATGGAACACTATATTGGTGGTTACCTGGCATGCAGTCTTGTATTCCTTATCAGAATCATGACAAATCTGCTGTCACACACACTCCACCATTCCAGCCAGGGTCATTTACTGATTCTGATTGGGACACACGCTTCAGGGAATCTGCATATTCTACCTGTGCTTGCATGGGGTTCCTTGGGATACTCTGGTTTTCTTCCACATTCCAGCAAAATGGTGGTAGGTTAACTGGCGTCTGTCTCAATGTCTAGTATGTGTTTGGGTCAAAAAATCCAAATGCAGACTCCTGGGCATACCCTGGTAACACTCCCTTGTGTGGCTTATGCAGCTCTGGTACTTATTCCATACAGGGATCCACAGGAATAAGTAGGGTTCCAAGGTTTAAAGTGTACCATAGATCACAGTGTGGTCACAGTATTGGATGGGGCAGGTCCTTTCACAGCGGCGCCTGTGAACTGCCAATATGCTATGCATGACATTAATGCCCTGTACACACGATGGGAAAATTCCGATTGTCTGTGTTGAATTCAATGGGAGAAAAATCCATGCATGCTCAGAATCAAGTCGACGCATGCTCGGAAAAATTGAACTTCATTTTCTCGGCTCGTCGTAGTATTTTACGTCACCGCGTTTTGTACGGTCGGAATTTAGTCTGATAGTGTGTATGCAAGACTGATGGAAGTTAGCTTCATCGGAATTCCGACGGAAAATTCCATCGGATTTTATTCCATCGGAAATCCGATCGTGTGTACAGGGCATAATGCACTACAGTAAACCCACTTCCATTGCGGGGGTTACGTTCCAGACCCACCCGCAATAAGTGAAAATCCGCAAAATAGAAATACCCTATTTAAATACACACTAGGCATGTTTTTATAACTTTCACTGTACTTTTAAAAGCATTTTAAGGTCTTTAAACACACTTTTAAAACAATAGAAACACATTTAAACACATAAAAGATACTGAGAGACATATCAAGAGCAATGGAAAACACAAAAATATTTAATTAACAATGATTTAATCAATAAAATAATGTTAATAGGTCTTACAGAAAAAAACGCAATATACCCAATATAACGGGGGTTTACTGTATAACAGTAAATGACCAAACATCTTTCTTGAATATAACATTTACTACAATAATTCTGTTTATTTCCATAGTCTTCAGCAGGGAAGGTAAACCCAAAGAAGCTAGTGTCTGACAATAGACCACAATCTCTTTCTTCTGAGTTTTAATCCTTCCTGAGAGAGAGAAATAATATGCATAAATAGTATCTGTATATTCCCATCAAATGGAGAGATTTAGAAATTCAACAGAAGCCTTAAAGAAGTTCTTCCATCTGCCACTCTCATGCCGCATACACACGCTCGACCGTGTGTAGGCTCCATCTGACATTTGCTGTCGAAATTTCCGACAACAAAAATTTGAGAGCTGGTTCTCAAATTTTCCGACAACAAAACTTGTTGTCGGAAATTCCGACCATGTGTACACAATTCCGATGCACAAAATTCTGGCTCGTCGTACGTGTTGTACGTCACCGCGTTTTTGACGTTCGGAATTTCCAACAACATTTGTGTGACTGTGTGTATGAAAGACAAGTTTGAGCCAACATCCGTCGGAAAAAAATCCACGGTTTTGTTGTCGGAATGTCCGATCGTGTGTGAGTGAGTGAGTGAGAACTTGTATAGTGCTGCAATTGCGAACTAAATCGCCTCAAGGCGCTTGGCATCCAGTGTCGTTGAGATCGTTAGAAGAGATGGGTCTTTAGTTTTTCCGGAAGGCCCGATGGTTTTCTTCCGTGTGTACGCGGCATAAGGCTGGGTTCACACTTAGCTTGGACACGGCTCACAGCAGGAGGTGTCCGGTGCATCCCTGTTTTCCATTTCAGGGACAAACAGAGCCAAAGACAAACAGGACCCCTTTGCAATCCGCTCCACGGCCACCATGGAAATGTGTGGACCGGCTCCATTGAGAGCCGAGAACAATCCTGTCATGCGAATTGGATGAGGGGAAACCCACATCCAGTTTACACTAGTGTTAACCAAGCCTTACAAAGACATCTTGGGAAGTTTTAAATACAGAGTTCTTACATGTCTACAAAGTGACTAGACTAAGTAGTTAAAGGGGAAAACAGAGTGGTAGAGAAATTAGCTCATCAGTCTGCTGCTTCTCCTTTCATTGTCCAGTCACAGATTGAGGGAGGAACAAGACCTGTAAGAGCCGGTTCACACCAGAGCGACTCGTCAGGCGACTCGGTCGCCTGACAAGTCGCGTCCCACGCTTTTCAATGGAACCGTTCTAAGTAAGAGCGACTCAGGTCGCTCCGACTTAGAAAAAGGTTCCTGTACTACTTTTGGGGGCGACCCAAGGCGACCTGCATTGACTTCTATACAGAAGTCTTATGCAAATCGCCTCGGCGGGCGTCTCAACTCATCTTGAGATCGCGCCGCCGAGGTCGCCCCCACAAGTCGTGCCGCGTCGCGCCGCCCTGGTGTGAACCGGCTCTAACTGTTGCTTAACTTTAGCAGAGAAAAATCTGACTCTGGGCTGTGATGTGTGGCAGAGATGTTTATATTTTAGGACTGGATAAGCTGAAATACTAATTCTTTGGCAGGTGAACAGCTCCCTTATGTACATTTAATCTGTAAATGTATGAGTTTGAGTCCTAAAAAAAATAACTACATTTGTTGAAAAGGAGATTAAGCCCACATCCAGATCGGGCCATTTTGAAATGCGATTTGACATGTTTTTATGTAACTGTATTGCTAGTCATATTGTATTTTATTTTGTATAATAACTGTATATTCATATAAGTGTATCATAGTAAATTGTGTCCTGTATCACAGATTGACACTTTTTATAAAGTGATTTGTAATTAATAAATAATTCAATGAATAATATGAACAAGGTAGCCATTCAGTGACATGCCTCACACAAAGTCCCATTCCTTTCTCTTTTCTGTTCAACATATATTAGGGATGGAGGCTTGCCACTGCTATAATTAGGTTGTGTCAGGTCGTATTATTAAAATGTCAAATCGCATGTCAAATTGCCGGCTATTGCCGGCAACGGCACCGTCCGAATCGGTGCAACATAGAAACCCGCACAGATGTCTGTCAAATCGCCCCTAAAGTTGGACTGCATTACCAGTTTGAAATTGTGCGAGTTCAGATGAATTTGCACGATTTCCAACCCGCCCTCATTGTGAAAATGGGCTTAGGGGAAGTTTGATTATCTTTTATAAGTACAACTATTTTTGAATGGGGATTTCACCACCTTAAAGCAGTTGTAAAGTCAGAAGGTTTTGTATCTTTATGCATTCTATGCATTAAGAAAATAAGCCTTCTGTGTGAAGCAGCCTCTCCAGCACCCCCTAATACGTACCTGAGCCCCATCTCTGTCCAGTGATGTCCACGAGTCCCTCAGCTGTCCGAGACTCTCCCTCCTGATTGGCTGAGTCACAGCAGCAGCACCATTGTCAATCAAAGTCAGTCAGCAAATTAGGATGGAGGGGGGGCAGGGCCAGGCCACAGCTCTGTGTCTGAATGGAAACAGGGAGCTGTGATTCAGCTCCGGTGCCCCCACAGCAAGCTGCTTGCTGTGGAGGCACTTGACAGGAGGGAGGGGCCAGGAGAGCAGAAGAGGGACCAGAGAAGAGGAGGATCCAGGCTGCTCTGTGGAAATCCACTGCAATAGGGCAGGTAAGTATACCATGTTTGTTATTTTAATTAACCCTTTCATGCCTAAGGGTAAAACAAACCTTAATGCCTGAACGCAGTTTTGCAATTTTGACATGTGTTAGTTAAACTGTACATATCTTTGTAACTGCTTAGTGTATCCAGGTGAATTATACCTTGTTTTTTTCAGGACACATTGGGCTTTCTTTTGGGGGTAAATGTTATTGCATAACTCATAAATGTAGTTTTGTTATTAAAGGAAAACTGGCCAAAAGGGTAAAAAAAAATAACAGTTTTTCCATTTTGGCTGTATATTTTTTGCCGCTACCATGACCCACCACCAAAAAACAACCCAGAATAACTTCTCCTATTACTGCTGTGAATAAATATGCCACATATGTGTGTGTTAAATGTTGTTTGTACCCATAATTGGGCTCAGAAACCATAGTGCACATTTTGCCTTTAGGAGGGCAATTAATCCAAGTTAACATTTCAGGTACTATGAATTCATTACAAATACTTTGAGGTATCCAAATAATCAAATTACCCCCAAATCACTCAATTTTGCAATCAATACCCCCTAAGGTATCTCTCTAGGGGTAAATCTTGGGTTTTTAGCCTCTCAATTTTTGTGGGAATAATTTTGAATTTGGTAGGCAAAAACATAAATTGCATTTTTTTCACAAATGTTTCAATTTAGCTATATATTTTGTGCCATTACTTTGACCCACCACCAAAAATCAACCCAAAATAAATTCTCCTACTTCTGATGTGCATGGAGATACTATATACGTGTGCAATATTTTGTTGTTTTTACCCATAGCAGGATCCAAAAATATGTTGCACTCAGAAAGGGCAATTCATCCAAGTCTAATTATCAATATATACATTACAGACACTCTGCAGTGTGATGTTACTTTTTAAAATGATAAGTTCACCTTTTGTAACATGTTACATGTTACACCCTCAATATGGGTGTAACATGTTACATCTTCCCCCATCCCCCCCCGATCCCCCGTTTTTGTGACAGTGAGCAGGGGGCAGAAAATCCCCTGCTCACTGTCACAATTTAATGTGATCGAATGTGAAAACTACAAGTTCCGAGAGCCTTTTTCGGCTGTCAGCTTGTAGTTCTCTATGAACTACCAGGGCGATGTTGAGATCTTTAGGTAGTTCATTGATGCTTCCTGTCATTGTGTAACTGTCTGCCTGTATCGGAGGGTTTGGGCAGACAGCTACACAGGCAGTCCGCAGGAACGTGTAATTACACCCATGATCTGCTGACCATGGGTGTAATGCTTTACAGGCTCCTAACAAAAAAAAAAAATGCATTTTTTTTACCTGCAAAAAAATGTGCATTTTTTTTTTTTTTTTTCGTGAAGGGGAATTTCTCCTTTTAAGGCTAACCCAAAACCCTGCGTAAAATGCTGCGTAAATGACTGACATTATTTTATGGAAGGGAAGAAATAAGGCAAACGTTAATCCTCCCTCACGATATTTCTGGTTTCTAAAAATGTGGGATGGTGTGGTAAATTTCAAAGCAAGGGTGGAGGCACAAGCCTGGATTGGAAGGGCATGTGGGACAGTGATAACAAGTATCGCATCTTCTGCCATTTTTGCCACACACGACACTTCTTACTGGGGAATTTGTTGCTTGCTGTGATTGGGATAGGACACAAAAAGTGTCTTTCTGTTAGTCTCCTAACATCCTCTTATTCTGCAGGTTTTCCTTAGTCTGCTTGAAACATCAGGTGTTCTATATTTTTTTCCTGGTACTGCAGGAAGGTGTCAGTACCACCAGATTTTTTATAAAGGACAAATTAATTGTGGATAGCCACCTGGATAAGGTATATTGCAACTTTTTTGGACCAGGTTTTAGATTTCCTCAGAACCAGGTAGGGCTGCAAGATCTGGTCAGAGAGGTCGACTCCACCCATGTATTTGTTGTATGCCATAATGCACAGTGGCTTTTCCTTCGGTGTAGCTGACTCCCGTACTGTTACAGTCACTGTGCCCTCTGGGTGGATTGTTGTCAGCATATAGACGTCTTTTATGTCTGAGAATTTTTGACAGCCATAATTTCCTCCTGTTGGCAACTGAGTGATGTGCCTCTCTGCAATCGTTGTCTCACCAGCTGCTGTGGAAACTCTTTGTGGTTTTTCCACATGGTCCCACATGCTCCTGTGCCAGCGGCATTCAGAGATCTAAAAAAAGCCACACTGCTGTAGTAGTTGTCGACGTAAAGATTGTAGCCTTGGTGAAGCAGAGGTTGGATCAGGTGCCAGACAAGTTTCCCACTGACTCCAAGATTGTATGGGCAGCCCTGGGGGTTAAGTTGTCTGTCCCATCCTTCATAGATCAGAAATCCAAATGTATATCCTGTTGTGCTTTCGCACAGTTTGTAAAATTTTATGCCACTCCGGGCACGTTTGGATGGTATGAACTGCCTAAAATGCAGTCGGCCTTTAAAATTCATCAGGGATTCATCAATAGAGATATTTTTGTCCGGGGTATAAACCGCTGAAAATGTATTAGACAGAAAATAAATTAGGGGCCGCAGTTTGAACAGGCGGTCATATCTGGCGTCACTGCTTGGGGGACACTGCAAATTATCGTTAAAATGCAAAAAGCGCTGCAATGCTTCAAAGCGGTCTCTTGACATAACTGCAGGAAAAGCTGGCATGGCATGGATGGGACTAGAGGCCCAATACTGCCGAATTGTAGGCTTTCGGACTAGGCCCATGTTGAGTAACAAACCCATTTTGATTTCTGTAAGGTGTGTTGGCACCCATCTCTTCCTGTGAGAAGATGTCGGGTGTTTTGCTATAAACTGGGTGGCATTAAGGTTGGTTTGATCAACCATGTGCTGTAGGAGCTCGTCATTCACAAATATCTTGAAGAAATCCACAGGGCCAAAATTTTCAACATTGATATTTATGCCTGGTGAGGCTGTAAATGTTGGTATTTGAGGGGTGAAAGAGCTCGCTGGTATCCACTGAGAGGTGTACTGCTGTGCAACTGATGGGGCGCTACCCTGTTCGTCCTCTTGCTGCCTGCTAGTACCAGGCCTTTCACAGTCGGAAGAGCTGCCTGAAGTGACACTTTCACTGTCACAGATGAAATCCTCATTTTATGAGCCCAACTCAGGTTCGCTGTCCGAGCACAGGAGGGCATATGCCTCTTCAACAGTATACCGCTTGCTTGCCATTTTTTAGGCACGCTACAGACCCCAAACTATGCAAAAGTAAACCTTTTTGTTATATATTATAAAATACTAAAACCTAAAACTTTTTTCCTAAAACACTGACCCTATCAACGACACTGACGGGAGCACTGATACTGGCTGAGGCACTAACCCACACTTGCGCAGACACAAATACTGGCAGTATGGGCACAAACTACACCACACACTAAAACAGTAATAAATGTAAAACTTTATATAGATTTTTTTTTAAATAAAACACCGGTGACAGAAACGCTAACGCTGAGATGAACTGTGACACAAGCGTTAACGCTGAAATGAACGGTGACAGAAATGCTAACGCTGAGACTACTGACACTGACACTACAAAATACTCTAAAACTGAAACTGTCACTATTACTGAACTGAAGTAAAGCTGTCACTGCACCTAACCTAACAATTGCTAACAGAGGTGATCAGAGCCTAATCTGAGACCTATTGTGGGCTGATTATAACTTATTTAACTTTTTTTTTTAACTCTGAGAAAGATCTCAGTGGAGGCAACACTGTATCAGTTTCTCCTCACAGACGGTTTGAGGAGAATGAGATACCAGGAAGCTGTTCGACAGACTTCCCATTCATGTGCTCACTGTGATTGGCTGTCACAGTAATCATGTGACTGGGGGCGGGTTCTCCCACCTGTCAATCATTAGTCCGAGACCCGAAGCTTAATCTGACACTCCTGTCTCCTCGCTGCATGCACGCGATCCGGCGCGATCCCGGCCAGAACACATGTACGCAGATATGCGGCCCCACAGAAAAAAGCACAGGCATTTGGGGCTGCATATCTGCGTGCTGTCGGCGGTAAAGGGTTAAAAAATAAAATGAGACTTTAAAAATAACTTTAAAGCCTGACTATTTAATGTTTCTCTGTCTTGCATAGAGTGGGAATGTTAGCATTTCAGTTAGGTTTTTATGTGTCCCCATAGAGAATTCTGTACTCTGTTTTGTCTGAGACCCATAAAGGGAAGTGGGAGGAAGTACCCCTTGTGTGAAAACAGACAACTTAAAAAAACTGACTCTGCATCCTTTCCCACTCTGCTAGAAAATTCGTTTTTATTAAAGCCTAGGATCCCAATGGAGGGATGTGAATAGAGGTTAGCATTAAAGTAAAAGATACAAAGAATCTGTCTCATTGGAAGAAAACAGCTTTAATTTTAATATGCTGAAATGGTTTGCTTCCAAAATGTAAAATAATCCTTTAGTCCCCATTCCCCTCTGGCAATTTGGAATCACCGGCAGAGTCGCTATTCCAAATCGCAGTAAAACGCACAACACGCATTTGGGTGGCATTCATACTTAATGGCACCCCAAACACAGTGTGATTTTGCAGTGATTTTCGTTTAACAAAATGCTCAAAAATTGTGGCAAAACGTAGGTTAAAAAAACGCACCTGAGCTTCTTTGACGTGTTTTTGGAGTAGAAGGAGATCCATTCAGAATGAATGTTGCCACTCCAAAAACATGCCACAAACATGCACATAAGAAGGGTAAAACACAGGATGTGGCAGGAAATAGTTTGAGCAGATTCAGTAGGTTACTAATTGCACAAAACATAAACAGCCTTTTAGGTTTATAAGAAGCTCTTAGTAGAAAGTCAACCTATAAAATTATTTAATTGCTTCTGATGATCCAGAAGGAATATTTCCATGTAACAAGCCTCATTTAAGTTTTTTCTTCCTCTAGGTAATCTATGGTTACGTTATTGATAATGCAACTTTCGTGTTTTTTATGAATGAATTTGATTGGTTTGTCTTTGTCAACCTATATATTGGTGTAACATTCTGAAAGCTTTCGAGAAGTATATGTATTGGAACTCTATGAAACAATCAAATGCTGGGGGGGTCTGAAAAAACTGGGATGATGAGCAGTCACAATGCAGTTTCAGCAATACAACATTTTTGCTTTTAAATGCCTTTTCTGTCTTCTGTTGTTTAGATAAGTTTGGTTCATAATATAACTTCTTAAAAAATAGCTAGTGGACCATTCATATATTTTATGAGCCATTTGTGGATATTCAGCTGCAATAATACTTAAATTTATTACCATGATATTATCCTGAAAATGTCCTTATGGCCCAATTTATACTAAATATAAAGAAAAGTTATCATTTACATTTTGGAGTACAATTTATGGGCTATTCCTCCTACCTGTATAAAGGGCAGTTCACATTAAGACTGTTGAACTTATGATCCTGTCACTGATGACAACTCACAAGCAACAGGTTGCTAGGAAGGACACTGAAGGTCAGGGAATTACTCACTTGTTTATTCAGGTTGCTTCCTCACTGGCTGGATGAGAGAGGCATCGCTCTCTTACTAGCAAGTGACATTCTGCAGTATTTTTTCAGTGAAGGTGCAATGCCTTATTCCTTCAACCTGTGGAAACAGGTATTTTCACTGCAAATGTTATTGCTCCTATTATTATCCAAGTACTCAAGTAGCAAGTTTTTTAGCACCGTGATAGCTTAAAGTGGTGTTAAACCCCAACATGCAGCTTACCAATCCTTTTTTTTTTCTTTTGTTTCCCTTTTCTCACCTGTTGATCCTGCCAGTAACACAATTCCTGTATTAAGGTGGCTACTCTATCAATGGAGTCACACTTGGAAAGCTGCACTGGAGAGGTAATGTTAGTTAGACTAATAGATGTAGATGGACTTTACATAAATGACTTTAAAAATTAAAGCGGTAACAAAGTCCACTTTGTGATTTTTTACCTACAGGTAAGCCTATAATAAGGCTTACCTGTAGGTAAAATGAATATCTCTTAAACATGCACCATTTAGGAGATATTCATCCCGGATGCAGCAGTGACGTAACATGTGCATGCATACTGGAGGGCTTTGTATTAAGTAAGGTAAGTATTTCATAATGTGCCAGAGCAGGTAAGTATGACATGTTTGTTATTTTACTTTAAAAAAATCAAAAGGCTTTACAATTACTTTAAAGTGGTAGTAAACTGCTGCAATAAAAAAAAAAAAAACCTTCCCCCTGCAAAATAATAGCAATATTATTGCGGCAGTTTACTACCACTTTAACCGCATCAGCCCCGGACCATTTTGGTGGTCAAGGACCAGGCCACTTTTTGCGATTCGGCACTGCGTCGCTTTAACTGACAATTGGCGCGGCCGTGCGACGTGGCACCCAAACAAAATTTACATCCTTTTTTCCCCACAAATAGAGCGTTCTTTTGGTGCTATTTGATCACCTCTGCGGTTTTTATTTTTTGCGCTATAAACAAAAATTTTTTTAAAAAAAATTCAATATTTTTTACTTTTTGCTATAATAAAATCCCCCAAAAATATATATTTTTTTTTTTCACAGTTTAGGCCGATACGTATTTTTCTACATATTTTTGTTTAAAAAAAAAAAAAAAAAAACGCAATAAGCGTTTATTGATTGGTTTACGCAAAAGTTATAGCTTCTACAAAATAGGGGACTGTTTTATGTAATTTTTATTAATAATTTTTTTTTTTTACTAGTTATGGCGGTGATCAGCGATATTTATCATGACTGCGACATTATGGCAGACACATCGGACACTTCTGCCACCATTTTGGGACTATTGTAATTTTTACAGCGATCAGTGCTATAAAAATGCACTGATTACTGTAAAAATTACACTGGCAGTGAAGGGGTTAACCACTAGGTGGCGCTGCAGGGGCTAAGTGTGACCTAGTGAGTGATTCTTACTGTGAGGGGCCGTGGATACACATGACACGTTACTGATGACAACTGCAATCGCGGGACTCCCGGGAACATTGAGTTCCCGGGACCCGCGGCCGCCCTCGCGAGGCACGGGCGGGCGCGCGCCCGCCCGCAGGGCGGCAGATTTAAAGGGACGTACCTGTACGCCAATCTGCCTGCCCGTGCCATTCTGCCGACGTACATCGGCGTGCGGCAGTCGGCAAGTGGTTAAAGTAATTGTAAAGCCTTTTGATTTTTTTGAAGTAAAAAAACAAACATGTCATACTTACCTGCTCTGTGCAATGGTTTTGGACAGAGAAGTCCCAATCCAGCTCTCCTCAGGTCCCCAGCTGGTGCTCCTGGCTCCTTCCCCCAGGCCAAGTCCCCCCATAGGAAACGTGCATACTCAATCTCAAGTCGGGCTGTTTGCGTCAGACCAATGGCCCTGCTTGGCCCCAATCCCCATTTTCTTCTCACAGGTTTGACTGACAGCAACAGGAGCCAATGGCTCACACTGCTCTCAGCTAAGTCTGTGAGAGCCGGGAGATGAGAGAAGAACTGGTGCAGACATGAGGTGAGTATTTAGGGCTACTACTAACATTCTTTCTTACCCTAATGCTTTACAACAACTTTAATGGCTAACTCCAGGTAATACATTTAAGCAGTTACAGTAGAGTTATTTTTTCCTTCTTTGATAAAGGTTTTACATAAATGAAGAAGCTTGGTCTGTTACAGAGAGTTGTAAAATAACAGACTTACTAGCAGGATCAACAAGTAAAAAAAGTAAGTTACAGGAGGAATTTAGGAAAACAAAGATTTATGTCATAATTGATTTTGCCTTTGGTACCATTTTAAAATATGTTATTAAAAATACCATATAGCAAACAAAGTAACCACATACAGTTTAGCAGCCATCGGCATTTCCTTTCTTTAAGGGTACAGAGCTACAAATACTTGGACCTTTTTAAAAACCTGATTAGTTACTTTGTTTTTTGCATGCCCCGATCAATTAATAACATTTTATTTACTCCAGTGTCAGATAATCTGGATTATTTGTAGAGGATGTACTAGAACAATAACTGTTATAGATCTTTATAGATCTGGAATCAGTGTATACGTTTGACATTTGTAAAGAAAAGGCAGGTTAAAAGTCATGCCATGATAACAACCATCTAGATAGATGCTTTATCTAATTTATAGAAAATAAGCTAGCTGAATTAGTTGGTCGTGGCTTAATAACTGGGTTGACATGGGTGCCTCTGATTAATTATAGCAAGGATTACTATGATTTACATCAAGAAGAACAGTAGAAAGGGTACCCAAAATATATATGTTCAAGCATTTGTAAAAATATTTTATTATATACTACAATTCAACCCAAAGAACCCAAAAATAACTACATAACTAACCCAAGAAGGTGCAGACATACGTGCATTATGGTAGCTTTGCTCATATTGGAAATGTTGAATATATATGCATAAACAATATATTTTAAGAAATGAAAGGGACATTAAAGTAAACAAGACTTGAATTTATTGGCAACATTTTTCATAACCTCTGTGAGGTGACAATTTTTTTTTGTATAAAAAAAGGACTTTCATCAGTAAAAGAAAAAAAATTCTATATCCTGTTAATTGAACGTCATGGGAAAATGAGCTAGTGGGATCTGAGACCAATTAATTTAACAGTTTATTTATGAAAGAGTAACAAACAATTTTCAAGTCTTACATATATTATGAAAAATAATTACAAAAGGATTTTATTTTTAATGTGAAAATCTTTATCTTTATTTTCCAGCTAAAACCAGAAAGGGGAGGAAAAAAAATCCACATGAAGTTCCTAAACAAATTTGGATGCCAAATTACTTGAGTATTTAATTAGCAGCCCCTCCTATGTTTCTTTGCAATCGGGTAGAATCACATGACCTCAACATATCCCTCTACATAAATATAAACGTTAATTATGATAGCACATTTTAGCACTGTCCAATATGTTTTGCTTTTTAGTCTTAGCTTAAACTATATTTACCAATATTCACGCTGACCACTGTTAATTAGTTAAGGATACTTGTAAACACTGAACAAATGCATAACTAGTGTTTGGAGTCCAGTTTTAATATTAAGTGATTGAAGATGCACAAACCTCTATGATACATAAATTCAAACAAACTTGAGTTGACCAAAGACTTTACACAGAATTGACAAATATCTTATACAGAAATATCTCTCAATACATATTTCCCCGACCACAAATAATAATTAAAAAAAGTTATTTTAGGTATATACATGCATGTCATGACATCCTGGAATGAGGTATTAGCACCATCAAATATTGCACCAAAATGGTTTCATATTGCAAAAGAAAAATGCAACACAAAAATAGGCAAATTTTGATTATCATTTTTTTGTCTTCCAGTTTGGAAACCTGAGGCTTTATATATAGAGACTGTAAATATATATATTTATTTTGTTTTAGCAACAGCAAATAAGAGAGGTCTTCCACATCAATATATACAAAGGGATTTTATTTGAAGTCAGAAAGAAGGGTTGGAGTCCACTGGAATTACACGTTATTTTGCACAATACAGACACTGTATCCTTTTTACACAGTGGGGAACCTTTTTTGGGTTTTTTTTTCTTTGTTTTATGGCTCAACCCAGAGTCACATGCAAGTTTTGGAAAGGGACATGCAAGTGTGTAATAGGTATGCAGAATAATTACATGTGTACAGCATTTGATAAACCCATTTACAAGAAATGAATAGCACCTATTATGGATGAAGCCTGTTTTAGGTATTTTCCAGCACCAAAAGATTTCCATGAAAGGAGGACATGGCTGTCCTTACAGTATCACATCTAAGTCCTTCATATTTTGGCAAATGCTTTCTGGTTAAGTCATGTGATTCTGCCCGAGATGAGGATGGCTGGCAAATTCTAAGTAACTGCACTTAGCTTTTTTTCTTGTTATTTATCAGTTTTTTCTTCCCCTCTGCACAATCCATATTCAAAACTTGCATGTGGCGAACACGTCTCTGGTGGTATCCAAAGCCTGACGCGCCTTTTTTTTAGAAAATAATTTTTTACACATTTTTTTAGAAGCTGCTTGTCCGTATTACAGTCTCAACCTAAGAAGCAGGCTGGCCCAACCTCAAATCCAAACTTCTGATTCTGATCCCCAAAGTCACTGATCATAACATCTGCTAGAGGCAATTGATCTATCTTTAGGGTGTTGATTTCCAGGACTGTCCGTGCGTATCCTTTCCTCAGCTGAAAGAGATGAAACAAAAGTGTAAGCACACAATGGATATTTAATAACTAAACCAATGTAAATGTTAGCACTGTGCTGGATCTCTAAATATTATTGCTGCTACTGTAATTGTATAGCGCAATATATTGTCTCAAAATACCCATAATCCTAATGGGAAATTTAAAGGCATGGTTCTCTTTACTCAATTAATTAGCTGGAATGCACTGTAGAAAACAGTCACTCTGGACTGAAGAGGATGCCACATGGCATATTCAGTTATAATATAATTATCACATAATCTCTCAATATCTTTTTTATGTGCTATTCCATTAGGCCATGAACACCTGCGGCTTAAATCTATGCAGCTAACAAAGGCAGGCAGCAAAATTACAATGCTGTATATTTCACCTGTAAAAATATACAAAATGCATTGGTATGATTTGGCAGAAATACTAAGAACTTGTATATGTTATTGAATGTGGGAACGTTCTAAATCTACTAAAGCAGGGGTCAAAAAACCCTGAATTAAATACCTGGGTTGGCACATGATGCCCTCTGAGCTGCTATACAATGGCTTGACAGCTTTCTAGTTATTTACAAAGCCTGGCCCACCCACTTCCATGATGTCAGTGAAAGCCTGTACTGAGGAAGTCTGAGCTATGATTAAGCACTGAATCACAGTTCGAAACGTCAGCTCATACTTGCTGTTTTTTTGCTGTGGCATGTCATTTGTGCTTTTGTTTTAAATAAAATAACCTTTTTTGGAGTGCGGCTGTCCAAGCGTTTTCCTCAAGTTTTCAGCAAGAGTGACAAGCTTAGTGGCCAGATCCCCGGCAAGATTGTCTTTGAGTCATAGTCTGTGATGTGTGGTGTCCCCTTATATTGAGATTAAAGGCAAGCATATATATTTTTAGGTAATGTGTCTGCCAAATCCGCTTTTTTTTAAGATTTGTTCTCAATCCTTACATATACTTATTGGATGTTGGCATAGTGGGGGTCTTCCCTTTCTTTATAGTTTTGCTTTTACGCCATTGCCCCCATTGTTACTGTCAACAAAACACCTTGAAAACATAAGAAATGCACTTTCAATGCACACTATCTGGTCTGCCATTTATCCAGGGAGTATATTGATTGTTGAAAGCATTAGGCTTAGAAATATTTCCATAAGTCAATAAAGTGGTTACATTGATAGAGATATCTAATTGCTTTATGTTTACTGTAATATTTATTACTGATTTAGAACAAATTAAAACACAGGTCTATCAAAAGCCATGGAGAAGCAATTAGTTTTGCTAATTTATAAATAGGATGTGTGTTTAGTGGTGTGGAAAACACTTTTCATAATATATGTGCTGAACAAAGATGCTTCCTGAGTGCAGACAGGGGAAATTACTTTTATTCAAAACAATATACTGTATATATATATCTATATATAGATATATATATATATATATATATATATATATATATATACACAGTACATCTATTATACCAAATTGTAATTTTTATTTAGCATTCTGCTCTTTTATCTTTTATTATCAACATTACCTACTATGAAACTATACAATTGGTGCTGTCAGCGGGGAGTATTGATATTTTTAAAATACTCTTGGACGTGCATCTTAGTGAACACAAAATACAGGGATATGTCAAATGATTATCAACACTGACACACATACACCTACACAGGTTGTTCTGGATGGATTATGGTCTTTATTCAACCTTACCTACTATGAAACTATAATTTGCAATAAGTACATTGTGCAACGTAATTAATCGGCTAAGGTCTAAAGTCAATATCATTTATCGTGATAAATGCATAGCAGCATGTTTAACATCTACCCATGCTCTGGTTGTCCAGCAATCAGCACTGGAAACTGCTGACCATGTGACTCATGCATAGCAACGTGTTTAGCATCTATCCATGCTCTGGTTGTCCAGCAATCCCCACTGGGAATAGACACTTTGAAACTCAAGTTGTTGCTCAGTTCCCCCCAATGCAATTGCAAAGTCCGAAGAAAAAATGCTTCCCATGAGCCTTCATGCTGTCAAAGATGTAGATAGCTTGAGGAGAGCCAAGCATCGTCCTAAGTTGCATAAGTGTCAATTATTATTGGCGAGCAGTTTCCAGTGGTGATTACTAGACAGTCGGGGTATGGATAAATATAATTTATGGTGCTATCTATTTATCAAGGTGTACATGTTATATGGCTGTTTAATGCTCATACAGTAATTATAAGGTGACCTTCCACTTTAAAGTTGAATTTACTGATACTAATTGCATACATTATGATTTCTGACTGACAATTCTTGTGTGTTGGGAGATAAATAAAGAATCACCCTAAACTGTACATAATGAAAGAGATTGATTGTGAATGTTTTACTGCCATTTTTTGCTTATGGCCACCTTAATGCTGAACTACTGGCAGATATAAAAACTCCAGTTGATACAGTTCTGTCCAGTACATTGGCCTTGTTGTTAGTACTTCTGCCTTCCCTGGTTTATATCTCAGTCATGACACTATCTGTGTGAGTTTGAATGTTCTCCATGTGCTTATGTGTTTTTTCTTTAGGTACTTTCTGCATGTATGTATGAGACCTTAGATTATAAGCTGCTCTAGGGCAGAGTCTGATGTGAATGTGCAGTGTATGTAAAGTGCTGTGTAAATTGTCAACACTATATAAAAGCCTGTAATAGAAATACAGGTATGTATGCCTTAAAAATTGGGTCATAGTAATACGAGAGTTGTTTGGTTCTTAGAGGTAAGTGCTTTGAAACCCTGAAGTAAGCAAAATTCAATTAATTTCAATAAATGTAGGAAAAAAAGATCTGGGAGGAGGCGAGCCCGGTCCCATGACCTGTGAAAGTCATGTAATTGGCCTCTCCTCTTTCACAGTATTATGCAGAGAACAACTTAAGGAATACTGCAGGCCCCACACAAATAAAGTAGTATCTGGTGTCTGTTATAAACAGGCCTCTTTTTTTTAATGCAACAATAGTCGCATGTTCTAAAGCAGTCCTGGGGGAGGGAGTGGCAGGACTATTATACAATCAGCCTCTACTTCAGTGGACCTATGCTAACAATGAACATGCTGACAGGAGAGCATCGTGAGCAGAAGGATGATCTCAGTGTACTGCTGCACATTTACTATCCAATCACCATGTTATGGTTGTGTTCATGTCCAAGCTATGTTGCGGATGTAGGTTAATTGCCTGGCTATGCAGTGTGGCAGTGGTGCCTGGATAAAAAATAAAAATATATATATAAATCTTGTGGTGGTTAAAACAGTCTTCATGTCTGTATTACATCTGCATAACTGATGTTCGGCCTTAAATTGAAACAATAGTACATATTTTGAGTTATTATTGTAAACTTTTCTAAAAGTAATATGTGATATGACTTTACTATTTTACTTTAATGTTATTCAATGTTTCACAAGCATGTATCCTATATACAGAATTTTGTATTTCTCCCTCTAGTGTCTATCTGTATAGTAGGCACTGCAGTTAGCAATTTTGCTGAGTGATTGCTAGAATAAAATGGAAGGCTGTTTAGAAAGTGTACCGATTTTGATAAATTTTATTAGACTGCTACACTATACTGAGAAAGAGGAACAATAAAGAATAGTCGCTGCAGTGCTACTAAGCAGAAGGTACATTTCAAACTGCAAGCAGAAAAAAAAGTAAAAAAAAAAAAAGATACACTAACAATCCCTGATATGATCCATGATATTTATATAAACTGTTCAAATTCACATGCATATTACAAAAACTTTTTAAACTGTGTGGGGTTTGTGTTATCTAGATTACTTATATACTTACTGCACATCCATCATGTAGGGCTGTAATGAAGGGACTGTTGTCGTATGAGATTTCCTCATCATTTGATCCCAGGAACCGCAGGGCCTTGTCATAGTTGTTGCTAACAGCGTCGTGCCAGGCCACTGACTGGTGACAGCTGTATGTAAAGTTCTGGCGGGCAGAAGCACTGAGCAGTCTTAGGAATGTCATCTGAACTTGGTTAATGTTGTTACCCTCAACATCCACATAGGAAAGCTATAGAGAAAAAGTAAGCATGATGTTCAAACTGATAATATGTAAGAACATACATGACAATCTTACAACACTTTTAGCATTAAAGTGTATGTAAAGGCATTTTTTTGTTTTGTTTTGGATCAAGTGGAGAGAATTTAGACCATGTGTCCATATTGGGAAAGTTCACCGCTGTCACTGAGACAAAGTAAAGGGTAAGCCAAGATTTTAGACTTTTTACCAGAGCAATAGACCAGGGTAATTCATCAATGGGAAAGCTAAGATGATTATTCCCCTCACTTTGATGAGGTTTCCTCTAATATTCTGCTGTCTCTACAGGTGGGGTAGTGAATGTAAATTTCCCCAGTGTGGCACAGACAGCAAAAAAAAACCTTAAAAGAGTTTTAACTCTTCCCTACTCTACCCAAAACAAAACAAAACGTTTTGGTTATACATAGACTTTAATATGCATCCTCTATACTGTTAAAAAAAAATATATAAAGTGCACTTTACATTTTTTTTACTGCTGTGACGTTATCAAAAAGACACTTGATGTTGACTATAGATACATATTTTCACCTGATTTTTGCGTATACAAAAATATAATACATTTCAAAATAAAACAACTGAATTATATTTAAAAGCAGTGTTGATAAACCCATATACATACAGTAGGTAAGGATTTTTAAGGAGATCATGAAAATATGGATTTATATTTGAAAAGAATTTGGCATACCAGTTTTCCTCTCTTGAATTCGCTGAACCAGGAGCCAGGGTTTTCTTTTGGCCAGGATGAAATTCGCACCTTATTTAATAGAGAGAGGACATGATCATCTGAAGCTTCTTTAAAGTGAATAATTTTTACATATATTTTCAGTATTCATGTATTACATTTAGTGGTAGAAATACATTTTTTTAACATTTTTTTTTTTTGTCAGGTATACAGTATATAAAATGTGGTATATAAATATTTCATATATACCCTTTTGCATCCAGCTGACAGTGACAAATAAAAAAACTTTAGTACCCTAGGGTTTTGGATTGTGGGATGACTGCTGAGCTAGGATTACCTGCTTGCAGAATGGTGGTTTATCACACTAAATAAGTTGGCTTTATGACTCAAAGGAGGAACACACTACACCTCCCATCCTAGTAGTGACAGTGACATCTCCATCTTCAGCCAGCCAGAGAAGAACAGTGAACAAGTGCAGGAATAATTTTGGGCTCTCTTTATAGACAGCCTAGACTGCATACCAGATGCACTTTGTATTTATCATTTGATTGTAAAATAGGTACTTTGTATGAATTATAAAATTGGGATGTAAAATGATCATTCATACATTTTTCATAACAATTAAAAAAAAAATACCTATAATATTGTAGTTAAAACAGTTAACAACCAATAAATAATTTTAAAAGGCATCAGATGGAACTGAAAGTTTTCTAAATATACTGTAAAGCAATGAACATTAATTTTGTAGCACAACAAACACAACTGATAACTAATTAAATTAGGAGAATCTGATTTTTATAAAAAAAGTGTCTCTCATATCCATGAATAGCTCTTTTTAAAACATGCTATTATTTGCTCAATATAATAGCTTTTCCTTTATTTGTAATACTTCTCTGTTAATTGGGAACTTCAAGTACATTTTAAAATATACCCCCATCCCATTGCGTGCTGTATATGGACAACATTATTAGAGTCTTTACTTAAATTTGCACCAAAGCAAAGCTGTTAGATAAACTAAAAACCAAACCTACCCACCTACCCTGTGCTAAAATCTCCTTTAATGCTGCTCTCTCACCACTGCCTTAATAAATATGTCAGTAACCAATGATAATAACAAATATTGTTGGCAATTAAACACTCTATGGTCCACCCCTGATCCCTGATGGTGACTAATAACTGGTTGCTCAGGTGATAATTGTTTCAACAAGGGGAAGAATAGGGCCATGTCTTGTGTTGTTCCCTTCCTCAATATCCAGAATTATTGGGATTTCTAATGAGCAGCTCTGGTAATCACAATCCAGGTAGGATGGCTATAAAGGTACCTTCGGGCACCAGTGGGTGCCTACTACAAAATTGGATGCCAGGTTTGGCTTTTATTTTATATGAAAGGTTTGAATTCATTGTCCAGTCCTCACATTCTTATGTTCAGGAACCTTTTATTGATTTCTTTAGGACAAGAGATTATCTAAGGAAAACTCTGTGTTATTCTAACACTAAGAAGGTCATAATGCTAAATAAGGAGAGTTTCACTTACTCCTTCTGACTTCTTGTCTGCATAAATACAGGTCTCCCCTCCGGCTGTGAAGTTGCAGTACACTTTGAATGAGTCTCCAGAGCAGCCCTGGTTTGGATCGATCCAATATTCACCTGAAGGGAAGAAGAGAAGTGCTTATTATAAATCATAAAACATGAAGAAAGAAAGATTTAGCAGTTTTTTTTCCTTTGATGCAAGTGAACTGAACGCCATCTCTGGTTAATTCTTTCACCTTCTTTTTTGTCCTTTGTATATATAGGAGACTGCAAGCTGTGTGCACGGCCATTAATATTATACAGCAGTAGTCATTTTTTTGTTTTACATAAAATAAATGTTATACTTAAATTCATAGAAACTTAGTTAAACCTGGAAGAGAACAGGTTAATCTGCCTGATATTGCACTTTGCAACTCGCATAAATTGCATTTGTTATGTTTGTAGGATGATTATAGCAGATGATCGAACAATGGCCCCCACACTGCAGATTACATGTGATGAATTGCTCACATCATTGGGCATTACCACTGAGAAGGCAGGAAACAAGATAAGCTGGGATTCAAAGACAGGCGCTGTATACATTATGCTGAACTTGGCTGGTCACTGGCAGGGACACAATTAAGGTATGCAAAATGTTTGATGCTTTTTCTTTGACAGATTGGGAAATAAAAACACAACATGAATATTGTTATGTGAAAATTGTTTGTTTATGTTAAGCCCTGTACACACGATCGGATATCCTATGGATTCTAATCCGATGGTTTTTTCCATCGGAAATCTGATGAAACTGTCTTCCATCAGTCTTGCCCACACACCATCAGTCAAAAAACCGACCGTTTCAAACGCGGTGACGTAAAACACTCCGATGAGCCGATGCTTCTGAGCATGTGTCGACTTGATTCTGAGCATGCGTGGGTTTTTTATCCGATGGAGTTCCCCACAGACGATAGTAATTTGCTATCGGTTTTTTAACCATCGGATAAATTTAAAACATGTTCTATTTTTAAACACCAATGGAAAAAAGACCGATGGGGCCCATACACGATCGGTTTGTGCGATGAAAACAGTCCATCGGACTGTTTTCATCTGTAAAACCTATCGTGTGTACACGGCTTTAGATGTTGTTTATCTACAGAGTTGTTGGATTGGTGTTTGATGTTGTAAGGATATTTCAAAAATTATTTTAAATGGGCCTATATTGAATGCATTTTTCCATGAAGCCCGTAACTATCAAAATGTATAAGCAAAGAAAAAAAAATACTGAAAAAGTTGTGTTCTAGCCAAAAGCAGATCCAAGTTAAAACTGTGTCTTCTCTTTTTTTTACATACCATCAGGGAACTCTGGGTGAGAGAGCTGGAGATCCTTGCATGTTCTAGCAGGATTGTTCTGGGATCCTTCTGGATATTTCATGCGCTCTATGTCTTGTTTTAGAGAATTTAAGGAAACAAAGATCTCATCCATTCCATCATAATCCAAAATATTGTCTGCTGCATCTGCCATCATGTCTTCGGGGGATCTTCTGGTCTTCCTTGGTGATTGGATAGGCAGTGGCTGGATGACTTCTCCTGGTGGTCCCTAAAAAAAGTAATATTTACAGTAGCTAAGTGTTTAGCACTTCCGCCTGACTGCACTAGAGTCATCGGTTTGAACCCCACCCAAAGCACTACCTGCCTGGAGTTTGCCTGTTTTCCCTGTGCAGGTTTCCTCCGACACTCCAAAGACATGCTGGTAGGCTAGTTGGTCCCTAACTAAACTGGCCCAAGTATGTGTATGTATAAATGTGAGTTGGAGACTTTAAATTGTAAGCTCCTTGAGGCCAGGGACTGATGTGAATGTACAATATATATGTAAAGCACTGCATAAAGTGGGACTATATAAATACCTGTAATAAATACATTACTATAGGCTTGAATTAAACTACAAACATCTATTAATCCCGTCTTTGGGATTTTAATAAATAGTCCAAATTCTTTATCATCAAGCACAATATAGTTCCAAATGTTAAGTGTGGTCACTCATGGGTGGAAAAAATAAATTTAGGCTTGATACTTACTGGTGGTCCAGGAGGTCCAGGCATACCGCCATCTCCCTTCTGACCTGAAGGACCCTGTAGGTAGTAGAAAATGCAAAATTGCAGTCATACAAGGCTAAGATAAAAGAAAATGTCCATAGGTAAAATCCTAGGGGCTGATTGATGTGTTATTTAAAATCACAGTTAATTTATTTGGAAAGTTTAAAGTATTCAGCAAGAAGTAGAAGTAGATTGTCAACAGAGAAAAACACAATAGGTATTGCCTATAGTCATAGAAGTTATGTAAATACGCCACTAAGTTATTGAGCTAGCATTTTAGAGAAACAGTAAAAAAATATATATATACTTACGCTTGAACCCTTTGAACCTTTTGGACCTTGAGGACCCTATGGGCAAAATACAGAGAATTATTATTTGTAATATATACACAATCTGTTTGTTTGCAGTTTGAAAATGTTCCTATGAACTTGTCCTAATTAAACAGAAAATAGTACTTGAAGTCCTCAGTTGCTGATAATGTTACATTTCTACATTGACACATTATATTGTTGGATTATTAGAGTTATCTACTACTGTGTTTGAAAGAATGTAGATGTTTTGGTGCCCTTTAAAATTGGAAGGTTGTTTAGTATTAGAGGCAAGCTTGTTTAACAGAGTACATAGAACAAATGACTAACACAGGGGCACTAAAAGCAGGAATATAAATTATTTAGCTAGGTACGTCCATATACGTGATGGTTTTTTCTACATTGTTGAGAGTGGGGCTCTAGCATGAAAGCAGCTTTGACTGCCTATTCCTTCTACTGACATTGGTAAGGATTGGAAAAAGCACAGATAAGCCACCCCATTTGCAATGACTGTACTGGCATAGTCCCGTCTTACACCAACACCTACAAGAGCAACTTTCCTTGTGAGGCAGGCAGGTGCATAGCTTTGACCAGTGGAGACGGTGGAGAACTGTAGAAGTATGATGGTTGCATCTGAGCACTCTGGATATCCGACAGGCCCTAGGCTACTGCCTAATTTGCCTTGTGGATGATCCCGCTGTGCTTTACTATGAATGCAGATATAAGTCAGGTCATTCATTTATTAGCTTATGCTTTGCTATTAAAAATGTTCATGTCTATGGCAAGTTTATGATACCAAAGTTATGTGGATTATGTGTTGGAAATGCAGATTAATGATTTGTAAAATACTTACAGGTAACCCTGGAGGGCCAGGAGGACCATTTGGACCAGATGAACCACTGACACCCTGATTGAGATAAATATATTATTAGCAAAATAAGAAAACTAAAGTATAACTAAGCAAAGCTTAAGGTAGCATGAGATACGGTATAAAATGAGATGGTTTTGAAATTAAAATACTGCAATATTCCCTATTGCACATGATAGAATATTGAGGACAATAAATTGCTTAAAGATTCGCTTAGGACTCCCCAAATGCCATTAAAGGTTTTTTTTTTAGACAATTTGCACACTTACTCCATCGCCCTTGAATCCGGGAGTTCCCTGTGGACCTGGAAGTCCTCTGTCTCCCTTCTCACCCTGTTCTCCAGGAGGACCTATCAGACCAATCAATCCAGGATGTCCCTTAATGGTTAAAAAAAATAATTAATTAAGATTTAGTTCAAAGACAGTGTGGCACACATGACTAATCAGCAGTATGTTTATACAATACATATTACATCTCAAATATAAGAATAGTGGATACTTAAATGAATAACTGCACATTTTATAGGTGTGCATTGTCATCTACTGCTGCAATCCAAACTACACACATACTTTATTTCATACTAGATCCATGCTTGCTGTAGTCAAAGCTTACCTAGACTATTATATTTTATAATGTATGCAAATATATCTTAAAATATAAGGGGTACTAATCATTCCTCAGTAATCTTGCCAGAAGGATAATGACATCATTCTCTACAGTGCAGAATATGATGGCTAGGTGGGTAGTTATTTTTTTACTACCATCATATAGTGTTTTCAAATGGGGCAAGATAATAATTTGACTTCCATTTTTATGTGCGTAAAATGTGTTTTTTACAGTGCTCCTATTATTGAATATTTGTTCATTTCATAAATCCTCCTCAGTAACATTATTATTGGTAGATCAAGGCTGCAATGTCATGCTCCTACAGACAAGCCTAACAGCTTTTAGCCTGCACCTCTGTACGGGCTATCTGTTTGAAAGCTACATGGCTTGTGAATATACTATGAACGCAGTTTATTGAGAACTACAAGCCATCAGCACAGCAGTGCTGGTTTTGAAAAGTGACAGCGGGTGCAGAGAGAGGAACCCCTGGTCACTGTCCCATTGGAAGGATCAGGGGGTGCAGGGGGGACTGCTGGAGCATGTTATATGTTGCACTCTACATATGGGTGTAATGTGTAACATGCTCCAAAAGATGAACTTAGCCTTTAAAAGACACAGCGCTGGACAATTATTTCTAATTACAGTATTATCATGTGCAAAAGCAATAGGAAAAAAACTTTTCAGTATGTAAAATGTTTGTTACTGTTATATAACAGTTGCCCTTATTCAGCAATTTTTTTCAGTCAGATTGAGCGGCAATATTATGTCTAACCACTGTCAAGGGACATCACTTGCTGTCCTGATTGTTATTTTTCTCTCCTGGGATAAGCAACAATTGACCTTCTTCTCCTTATCAGTCACTCAAGTGTGTGTATATTCCCTTATAAATTCATGTATATAAAGGCATCACAGCTACAGGCACATTCAGCTAAAGAAATCAACCCTTACGCTCAATAATAGCAAAATAATTGTGTTTCTTACCTTTTCACCCTTGGTGCCAGGGTCGCCTTTCAAACCTGGAAGTCCAGAAGGTCCCTAAAAAAGTAGTATATGTTTTAACAAAATTGTTCTACAGTTTGAAAAAAACAAATGCAAAGTAAATGTAAGTGATTATAACAATCAATCCCCAAAAAACATGTATTTTGGAGTAAAAAGATAAATAAATGTGTTAAGCCCCCAATATAGTTTATTTATGTTCATTTTATAAGGGGGTATTGAAGAACACATATTTAATGAAGGAAGAACACATTTTAAAGGTCATATGGCTGGTATAAATCTCTTAACCACCCCTTCAATATCATAGTAAATAGCTATTTTTAACTGCTTTCTGACCGCCCTATATTCAAATGATGGTCAAGCAGGAGCTTTTATATCCTGGGAGGACATCATATGACGTCCTCCAAGTTGCGCACCTCTTGAGCGCTCAAGCTGGAGCATCGTGGCTCAATCTGTCACCCGCTGTATCCAGTGGATGACAGATCGCTGTACCAGGCCTGCCCAGTACCATGTGACCGCTGTGACCAATCACAGCGAACACATGATAGTTATACACAATGAATGGCTTTTATTCAAAGCCATCTATTGTGTCCAATTTGATGATCTCTGTGACTAGTCACAGTGATCACATGGTACAGAAAGGGCCAATCACAGTGCATCTGTATATTTGGAGAGCAGTATACACTGGCAATAAATAGATGCCATTTAAAAAATGATTGCTTATAACAGTGATCACCACTGTTATAAGCAATCATAGTGTAAAAAGAAAAATGCTGACCCACAGTAGTAGTGTCACTTTGGTAACATTGTACTGCTTTTGTCACAGTATGAGAAAAAAAATTGTAACATACTGTCACCATTCAGTATCCTGATCACCACCACACCAGACATATGATGATGCTGTAATGCTCCCGTGACAGTATGTAAAAAAAATGTGGGTGGAAAAAAATTATTTTATTTTATTTCTTCATTTTCCAATTTAAAAAAAAAAAAGACAATATCACAATATTTGTAATTTTCTATCATTTTAGGGCCTCAAAAAATGACAGGCAGTTAGTACATCTGGACTGATACATTTTCAAATATACACCACAGTTGGACTAAATAATACACAATAATTTGGGTTATTTTACCAAAAAATTTAGCAGAATACATTTTGGCCTATATTTATGGAGAAAGATTAATCATTTACAACATTTTACTACAGGAAAACGTGTTTTTTTTTTCAACATTTTTTGTATTTTTTATTTATTTAGCAAAAAATTGCAAAGATAAAAATTTTATTTGGGTACAGTGTTGTATGACTAAGTAATTGGCATTCAAAGTGTGAAAGTGTCTGGTATTGAAGTAATTCAATAACAGGTGATACTTTAGGTCAGGAAAAGTCTTGCATATCACTTACTATTGGGCCTGGGGGTCCATCCTGACCGGGAGCACCAGGAAGACCTTGTTCACCCTGAAAGTAAAATAAAGACAAATTTAGACCATTAAGTATTTAGCACTAGACTTTCAAATAGGAAAAAATCAGAACTGATAGCAAATTAAAGAGTAAAGCTTAAAAATGTATTTTAAAGGGTCAGTTCATTTAATATATTTTTAGATATGTAAGACATTTAAAAATTTTAAGATGTTTTAAATTTCCGAAATGCTGGGGGGTAAAACCACCTAACATTTTTTTATATCTCTTTGGGACCCCAATCGTAAGACCTGGTGATGGCCACTTGAATAAGACAAAGGGGGTCTTATTTAAGTGGATATTTGATTCTAATATTACTTTATTTTACATTATGTAAAATAGGAAGAATCAGAACACCTAAAGTGTTTTTAAAGGCACAATTTTTTTAAATAAAAATGTGTTATACTTACCTACAATGGTATTGCACAGAGCAGTCCCTTACCCTTCTCTGGAGTCCCCCACTGGCTCTCTCGGCTCCTCCTCTCTGCTCCTAAAGCTGTGTGCTGAGGGGGCACTTGTGCAAGTGCGTCCATAGACACACACAGCGTCGCTCGCACAAGCCCCCCATTCCCTCCTTACAGCATTTGACTGACAGCAGCAGGAGCCAGTGGCTCCCACTGCTCTAAAGGTATCCAGTGAGAAGAGGAAGGGGAACAAGTAATGGGACATTAGGAATGCATTATGGTAAAACATGTTTTGACTTTGAACCACTTTAAGTGGGAACAAAGTCAGTAACTATAGCAGGTTGAGTTTATCGTTCAAATTCCTAAGATATGAAATTACAATGACTGATTTAGCCTACCATAAAACAGCTATACAACATGACTTTTGTTGCTAGTTAACAAAACACCAACTGAAAAAATGGAACTTACTACAGGTCCTGGAATTCCTCTCAACCCTTCAGGTCCTGGTTTTCCTGCAGGGCCTTGAGGTCCAACAGGTCCTGTCTTTCCAGCAGGTCCTTCTGATCCAGGTTCACCCTAAAACACAGAAAATGTTACATATTGCAACAGCACAAAGAGCCTGGTGTGAAAGAAGGGAAGCTTGTTAAATGTTTGAAAATCATTACCTTTGCACCTTTCTCTCCTTGCCTTCCTTCTGCACCAGGAGTTCCAGGAGGTCCCTATAAAACAGTTTGGATGGATGAAAAAATTTACATTGAACTACATAGAAATAGCTAGAATAGCTTACAGAAGATTAAGTACTATTTTTTAGAATGCTTACTTTATAGCTTTAAACATGGAAAACCATGTAATGGAAATTAAGGCATATAACCATATGTAACATAAGTATAAGTAAACTCTTGTGTTTTTTTTTTGTTAGGAACCAACACATCAATGTTTTCTTTCCTTTATTATGGTCTTTTTTTTTCAACAACTTTTATACTGGCATCAATATTCAATGAGTTTTGCTTGCACATTCAAATAGGTGCCCCAACCACTGAAACTGTATGGAAACCATAGGTGTGCACAACCTATTGTAGTAGGGTGTGCACCCCAAAGCTCAAACACATATGTGTGTGTGTATATATATATATATATATATATATACACATATGTGTGTGTGATATATATATATATATATATATATATATATATATATATATATATATATATATATCAGTCGTTTTTATTTTTATTATTTAATTTTTTATAATTTTTTTCAATTTTTTTTTTTATTATTATTTTTTTATTAATATATTATTTTTTTTTTTACAATTGTTTTAGGAGCCCCATTAGGGGGCTTTGTTTTAGGAGCCCCATTAGGGGGCTTAGGGGGAATCTGCCCCACACTGGGTGATTAGGGTGTGCCCAGGGACACCTGGCACACCCTGTGCGCACACCTATGATAGAAAGAACTATGTTTGGTATAAAATAAGTCATTTTATAGATATGCTATATAGTATAACCCATGACACACATGATACAATATTTGAATAGAACTCCCTTCCAATCATCATGGGTTCCATGGGTGTGGGTTTGGTTAAGGTGCAGATGTACATGATTCTGCCCTAGCAGCTAATAATAACAGTACTGCCCATAATACCATAGCAAACATGCCTACTGTTGTCGTTTTGTCATATATCTGAATCACTAAAACCCACCAATGATTTATTAATGGGTAATACCTAGTGTGAATCAGCTACCCACTTTCCTTTTTGAACCAGTACTATTAAGATGTATGCACTCATACATTCAAAAGTATAATTAATTATATCATCAGGATACAGTATTAAGTGTATGTATATGGATAGAGATAAAAATCATGGTATCAACAAGCACATACCCTATATTTTGTAGAATGTGTAGAAGATTATTCATGTGTATGTCTGACCCTCCAGAAAATGTAAGGCTTAGTTATTGCCAGTGATCATTCACTACCTATGTGCTGTTTTGCTTCTACAAAGCATAGCTGAATCAATATTCTATTATATTGCACAATATTTATTCATCTCTATGAACTCTCCTACCCATGGGTGTTTAAATCTTTCCAAAGTTGAGGAGACTGTTTAGTTGTAATAGACTACAATTTTTGTATCACACAAATTGGCAATAATTGGCATTCTTTGTTGTACATGATGTAACAGAACACATATGAGCACATACTGTATAACAAAGACAGTCCCTAGGCAGAAAGCAGATACTTCTAAGGAAAGTATAATGTTAAAACTCACTCTCTTCCCAGGAGGACCAGGTGGACCAGCTTCTCCAGATGGACCAGGAGGACCCTGTAAACAGTAAACACATTTGTCATTTTTCAGAAAAAATAATTAGCTGCAACCTAAACCTGGTTTTGAGTTAACAATTCACATTGATAGGATCTCTGTTTTAAAGAATGTTAAGAGTGGTCAAGCTTGTTATTAAGCAATAGATTTCCACCAGGTCAGGTTCATCCAAGATGCCCCAGTTGTAGAAATATAAATAATTTGCTCACAAGTAAAACACATATCCTGGTAAAATC